>CM077344.1:106980934-108391271 GCA_039655645.1 Ammopiptanthus mongolicus | reverse complement strand
CATCACACTCAATGAGAAAAGGTTGTGAAAAATCTGGCATGGCCAAGACAGGAGCAACAACCATGCACTGCTTCAACTGCTGAAACCCCTCTTCGACTACCATACTCCATGCAAAATATCCCTTTTTTAACAAATCAGTGAGAGGTCGGGCTATCTTTCCATACCCTTTGACAAATCTTTTATAATACCGTGAGACCTAGGAACCCTCTTAATGCCTTGACAGACATGGTTTTAGGCCTCTGCACAATAGATCACACCTTACTGTCATCCATAGAAACTCCCTCCCCTGAAATATATGGCCCAAGTATTCCACCCATCTACTCCCAAATCTGCAATTCTGCATTTTTTTTTATAATAAAAAACTTTGCAGGCTGCCAATGTTTAAACTGTAAAATGGAGATCATTATACATTGAAATGTAGCTGGTGTATTAGTGAGCCCAAACGGCATCACTAGCAACTCAAAATGGCCCCGATGAGTGCAAAAAGCAATCTTGTGAATGTCTTCTTCATTCATTCTAATCTGATGATAGCCAGCCCTCAAATCTATTTTAGGAAAGAATCCTACCTCATGAACTTCATCCAATAACTCCTCTATTACCAGTATTGGAAAGTTGTTCGGAACAATAGTCTTATTTATAGCCCTATAATGCCCACAAAACCTCCAACAAACATCCTTTTTCTTGTCCAAAATCACTAGAGTCGAAAGGACGATGATAAACCTGGAGTAACAGATGCTGGAGGTGGAGGCTGTCGATGATGATAAACCTGGAAAGGACGAGGAGTCTTGAACCTGGAGCATCACGGGTGGAATGTACTCATCAGAGACAGAAGGAAGAGGTAAAGTGTCTGAGATAGACTCGGGTGTGGGAGTAGGTCTAAAGAAAGGTAAAGACCCAAAGAAGGTCACATCAACTGAGACTAGATACCTGCACAGAGTAGGTGAATAACAACGATAACCCTTTTGAGATCAATGGTAACCTAGAAAGACACGCATCCGTCCTGAACTCCAGTCCTCCAGGAAAACAGAATCTTTAGTGAAAGAGATGACATAGTAAGAGAGCGAGTTAAGCGACTACTAGAAAGCAAATTAAACGGAGAACCTGGAACATATAGTACGGAATCAACTGACAAGGAGGGAAGGGGATGGGTAGTACCCACCCCTTTGGACTGTGTTTGGGAACCATTTGCTAAGGTTATTGTAGGTAAATAACAGGAGGTAGAAAGTGTAAAGAATAAGGATTTATTATCCGAGATGTGATCAGTGGACCAGAATCAAGAACCCAAGGACCAATTGAAGGCGATTGGGAGCGACAGGCGACATAATTACCAGTGTGTACAACATAGGCAGTGGAACATGAGCCCGGGCGCTCCTGGAACCACTTCAAGAAATCAAGAGGCGGCCTATGGGGTAGTGAGACCTGAGGGCTGGCATTCATCGAACCACCTCAAAAATTCATGTGTGGGTCGTATGGCACTGTTAGATGGGGTAGGGGAGGGTCTGGAAGCCATGTGTGGGCGGAGAAGAGAGAGAAATAGCTCCCAAGAACGTTGTCCATGCAAAAAGGATGACTGGTGGGGCTCTGATCATCAAAGTGAGGACAAAAATGGGATGAGGGTTGGCCGGCGACCAGAGTGGTGAAAGGATCGGTCGGAAAGGTGTCGGGACGCGCCGGCACATGCGGCGGAGCGGGGCAGCAAATTCAGAAAATGCAAAAGTTTCGGCTTGTGTGCGCGTCAGTGGCTTCCTGGACCTTAGACTTGGCCACCTTGTAAATCGGGTAAAGGCGCTTCAAACGGTAGGGTTTTCGTCAAAAAAAGCACCGGAAAAATTTTCCAGTGGCGGCGGACAGTGGCCGAAAAAGTCAGAACATGCTGGAAAAGGGGGACACGGCGGTGAAAAGCGGAAACCGGAAGGGAAACATGGTTTCCGAAGAAAAAAACATTGCCCTGATAGACAGTGGGTCTATTGGGTAAGCACGGAATAGGATTGCCTCTTGTTAGGCTTTAAATACCATGTTGAGAAAGAGATAAAGCGAGAAAGCAAATGACAGAATCCGTGTGTCTTACACAGCGGAGCTCTGCCATTTATATATAATGAACGTAATAAATACAAAATATTAACGCTATCCTTTTTTCTATATTTACATGATACTATTAAACCACTCTATTTATTTACATTATTTCTAACACTAAGGTACCATCCTGTGAAAAAAAGGAGAAGTCAAGTGGACAAAGGGACACAATATTTCTGAATGTATTTGCTTGAGTAATGCACTCAGCAGAAGATTTATTTATACATGTGATTTACGTAAGAACTAACATTCTAAATACAATTTACAATGTAAAACTATTAATGTGGACGGTGCACCTATTCCACTTCTATACAATGAATCTAACTCTTAGGGAAGAGAAGCCATTAACTAATAATGTTATTTCCAACACATCCTTTGCCAGTTAGGTGGCTGTTAATGAAATGGTTAACCCTACTGTATGAACTTGTTTATAAATTGAATGTGCAGCTCTGATTTATGTTTTTGGGTACTGCCTTTCCTTAGGTTACACCTCGTCTCGAAGAGCTACAGTTATTTAGGATACAGCAGGAGTCCAGGTTGGCAGAGGAAAATGAAAATAATCCAAAGAGAAATGCTCGCGACAAGAGAAAGCTGGGGTCTGGTATAACTGATGAACAGTCTCCAGCAAAGCGACAGAGAGATGCTGGTAGAAACCCAAAGAAAGCTCCTGAGAACAACAAATATCAAGTGCAGAACTCTTCTCAGGTGACAAAAGTGGAAGGGGTCAATCAGAAAAATAACAAATCTGATGATAACTCAAGTGAGCAACAATCTACCACCAGAAAAATCCGGGCATACTCTGACCAGCACACTGCTTTTATATCAAATATTCATCCTACGGTAGATAGTACTCTTTCTTTGCCTCTCTATCTGTGTGTGTCTCATTGACTAATGATTTGTGTTATTGCAGGCTAACTATGAACATATTCATAATTTCTTCAGTGATGTTGGTGGAGTTGTTGCCATTCGTATCCTGCATGACAAGTTCACTGGAAAATCAAGGGTATTAACCACTTATTCTTTCACTGTATTTTATTTTTTTGTGCCTTGTTTTAAGATGTAAACTGGTCTGTTTGATATAAGGGCCCATATAAAGACAGCAGGCCATCTGCAGTCAGTAACAGAATGATAGGTACCAAGAATTTAGGATAGAAATATAGAAGTAACTGTATTATTGATGTTCCCAAGCCTGTATTGAACAGATGACAGTGCTGGGAAGAAGGAAAAAGAGAAACAGATAGAGGACAATGTATCTTAGGCAATTCGAGAGTGCCTAATCTCCTAATTCTAGTCCAATTCCAGCCTAAACTGTTATGACCCTCCCCCCATTACTATATACTCTCAGCTGCTGAAACGCACCTCTCTCACCCTTTTTCTCTCTCCTGCCAGATCAGCAAAGTTAGTTATGCTGGCCTGGATCAAGTGAATCATGCACCCTTGTGTCATCTGGTGTTCCTTTCTTCTTTTTAAACTTCTTCCTCACATAAAGCTTAGTAATTCTGGCCCCATTGGGCCTATTGAGCTCTAGGTCCGTATCAACTCTTCCCCCCTTCGAAATCCACCTTGTCCTCAAGGTGAAAATCAGGGAACTTTTCTTGGAAATCAGCTAACTGGTCCCATGATTTCTCACAAGTGGGCAAGTGCCTCCACTTAACTAGAATCTCCACATTACCCTACTCGTTCTGCCTACCTGCTAAGACCTCCTCTGGTTGGACTTGAAGCTCCCAACCTTCGGATAGAAATGAGGGCAGTGGTTGGGCCGTGTTGTTAGTTGCCACTGATTTCTTCAACAAAGATGCATGAAATACCGGGTGGACCTTGCTCCCTTCAGGCAGCTTCAGCTTGTAAGCTACTAGACCAAGCTGCTCATAGATTTCATAGGGACCATAGAACCTTGGGCTAAGTTTCTGGTTCACTCTCTTGGCTAAGCTCTTCAACTTGTATGGTTGTATCTTGAGAAAAACTGAATCCGCCACCTTAAACTCTGACTCCCCTCCTCTGTTTATCAGCCTGCTGTTTCACCTGGTTTTGAGCCCTTGCTAATTGTTGTGTCAGCTCATCCAACAGTAGGTTCCTCTCTTCTGTGATCCTACTCACCTCTTCCAGTGTAGTTTTCTCCACATCCCCGCGAATCACTGCTCGTGGGTGTCTTCCATAAAGGGCCTGAAATGGTGTCATTTTGGTGGCCGAGTGATAGTTGGTGTTGTACCAAAATTCAGCCCAACTAAGCCGCTTTGGCCACTGTTTTGGTCTAGTTCCTATTATGCAACGCAAGTCTCCAAACATCGGTTCACTACCTCGGTTTGCCCATCTGTATGAGGATAGAAAGCTGAGCTAAAGCGCAATTTCGTGCCTGCTAGCGTAAATAGTTCTGTCCAGAAAGAGCTGAGAAAACCCCGATCTCAGTCAGATACTATTGAAGCTGGAAATCCATGAAGCCGCACTATCCTTGAGGAAAATTTCAGCAACCTTCTCTTTGCTGTATAGGGATGAGCTAGAGGGATGAAGTGAGCATACTTTGTCATTCTGTCTACCACTACCAATATGGTGTCCACCCCCATTGTTCGTGGGAATCCACTAATGAAGTCCATGGAAATATCGGTCCAAGTTTTTGATGGAATCGGAAGGGGTTGCAGCACTCCCCCTGGGCTTAGAGCTTGGTATTTATTTTTCTGACATAGCTCACGCTACTGCACATATTGCTGTATCCTTTTCTTCATTCCCTCCTGCTATGCGTTTGTACATGCGAAAGTTTTACGAGTCTCGTGGGACCACCATCCTATCCTTGTAGTAGAGTTTCCCTGTGCATAGTTTGTACCCCGGATGCTACCCAGGACCTGCTAGTAGCTCTTGGATCTTCTCCCTCAACTTCTCATTCTGATTGATTTCCTCTTCAAGGTCCTCCCACTCATAAAACTGTACAGTAGACAAAGCTGCCAGCTGCAGTTTCCTAGAGAGGGCATCGGCTGCTTTGTTTTCGGTCCCAGGTATCTACTTTATCTCAAAATCATAGCCAAGGAGTTTGGAGGTCCAACGCTGCTGTTCTTCCCCCATAATCCTCTGTTCAAATGCCACCTGCGCATCTTCATCCCATGCGAAACTGTCTTTTTTGAGTTGTTGAGTGAGAGGTCATGCTATCTTGCCATAATTCTTGACAAACTTTCTGTAATAACCGGTTAATCCCAAGAACCCTCTTAGTCCCTTCACATCCTTAGGTATAGGCCAATCCAACATATCCTGGATTTTGTTAGGATCAGCTGAGACTCCCTGCCCAGATATAATGTGACCCAAGTACTCTAGCTGCCCTAGGCCAAAAGAGCACTTTTTCTTGTTGGCAAACAGCCTATGCTCCCTCGGTTTTTGCAATACTTCCCTAAGGTGTGTAGCATGACTCGCGGCGTTTTTACTATAAATGAGTATATCATCAAAGAACACCGAAGCTAATTTTCTTAGATAAGATCAGAGCACCTTGTTCATGAGGGCCTGAAAAGTGGATGGGTCATTGGTTAATCCGAATGGCATTACAACGTACTCATAGTGGCCTTCTGAAGGCTGTTTTCAGTATGTCTCTTTCCCTCATTCGAATCTGATGATAGCCGGATTTCAAATCCAGCTTGGTGAAGATTGTAGCTCCTCCCAATTCATCCAATAGTTCATCTATAACAGGGATCTGGAATTTGTCGGGGATGGTTAGCTTGTTCAAAGCCCGATAATCTACACAAAACTTCCATCCCTCATCCTTCTTTTTGACTTGTATAACTGGACTGCTATACGGGCTTGTACTAGGTCTAATAATCCCAGCTTGCTTGCAACATCTCCTTGACAAGCTTCACAACAGTACCTACCTCCTCCTCATACAGCATATCAAACAGTTGCTCCACCTCACAGAAACACTCAACCTCATGCCTTACTCACAGGAAGTGCTTCCTCTCAGTTTCTCAATCAGAATTGTGCCACACACCATGTAACTTCGGATGCATACAATCAACAGTAGCAAGCTTGGCACCTATGATATGTATGCTCCAGCTTAAGGGGAGTGTTAGAATGAACACATGCAATTCATGTATCACATGTTAATTGTATCTAGCTTACATAGGAATTAGTGTCTAGGAAATAGCTTCCACTTACTAAGCCTTGTTAGTTGTATCATGGTGTGTATAAATATATGATGCTAAGTATTGTACCACTCAAGCAATTCCATCATATATCATTTCCTATTTCTGTAGTCTCGAATGTTTAGTTTGATATTTGTTGGAAATAGCATTATTAGTTAATGACTTCTCTTCCCTAAGAGTTAGATTCATTGTATAGAAGTGGAATAGGTGCACCGTCCACATTAATAGTTTTATATTGTAAATTGTATTTAGAATGTTGATTGTATTTAGAATTGTTAGAAAATCAGAGATATATCTGATAATATCTTTTTTATATCTTAGAATATTTTAGAGTATCATAGATGATCTCTTAGGATTTATTTCTTATTTATATGTTATGATTTGTTTTCCTATTTGATTAGGATTAGGATTCTACATTTACTATAAATAGGACTATTAGGTTGTCTTTTGTAATTATAATATCATCAACATATCAAATCATTATCAATCTTATTATTTGATACTTTATCTCTCTTTTTCCCCTTCGCTACCTAAAACCTTCCAGTTCAACATAGTATCAGAGCAGTATCATCCTCCGTGACCTGTTCCATTACTATTCCGCTGCTGAGTTCTGCTAACTATGATGGAACTCTAATCATCTTCTCAGCCATACAAAAAAAAATTCCTGTAATTTTTTCTCTCCTCCATTGTGTTCTTCTTTTCTGGCGCGTCCTTCACCTTTTCCGGCCACTGTCGTCGCCACCGAAGAATTTTCAGGTGAATGTTTCCAACGAAATCACCACCATCAGAATTGCTGGCCACCGATCTGTCTAGCCGTCTCGGAACCGCTCCAAGCCGACCACCGACGCACCCTCACATGCTGTCAGAGCCTCTGCCCAACAGCTGCACGCGCGCCACTTCTAGCAGCGCGTTCGGCCAGTTCTCCGGCCCCCGTTTCCTTCTCCGTGACCACCGGCAAGTCCTCTTTCCGGATCTGTCCTCACCTCCCTCAACAGACTACTTTTCAGCAACCACCTCAATGTGGTTTTTTTTTTTTTTTTTTTAAGCTTTCTTGGGTTATGTTTTGCTGTGTTCGAAGCTCAAACCTTTGGTTTTGTTCTACTGTCTGCTTCTCCGGTGTTAGTCATGCAATTCTTTTCCACTAATGGATCATACTAGTGGTTCTCTTCCCACCGACGATCATTCCGGTGGTGACTCCTTTCCCACGTATGAATCATATTAGTGGTGACTTCTATTTCCGTCGATGATTGACTTATGTTGGTTATGACTCACACTAGCCCGTCTTTGTCCCAGATGCACTGGTGTTGGCCCTTTGTCCCAGATGTACTGGCCCCGTCTTTGTCATAGATGCATTGGCCCCATCTTTGTCCTAGATGCACTGGCCCCGTCTTTGTCCCAGATGCACTGGCCTCGTCTCAGTCACCGAAGTAATTGTTTGCCTTAATTCAAATTTTAAATAATTTGGGTCTCCGATAAAGTTCTTTGAAGCTTCCAAATGCGGTTTTAAGAAGTTAGGACTTTGCTTTGCTAGATTGTTTGCCAAGAAATTTCTGTCAGGTTGATGATCATTCCATCTATCTTGCTAAGTTATCTTTCCAGCAACTTTCTCCGGCCTCTTCAGCATCCCTGAGTTGTCTTCCATAAAGTTCTTTAGTAAGTTTTAGCTTTAGGGGGAGTGTTAGAAAATCAGAGATATATCTGATAATATCTTTTTTTTATCTTAGAATATTTTAGAGTATCCTAGATGATCCCTTAAGATTTGTTTCTTATTTATATGTTATGATTTTTTTCCCTATTTGATTAGGATTAGGATTCTACTTTTACTATAAATAGGACTATTAGGTTGTCTTTTGTAATTATATCATCAACATATCAAATCAATATCAATCTTATTATTTGATACTTTATTTCTCTCTTTTTCCCCTTCTCTGCCTAAAACCTTCCAATTCAACAAGAATGAACACATGCAATTCATGTA
This sequence comes from Ammopiptanthus mongolicus, assembly GCA_039655645.1. Lineage (NCBI taxonomy): Eukaryota > Viridiplantae > Streptophyta > Magnoliopsida > Fabales > Fabaceae > Ammopiptanthus > Ammopiptanthus mongolicus. The sequence goes on along the minus strand of CM077344.1, from coordinate 108,383,105 downwards.
TCACATGTTAATTGTATCTAGCTTACATAGGAATTAGTGTCTAGGAAATAGCTTCCACTTACTAAGCCTTGTTAGTTGTATCATGGTGTGTATAAATATATGATGCTAAGTATCATACCACTCAAGCAATTCCATCATATATCGTTTCCTATTTCTGTAGTCTCGCATTTAGTTTGATATTTGTTGGAATGCTATTATTAGTTAATGACTTCTCTTCCCTAAGAGTTAAATTCATTGTATAGAAGTGGAATAGGTGTACCGTCCACATTAATACTTTTACGTTGTAAATTGTATTTAGAATGTTAGTTCCTATGTAAATCCCATATATAAATAAATCTTCTGCTGAATGCATTACTTAAGCAAATACATTCAGAAATATTGTGTCCCTTTGTCTACTTGACTTCTCCTTTTTCACATAATTGATGAAGGGACTAGCATATGTGGACTTCATAGACGATGAGCACCTTGCTGCAGCAGTAGCTAAGAACAAGCACAGGTTACTTGGGAAGAAGCTGAGTATTGCTCGTTCTGACCCAAAGCGAGGTGGAAAGGAATCTTCTGATCCAAAAGCCTTGAAAGAATATGGTAAGTGAAGTGGACTTTCAATGTATTTTCTTTGACAGTTGCATGCACAAATATGCATGCTAGCCTCCCTACTAACTTTTGCGATCTAGTGATCTTGATATATGCATAAAATTTTGTATAGATATATAGGCTGTCACTGTTAAGTAATTCCAATCAAGCATAGTAGTTAGGTAACTTGTTTATGGAGTTATATCAAACAGGTAACTTACGATTTGGGCTGTAATTAGTTTGGGTTGGCATATCTCAACACATGGCAGATTCTTTGACATACACATGGCAGATCTTGATATATACGCATAAAATTTTGTATAGATATATAAGGCTGTTGCTGTTAGGTAATTCCAATCAAGCATAGTAGTTAGGTAACTTGTTTATGGAGTTACATCAAATAGTTAATACACAACAAGAAGTTTTTATTTTTATATATATCAGCTATAGTTCTTGCTCTTCTGTCATCCTCAATTGACATTTGTTACAACTGCTTCGATTCCTTTTCTGGTTTATTTAAGATTTAACTGTTGGCTTTGTTAATGTCAATGTATTATTGTTTCTCTAACTTTTGAAATCAAATTTTCAATGCATGCTACTGACTGTTCCTGTCAAAAAGTTTCATTGTCCCAAGAAACTGATGATACTTCCAAGGGAAATGGAAATTATGCAAAGCTCTCATCTAGGACAGGAAGTGACAACATCCAGCTTAAAGGGAAAAATACTTTTGCCGTGCCTAGAAATGTCAGACCACTTGGTTTTCCTGCAAATAAGCCAAAAGCTGATGAAGGGGATGAAAAGCCAAAATCCAATGATGAATTCAGAAAGATGTTCATTCGTTAGGTGTTATGTTTCTCTTAGCGCCACCAAGTGTTATGTCTGCCTGGTAAGTAAGTGTCTACTATTTACAATTGATTTCAGAATATGTTTTGATTAAGGCTCTGTATAGTACGTACTAGAAATTTTCATGACAATTCTCTATGATACGAATGGGGTAGTAGATTTTTATGTTAGCCTGTAAAGCAGTGGAGTCAAGAGTTAAAAGAGCTCAGGTGCATGTTTTCTGGTATTGAAAGCTAGAAGAAACCTTACTTGACTCTGCATTTTCATTTAACATTGCTTCTATTGGCATGCATGATACATTTGAGGAATAAAATGTAGGCTTATGGTAGGCTATCGAAGTTATTCTTTACGAACACTTGAAATCAAAATTATGCCTAAACCATTGGTAAACTAAAATACCCTGGTGATTTGGCGGTAACCGGCATCCACATACAAAGATCGAATAACAGGTATTAAAGAAGTTAGTTTTCACCCGTTAACTAAATTGAAGAAAGGCTTGTTAGAAAAAATTTTCGGTCTTGTATTTTGTTTTACTAAAATGAGTTGAAGGGATGGAATGATATTTTTCTTGGGGAAGCTGCTACCTACACCCCCACATTTGCTTCAAGCACCCCTACATTTCTAAGTTTGGAGTATGAAATGACTCTTCTGTCCCTTCTTCCTCCTCTTCTTTTTCCCAATTACCTTCTTTTTCCTTACGCACCCCTACACCCCTTCCCCCTTCCAGCAGTCGTGAGAATGTCAACCTGACGCACCCATTCTCTTCCTCTTCCCCCTTACGCACCCATTCTCTTCCTCTTCCTCTTCCTCTTCTCTCTTCCAGCAGCTACGATTTCGTCCCCATCGCTACAAGAACGTCGACTTGTTCAGCCGCACTTCCTGGTAAGAATCGAACTTCTCCTTTTCTGTTTTCTCTATTCCTCTTCATTTCCTCGTTTTATCTTTGCATCCCATGTGCCTTCATCCCTCTGTGCATATGTGTTTTACGGTTTTGACCCTACCGGTAATTAGTTACTGGAATACGCAACACATAGCCTTCGGGAACTAATTGTCGGAATATTTTTTTTCGTGTTTTAGATCCTCAGACAATTAATTTTTGGATTAACATTATCAATAAATTTGCACATAAGGTAATTAGTTTTTGGAAAGTGCTACACGTAGCCTCCGACAATTAATTGTTGGAATACTTCATAATGTTGTCCGGCAACTAATTGTCGATAACTCAAAAACATGCTTCGAATGTAATTCGACAATCAGTTGTCCAAGGCTACGTGTAGCATATTCCGGAAACTAATTGCTGGTAGAACAAAATTCTTGAAATTGTAAATCTGGTATCTAATTGTCGGATTAGCGTTATTGAATAAAAAAACAAATACCGGCATTTAATTGCTGGAGGCTTAGTTATTTGATTTCCATCAATTAATTGTTGTAGGATGCGAACAAACGAAAAAAAAAAAAAGTACGCAACAATCAGCACAGTACCAGTCACATAAAGAGCAAAGCGATAGTTGCTAGAACGAACCAGAGGTCATTGAGTTGAGGTGATAAGGAAGAGGGGGCGGTGAGAGATGAGAGAGAAGAGGAGGCGGGAGGGAGGGAGATGAGAGAGAAAAGGGGTGGGTGGTGGAATTTACGAGAGATTGGGTAAAAAAATAGTAGATAGGTTTTTTACTTAGGGATATTTTTCGTAATAAAAAAGATTAAAGTGATGTAGGGGTGGATGGAGCATGTGTGGGGGTGTAGGTAGCCGCTCCCTTTTCTTGGAGGCTCATGAGTATGTGTCCTATTTTGGGTTTTGGGAGTAATTTTGTTTATTGTTTGTTATTTGTTGGGCTTGAGTTTAGTCGAATAGTGAGTGTGCTAAATTAAGATGGATTACAGTGTAAAGTTTAGTGGGCCTAATATTGGGTGACTAATGCTTTCTTAAGAGGGTAGTATCTCCACTTGACTTTATACTTCCAGAGTCTTCGTTGCTTCATCGACATGATGGATGTAATTGAGAATGAGTTCAACGGGAAAACTCTTTTCTTGATGTACATGTTTGTGTATGTGTTTTCACTTGAACGGACAAGGTCTTTTTGGCCAGTATGTCTTTATGAGGTATGCGATTTAAATTAATAGTTGTTGTAAATCTTAATCCTATCAAATCTAACAATAGTAACCGCTATTTTCAAAATATTATAAGTTCTTTGTCCGTTCTTGATGTATATGCTTTTGTAGGTGTTTTCACATGGATGTCTTTTACGCGATTTAAATTAATAATATTAGGTTGTAAATCTAGCAATACAAACCCTTTATCAAAATATTAGAAAAGATCTGAGCGTTTGGAGTGATCAATTTAAATTGTTGTATATAGTGCAATCGCACTTCCACCTCCGAGCTTTTTTATGGGGAGGGGTCTATAGATTTTCTTGTTTTGCAGAAGGCACCTTAATAAAATAGTTCAATTCTTTTGCCACTATACCGAAAAATTTTTTTGCAAATACCTCTAACAATAGGGGTGACAAAATAGGTTAGGATGAACGGATCAACTTGTTTAACTCACTTTTTTGGTGTGTCGGGTTGGTGTGTCTAATCCATCAACTCGTTTTGATCCGCTCCACCTAATCCATCAAAATTAATTTATTAAGTTTTTTAGTTGTGATCTAACTGTATCGGAGGAAAGTTTTATTATTTCGTATTGGAGGAAAGTTTTAATATTTCCATGATGATTTGAGTAGTTGAAATGCTTTTTCTAAAGTTCATAGTTTATTTTTCATATGTATATTTTTATATCATTTCAAATATACATGTACATATTTTCTCTTGTTTTGTCAGTTTATAATATTTTAAATAAAATATGTACGGTATGGTTTCTAGAATTTTATTAATCGAAGAAAATTATGTGTTAAACAATTTTTTATATACATAGATAAAAGGTAAATTTTGATATATATGGTAGTACAAAAGGTAATTTAAGTCTCTAAAATAATTATTATAATTGTTTACTTGGATGAACAAAATTTTATACATTATGCTTATCATTATCAAGTCAAAAAGGTACCAGTACAATTGAAAAACATGCTAATGTAAACTAGAAGTTTGCTATGTACTTGTGAAACAAAAGTTTATTATATTGTTGTAAATTAGAAGTTTACTAGTTTAAATACTTTTTAATTTATCATATGGCTGGTTAGACTACTTTGAATTCATATTAATAATTCATAACGATATCATTGAAGGGCCGGAAGATTTTTCAATATAACGAGTTTTCATGTGTTGTGTGTTCTTATTGCATATTGATTATAAGACTTAGCTAAAAATAAATTTCTTGAATTTATAGAACATACGTAAAATGATATTTATGGATTATAAATAAATCACATGTACTTAATATGAGCTTACAATTGGACATTTGCAAATGTTATTGAAGGCTTTAAACGAGTCCATATTATGTTCCCAAATGAAATAGAATTATATATTGATATGCGTTGTATCCTAATAGATTTCGCAGAGAACTACTAAGTTTTAAAGATACACTCACAAATCAATATGTACTTACAAAATACCTCAAATCATTTGTCAGATATTTTTATAGATATCTAAAAGGTTAATAAATTACATGTATCAACCGCAACGAACTTATAATATTGTCTAAAAGGTTAATAAATTAACTGCAATGAACTTACAATTGCAAAGAACTTATTAACCTTACAATTACAATTGCATATGCAAATACATTTAATTCTTTATGGTCAATAAATTACAGAAGCACGGTTAATTGTCCTTGTAGGACAACTTTGTGTATGGCAACTCATGAATTTAAGTACGCTGCTTAAAAGGGGAAATTGAAAAAATAAAACTTCAAAGTGTTGCTCAAGAAGAGGTCATTGACTCCAAAAAAGATCAAAAGCGATGTAGATCAACAACTCCATATTATCAAGGAAGCAATCTCGTAAGTGGTTCTGGTACTAGTAATGAGATCTCATTAAAATATGGAATGAGGGGAAGATATAATGCTATTGTTGATAATGTATTTGCATATGCGGTTGTAATTGCTTCTGAAATTATTAATGATAATGAGCATGAATGGTTGAGCTTGACGGAGCTCCCAAAATTAAAATTATTAGGCTAATACCTACTCTTGCAAATCAAATAAACTAATTAAGATATATCTTCTGAAATTGGACAATCGTCTGAGATAGAAATCAACTTGTCTAATCAAGAAGGAAGTCATCTAATGATTAACTCAAGCACACACATTTAAATCGTCTGATGAGATGTCTGAAGGTTCATTTGCTCTGAATCGTATAACTTGCAAATCGTCTAGAAGGCTTACAACCAGCAGTCGTCTTATCCTGCCAAAAGAAAAGAGTGATATTTTCAAATATAAAGGCAAGAATAGTCAGATTTGCAATATAGGGTATCAACCTAAATCGTCTCACACGAGGATCTTTCGATATGGATTCAATCAATTAAGAGAACACAATTAAAAGGCAATTAACAGATTAGGCAATAATTAGTTAGAAACAATTAGGAGACAATTAAGGAGTTAGTTAAAAGTTAGTATTAGTTAAAGATTATTTAAAATAAGGGGGTTTTGATAGCTTAATGTAATGGGAATAAAACCGCAAAATCTGAAAGAAAAGATCAAATAATTAAAACAATCAATCTTAGGGAATAAATACTTTTCTAATTTATTTTATCCTTAATTGCAAAAGATATTTTCCAATGTTTTAAAAACCGGTCCAACTGTAAAAGAGAGCGGTTCAAGGTTCAATCGATTCAACTGGTTTAACCGATGGTCGAACCAGTATATACACACACACACACACACACACACACATTAATAAATAGATCAATCAACAAATCAAAGAAAAAATACAGTTTTTAAGATGCATGATAGTTCAGAACATTAAATTAGGAGCATGTTAATTTTGCTGAGATAATATGTCCTAATTGACTAAGATAATTAACCAAAGATGCATGTTGAGTGGATTCTAATCACTGAAGTCCCAAACAAACCGGACCAAAGTCCAAAAATACGTTCAATTTTGTTTTTTTGAAAAAAATTAAAACAATGAACCGACTGGTCTCTAAAACTGTTTTTACGTTGATTTAACCGGTTTTAGGCTGGTTGAACCGGATTTTGATTGACTTTGCAGGGTTAGACTGCTTTCCCGGTTCTCTAATCCGACCGAAACCGTAAAGGGCACCGGTCGATAGTCCAACCAGTCGAATCGATCCGGTTGGACCAACTTTTAAAACAAATATTTTGAAGTGAATCATCGACCAAGTGTTTGGGACGAATCTTAATCAAGGACCTTTGATCAGAATCCGAAAATCGTCAATTGAGAAACCCTCATTGATTAGATTGAACAATGATCATAACAACCAACTAATATAATGAGTGCAATGTTCAATCTAAAAGCCTGCAGGATTTCTATAACACCTGAGGTTGACGAGGGCGGGGAGTCATCATCGGTGCATGAGGTACGGACAAGGAGTGGCTCCTGACAGACTTCTAGGTAAAAGGATACATGAATGAACCGAATTCATATCGGAATAAGAGAGATCCTAAGGGAGTGCAGGTATAGGATTGTACTGTTGAAGGAATGGTTATAAGAATTGATTGGTACTACCGATACCAACAAAATACATTTCTTTTCGGGAGCCCAGAACATAAGAACTTCATAGTTAAGCGTGCTTGATTTGGAGCACTTGTGGGATAGGTGACCTTCTGGAAAGTTTCCCAAAAAACGTGTGACTGAGGACAAAGCGGGTAAAAAGACCAGTGTTGGTTTGTGGGGACAGACGACAATCCTGAAAGCAGTCCAGGCAGTTACAAATGGTATCAGAGCGGACCTCTCGCAGTACGATGTGGTTCGGGGACGAACCAGGCGGAAGCTGGTGGGCATGTAATGCTTGAAGCTAACGAAGGCGAGGAGCGATCGTCTGTGCATGAGGCACAAACAAGGAGCGGCTCCTGGCAGACGTCTAGGCGAAGGGAACCGAATTCACATAAGAATGAGATGGATCCTGAGGCTATGCAGGTATGAGACTATACAGTTGAAGGAAGGGTTATAAGAATTGATTGGTACTACCTATACCAATAAGATACATCTTCTTTTCGGGAGCCTAGAACATAAGAACTCCATAGTTAAGCGTGCTTGACTTAGAGCACTTGTAGGATGGGTGACCTTCTGGGAAGTTTCCCAGAAAGCGTGTGAGGGATGAAAAAACACGTTGAAATGACTCGTGTTGGTTTGTGGGGATAGTCGACAATCCTGAAAGCAGACCGGGCCGTTACAAATTCCTCCTCATAAAATTATTTTCATTAGAAATAGCTACTACAATTATTGTATTGAGCTTAGAATGTTGGGATCTGGTAATGAAAATGGTTATAGTTTTGGATACCTGAATGGATGATGAGTTTCAGATTTAGATGGTGAAGGTGGTTGTCATAATGGAGGAAAAACACGAGTTGGGTGAAACAAGGACTTAGAAGAAGATGATGATGTGTTAGCCACATATCATGTAATAATTTTTTACACGTTGCATTGATGATGTGAGATTCCGTTTGCAATATCATCACTTAACTAAGCCAAGGTGGCTACAGGGACTAAAGCAAATTTTTTGAATTTTGTGGGATACAAGCCGGAAAAAAAAATTTACAGGGACTAAAACCAAAATTTACCATATTTATAAAGACTAAAAACATATTTAACCCATATTACCCCTATTTTCTACCATGGACTGCTCATTTGTGTATAAATCAATCCCTAAATATATGCTTGAAAATGCATGCTGGCTGTATACAGTTTTATTTTATCTTTTAACTCAGTTGTTTGCTCTTTCTTTGTATACATTGAATGCCAACAACTTATACGTGTGTTTTTACGGGCTACTCTTGAGCTGCATTCTGTGCATGCATGAATTCTATTGTTAAGGGCTGAGTAACATGCTTCAAATGTTTCCCTTTCCCAATATTGATACCGACGTCACTAAGTTACCTTGAGTCCCGGTGCATTGGGCAAGTGATGTCGACAAGAAAATGTAAACAATTGACCAAATAAAATATAACATTCTTCCTTAATTTTTAAAGTCAAAACAAATTAATTAACTTTTTAAAAAGTTTAAATAACTCAATTTTCACTATTAATTTAATTTTAATATTTTAAAAATTGTCCGGAACAAAATTAGATACGAACATTAAGTAACTTTCATCCAACTATAGCAATAAATTTTTTGCTCTCACAAAATTAAAGAAGAAAAAGATTTGTAATATCATGTTAATTATCCAAGGTTATGAAAACCAGACTTGACCGGCTAGTCAAATGTAACGTCCCGAAAATCCTTATCTGCTATATTTAATTATCTGCTGTGAATAAATTGATTGAAAACGTAATTTGGCTAATTATAATTGATAATCACAGGTTGATACCTAGAATTCATTGGAGAATTCGAAATTCAACCCTAATTCCATAAAAAGGTTGATTGAGTTTTATCTGCTATTTTAGAGTGGAACTGATAAAAAAAATTATCGGGCCCGTGAAGTTTTGGGCTTTGGGCCCGGGGCCAGGAATGTTTGGGTCTTGATAACTCTTAGAAATAAGAGTTATTACTATTTCTTTTAACTGAATCAGTGTCCTTGTTTTAAATAATTTTGAGAATTAAAGTCAAGTTTTGATTGGATGAAATCATAGTTGAAAGAATTATTCAATTGCTGAAAAGGTATTAATTTTGTAATTTGATAACTACGAAGATGTTGAAGTGTTGAGCAGGAAATCAGGTATGTGAGTTGAAAAGAGCTGATTAGGAATTGCTATGGGATGCTGCAGCTTCTGAAACCAGAATCACTACAAGACTAAAGAGTTGCCAGAGCAGCACACCTTCACTATAGAGCAAAGAACATGCAGCGCTGACCCAAACGAAGAAAGAGAATTGCAGACTTCAGCTGGATGTACTTGAGAATTGGGCCAAGGACTATTTTATTATTGAATTTTTTGTAAAAGCCCAAAAGTGCATGAGATAGAAAGGAGAAAAACCTATTTAGGGAGCACTACTATAAATAGTGAGGGGTCAGCATCCTTTTAGACAGCTTAGTACGATTGCAGCAGCCATCATCTCTATTGTCCCCTCTGTAATTTCATTTTTTTTACGCTTTATGCCTTTCTTTTCCCTTCCTTTAGCTTGTTTTGTCTTCAAGCTCATTATGAGCCAATTTCCTTTTGCTAGGATTCTATGAATTTGTAATTATACTGAAGGGTAATTCAATGTTATGGATGATATTCATTTTCTTCTATTCTATTTTTTATGTTTAATGTCAGATTAGCTTGATCAACTGACCTGATTTACTAGCTAACTAAGTTTGGGAAAACCAAGTTAGTGGACTTAATTAGAAGATAAAGATAGAGCTATTAATTGGAAAATTAATTGTGTTGAATGAGCTAGGAATAACATTCATATCTTTAAGTAGCTGGACCTACTTAATTGAGAACTGAGGGAAATTAATTTGAACTTAGGAATAAGAAACTTTTAATGAACTCAATTCTACTGCTAGAAAGCAAACCATAATTCCTGGACTAAATGTTGTAGCATCCCGAAGCATAAATTACCCTGAAGTTAAGATTACAAAGGATTAGAATCCTAGTTGTTTTTATCTCTGTGTTAAAACATCCAATTGCTGTTTTTATTACTTCCTTGCGTTTCTTACTTACTGTTCTGATACCTCATCAATCCATTTATTTACATGTTGTCAATCAATCGTTATTTTATTAAGCTAAAGAGAAAAAGTAAATTTAAAATTTGTATTCAAAACATTTAAATCCTCGTGGGAACGATTTTTACTCACACTTTATTACTTGTTACGATTGTGTACGCTTGCACATATCGCTAATTTTTACAACAAGTTTTTTACATGTGCAAGTGTACACAATCGTAACAAGTAATAAAGAGTGAGTAAAAATCGTTCCCACGAGGATTTAAATGTTTTGAATACAAATTTTAAATTTACTTTTTCTCTTTAGCTTAATAAAATAACGATTGATTGACAACATGTAAATAAATGGATTGATGAGGTATCAGAACAGTAAGTAAGAAACGCAAGGAAGTAATAAAAATAGCAATTGGATGTTTTAACACAGAGATAAAAACAGCTAGGATTCTAATCCTTTGTAATCTTAACTTCAGGGTAGTTTATGCTTCGGGATGCTACAGCATTTAGTCCAGGAATTATGGTTTGCTTTCCAGCAGTAGAACTGAGTTCATTAAAAGCTTCTTATTCCTAAGTTCAAATTAATTTCCCTCAGCTCTCAATTAAGTACGTCCAGCTACTTAAAGATATGAAGGTTATTCCTAGCTCATTCAACACAATTAATTTTCCAATTAATAGCTCTATCTTTATCTTCTAATCAAGTCCACTAACTTGGTTTTTCCAAACTTAGTTAGCTAGTAAATCAGGTCAGTTGATCAAGCTAATCTGACATTAAACATAAAAAACAGAATAGAAGAAAATGAATATTATTCATAACATTGAATTACCCTTCAGTATAATTACAAATTCATAGAATCCTAGCTAAAGGAAATTAGCTCATAATGAGCTTGAAGACAAAACAAGCTAAAGGAAGGGAAAAGAAAGGCATAAAGCGTAAAAAAAAATGAAATTACAGAGGGGACAATAGAGATGATGGATGCTGCAATCGTACCAAGTTGTCTAAAAGGATGCTGACCCCTCACTATTTATAGTAGTGCTCCCCAAATAGGTTTTCCTCCTTTCTCTCTCATGCACTTTTGGGCTTTTACAAAAAATTCAATAATAAAATAGTACTTGGCCCAATTCCCAAGTACATCCAGCTGAAGTCTGCAATTCTCTTTCTTCATTTGGGTCAGCGCTGCACGTTCTTTGCTCTATAGTGAAGGTGTGCTGAGCTGGCAACTCTTTAGTCTTGTAGTGATTCTGGTCTCAGAAGCTGTAGCATCCCATAGCAATTCCTAATCAGCTCTTTTCAACTCACATACCTGATTTCCTGCTCAACACTTCAACATCTTCGTAGTTATCAAATTACAAAATTAATAACCTTTTTAGCAATTGAATAATTCTTTCAACTATGATTTCATCCAATCAAGACTTAACTTTAATTCTCAAAATTATTTAAAACAAGGACACTGATTTAGTTAAAAGAAATAGTAATAACTCTTATTTCTAAGAGTTATCAGGTCTGGAGCTGGATCAAGGCCCATAACCTAAAATCCTCACCTACATGTCACTATCACACCTTCTCTCCTTGTCTCCACTTTCTCCTAACATGATCTTCACTTTTACCATTTATGGTAAGAGACCATTATGCTTTTCCCTACCAACCAAAGTGTCTCCTCCCATATCAAGCAATGCTCATCCATCAAGTCAAAATCCCCTCCATTCATCTCAACCCTTCATCTCATCATACTTGGATAGCAAGACAATATTTCCCTCCCTTCATACTCCATATTTTCGAACCTAGAAGGCCAAAGGGAGACCAAGAGTTTCATTGCTCTCTTCTCTCTCATCCATCTTCATCTTCTCTTAGGGTAAGAATCTTGGTGTTCATCTTCAGTGAAGGAGATTTCTTCATTTGAAGATTTGAGCTAAGAGTCATGAACCATCACCTCCTTGTCATGTTCATGGCATTTTCGAAAATGATCTTCTTAAGGGTTTCATGTTCTTTTGCTAGGAAGCAAGCTTGAGAATCTTGGAACTTCATCTCTTCTCTTCTCAACCTTTGAAATCTTCAAATGTAATGAGGAGTGAACCTTCATCTCACCTCATCGGTGGATAAAAATCGCTTCTAGTTTGGGTGAAAACCCTAAGTTGTGTAAATAGGTTTTCCTATCTTGTGTTGTGTATTTGGTGATTTGATTTGTAATAATCTTAGTTTCATGTTCTATATGCTTGTTTGATATTTTACATGATGCTATGCTCTTGAAAATGATGAAAACCATAGCCTTGATCTTGGTCAAGGTAGGAGGTCTTGATGGAATGTTTAGACCTATGATGTTTATGAGTTGTTCATCATATTCATGTGCTTATTATGCTTACTATGAGAATGTGTTGGTGAAGTGAAACTCCACTCTTAGCCTTGTGATGGCAAGTTTTGCTTGAGTGTGTGTAAGAGAGAAAACTACCTCTTGACCTTAAAGAACTTTTGAATGATCCAAAGATCATGCTTTTGAACTTATGATGTTGAAGGATATAAAGTTTTATGAGTTTTTGGAACCATAACATGTCTTGATTTTCATGAAAAACCTAAAAGAGGACCAAGGAAGTTTTTGAAAACCTAAGAAAATCTTTTTGGGCGAAACAGTAAGGATCACGGCCTACCCCTAATGGGTGTCGCGACTGTGATACCCCATAAAATGAGAAACAGAGAGTATCACGGCCTGGCTGGGAAGTAGCTCATGGCCGTGATCTCTCAAAATAAGAGGAACAGAAAGCATCACGGCCTAGCCATGATGAGACTCATGATCGTGATCTTTCTGCGTGATAGAGTCAGAACTTATCACGGCCTGTCGTGATTGTGGCCACGGTCGTGACAGGCAGGGAGTGTTTTACACACTCTTTTCTCTCTCTTCTTGTTTTGAACTTACCTTTTTCAAAGAAAATGACTTTGAAGTTTAAACTTAAGGACCTTTTGATTCCAAATGTTTTCAAACCAAAGTGAATTGAGATGTGCAACACGGTTTAGGCTTGGATGGACCCTCTAGGAGTAAGCTTGTACTTGCTCCCCATACTCATTCATTGGTTGACTTGTGTTCACTATCACTCAATTACTTTGAGGTTTTGAGTAAAGATAAAAGTCTATGTACCTTTAGAACTCAATTGTCTTTCAAGATAACTAAAAGGTACCAATGTACCTCCTTTCCCAATACTTCTAAGAGAAAAGGGATTTTCCTATCCTAACCTTTAGAAGAAAACTAAAGATTTATGAGACAAAGGTTTTGTGAAATTAGAACCTAAGTCAGATAAAGGACTTGGAATTCTAAGATATGAATGCTTAAGTATGTCATGTAGTGGAACAAGACTATATTTCATACCCTTGGTGACTTGGTCACAAAGGTAACCATAATACTTAAATAACAAAGAATGTTTTTCCAAATGCTTGATCAATAAGTGATCATGTCTTAGTAAGGATCGAAGAATTGCTAAGGGAAGAATTGTGAATCCTCCTTCATAAGACATATAAGATTGTGAGACAATCGAATAATACATGAACACGAACGGAACCATGTGTTTGATAACAACTTAACACAAGAAGGCGTGGAGATCGACCAAGTAACTTGAGTTACCTTATGATGGCTAGTTTCTTGGCGAAACACGTCGTTAGATGTCGAACGCACATTGATCGCATTCACATGCAAAGTTCAACATGTTGCATATTGTTGTCAGTTAAGGCCTGTGAGCCTAGAAGTTGAGCTTACACCTCATGCCGGTGCGAATATAGTGGTGACGATCGATTTGACCTAAGGGACGTTGGGGTGTGTAACTCCACATGTGGTCAGTTGGTAGCTCTTTTGTGGCGTGGTAAATCAAGATTCCACACCAACGCTCTCAACTAGACACTGCCTTGTTCAAGATTGGTGTAAAGCGTCTTTGCATAAAGCCAGTGTAAACGCATGGTTACGAATGTCATAACACAGATAGCCGACTGGCTGGTGCAAGCAAAGCGTGTACTCCCGATCACTCTCTTCGACGTTTGTCTAGCTGCATGGAGTAGGGATTGTGTCGCATCACTGCATTGTTGGTCCTTGCATCATGATATCATCCCACATGACTTTGACTTGTTTATTTGAGATACTTTGTGATTTGAAATAATATGAATGGTCATGATGATATAACATGTGTCTATATGATTGTATGAGTATGCCTTGCTTGTTGTGTCGTGCTATTTTTATCTACCTTATGTTGTGATTGATGATTGGGAATCTCACTTATTACTGTTATTCTCCTGTATGCTTTTTCCCTTTCTGTTGTAAAGACGACATCGTTCCGGACGAGAATGATGCCTCCTTACATTTACGTTGAGTTCCACTGGGGAGATGACTCTTGGATTGGGCACATGACACCTGGCACGTGGAATACATCGGAGACGCCTCTATCACCATCCGAGAGAGCCGGAGCGGCTGTTTGTGGTTTACCTTCCGTCTACCTCTCTACATGGAGTGGCATCAGAAGAGGAGGACAGGTCCGTGGGCAGTGACCAAGATCAGGGTCATTAGGTCACGTTCCTCTGCTTCTTCTTGTGGTTTCCCTCCACGGGGAGATGGTGTTCCTCCGATTGTACCTCCAATCGTAGCATCTACAGCTGCCCCTTTCGTTGTACCACCGGTGCCGATACCTGGTTTTCTTGCTGCTATTGCGGATGACGATGTCCCTGCGGTGCTTCCACCTCGCGATCCACCTGCTGTACCGTTGCACCCTCGCATTCGATATGTGGCCCGGAAGAACATTCTCTATAGCCCTATGTAACGACCCAGACTGCTTTCAAGATTGCCGAATGTCCCCACAAACCAACACGGTCTTTTTCAGCGTGCATTGTCCTCACTTAACGCTTTCTGGGAAACTTCTCAGAAGGTCACCCATCCCACAATTACTCCAAGTCAAGTACGCTTAACTATGGAGTGCTTATGTTCTGGGCTCCAGAAAAGAAGATGCATCTTGTTGCTATAGGTAGTACCAATCAATTCTTATAAGCCTTCCTTCAACTGTATAGTCTCATACTTGCACAGCCTCAGGATCCCTCTCATTCCGATGTGAATTTGGTTCATTCATGTATCCTTTTGCCTAGAAGCCTGCCAGGAACCGCTCCTTGTCCGTGCCTCATGCACCGGCGATCACTCTCCGCCCTCGTTTGCCTTAGGCATTATATAACCTAGACCTATCTTGAGGGAGCCGGTGCCGATTGTGATTCCCAGCGACTCAGAGGAGGATTCGGTGGAGGACTCGGAGGCAGACATGCAGTAGGACCCAAAGGAGGACCCTGAGATAGTGGTCGAGTCCGTTGAGGTGTCTTCGAAGTGGTAGTGTGTGTGTTGGGCCAGTGTGTTTGTTTGGTCTTTGAGTCAAAAACCTTTATGTTGAGGAGTTGCGACTCCTAATCTTATTTACTATCATTTCAGTACATTTGGGGTTGTAACAGATATTTTGGTTACTTTGGTTTATTTTATGGAACCCTTCTTTGTTTTAACTTTATATTCTAGAAGGAAATGATTCTAATCTCGAACCTATTGTGAAAATGCTTACGTCTTGTTACGATATTGTTATTATCTAATGTTTTCGAAAAGAGAAACCCCGTTTACGAACAAACCTAAGTTCTAATTTTCGCATATTTTATTTTCGACCTTATAAACTGTTAACAGTGTCACAAATAATGTACCACTCGAGAAGGGTGTTACATCAAACCGGTTGAATCATGAACCAGCCTCTTGTCTGGTCCTAGTTAGGAGTTAAAACCGTTTCTACAGTCATACCATTCTAAACCAGCCAAAATCGATCAAAAACCTACTTGGACCAGGTTGGAACGGGGTAAACCGGATTTGACCAATTTTCTACAGAAAAAATTAAATATGAAAAAAAAAAAAACCAAAAAGTGAAAAAGTAAAACAAAAAATAGAAAACTTAATAGGCTGGCTAATCTTTTATTCCAGATTCAGTATTTCTTTTTTTGTAACTGTGACAGTGAAGAGCATTAGTTCTTGCTCTGTCCGTCCGACTGTCTGTCTCATCCCTTAATCTCTGTCCGAGTATGTCCTTGTTGCAGTCTGGTAGACCCTCCTTCTCATCCATTCACCTTTGTCCTTACGCAGTCACTCATGGTCATCATCGGTTCATCCACACAGTCGTCGATTCACTCGCCTCCTTGGTCTTCACACACTTGGCTTAAGTAAGAGTTACAAGATAGTGAGAAAATGGGAATACAGACAGACTCCTCAATCCTTGCAAATTTAAAAGTTAAAACGTATAAAGTTTTAAACTTTATAATAATAATATTATATTATAGAGATGTTAAGTTCACTTTTTAATTTATTGTTTCAACTTTTAATAATTATAATATTCTATTAGTATTACCTGTTATAAATAATGAGAAAATTTTGTGTTATACATTATCCAGTTAGACCATCCTTTTGAAGCAATTCAACCTGAACTGAAACTTTTTTCTGGTTTGTTATCTAATCCTGCTTTAACAGCATTGAAATTACCTAAAAACATACCCAAATCATTCTTATGTATAAAAAGCAGAGCTATCAAAATAGACCAATTCAAGTATCCGAGTTGATTTACCACAACTTAAGCAAAAAATGAGTCACTTCTGACTTAGCTCTCTTTGGTGTGAGACAAATCTTGATCAACCAAAATTATTTTGGGTGATTTTGTGGTTAAATGGGTTGACCTGCCATTTTTTTAAAAGAAATTATAAAATACAACAATTCAAAAGAATATATCCAAAAATATAGAAAAAATCAACTAAGGTGGCAATTGGAAGAGCTTACTTAAGCTCATTTGAGCTTATCTTATGATATAAGCGCTTATGAAGAGTGTTTGGCACAACTTATAGAAAAAGCTTATGTCATCTCATAAGCTATTTTGGGCTTATTTTCATAAGCTACTGGGAGAAGCTTATGGATTTTAAAGTAAACAGCTTATGCGGAGCTGATAGCATGCAGTCTCGTCTTCGAAACCCGTTGGATCATTTCTTTCCTTTTCTTATGATTTTTTGTACTTTCTTTTTACGCCCAATTCTTTCCTTCGAAATCCAAGTCCTCTGAACTCTGCCTTATGCCTTTACCCCATATCCCTTTCTTCTCCTAGCAGATAGCGAGAACCCTAGCAGAGAGAATGAACCCAGTTGGCCTTCCGACATCCACCTTCCACCGTTTGCGTATTTATTCTGTTGTTCGTTGTCCGCAAAGAAACCAGAGAGGTACACACTTCTCAAATATGAAATGCTACTTGGTTGAACATTATTTTATGGTTCAGTAGCGAGGTTGGTCAAACGCAAGAATCCATCGTATGAGCAAGGGTTGTTTTTGTTGATATCAGTTAACTGAGGTTTTTTGGTGTTTGAGGGGTTGGTCTGGTTTTCTTAGCTACACAAGGTGGAATTGATGTAGCCTATAAAGCTAAGATTTACAAGCATCGGTAATGTTACAATATTCAATTTATTTGCTGCAAGAAAAAGAAATGGATAATTATGATCAAAATGTTTTTTTGAGAGGATTTTCGGTTGGATGTTTCACTGAGTTTGTGTTTTGTCTTTTGCATCTGCCGCTGCCCAAGTTGGTCTCTTCTTTTATCTCTGGATGCGGGTGTAAAAGGCATGCATGATTGTTTTGCTTTAAAAGAAATTGGTGTTTTGGAATGTCATTTGCAATATATGATTCGATGGTTGGTATTAGTGCAGACTTCAAGCAGCTTTGTTGAGGAGGTTTTAGATATGATTTTGGCATGTGTGGTGAATGATGCATTTGTAAAATCGCTTGTTTATAAAGTATTTTTGCAGGTTAAGGTGTGCAAATTAAATACAAATAAAATCTATGTAAAATTCTGTTTCCGAAACATATAACATGACTAAATGCACTCGAGCCACAGCCTATTAACTTAAGTTAATTTAATTTTTCATATCGGTCCCTTAAGTTTTTTTTTTTTTTTTGATAAACAGGTCCCTTAAATTTATTTATGACATCTAATTCACTGATTTAATAGCAAAACCATACACTGTTAAGGATGGCAATCGGGCGGGGCGGGCACGGGTAGCACTCCCCCCGCCCCCGCACCCGCGGGGTGAAATCTGTGCCCGTCCCTACCCATTATCGGCGCGGGTATCCAACGGGTTTCGCAGATATTCGCGGGTTTGCGGATATCCAGGGATTATTTTTTCCATAAAAAAAAATGTTCTTTTCGTTTGAAAAATTGCTAAAATATGCGTAATTTCAATTAAAATAATTATGTTCATACAAATAAATGTTACGAAACTACGAAAGCATTATCCAATTACAAAAGTTACTAACAAGAGTAATCACATACATTTGTTTTCTCCAAAAATAAAAGTTACAAAAGCTAGGATCCACTTGAAACACCATTGGATTATGTTTTCTCCTAACTTAATAAAAGCTCAATTTAATATAATTAATATTAGTAAGTACTTATTTTACCATTAGTATTAGCTTTAGTAAGGAAGGATGGGAAATTAGGTTTAGTAGTTAGTAGATATATATAATAAAGGGTATTATAGTAATTTAAGTAACGGGTGCGGGTACCCGCGGGCACGGGTAGTGTGATACCTGCCCCCGTACCGTTTATAAACGGGTATTGAAATTACCCGTTTATTTTACCCGCGTGCACTCGTTTAACTATCTGTCTCGTGCCCGTTTCGGATTTTATCCACGGGTATTCGCGGGTACGGATAAAATTGCCATACCTATACATTGTCATAACAACATAAGGGACCTGTTTGTCACAAAAAAAAATTTAAGGGACCTGTTTGTCACAATAAAACTTAAGGAACCAATTTGAAAAATTAAATTAACTGAAGGGAACAAAGCACTAGTTTTGTCATTCATTTAACATTTTTGTGTATCATAAATTTATGCAAGTCATTTTATATGTCTAAGCTAATTCGTAAATGACATTAATTGTTATAAAGTTACATAATGAATGAAGTTAGACCGATATATCTATTAAAAAAATGTTCTTGACATGGAAATACATAGTATGGAATGATATATGCGGGTGCTCACAAAGACGGCGTCTAGGGTGGACCACCTTACAAATGATACATGTGTGAACCATCGGTTTTAGCGCTTAAATATATTATTATAATATTTGAATGGCTTAAATTGATTACCTTAACCTGGTAATATAGGTTTTTGTTATATTTACTTAGTAGTCCCTCACATTTAAATTTATAATATGGTTAATTTCAAACTAGTCCTGGTCTCAATCAACTCTCTGAATCTCTCACCTTCCTCTAATAATTGCAAACTCATTTTGTTGAAGTTCCAGTAACATTTCAATGGTCTCTTCATCATACTACGAAGAAATTGCAAAAAATCTACTGACTAATGGGTTTCAATGCAGAAAACTCATCTCGGTGATGGAACCATAAGGAAGAAATTGCAAGAAATGGAACACTGAAATCATTATTAAAAATTAAAAAAGAAGGGATTTTTTAAGAACACTAGGGGGAACCCATTTAGGGGAAAATTTGTGATTGGGTTGCAGATAAGGGATTCTTTAACTTCGTTTTGTTGTTGTTTGGCGGTTTTCAAGTTTTAGTGTCATTGTTGTTCCATCGTTGTTGTTGTTGACATCAACCCCCCTAGATTTAATCTTTCTCAACCCTATGAGCATCCATTTATTTCTCCGGTAATACGAAACAATGGTTACTAGCTAAATGAAAGTGATGAAGGGTTAATTGAAATGACCACAGATCTGTTGATCCAAACCCAGCCGTCACTGCAGGAACCCACGCCATCACCAGGCGAACGCCATACCGTCGTCTTCCTCCCAGATCCAATAACCACGAGGTCGGATCTTTCCTCCCATCGCTCGTTCACCACTACTCCAGATCCGTGCGGTGTCGTCTGCCAGAGGAAGATGGACATGCAGCACTGGTGTATGTGGTTGGTGGTGTGGTGGCTGGTGGTTCGACAGTGGCCGTATCCATCGTTAGCCAAAAGATGGAGGAAAGTATGAAGAAACTAAATAGAAGGAACATGGCCAAAAAGGGACTTTTATGCAATTTATCAAATTTTATAAGTGTGTCCTTGCAAAACGAAAATTTTATAAAATTGCCACCGAATTAACTTGTTGACTGATCATATTGGTGGTTCACCCACATGAAACACCTATTAAGTGGTCCACCCTGGACGTCATCACTTACAAATGAGCAAATGTAAAATTACTTGTTAAAGAATTAAGGATATGTTTGGAAGAGCTTATAAAAAGCTTATGGAAATAAACTTATGCAAATAGTTTATAATCTTCGTATAATCTCTTTTTAGCTTATTTCTATAAGCTTGTAAGAGAAGTTTAAGATGTTTTTAGCTTATCTTACAAAAAGCTTATTGAATAAGCGCACAATTAAGTTGTTTATCCAAACGCATCCTAATTACAAGTGTGATTGACTTGACCAATTGAAATTATGTAAGCAAATTTACTTATGAGAGTTTTTTAAAATGAGCTTGTAATTAAAGACATATTCATCTTTACACTATATAATGAATTAAGGTTATTATATATTTTTACACACAAAAAAAGATTATTATATATTTTAATCTAAATAACAAATTAATATATTTTTATTCACTCAATTTACAAATAAACTAACTTTAAAAAGTTTTCCAGTACCTGTTTTCTAATACGGTAAGAATTTGAAATTTATTAAAAGTAATGGTGTAAGAATATCTTGTGGTATTGAAGTAAAATATTCGTTTCCTTGAAAAATCAAAACGTATAGATATTACATAAACATTTATAATTCCAAAATCTTAGTTTAACTGATAAAATTGAATAATCAAATAATATATACAAAGTTAGTGTGTTTTAAAATAAAATTATCATAAATTACCATATATACATCACTATATAAACAAGTTATTCACTTTAATATTAAGCTTTTATTTATTTCAAAATTATTATTAATGATTCATTTAATAATTTAATGAAAAATATAAAAATACAACTATCAATATTTTTCATTGATCATTTAATTTTTTAAAAATAAACATAAATAATAAAATATAATATTGTATCGACTTTAATCATTGACTTTACATACATATAAACTTTTGTTTTCATTATGTAACGTTTTGGGAGGAAATCTCACGAGTCAGGACCGGACAATCCATTGTAAAAAACTAGTTTTGTTTCCCGTGCTATGCACGGGTATGTTTTTCTTTAAAGGAAATCTATTTTAAACTTTAATAATATTGATAATTTTCTTAGTAATTTTAATAAATAAAAAAATAATATTATATTATTGATTATAAGATAGAAGCAAATTTAGACACATATTAACTATATTATGATAATTAAGACATAATTGGCGTAAAAATAACCGATAAAGTTTATTTTTTAAAAACATACATTTAAATTTACTATTATTTCACAACGAAGTCAAATATAATGGAATTCGGTTGATAGAAGGTAAATTGACATAAAAAAATGAATGCAAGTAAAAAAAAAATTATACTAAATTGAACCCAACAAACAAACAATGATTTAAGAATTAATACAACTCCACCCAAACAAATAAACTTTATAACAGACAAAATGAGAAGTTACACCAAGATATACCATTTTCAATAGAATGCAAAGGTTTAGACAAAGATATACCATTTTCAATAGAACGCAAAGGTTTAACTTTTAAATTAAGATTGTATACATTTTATTATAAATAAAAATTAATACTAATAGGCTAATTTAATATAGGCTTAATATTAGGTAAAAGAACAATTAATTCACATAAATTAATTTAGAAAATATATTTTTCTCATATTATTTTTAACGTTTGGCACTCCCAATACCTTGATATTATACTTCTCTCAATATTCAATTTTATGGTGAATTTGTTTTTTTTTCAAAGCAAGATTATAAATTGGCACTAGCAATTTCTTCTGTCACTACTTTGATATTGTACTTCTCTAAACATTTAATACTATATATATGTTTTCAAAGCAACAACTATATTTCAACATGATTAATCATTTCTTAATGGAATTTATTCAAATACTAATGCTAAACACTTCGCAATGATCTTGATAATCATATGAAATTTTTTCTTCTTTCTTGAAAATCAAATTTGATTAATTTCTCCAATTTTTCTCATACAAGTTAATCATTTTCAGAAAATATACTTATCTATCATATTATTTTTAACTTTTGGTATTTCTCCCAACCCCATGTAGTTGTTCATTATGGTTATAATTGGAGTTAGGTAAACAAAAGAAGGGCCCCGTATCAACGATAAACTATAGTCAAATGATTCTTAGTGCATCTCCGATAGTAAAATTTTAAGGAACTCATTTAAAGTTTTTAGGTGGGATCATGTATGCCAACTCAAATTTATGACACCCACTTAATTTTCATTCCAATGAGGGTTTCTATTGTCAAGTTCCTTAATTTCTCTTTTCTTTCAACATCTCACATTCTCTCTTACTTTTACACTATCAAATGCAAAAAATAATAATATATAAATGTTATGGAACTCTCTTTTTAGGCCACTTTAACTTTGAAGGAACCCAAAATTATATGTGACATATTATATTAATATTTTATTCTTATTAAGAAACCCTATGGAAGTCCAAAGATGTGCTCAAGGAGGGTATTCATGATGTTGCACTGTCAGAACTCCCTGTCTTTGTCCAGCAGAAATTACATTGAACGGCTAAGTTACTGACTTTCACTTGCAGGGATATCTAGTAGCGAGAAATGGGACCTCGAATATTGTGAAATATGGTGGACGGTCAAACAAAACTCTTACCAAGATGCCACTATTGTTTTGTGTTGGGCCTTTTAAAATTATCATAACCTCTTCTTGATTTACTAATGATACAATGAGATAGATATATGACGGCACAGTAGTGTATATAATAATAATGCTTTCTGATGCATGTGTTTTATATATGTTTTTTTTAATATAATGCTTTCTGCTGCATATAAAAGGTGATCATATATTTGAATAGTATATCAAAATGAAATGGTGATTAGTTAATATTTGTGTTTGGATTTTTTTTATTATTAAGAAACATTCAGTTTTCATATTTAATCACTCTTATTTGAACAAATAGAACAATTAATTCTGGCTATTTTTATACAATATTAGCTACTTTGGAGCATTGCATATTTTATATATTTTTTGTAGTAGAATAATATGTCCTCTTACTCCAGGATTAATGGGATATATCTCATGGAAAAAATATTCATTAGTCCTGACACAAGTTTGTATTGACACAATGCATCTTAATTTTGCAAATTCTCAGCAATAGTCAATCGTCTAAGGTTTTTTATTTAGCTCACGATTCCTACCTCCAAACTACCATACTCTGAGAAGTGAGTTATCACGAGTTATTCTCTTATTGTTTCAACATAAACAATAATAATTGAAACGAAACAAATTTGTCAGTGGCACTGACACATACATTTCCCTACTCAACCTGAATTTTTCTCTTTTCTCTATTTGCAGTAATAATTTAAAGAGCTAAACATATATTTTTTAATAAAACATGTTGGAAACCCCATCTGTAGCCAACCTATATCATATTGAAATAAATTGTAGTCAACCTGTATTTATATATAAATAAATTGCAGCCACTTTGTATTTATACCTTTAAAATCATATCTAAACTAATCTTAACTATATTTAGTCACAGTTAGGTGCAGCCTCAAATAAATTGCATAATGACATATATGTACCAAATTGCATCTGCTGCTAGTGGATTAAATTGGAACAAATTGCACAATGGATTTAGTGTTATCATGAGAACTTGAAACATTATCTAGTACAAAAATAAGCAAGAACAAACAATCGTTGTCCTAAACACTAAAACACACAATATCAAGTGAAATAAAAAAGCTGATTGCTCATTTTCACAGTAGCCTGAATTTGACCTCCTTAACCAAAGGACAAAAATAAATATATTCAACACAAACTCGTGATAATATATAAACACAAATGTATAAATATTAATTTACCTTCGCGTCCATGAAAACCATTTCCATAGAACTGGGTTTTTGAGATTTCTGAATATACCATAGATTTATTACTTTGATTGACAATTTCCAAGTCTCCTTAGCATCACTTTTCGTGCCATACTTGTATGTACAAAACACAAAATGTAAAAGGAAGAACATGCAGAAGTAATAGCAAAAAGAACCCTGCTATTATCATAGCAAAAAACAACAGGTGCAACAAAATTCCAGGAAGAAGCCTAAATTGGTTATTCTCTCAAGAAGTGGATCAAGAGCTATAGATTGGATCCATGGGGTTTCAAGTGGAAGTTTTAAAACCTGCTAGAACAACAGAATTAGCAAAGATTTATAGGGCACTCAAAGTTTTAAGCCATGGTACTACAGTAGTTGTCCAAGTCATACATGAGGAATGTGCAATTACTACAACTACTCTTACACAATCCAAATCTATGGTGATAGCTACAGGTAAAAAAGCAAATAGAAACTAAATGGAACTTCAATTTTGAATTTTAGCATGGATTCTCAATACAATAAAAAAAGTATGACATATAGTATTAACAAAGATGCAACAAAGCAGTAAAGATTACTCAACTTGGTTCCTTTTGTTAGGTCTATGCCTGATTTGGCCAGCCACAACACCGAGTAAGAAACATTATCATGATGTCTACCAAACAAAATATTCTATTTTGTTAGTCGCTCAAATTCAATGTATTGATGGGAATAGGATAGAAATAGTTTTTCTTTCCAGTTTCAATGTATTGAATGTGTGCACCTTGCCAAAATGCTGGTGACCAGAAACATGTGCCTTTGTCAATGAAACACTCAAGTTTTTTCTTCTTTTAGTTTTTGGTTAAGTGGGAAGCATAGAAACAATTACTGAAACACTCAAATTAGAGTTAGCTCTATACCATATGGAAGAATAAAGTATACAACAAAGAGGACATTTCTCAAAAACCTCATGTGCATTCACACTAATACGACAAAGAACATGAAAATAGATTATGAATGGAGTAAGAAGACAGAGATTGCACAGAGAGAATATTGTTTCAACCAAAACAAACCATAAATAAAAAAGGGAAGCTTGATAGGAGAAGCAAGAACAATTATTTTAGAGAGAAGTTTTGAATAGTGTTCAACAGAAAGTACAATATATATATATATATATATAGCCACACCTCCACCTTTGCTCCAAACCATATTCATCCAAAGCATATATACATCAAAATCTAAATTGATTCTTAAACCCTAAAATAATTATTCAACTAAAAAATCATGATTTCACAACAAAGCATGCAAACATCAGACACCATAATTTTCAAACCAACCGTGATAAATTTGTGTGTGTAACTTGCACCTGAGCATTAGTACTTGGTTGAACATCTTTCTTAGCAGAAGATGCTTCTCCAGGCTTGGCTGAACACCCGGTATCACCCTAGAATGCTAAAAGTTGAAAATCTGTAACATATATCTGCACAAATACATTATAGAAACTTAATCAAACATGAACAATAACAAAGTGGTTGGTTAAAATTATTTTGCCAAAAAGAAAATTATAATACATTCAATACATTGAAACTCCATGTAGTTCATTATGGTTATAATTGGCGTTAGATAAACAAAAGAAGGGCCCTATTATCAATGATAAACTATAGTCAAATGATTCTTATGAGAACAGTCATACAATTACATGTCTAAGAATGTAACTTTGGAGTAATTCATAGGCAAATACAGATACATGTAGCTTTTTTAAAAGAAGGCCAAAAAAGAAAACAGTATATCATAATTAAAAATATTGCAAGAGAAATGAACAATGAGAGTCACTAAAGAAACACAAAGAATCCAAGTACCTGAAGCAAACAATGAATCACTACTTCTTGGCCATGATTCCTTCCCCAAATGTAAAACACAGAAAAAAATAATAGGAGTTTAAGATTTTCAAGTCTTTCGCTCTGTGACACTTTGTAACATAAATTAGAAGCAATATCTCATAGATTGACAAAAAGTTATAAGTGAGAGGGCCAAAGGCAAAATTGCAACTAACCATTATTCATTATTTGTCAGTTACCAACATGACCAAAATTATAAGTAACCATTACCTATTAATTAATGACCATCATTGACTTAAAAAATTTAGCAGCAGCCAAGAAAAGAAAATAAAACAGATTTAGGAAGTTAAATTACCGTCTTCTTGGTATTGTTCCCACCGATGATGGCATCAACAGGGTGCTTATGCAGTCCAGTTACAATGTATGACACACCAGGGTGCTCCTTGGTTGCCTCTTCACTTAAAGAAGGAATATCTTGCATTATATAGTTATGCTTTCTAATTTTGCTACTTTCTTTCTTCATGAAGTCAAATAAACATGCTAGAAATTTAAAGAAATGTAGGATAGAGTTTATAGTTATCCAGACCTATCGACTCTAATGCCTCCCAGGAAGGAGGAAAAATGGACTGATAGTATGCAAGTACTTCTGAATGATATGTATTAATACCTAAAATGAGTAAGTGTTTCAGAGTGATTTGAATTAGTATATAAACTCAGTAACTACTTCAGAGTGATCTGAATTAATACCTAGATGAGATAGAACCACCATGCTATAAGAACAATCATCACAATGTATTGTTCTATCCATAGAGAAATCTAGCAGAGAAACAATACACTTTTTAAAAACAAATCAGAAGTCAAAGGTGATCAACCAAAACAATGAGGAAAAATATGAAACTATAACCAAGAGACACTGAAATACTCACTATCTGGCATTTTCAATTTCATAGTAACAGTTTGCTGCAGAGGCAAGCCTTGTCACTTCATCCAGAGTTGAAGATCACGAAAAACATTTCCTCCTATCACAAAAAGGATGTCAAAATGTTAGTGGAGAAAGAGAGTAGTAATTTCTACTTCTATATAAATTCTAAATCAATAATCTCCTCCATGACTACCGGCAGGGAGTGAGAAAGTGAAATATGCTTACTTTATACTCACCACCGGTTAGCGAAGATGAAGAACACCGATGAAATAAGTGAAGGTTAAGACGTGGGGAAACGAAGTCAAAAACAACGTAGCAGATAGACAACAGATCAGGTTTAGAAGGGAGAAAAAAATCTTAAGCCCCATATTACGGTGGGCACAAAGAGCAGAGCATTCATGGGAAAGAGAAATCTAAAAAGAGAGAGAAAGAAACGAAGAAAGAATAGGAGAGAAATAAAGTAAACGCACCTCATAGAGCAAGGGTGGCAAAACCAGCCAACCCCGCATGGCCTAAAACGAGATGGGATAGGACGGGTTGATCCGTTTGAATAAAATGGGTTAGACCTCCTAACTCATCCCGTTTATGAAATAGACAGATGCAAACACTAGAAGGGGGTTGAATGATATTTGACAAATTTATGCGAAATTTAGAAACTTTTTCGCAAGCACAGACGGGTTATAATAGACGAGTAAACACAGACAGGTCAATCGGACTGATAACTCGTCTGAAAGTTTTACAGAAAACACATAATCATGCAAGATAAAAAGGATTTGATAAACACAATTATAAACCCCTTTAGTTAGATGATAGTTAAGACAAATAATCAAACTAAAGAGTTAAGGGAAAGAGAGAGATCACTTAGCAGGTTTTATCCTGGTTCACCCCTTAACAATGAGGCTACGTCCAGTCCTTGGCAGCACCAAGTTTTCTCTCTATAACTGATTTAGGTTACAGGACAGACAAGTATTATTTTCACACCTAGCCTCTTCAGGCTCCAGACGAGTATTGTTTTCACACCTAGCCTCTTCAAGCTCCAGACAAGTATTATTTTCACACCTAGCCTCTCCAAGCTTCAGACAAGTATTGTTTGCACACTTAGCCTCTTCAAGCTCAGACGGGTTTGTTTGAGAGAAGTTGTAAAAAGATTACACTTTGCAAGTCTTTCACAAGCAC
The DNA here is from genome assembly GCA_039655645.1 of Ammopiptanthus mongolicus. Taxonomy (NCBI): domain Eukaryota; kingdom Viridiplantae; phylum Streptophyta; class Magnoliopsida; order Fabales; family Fabaceae; genus Ammopiptanthus; species Ammopiptanthus mongolicus. Next base: position 108,355,060 of record CM077344.1, on the reverse strand, counting down.
TCAGACGAGTGTATTAAATGTGAAGTTCTAAAAGACTGCGTAATAACTTCAAATGATTGAAGAATAAATAATGAAAGAATGAAGATATAAATGTACAGAGTAATTGCTCTTTGATTGCTTTGATCGTTCTCTTGTCTGCTTGAATATTCGAAGTCTTCTTCATTAAATAGGCTTCAAGATTTTCAAGCCGTTAGACACAAAGTCTGAAGGCTTGGCTTCTTGCAGATCTTCAATAAATGCAATAGAGTCGTTCTGATCAGCCATTAAAGCATAGGGAACTTCGCTTGTTCTCTTTCATCAGAGTGATGCAGACTTCTGATATACCTTTGGTCTCAGCAGGTCTGTATACGTGTTTTTTGTTTGCAGAGGGAAGACTTTCCCTTTTGCTGTAAGATGCAGTTGTGTTCAGGCAAAGCACTTTGTGGAAGTTCCTTATCAGAGTCGAGACAGCTTTCATCCAATGTATTCTTTAACGTTAGTCACTAGATGGATGAGTAGCTTCATTAGACGGGTTGACTCTTTAACAAAGAGATGACGTCAGTTGCAAAGTCTTTTAGACGGGTGAGTCTTCCTTTGATTAGACGGTTGAAGACTTCATTAGACGAGTGAACTTCTCTTAGTTCAGACGAGTGAACTTATCTCAGTTCAGACGAGTGAACTTTAGTTAGTTCAGACGGGTAAACTTAGCTAAGTTCAGACGAGTGAACAGTTCATATAGACACTTAATGTTTTAATCTGCACACTAAGTAGACGAGTTAAGTATCACAGACGGGTTCAATTAAATCATTGAATAACTGTTTTAATCTCATCAAAACTAAGGTAAATGCACATCAGACATTTGGAGACTCAACAGTTTAGTGGTGGGTTGGCAAGTTGGCCTAACCCGCTAAAAAATAAAAAACAATTATAAAATATAGAAATTAGTCATAAAAATCGAAAATGGGTTGACGGGTTGGCGGGTCAACCCGCCCCGCCCCGCCTCTAAACTATTAAAATAGTAAAAAATTAATATATATATATATATATATATATATATATATATTAGAATAGGCGGGTTGGCTATATTTTTAGAATAGGCGGGTCAACCTGCTTCGCCCCGCCTCTGACCCGCCTTCTTGATGGGTTAAGCGGGACGAGTCAAAACGGATTGATGGGTTGAGAACCCCAACCCAACCCGTCAAAATAGGCGGGTTAAACAGGTTGGCCCGTCGGGCCCAACCCATTTTGCCACCCCTATCAGAGAGCCAATGGGGAACCCAAGCGCGAACCATCGCATGATCCATGGCCGCCTGGGTCACTACTGGAAGGAGGAGGCCAATGCATTCATCTTCCTTTATGCTTCCCATTTCCGAGACCCCCAATCAAAAACCCTAGAAATTGTAATCGAAATCAAATAAATTCCCAGGAACGAAAGCAATGTAAAAATTTAGAAACTAAAAGCAACTGAAGAAAAACATTGATGAAATAGAGAAAACAGAGGCATATAATATTGAAACCGTGTGTGACTACACAGCGGAGAGTCTATTATATAGACTATGAGTAAATCAAAATACCATCATGATAATAATGACTAATTAAAACAAAAGAAACAAACGATATCTGATAATCCTAAAAATCCTAATTACCTATAATTAGGAGATAATATACGATACTCTTAAGATATTATCAAATATTCTAACACTCCCCCTCAAGCTAAAGCCTACTAAGCTTTAAGCTTGTTACACAGAAAAGATGAATTCCCCCTCAAATAAAAAAATATTGATCTCTAAGAAAATAATGGTTGGGAAGGCAACTCAGGGATGCTGGAGAAGACGGATATAGTTGCTGTCAAGCAATCATGCAAAACAAAGTCCGAACTTCTCAAAAACACATTTGGTAGCTTCAAACAACAATATTGGAGAACCAAAATATGTAAATTGAAACTAAGTTGGCAACTACTTCCAGATAAAGACAAGGCCAGAGCATCTGGGACAAACAGCAAGCCCAGTGCATCAGGGACGGAGACGGGGCCAGTGCATCTAGGAAAACAAAGTTGAGGCCAAAGCATATGGGACCAACAACAAGGCCAGTGCATCAGGGACGAGGATGAGGCCAGTGCATCTGGGAAATCAAAGCTGAGGTCAGAGCATCTGGGACAAACAGTCAAGACCAGTGTATCATGAATAGAGAGCTGAACAGTCATGCACAAGGGGGCTTTTCAAAACAGAGGGCCTTTGAGGAAAGTAATGACAGATCCAAAGAGAACAGGGAAGGGCGAGTCCTGTGCAGGAAACGGTAGCGGGAAGCGACGCGCGGAGTGGGTTGCTGGCGCGTGAGGGCACGTTGGAAGGCCAACGACGACGTGGTTTGGATGGCTGGACAGATCGGCGGGTGGTGAGACAACCCCTTCCTCAGAGGTCCCATCGGTTACCCGAACACAAATTCTTAACGTTGCAGCGCAGCGTGGTAATATAAAAATGCAGAAATATTAAAATAATCCATACACTGATACCATAATAATTCATACAGAAATAAGAGTATTGGCCGTGTCAGTAGAGCCTACAACAACTGATACCAATCATCTCAGAGTATGCAACTAGTGAATAAAATGAAAGCATGGTAACAAAATAAAGTACGTTAGACTTATTCTCCTGACCCCAAAAATACATTTCACTCAAACCCATGTACTGGCCATAACAAAACTAAGACTGTCTACCCAACCACAACTCTAACGTATACGGTAGTCGGACCCGTATACACTACTCTTCGCTGAGATTAGTCAATCTTCCAGAGGCGGTCGTCCTCTGCATAGAGCAGCCCAAAGTCTCCCATCACTAGGATCCGAGGCTCTCCCGCCAGAATCCGGTTCAACAGGTATGCCATCGATTTCCTCTTGCAACTACTCAGCAGGATCTTCTCGTGAGATCGAGGTCAAATAAAATACTACATAGAGAGAATATAGGGTATAAGAAACAACAACTCATCATAAATGGGAAAACAGTTATATAAAATAATTTATATAGATAGCAACACTCAACAACACAACAGTGTCAATCAATCAACTCTCAAATTGTTCTCTTCTAACTACTGTCTCTTACACTCATGCAACTAATGATTATATAGACGTGATCACTACGCGACATCCCCAACAGATCAAGATGTCTCGTTCATCTCTGTGCCACCCCCGTAATGCAAGGTTCGGCCAACAACTCGCAGGCTCAACTCGTCTCATGGATATGACATATTCCCCTGCCCGCAAGCCAGGTCGGAATATTCGCTCGTCAATAACGCAACTTACGGTAACGACATATCCCCCCGCCCGTAGGCCAGGTCGGGACATTCGCCCGTCCGTTAACAACTAATGGGTATGATCATCTCCCCGCAGGCAAGATCGATCGCCTGTACGTCAACACAGTGATGAACAACAACAATGCAACATGAACCTCATCGACTCATCTCGGATCAACATTTGGTGTCTCAACCACGACATATAACAACCACGACCAACTTTCTCCGGTTTAACCGGGTATCAACTTTAAATCAAAACATAAATAGATCAATTGGATCTCTAGGTTGAGCACTATAACATATATATATCCTCCACTTTCTCACCACATATTCATCTCCCAACTTATCAGAATTTACTGCCTATCTTTACTCAGACATTAGCATTCACAACATCACATCATAAAACAACCAGAAATAGGTTCAATAATAAAATCAACTCATAGATAAATAATTAAGTAACCATAAACATATAATAGACACAACATACATATCACATATATCATATTAAACATCCAATTATAGACCAAGCAACCTCGACATACAGTAATATCGACCTATCGGTCAAACGACCTCTAGTAGGGTTTAGGTCGCCCTACGCATATCAATATATATTATTTTAAATTTTGCCTCTCCGACGATATTGTTGTTCTTTCCCCCACCTTAGTAGTGTTCCTGTGCGACTCCGACTGTGGCTTTGCAACTGTCACTCGTGTGTGCTTCGAATGTTCGAACACCGTCGGATCCACGACCAGAAATCAATACAGTTCAATCAAAAACCCTCTAGTCCACACGACCAAGGTTCTGCCTCTATTTAATTAAATAGGTTAGATGTGTTGAAATTCTACTAACTTTTGGATCAATGATCCTTAAGCATAGCTAAGACATAATCTATGATCAATTGTCAAAGATTTGAACCAAAACCCCTTCAACCAACAAGCTAGGGTTTCGGCCATCCAGATTAAAAATAGATTAGAGTTTGATTTGGATTTGTAATCACTTGGATTGCATGATCATGAAAGGAAGGAAGTGAAATCAAGAATCATTACACACAAATTGAACAAAATCTCATTTTCCCCAAAATTGTCGTAGGTTCGGTTCCTCTAGATTAAATAGGCTAGGAAGATTATTTGATTTCATGCTCTCAGATAGTGATAGAAGAGGATGAAACTAGATCATAGAAATTGGTTTGGCATTAAAAGGATTTTTCTACAATTTCTAGAGATTTTTGAAGTTTGGATCTTAAACTTGAAACCATAGAATTTAATGGAGAAAGATGAAGATTGAAAGCTCAAGAATGAAGTCTATACCTCTTAGATGATGAAGATGGATGAGGTGATCAACTTTGCTTCTCAACAATTCTTGAAAATCCTTAAGGAAATCTTAAGTAAATGAGAGAAAGTAAGGTAGAAAAATGGTGAAATGGAGAAATGAAGAAGAAAAGGAAGAAAGAAATGAAGGAGGAGGGAGAGAGAGCGATGGGCGAATATGAGGTGAAGGGGACAAGGATGTCCACAAAAATTTTCATTAACGGTATTATGGTCTTTTTGCCTAAGGATCAAATGGTCTTTTCCCTAAAAGTCCAAGGGCATTTTGGTTATTTCGCATCCAGATATTTTGAAAATCATCATGACACTTGACAGGCATCCCAAGGTGATGTGACCTGATGTGACTTCATGATTATCTGTTCGCGGATCCCGTTAAATCCATATGCAGCTCCATTCGTCTCCCGGTTTGAATTTCTCCCGAATAGTTTATTATTATTTCGATTTTAAGGCGTGAAACCAATTTTAGCAAAAAGGTGGGAAACGTGATTATAAGACTAATTGTCTCGTTCACGAGTCAAAATTAGGTCTTTATAGTAGTAAAATACTATTGCCAGTGAAAAACGCAGACCGGGCTCCGCCTGAGTTTTCGACCCAAAATTTAACTGTAACTTCCTAAGATAGCGTAGAACGTGACTATGATCTCAGTTTATTTTATTTCACCCTTTAGACCCTCCAATAAAATACAAACTCATAAATGAAATACTTAAATTAAATTCCTACAACACCTAAACGCAAACCATGCCACCACAAACTAGGAAATCAACAACCATGAGTGTTATCACAAACACATAACTCACCAGGATTTTCTTCGCTCTCTCACACTCAAAGGACTCACGCAGCAAGAAGAAGAGTATTGCTGCAACTATTTTTAATCTTGTTTTTATTTTCTATTGATAATGTTGAAGTCCGTATTTTGTCATCTTATGAGAAGATTAATGAAAACAATATAATAACAATAACTGAAACCCCTGCACCTGAACCAAAAAGATCATAATGATCCAATACACCCATGCATCTTGTCATTTTATGTTTTATTTACAAACATAAAACATACACCTAAACCAAAAAGATCATAATGATCCTGAACACCCCTGCACCTTGTCTATGGCATGCCCCTAACCACCGCATAAATAGATAGTGAATTCCTGGTGATATTCAAACAACAGTTACAGACACAACATCTAATGAAACAAATAAACGGAAAGATCAAGTCCTTTTGCAGCAGCCAAAATGTGAAAAAACCAAGATGACTTATCAGACAACACCACACATAACTTGAACAAGCAAAACTGAATAAGGAAAGCTTTGGGCGATGCCTTTTTTCCTTCTACACATAATTTATAACGGTGAGGGGCGGCACGGTGCAGGCTGAGGCTGTTGTTCATGGTGAGAGGCGGTGTGATGCTGTTCACGATGAGCGGCAGCACGATGCTGTGTAGGGTGAGGCGCTACGCTGTTCACGGTGAGGGCGGAGCGGCGCTGTTCATGGTGAGGGTGGCGTAGCGCAGTGATGGTGAGGGGTGGCGAGTGCAAGTTGAGCGACAGTGTTGTGCAGGGCAGCGACGGTTCTATGCTATCGTTCCTTTACACTCTGTTTGGTTTTAAAGAAAATAAAAGGAAAGAAAAGAAAAGGAAGGAAAATGGAGGGAAAAGGATGCATTCCCTCGTTTGGTTCTCAAGTGAAAAGGGAAGGAAAGATTTGTTTGGGTGGACCCCACGCCCAAAAATCAATCAGCCCAAAACGGGAAGAAAACAAGAGGAAAATAGCAATTTGGGTTAAAAAGACCTAACTACCCTTCACACATTCTATTCTTTCAATCCACCGTTTCACGCCGCCGCTATCCCCACGCGTCCACCATCGCCTTTTTCAGCCTCTCACCACCACTGACAACCCCCAACTGAGAGAGGTGAGGTGATTTCGAGAGGTGAGGTGATTTCGTCAGAGACTTCATTCCAGCGAGTCTTGGCCATGTGGTAACCGATTCCCCAGTTGGGTAAGAACTGAGCCACCTCAAACAAGTTCTTCTTTCTTCACTTTGATTTCTTAGGGTTCTGATTTTGAGAAGTAGAAGAGGTGAGGGTTCTGATGAAGTTGAATAAGAATCTAAAAGGGAAGAGTTTCGAATAGCCTCAACTTTGCTGCTACCCAACGCACTCGTCATTGTTTTTCTGTTAAACACTTCCTCTCTTTCTCACTGGCCGCCACTGCCTAAAGCTTTTCTGCCTTAATTTCTTGATTTTTTTGCCTCATAAGTGTCCACCTTTCAACGCTATAAATGTGTGTCACTGTGGCTTGTGAAGAAACAAAGAATATGAGTTTCTTTTTTTTTTTTTTTTTGATAATAAGAATATGAGTTTCTTTTTGTTTTGGTTATAGTAATGACTGGAGTATCACTTGCTTCAAATCTCTTTTTTTTAATGAATAACTTGCTTCAAATCTCTGGCATTAAAATTTTCTAGATCTTATTTGTGACTTTATTGGAATTTGTGTTTTTAAGTTTGGCCTTTGATTTATTTTTCGATGAATAAGTTTGGCCTTTGATTCTTTGCTAGTTTGGTGGATGTGGATAAGATCATCTAGGTTCAACCAATTAGAATACATCTATTATAAATATAATTTTTATTTAAGGGTATTTATATCATTTCACAAATATGTTATTTCTTTCCTCTTATTTTCTACACAACCAAACAAAAGGAAAGAAAGTTTTTAATTTTCTTTCCTTTTATTTTCTCTCCAACCAAACAACTAAATAATCTTCTCTTTTTTCATTCTTTTTCTCTCCTTTCTCTTTCTTTTCTTCCATTTTCTTTCCTCCTATTTTCTTTTATAAACCAAACATAGTGTTAGGGTTGGTGTTGTGCGGGTATTTTGTTCTATGCGAAAGAGGAAAAAAAAAAAGAAAAAAAGAAAAATGTGCATAGATAGGAATCGAATTTGGTTAATGAGTGATAAAAGCTCCGCATAAGCCAACCAAAAGCTCATCTATATGGCTTTTTTGGAAGCTACTTTTCTTTAATAAAATTAAGCTCCTTTTTTTTTTCATTAGAGCTTTTGAAGGGTATATGTTGGACCCAGCTTCTCCTTTTAAGGAGAATATGAGCTGAAAAAAAGTTGGGCCAAACACACTCTTATTATTAAGTTAAAGTTTTTACTAACTGAATTAGCTCAGACTTTTATATTATTATAATTATAATTATAAATATAAATATAAATTATAATTATAATTATAATAATAATAATAAAATTTTTTATCGCATCTTATAATCATCTTACCATTCAAATCTTTTTTTTTTATAGTTATTTAAAGAGTTTAATTGATATGTATTATCTATGTAAAGCTTTTACACTATTAACCAATCACAAATAATGATATGTATGACTTTTAAGATAAGTAAGATAAAAGTCAAATATTTTTAATGATGTAACAATTTATGATTGATTAACAATATAAAAAAATCTTTACACTAACAATATATACTAATTAAATCCTTATTTTTATCATACTAAAAGAAACAGTATCTCGATAAAAAAGAATTTAATTTTGATATACTATAATTGTAAAGTTATTTATACTGTCAACCTATGACAAGTTATCATATATATAACTTTTAATAAGATTATGATAAGAGTTAAATATTTTTAATGATGTGTCAATTTATGATTGATTGTTAGTATAAAAAATTTTTTTCACTGAAAATACATACCAATTTGATTCTTAAATTATTGATGAGGAAAATGGTAGAAAGTGATCTATTATTCCGGGACCTCGAGCAACATAGATGGACCCCCTCCTCAATAATTTATTTTGTATAAGGTGGGGATCGAATCAGAAATCTCTCGCGAGAGAAAATATCCTTGTACATATTCGTCATATCTTGTGGACCTAATATGCTTTCACTAGACCAATCCTGGTTAGGTATCAAATTCCTATATTAGAAGTAGAAATAAAAATACAATTCAATTATGTTACCAAAAAATGCAATTTGGTCTATAGGAGGTCTACCCTTCCGTTCATATTCGCTAATGACTTGGATTCGATAATGAGTTTCGACTATAAATCCTCCTGTCTGAGGTTGGTGGTCATGGCCTTGCAATGGGGCATAACTTCCCCTTATTTAAACTTGTTTTATATAAAAAAATGCAATTCGACTGTGACGTCACTCGTATTAATTATAGGGTTTTAAGTTTTAACTTTCCAAGGGCTTGAGCGAGTGTAACGTAAAGAAAGCAAGAGTGGAGTGATTGAAGAAACATTGGCAGAAGACAGAGACAGAGACAGAGGGAGACAAAGGCAATTGGAGTTGAGGCTTCTTCCACTTCCCCATTGTCTTTGCAATTCCATATTCCAATTTAACTTTGTTTTCATCGTTTTTCAGCCACCGTCCCCCAACTCTCAAAATCTGCAACGTCCTAGGGTTCCGCCTTCTCTCAGGTTCTATCTCTTTTGCCTTTCTTCTCTGTATTAAAGTCAAATCTAATTGTCCTTGTTTACTTCGATTAATCTAATTGCTCTTGTCTGGGATGGATGCCATTAGCGTTTACAGAAAGAAGGCTTAGGTGGATTTTGGATAATGTAATACTGTATTTGTTTGATTCAATTTGAGAATTTAAACGTATGTCTTAAATGAATCACGATTCGGTGTATGCTGTATGTGTCGATACATTTAGTGATCGTTGAACTGGAATGCATCCCAATGCCGATGTAATTTTCATGGCTCCATAAACAAACAATAATTAGAATAACAGTATGCTTTGTGTGTCACATGCTCGTTGGTAAGTTATTTCGAAGTAACAGATTATTTTTGGTAACATATCATGAATCATCCCAAGCTAAGACACATTGACACTGACATACAAGCACATTGCAACATGGAAAACCTGAAGATTCTGAGTGTTAACACGAGTGTCTGAACAGTTGGGCCTAACCTTTTTATCATAATTTAACCATAGCTGAATTATGTATTGATTGTGACTGAGAGAGTAATTTTTTCATTGGACTTGACTTCATGAATTTAGTCTTGCGTTCGAAGATTTGTTCATGTATCTGTGTTTTCTTAATTATGTTTGTTCATTACTTCACAGATTACTGAAATTTGGTGAGATTTGGCATTATTCGTGTACCTGTGGAAAAATGTCAAATTTAGCTTTGACTGGCATACTAGAAAAGGTATGATTATTTTTTTATGTATGCTTCTACATATAGGTCTATTCATACATATACCCACCCATTATGCTTGTTTATGTAGATAGATATGTGTATTAATTGACATGTGGATTTCCAATTTTTTCTCATTTTTCTCACAGATGACTGGGAAGGATAAAGACTTCAGATACATGGCCACATCTGATTTGCTAAATGAGTTGAATAAAGAGACATTTAAGGCTGATGCTGAGCTAGAGATTAAATTGACAACCATCATCATACAACAACTTGATGATGCAGCTGGCGATGTTTCTGGACTGGCTGTGAAATGGTACCACATTTCTCTCTGGTGACTTTTATGTTGTTAACTTGCATGCATTGCTATTATATGATATGATCTTTAAAGTAGTGCTATCTAGTATTCGGTGGTTATCTAGCATTGTCACAACAACCACCAAGCCTTTTTCCACTAGGTGGGGTCAGCTACATAGATCAAACGACGTCATAATGTTCTATCATAAATCATGTCTATAGACAAACGATTGACCTCTAAATCCTTCTTAATGGTTTGCCTATAGTTTTTCTCGGCCTTCATCTCCCTTTAGCGATTGGGCTGCCCTCCATCCTATTTACTCTCCTTACCAGGGAGTCTATAGATCTTCTCCACACATGCCCAAACCACCTAAGGCGAGTTTCTACCATCTTTTCTACAATAGATGCTAACCTGACTCTTTCCTTATTGCAATCGTTCCTAATCCTATCTTGTCCAGTATGACAACTCATCCAACACAACATTTTCATCTCTGCTACATTGAGTTTATTCTCTTGTTGACCATTTACCGCCCAACACTCGGTCCCATACAACATTACAAGTCTTATAGCTATGCGATAAAATTTTCCCTTTAGCTTGAGTGGTACCTTTTTATCACATATAACACCCTAGGCCCTCCTCCATTTCTTCCTCCCCGCTTGGATCTATGGTTTACATCATCCTCTATTTCTCCATTGTTTTGTATGATAGATCCATGGTATTTAAAGCGTGTGACTTGTGGTATGGTATGGTCTCCAACTTTCACCTCTAAGGTAGGAGTGATGCGCTTCTTGCTATACTTACATTCCATATACCCCGTCTTACTTCCACTTATACAAAAGCCATATGTTTCCAAAGCTTGTCTCCGCATCTCAGACCTCCCATTTATTTCCTCTCTTGGCTCTTCAACTAGGAAGATATCATCTACAAAAACATGTATCACGGCATCGACTCTTGAATGTGCTTAGTAAGCACATCCAAGACCAAAGGAAAAAGATGGGGGCTCAAAGTTGACCCTTGGTGTAGTCCTATAGTTATAGGAAAATCTTTTGAGGCCCCAGTTCTCACACTAGTCGTGACTCCCTCGTAGTGTCCTTGATAGCTTGGATATAGGCAATACAAACTCCTTTCTTTCATAGGGCCTTCCACAAAACCTCTCTTGGCACCCTATCATACGCCTTCTCCAAATCAATGAAAACCTCGTGTAAGTCTTGTTGATCCCTATGATATCGTTCCATCAATTGTCGTAGCAAGTATATTGCTTCCACGATCGACATCCTGGGCATAAACCAAATTAATTGCCATTAATGTTGGTATCTTTTCTTAATCTCCGCTTAATCACCCTCTCTCACAGCTTCATAGTATGGCTCATAAGTTTAATCCCCTATGATTTGCGCAATTTTGTATATCTCCCTTGTTCTTATAAATAGGGATTCAAGGGCTTCTCCACTCGTCCGACATTTTCTTAGACCTCATAATCTCGTTGAAAAACTTTGTGAGCCAACTAATGCCTCTCTCTCCTAGACTCTTCCATTCCTTAACAAGTATATTATCCGGCCCAACTGCTTTGCCCTTATCCATCTTCCTCAAAGCTTCTTTTACCTCATGCTCCTGAATTTTACAATAAAAGGTATAATTTTGCTCCTCCTATCTAGTGTCTAGCCTATCATAGGGTGATAAATTTCATGTCCTTCATCTTTAATACATTTTACTTGGTCCAAGTCTCATCTTTCTTTCCCTACCTTTAGCAAGCTTTTTGTTGGAAACAACTTATAATTAATGCTCTTGTTGGAATTAGAATAGGATTAATGTTCCACTTTCCTAGTAGCATAGTTACAATGCTCTTTCATAGTCTCAATGTATCTTAGTAAATAGAGTAGTCTTGTAAACTGTACTTAGTATTTATTAGTCTTGTGAATCATTTTGTATATAAATACCATTCAGCTGAGTGTCTTTTCCACTTAAGCATTTCACAAACTCTTTGTCTACTTTATTCTCAACTTGGCATTAGAGCAGGCTGGTCCTGCATCTGTTTTAGTCTAATCCCAGGGGTCTCTGCCATCTAGTCCAGCAGAAGCACCCCAAATCCTAAGTCCCTTATCATACCCTTCTTAGGCAGCCACCATTGCTTGTCGACTCGCTGCTCACCGCCACCGGAAATAGCCTCAGAAGTCTCCGATCGGCCAGACCACCAAGCACCATCCCTAGAAACTGTCCCACGTGCCGTCGCTCTCTCTGCACGTGTAAGTTACGCTAGAATCTTCCGCTGCTAGAATCTTCCGCTGCTTGTCCAGAACTGATCGCCGGCCTCTCCTCTACCTATCTAGGTGGTCAGACCCTCGTTTCTTTGCTGTTTGGATAGTGGGTATAGTGTTCTTGAAGCCTCTGTCATGTGTTGCTTGAAGTTGTTCGTGTCAGCCCTTTACCTTTACAAAATGGCATCATTTGAGGTTCTGACAAGGGTCAGAAAAGTCTTATTTCATTTGCCTTACCTTGTAATGACTACAAGGAGTACCTCAGGTTAAAGGTTGCCTCATCTACCAAAGTCTCATCCTTACTACAATCTGGTAATTCCTCGGTTTATTTTTCTCAGTCTGCCTTCTGGATTCTGGATTCTAGACTCAGGTGTGTCAGATCACATTGCTAGTAATCCTTCATTATTTTCAAGCTTATCCTCTACAAAAATTCCCCATTTCATAACCCTTACAGATGGTTCAAAAGTATAGGCCATTGGTATTGGCAAAGTTTCTCCTTTCCTTCTTTGAATTTGATTCTGTCCTTCTCATCCCTGACAGTCCTTTTAATTTACTATCAATTAGTAAATTGACTCACTTTTAATTGTTCAGTAACTTTTCTCTCTGATTCTATCTATATTCAGGATCGGAGTACAGGACATATGATTGGTATAGGCTCCGAAATCACGTGGGCTCTATTATCTTCAACCTTCATCCTCAACCATTTGTGTTGCGGCTGACTCTCCAAGTATCCTTCATAGTAGTTTTTTGGGTCATCCAAGTTTAAATAGATTAAAGAAAATGGTTCCTAGTCTTTCTCGTTTACAGTCTCTTCAATGTGAGTCTTGTCAACTTGGCAAACATACTCCTTCTTTTCAAAATAAAGAAACACGTCAGTCCAAGTTTTCATTTGAATTAGTCCATTCAGATGTTTGGGGGCCTAGTCATGTTAACTCAATTCGGGGCTTTCGTTATTCCGTAACTTTCATTGATGACTTCTCAAGATGCACTTGGTTATTTTTAATGAAAGATCGATCTGAATTTTTTGAAATTTTTATAGAATTTTTATTCAGAGATTTCTACTAAATTTGGTCGTTCAATTCACATCTTAAGAAGTGATAATGCTAAGGAGTAATTTTCTGCCTCATTCAAGTCCTTTATGTCATCTAAAGGTATGATTCATCAGTATAGTTGTCCACACACACCACAACAGAATGGCATTGCTGAAAGAAAACATCGACATTTGCTTGATACTACCCGTACCTTGTTACTTCAAGCTAATGTTCCTTTAAAATTTTGGGCAGATGCAGTTCTTACCGCAGGTTACTTAATCAATTGAATGCCATCTTTTGTGTTGGATAACCAGATTCCTCATTCCATTTTATTCCTTAATGAATCTCCCTATAAAATTCCTTTGCGCATGGTTATACTTGTTTTGTTCATGTTTTGTCTCCAGGAAAAGATAAACTCACTGCTTGTGCGATCCAGTGTATTTTCCTCAGATATTCCAGAGTACAAAAAGGTTACAAATGTTACTCTCCCTCCTTACATCGTTTCTTCACTTCTACATATGCGACCTTCTTTGAAGATTCTCCCTTCTTCACTTCAAAGGAAGAAACACTCCCTCTATCTCCATTTACTGTTTTACCTATTCCTTTCCTCACTACTCCTCAAGAAGATGGTGCTCGTCCTTGGATCACTTATCATCGTCGTCCTCGTGAAGTTGCAGCGCCTCAGCCGACTCCTGAGCCCCCCTTAGCTCCTCAACCATCTCCGGATCCACCCTCATCTACCTCAGATTTCCCAATTGCTGTTCGTAAAGGTATTCGTTCCACCCGTAATCCCTATCCTTTTTGTAATTTTGTTAGTTATCATCGTCTTTCTCCTGTTCAGTATGCTTTCACCTCTTCCTTGTCACTTGTCCCTATTCCTAAAACTGTCCAGAAAGCTCTTTCCCATCCAGGATGGCGATAGGCAATGATTGAGGAAATGCAAGCTTTGGAATCTAACCATACTTGGTCTTTGGTTTCGCTACCTCTACATAAAAATACCGTGGGATGTCGATGGGTGTTCACCGTCAAAGTAGGTCCTAATGGTATCGTGGATCGACTTAAGGCTCGTCGTGGAGCCAAAGGCTTTACACAGATATTTGGCTTGGATTATGGAGATACCTTTTTGCCAGTGGCAAAAATGGCTTCGGTCCAGGTCTTCCTCTCCATGGCAGCCATGAATCAATGGCCTTTACATCAGTTAGATGTCAAAAATGCTTTCTTGCATGGTGACTTAACCGAGGAGATCTATATGGAGCAACCTCCCGAGTTTGTTGCTCAGGGGGAGTCAGGACCGGTTTGTAAACTTCACCGATCACTATATGGTCGTAAACAATCTCCTCGTTGTTGGTTTGGGAGATTCAGCTTGGTCTTACAAAAATTTGGAATGATCTGAAGTGAAGTAGATCGCTTAGTATTTTACAAGCATTCATCCAATTTGAGCACCTACCTTGTGGTTTATGTGGATGATATTGTCATAACAAGGAATGATCATACCGGAATTCAGCAGCTAAAAGAGCATCGGTTTTGTCACTTTCAAACCAAAGACTTGGGTCGATTGAGATATTTTCTAGGAATTAAAGTTGCTCAGTCGAAATCAGGGACTACTATTTCCCAAAGAAAGTATACTTTTGATATTCTTGAAGAAACTGGAATGATGAATTTTAAACCAACCGAGTCTCCCATAGATCCAAATGTTAAGCTTCTTCTTGATCAGGGAGATTTATTCTTGGATGCAAGTAGATATCGAAGGTTAGTAGGAAAGCTGAATTATTTAACTATAACCAGACCGGACATCTCTTTTGCTGTCAGTGTGGTCAGTCAGTTCCTAAATTCTCCTCGTGTTGACCACTGGTATGCGGTTATCATAATTTTGAGATTTATTAAAGGATCACCAGGAAAAGGGTTAGTGTATGAGAACATGGGGCATGAGGAGATTACTGCAGATTGGGCTGGATCTCTTATCACCTGGATCTCTGTGTGATAAGAGATCCACCTCAGGATATTTTGTTCTCTTTGTAGCAAATTTCATCTCATGGAAAAGCAAGAAACAAAATGTGGTTGCAAGGTCTAGTGCTGAAGCCGAGTATCGGGCCATGGCCCTCACTACATGTGAACTAATATGGCTAAAACAACTCATTAAAGAATTACAATTTTGTGAGGTTGGAACTATGAGATTGATTTGTGATAATCAGGCAGCTCTCCACATTGCATCTAATCCAGTCTTCCATGAACGAACGAAGCATATAGAGGTTGATTGTCATTTTATTCGTGAGAAGATTGTCTCTGAAGAAATTGTCACATCCTTTGTCAATTCAAATGATCAATTGGCTGATTTGCTCACCAAGCTCTTAGAGGACCAAGGATTACTTATAGATGTAACAAGCTGGATGGCTTTGATCTTTATGCTCTAGCTTGAGGGGGAGTGTTGGAAATAGCTTATAATTAATGCTCTTGTTAGAATTAGTACAGGATTAATGTTCCACTTTCCTAGTAGCATAGTTCCAATGCATCTTTCATAGTCTCAATGTATCTTAGTAAATAGAGTAGTCTTGTAAACTGTACTTAGTATTTATTAGTCTTGTAATCATTTTGTATATAAATACCATTTAGCTGAGTGTCTTTTCCACTGAAGCATTTCACAAACTCTTTGTCTACTTTATTCTCAACTCTTTAAATAGTTATTTCTCCATCTTTGGTGCCTAAAGATTGGTATAACCCGTCAAAAGCTTTAGCTCTCGCTTCGCCCACCACCTTCTTAGCCTTTTTCTTAGCTACAATCTATTTTTCCCAATAGTCAACATTTTTATGTAATGACCATGCTTTATAACATTCCCCTTTAACCTTAACTTTATCTTGCACACTTGCGTCCCGCCACCAGGATTCTTTACCCTTAGCTCCAAAGCCTCTTGATTCACCAAGTCTCTCTTTTGCTACCCTCCTAATCCCTTTGGTCATTTTGTCCCACATTTCATTAGCACTTCCTTGTGCCTCCCAAAACCCTCCCTCCAAAACCCTATCCTGAAAGCTCCCTTGTTCAGGACCTTGAAAGTTCAGACATATTAATATAGGCATGCAATATAGCCTGATGGAATCTTTTGCTTGTTTTTGTTGCATGTGTTTGTGTTTTTTTGTTCTTCTTTAAGATAAACTTGTTTTCTGTATTTGTCTATTTGAAATAATTTCATGTAATAACATATCAGTTTGATGGCTACTGCTGAAAATGATTTATCCATAGATGTTCCTGTTGTGTTATCCATTCAAGTTGCAGTGAGAAAAACGAAGTAACTAAGTGATGAAGCGTTGGTATTGTTTTATTTATCAGTGTAATTTTAAAAATTGCAGTCTTGCTCCGTTGGTGAGGAAGGTCAGTGAGGCAATGGTTGTGGAAATGACCAGTAAACTATGTGAGAAATTGCTGAATGGGAAGGAACAACATCGCGACATTGCTAGCATAGCTCTGAAGACAATTGTTGCTGAAGTTTCTACTCAGTCTCTTGCACAATCTATTCTTCAGTCTCTCTCACCGCAATTGATAAAAGGAATTACTGGCCCAGTAAGTTCTTAAATTTGCTTAGAAAATCCACTGCATAAAAGTTGAAACTTAACAACTCAAAACTGGGCTTACCTAGGTTAGTTTTCACTCCATGATCTATCTCTTTATACAAGCTGATATTTTATACATGTTGATAATTTTATTTGTATTTGTAGAGGCTTATCATCTGTAATATTCCAGTTGACGAATTAAATAAGAAATTCAATATCTTTTATATGCATTTTACATCCTTTTAGATTTCTGAAATAATTTTACAGTGCCCTTTTCATTTACTAATTTATGGACATCAAATGTATGTTGCATTTTGTATTCAGTTGCGCATCTTGCTTTCTCCATTATAAATATTTATCGGTAAAACCTGGGCTGAGTTTTCTTCTTATATCATTTTCTGGGGCAAGACCCATTTATTTTGTGGTTAAAATCTGATCCGTGCATGATGTAGGAATTTATTATTTTCTTGTTGTGCACCACTTACTCTTAAGACGAAAAAAATCAGAGATTTCTTCTCTAGGACGTGAAGCCGAAATAAACATTGGTTTTTGGCATTGATTTTTGGGGTCTATTTAGGGCCGTTGCTGTTGGTACATGGGCTGATAGAATTCTGCTTGACATGGAAATAATCTGAATGGCAGGAAGATCAGTGTAGTTTTGTCCCTTACTGTGCTTAATTCTAAATTATGAACTTCTCTGCCATTTGCTGCATTGCCATCTGCCATAATTCTATGGTGGAATTTTGGTTTGCTGCTGTGGGCTGTCATCTGTCATTCACATCACTAAGTGCTTTTCTCAGCAGCATTCTTACATGAGTCATGACTCCTTTTTCATTTCCAGGGTATGATGACAGAGATAAAATGTGAGTGTCTGGATATTTTATGTGACGTACTTCATAAATTTGGGAATTTAATGGTGGCAGACCATGAGCTGTTACTAAGTTCCCTGCTGTCTCAGTTGAGTTACAATCAAGCTAGTGTGCGCAAGAAGACTGTGGCATGCATTGGTAAGAGTAATTTAAATATGTGGATTTTATTTTACATAAAAAAGAATTGTTTATTGGTGTAGAGTTGATGTTGTTTTATGTATTTTTGAGTGTTGTCAAATCCGGTTTCCTCCACCTTGGTTGGAAATGACGTTGAAACTTTGTTTAGAGAAAGAAGTCTTACATAAATTTTTACCTTCCAGGATTTTTCTGTATCCTGATTTGAACATGTTGACATTTGAAAAGTGATTTGAATTTCCGTGGTAACTATAATTTGGGTGTAACTTTTGACCATGACGTTGTATTAGCAAGAAACAACTGACAGAGAATCTGTGTTACTCTGCCCTTTGGTCTTCTATAATCTCTATATTGATACTTACATTATAAAAGGAAATTTTGTCACTTGCAACTCGCCTTGCATAGAAAGTATGTCATATACTTCATCTTTTTTGTTTTTTTAAATTGCAGAGCCGGTGTTTTTCTGTGAGAAAAATCATTTGAAATATTGCTAAGTAGGATAAGTAAAATAGAGTAATTAGAAAAACAGAAAAAGATGAAGAAAAATAGTTTGAAGGAAGCTGTTGTCAACCCTGAAATGGACACTTCTTTAATTTGGTTGAAAATGTTGACAGTGAAAGTAAAAGTATTTTCTATTTAACAAATTCTTTTTCACCTTTTCAGCATCTCTGTCTTCAAGCTTGTCAGATGATTTGTTGGCAAGGGCAACAGTCGAAGTTGTCGCAAACTTAAAAATTAAAATTGCCAAGTCAGAAATGACCCGGACAAACATTCAGATGATTGGTGCTTTGAGGTTAGAAATATCTTTCCATTACTTTGTCCCCTTTTGATCCTTCTTTTGGGGTCACAGAAAAGAAACCATTTTCCCGTTACTGGCAAGTAACATTTAATGGGTATTTCAGTCGTGCTGTTGGTTACCGATTTGGACCCCATCTTGGAGAGACAGTTCCAGTGCTAATTAATTACTGTACTAGTGCCTCAGAAAATGATGAAGAGCTTCGTGAGTACAGCTTGCAGGTGCTACATTTGTTTATGAACAATAACCTTACTTAGAACTGTGAAATGTGTATATATTATGCTGTCATGCATCTTCCCAATATTTTTAAATTTTTACTGCAGGCACTAGAAAGCTTTCTCCTAAGGTGTCCAAGGGATATTTCATTTTACTGTGTGGATATTCTTCATCTGACTCTAGAATATTTAAGTTATGATCCAAATTTCACTGACAACATGGAGGAGGATACTGATGATGAAGGTCATGAAGAGGAGGAGGATGAGTATGTCTGTCGGTCCACTTGGCTGCTGTATGGGATTCATATTTGCATGATATTCTTGTAAATTGTGCCCATTCTTTTGCAGTGAGAGTGCCAATGAATATACAGATGATGAAGATGTCAGCTGGAAAGTTCGAAGAGCAGCAGCAAAATGCCTAGCAGCATTGATTGTTTCTCGTCCTGAGATGCTTTCAAAGCTATATGAGGAGGTAACTGTAACTTTGCTGTTGGTTTCAAATTCATTTATCTGAATGTAGTGTGGTCATGGAAGTTGTTACATGTTGAATTCAAACCGTAACTCATTGGTTTGTAATGGGTGAACATTTGGATTACTGTACCTACAGTTTGAGGAGGATATCATGTTCTTTTTTGTTATCATTCTTTCCTTCTAATAAAATCTCTCCTTTGATCCAAAATATTTAAAAAGAAAATTTCATATTTGTGTTTATGGTTCTTCACTTCCTGTTTATAATCTTCAGTGGGTGACTTCCTAACCTTGAATGCTTCTATAGGCTTGTCCAAAACTGATTGATAGATTTAAAGAGAGAGAAGAAAATGTCAAGGTAAACCAAAATGAGTATCTTATTTTTAGTCTTCTACAACACAACAAGGTTGCTGAGCTGACATGGATATGTTGCAGATGGACATATTTAATACTTTCATTGAGTTCTTGCGTCAAACTGGAAACGTCTCAAAAGGGCAGATTGATATAAATGAAATGAGGCAAGTTAACCTTATGATTGTCAACTGTACTCACTTTGTATTTTTTCTTTTTAAATTTGTTTTCCAATTGGAAACTTGATTCAGTGAATGTGGATAATTCTTTCAGAATGTTTATTTAGGGAACCTAGTACTTATTTCTACATGAAATAACTGTGCAGTTTTCAATTCCACTCTCCTGAGTTTGAACGTAATCTACTGTCATACATATCAGAACATGAATGGGGAATTTGTGTTTAAACTTTAAGATGTACAGTTCATGGTTATCAAATCGAGATACGTATCGCGAATTGAAAACCCCATTTTCCGAATCGTGAATCGTATCTTATTGTGAATTGTAAGATACTTGATAAAAAAAATATGAGATAAAAAAGTGACATAATAAAAAAACATGAGTTAATATGTCATGTATGAACTTCAAAGTAATTCAACTTCAAGTCATAAACAAAAACATAAGCAAAAAGTGTTCAGTTCAACCCCTCAAAATTCAAAAAACCATAATCTAACTACACTTAGTCTCATTCATCATCATCCCCAAGATCAATATCACTCAGTTCATCCTCATCTTGTGGTATTTCATGCTCTTCCTCTTCCTCTACATCTCCAACTATCTCTTCAATTTCACTCTCATGAGTCTCATCCCCTATCATGATAGCTTTTCCCTTCTTGACATTCAATTTTCTTGGACCTACAAAAAACATAACCTGCTGAGTATGACACTATAGTTAAGTGTTGCGTCTAAGTTCTAAGTTTTAAAGTTTAAACAAATACCTCGCTTCCTTTTCTTGGATGGAGCTCATTCTTCAAGAGTAAATGACTCATGTATGTCCATCCATGAAGCATCAATTGGTAAGCAAGGATCCTATCCAGTGATCCACTCATCATCCGATTCAATATCGGATAAACATAGGATCATAAGTCTTTCCTTTCTCCTCCCTTGATTTTTGCCTCATCTCAAGTTGAAGATTATATTTAACGAAGACAAGAGCATTTAATCTCTGTTGTTCTAAGCGGTTTCTTCTCTTATGGTGTGTTTAGTCCAATCGAGGGGAGGGGAGGGGAGGGGAGGGATTTTAATGGAGGGGAAGGGAGGGCAGGGATTTTAATTAGCTATTGTGTTTGGTTGAGAGGAGGGGAGGGGAGGGATTTTAATGGAGGGGAGGGAAAGTAACACTATTTGTGTTTGGTTCACAAGAGGAAGGGAGGGATTTTAAAACTAACTTACTTTTATACCCTTATAATTTTAGATTTTATACATAAGTAGGGTTATTTTAGTTATTCCATTCAAAATGTTTTAAAACCCTTCCCCTCCCCTCCAAATCCCCCCACTTTTGGAGGGGAGCCAAAATTGGGTGAGAAGGGATTTTGCTCCCCTCCCCTCCTAAAAAATGAACCAAACAACAAATGTTTAAAAAAATTCCTCCCCTCCCCTCCCCTTCCCTCCCTTCCCCTCCCCTCCCCTTCGCTCCCCTTCATTCCCTTCCAACCAAACACTATGTTAGTGTGAACTTGATCAAATATGCTCCAATTTCTTTCACACCCAGTAGCACTACAAATGAGACTCAAAATTCTCATTGCCAACTCTTAGCCCTCACCACCATAACTTTCCCACCAAAGAGCTGGCATAACAAAAGCCAACATAAATTTCATAACATTAACAATGTGAATCTGTAATACTATCATATCAATAGCCTAATAGCCTAATATTGTACATGTACATGTTTATTCCCACGGTTCTGTACATATAATAATGTTTCAGTTCAATATGAAATCAAAGAAAAATTAGAATCAGTTCTGACTTTGGTACATGTATAAGCCTAAAGCTCACCAGGTTGTTTCTTGTCCCTAGTGTCTACTGCCATGCTCCTTCCAAAAAGTCCCTTGGCTGTCTTGAATCTATCTAGTTGTTCATCAATTGTAAATCTAATCCTTCTATCCGGGACCATTCTCTCAATGGTCTCATGTAAACCAAATAAAACTTCACGATCCGGATTGAAGTTTTTGTCATAATGGAACCTAATAAAATAAGAAATGAAATTACAATCCATAATAAATATTGTAGTCCATAAAACTTAAAGAATGAAATGAAATTACTTACTTAGGATTAAGATAATAGGCAGCAGCATGGAGAGGCCTATGTAATTGCAAATTCTAATGCTCCCCAATGTCTTCCACACCTTTTTATATATAGACTCTTGATTTTTGAAGTTGCAGCTATTTGTTGTTTAGCTCTATTCATAGCTTCATAGATACGTGGCATGGCAGGTTTCGAATCTCCATCCACAAGCCTTAAAACCTTGACAAGTGGAGTCATACACTTCAAGCAATATTGGATGGATTGCCAAAATCTAGCATCACATGAAACAATCTTCATCACTTCTTTACCCTCATTCTTACTAGCATAAGAATTGGTAGCCCACTCCTCCAAAGCAAACAAAGACCTAAGAGCATACTTTTGTTGCATTATACATTGTAGAGTGAGAAAGGCAGTTGAAAACCTTGTGACTGCCGGTCTAGCTAATTCCCTTCCTTTAGATTGCTTTCTATATAGGTTTAGGATCAATGTGTGCCTATAAATGAAAGTTGTGACCTTTTTTGCATTCACAATGGTATTAAAAAAATCGGAAGTTCCCCAATGTCTTAAAGGATCAAATAAAGGCAGTGGGCTGCACATGGAGACCAGAATAATTTTGTTCTCTTCTCCTCTAACAGTCTTCCAGCAGCCACAAGATTGGCAGCACCATTTGTCACAACTTGCACCACATTGTCCTCCCCAATTTCTTCTACCATGGAATCTAGTAAACCAAATATTTGGTTGGCATCCTTGATCACATTATTAGAGTCAACAGATTTTATGAAAACAGTCCCGCTTGGACTATTTACCAAAAAATCGTTAAGTGACCTGCCTTTTCCATCCGCCGTCCAACCGTCACACATCAAAGTGCAACCCCATTTTTCCCATTCAGCCTTGTATTTTTCTAGACTTGCTTGGACATTGTCTACTGCTTTTTTCAAATAGGATACTCTGACTTCATGATAACTTGGAAGTTTTAGACCCTTCCTATACTCGGCAACAGATTTCAGCATTTGGATAAATAAGGGACTTCTTACCAGATTAAATGGCAAAGCATTGCCATAGTTGCATTTGCAGATATCTTGAATGACCAACTCTCTGTCCTTGAGCACCTCATTCATTGTTGTCTGCCTTGATGATTTTGTTCCTTTTTTTGAAGTATCTTTAGCACCTCATTCATTGTTGTCTGGGTCACTCGACCCGACCCGATTCGCGGCCTATTTGGGGTTACAAACCCTAAAGGCTTCTTCTCTTTCATCCCTCGATCCCTCTTTTCTTTTACCCATCAACCCCTTTCTTCTCTCATCTCTCAAACCGTTCTCTGTCCATAAACTTGTCCGACGACCATCAACCTCTCCAGCGACCAGCAACCTGCGACCAGCTTTGTCCGGCGATCATCTCTGTCCAGCAACCTGCTCGACCAGCAACCTATCCGACCAGCTTCTCTTTTTTTCTCTCTTCTCCAGCCAGAATCTCTTCTCCGCCCATGGCTTCTAACCAAGCTTCTTCGGGTGCTGCTTCACGGGTGACTTCCAGAACTGATCCGGGTTGGAAGTATTGCTTTCTAGTGCAAGAAGGATAGGTGAAAACGAGACTTAGATGATATTTTCTATCAAATTAGATATGGTTCATGACATATATTGTGGCTTGTTTTGGATTTTATATTTTTTCTGCATTTTTTTGTCATGTATATATATAGTTATAATTGTTGGAATTACCTCGTATTGCATGGGTAGTTGTAACATTAATTCATAGTTATTAATATACCTAGTTAGTCACATATTCATGTATCTAGGTAATCCTATGCATGTACTTCGGAACTAGATCTTCATTAATGTTCTTGTAAATTACACATTATATTTACTCCCTAAGTGTATATAAATATAGATCAGCTGAGTAACTTAGGCGCTCGAGCATTTCACAATTTCTTTCTTGCTTTTAAGTCTCTCAACATGGTATCAAGAGCAAGTTCGTTCCCATTTTGAAGGATTCTGCCTCTGGTCCAGTAGAACCTTGAAATCCCTAGTCTTGTCCTTTGGAATACCCAAACAGCCACTGCCAGGTCCAAAACGCACTGTTCCCGGCCAACCCACAGTCTACTATCGTCGTAAACCTACTTAGCAACCTCCGACGATCCTTTCCACCAAGCACTGCCACTAGAACCACCGTCACACGCCACTTTCTTGCCGGTGCATGAAGCCCAATTGCAGACACGTCCTCGGCGCGTGTGAGTCACGTGCCGCCTTCCCGCCACCAGAATCTCGCCACGACCGCCCAGAAAGGTTCGCCTAAGCCTCCTTTGTCCGTCTAGCTGGTCAAAACCTACTTTTCCGGTTGTTTGGAAGTTGGTCCTTATATTCTTAGCCTCCTTTTTTTTATTGTTCTTGTTACTGTTGTTTTGTTACTGCTGTTTGCTAGCTGGTCTCCGTACAATCCCAGGTGTTAATTCGGTCTCTCCTCTGTTTGGTTTTTTTATGAGAATGGGTCGTCCTCAATGCACATATTGCAAGAGAATGGGTCACACTCAAAAGACTTGTTACTCTCTTCATGGTTTTTCCGGAAAATCAGTAAATATGTCCAGTGCTGAAATGTTCAAGAACAAATTTTCCGAAGCTGAGTACCAAGAATATCTTCAATTAAAAGCTGCCTATCACTTTCATGGGTCTACTGCCATTGGTGTTCATGACTCCACAGCCTTCATATCTCAATCTGGTAACAATCAAAATCTTTGGATAATTGATTCAGGTGCCTCTGATCATATTGCTGGTAATAGTTCTTTATTCTCCTCCATATCTTCTCCTAAATTTCCACATTTCATAACACTTGCGGATGGTTCCAAGGTCACTGCCAAAGGAATCGGTCATGTTTCAGTCACTCCTTCTATAACTTTAAAATTTGTTTTGTTTATACCTAGTTGTCCTTTTAATTTGATCTCCCTTAGTCAACTTACTCGCTCTCTAAATTGCTCATTAACCTTTGATGCTGGTTCTTTTACTATACAGGAACGTAGTACGGGTCGGATGATTGGCGTAGGACGTGAATCACATGGTCTTTATTACCTCAAATCAGCTCCTTCTGTAAGCCGTACTGCAGTTGAATCTCCAAATCTTCTTCATGAACGATTGGGCCATCCAAGTTTGTCAAAATTGAAGCAAATGGTTCCGAATCTTGCAAAGATGTCATCATTGAACTGTGAGTCGTGTCAATTAGGCAAGCATGTTCGCTCTTCCTTTCCCAGCAAAGTTGAAAGCCGAGTTGATTCTCCTTTTTCCATTATCCATTTAGATATATGGGGACGAAGTTGTGTGTCTTCTAATGGCTTTCGATATTTCATCACTTTTATTGATGAATTCTCCCGGTGCATTTGGGTATTCTTAATGAAAGAACGATCTGAACTTTTGTCCATTCTCACCACTTTTGTTAATGAGGTTAAAACCCAATTTGATTAGACGATCAAAATCCTTAGAAGTGATAATGCAAAACAATACTTTTCTTCTGCTCTTTCATTCTTTTTGTCATCACAAGGCATTCTCCATTAATCCAGTTGTCCTCATACCTCTTAACAGAATGGCATAGCTGAAAGGAAGAATATACATCTTGTTGAAACTGCTCGGACGTTATTACTTCATGCACATGTTCCTGTCCGACATTGGGGTGATGCAGTTTTGACAGCCTGTTTTTTGATTAATCGGATGCCTTCTTCTTCTCTTAATCACAAAATACCACATTCCATTTTATTTCCTAAAGAACCACTGTTTCATGTTGCTCCATGAATATTTGGATGCACATCTTTTGTTGATGAATTGTCTCTAGGTCTTGATAAGCTGTCTGCGAGCCATCAAATGTGTTTTTCTGGGGTACTCCAAGTTACAGAAAAGGTTACAAGTGTTACTCTCCTATGCAGAATCGTTTCTACATTTCTGCAGATGTAACGTTCTTAGAAGAAAAACGTTACTTCTCACCATCCATAGTTGAGTCTCATACTATTCAAGAAGTTTTTCCGATCCCTTATCTTGATCCATCACCTTCCCTTATGCCAGAACCAGTTGAAATTGCAGATATTCATGACAATTCTCCTCTCGAGCAACCTCAAAGATCACCCATCATATACTGACGTCGTCCCCGTGTTGCTAATACAGAAATAGAAGGCACTGAAAGACCGACTAAATCATGTCCTACTCCAACAGATGGCCCTACTACGGACCTCCATGATGAGAACCCTGACTTGCCCATTGCTCTTAGTAAAGGTACTTGGTCTACTCGCAATCCTCATCCTATTTATAACTTCTTAAGTTGCCATCGTCTCTCTCCTTCTTATTATTCTTTTGTGTCATCCATATCTTCTATTTCCATTCATAAAAAAGTTTGAGGCACTTGATCATCCAGGATGGCGACAAGCCATGATTGATGAAATGCAGGCTTTGGAGCATAATGGTACTTGGGACTTAACTCCCCTCCTTCCAGGAAAGAAACCCGATGGCTGTCGATGGGTATATGCTATTAAAGTCGGTGCCAATGGTCAGATTGATCGACTCAAAGCCCGACTTGTAGCCAAAGGATATTCCCAAATTTATGGACTTGATTATGGTGATACTTTCTCCCCTGTGGCCAAAATCACTTCTGTTCGACTCTTTCTTGCCATGGCTGCTATGCGTCACTGGCCATTATATCAGTTGGATATTAAAAATGCGTTTCTTCATGGTGAGCTAGAAAAGGAAATTTATATGGAGCAACCTCCTGGATTTGGTGCTCAGGGGAGTCTGGTTTGGTTTGCAGGCTACGACGATCTCTCTATGGGCTGAAACAGTCTCCACGAGCTTGGTTTGGGAAATTCAGTACAGTTATTCAAGCATTCGGAATGAAACGTAGTGAAGCTGATCATTCGGTCTTCTATTGTCATACCTCTCCAAATAGATGTGTTTACTTGGTGGTCTATGTAGATGATATAGTCATTACAGGAAACGATCAGGAGAAAATTTCTTAGTTGAAGGAACATTTGTGCAGCCATTTTCAAACCTAGGATTTGGGGAAGCTGAAATATTTTATTGGAATTGAAGTTGCGTAGTCAAAAAATGGAATTATCATCTCACAGAAAAAGTATGCATTAGACATACTTAAAGAAACTGGTATGTTGGACTGTAAACCAGTTGATAGTCCCATGGATCCGAACCTAAAATTACTTCCTAGTCAGGGGGAGCCTAATTCTGATCCGGAAAGATATCGGAGATTGGTTGGTAAGCTCATCTATCTCACTATAACAAGACTTGATATTTCCTTTGCGGTCGGTGTAGTGAGTCAATTCATGCAATCTCCTCATAATGATCATTGGGATGCAGTGACTAGAATTCTGAAGTACATTAAGAAGGCACCGGGACAAGGACTACTTTATGAAGACAAAGGAGACACTCAAATTGTTGGATTTTGTGATGCAGATTGGGTAGGTTCACCTATTGATAGACGTTCTACTTCAGGATATTGTGTTTCTATTGGTGGAAATCTTGTCTCTTGGAAGAGTAAGAAGCAAAATGTGGTCGTAAGGTCTAGTGCAGAGGCTGAATATAGAGCTATGGCTACAGTCACTTGTGAACTCATCTGGATTAAACAACTTCTTCAGGAGTTGAATTTTGGAGATACTCAACAAATGAAACTATTTTGTGATAATTAGGCAGCTCTACATATAGCTTCCAATCCAGTATTCCATGAGAGAACTAAACATATTGAAATCGATTGTCATTTCGTTTGTGAGAAAATTCTTTCTAAAGAAGTTACACTGAGTTTGTCATCTCAAATGATCAACTAGCTAACGTCTTTACAAAATCTCTAAGGGGGCCAAGAATTCAATACATCTGTTCCAAGCTTGGAGTATTTGACTTGGATGCTCCAGCTTGAGGGGGAGTGTTGGAATTACCTCATTGTATGGGTAGTTGTAACATTAAGTCATAGTTATTAATGTACCTAGTTAGTCACATATTCATGTATCTAGGTAATCCCATGCATATACTTCGGAACTAGATCTTCATTAATGTTCTTGTAAATTGCACATTGTATTTACTCCCTAAGTGTATATAAATATAGATCAGCTGAGTAGCTTAGGCACTCAAGCATTTCACAATTTCTTTCTTACTTTTAAGTCTCTCAACAATAATATTTTTATGTTGTCTGCCATGCCATCCGCCATATGGCCGCATCGCCATCCGCCATTTGTATGGTGGATTTTTGGCTTTCCGCCGTGTACCACCATCGATAACGCTGATGTCAACTTCCCTCTTCTTTTTAATCTGACCCATTACCCAATTAAAAAAGCATGTTTCGAATAAAAGGAGAGAGAATAAGAAAGGGAAAAGGCGAAGGAAACAGGGGACAGTGGAAAGAATCGGAACAGGGGAAAGTGGAAACAAGAAAGGGAGAGGCAGAAGAGACAAGAGGAGTGGGGACCAAGAAGAATAAAGAAAGGCTTTACTGTTTTGGGGGTTCCCTCCCAGTTTTATAAAAAAAAAATTGACAAAAAAACCGTAAAGAACCAATCAAAACGCATGCGGGTCGTGTGACCCGACCCAACAACAACACTCCAGCGCTGCGCGACTGAATCGAGCGATTCAGAACCGAATTGCGATTCTTCCTATACGAAGACGATACGCACGATGCATGTGCGATTCATACAGCAAATTGATTCATCACTACGATTTGTATCGAACTCTCCAAAAATTGAATCGTATCGCGATTCGAATCGTACGATACTTACTACACTGGTACAGTTGAACAATATTCTACTACATATTTGCAAATTTCAAAAATGAATATTGTCTAGAAAACCCAATATCCTCCCCGAGACTGTAACCTGTGGCATCCATTATTTTAAAACGCTTCTGTCAAGCCTGGTACAAATACTTTATTGATGTTTCTTTTATGGAGATGACAATTATAGGCTTTACATCTGAACATGTTTCTTTAGGAGATACCAATTTTTTTAATGTGATCCTCATAATTTTGTCATAATAACTGCATTTGGATGTGTATGTGCATCTATTCTAAAAAAGGTATTTTTTTTCACAATTTTCATATGGGTTATTAAGCTTTATATATAGCAATACCATCATCCACTTTGGCTCTCTTCAAAATTTTCTAATCATTAAGCCAGTTGCTACAATTACCTCATAAGGTGTGGCATTTGTTGACTGTTTTAGAACTCTGGCATGAAATGCAGTCCTCGATGGTTGCTAAAGCAAGAAGTTCCGAAGATTGTCAAATCTATAAATAGGCAGTTGCGTGAGAAATCTATCAAGACAAAGGTAGGAGTTGCCCAACGTCAATAATTGATTCAAGACACCAAGTTTTAAGCAAAATTGTCTATGCAGGTTGGTGCCTTTTCTGTTTTGAAAGAACTAGTGGTTGTCTTGCCAGACTGTCTTGCTGATCACATTGGGTCACTCATTCCAGGAATTGAAAAAGCATTAAATGTAAGCTACCGTTTCTAGTTGTAATTATGTTTGATCTCATGTAGTTCTTCCTATTACTGATTATTTGGTCTTTCATTGCTTTTCAGGACAAATCTTCTACCTCAAATTTAAAGATTGAAGCCCTAATATTTACAAGATTAGTGTTATCTTCACATTCTCCTGTTGTTTTCCACCCTTATATCAAGGTAACACTAATTGCTTAGGCCTTCCCTTTTGTAAGTACATGTTTAATTGACTCTTTGAATTGGTGTCTGGATTTCTAAAATATGTTTTAGTTTAGAGCTCTATTGTTGGGATGCTTTAGCTTGTTTACTGTAGTAGTTGGAGGAAATATTTTATGTTTTTTATTTAATTCTTACTAAATCTGCAATTGTTGAGTAGTGAAATCAGTCTCCCCTTTTCTCTCAAAATTAAAAAGAAAAACTCATATCATTAGGTTACAGTTTTTGGGTTGGAGTGTTTCTCACTCTATGTCACATAATTTGGATTGGAAAATATTAAAATTGATATGTAATATAAAGAAGTGTGTTGGTTTTTCCCTAATTTATTTGTTCCCAGTCCATGATGTAGCCTCTATAATTGTGTTGTGATCAGAAAACTCCAACAAATGTTGTGCTTCTTTGAAGTTAGTATGACTTACACTTTTTAAATACTTACTGTGTCCGGATTAGTTTATTGTGTTCAAAACAGCTTATAATCAAAAGCTATCTGAGAGCGCTTTTAAAAAATAAGTGACTATTTTTCCTAAAATAGGCTAGACCACCAAACATGCCTTTATTGTAAAAAAAATTATTGTCATTGTTTCTCACGTTTTTACCAGAATTTTAATTTTTTCTCTTAACTTATTTGTTTATAGTCCTTTGTTTCTTTCTTCTTATTGTGTCATGGAGCATATTGGTCATCTTGCTCTAGTTAGAAAAAGCCAGTTTTTGGTACTTAACAGTTCAAGCTTATCCTTCAGTTGTTTCTTTGACACGGTGTTATCGCTTAGTTAACCATGCTGCACAGAGTTCAATCTTTACCACACTCACCTTATGATTAATTTAGTCATATTTACTGATAGTATACAATGGACAGTTGTAATTCAGTTCTTTTCTTCACATTTGAGACCCAGTAAGATTATATGTGTGGGGTTAAGTTAGTCTCATATAAAAGCCTTTATCTGGTATTATCAACTTAAGCCTTATGTAGAGTGGTTATCCGACACTCCTTTTATTTGTTTTTTTTTTTCTCTATTAAACTCTAATGCAAGGGGAATGTCATTTATGCGCTGTGTGTATGTGCATGACTATGGATGAGATACGATGACATTTGCAGGCTCTTTCTGCTCCTGTTCTATCAGCTGTTGGTGAGCGTTATTACAAGGTAACTGCGGAGGCCTTGAGGGTGTGTGGGGAACTCGTTCGTGTTGTGCGGCCCGACATTGAGGTGCGTGTATGTGTCTGTTGATATGCTTTAATTTAGGTATTGATATGCTTTGATTTAGTTTCCTAGTTTCCTTGATTTGATTGTGATAGTAAACTATCCACTGGAAGGTAAAACCGAATAGAATTGAAGAGAATTCAAATGTATATTGATAATATTCTGCAATTGTAACGATTGCAGATGGTATATGATTGAAGAAATAAAGGAATACAAGATAGTATAGGCAATTAGAGAGTGCCTATTCTCTCCCACAAAACCAACCCAATTCTAGCCTGAGATCTACTTTCTCTCTCATGCTTTCTTATATGAGCATACCCCCCAACGTGCTGCTCATTGCGCTCCACTTACACTCTGCCAGCTAGGCAGAGTTCGTTATCCCCTTAGCCCTTTTTTTTCCTTGCATATACCTGGCCAAAT
The DNA here is from genome assembly GCA_039655645.1 of Ammopiptanthus mongolicus. Classification (NCBI taxonomy): domain Eukaryota; kingdom Viridiplantae; phylum Streptophyta; class Magnoliopsida; order Fabales; family Fabaceae; genus Ammopiptanthus; species Ammopiptanthus mongolicus. Next base: position 108,323,814 of record CM077344.1, on the reverse strand, counting down.
CTTTTGGGACCCACTTTATTTCCCTCACTCACCTCACTCAGGTGCCTATCAACACCCCCCCTTCAAGATTCACCTTGTCCCCAAGGTGAAACTGAGGAAACAAGTCTTGCACTTCTTGCCACTCCTCCCAAGAGTTTTCACAATCAGGGAGATGTTTCCAGTGGATCAACACTTCAACTAAGCCTTCTGCAGAAGTCCGCACAGCCAGAGCCTCAGCAGGTTCCACTTGCAATTCCCAGTCCTCGGATAGACATGCAGGCAGTGGGTGAGCGACCATTGCTGTTGGAACCGCCTTCTTCAAAAGAGATACATGAAAGACAGGGTGTACCCTACTTGCAGCTGGTAACCGCAGCTTGTAAGCTACAGAACTAATCTGCTCAATTATCTCATAAGGACCATAGTACTTGGGGCTAAGTTTCTGGTTGATCCTCCGTGCTAATTGTTTGAGCTTGTAAGGCTGGATTCTGAGGTAAACCGAGTCTCCTAATGCAAAAGTAACCTCCCTTCGGTGTTTATCAGCTTGTTGGCGCATTCGGTTTTGAGCTTGGTTCATCAAGTCCCTCAAGTCTCTTAACATATCGTTTCTGTCCTTGGTCAATATCTGCACCTCATCCACGCTGGTTCTGTTCTCATCACCCCAAACCAACACGGGAGGGCTTCTCCCATAGAGGGCCTCGAAAGGAGTCATTTGTAGAGTGGCGTGATAATTGGTGTTGTACCAATATTTTGCCCAAGGCAACCACTTTGGCCACTGTCTCGGTTTGCACCCTGTGAAGCATCTGAGGTATGGTTCTAGACACCTATTCACCACCTCCGTTTGGCCATCACTTTGAGGGTGATAGGCGGAACTCATCTTGAGCTTAGTACCAGCTAATTTAAATAGTTCAGTCCAAAAAGGACTAGTGAAAACTCGGTCTCTATCAGAAACAATAGATGTAGGGAACCCGTGCAGTTTCACGACTTCCTTGAGGAATACGGCAGCAACTTCCTTAGCAGAGTAAGGATTTGATAATGTGACGAAATGAGCATACTTTGTGAGCCTATCCACCACCACAAAAATAGTATCCACACCCAGAGCTTTTGGTAAACCTCCCACAAAATCCATGGAGATGTCACTCCATACTTGACAAGGAATGGGTAAAGGCTGTAAAAGTCCTCCAGGACTTAAAGCTTGGTATTTGTTCCTTTGGCAAACGTCACAAGCTTGGACATATTGATGAATTCTTCCCTTCATACCCTCCCAATACACCACACTAGCAATCCTCTTGTAAGTCCTTAATACCCCCGAGTGTCCGCCGGTGATGGAATCATGGAATTCCTTCAAAATACCTTCAATGCGATGAGAGCCTTTAGGAACGACAATCCTGTCCTTGTAGTATAGTCTACCCTTCTTGGGTTTGTAACCAGCATGCTCTTTTGCTTGAGAGAGCAAATCCTGCACTATGATCTTCAACTTAGCATCATGTAGGACCTCCTCATCCAACCCGTCCCACTCATGACAATGAACCGTGGATATAGCAGAATACTGAAGTTTCCGTGAGAGTGCATCAGCAACTCTATTGTCAACACCAGACTTGTATTTGATATCAAATGAGAAACCTAACAACTTGGTGATCCATCTTTGTTGCTCTTCTCCCATGAATCTTTGATCCATCAAAAATCGCAGACTCTTTTGGTCGGTGTGGACCACAAAGTGCCTCCCCAACAAGTAATGTCGCCATTTATGAACTGCCAACACAATCGCCATCAGCTCCCTTTCATACACAGATTTACTCTGAGCCCGAGGAGATAGAGTGTGGCTCATGTATGCTACAGGCCTCCCTTCCTGCATAAGGACGGCCCCTAAGCCCTTACCTGAAGCATCAGTCTCTAACACAAATTGCTTGGTGAAATCAGGGACCACTAGGACAGGCAAAGTAGTCATAGTTGTTTTGAGTTGCTCAAATGCCTCTTGAGCTTCCTCATTCCAAAGGAAGCTGTCTTTCCTCAGCTGTTGTGTCAATGGCCAAGCAATCTTGCCATAATTCTTCACAAAGCGTCTATAATACCCTGTGAGTCCAAGGAAACCTCTCAACCCCTTCACATCCTTGGGAACCGGCCAAGTAACCATAGCAGAGTAGTGAATAGCGGGCGATCGCGCCGCTATAGCGGGTTCGCGGAGCGGAGCGGTCACGGCACGCTACTGGCCCTCCATCGCGTAGCAGTTTCTGGGAGCGGCGATCGCGGCCGCAAAACGTGCCCGAATAGCGGGTTTTCGCGGCCAAGAAGCGCCATTAGCGGCCGCTATTGGTTGAGTGGGTTAAAACCCGACTTTACCCTCCCCAACTATGCATGTAACGGTAATATGTTAGGGTATTGTCGGGTTTTCAATATTTAGGGTAGATTCTTTCCTTTATATTACTCCCATGCTTCAATTCAACCAATATACACGAACTCTGTCTCTCTTCGAACGTGAGGACTGCCATCGTCTTACTCACCGGCGCCGTCATTTGCTCCTCCACTCGCCGCCGCCGTCTTTTCCGGCCAACCCATAGTTCCGGCCACCCTCTTTCTTCAACACAGGTTTATTTCTTCTTTTCTTCTTTTCCCTTCTCTCTGTTTTTTTGTTCTTCCTTCTTTTCCCTTCTCTGTTTCTTCTGTTCTCTCCTTCATCTCAGTTTTTTCGGTTGTTCTATAGTGCTCTGCTATTGTTTTGAGTCATGGCTGCTTCATCTACTCAACCACAAGTCCCAGCTTCAATCTCTTCTTGTGGTTTGGTTAAGCCTTCTGGAGATAACATTGATATAGCCTGGAAATGGAACAGTTTGAAGAACCTCAAGGATCGAAAAACTGTGACATGTGATTTCTGTGGTCACACTAGCACCGGTGGGATTACCAGAGCCAAAAGGCACCAGATGGGACTGCGGGGTGACGTTAGTTCATGTAAGAAGGTCCCAACTGAAGTTAAGGTCGTTCTCAAGGATGCCCTTGAGCAGAAAAAAACAGCAAAACAGAGTTATAGTGAGGAGTTGCAGTCTGATGATGATGAACCTGTGCACCGAATTTCTGAAATACGAGCAGGAAAAAGGAGAGCTGAGATTGATGGTCCTTCTGCCAAGAAAGCAAAACCGATCAAAGGGCCAATGGATTTACTTATTCTCAGAAGTTCAGAAACAGCCACAACAAAGAAGCAAAGACAAACAGCAGTAAACGAGCAATGGGATAAAGAAGCAAGGGCAATCTGTCTCCAATACATAACTCGTTTCTTGTGTAGGAATTCAATAGCCTTTAATGTTGTGCGCTCAAAAAGCTTCAAGGAGATGCTTGAAGCGGTTGGAAACTATGGGAAACATCTCAAGCCTCCAAGCTATCATGAGGTTAGAGTTCCGGGAGTTAAAAATGAAATGGAGCATACAAAGGGACTATTGAAGGAGCATGAGGAAGAGAGGGCAAAGTATGGATGTTCCATTATGTCGGATGCTTGGACGGATAGGAAGAACAGGACCTTAATAAATTTCTTGGTGAATTGTCCATTGGGGTCTATGTTTGTGAAGAGTGTTGATGGTTCTTCGTACATGAAGACCGGTCCGAAGGTTTTTGAGCTATTGGACAGCTTTGTGGAGGAGATTGGAGAGAGTAATGTCATACAAGTGGTGACTGACAATGGAAGTAATTATGTCATGGCTGGTAAGAACTTAACCTACACTAATGTAGTTTCCTAATTCAAATTCTCAAGTTGTTTATTGCTGATCAATGTTTATTTAATTTGCACTTAGGTAAAATGTTAATGGTCAAGTATCCAAATCTATATTGGACTCCATGTGCTGCACATTGTGTGGACTTGATGCTAGAGGATATTGGAAAGATTGCTCGAATTAAAAGGGCAATACAAAGAGGCGTCGCTCTTGTTGGTTTCATTTACAACCATACTTTGGCTTTGAACACAATGCGGAAGTTCACAAGCAAGTCTGAATTGGTTAGGCATGGAGTCACAAGATTTGCTACATGTTTCCTCACACTACAAAGGCTATATAAACAGAAAAGCAACTTGAGGAAGATGTTCATTTCCGATGATTGGACAACAACTAAGACATCTAAAGAGGCCAAGGGAAAACAAGCAACAAAAACTGTACTTATGCCCAGCTTTTGGAATGATGTGGTCTTTTCTCTTAAGGCAATGGGGCCTCTCGTGCACGTTCTTAGGCTTGTAGATAATGAAAAAAAGCCGGCAATGGGTTATATATATGAAGCTATGGATAGGGCCAAGGAAGCTATTCAAAGAGCTTTCGGAGGAGATGAAGATAAATACAAAGAAATCTTTGCTATCATTGATACACGATGGGAGTGCCAACTTCATCACCCATTGCACGCAGCAGGCCATTATCTTAACCCAGAGTTATTCTTTAGCAATCCAAGGATTGATTCAGATCCGGAAGTATTGGATGGCCTCTACAAATGCATTGAGAGGTTGTGTAGAACAAATGAAGAGCAAGATAAAACATTAGATGAGTTGTCAATATATAAAAGAGCTGGAGGCATGTTTGGTTTGGATTCTGTTAAAAGGCAAAGGAAGACAAAAGCTCCTGGTAAGCAAAAGTGCATTTGCTTAGTTTAATTACATGCCCATTCATTTTATTGTCCAATAAGTTATTGCATGCCATTTGCAGCTGAATGGTGGAAGAGCTATGGAGCACATTGTCCATATTTGCAAAAAATTGCTGTGAAGGTGTTGAGCCTAACTTGTAGTTCATCTGGCTGTGAGAGAAATTGGAGCACTTTTGAGCATGTTAGTAATTGTTAATTACTTAGAATTAGAATTGTAGTGGTTGATTTTATGTGAGTAATTGTTGGCTGATTATTTTTAACTTATCAAATAGATTCATTCAAAGAAGAGAAACAAGCTAGACCACCAAAAGTTGCAAGACTTGGTTTACATTAAGTATAACCAAGCTCTAAAGGAACGTTATGATGCTCGTGATGTGCTTGATCCCATTCTATTGGATGGCATTGATGAAAGTAATGAATGGTTGGTGGGAGAAATGAGGGCTGATTCTGAAGATGGTGAAGATGAGTTAGTTTTTGAAGATGATACTTTAACTTGGGGAACTGTTGCTAGTGTTGCTGGGGCTAGTGAGCCTTTAACATACACTAGGCGGCAAACCAGGTTGAAAGAACAAGCTACTTCTTCAAGACCTTCAAGCTCCAGGAGAAAGGGAAAAGCAAAGGAAATTGTAGAGGTTGAAGAGGAAGAAAGTGATGAAGAAACTGAAGAGGCCGAGGAAGAGATCTACAAGTATAGTAGTGATGAAGATGATGATGAGGCAACATTGGAAGATTTGGAAGATGATTAGAATCTTAGAATTAGATCCAGACTATATAGTTTGATTTTGTTTGCAGCATTAGACATTAGTCTACTTTTGTTTGCTGCATTAGTCCACACACATTATGACTTGATTTTGGTTGCTGCACAAGTACTTGATTTTGTTTGCAGCATTAGTCTATAACTTATGAATTATGATTATATATTATGACTTTATGAGTATGTTTGCATTGTTCAGTAATTTGTTATGTTTTAGCATTTACATATGTGTGTATTTAAATTTTTTATCTTATATGTCTATACATTCAAATAGCGGCCATACCGCTCCCGCTATCCCGCTATAGCGTTTTTGGGGGTTGGCCGCTACGCTCCGCTATCCGGGATTGATAACTATGAACCATAGCACTGATTTTAGCAGGGTCAGCAGACACACCCTTGCCCGAAATCAAATGCCCAAGGTACTCTATCTGTAATTGTCCAAACTGACACTTCTTTTAGTTAGCAAACAAGTGATTGGTTCGCAAAATTTGTAGGACAGTTCCTAGATGCTCAATGTGGCTGTCAACACTAGGGCTGTAAACTAATATGTCATAAAAAAAAACCAGGGCAAACTTCCTCAACATAGGTCTTAGAATTCGGTTCATTAGAGCTTGAAACGTTGAAGGAGCATTAGTGAGCCCAAACGGCATCACTAGGTACTCATAGTGTCCTTCATGAGTCCGAAAAGCAGTTTTAGGTATGTCCTCAGGTTTCATCCTAATCTGATGATAAATTGACTTCAAGTCCAACTTAGAGAAAACAACAGCCGAGCCAATCTCATCAATTAATTCATCTATCACAGGGATCGGGAATTTATCAGGGACCGTATGTTTATTCAATGCTCGATAATCTACACAAAATCTCCAACCACCATCTTTCTTCTTCACAAGCAAAACAGGGCTAGAAAAAGGACTCACACTAGGTCTTATGATACCTGATTGAAGCATTTCATTCACAAACTTCTCAATTTCATCCTTCTGATAGTGCGGGTATCGATAAGGCCTGATATTAGGGGTGGGAGCTCCTGGTTGTAGTGTAATGGCATGGTCTTGTTCTCTCACTGGTGGAAGGCCTGTTGGTTCCTTGAAGACATCTTGGAATGCTTCTAATACACCCTCCATTTCCTCATTTACTTCCATAGTAGTATCAGCCAATGTGTCGAGATGATAGTAATCCACCAAAAACCCTTCACCATCTTGCTGCATGTCCTTCAACATAGCCTTCACCGAGACTTGTTGTCTGCTGAGAGAAGGCTACCCTCTCACCATGAACTCTTCAGTCCCCTTCTTCCACTTGATGAACAATTGTTTGAAGTTAGCCCTTATATCTCCAAGACTCGCCAACCAATCCATGCCCAAAACTATCTCAGTCCCCCCCAACGTCATAAGAAAGAAATTCTGCTCGAGTTCAATTCCCTGCAGAGACAGTTTCACCCCTTTACATACTCCTCTATGATGTACCTTCTCTCCATTTCCCACCGTGATGGTGTATTCTTCTGTGTCTTCTACCAATAGCTTCAATTCCTCCACTAATTTGTAAGAAATGAAATTAGTGGTGGCTCCTGAATCAATCAGAATAAGCACAACCCTGTTGCCAATCAAACCCCACACCTTGAAAGACTTGTTGGAGGTAAGTCCTTCCTTGCTTCTCATAGACAATTGAAGCACCTTCACTTCTAACACCAGTTCCTCTTCCTTCTCCTTGTCACTGTCCTCTTCTTCATTCTCCACCAACTCGAGTTGAAGGTGTCTCAACTTGCATTTGTGGTCATGTCCCCATTTTTCTCCACATTTAAAGCATAACCTCTTTCTACTTAATTCTCTCAGTTCCTCTGGGCTCAAACGTTTACTTCCACCGTTCTTCTTGGGGTCTCCCTCCTTCACTTCTGGTCCCTCAATGGCAAGAGGAACAGGCCTGGTTATGTACCCCTTGACTCCACTACTGGGCCCTTCTTTACTCTACTTCCAATTGTTAGGACGATCACGCCATTCACTTCTATCTCTGTTGTTTGATCTGGTTTTCCGGATGACAGCATTCTTCTCCTCAATCAACAAGGCTCTGTCCATCAGTTCGGCTAAAGAGTTTGATTCATGAAGTTTCAGTTCCGCTTGGATCTCCTCTCGCAATCCATTCATGAAAATACTGTCTAACATAATCCTCTTGTCCCTCCTCAAAGGAGCGATCAACATCTCAAACTTCTCTCTGTACTCCATCACCGTGCCAGTTTGCTTCGTTGTCAACAACGGACCAAGAGGGTTCTGCACTAGAGCAGGTTGAAATCTACGTATCATTGCACGCGTAAATTCCTCCCAACTCAATTCCTCCGTTTGTTCTTCCCACCATTGATACCAATTGAGTGCGCGTCCCTCTAACGCAATTACTGCAACATCCAGTTTTTCTCCCTCATGAACGTGGTTCACTCGGAAATAGCGTTCTACACGAATAAGCCAACCGTGAGCTTCCTTGCCGTTGAACAACGGTAATTCAAGTTTCCTTCCACGCGAGTAGTATCGCCTAGGTGAATGAGAGGAATCATGTCGTGAAAGTTGACGTCGAGGAGACGTACTTCGTTCTGTGCCATTTCGGTTTCGCTCTCGTGACGGCGTTCTTCCGCGCCGCCGGTGTCGTGGGTGACCATGTCCCTGTCGTTCGAGCAAGCGTCGTAACTCCGCTAGTTGCTCGCGGTTCTCCTATCGCATTTCCACAAGCTCACGTTCCACAATCTCGACTCGTGCTTCCATGACAGCTCGCGTGACCACCATACAACTCTGATAGTTCTGGAGCTTTGATACCAGTTGATAGTAAACTATCCACTGGAAGGTAAAACCGAATAGAATTGAAGAGAATTCAAATGTATATTGATAATATTCTGCAATTGTAACGATTGCAGATAGTATATGATTGAAGAAATAAAGGAATACAAGATAGTATAGGCAATTAGAGAGTGCCTATTCTCTCCCACAAAACCAACCCAATTCTAGCCTGAGATCTACTTTCTCTCTCATGCTTTCTTATATGAGCACACCCCCCAACGTGCTGCTCATTGCCCTCCACTTACACTCTGCCAGCTAGGCAGAGTTCGTTATCCCCTTAGCCCTTTTTTTCCTTGCATATACCTGGCCAAATCTTTTGGGACCCACTTTATTTCCCTCACTCACCTCACTCAGGTGCCTATCAGATTGTAAATAAATGATATTGTATACATAAATAAATGATATTGTAATTTATATATAGTCGTGAGGCCGAGAGGGTTTCTCTCAAGCTATTGCAACATACTAAGTTGGTATTAGAGCTAGGGTTCAATCTGGTCAAGAATTGTCTTTTTGGCGATCGTTTTTCGGGGATCGTCTTTGATTACCAAAGCCAGGTGACCGAACCCCTCAAATAAGTCTGGCGACTTGTTCGCTAGATGATATGAGCCCAATAAGGAGTATGGACCAAGAAGCACTTCACCATTTGGTTTTCATCACTAGAGGACCCGTCACATTTCTCCTCCACATACGCTCTTGCGCCGCCATAATGCGTGTCGCTCCTCCGCGCGTGGACGTCACGCGTTGTCCTGCTGAAGTCCATTCGTCTCGCCATCGATCCCGTCTTGCTCGTCGACATCTCCCGGTTCACGTATCCGGTCTCTCTCTATTCCTCACCTCATGTCGACTGATTCGTCCATTGTTACCTCTTAACAGTTTCAGGTCTAAAAGGAAAGGCCTCATTTCATATGCCTTATTTGGCAGCCCTACTATTATATCAGCTTTTGTCTCAACCTCCGTAGACTGCTGAGGACGAGGTCGCGGGCGTGGTGGGAGAGGTGGTCATGGCAGAGGTCGTCTTCATTGTTCTTTTTGCAAGCACTTGGGACATACTCAAGACAAGTGTTATTCTTTGCATGGTTTTTCAGAAAGACAGCTAATGTAACACAGTCTCAGCACAAATGTCTGCTAATAAGAAAGTTGAGGTTGGAAGTGACAACCAGAATTTTTTTTTCAATTGATGATTACAAGGAGTACCTTCAACTTAAGGCAACCGATCAAGCCTCATCCTCAACAACTATATCCCATACTGGTAATTTTACGGTTTGTCTCTCTCATTCATCTCCTGTTGGTTCTTGGATTTTGGATTCTTATGCTTCTAATCATATAGCTAGTAACTTTTCTCTCTGTTCTACTATATCCTCTACCAAAACATCACACCACATCACTCTTGCTAATTGCTCTAAAACACAAGCCACTAGTATTAATCAAGCTTCACTTCTACCTTCTCTGTTTTTAAATTTAGTCGTATTTATTCCTGGATGTCCTTTTAACTTAATTTCTATCAGTCAACTTACTCAATCTCTCAGAGCCTGTTTGTTTTAGATTTTGCAAAGGCAAAATCACGTTTGAAAATCACGTTGGGGAAAAGCTCCTCTCACATAGCTTCCAAAATAATTGCCTCGGGAAGTGTTTTTTCACGTATGTGTTGAGAATAATCTCAATCAAACAAGCACTCAATTGTTCCACTCTAATTCTTTTTCTATCCAGGACCGGAGTACGGGGAAGACGATTGTAACAAGATCCGAGTCATGTGGTCTCTACTATCTACAACCTCCATCCTCAACCATGTGTGTTGTCACAAAATCATCTAGTCTTCTTCATCGTCGTTTGGGTCATCCGAGTTTGAATAAATTAAAGAAAATGATTCCTCATCTCTCTCATATACAATCATTGGAGTGTGAGGCATGTCAACTTGGAAAACATGTTTGGGCATCATTTCCAAGCAAGGTTACTAATCGTGCAGAGTTTCCTTTTAGTCTTATTCATTCTGATGTTTGGGGTCTTAGCCGTGTTTGTTTTGTCTTCGGATATAGGTATTTTGTTACTCTCTTAGCTGATTTTTCAAGATGTACTTGCTTATTTTTAATGAACGAACGTTTCTTGTTGTTTACTGTCTTCCGAAATTATTGTAGTGAGATACACAATCAATTTGGTCAAACTATTTACCTTACGCAGTGATAAATGAAAAGAATACTTTTCTGCTCCTTTCATCTCTTTCATACCATCTCATGGTATAGTTCATCAATTGAGTTGTCCTCACACACCTCAACAAAATGGTGTAGTTGAGCAAAATCATCGTCGTCTAATTGAAACAACTCGTACTCTCTTATTACATAATGTAACTCTTAAGATTTTGGTGGGATGTTGTTCTCACTGCAGGTTGTTTAACAAATCGTATGTCATCTTCTGTTCTCAATAACTCGTTTCCTTATTCTCTTCTATATCATACAGAACCTTTTGTACCGCTCCTCCTCGTGTTCTTGGTTCCACTTGTTTTGTCCATAATGTTGCTTCAGGTCTAGATAAACTTGTTGCTCGTGCTGTTAAGTCTGTCGCAGATGTCACTTTTTTCGAGGATACACCTTATTTTGCCTCACCGGTCATGCCAGAATCTGTTTCTCAGGTATTACATATTCCTTTCGACTTTCCTGTCTCTATTCCTCCTGTGCCGCAATTGCTAGACAATCTACCAGCACCAAAGCTCCCATTCAGCCATTTCGTCTCACTTTCCAATGTCATCCACGTCCTTCGACTCCGGAGGCTGCCTTTGTCGTAAACACCAGTGACTGATCTCCTGCTCCTACGTCTCCACCAATTTCAGTCCAACCTGAGTCTTCCATCGACCTTCTCATCGCTCTTCGCAAAGGTAATCATTCTTCCCGTAATCCTCATCCTCCTTATAATTTTTTGAGTTATCATCGTTTATCTTTTTCCCATTATGCCTTTATCTTTGCTTTGTCGTCCATTTCTATTTCTAAAGCTGTTTAAGAAGCACTATCCCATCAAGGATGGAGACAAGCTATGATTGATGAGATGACAGCCTTGGAAAAAGGTACACTCGGACTTATGGTCTTGATTATGGTGATACATTCTCCCTTGTTGCTAAAATGGCCTCTGTTCATCTCTTTTTATCGCTAGCAGCCATATATTGTTGGCCTTTGTATCAGTTGGACATTAAAAGTGCCTTTTTACATGGCGTTTTGGAGGCGATTTACATGGAGCGACCACCTCGGTTTATTGCTCAAGGGGAGTCAGGTCTTGTTTGCAAACTAAGGAAGTCGTTATATCATATATGGGTTAAAACAATCTCCTCAGGCTTGATTTGGGAGGTTTAGCAATGTCATACAGCAGTTTGGTATGATTCACAGTGAGGTAGACCACTTTGTGTTCTATAAACATTCACTGTCTAATAAGGTTATTTATCTTGTGGTCTATGTGGATGAAATTGTAATTATAGGTGATGATCATGAAGGGATCACTAGAAAAACAATATATGTTTCAACATTTCCAAATCTAGTATTTGGGTATACGATACTTTCTTGGGATCGAGGTTGCTCTATAAAAAACAGCCATTTCCATTTGTCAAAGGAAGTATGCACTTAATATTTTGGAAGAAACTGAGATGCTAGATTGTATGCCAGTAGTCAGTAGATACTTCTATTTAATTGAATTTTAAGCTTATGGCAAATCAGGGGAAGCCATACTCAGACCCAAACAAATATTGGAGTTTAGTGGGAAAATTAAATAATCTAACCATGACCAGGCCAAATATATCCTTTGCTATCAATGTTGTAAATCGGTTTCTGAACTCCCCTTGTGATTGTTGTTGGGATGCGGTAACTCGTATTTTAAGGTATATTTAGGGGTCTCCTGGAAAGAGGCTTATATATGAAAGCAAAGGTCACACAGGGTTTGCTAGTGATAGGATGTCAACTTCTGGATATTGTTTTTTCATTGGGGGCAATCTCATTTCTTGGAAGAGTAAAACGCAGAATGTAGAAGCAGAATACCGAGCCATGGCTTTCACTACATGTGAACTTATATGGCTAAAACTTTTACTTTGAGAGTTAAAGTTTTGCAAGATAGGTTCTATGCAACTGATTTGTGATAATCAAGCAGCTTTGCACATTGCTTCTAATTTTGTCTTTGATGAATGAACTAAACATATAGAAATCAATTGTCACTTCATTTGAGAAAAGATTCTTTCAAAGGAGATCTATACTTCATTTGTCAATTTTAATGATTGACTTGCAGATGTTTTCACCAAGTCTTTGGGGGGTCAAGGGTAACATACATATGCAACAAGCTTGGTGCTTATGACATCTATGCACCAGCTTGAGGGGAGTGTTGATATGCTTTGATTTAGTTTTCATGATTTGGTTGTGAATAGATGATATGGTCAATCCCTAAAATCAAGGGATTTGATATTGTATACATTGTAATCTGTAATTATATATTCATGATGGCAAGAGAGTTTCTCTCGAGCTATTCCAGCATATTAAGTATATGTGTGTGTGTTGTGGGAAATGATATTCGACATATTTCTATGGGAAATGATATTCGACATATTTCTAGTTATTAGAATGGTGTTGTGGTGCAGGGGTCTTGTTTTGATTTCAGACCATATGTTCATCCCATATATCACGGCATTATGTCTCGCTTGATAAACCAAGATCAAGATCAGGTTAGTAAGATTTTTTATAGAAGGTTTTTTTTTTTATAATTTTGTCATGTATAACCTTTTCTCTCTCTAGGAGGTTAAGGAGTGTGCTATCTCCTGCATGGGCCTTGTCATATCAACATTTGGTGACCATCTCAGTGCAGAATTTCCTGCATGCCTTCCTGTACTTGTTGATCGGATGGGAAATGAGATAACCCGACTTACAGCTGTAAAGGTTGGTCAATTGAATACCTGAATTGTGCTTTAAATTTCTAGAAATTGTTGACTTGTGATGTAGAAAAAATTGTTACGAGTATTGTAATAAGGAAGGTCGTAGGAGTTACGACAGGGGTTTCTTGTTCACCCAAAGTAAAAGGTATAGTTGTCTTATGACAGTCATAATTTCGGTAGAGTTCATACTTCATAGTTAGTGTTGCATGCAACTATTCTGAGTAATTACTGAAATATTGTGTTGTCTCTTACCCAAACTGATTTGTACATACCATATTATATCATTTATGCTATTATTTTATTTATAAAATAAGTCAGATCATACCTGCGGCAATAATTACTGGTATTACTATCCCTGTACCATTCTCCTTTTTACTCCAAAAGTCATCTGTGAGTATACTTTGCAGCTATCTTGATCATCACAGTTTCTTAATTCTTATGCAGGCATTTTCTGTCATCGCTGCTTCTCCACTTCGGGTGGATTTATCATGTGTTCTGGAACATGTAATAGCAGAGTTGACTGCATTCCTACGGAAAGTATGGAATTCTTCTCTAAAATAGTCTGTTTATCTTGTGATTTATTATATTAAATTTCATGTATTCTATTTTGGAAGCCAAATTTTGTTTTGGCTTTATTAGAGTTTCCCATAAAAAGGGATGAAAGGTTCTAAACTTAACCTTTTCTGCAAACAGGCTAATCGTGCACTAAGGCAGGCAACCTTGGGAACCTTAAATTCACTTATTGTTGCATATGGTGATAAGATTGGTTCATCTGCTTATGAAGTTATTATTGTAGAACTGTCAGGACTAATTAGGTTTGTTTTACTAATCAAGTATTTGGGCTTTTTTTTACATTAACTTAGGTGATGTGGATTAATTCACTTAGCTTTTCTCTCTAATTTTCATCACCTATGTTTCAGTGATTCTGACTTGCATATGACTGCTCTTGCCTTGGAGCTCTGCTGCACATTAATGGGTGACAGGAGGTCAAGTCCAAGTGTTGGTTTGGCTGTTAGAAACAAAGTTCTTCCTCAAGCACTAACATTAATTAAAAGCTCATTGCTGCAGGGGCAAGCTCTTTTGGTAGTTTTTATGATGTGATTGACCATGTTCCATTTTTGTTTGATATGAAATATGTGCATTCTTAGCATTGCCTATGTTTAAATACTGCAGGCTTTACGGAACTTTTTTGCTGCTTTAGTCTATTCTGCAAATACTAGTTTTGATTCTCTGCTGGAGTCACTACTTGCCAGTGCTAAGCCTTCCCCGCAGTCAGGTGGCATTGCAAAACAAGCATTGCATTCAATAGCTCAATGTGTGGCTGTTCTATGTCTTGCTGCTGGTGATCAGAAGTGTTCATCTACAGTAAACATGCTTACTGACATTCTCAAGGATGATAGCAATTCTAATTCTGTAAGTTTTCTCTCCTGTATTTCATCAGTATAGCAACTATTTTGTTGATAATACTTGAATATTAGGAGAGAAATAGACACAAGGTTCTGATGAATTGCTTAAGTGAGAAATACACTTAGCAACTACTATATTTATACGCACTAGGAATTAAATACTGTTTACATTTACAAGGCAATAACTAAGTATGTATTTCCTAGGTACATGATGGTTCCTATGTACATGAACCGGCTGCTATTAATGATTAATAACAATACTAAGAATTCCAACACTCCCCCTCAAGCTGGAGCGTACAAGTCAAAAGCTCCAAGCTTGTCACAAATATAGTTGCTTCGAGAACCTCGAAGGGATTTGGTGAGGATATTAGCTAGTTGACCATTGGTACCGATGAAGTCGGTGAAAATTTCTCCAGAAACAATTTTCTTTTGGATGCTGTGGGCTGTGGCAATCAATCTCTATATGCTTTGTTTGTTCATGAAAGACTGGATTAGAAGCAATGTGCAAAGCAACTTGGTTATCACATATTAACTTCTTTGAACCAATTTTGCAAAACTTTAACTCTTGGAGAAGTTGTTTTATCCAAATCAACTCACAAGTAGTAAGAGCCATAGCTTGATATTCTGCTTCTGCACTCGATCTGGTTACAACACTCTACTTCTTGCTTTTTCATGAGACAAGATTTCCACCAATCAAAACACAAAATCCAGATGTTGATCTGCTACTACTAGGAGAACCAGCCCAGTCAGCATCGGTATAAGCAACGATATCAGTATGTCCCTTGTTCTCATATAACAATCCTTTTCCTGGAGAATCTTTAATATATCTCAAGATTCGTACCACAGCATCCCAATGCATATCACACGGAGAATTAAGAAATTGGCTGATAACACTAACAACAAACGATATATCAGGCCTAGCCATAGTGAGATAATTTAGCTTGCCAACCAATCTTCAATATCTTCCTAGATCTGAATAAGGCTTTCCTTGATCTGGCAACAATTTAACATTGGGATCAATAGGAGTATCAATTGGCTTGCAATTCAGCATTTCTATTTCTTCTAGGATATCAAGTGCATATTTTCTTTGGGATATGACTATGCCTTTGTTTGATTGAGTAACTTCAATCCCAAGAAAATAGTGCAATTTACCCAAGTCCTTAGTTTCCAAGTGTTTGAACAAGTGCTATTTTAATCCCTGGATACCTTTATGATCATTGCTAGTGATAACAATGTGATCCACATAGACAACAAGATAGATGCATTGCCCAGAAGAAGCGTGTTTATAAAATACTGAATGATCTGCTTCACTACGAGTCATACCAAATTGCAGCACTACTTTACTGAATCTCCCAAACCAACATTGAGGAGATTGTTTAAGACCATACAAGGACTTGTGTAATCGACAAACTAAGCCTGACTCCCACTGAGCAACAAACCCAGGTGGTTGCTCCATGTAGACCTCCTCATTCAAGTCACCATGAAGAAAAGTATTCTTGATATCTAGTTAATATAAGGCCAATGATGCATGGCAGCCATAGAGATGAAGAGACAGACAGAAGGCATCTTAGCAACAGGGGAAAAGGTATCACCATAATCAAGACCAAAGATCTGGGTGTAGCCTTTAGCTACAAGGCAAGCCTTTAGGCGGTCAACTTGTCCTTCTGGCCCCATTTTAATAGTGAAAATCCATCGATAGCCAACGATTGTTTTTCCAGGAGTACAAGGAACAAGAGACCATGTATGGTTTGATTCTAATGCCGTCATCTCATCAATCATAGCCTGCTTCCCACTTGGATGAGAAAATGCTTCGTGGACAAATTTAGGAATAGATATGGAAGAC
The DNA here is from genome assembly GCA_039655645.1 of Ammopiptanthus mongolicus. Classification (NCBI taxonomy): domain Eukaryota; kingdom Viridiplantae; phylum Streptophyta; class Magnoliopsida; order Fabales; family Fabaceae; genus Ammopiptanthus; species Ammopiptanthus mongolicus. The sequence goes on along the minus strand of CM077344.1, from coordinate 108,307,523 downwards.
AAGGAAGAGACGAAAGCATAATGGGGTGATGATAAACGATGATAACTCAAGACAATATAAATCGGATGAGGGTTGCAAGTACAACGAATACCTTTGCGGACAACAATGGGCAAGTTAGCAGAAGACTCAGGTAGGTCCGAAGCCAATGGAGATAATGGATCAAGAGATGAATCACTGGATTCTAGAACTAGATCAACCTCGGGGAGGTTAGGGCGAGGTTGTCATTGATAGGTGCGAAGTGGACAAGGACTAGGCTGCTGAGGAGGTTCATTTGTCGGCAGAGGCTCAAAAACTGGGACTAAGAGGGAAGGAATGGGAAGGACCTGAGAGATGGATTCTAGTGCAACCTGTTCTGAAAAATAAGGTGTATCCTTGAAAAAGGTAACATCAGCAGAGACATAAAAACATTTAGAGGATGGAGAATAACACCTATGCCCTTTTTGAGTGCGTGAATACCCAAGGAAGATGCACTTGACAGCTTGTTTAGGTAATTTGTCTAGACCTGGAGAAAGATCCTGGCCAAAACATGTACAGCCAAAGACACGAAGAGAAACCGGATATAGTGGTTGATTGGGAAACAAAAGGGAATAAGGAACTTAATTGTTTAAAACAGAAGATGGCATCTGATTTATCAAATATCCTGCAATAAGAATGGCTGCCCCCAAAATTTTAGTGGTGCATGAGCATGTATCAAAATAGTGCGAGTAGTTTCGATCAAATGTCGATGCCTTGTTTCTGCCACACCATTTTGTTGTGGGGTATGAGGACAATTAGATTGATGGAACATGCCATTAGATGCCATAAAGTTATTAAAAGGTGCATAAAAATACTTTTTTGCATTATCACTTCTCAAAATCCGAACACTATAACCAAATTGAGTACGAATTTCATTGTAAAAGTTTCTGAAGATATCAAACAATTTTGAACGATCTTTCATTAAATAAAGCCAAGTACATCTTGAGAAATCATCAATGAAAGTAACAAAATACCTATTCCCAGAAATAGAAGTGACACGACTTGGACCCCACACATTTGAATGAATAACATGAAAAGGAGACTCAACGCTCTTATTGGCTTTGCTTGGAAATGTTGAGCGGACATGTTTTTCAAGCTGACACGACTCACACTTGAGAGATTGTAATGCAGAAAGATCAGGAACCAATTTCTGAAGTTTATAGAGACTTGGGTGACCGAGACGGCAGTGAAGAAGGTGAGGTGATTCTGCAGCAGCACATATGGTAGGTGAGGGCTGAAAACAATAGACCTTGTGATTCAAATCCTCTTCCAATCATCTGTCTCGTGCTTCAGTCCTGTATAGAAAAGGAATTTGATGCAAAGATTATAGAGCAGTTAAGAGAACGAGTAAGGAGACTAACAGAAATTAAATTAAATGGACAACCCGGTATAAAAAGAACAGATTTTAGGGTGATGGATGAACAAATTTTAGCATGACCAATTCCAATAGCCTTAGGCTTGGAACCATTGGCAAGAGTAATAAGATGGGGTGATTTACGTGGTGATATTTGTGAGATAAGAGTGGGATTACCAGCTATGTGATTGGAAGCACCTGAATCCAAAATCCAAGGTCCAACAGACATTGATTGAGAAAAACAAGCAATAGAATTACCATTATGGGTACCATCATTGGTTGAAGATGAGGATTCTTGGGCAGCCTTGAGTTGCAAATATTCCTTATACTCAGTGTCCGACAAAATGTTGTGATTTGTCCTTTTGTGAAAGGTAGAAGAGTGAGACACATTGGTTGTTTTCTCGGGAAAAGCATTTGCCTTGAGTATGCCTCATTCGCTTACAGTTGGAACATTGGGGTAGATTGCTACGACCTCCTCTACCTCCTCCGTGACCACGTCCTTGCATAAGATTCTGAACCATTTGAAGGACCAATCCCAACATTCTCATCAGATGAAGGAACTCGTAATAGACGATCAATGAGTTCATCAGCTGTAGGAATGTTAGGCTTGGTCAAGACTTGGTTCCGAACATTATCAAAGTCCTTGTGAAGACCGTGAAGAACAAAAACTATATACATGTTGTCAAGCTTATCCGGCACCTGCTTTGTGTCATCCTTGGTTAAGAGAAGTCTCATTTGCTGTATGATGGATTGAGCCTTGTTTGCATACGAAGGCAGGTCATTATCAGTCATTTGAAGGGTTGTGAGGCTATGGACAGATAGGTTGTGACCCGCGGGTTTTTGGCGGGTTGGGTTGGGGTTCTCAATTCACCAACCCGTTTTAACCCGCCCCGCTTAACCCATCAAGAAGGCGGGTTAGGGCCAACCCGCCTAATTTTAAAAAATTATATATTTTGTTTGTTTTTTATTTTTTGTTTTATTTTTTAGCGGGTTAGAGACGGGCCGGGGCGGGTTGACCCGTCACCCAATTCGGATTTTATGCCTATTTTTTCATATTTTATAATTGTTTTGAATTTTTATTTATTTTTTAGCGGGTCAACCCGCCTACCCATTTTCTAGTTTCTTGTTTCTTGTGGACCAACCCGCCAACCCACCACTAAATGGGGTGGGTAGGAGGTTCAATCCACATTGTCCAAGGGCGGGTTGGCCGGTTTTGCCACCCGTATGGACAGAGTCATAGAGCCGCTGGATATCATTTGCATAAACACTTTTGGCCTTTTTCCAGATTTCATAGCATGACTTATAAGAGCGGTAATGTACTAACAGTTTAGGATCAATGGATTGCCGTAGCAATGACGCTAACTGATAGTCTGCCTTTTGCCATTCATTTCGATTTTTCTCGTCAATATCTTCAGCTTTCTTAGTCAAGTGATCTGAGTAACCTTGACCCAAAAACCAGATGTCAACAACAGCAAACCAATCCAAATAATTCTTACGATTTAATTTCTCTGATGTTATTGAGGGACTTCTTGAAAAAGCAAAGGAGATAAGACCTTTTGGATTGATCTGGGACGATTCAGATGTCATTTTAAACACAAGTGTGCAAGGTTGAGAAGACATACTGTCAAAACTTGATCAAAACAGAACACCCACCACCTAGACAGGAAGAGGAGGAGCCAACGAGTTGTTCTGTATAAGTGCGGTGATTCCAACGTCAGGAGGGTGGCGCGTGAACTACACGTGCCGGAAGGACAGTGAAGCGGTGGCGGCGAGTGGGACGTGATCCGACGACGGTTTTTCGTGGGCAGACCGGTCGGTAGATTCTGAGGGTGTTTCTGACGATGGTGAGCAGTGGGTAGGTCGAAGGTGGTGACGTTTCGACTTGGGTAGTGACTGTTTGGACAAAGCAAGGAATGGGACTGAGTTTAGGAGTTTCTGCTGGACCAGAGGGCAGAAACGTTATGAAGCTAGACACACCAAAGACAGTACCGAACCCACTCTGATACCAACTTGAACATTAGGAGAGAAATAGACACAAGGTTCTGATGAAGTGAGAAATACACTTAGCAGCTACTATATTTATACACACTAGGAATTAAATTAAATACTGTTTAACTAAGTATCTATTTCCTAAGTACATGGTGGTTCCTATGTACATGAACCAGCTGCTATTAATGGTTAATAACAATACTACAAATTCCAACAATAATCATGGCATTGATGTCTTTTACAGTACAGGTGCTGCCTGCTCTCAGTTAATCTGATCCAAGTTAGTTTTGCATTATTCACTCATTAACTATATCGGATTTGAATAATTGTCATACGATACCGATCCACCATGGTGTATTGCCTGTTCTCTCGAATTGGATGATACAAGAGTATCACCAGATATTTTAAGTCAAGATTTGACTTCGCACCTAATTGATCAGAAGTTAGGTTTCCTCCGGTTCTCTCTCTCTTTGTGCTATATTCTGTGCTGTCAAGACTGAACCCAAGCTGTTAGTACCTTTTGTCGTACTTGATTAAGTTGAATTAGGAAAATAGTTAAAGAGCTGTGCTAGCATGCTCTTGGGTGCAGAGTCTTGCAGACCACTTGGTAAAAATCAAGGAAATATTGTTTTGAGATCCTGTTGTGAGTATTCTATAGTCTGTCTCTCTTTCCATGTGCAACCCACTAACTACAATTTGGGTCTTTATCTGCCTGTGAGGAGCCAAGGATGTTTACCACCTACGATATATTTTATTTTTATCTGCGGAAAGATTACATGAATGAACTAGTGATTTAGTAATATTTTATATTTTCTTGTGTTCAATGTATATTTCATAAGAGTACATCTATTTCTATGTGTATAACTTTTATTTGTCAAACAGTCAAAGTATTTAAGATTCAGAATGTCATACTATACATGAAAATTTGAGAAAACAATACGCCTAACCTAAGGTTCATGATACTGCCAACTATGATGAGATCTTATGGTATGGATTGTGGACTTGTGCTATCAATTTTATTCTTGTCATTTGCATATTCTAATTTTTTTATAGCTCTGTTTTCTCTCACATTAAACTGAATACATTGCTGTATCAGTTTCCAGTTCAGATTGTTTCTTGTCTTCTGTTTGATCTAATTATTATTCATTTTTCTTTTCAAGGCTAAGCAGCACCTTGCCCTTCTATGTTTGGGTGAGATTGGTAGAAGGAAGGATCTAAGTGCACATGCCCATATAGAAAATATTGTCATTGAGTCCTTCCAATCTCCGTTTGAAGAGATAAAGTCTGCTGCCTCTTATGCTCTTGGTAACATTGCTGTTGGTAATCTTCCCAAGTACTTGCCATTTATCTTGGATCAGATTGATAATCAGCAGAAGAAACAATACCTCTTGCTTCATTCTTTGAAGGAGGTGTGTTGCTTTGATCCAACGTTATCTCAGATTGGTTGTGATTTGTCTCTGATATCTAATATCTAATTTATATGCGATCCTTTTGCCCCTACCTAGCAGGTAATTGTAAGGCAATCTGTTGATAAAGCAGAATTTCAAGAGTCTAGTGTTGAGAAAATTCTTAATTTACTCTTCAACCACTGTGAAAGTGAGGAAGAGGGGGTGCGCAATGTAGTGGCTGAATGTCTGGGAAAAATTGCGCTTATTGAACCTGTAAAACTAATTCCTGCACTTAAGGTATCTGAATTTTTTATTGTTACCTTGTGCTTATGCTTGTGACTTTTATGTTTTATATTTGATGGTTGTTTTTGTCTATTCTGAAATTTGTAGGTAAGAACAACGAGCCCAGCTGCATTTACTCGAGCTACAGTTGTCATTGCTGTGAAGTACTCTATAGTTGAACGTCCTGAGAAGATAGATGAGATCATATATCCTGAAATATCATCATTTCTTATGCTTATCAAGGATAATGACAGGGTGAGTTTTTAATCACCTTTCTAAATACTGATAAATGAATATAACATTTATTTTGTGCTGCATGTTTATTTGGTTTGAACCTTTCACTGATTGTTATTATGAGCGTGCAGCATGTTAGGCGAGCTGCTGTCTTGGCTTTAAGCACATTTGCTCACAACAAGCCAAACCTCATCAAGGGTTTTCTTCCTGATCTGTTGCCTCTTCTTTATGATCAAACAGTTGTTAAGGTAACCTGACTTCTGACATTCAGCTCAATTGAATTCTGTTGAGTATGACATTTCTACATAAACCTGGCTTTTTCTTTCTCCATGAAATAAGCAATTTTAATATATTTTGTAAAGGGTTTGAGTCTACTGGCACGCCCCCCTTAGAAAATTGAAGATCACATGTTATTGGAGGTGGCCTGATCTGATTTTTATATTTTATTTCTGACAGCAAGAGCTGATAAGGACAGTTGATCTTGGTCCTTTCAAGCATATTGTGGATGATGGGCTTGAATTGAGGAAGGCTGCTTTTGAGTGTGTAGACACATTACTTGATAGTTGTCTTGATCAAGTGAACCCCTCATCATTCATTGTTCCTTATCTTAAATCTGGTTTGGATGGTGAGCAGTTGTTTTTTTCCCCTGTGCCTGCTAATTTACCTTTTTGTTGGTTCTGATTCGCTGATCTAATGTGATTTAAATTTTAAACCTAATCATTTCTTGTAACACTGTTAATAGCTCTAATGTGATTTAAATTTTAAAGATAATTTTCTTTAAAAAAATCAACCGTGATTATTTCTTGTTAACATTTTTCATAGCATTAGCTTTAAGGTGAACTCTACTATTATGTGGAAAGTTGTTAGAGTATGTTTTGACAGCTGTAATGTTATTCAGTTAGCTTGCAGTTAGTTAGTGGCAGCTTTAATACGGTTATGCAGTTAATCAGTTAAGATTCTAGTGACTCTAGATAGTTCTATTTACTGTGTAAAACAGTTGAGATCTGTTTCAGATCTAAGTTTTCATCACACACACACTCTCTCTCTCTCCCCCTCAACTTTTCCTTCACTTCATTGCTCTTTCTCAAATTTTTCTCTGTGGTCATGGTTTCTATTAAAAGTTAGTTACATTGTACGATTCACAGCATGTTATCCATTTTTCCAAGCCTTTTCTCTCTAGATGTCAAATTTGTACTAGATTGTGATTAATGTGCCAATATATTGGAAGATTATGGCATGTTTGGTTTAGATTATTTCAGGGGAATAATTTCTTATTTGATTTTAAATTGTTTTGAACACAAAAATATGCTTATCCAAACACACTAAATTGTTCTTTATGTTTGTAACATCCCCTTTTGGAACTTCTTTGTGATTCATCTGTGGTTAATTTAGACGACCATAATAACGGGAAGTGGAGGAACAATTATTTTGTTGGTAATACTATAGGGGTTGAGGATCCTGTTTTTTCCTCTTTTTTTGGTGCTACTGCTTATATTAAGGCTATAAGTTTTTTGTTTTCAGATCATTACGATGTTAAAATGCCTTGCCATCTTATTCTCTCAAAACTTGCTGATAAGTGTCCTTCTGCAGTGTTGGCAGGTTTGTGATGTCTCTGTTTATTAAGACTTCAGATTTGGTTATGTTGCATTTTTTCCCCTAACTTTTATTGCATCTTTCAGTTTTAGATTCGTTGGTGGATCCTCTCCGGAAGACGATTAATTTCAAGCCTAAGCAAGATGCTGTCAAGCAAGAAGTGGATCGTAATGAAGACATGATTCGAAGTGCACTTCGAGCTATTGCATCCTTGAACCGCATTAGGTTTGTATTTTGTGCTGTTTGTGAATCAAGCTAATTATATTTGATACTATTTATGCTCAGCTGGGGCATAATAAAATCAAGCTAATACACAGATCAGCTTGTCATCTTTTCTTCTGGTTAAGTAACGGGGAAATTTTGTTCAGCCCCTCCTCTTTTAAGTAAGTTACTAAATTGAAAATTCTGAATGAGAAGTCATTGCATATGATGAGAAATATTTGGTGAAAGGTCACAAGAGTTTATACAACATGCTTAGTTGGTAACTAGAAATACTATTGCCTTGTTAATTGCTGTAGAGATCTATCTATCTGGTTTTTCTTTTAGAAAAAATTACCATGCATTTAATAATGAGTACTTTAATATGAATATTGTAGTAGTGTTGGGTGCATTATTTTATCACACTATACATTTAATCATGCAATTCATGGTTAATCTCTTCCCTCCATCACTAAAGTTTCCATGGTAAATTTTTTGCTAGCAGATATAAGTTTAATGTTTTCATTGACATCATTATGTAGTAATAGCACCATTGAAATATTACAGAACAGTATCTTACAATTTTAAGTGGATAAAATTATCAATTTTTTGAAACAAAAGGATTTTTGAGAATATGACTGCTAACGATGCTCAGCGGTTGTAGCTTGGGTTGCCATTGATGCTCTTTTACCGTAAGGAACCCCTGTTCATTTGCCAACCCTGTTAATCGTATTTACTTACACGAGAATATTTCTCTCAAAACTTGGTATTCTCATTTTACAATCAAGATGCTTTATTCTCAATTTTTAACTTTTTGAAATTTTTCAATGTATTTTTTTTTTCACGTGTTTATCTCAGTGCTTTATATCTCTATTTTCGCAGTGGAGGAGATTGCAGTGTCAAGTTCAAGAACCTTATGACTGAAATATCAAAATCACAAACTCTCTGGGAGAAGTATTATTCAATCCGCAATGAATGATGGATCAAACAGATCTGCACTTGAGTTTTTATCATAGTTTAGGACGGAGTGTTACAAATTAAACTGCCAGGGCATCTCTGCTGGTCGTTAACCTTATCTTGATGGGAAAAAGTGATATATCGGGTTGAAACCCATTGATGCATATTTAAAGGGGTCGGGAGAGTCAAACCAGTTACTTGTACCATAGGAGAAATCAATTTATGTGATCGACCGTGGGAATACTGGTGGTGATTTCTTGTATAGGATGAAATGTTTTTCCTTTTTTGCTGTATGCATCTATCATTTAGCCTCTTTTTATATGATCAATTTACCACCCGAATTCTCTAGGGACAAAACGAAAAGTAGGAAAAAAGAAATTAACAGATTCATTGATGAAAAATACTTGGGATATTTGTCTTTTTTTGTCTTTCAATTTTTGTACATGTTAGTCGTTAACATATTAATGTTAAATGTCTTCAGACGTTGAGTGTTGCATTAATGTCTTCCACAACTTAGAGCCGAATAATGTTTTCTGGTAGACTAAAGGTCCAAATTATCCCCCCACAAAAAACATGGTCCCACTTTTGGTTCATTAGAAAAATAGATTAATCATTTGATCTCTCAGAATAACAAATTAGGGACATGTTAGTCTTTTTGTTAAATTTTGTCCAGCCAGTTTCGTTAACGTGCTTAGGCGTTTCGTTAACCTGTTGATGTGTTATGTTAGTAATATTTTAGCATGGAAAATGGTTAAAAACACCAAAAAAAAAAATGAAAACCATTTTAATGCATAAATCCCTAAATGCCAAATATAGTTTCGTTAAAGTGTTTTTCCTTTTTCTTCCTCCATCATTATTTTAAAGTCCTAATTCCATTGAAAGACCTTGCTTGACAATGGTGATTTGGTTGTGCATAAACCAAATTTTTTTAGGAATCATTTTGGGTCACTAAAATTTTTTGGGGGACCAATTTGGCTCATTAAAATTTCATAATGGACACATGACGTTACTTAAGCATATTAGCTGTTGTTGCACCTGATACATTTTACCTACTCCATATTACTTGATGCATATTACCTTAAGGTTCAGTGCCTAATGGATACTGATGCTACACTAGATTTGGTTTGGTGCATTATTTGTGCCGAATTAGTCCCCAAAAAAACATTAGTGACCCAAAGTGACCCCCAAAAAATTTCATTTATACACAAACAAATCACTAGCGTCAAGCACCAAAGTCCTTCAATGGAGTTAGTGCTTTAAAATGGTAATGGAGGAAGAAGAAGGAGAAGCACTTGAACTAAACTGTTTTTGACATTTAGGGATTTAGGCATTAAAATGGTTTCTATTTTTGTGTTATTTAGCAATTTTCCATGTTGTAATTTCACTAACATGACACATCAGTGCGTTAACGGGACACCTAAGCACGTTAACGAAGCTGGCTGGATGGAGTTTAACAGATGGACTAACGTGTCCCTAGTTTGTCATTCAGAGGGATCAAATGCAAGTGAGACCCCATTTTTTGTGAGGGATTAATTTGGGCCTTTAGTCTTTCTTTTATTACTCTATCTACCATCGGGATAAGAAGTACTATTAGGCTCTTCTACAAGAAAATTTGATTCCTGTATTCCCTTGTAACATGTTGGCGTTTTATTGATTTCTTGCCATTTTGTATATGGTTCACGAGCAATGCCATAAGGGATTTAAGAATGAGATGGTAAAGTAATAAACAAAATTAATAAGAATGAGCTTTCAATAGTTTGTGTTTGTAGCGATAGTTTTTGTATCAAATAATATTTTCCAAGTATCGTAGTAGCTACTAAAAGATAGGTGGCTTCTAGCATGAAGTATCAGACAATGTGGTACACTGATGTACCACAAAAATGATTAGTAGTAATAGTAGGTGATTCTGTAAAGTATTTATTTCCAAATTACATTCCTACCCCCACCCTTCACGACCACCCAACCAGCCACCACCACCCCATCCCCACCCCTCACCACCATCTTGTCGTCGTCCTCACGCCGCTACAATCAGCTGTACTCCGAACCGCCTCGAGCCCAAATCATCGCCGTCGTTGCCTCGCTCCATCATCCAATCCTTCATCGCTCGCACCTCCAACAACGTCGAGATGACGGATTAAAAAGTTGCACCTTTTTATTCTCCATCTACCCTCTACCCCATTTTTCTAAATGTGGAAGAAGCAACAATGGCGCCGGTGCCTCGCCTCTCGCGCGTTACTTCTTTGACGAAGCTGTGACAGTGGAGAGGCGAGGTCTCGTTGGAGCTATGACAGTGCATACTGATGGAGCTACTGGTGTGCCTTTCCTCCCACCGCCGTCAACGCATTTGACCTCGGCGTTCTCCAACAGAAGCTCCTCCACAACTTCATCTTCTGGTGATCCTTCCTTGGGTTGAAATCGAACGTTATCCTCTAGCAGCACCGTCGATACCCCGATGATGTTCTTCGGCGCGAGTTGTTGCATGTTTTGCTTTCCCTCTTTTTGATTTCCCTTTTAATGTGTTTTGTGCCCTATTCTGAGAACCACCACACCATGGTTGTGTCGTTCTGTTGCCTATAGTCGCTTAGAAACACCACGACAATGAACCTGTAACTTACACCGCCATTGTCCCGCCATGTTGAGCTACCTCGCGGTCGAGCCTGAAGGAACTTGGAGTCAGGCGATCTAGCATGATGTGGTGATTACTAGGCGGTGAATTTTTCTGGTGGATGGGGTGAGTGACAAGGGAATGCTGGTGGTGGCCGTGGATTCGCCAGAATCTAGGTACAATGGGCGAAGGGTGGGGTGGAAGGGGTGCAGGACAAAGTGGTCATTTTTATTTTTTTGGCTACCTATATTACCAGGTAGAAGTTAATTTTTTTTGGATCAACAAATCTAGACTGTTGATTATTTTAATATAATATCTAGTGATTAAAAATGGCGGAACACTAATATACCACCTTCTCACTTGCTTCATGCTAGAAGTTACCCTAATATACACCCTCTAAAAATGGGTGTATGGATGCATCTTGTCCAATGACTTGTTACAACATGTTTTTTGTATTTATAAAACAACCATGTTATTTACACACAAATTTTGACAACATTAACCACATTTTGTATTCATTAACCACAACTTCGACTACATTAACCAACTTGCCAAATACCCATATGACATCATTAATCACAATTTGTACATCTATTAACCAAGTTATCTGATGTCTGGATGTACAAACATCATTTTTGTTTATAAAAATATCCCACATAAGTTGATATTTATAATTTTGTCTAGGGGTACATTTTGAGAAATCAGAACCACCGTGGCTTCCTCACTGTGCGTCACCTTTGCCTCCCTGCCGCGCTACTGCCACTCGTGATGTATACTTGCAACAGTTGGTCCAAACGCAACCTCCTAACCGTGCGACAGATTCGCAAGCAAGAAACCACCACGTTGCAGAAATGTGGGCTGTTGCGTTCTGAACACACTTAAGGCCAAGTGCACCATGTCGAAAAAGTAATATAGGTTGGAAGTCCAGATATCAAACCCAAGGGGTTAATGAGTAATACATGCATGAGTACTGGAATAGAGAAATCCTTATGCTATTCAGACTAATCGAAAGAATAAGAAAATTAAGATGTAAGCAATTGTGAAAAGATGAATTAAAGAGAAAAGAGGTTTTGAAATCAAGAGTGTGGAGCCTAGAGTTATGGTTTCACTTGTACTTTCGATACCCTCGAATCCTAGTTCTATTCAATTTCGCAGTTGCTTTCTGAATATTAATCCTTCTACTAAAACTATTAATTGTTTGTCAGACAATTAATATTCTTTTCCCAAGATGAACCCAATGTTTGTCAGGCAAAGAGTTTAAATGATTAGAAAGCATAAAGAGCAAAGAGGTTGAATGATTGAAAGGAATAAATCAAGTTTGGTCATGCAATAATTTAAACCTGTTTATCTTATAGATCTACCAATTAATTGCAGTACGGCCGCTGATTAACCAATTGATTATGAGCATGCAAAGGGTGTGCAGTCTTAGCATGGAATGAAGAACAATAGAATAACATTATTCAAATTGCAACCTTGAAATCAAATAGAATTCGAACTAAAGCTAAGACATAGCAAAAAGGATTTCTACTAATACAAGATTTACCACAACTCTAGTGATGAAATTAGCTAAGCATAGACATAGATAAAAAAACCAAATTCAACAATGAGAAACGCATCTTGAAGAATTGAGAAGGAGAAGAAAAGTCTCCAACTTAACCCCCAAGCGCAAATCCTACTTTAGAAATCTAAAACAAACTACTAAAAGCTATAAAGTAATGAGAGATAAGAGATAAAAGCTACAATTGAAAACTAATGATAAGAGTGGTATAGAGGGCAATGCCTCTATTTATAGGAAAAATAGGAGTAAAGCCTTAAAATCACGGTCGTGCTTGATTCAGTACGGGCGTACAGAGTTCGTAAAACAGCGTCAAATAGTGCACGGGACTGAGCACGACCATTCTTCGTGCCATGTATGGTCGTGCATCTTGTATAGCCTTGTAGATCTTTTTGTAAGTTTTCCAATGCCCCAAAGAATGCCTCAATCGGACATCCAGAGCTCAAGTTATGATCAAAACAGTGACGAGGGATATATGCAGAAATCTCTTCCATACAGGCATACTTCGACTGCTTAGAACTGGTTTGAATCTTTTTCCATAATTGCACTGGATTTGGTGTGCAAATAGGTATGTATAATCGTGCTAAATGGAAGCACAGCCGTGCTTCGAACTCTAGTCTGCAAAATCTCCTCTTTTTAGCACAAAATCTCCCAAAATCCTTTAATTGTCCATCAAGCAGCCTTAAATGTCAATTCTGTAAAAACTTAGGCAAAAGGGTGAAATACAATAATAATTATCATTAAATGCACCAAAATACAACCCAATTACCCATCATAAAATGCATAGAATTGAGGTTTATCAAACTTCCCACACTTGAGTATTGCTTGCTCTCAAGCAATTATCTGGCTTAAAAGAATTTTCAAAACAAATTTCAGATTTATCAATCAGGGGGACCCAAATCATCATAATCTTCAGAACGACAAAGATAGTCAAACAAGTATATTTTTCAAAAGAAGTCAAGAGATTTCCTAATTAGAAACTTAAGTTCCTTGAAATCAAACTTTCCAAAGACCATAAGTCACTCTACTCACAATCTCATAATGTATCAGATAAAGACATTTAGCACTCAAGATCCTCGAAGTAAATACATTACCATAGGCTTGTCTATTGACCAAATCTCCATAATATGATTCACATGCATGCAAAAAAGAAGGGGTCTTTCATGGGTTGAAACGAGGCCAAGGTAATGTGTGTATGCGATCATGGCTTCATCAAATGGCAATTGAAGTTTTCTTTCTAACTTGCCAATTCTTGATGGCAAGAACTATGACCAGTGGGTTGTAAGGATGGAAGCCATTCTTGGTTTTCAAGAGATCCTGGAGATCGTGAAGGATGGAGTCTCTGTGAGGGAAAAGGATGATGCGGCAGTCAAGAAGAAAGATTACAAGGCAAAGTGTCTTCTTTATTCTTGTGTGGATTCTATCAACTTTGAAAAGATCTCAAAGGCCTTGTCTGCGAAAGAGGCCTGAGATATCTTGCAGAAATCTTATGGTGGTGTTGAGAAGACCAAGAAGGTAAGGCTGCAATCACTAAGGAGACAATATGAGTTGCTGTCAATGACAGAACAGGAGACCATAGCAAACTACTTCAACAAACTCCTACAATTGGTGAATTCAATGAAAAACTATGGAGAAACAATGGCTGATCAGCAGGTAGTTGAAAAGATCTTGAGAACCTTGACACCTCGATTTGACCATATAGTTGTGGCAATTGAGGAGTCCAAAGATCTTGAAAAACTAAAGATGGAAGAGCTGCAGAATTCCCTTGAAGCTCTTGAGCAGAGGCTCAATGAGAGATCGAGTGTTAGAAACACTGATCAGGCACTGCAAGCACAAGTCTCAAGAAGGAGTGGTGCTGAAAGGTGGAAGGAAAAAAGGGGTAAGAGTAAAGATGCAAGCTCCAAGCATCATGGAACTATGAAAACCCATGATCAAGAACAGCCAAAGAATGATAAAGATGCAGCTGAGAATTCATCAAGAAGGAGTGGATCAGCTGGAGGAAGAAAGAAGTGGAACAAAAAGAAGGTAAAATGTTTCAATTGCCAGAAATATGGTCATTTTGCTAGTGAATGTTATAGCAAGAAACAGTCACAGAGATCAGATAATGAAGCACATATGGCACCAGATGAAGACTCAGATTCCGATCCAGTACTATTGATGGTGACAACAAACTCAGATTTGGGAAGCTCTGAAATGTGGTACCTTGACTCGGGTTGCTCAAACCATATGACCAATCACAGAGAATGGTTGGTTGATTTTGATGAGAGCAAAAAGAGTAAGGTCAGATTTGCAGACAGTAGAACAGTGCCTGCTGAAGGTGCTGGAAATGTGATGATTAGAAGGAAGGATGGGAGGCATGCCGTGATTGCAGATGTATTATATGTTCCAAACATGAAGAGCAATCTGTTGAGCATGGGACAACTGCTGGAGAAAGGGTTCACCATGAAAATGCAGCATAAGCACATGGAGATCTTGATTCAAATCAGAGAAGGATCTTGAAGGCTCCTCTTGCAAAGAACAAGACCTTTCAAGTTCAGATTCATGCTGCTGAAGGACAATGCTTGTCAATAGAGGTGGTGACTGATGAATCTTGGCTATGGCACTTCAGGTTTGGCCACCTGAACTTCAAGAGTCTACACCAATTAAAGACACAAGGTATGGTGACTGGACTACCTTCTATAAGATTCCCATCAAAGGTGTGTGAGAATTGTTTAATGAGTAAACTACATATAACTTCTTTCAATAGATATATTCCTATGAGAGCCACTAATGTACTAGGTGTTGTCCACTCTGATGTATGTGGACCTTTTGATACACCATCACTTGGTGGAAACAAATACTTTGTCTCTTTTGTTGATGAATTCAGTAGAATGCTATGGATTTATCTCATTAGAACAAAGGGGGATGTGTTTTCAATTCTCAAAAGGTTTAAATTATTGGTTGAAAAACAAGCTGAAAGACAAATGAAGATTTTCAGAACTGATGGAGGTGGTGAGTACACCTCTAAAGAGCTTGAGCAGTTTTGTCAAGAGGAGGGCATCATACATGAGGTGACTGCACCCTATACTCCTCAGCATAATGGCTTAGCTGAAAGGAGAAATAGGACAGTTCTCAATATGGCAAGGGGTATGTTGAAAAGCAAGAAACTACCACACTGTTTTTGGGGAGAAGCTGTTACTACAGCATCATATGTGCTGAATCGATGCCCCACCAAAAGACTTCAGTTCAAGGTTCCTGAAGAAGTATGGTCAGGAAGAAAGCCCTCTGTGAGTCATCTGAAATTGTTCGGGTCCCTATGTTTCAGGCATGTACCTGATGAAAGAAGGAAAAAACTAGAGGATAAGAGCGAGCCTATGATATTTGTGGGATATCACTCAGCAGGGTCTTACAGATTATATAATCCTGCATCAAAAAAGATAGTAGTCAGCAGGGATGTGTTTGTTGATGAAACTGGTAGTTGGGACTGGACAACTCAAACTGGTGGAATAAAGTCTAATGTACAAGTGTTGCTAGATGATGAGCAAAATGCTGAGAAGAGTACGGCTGAATCTGGTGCGACACAACCAGGTAATCTGAGACCACAAAGAATCAGGAACATGCCATCAAGACATGAAGACTATCAGATTGTTTCTGATAGCCTGGTTACTCCCGAGGGTGAATTAGTTCACTTGGCCTTGTTTGCTGATGCTGAGCCAATCAGTTTTGAAGATGCCTTGAAAGATGAAGTCTGGAAAGGAGAATGGAGGAAGAGCTTAATGCTATTAAAAAAAATTAGACCTGGGAACTGGTTGAACTGCCAATAAGGAAGCAACCAATTGCTGTGAAATGGGTGTTTAAGATAAAGCATAGACCAGATGGCTTTGTGGCAAAGTACAAAGCAAGATTAGTTGCAAAAGGGTTTTTACAAAGGGCTGACTTAGACTATTCGAAGGTGTTTGCACTTGTGGCAAGACTTGAGACTGTGAGGCTGGTTGTAGCACTTGCAAATTCAAAGGGATGGAAGCTTTTTCAGCTTGATGTCAAGTCAACATTTTTAAATGGACCACTTGAGGAGGAAGTCTATGTAACTCAACCTCCTGGTTTTGAAATAAAAGGTGCAGAAGGTAAGGTGCTTAGACTGAAAAAGGCCTTGTATGGATTGAAACAAGCCCCTCGGGCTTGGAACAAGAGAATAGACTCTTTCTTAACACAGCTGGGATTCTCTAAATGTTCAGTGGAGCATGGTATCTACATAAAGAAGAAAGGGGATGCAGATCTGATGTTAGTATGTTTGTATGTGGATGATCTTCTTATCACAGGTAGTGATCAAGAAGAGATTGACAGGTTTAAAAGCAGTATGAGCTCTGAATTTGACATGACTGGTCTAGGAGAATTAGCTTATTTTCTTGGATTGGAATTTGTCCAAACTGCAAGGGGAATCATTCTATATCAAAAGAAGTATATTCTAGAGATTTTAAAGAGGTTCAATATGCTGAATTGCAACATTGCACCAACACCTTTGGAAGCAAATATCAATCTATTGAAGGATGAAATAGAGAATCCTGTTGACAGCACCTTATACAAACATATAGTAGGATCTTTGAGATATGTTTGTCATAGTAGGCCTGATATTTCTTTCAGTGTAGGCCTGGTCAGCCGATTCATGGAAAATCCCAAGCATTCTCATATGGTAGCAGCTAAGAGAATCTTGAGATATCTAAAGGGAACTTCTGATTATGGAGTGGTTTTTCCTAAAAATGAAGATCAATTAGAGACTGAACTCATTGGCTACTCAGATTCGGATTAGTGCGGTGATAAGGTTGATAGGAGAAGCACAATGGGGTATGTGTTTAAGTTTTATGGTGCTCCAATCTCATGGTGCTCTAAAAAGCAGGCAGTGGTGGCTCTTTCTTCTTGCGAAGCAGAGTACATTGTTGCTTGTCATGCAGCCTGTCAAGCCTTATGGCTTCAATCTTTGCTGGAAGAATTACAGTTACTATCCAGGAGTGTTGTTCAACTGCTGGTTGATAACAAATCTGCGATCAATTTGGCAAAGAATCCAGTAGCTCACGGGAGAAGCAAGCACATTGAAACCAAATATCATTTTTGCGAGACCAGGTGAACAAAGGCAGTTTGGAATTGTACTTTTGCAGATTAGAGGTTCAGGTTGCTGACATTATGACAAAGTCCTTGAAGATTGAGAGATTCAAAGAGTTGAGAAAAATGTTGAATGTTGAGTGTTTACAGGATTTGAATTAAGGTGGTATGTTGAAAGTGTAATTCAATTCTGTTAATAGTTAGTTAATTCTGTTAGTTGTTATAGTTAGTTAAACTGGCTATTGGTGTTGTTGTTGTATAGCTAGTATAAATACTGATGTAAGTGCATATTGTGTGATAGTGTGCATGAATAAACAGAGGTATATTCAGTGAATTTACTTTTCTTCTCTGTGTGAGTGAGTATTATTGAGATTGTCTCCAACAGTGTCAGGTATGATATAGAAAGAAAAGAAATATACAAAGGGCTAACAAAAAATTTAAGTAATAACCTCTCGAAGTATAAATAAGAGCATGAAATGCAATTAGCACTTTTTCCACAAGCATTTCAAGAACCTACCACTTTTTCTTCAACCTTTCCTTTCCTTCCCTTTCGATACTATAGGCTTTTTCTTTTCTTTTCTTGCTTCTTCTCTGTCTTTATTTTCACCATTTTTTGTCTTTTTATATATAGAGAGAGAAGGCCTATATTTTTTTTTTCACTTGCAAGCCTATTTTTTTTAACACTTTTATTCCCGGAAAGAGATTCACATTAAAACATTGCAGCTAATGCTCCAAAATACTTCTAAAAGATCACCAAAAACACTTTTCAATTTTTTTTAAAAAACAGAGACCAAAGAAAATAATTTTCATGAAGACTCACATTAGACAACTAATGGAAGTGTTTATCATAATAATATAGGCCATAAAAATACCCAGAGTGCCCCAACCATATTTCCACATGCATTGTGAACACCCCATTTTGACCGGGTCCCTTTTGATTTTCACTTAAATTTATCAAAAAAACGAAAAAAATAAAATAAAATCATAAAAATGTCTTTTTTGGGGGGGGGACAAAAAGTGGAGTTTTTTTCTAGTTTTATAAAAGTGAAAATAAAAATTAGAAAAAATAAAAATCACAAAAATATTTTGTTTTTTATCTATTTAGTTTTTGCTTTTTATTTTATTGGGTCAGCACTAGCTAAGCCTAGATAAAAAAATCCCTACCCATTGCTGAACCAAGCCCACTACCCATATTTTTGACCCATGACCCAGATCTATATGTGCACCCCAAACCCACCTTCCTCCTCATCAGAATTCAGAAACATAACTCTCCCCCAAAAGAACCCTAGTCACTGCAATCCCCCATCAACAACGGAAATCACGCTTCTTTCCCTTCTCACTCACACCACCAACCCTTATAATGGTCAAATCGCGTTCAATCTCGGTCCATGCCTTCCATTTCCGGTTGCGCTCTATCATGCAAGGTAGGTGATTGTTCCTTCCATTTTTTTTTCGAATCAAGGGACCTAATTGATTTTTTCGCTGATTTGCAGGCAAAGGGAATCAAAGCAATGAAGAGGGAATGGCTCTATAAACCAGAGAAGTGCATACAGAAAAATAGAGGGGGAGGGGACGCAAAACGACAGCTACACAACGAACAAAAAATACGGAGGAGGAGAGTTTCATTTTTGGGGAGTGGGTTTGTACTCGCACCACTAACCCTTATAATGGTCAAATCGCGTTCAATCTCGGTCCATGCCTTCCATTTCCGGTTGCGCTCTATCATGCAAGGTAGGTGATTGTTCCTTCCATTTTCGTTTCGAATCAAGGGACCTAATTGATTTTTTCGCTGATTTGCAGGCGAAGGGAATCAAAGCAATGAAGAGGGAATGGCTCTATAAACCAGAGAAGTGCATACAGAAAAATAGAGGGGGAGGGGACGCAAAACGACAGCTACACAACGAACAAAAAATACGGAGGAGGAGAGTTTCATTTTTGGGGAGTGGCTTTGTAAAACTGAAAATGATTTTGGGTCGAGGGTCTAAGTTTTCTTATTCTTCAAATTGTTCTTTTCTAAAAACACAGATTTTATTTCTTTCTCTATCATTTGTATTGAACAACCTTCAAGAATCAATGCAT
Organism: Ammopiptanthus mongolicus; assembly: GCA_039655645.1. Lineage (NCBI taxonomy): Eukaryota > Viridiplantae > Streptophyta > Magnoliopsida > Fabales > Fabaceae > Ammopiptanthus > Ammopiptanthus mongolicus. The sequence goes on along the minus strand of CM077344.1, from coordinate 108,288,198 downwards.
CCAATATATGCTTATCATTTTTATGTTGCTTGATCTATTTCTACTTCATTTCATTTCATTTCATTTCATTGTGTCCATTGGTAGACAATGATTTGTGGTCTTTTTCTCCTCGTATTTTTGTTGTGGTCTATTGGCTACTACCCCGAATGTTGTGCTCTTCATGATCCTGTATAGCTCTGTTTGGTTCAAGGGAGGGGAGGGAGGAAAGGGAGGGATTTTACTTAGTTATTCTATTTGGTTGGAGGAGGGGAGGGGAAATAACTCTCTTCTTGTTTGGTTCACAAGGGAAGGGAAGAGATTTTAAAACTAATTTACTTTTATATCTTTATTGTATCATTTAAAAAATTATGTCAATCCCATATGATACAGTACATTTGTTCAAATGTTGTTTGTCCACTTGCACGTTACTGTGAAAAGGCCGTTGATGATATATACATACAAATATTATATCCGTGGCAGTTTGCACGTTATGATAAACCGATTGATATAGAAATTTTATCAAAAAGTCATTGATATTAATCTGGTAGCTTTTTTCGAAAAGAAGCAAATATTATATACACACATCCTGCGTAACTATGTAAGCATAACTAGCAAACCATGTGTTAGCTTTGACCATCACAAGTTATATTAGTATAGATAGACAGAAAATGATACAATGTACACAAGTTGTTAAAAAAACCTATATAAAGATAAGAGTAATTACTAAACTCAAATAAATATATGTTAAGTATAAAGAAGTAAAGGTAAAAGATCCCTGAACAAATATATGAATGATGCTCCAAATATAATAATGAGGCAATTCATTCACGTCTGCTTCCCCATTCTTAGTACATACACACACATTCACGTCTGAATGATGCTCCAAATAACATTGGAGTAGTCTATGAATGATGCTGAATAATAATCAGGACATCAGGTCTACTACAAAAACTTAATAATACTGCATAATTTAGCAGTCAAAACAAATACTGCATAATTTAGCAGCTGCAAATTATGGTCTTCCATTTCATCAATCACAGTCAGTAATTAACCACAAAAGGGTCACCATATTGCTTTCCCATAATACTAATTAAAGCCAGTAACAACAAAATAACAAAGTACATCAACTCCAAATAACAATACCACAAAAGGGTTACCAAAAGTTGATTGTTTTCTCACGATACTAATTAAACTCAGTAACAACAAAATATGAGAAAATGTTTAGTAAGCTCAAGTCTCCCATCAAAAGCATCATCAATACGAAGGCGGATCCGGGGAGCCAAAGACCATTTGCATGATCACCGCCTTGCGTGCATCAATCGGACATTGAAAATTGTTCGTATTTTGTCAAGATCTTTCATTAGCGAGCAGTAAATCTGAGGCAATGTGTTTGCATCACACCCACATTCTTTGATTAAATTCCAAACTTCTTCCCCTGAAATTGGTTGCAGCTTGGAGTTGTGGTGTTCTCTCACAATGGCATTTCCTTCTCTAATTGCAGTTGTTCCCTCTCTTATTGCATCATTCCCATCTCTTAATGCCTCTGCAACCTCATGCATTGTTCCTTTAAGTTCATCTACATCAATGTCTTTTTCTTTGTTGCTAGCCACTTTGGATTTCTTCCTTTTACTACCCGTACTTGAAGTAGGAGAAGGATCTTGTGTATGCATATCATGAGCTAAGAAATTAAATGAGCTATCATTACCATCATTTGATTTGCTAAACCATCTCTTATAAGCTCACCCTGAGCAACCTCCTCACTATCACTTCTTGGAGCTTGATAATTGTTGTCAGGTACATTTTGATTTGCAAGTTCCGCATCTACTTCAGCTATAAGGTCTTCATCCGGGTCTATGCTCATTAGATAATTATGAAGAATGCAACATGCTATAATGATTAGTTTTTGAGCTTTGACTCCATAAGTAGGCTCTGTTGAATTAGATAAAATCTCAAATCTTTTTTTTAATACACCAAAGGCTCTTTCAATTGCATTGCATAATGATGCATGCCAAAGATTAAATAACTCTCTATGATTTTGTAGTGGATTTATTGCTGAATATTCTTTCAAATGATAGCGAACTCCCCATTCTAAAGCTGCTTTGATGGGTTGTTTTGCTCAGAATTTGGGCATATGTTCTGCTCTTCAAGCCGAGCTCATTGGTGCTATGGTTGCTATTGAACAAGCTTTTTTAAGAGGCTGGTTTACACTATGGATTGAGTGTGATTCTTCTCTTGTCATTGATGCATTTTCGGATGTTAACTTAGTGCCATGGCAACTACGAAACAGATGGATAAACTGCATGGAATTCACTAAGCGGATGAAATTAATCTCTTCTCATATTTATAGGGAAGGAAATGCTTGTGCTGATAAGCTTGCATCTTATGGTTGTACCATTCATGGTCTTGTTTGGATGGATGTTCTACCTGATTTTGTAAAAGCTAATTTCTTTCGAAATAGGCTAGCCTTACCTATATATAGATTCAAATAATTCCTTCATGGGTTTTGGTTTGGTCCCCCCATGTTTCTTTTGTATTTCTTCTTTTATTTTAATAATATAGCCAATAGGAGTACTCTTTTTTCCTTAATGGTGTTTTTAGGGTTTTGCACCATAAGGTTTTAACGAGGCTTCTATTGTTTGTCAAAAAAAAAAAAAAAAAAGATAGCGAACTCCCCTCTAAGGTGTAATCGGCCCACTTGTCAACATGAAGCCAGCATCGACAAGGTATTATTTCCCTATAATCAAGATAAATAATCAATGTGGTATGAAAATAAACAAATGACTAATTTCAATGTATTATGAGGTGTTGATTACGTACCATGAGGAATTTTAAGCCTCTCTTCTCGTCTTAATGCATTCTTTATAATTCTTGAGTCAGAGACAGTGCCTTCCCAACCAGGGAGCACATAAGTGAACTTTAAATCAAATGTGCACGCTGCTAACACATTTTGTGTCGGTTAGTCTTTCCTACCACGATATCGGGGAGCATCTCTAGGAGATACTTTGACACGTATATGTGTCCCATCTATGGCATCAACACAATCCTGACATAACATTTTTATATTAATATAATCTAAGTGTATCATGCTAATGTTTGAGTTTATAGTAATTTAATGATAAAATTTTACCTTAAAATATGGGTAGAATCTACTGCTACCATATATTTCAGGAGGGACTGCTGAGCCATCGGGTTGTACAAGGAATTTTTCACCCAATTCAAGGATAGCTCTCAACACTTGATGGAGATGACGACTAATAGTCTCACCAGAACGACGAAACCAAAAGTTTACTTCACGAGTTTTAGCATTGTGTGTTAATATGTAAATTGATTTTGCAACTTGTTCTTCCACACTTGACTGTCATGTGGGTTGTAAGCCAGCCTCTCTTTCTAACATACCACACAAGGTTAAGAAAGCTTGAGGACCCATTCTTAATATATTTCTACTAGTTTCACTACAACTAATTTGACCCATTATTTCTTCACCCACCCTTTCTCTCTCGGACCTCATACTATAGCTAATTTTTCTCTTACGAGACATCCGATTAACATAGTAATAAACAACAACACATATGAGCTGAGCTATAGCTCTTCGGCACAAATCAAACCATCTAGTGACTGTTATTTTCCAAGCTTGTTGATCCATCTAACACAATAAAATATTTACAAAATACAGGGCATGAAGCTCTGGAAATTATCACTGCTAGCTTTGAAATCAAAATACAGGGAATGAGATAATAGTAGTTACCAACATCTTTTAACCTATTTTATTTAAAAATATTAGTAGGTAACAACATCTTTTAAAATCATCTCTTCCCTGCGCCATTTGCATGAAGGAACCAAAACATGTAAAGAAAGCAAGAAATGAAAAGGAAGAAAAAACAAAGGCTTGGGCTAAACCACGCTAGTATACTCAGGTTAAACACCACTCAAAAAATTGTTTCATAAATGTTACCTTGTGTCATCATCCTGAAGAAAGTTAACTACTAAAGGCACAAAACTAAAATGTGAAAGGATACTGACATAGTACTATGCCAGAGATGACAATATCTGAAGAAAGGTTCATATATATACATGGAAAAACCTTTGATCTATGAACCCCATTATTACCCAATAAATAAGTAAATCCAAACCCTTATAAAAAGAGAAAGAAGAGTGTCTTACGCCTGGAAGGAGGAAGATGTTAACAGCGGCGGCGGGTCACAAGACATCTTCAGCAGTGGCACCGACAGAGGACTTCTCCTGGTAGCTCCAGCAGCTAGGTTTCCTGGTTGCTTTGTCATAGAGGCACAAGGTGGAACGAAAATGAAAATCCTATACCTAATATATGCAACAGGGGCAATCTTGTATTTCAAAATATCAATAAGGATATTTTAGTCCAACTACCTAAAATATTTTAGACCCACTTTCCCTCCCCTCCAAATCCTCCCAATATTGAAGGGGAGCCAAAATTGGCTTAGGAGGGATTTTGCTCCCCTCCCTTCCCCTCCCCTCTAAAAAATTGAACCAAACAAGCAAAATTTAAAAAAATTCCTCCCTCCTTTTCTCACCAACCAAACAATATGGAAATCTTTTTTTTTTTTTCATTGATTTGCTCGGATGAATTATTAAACATACATTGGTACATATCCCAGCAGCTTGAATGCCGCAAGGTCTGTTTTGCTTATGCTCAAGATCACGATCTATTGAATTAACTAAGTGAGTTGCTAAATATGCTGGTGTGCAAAACTTATTTGAACTACATTATGTTTTTTTTTCAAAACTAATGAATCTTTGGGTTCGTGAGAGTTGTTGTATGCCTGCTCAAATAGCTTGTCTCCTTCAATTGAATGCTACTTTTCTCTTGTTCTTGATCAACACGTAAGAAGTGTTGGATTAGTGAATTGAGGTGTGATAGTTGCTAAAAATCTGGTCGTCATGATTTTAAATTTTGGGTTTGCCTCTTGAATTTGGTTTTATCTCAGGGCATGGATAAAATACCTTTATTTGCCTTCTCCTTTGCATATACCCATGTTTATTTAAAATTAGAAAGAATGTTAGCCTATGAATATGAAGTTCATCTTATGTTTTGGTTTGAATAAGTAAAGTGCTTTGATTCTAAATTTACACGGGAGTGTTAATTTATAGCTACTACATGATGTGGTTCGATCCTTAAATCATATACCTGTTGTTTGCTTTGTGGTTTTGCTTGGTGTCTCGAAGGTATCATATGCTCTATGAAATGTTTAGGCTACAGGTCCTTCTCATGGGATGAATGAAAGGTTGGGCTTTGATCTAGGTAGTGCAAGATGGATTATGGGTAGTGTCCTTGTCATGCGCTATGGGCAATCTAAGGATATAAGGAATGGTTTGCATTTTGAATGTCTAGTGCATGTGGAAGTTGGTAGGTCATAAAATGATTTTGTTAGAGAATATAATATCCTAAGCTCCTTCTAATGGCTTAATATTGGTTCAGTTCTTTGGTATGTTTTTTTCAAATAAAAAAATTAGTTCTTTGATTTATTAATAATTCTTAATTTTGTGTTTACAATTTAATAATTTAGGGTAAAATAAATTCGTTAAAATGCATTGATTATTTGCACAACTAATTTGGGTAACCGTTTTTTTTCTTAAGGGTGCATTAGGGGTGTTTATGGGGTTAAGTCCTCATACTTCCCTATGCGCAAACGGCTTTCGAACTCGATTTGGTTCCAAAAAGACCATTCTTTAAAGATTTTCCAACTTTTTTCCTAAGTTTAATAAAATTGGTGGCGACTGTACATGTTTTTAATAAAATCTCTTTTGCTCGCCGTCTCCTTCGCGATTTTGGTCTCGACATGCATACAAATCAAATTCGCCTCAAAACGGTCTCAAGACAAGTTCTAGAATATATCCACCTGAGAAATCACACTCATCAAAGAAAGGGGTTAATATCAACAAATTTAGCATTATAGTCTAACCCCTATAAAACCCCAAATTTCACATTTAGAAGTTAAGTCTAATGAAAAATTATCAAACAAAGAACATTCTGCTAATTTTCAGTTTTTCAAAGACAAACTTTTTCAAATTTACTTGTGAGACTATCAAAGCAATTCATCCAAAAAAAATTTTGTAACGGGTCCCCTAATTTTTATTATCATATAAAAATAAGCCAGTTAATTGTATGCAACATAAGCATAAAAATCATAGATTTTTCTTCCCAGGCTTAAAATTTGCATGGTCCTCAATGCAATAAAAATAAGTTAAGCACAAGTGGAGAGGAGGAGAAGAGAAGAGTCCTGAAATAAAACAGGTCATCAGTAGCATGTGTTTGGCCTGAAATTTGGTCTGCAATGGGTGTGAACGGTCATTCCTAACAAAAATAAAAAATAACAGTTTAACAAAATTCCAGAAAATGAAGAACAGGAGTTGAGCACGGCCATGCTCAAAGGGGGCACGACCGTTCTTAACAAAATCTCAGATGAACAGAACGACGCACGGACGTGCTCAAGGTATGTACAGACGTGCTCGATAACGAAGAATTCCAAATCTCATGACAGTCCTATTCTACTCAAGGCAGTTGCACAAAGATTTGATGCAACTAATTTATTCAAAGCAAGAAAAAAATAAAGAGAAAAGTTTAGAAACCACCCGGATCCCATAGCTTATGGTAGAAAGACCAAGGTGTGCTCAAAACATAAGATCTTCCTCCTGGATCCCATGGCTTAAAGCATGGCGATTGTAGGAGAAAATCCTTAAGAGCCACGGTGGCCACTTCGAATGTGAAGGTATTTTTAATTCCTCCATGATCGAATGGTAAGTGATAATCTCCTCTTTTATCCTCTTCGCGAGTGAAATCTTCATGAAGCACAACAAGCTTATCTTTTGGAGCAAACTTTGAAATATTCACACATGTACCCCAATATACTTACCCAATTCAAAAATTTTGGATCCAACTTGCTTGCTATCCTCATAATTGCTTCCTTCTGATTCACAATCTGGTATGAATGGGCGTACATGGACTGATGTATGGTTGTGCTCACTTTTTGCTATGCCTTCATCCTCTTGTTTAAGCTCAGCTTGAGAGGCCAGTGATTCTTGGACTTTTTGAGACATCAGTGTAACAAGGTTGGAGATTTGAGTCTCCAAAATCTAGTTGATTATTGTTCCGCTCCATAAATATCATAAATTTAGCCCAAGTCTTCAAAATCTCTAGTCGATTATTGTCCCTTTCCATAAATTTGGCCAAAGTTTCTTCAAGAACTGGTTCTTGTTCCTCATAATTAGCCCAAGGATTTGAATAACCTGCAATTTAGATCTCCACGCTGCGTTGGTGAAATAATCTCCAAGAGTTCACCTCTCACCCATGGTTCTTCTTGATTCCCTAACTGCAAAATAAGATCAACTACAAGCACACTTTTGAGAAGGCATTAGCATACAAAAAGAGAGATAATCAAAATAATTAAAAAAAATGTCTAAAGTAACTAGAATTTCCTTCTTCCAATATCACACATATCAAAAATTAATCCCCGGCAACGGCGCCAAAAACTTGTTGCATTCTGAACACACTTAAGGGCAAGTGCACTCTGTTGCAAAAGTAATATAGGACGGAAGTCCAAATATCGAACCCAAGGAAATAATGAGTAATACGTGCGTGAGTACCGGAATAGAGAAATCATTATGCTATTCAGACTAATCGAAAGAATAAGAAAATTAAGATGTAAGCAATAGTGAAAATATGAATTAAAGAGAAAAGGTTTTGAAATCAAGAGTGTGAAGTCTAGAGTCGTGGTTTCACTTGTACTTTTGATACCCTCAAATACTAGTTCTATTCAATTTCGCAGTTACTTTCTGAATATCAATCCCTCAACTAAAACTATTAATAGTTTGTCAAGCAATTAATATTATTTTCCCTAAATGAGCCCAATGTTTGTCAAGCAAAGAGTTTAAATGATTAGAAAGCATAAAGAGCAAAGAGGTTGAATGATTGAAAGGAATAAATCAAGTTTGGTCATGCAATAATTTAAACCTCGTTTATCCTATAGATCTACCAATTAATTGCAGTATGGCCGCTGATCAACCAATTGATTATGAGCATACAAAGGGTGCGCAGTCCTAGCATGGAATGAAGAACAATTAATAGAATAACAATATTCAAATTGCAACCTTGAAATCAAATAGAATTCGAATTAAAGCTAAGACATAGCAAAAAGGGTTTCTACTAATACAAAATTCACCACAACTATAGTGATAAAATTAGCTACCCATAGACATAGATAAAACCAAATTCAACAATGGGAAACACATCTTGAAGAATTGAGAAGGAGAAGAAAAGTCTCCAACTTAACCCCAAGTACAAATCCTACTCTAGAAATCCAAAACAAGGTGCTAAAAGCTATAAATAATGAGAGATAAGAGATAAAAGCTACAACTGAAAACTGATGATGAGAGTGGTACAGAGGGCAGGGCCTCTATTTATAGGGAAAATGGGAGAAAAGCCCTAAAATTTGCTGTCAGTGCCGCCAGCACGACTGTGCTTCCTTCATACACTATCGTGCTTGATTCAGTACGGGCGTACAGAGTTCGTAAAACGATGTCAAATAGTGCACGGGACTGAGCACGGTTGTGCTTCCTGTCGTGTACGATCGCGCATCTTGTATAGCCTTATAGATCTTTTTGTAAGCTTTCCAAATCCACAAAGAATGCCTCAATCGAACATCCAAAGCTCAAGTTATGATCAAAACGGTGACGAGGGATATATGCAGAAAACTCTTCTGTACAGGCATACTTCGATCGCTAAGAACTGGTTTGAATCTTTTTCCATAATTGCGCTGGATTTGGTGTGCAAATAGGTATGTACGACCGTGCTAAGTGGAAGCACAATCGTGCTTCGAGCTCCAGTCTTCAAAATCTCCTCTTTTTAACTCAAAATCACCCAAAATCCTTTAATTGTCCATCAAGCAGCCTTAAACGTCAATTCTGTAAAAACTTAAGCAAAATGGTGAAATACAATAATAATTATCATTAAATACACAAAAAATACAACCCAATTACCCCTCATAAAATGGACAGAATTGAGGTTTATCATTAGCCATTGCAGCTCCACCGTCCACGACACCCAAACGCGCAATCTCCCACTGCTCCGGAACAACCACAAGCAAGACCCCTCACACCCCTATATAGATCTGAAAGGGAAAATTAACTTGCAGATCTGAAAACTAATTAAACTTGTCTTCCGCGAGTCGGCCGCCCTCTGCCATGACCTATCACCAATCTAGATCACGGTGGTGCGTAATGACATTTGTGAGTTGCGGTGGTTGGACGGGAAGGGTGACACTGTTGTCTTTGATGACGAAGAAGGTCAGTAAACGGACACTGCAGTAGTAGTAGAGGGAAAGAAAGAACTATCATTTTAAGATTTATCGCTTCCGTGCCATAGATTTAGCTGTTGTCGGAAGTGGCAAGTAGACTAGAAAGGGGAGGAGTGCCGGTTAAATGGTTTAGGTTAGGAGTGCCAGCTCAAGGCCTTACGACGGCTACTTTTATTGAAGAATTCAGCGTAACGACTGCTTTCGATGGCAATCCTTGATTAGGCGAGGTACGATGGAAGGAGGTTGTTGAATACGGGGAAAGATTTGGATGCTCAACAATGGGGTGTCAGAATTGCGACCCACTGACATGGAGAGGATCCGAGCCACCCACGAGCCATGCTACGGTCCAATGTCGTCAGATCCACTGCCCCTAGCACTAGAATTGGCGCTATCCTGGGTGGGGTGGGATGGGGTGCGAGGTTAGCAACCATATCCACCGCTGCCTTTATCAGGTACAAGTGGTCGCTTCCATGGAGGGGTTGCTTTCCTTTGGGTAGAGCATAGGGTAGGTTTTTCCATTTTCAATTCCAACTCTTGAGCACCTTACTTGCAAATACAAACAAATGTCTTCCAAAACCGGGTCAACTGATTTCTGGTTGCCATTTTAATCAAATTAGGACAGATTATTGGTTGAGTGCATATCAGATGGCACACCCTAAAAGACCCTACAAGATATGGCAAAGTTCAAGTGATGCGTTTGTGCATTTTTTTTCTTTTTATTTAGTTTTTAAGTCAAACTAATAATTGTAAGTGGTTTTTTGGTCTCATTTTAATTACGCTTGATTTTCGATTCCATATCATTGCTACTTTATTTATGTTCTGCCCAAAAAAAATTAATGACAAGAAAATATGAATAAATAAATCAGACTAAAACTTGGTATTATTTCTTAAAAAATTCTCATTTAAAAAGATATTATTACTATTATCTTTTTATTGCATTTCTAACAAAAGAAATTCAATATTTCTCAAAATTTTGCTTTATATTATTATTATTTGTAAAAAAATATTTTTGTTTGAATATGAAATATGAATTTAACGAAATTTAAGAAACAAAAAAACAAATGAGGAGAATTGAAAATAAGTAGATATCAAATTAATAGTGAATGAAAATTTGTGAATAATTGAAATTTAACTTCAATTTTATTGCTGTTAATGAAAATTGTTAAACATGGATCTTTTTTCCAAATCAGGACTTAAAAGAGGGTTTGTTACTATTTCTCTATATATTTTAAAGGAATATTAATTTGTAATATACTAATATTTATAAAAGAAGTATATTTAAGTGACTCAAGTGAAACAATCATAATTAATCTTTGAACCATTGTAACGACATAATATATCGTAACCAACATCATCTTATTAATTTAATTAACCATTGTCCTATCACTTACTATTTTCCTTATCATGGTCATTATTGTTATTATTGTTATTGTAATATATTAATGTTGTTAAAGACTATATAGCTACCAACATCAGCAAGCTTTGCACCTTAAGCCTACCTGTTCACTATTCCAAGCGATAACTTTCACAAACATTTGAAGCTATAACATAGTGCTCCTTAAAGCATCCATTTGATCATCATTATATATCAAATGTCAAACCTAAAAAAAAAAATTGACAAACAAAGAGCAAGAAAAAGAAGAAATTGCTGACTAATTGAGGTCAGTGGAGCTAACAGTATAAGTCCAAGACCAAAGTGGGCTCAATGGCTTTTTTTCTTTCTTGTTGGGGGAAGTGGGGGATTATGTTAATCTTTTAGCCAACATTTCTATGTACCTATTGTTTTTGGGGGATGCCAATTTGAAATGGTTTTGTGGGGGGACCTGGCTTCAACAGTAAAACATGTTTGAGACATGTCTCATTACACAAAAGTGCATGATTGTAAAAAGGAACAAGAAAGTAACAACTTATATGACAAGTTCTCATTTTTTTTCAGAGAACGATTATATGTTTTTCTCCATACCTATATAGAACCGATACATTTTATGTGAATATGTGCAGAAAAATTATAATTTGACGGTGAAGTTCATAATGCAGAAACAAACTCTCCGGCTTGTTGTTCTAGGTCATCTTCCTCAATTTATCAGAACCCAACAAAATTTTGTGCTGACTTTAAACACGGAGCTTTCATTATGTTTCATGTGCACAAGCATCGCATCATAATAGTTGGATCTCCTCTGAAAGTCCCCTCCTTAAAGTGAGAAAGCACTGTTATGTCACTTACACTTGTTTGCTTTTAATTTTATATATATATATATATATATATATATATATATATATATATATATATATATGTATGTATGTATGTATATATCCCAAAGTCAAGGAAGGGATCTTGTTATTAAGTTTGTCCTTACTGATATTTAGGGCCAACTTAAAAGTGCTTGGAGACCAATGAAAGTGAATCTTATATGTGGGTCGTATATACGGATGAAGATCTACTGCACCATTTTGATGTATCACATCTTGTCCCTATCAATAATATTTTACTACATAAGTTGAAATTTCTTGTAATTTAAAAAAGATAGACTATGTGGCAAAATATTATTGGTAGAGACAGAATATGATACACCAAAATGGGACAACAAATCCTCATCCCCTATATACATGTCTCACGTAAGTCCCACACACAGTTATAGACGCGTCTATCATAGACACTATATTCATTAAAATCCTAATTTTGTTAAGTGTTAAAATTCAATATCAATTAAGTATATTAGGAAAAAAAAACTATTTATAATAATTTGGACAATTCTCTTCAGGTTTCTAGATCGATTAACAAAAACCCGATTTAAAAAACAGAGGCGGTGACAATTTTAAAAATAACTGAAAAACCATTTACATCGGTTCACCTTTAACCCGATGTATAAAACCTTTAAGATTGGTTGTAGAGGACAACCAATGAAAACAATTTAAATAAAAAACTATTTATTTATTCCAGCCAAGTATTTACATCGGTTCTTACACAACCGATCTCATTAGTAAACTTTTCAAAATCGGTTATTTGACAACCGATCTCATTATTATACTTTCAAAATCGGTTTTATTACCTAACCGATTTCAAATCTTTATTAAACTCTTTTCATTTGCCAGCGTACTTTCATATTTCCCTCCTTATTGTTTGCCCTCTCCCTCGTTGCTGCTTCTTCTCTTTCATCCCTGAGACCTAGAACAGAAAACGCAACGCTCTCTACCTCCCTTCCTTTTCGCCTTGCTCTCGTTCCGCCGCCGTGTTTCCAACTCTCATTCTGAACGAACTCAAGGACCCATAAGCCATGGTACCCTAAACTCTCATTTTTGCTCTCTGCTTTATATCACCTGTGACTTGGTTTGAAGATGCTAACTATTGGGGAAGGGATGTTGAACCCTATTTTCCTCCATGGTAAATCCCTTTTTCTGTCTCTGCTTTGTAGCTAAAAAATGACTGTAATACCCAATTTTTTAGGGACGGAGAGAGACACTGTAAACCCCTTTATTTTGTCTCTGCTAAAACCCAATTTTTGTCTCTGCTAAACCCCTCTTCTGCGCACATATGATACCCTCCCACCTGCAAGAGAATTGTTTCAAACACAAGGAGACAATTTGATCATATATAATTCTAGCATTGAACACGCTGTTGCTGCAAACAGCAGAAACAATAGCACACTATAATGGATAAAAATAAACCTTTATCAATTTAAAGTATAGGACCCGGAAAAACTTATGTGCTTATTTTTTGTTCTTATTTTGGTATTTAAGAACTCTCCATTATGCATTTATGTTGTGTGATTAGAATTTTTGCCTTTATATTGTAGTTATGAATTCTGAATCAGACTAGTCAAGGAAACCCAACATCTAGGAATGATTAATTTCGTTGAAGTTATTAAACTTGTTGAACTGTTTGTTATTTTAGATTGGATAGGAATGACTTGTTCTAGCGCTGATTTGTTTATAAATCCAAGATCAGTGTGTTGATAGTATGGTTATGACTTATTTTGCAGCTTATATAGCCTCTGGGAATTGATATTATTTGTATTGATAGTATGGTGATGATCTGTTATATAGCCTCTGGGAATTGCTTATCATATCATGTCAGATTGTTGCAGTGTCAAAAGTATGTTAACTCTGTTAGAATTACTTTTGGTAGTAGATAATCTTTTTCAACCTGTTCTTTTTGGTACATGACTTTGTTTGAGCTAAGTCTGAAATCAGAATCTTGATACTTCTTAGCTCGTTGCTGTTTCTTCTCCTTCATCGCTTTCATATTTTCTGTTTCTGTGCTATCAATGTAGATATACATTGTCTCATATAACTACTTCATTCCTAGTTCTATTCTTTTGGCCAAATGTTTTGTATTGCTTGGTTTAAAAACATTTGGTGCATATTAGTAATTGGCATATTAGTTAAGGATAATAGTTTAACATGAATGGTTTTTAAATGTTAAGTTAAAAAACCCTCTCGCAGTTTTCTCAAACCCTATCTTTGCTTTGTGATTTTGATTTAGGGTGAAGGCAAGCCTCAACCCATCTCGAGCCCCCTTTCACTCATCACTCTCCATCTCCTCACTCTGAGCACAAGTAAGATATTTTATTCCAATGTTTTGTTTGCTGCTTTAACTTAGGGATTGGACTGTTGGATTATCTTTTAGTGTTAATAAATTAGCAAAGCCTTAGTTTCCCTTTTGAGATTCAATATTAATGAGCATATGTGTACTTTATTAAGGTACCACACATTGTATTGAATCTTGAATTGTCCAAGTTGGACAGTTTGGGGAAAAACTTTTTCTTCATTTGGTTAATACTTATTCCTTAATTCTCATAAGTTATACTTGATGAAATTTCGGTCTGATGCACTTCCTTATGTTCTCCGGGTGCACACTTTATCGCGGTGGATATCACCGCGTTCAAGTTGTGTACGTCAGAGACCGATGGAAAATGCTGCCAAAATTTCGTTAAGTATGAGCATGAGAGTTAAGGACTAACTGTTAACTGAGTGTTGAAGAAGTTTCTTCTCGAATGGGATAGGGCCATACCCTGTGATAAGAAGGCGTTGAAGATCTTGGACTAAGTGAAGTTGTTGTTGTAGTTATGGATCGTAGTTGGATCGATGCATGATGCACAAGTCATGAGTATGAGAATGGAGTGGAAGAGTTTTTAGAATTTGCTAAAAGAAATGTTCCCGATAGTAATGGAAGGTTTTATTGTCCTTATGTTAATTGTTTGAATGAGGGACGACCAGAAGCTGAGAAAATACGGGAGCATCTTATTTGTGAAGGGATATACAAGCGTTATACAAGATGGATATGGCATGGTTATTGTTAGACAGGCCAAGTGTGTCCCAAAGAGAGGAGGTTGATGACATAGATATGGACGATCGACTAGAGGACATGATCGCGATATTGGACAAGAGCCATTTCAACGAGCAAATGTGTATCATACTTTGCGCAGAGATGTAGATAAGCCTTTGTATCTTGGGTGCTCTAACTTCACACGGTTGTCAGCGGTGTTAAGATTGGTAGTTGTGAAGGCGAGAAATGGGTGGAAAGATAAAAGCTTCACCGAATTGCTTGAGCTGTTGAAAGACATGCTTCCAAAAGGTAACACATTGTCGAACCGTAACTATGAAGCGAAGAAGATATTGTGTCGATGGGTATGGAGTATAAGAAAATACATGCATGTCCTAATGATTGCATATTGTACAAGAATGACTTTGAAAAGATGCATGAGTGTCCAAGGTGTGGGGTATCACGCTACAAAGTGAACGATGGTGATTCAAGTTGTGATCTGATCACAAAGGGTCCTCCTGCAAAGTTGTTATGGTATCTTCCAATAATTCCAAGGTTCAAGCGATTGTTCGCTAATGTAAATGAGGCAAAAAAAAACATTACATGGCATGCAGATGAGGGAAAATATGATGGACAGCTTCGTTATCCGGCTGATTCTTTGCAATGGAAGAGAATTGATAGTTTATTTCCGGATTTCGCCGTTTAGACAAGAAACCTAAGGCTTGGACTTGCTACGGATGGAATGAATCCATATGGTACCTTAAGTAGTATTCATAGTTCATGGCCTGTTCTCCTGGTAATTTACAACCTACCTCCCTGGTTGTTCATGAAGTGCAAATACGTTATGTTATCTATGATGATTTCGGGCCCAAAACAGCCAGGAAATGACTTAGATGTTTATCTAAGTCCCTTGATTGAAGACTTGAGAAAGCTATGGGTGGAAGGCGTTGATGTGTTTGATGGGTATTGCTATGAGACTTTCAAGATGCGTGTCATGTTATTTTGCACCATCAATGACTTTCCAGCATACGGGGACTTGTTCTGATATAGTGTTAAGGGGCATAAAGCATGCCCTATATGTGAAGAAGGCACATACTACCATCAACTACAACATGGAAGGAAGACAGTTTACCTTGGGCATTGAAGATGTCTTGGACCTAATCACCCTTATCGTAGATTGAGAAAAGCTTTTAATGGATGGAAGGAGAATGAAATTGCTCTGACGGCCTTAACCGGAGAGCAAGTTTATCAACAAGTGAAGGACATGGATGTTATCTTTGGAAAGACCCAAAAGAAGGCTACTGAGAAAAATGTAACACCCCGATTTTTCTAATTAATCAGTAATTAAGTAATTATATTTTATTGGAGAGTCAAATAAATTATTCCGAGGCCACAATCACACTCTACGCCATCGTAGGAGGCTATGGTTAAGTTTTGGGCCAAAAACTCAAACGAAGCCCAATCTATGTTTTTTTGGATGATAGTGTTTTCTACTATCAAGACCTCATTTTGACTAGAGCTGGGTATGCGGATCGGTCCGGTCCGCATAAGTCCGCACATACACGGACCGGGCTTGAATAGTCCGCAAAATAAAAGGACTTGTATTTATCAAGTCCGCGTCCAGTCCGCATAGTCCGCGGGTTAAATGGACTGGTCCACGGACTCAAAAAAATAAATGAGCAAATTTTGTAGGCCGATTCTAAATTTTATTTATTTGATTTTCTTTAATTAAAACCTTTTTTTATGCTACAAAGATTGAAATTGGTAAATTTAAAGTCTGAATATGACTTGCTTTAATAGCCTACCATTTTCATGCAATTTTATCTAAAAATTCTCCAAAGCAAGTAATATTTGACTCAAGTACATCAAACATGAGTACATCAAACACAATCCATGCTGAACGCTAATCAAACATAACCCAACAATGCTCTAGCACAAACAAGTACATCAAACATAATCCATAACACTGCCAAGTACATCAAACATAATACAATAATACTCCAACACAAATAAGTACATAGTGTACATAGTGTCTAGATTTATTGTGTAAGTCCGCGGACTGGTCCGCGAGTCCGCGGACCAAGTCCGTTTAGTCCACGGGTTAAACGGGCCGGACTTACATAGCCCGCATTTAAATGGACCTAAAATTTGTCTAGTCCAGGCCCGCGCGGGCTGCGGTTTAAACGGACTTGTCCTCGGATCCAGATCCATATACCCGCTCTAATTTTGACTAACGGTCAGAACCATTAGTCTTAAAATTCAATCATCTACCTTTTTGCTAAAATGTGTCCTGACGTCCAAAAATATAAACAATATTTCATATTCGGACCTAAAATCGATTGAGTAGACGATTCGAGCTGTCTTAGGGTTTTTCGAGAACCTTGAGCCAATGATTTTCATACCAGGGCTATGTTAAATCATTTGGGAACTCCTACCAGTGTCGTGAGGATTTTCGAAATGTCGGGACATGAATTGACCAAATTGCCCGTAGTTAATTTTTGTTACTAATTACCTTTTACCATTCTTTTTACTATGACTTAAGCCTTAAGTCTTCACGTTAAATATCCAATATTTCTTCACCCTCACTCTCTCATTTTTCAGCAGCCTCACCCCTCTTTCAACCCATCTTCTTCCTTTTCTCTTCTTTCTCTTTTCTTTCTCACCATTTTTTCTCCATTTTTGGAGCTTGGTCTTTGAGATTTTGTGAAGCAACCTTCACTCATTTTTGAAGGAGATCATCATTGGAGGTAGCTAGCTCTCTCAATCTCTCTTTATTCTCTTTTAATTTCTATGGTTAGAAATGTTAGCGTTTTTAACCCCAAACCTTCAAAATTCAATGAAAAGTTGTAGAAAAATCATTTCAATACCAAACCAATTTCTATGGCCTAGGTTCATGACATACTTTTATGGTCCAAGAGCTTAGAGACAAGAAATCTCTCTAGGGTATTTAACCATAGAGGGGCCGAAACCCCCTTTTGTGCAGGGTAGGGTTTTTGGTTGGTTTTTGATGTTTTGAGTTGATATCTAAGGTTATCACACTTAGTTAGGGTGTTATCCAAGAAATGAGAATTTTTGGAGCTCCCTAGCTATTTTTCATATTTTTCATTCAAATGGACCGAACCCTAGGGATAGTGTAGTAGGAGAAATCTTTATTTTTTTGAGCTAATGCCTTCATTGATTATGTTTAGGGATACCTAAGGATCATTGATCCAAAAGTTAGAAATTTTTAGACATCCCTAACCTAATTAATTAAATAGGGGCAATAGCTAATCCTAAGAAATTAGGGAGTTTTTGATTTAACTGTATTAATTTATGGTTGTGTTCTGTTGTATAGAATCGGACAGGACTCGAACATCCGACAGCGCACCCGACTGACAGCTGCGGAGTCGTAGCCGAAGCAACACGAGGAAATCACTAAGGTAGGGAGAAAGAACTGATATCGTCGGGAAGGCAAGCTTAGTATAGAGTATATATATCTGTGTAGGGGAACCCTTAAACCCTACTAGAGGTTGAGCCCTGGATAAAGTGTCTGGATCCTGGGTGTAGGTCCATTGGGCTATCACCACTAAGTCAATATTATGGATGATGAAATTAATTGAGGTTGATGTGTTTATTTATTTATTTGATTATCTATTTACGTGTTGTGTTGAACTGTTTCCATAATTTACTATTATCTGGCTTTATAATGATATCTGCACTGGATGAATTACTATTGTAATGTTATTGTGATTTGACTGGTGGTTGAGTGTTGATAAGAGTATAGTGAATGATGTTGTTCTTCGGGTTGATATCTTTGTGGTCCCGACCGTGGAGCTGTGGCTGGTAGACGCAAGGCGTCGTGATGCTGATGTTGATGCTGATGTGATGTTGATGTTGATGTGATGCGATGCGTCGTGATTGTGGACGAGTGTTTAGGCGTGAGGTTCCGATATCAACCTGCGATGGATGTTTGTTGCATTTTCATATCAATTCATACCACAGCATTTGGTCCCAAAGGGGGATGTCCAATTAGGGACGTGATGTGTCAGCCGACATGCATATAGGGAAGTCAGCATATACATAGGGACTAGTATCCCTCTTATAGGCTTATTTGATAAAATGATGTTTGAGATGATTGTGATGGGTGACTTAAGAGATGGGTGATGTTGTGTTGTATATGTTATCTGTGTTGTGTGATGTGTGTGTGTGTGTATATATATATATATATATATATATATATATATATATATATATATATATATATGTTGTACTGATGCCCCTTTCCCATAGTGATGAATTATGTTTCTTATCTCCCGCTATTTTTCTATGTGTGTTACATTATTTAATGGGAAGATCCCGAAGAGGAACCAGCTGCTGAGGAACTGAACGCCATTCCGTACGAGCCTGATGCCGGAGGACGGGCCACGGACCCTAGCCTCGAGAGGTTGGGCAGTGATCGTGGATAGCCGGAGAACTACCTCTCGGCCCACTCTTCATACTTTTATTTCGGTTTGTAATAATATACTCCGTAAGTACTACTTTAATACTGTAGCCCTACTGACGGGGCAACTGATGTATGTGATATATTTCTTTATGTGTTAAAGTTGTGTACTCTGAAGCGTGGCGTGCCGTGTATTGTTTTGCTTCCGCGCTCAATTTTTCCGCTTCGCTTCATATTAATAAGGCGCGCTAACGTTTATTATGCGATTAAGGTTAGTTAATATCTTAGGTTCTACTGATGAGACAGCGGGTCGTCTCAAAAAACATATGGAAGAAAAGGTCGATCTTCTTTGATCTTCCATATTAGTGCAAACTTGATGTAAGACATTGTATTAATGTGATGCATGTGGAGAAAAATGTGTGTGATAGTGTAGTCGGGATGCTTCTTAACATTCAGGGCAAGACAAAGGATGGTGTGAATGCTCGTCTAGATCTGGTTGCGATGGGTATACGAGAGCAGTTAGCTCCACAATCAGTAGCGGTTAAGCGGAATTATTTGCCCCCAGCATGTCATACTTTATCGAAAAAAGAGAAAAGAAGTTTCTGTGAGTGTCTGCGGGACGTCAAAGTGCCACAAGGTTACTCTTCAAATGTTAACAGGCTTGTCTCAATGAAAGATCCCAAATTAGTTGGTTTAAAGTCTTATAATTGCCATGTCTTGATCAAACAACTACTAGCAGTGGCTATTCGTGACATCTTGCTTAAAAAAGTTAGACATGCCATAACAAGGTTGTGCTTATTCTTCAATGCTATATTTAGCAAAGTCATTGACCTTCAAAAATTGGATGAGTTGGAAAATGAGGCTGTTATTATCTTGTGTCAATTGGAGATGTATTTTTCTCCTTCATTTTTTGACATCATGGTTCATTTAATTATTCATCTAGTGAGGGAGATTAGATTGTGTGGCCCCGTTCATTTAAGGTGGATGTACCCAGTTGAGCAATACATGAAGATCTTGAAAGGGTATGTGAAAAATCCACACTGTCCTGAAGCATCTATTGTTGAAAGGTATGTTGCAAAAGAAGCTATTGAGTTTTGTACAGACTACATGTCAGAAGCGGAACCTGTAGGGCTTCCTAAGTCTCGTCATGAGGGAAGATGTGATGGTAAGGGTACACGAGGTATTACTGTTAAGAGCATGGGTTGAGAGGAAGCGCTTCAAGCACATTTGTATATATTGAATAACACTGATGAAGTTGAACCTTACTTATGTGATCACAAAACCATTGTCAAGCAAAATTACCCTCGAAAGAACAAAAAATGGTTGTTGAACAAGCATAATAAGACTTTCTTAAACTGGTTTAAAGATCAAATTGCAAAGGATAATGCTGCTTTTGATACATTAAAATGGTTAGAACATGGGCCTAACTTTTGATGTCATATGTTGGAGTGGATACGATATATATAAGTTTTCGTTCTACACAAAGTCCCAGGATGACAAGAGTACCGTGCAAAACAGTGGGGTTATGGTTGTAGCCGAGTCCATGCACTTCTCTAGTTCAAAAGATACAAACCCCGTTATGGCATCCATATCTTACTTTGGAGTCATTGCAGAGATTTGGGAGGTCGATTACACTAAATTTAGAGTACTTGTTTTTAAATGTAAGTGGGTTGACAGTATCAGTGATGTACAAATCGATGAATTAGGATTTACATTGGTAGACCTTGGCAAGGTAGGTCATACAGAAGAGCTCTTCATCATGGCTTTCCAAGCAAAACAAGTGTTTTATATCAATGATCCTTCTAACAAAAGGTTGTCAGCGGTTCTCCAAGGAAAAAACATGCATAATGGTAGTGAGGAAAATCAAGATTCAACTCTTGATATTTCTTATACTCCTTCTTTCTTAACATGGATGCTTTCTTTCAATGAGGAAAATGAAGTGGACGATGTACATGCCATTCGTGATGATCGTCATGAAGGAATATGGGAGAACATTACTACTTGACCATAGCGTAAGTTATGCTTAAAGTGATATTTATTAGTTAAGTTATGTTTATCTTGATAATTATAAGTTAAGTTTTTTTTGTTATTTAACTTGATATTTATATGTTAAGTTATATTTGTTATTTATCCATCCTTACTGACATAATTTATTATTTTTTGTCTAAACAGGCATACATGGCAGATCCCTCGGACATCCCTCCTTCACGCAGCGGGTCGGATACCCCGTCGACAAGTAAAAAGGGTAGACACGCCACACGATTAAAAAAATTGGCCGTCAACTGTAATGGTAATCAAAGGATGAGGGTTGAGTTTGATAGAGACTGCATACCTATAGGGCCAATGGAAGATCAGTTCAAGAGTTATACAAAAGCAAAGCTAGTATACTTATTGAGGATTGGGACCATGTATCGACGAACGTGAAGGATCAGATATGAGATAGTATCATGGTATTTTACTTTTACCCTCTTTGTTTGTATTTATTTTATTTCACCATATTATTTTCATATACACTAATTCCTCCATTTTGTTGTGTAATGTAGCTCACCTTTGAAGTGCCGGATACCGAGTGTATGAAAAAAAAATAGATTTCGTATGCGGGTGAGCGCTGGAGAGCATTTAAAACACAACTAAGCGAGAAATCTCCACTTGAGATGTACTCGTTCCTTGATCAGGAGACGTGGGATAGATTTGTTCAGATCCGATTGGACCCCGCCTTTCAGATTAACTTGAGTTATATTATTTAACTTGACCAACAAATTAATTTTATTAATATACTAAATTCAGTTGATGTTATTTATTATAGGAGAAAAGGAAAAAGGCGCAAGAGATCCAGAGTATGAATCTCTACCCCCATCGTTTGTCTCGTGGGGGATATAAAAAGCTGAGGAGGAAGATGATTGAAGAGAAGAAGAAACAACTTTTGGAAGAAGCATCCCAAGCTGATCCTGAGACGACCCGCCGTCCCATCAATAGAACCTAAGATATTAACTAACCTTAATCGCATTATAAACGTTAGCATGCCTTATTAATACGAAGCGAAGCGGAAAATTGAGCGCGGAAGCAAACAAATACATGGCACGCAACGCTTCAGAGTACACAGCTTAAAATATAAATAAATATATCACATACATCATTGCCTCATCAGTAGGGCTACAGTATAAAGTAGTACATATAAAGTATATTAGTACAAACCAAAATAAAAGTACGAAAGATAGGCCGAGAGATAGCTCTCCGGCTAATCACGATCACTGCCCAACCTCTCGAGGCTAGGGTCCGTGGCCCGTCCTCCGACGTCAGGCTTGTACGGAATGTCGTCCAGTTCCTCAGCAGCTAATTCCACTTCGGGATCTTTCCATTAAATGAAGTAACACGTATAGAAAATAAAGTGAGATAAGAAACATAATTCATCAATACAGAAGAGGGGCATCAGTACAGCATATATATATATATACATCACACAACACAGATAACATATACAACACAACATCACCCATCCCTTAAGTCACCCATCACAATTATCTCAAACATCATTCTCTCAAATAAGCCTATAAGAGGGATACTAGTCCCTATGTATATGCTGACTTCTCTATATGCATGTCGGCCGATACATCACGTCCCCAATTGGACATCCCCGTCGGGATTACATCACATCACATCCCGCCTCGGGATTTTAAGTAACATCCCCAATTGGACATCCCCCTTTGGAACCAAATGCTATAGTATGAAATGATATGAAAATGCAACAAACATCCATCGCAGGTTGATATCGGAACCTCACGCCTAAACACTCGTCCACGACCACGACACATCGCATCACATTAACATCAACATCAACATCAATCATCAACATCAACATCACATCAGCATCAGCATCACGACGCCTCGCGTCTACAAGCCACAGCTCTACGGTCGAGACCACAACGATATCAACCTGAACAACATCATCACTCACCATACTCTCATCAACACTCAACCACCAGTCAAATCACAATAACATTACAACAGTAATTCATCCAGTGCAGATATCATTATAAAGCCAGATAATAGTAAATCACTCCAACAGTTTAACACAACAGGTAAACAAATAATCTATTAAACAAATCAACACATCAATCTCAATCAATTTTTATCATCCATGATATCAACTTAGTGGTGATAGCCCAAAAGTACCTACACCCAGGGTCCAGGCACTTTATCCAGGGCTCAACCTCTAGTAAGGTTTCAGGGTTCCCCTACACAGATATATATATATATATTCTATACTAAGCTTGCCTTCCCGACGATATTAGTTCTTTCTCCCCACCTTAGTAATGCTCACGTGCAGCTCCGGCTATGACTCCGCAGCTGTCAGTCGGGTGCGCTGTCGGATGTTCGAGTCCTGTCCGATTCTATACAATAGAACACAACCAGAAATTAATACAGTTAAATCAAAAACTCCCTAATTCCTTAGGATTAGCTATTGCCCCTATTTAATTAATTAGGCTAGAGATGTTTAAAAATTCCGAACTCTTGGATCAACGATCCTTAGGTATCCCTAAACATAATCAATGAAGGTATTAGCTCAAAAAAATAAAGATTTCTCCTACTGCACTACCCCTAAGGTCCGGCCCTATTGAATGAAAAATATGAAAAATAGCTAGGGAGCTCCAAAAATTCTCATTTCTTGGATAACACCCTAACTAAGTGTGATAACCCTAGATATCAACTCAAAACATCAAAAACCAACCAAAAACCCTACCCTACACTAAAGGGGGTTTCGGCCTCTCCACAAAAAAAAAAATAGCTAGAGAGATTTCTTGGCTATAATCTCTTGGATCATGGAAGTGTGCCATGAACCTAAGTAATAGAAATTGGTTTGGTATTAAAATGATTTTCCTACAATTTTCTAGAAAGTTTTGAAGTTTAGATCTAGAAATTGAAACTCATGAAAATCAATGGCGAAAAATAAAGATTGAGAGCTCAAGGATGAAATCTATACCTCCTAGGTGATAGAGGAGGATGAGACGAGCAACTTTGCTTCACAAACTTTCTTGAAAAAGCTTGAGGAAGTTGAAGAAAAATGGAGAAAAGAAGAAAAGAGAGAAAGAAGAAGAGAAAAGGAAGAAGAAGGGGTCTCGAGCTGTTCTTCTGGCCGAAGGAATGAGGTGACATTGAGTGAAAAATAGGATATTTAATTAGGTGACTTAAGTCTTAAGAAAATAGGTAAAAGTAATAAAAGGTAATTAGTAAAAACTAACCAAGGGCAATTTGGTTAATTCACATCCCGACATTTTGAGAAACCCCCATGACATTGGTAGGAGTCCCCAAATAATTTAACATAGCCTTGGTATGAAAATCAGTGTCTCAAGGTTCTCGAAAAACCCTAAGACAGCTCGAATCGTCTACCCGAATATAAAATATTATTTATATTTTTGGACGTTAGGACACATTTTAGCAAAAAGGTAGAGGATTGAATTCTAAGACTAATGATTTTGACCGTTAGTCAAAATGAGGTCATGATAGTAGAAAAACACTATCATCCGAAAAACATAGATCGGGCTCCGTTTGAGTTTTCGGCCTAAAACTTAACCATAGCCTCATACGAGAGCGTAGAGCACGACTATGGCCTCGGAATAATTTATTAAATTTTCTAGACCCTCAAATAAAATAGAATTACTTAATTACTGATTAATTAAAAGATTGAGAAAAGTCGGAGTGTTACAGATCCTACGACTGATCCACCTCCAGAAGTTGTTGATCTATCTCTACCCCCACGCCATCATACATGGAAGAGAGCCCAAAAAGGACCATCGAGACAGTATACATCCGAGGAGGCACGCATTGTTGCTGAAAATATTGTAAATATATGTTCAATTGTAATTGTAACATGCTTATCCATCGTCTTACACAAATGTGACAATTGTATGTTGTAGGATTCCTTGGACGAACAGAGCACACAAGGAACCTTTGTGTCTACCGGACGCAAAGATGTCTTGGCTATTGCGATTGGGAAAGAGGACCACCCAGGCCGTGTCCTTGGTGTTGGATGGGGCGTTGGCATTCGCCAATACCATGGATCATCTTCACATCATCGGACCAGGGATGGTATTGAGTCCATCAAGGCACAGCTTCGAGAAGAAATAAAACGAGATCTTTTCTCAGAGTTGGCATCTATGGGTTTTCCTTAGCTAAACACAAGTGCCCAACCGTCTGTACATGTGAGCACTAAGGGTTCATGTGATCATTCACATCAGCCTGATAAGGAGGAGGAGGATCAGTGTGAGTTGTATGTTGATGATCATCATGATTGTCGGTTAATGGCATTTGGGAGGGTACACAACTTGGGAAATACCTTACACCACCGGATATTAGCGGATGATCATGTGAGGGTGGTGGTTGAAGATGTTCGAGATGTTGATGCTCTAATCCCTGTGCCCATCGAGGATGTTATTACAGTTGGCCAGGCCCCCGGTAATTTCATCCCTTAGCCGAGAAGACTTGTGAGGTTTTTTGTTTCAGCCAAGGTATTCATGTAATTGTTCAATTACTTATTTTTTTCTATATTTATAATTGAAATAACTTAATTGTGTTTACTAATGCTTTACCTTTGTTGTTTAGGATGATGGTAAAGGTCATCCACCCAAAAGGCCTAGGTCGGATCCGAGAAAACTTGTGAAGTCTGGTTCAACGAAAGTATTCATATAATCCTTCAATAACTTAAGTTTTTTTTATTTACAATTAGAATAACTTAACAATGTTTACTAATGTTCTATATTTGTTGTTTAGGGTATCGACAAGGATGTTGAACGTGATGCTCTTGAACGTCTGGCATTAGCGGCTGTGAAACTTGGGAAGGAGTCCGCTTTTATAAATTTGGAACACGACGGCAGGCCCGACACTTTCTATATCCCCCAGAGGGACATTATGGAGATATGCATTGATAGTGAAATGTTTTGCATGACAGTTGTCTCATTATGGTGCACGTAAGTATATTTTATTCCAACTAACAAATTTGTAAGTTAACTAATTAAGTTTTAAACTATTATAATTAATATTTATTTCAATATCTTAGGTATCTGCATCGCCTGTGTATTGATAGGGGTAACCTCCATCTTTATGGATTCCTTGACCCTCAACTAATTCAGGGTGAAACGCTTCGGTCAGATGAAATTACCGCGTGCATGCGACGTGTACTTGAGGAAGGCAAAAACAGTTCTACATAGCACCTTACCTCCATCTGTAAGTACAAGTTTTACTAGTGATTTATAATTATCCGTGACTTGTCAATAGTTGTTTCCAAATGCAATAAACATCGGTAATTATTGATCATCTGTCGTGGTATGAGTGTTGTGGTCTTCTTTTATTCGCTGGGAAGGAAGCCGACGAAAGAAATCAAGTTAATTGTTGAAACGTAAGCTTTTAATTAATTTAATTTGTACTACATTTGCTTTATTAATTAATCTGAAATCTATAACATACTTTAAATGAATATTTTCTTAATTATGATAGATCTATGAACGCAAGTCGTCTTTTGGACGGTGGTAGGCCCAGGCCTATTAAGGGGATTTACCCTAATGTAAGTAGTTTATTAGTACCCGAGATTCAATTGCAGTGTAAAATTGTTACTATTATGTTTTTACGCATTATATATTCAAATTGTGTATTCATTTGTAGTGTCATAGGCGACGTAGCGGCTAGGAATGCGGATATTATGTCATGAAGTGGATGTTCAACATTGTCTCCACGGATATTACAGATGGATGGAGGGAGGTAACTAATAGAATTTGTAAATAGTTATAGATTAATTATGTTTAGTTTTAGTTAATTAGTTATAATGTTTAATTTATCTTATGTTAATTGAATGTGCAGATTTACGACAATCCGGAAGCATTATCTGAAGAGGACATTAAGGACATCAAGGAGCGTTGGGCAAACTTCTTTCTTGAGATGACTGAACATTAATTTGACATATGGTTTCTTTTTGTTTTTTATGGATGACATGTGATTTCTTTGTTATATATCTTTGTTGTTTTTTTGTTATGTATTTAATTAGTTTAAATTTATGACATTATATAATTAGTTGAGTTTGTTGAATCAAAAGAAGCTAACTTTTGCATAATCAATACAGTAGTTTGGCTAACTTTGTATAGTGATTTAGATCCTGTTATTGTTGGGATTCTGTTTTGGTTGGGATTGTTCTGGTTGTACATATGAAACAGGATTAAGGATTGTAACAGGTTTTAAATAGTTTATTTTTAAAAAAAAAAGTGGACTATCAACATCGGTTCTGCATTATAACCGATGTTAAAAGTTCTCTTTCAACAAAATATAAATCTGTTGAAAGAGCACTTTTAAAATCGGTTTTGGATTATAACCGATGTGGAAAGTTAACTTTCAACATCGGTTGGAAATCGATGTTAAAAGGTCCTACATTCTACATCTCTTGTTTCTACATCAGTTCCATAACCGATTTAGAATGATATTTTTAACCGATTTAAAAAGTGTTTATTGCACTAGTGACATATATATGTTTAGTCTTACAAACTTCACGTTCTAGAATGGGCTCTTCTTCTCCCTTATGTATTAGTTTTTGAGTGAAGTTAAACCTAATTATTCTAATAGTTCATATTTAATTTAATTTTTAAAATAATTTAAATAAAAATGTAAGCTTACTTCCAATGTATTTCAAGAATAAAATAAATAAAGGCTAAGCAGTCTAAACTTACAAACAATTGTTGGAAATAACAATATTTATGATGTCTCTTCCCAAGTAGTTAGATTCATTATATAGAAGTAGAGTAGATACAATGCACTATTCATATTAATTCTAGTCTAGTTATTTACCTTGTAAATTGTATTTAGCATGTTATTTCCTATGTAAATCAATTATATAAATATATCTTCTGCTGAGTGCATTATTCACTCAAACTACTCAGAAATACTTGTGTCTTTTAATAGTTCACATGGTATTAGAGCTCCCGATCTGGGAGTCTCTGTTTCCGCTGTCTCAGCCTTCATAGCTGACCCATTTTCTTTGAGTGCCCAGCCTTCATTGCAGGCATGTTCATTGCACACCTTTCCTTTGTAACCTAATCACTGTCTACTGCCTCTTCTTGTTCTTCTCACCGACTAGCTGCTTTTTAGACCACCGACCCCACCATCAAAACCGTTGTCCTGAGATCGGCCAGAACCCGAAATATCGCCGACAAAGCCCACCGCACGCGCCACCACACCCTCGTCCACGTTTCGGCACGTGTGATTCACGCGCCACCCTCCAGCCACCGCATGCGCTGCCTTTTTGCTTCGACTGCACCATCGGCCTCTCCTGAACCCAATTTTCTGTTTTGGCCACTTGATTTTCTGGGTCCAGCTTCAACCATTCCGATTTTATTTCCAAATTTGAGATTTTTCTCTCCAACTTGTTTCGGTGGACTTCTCCATGGAGACATTGGTCTGTTGGTCCTGATTTATTGAGTATTTTGTTGGCTCAATCAATTTGCCTGCTACTTTTTGTGGTTCCTCATGACGAACAGTGAGGAAACTGTGATCTTCAACCAGAAAGAGATAGAAAGGAAGATGGCTTTACTCCGCTGTCTTGAGAAACCATTAGGTAATTGTTCCAAGGTGTATTCAAGTAAGCTTCTACTTTCATTTGGATTTAATGCCTCAAAAACACCTTCTACTTCATTTTGGATATTAGACTCTGGAGCCACAGACCACATGACACCTTTTTCTAATCAATTCTCCACATATTCACCATGTCCCAGCAGTAAGAAAATTATCACTGCAGAGGGTACCCTTGTAACCATAGCCGGCCTAGGAAACATTCAACTAAATTCCTCCATAACCCTAAAAAATGTCCTCCACGTCCCAAAATTAGCCACAAATCTTGTCTCTATATAGAAACTTACCAAGGATTTATCCTGTACTATGATTTTTCACAGCGATTGTTGTGTATTTCAGGACAAGGAGTCGGGGAGGACGATTGGACATGCAAGAGAAGGGAATGGCCTTTACTATCTGGAAGAACCAGGTCTGTCAACAAAAAACCACTTGTACGTATCACTGATTCATGTCAGAGTCAGTTCTCTCTAAAAATAAAAAAAAATACTTCTTTTCCATTGTCGATTAGGCCACCCTTCTTTTGGAGTCATTAAAATTTTATTTCCATCTCTATTTACTAAGGTAGATGTTGAGAGTCTTCATTGTGAGGTGCGTGAGCTTGCAAAACACAAGTATCTACCTTTTCCCTCAAGCAATAAAAGAAGCATTTTTCCTTTCTATCTTATTCATACGGATGTTTGGGGTCCTTCTGTTGTTCCAGCTGTGTCTGTTGCTAGATGGTTTGTGACTTTTATAGATGACTGTACTCGGGTTACTTGGATTTTCTTACTTAAAAACAAGTCTGATGTCAGTACTGATTTCCCAAAAATTTTCTACATGATTAAAAATCAATTTGGTGTGAACATCAAAGCACTAAGGTCTTCATTCTGTCAAAAGGAGGGAATTATCCATGAGTCTTCTTGTGTTAAAACACCACAGCAAAATGGGATTGCAGAAAATGGGCATGCTTTAGACCAAACCCGGGCACTGTTGTTTCAAAAAAATGTTCCAAAATTTTTTTTGGGGGAAGCAGTTCTCATAGCCACCTGTCTCATTAATCGATTACCCTCTAGAGTCTTAGGGTTCAAGAGTCCAATGGATGTCCTTTCTTCATTTTATCCAAATTTGACAGCCACGAATAACCTTAAACCTCGAATTTAAACCTCGAATCTTTGGGTGTGTGTATTTTATCCATATTCATAGTCAAGATAGGGAAAAACTCGATCCTAGAGCCTTAAGGTGTGTTTTTGTTGGATATTCCTCCACTCAGAAGGGATATAAGTGTTACCGTGCTCCATCTAAAATATTTTTTGTGTCGCGGGATGTAACCTTTCATGAAGGAGAAGCTTATTTTTCTCAACCTTACCTTCAAGGGAAGAATCTTAGGAAAGATAAGCTTGAAACACTTGATCTTCCTAGTCTTGAGTCAAATACACCTGTGTCTAGAGCTGAAACTCAACCTGAAGCTGAGTCAGACCCATCAATTGAACTTGAAACACTTGATCCTCCTAGTCTTGAGTCAAATACACCTGTGTCTAGACCTGAAACTCAACCCGAAGTTGAGTCAAACACATCAATTGAACCTGACTCAGAAGTGGATGTAAGATGGGGGAAAAAGTCAAGTTTTCACAAGAAAGTTAAAGGTCATTCCTGAATCAACACACATTCAAGAGCCCAATTCGTCTCCTTTGAATGAGGTAATTAATTTTAATTCTCTAGAATTACAGGATGAAATGAAAGCCCAAACAGCAGATGATGACCTAGACCTCCCAATTGCCATCCGAAAAGGAACTAGAAAATGTACCAAACAACCTTTATATCCCTTTTCCAACTACCTCTCATTTAACAAATTCGCACCAACCCATAGAGCCTTTCTTACCAGCCTAAACACTACTTCCATACCCACTACTATTTTTGAGGCGTTATCCGATGAAAAATGGTTGCAAGCCATGAATGTAGAGATGGAGGCACTGAAGAAAAATGGAACCTGGGAGCTAGTGACTTTACCAAAAGGAAAAAGGCTAGTTGAGGATAAATGGGCATACACATTAAAATATAAGGCTGATGGATCGATTGAAAGATACAAAGCCAGATTGGTCGCCAAAGGGTTCACACAAACCTATGGGATTGATTGTTCAGAGACATTTGCTCTTGTTGCCAAGATGATTACAGTCCGAGTGATTTTGTCCCTTGCTACAAATTATGGTTGATAATTGCAACAATTTGATGTAAAGAATGCCTTCTTACATGGGGAACTTGAGGAAGAAATTTACATGTAGGTGCCACCAGGGTATGATAGAAAGGCTGCTGCCAATACTGTGTGCAGGTTGAAAAAGGCATGCATTATATGGGCTGAAACAATCGCCCCGAGCATGGGCTGGAAGATTCACAAAGGTTATGACAACTTTGGGGTATAAGCAAAGTCAAGGAGATCATACTTTGTTCATCAAGCACTTGACAACAGGGGGAGCAACAGTGTTAATCGTATATGTGGATGACATCATAATAATCGGAGATGATTGGAAAGAGCAACAAGTCTTGCGCCAATGGTAGGGATCGAGATTAATTTATTTGTCTCACACCAGACCAGATATTGCATATGCAGTAAGTTTGGTTAGTCAATTCATGCATTGTCTGAAATAAGTTCATCTACAGGCAACTCATAGGATCTTGCAGCATCTCAAGGGGACTCCAGGAAGAGGAATTCTGTTTAAAAGAAATGGGAATATAACACTTGAGGCA
This sequence comes from Ammopiptanthus mongolicus, assembly GCA_039655645.1. Lineage (NCBI taxonomy): Eukaryota > Viridiplantae > Streptophyta > Magnoliopsida > Fabales > Fabaceae > Ammopiptanthus > Ammopiptanthus mongolicus. Next base: position 108,256,883 of record CM077344.1, on the reverse strand, counting down.
TACACTGATGTTGACTATGCGGGATCGATCATTGATAGGAGATCTACTATAGGGTATTGCACCTTTCTTGGAGGAAATCTTGTGTCTTGTAGAAGTAAAAAGCAAAGTGTAGTAGCATGTTCTAGTGTTGAAGCTGAATTTCGAGCTATGACACAAGGCATTTGTGAATTACTTTAGCTGAAAATTATTTTAGAAGACTTGAAAATTAAATGGGAAGGACCTATGAAGCTTTATTGTGATAATAAATCTGCAATTCAGTATAGCACATAATCTTGTTCAGCATGATCAGACTAAGCATATCGAGGTTGATAGACATTTCATTAAAGAGAATCTCGATAATGGATTATTTTGAACGAATTGTATCCAAGCTGGGAATGGAGAACAACTATTAACCAGCTTGAGGGGAAGCGTTGAAAATAGCAGTATTTATGACGTCTCTTCCCAAATAGTTAGATTCATTGTATAGAAGTAGAGTAGATACAATGCACCGTTCATATTAATTCTAGCCTAGTTATTTACCTTGTAAATTGTATTTAGCATGTTATTTCCTATATAAATCATCAATTGTATAAATATATCTTCTGCTGAGTGCATTATTCACTAAAGCTATTTAGAAATACTTGTGTCTTTTAATATTTCACAAGAATATTAGGTGTTAAGACAAGATTGAAGTATACATTAAGCTTCAGAAGTAGTATATATGATGCCCTTGTGACATGTACTTTTCTCATGCGCAATTGTTTACAGAATCTGCTGGCTCCAAAAGAGACCTTACATGCAGCCTTTTCATATATAGCTTAATACTTATAATACAAGACTAGCTAATTAATGTAGTATATAATAACTTGCTAGGGAATATTGTCATCTCCAATGTATTGGCTGCATTGATTGTTTTCCTTTGCATTATTATCAGCTTGGGATATGGTTGACGACAGGGAAGGATTGTAAGAATACCATCTGGACCAAAAGAGATAGTTGAGGAAGTTGAGGAAGCTTAGGGCAGCTAGTAACCAATAGAAAAGGTCAAGCTTGTCTTTGTTGAGATTGTTGTCATGGAGCCAACCGCCAGTACCAGTTGAAGAAGTGGAAGTGATCTTATTCACCAAGGAAACCAATATTGAGCTGAAATAAAACCCAAATGAGTATGAGCAATATGTAATGGCTGTCAAGAATGTCTGCATCTGCATCCCTTTCAAGGACTGTTTGTAGAAGAACTCAATGAGGCCAACAGCTGTAAACATCTCTGAAAATCCAAAAATTAAGAATTGTGGGGTAATCCAAAATATTGACAATGTTTTGTTGAGATTTATAGCTGCATCCCTTCTCTTTTTCTCCATAAGGGCAGCTGAAACCATAGAAAATGTAGCTAGAAAAAGGCCAAAGCCTATTCGCTGCAAAGGTGAGATTCCGGACTCATGACCGGTGATTTTTCTGGCAAAGGGGACAAAGAAACTATCATAGAGAGGCACTACAACAATGAGCAAAATGTAAGGAATGGACTGAAGCGACGCAGGAGGAATATGAAAGGATTTGGTTAGATTGGTGTCCATGGCACTCCCTTGTTGGACTGAGAATGTTTGGAGTTGTGCTAAGATAGTGTTGAAAACAATGGTGCATGCAAAAATAGGAATAACTGATAGTAGTATCTTCGCTTGCTCAACTTGCGCAACACTGCACAATCTCCACGGGCTTTCCTTTGTGTTAGTCCCCTCTTGGACGACTCTGATACAAGCCTTGTCCAACAACCTGAAATTATAAAAGTATAGTGTACGTAATAATTTATTTATTTTTGGGATAAATGAGCTATATATATTGGCAGAAAATACTAGATTAGATGCATTATTCTACTAAGAACACGGTTAGTTGAATCTGAATCCACGATATATTGTCGATAAAGAGTTAACTAATGCTAGACATTTCATATGAATTAATGTCTGAGAAATTGAAGGATATAAAGAAAATTACGTATTACATTATGAAGATTATAAAGCAGTACTTCTTTCTCACCTTTTACTTTTAGTGATCCAAGTGTTCAAAAAATAATTTAGGGGACCATGAAATACAGAAAAGAAAACCAATAAAACAAAATACAGAAGTACCTGAACTTATTGGTATGTTGCCGACCAACATTGTTTTGGCTTCCATGAAGCATTTGGGGGTCAGATGGGCAAATCTGCTTTCTTTTCAATATTGCAGCCACAAAAACCTGATAAGGTAATGGTAAGCTTGATTTTTCAGTGAAGGGTCGTATATATGAACCAACATCATCATATCAGACACATTACAAAGCCAACACTTTCCTAGTACGTGACTCAGCAAACACCACTCTTGTAGTATTTTTAACAGCCCACGTGCTAGTTTTCTGTTTCTGAATTGACACCCCAAGGATAACGAACTGTACACTAGGCTCAGATAGAATTTGGTATGATATAAAGATTAATTTAGTTCCTATCATTAGGCACAAAAAACATTACTTCATACCGAACCCCTATTCTATATATGTTTCTGACAAAGTAAAAGGTGACTTCTCTGGTACCTCAATAATTTTAGGATAAAAATTATTTTATCCGATCAGAATATGATATCTCAATTAAATAGCTCATGTTAATGGATCAAATTAAATGGTTCTCATCATCTAATTGAGTCACATAGACAGGATAAACTTATCCTTGAGATACCAGGGAATTCACCAACTTAAGAATGTAGTGAAAAAAAATAAAACTATATTGACCCCATATATATATATATATATATATATAAAAGATTATTATTATACTACTTATGACACAGAAGCATTAATTATGTCGTGAGAAAAAGATGTAAAAGTAATAAGATTTAATATTAACGTGATGTGAAAGTAGGAAATTTTTATATTTCATCTAATTACAATATATTGATATGTCATAAAAAATATTTGACTTTTATAATAATTATTCCAAAAGTCACACATATATAATAATGTTTGATTGGTTCATGATATAGAAATTCTATACTAAGAATGCATTGAATTATTAAACTCAATAAAATTAATAAATCCTACATATTTAAATAATATGATGGATTATATTATAACTATTTTTGAGTTTTCCTTTCTCATAACATTATCTATATATTAGCGTGTTTTGATCCATAAATGTATCTCCTATTCATATCCCTACAACTTTATGCTTCTTATCAATATATTTTCTTTTACCTTGGAAGTTATATATATATATATATATATATATATATATATATATATATATATATATATATATATACCTCTTTTGATATATTTTTAAAATAGGCAAAACGACATTATTCTCGAGGGGGAAAGAAGTGCAAAAAATAGTTTGATTCATACTTGAGCAACGGGGGTGAAGATGCTTCCTTGTGGGGGCTTGTTCCTGTAATATAAAGTGCCGCATATCATGCTTATCAATCCCATAGCCATGGCAGCTGCTGATACTCCGAACCCGGCATCCATTCCCGAATGAGTTTGAACCCAAACAAGAATTGTTAGAGCAACAAGTTCTCCCATTGAGAATGCAAAATATGCTGCATTGAAGTAAGTTGAGAGCTTCTTTAATTGATTGGGGTTCTCTTGATTGAATTGATCGCCACCATGAGCAATCATGTTAGGCTTGACACAGCCGCTCCCTAATGCCACCAAGTATATTGCTAAAAAGAACATCAAGGCCTTGAAGCCCTTTGCTTCTGTGCAGTGTTCTCCATCAGTCAACATATTGCATGGTGGTGGCTTCAACTGAGGAAGATGAGCTTGGACTGAGAGCAATATGAAACCCTACAAGAACCAACAGAAGAACCAATATTATTATTATTATTATTATTATTATTATTATTGTTGTTGTTGTTGTTTAATTAAATGTTCTTTATCTCGAATGAGGATCTCCTCTCCTATTTTGGTATATTACATCATGTCCCAACCAATAATATCGTATTCTATTTTTTTAATATTAAATAAAATTTTAACTTACATGACAAAATATTATTGATTGGGACATGATGTGATATATCAAAATAAGATAAAAGATCATCATCCCTTTATCCCTCCCTCTCACGCAAACGCACACAACCTTATTATCTTTAATAGGCTACTGGCCAATAGTCCCCAAAACTAATTTTAAAAAAATGTAGCAATTATTAAGAACTAAAAAAATGTAGCAATTATTAAGAACTAGAAATATGACAGAAGATTCCTTCTCAATGTTGGCTGAACTCTGAAAATATAATTTGTAAAGGTAATGATTTTCGTACCTCACTTTTAGTTACACCTTTCTTTATACCTATTTTATAATCACTGACATTAAAATACTTTTGCCTTGAAAACAATGATGGATAGATAGATGATAGAATGTATAGATGTTAAATGATTACGATTTAAATTTAAAAAGTGGTGTGATAAAAAAGTGTTGAGATTAATATCTTCCCCAAGGGATAGAAGTCATGCACTTGTATTGGTGGGTAGAGAGGGCAGAGAGAGAGAGAGAGAGGGAGAGAGTAGATGGAAAAGAATATAATACACACGCACACATAAACACAGAGAAAGAGAGAGGGTAGCTTACGGAAAGTTCCACAAAACCAAATATGAGCATGGTCCAGAAGCTCCCAAGATAAGAGTCAGATAAATAGCCACCAAGGAGGGCCAGGAGAAAGATAGTTCCAACAAAGTTAGTCACTATGTTGGCCGATTGAGACAAAGAGAAGTGCATCTCATTGATCACATAAGTTATGAGGTTGTTTCCCACTGCAGCTATTGCCATTATTTCAAATGCTTGAAGCCCTGAAAATAATGAGTATGCATATTAATTGTTAAGGTCTAACTCCTGCATACAATCCACAAACCAAACCAAGGCCAGTCAGTACTTGAAGCCAAACATGGTCCTGGTTCCTGGACGTAGTAGTTTTATTCACTTTTCACTTTTCTAGAAGCTAACATATATATATGGCTGATCTTATCCTAAGTGATCACACACTCACACGTATAATTAATAAGAACAAAAGCAGCAGTAGTTTCGGTTAATAAAAGTTGGCATAAATATATAGGAAGTTTGGCTAAAATTCTCTGATAATTAATTAGTTTATTACAAGTTACAAGTACTTAGAAATGGCATGCATCAATTAATTAATTAATTAATTAATTAACAAGAGGCGGTGATAGAGAAATTAAGAGATAGATACCAAGAACAAAAGCAGCAGCTCTCATTCCACCATGCTTATCAGAATTGGAGGGTCTGCCTCTCCAGTCTACGGTGGTCTCTTGCCTCACACCAGAAGGCATGCTGTAGTCTTGATCTCCTCCGTTTGGATACTCATACTCCTTCCTTCCCTGCAGATCCATACTCTCTCTCTCTCTCTCTCTCTCTCTCTCTCTCAAGTAGGTAAGGGACCTTGTGTACCTTGTCTTACTCTAACGCTGAATTTGAGAGAAGTTGGTCCGTAATATATAGTGCGCGCGGTGCCAAGCACTTGTGTTACATTCTGAGCGAAAATGAGAGTTAGCTGAATTCGTATATCAGAGAAAATACGATACGAGGCCCTCCGCACCTATTATTCACACGTGTCCAACATTCCCACCAGAGAAAATGTTCCGGGGAGGGGGGAAGAGATTTAATTTAATTTTAGTGTATTATGTCTATAAAATATTTACATTTTATGAAAAAGATCGATGTGGACTAAACTAATAAAAAATTTAGGTGAATGAGTAAATTTTAAAATTAATTCTAGTTTTCTTATTCCGGTGTGACTTAGGAGTGTTAATATTCAAACCGATCCAAAAGAAAATCACCAATCAATCCAAAAAAACCAAAAACCGAATAAAGCCGATGTCTATTGGATTTTTTTTAATCTTGTTTTGTGAAAACCAATCGGATTTTGGATTTCTTTTTTTAAATTAAACCAAACCAAACCAAATCGCATATATAAAATTTTATATATGTTTATTCTATTTTTTGCATTATTGATTTTTTATTTGTTTTTTATCCTAATAATACTTACTAGTTTGATTTGATGTAATCTTTTACTATTTTAATTTTAATGTTCCAAACATAAAAAAAAAGATATTCTCGAAGTAGATGGTGATATTTATTTATTTTAGACATATTTAATGAAATATTATTACATGAATATACCAATAAGTATATACAGGTTTAAGTTTTTTTGTTAATTTAGTTTGTAATCTTGATTCTTTGATGTAATATAAATATGTAATGATGTGTCAATAAAAAAACGAATCAACCGATCCAATTCAAACCACATTTAATCAGATCGGACTGGAATTTTTTAAGGTAACAATCCAAACCGAATCGCATGTTGTTTTAATCTTTGGATCGGATGACTTTTTTTTTCTCAAAACCGATCCAAACCGATTCGCGAATGCCCCTAGTGTGACTTAATAAAATATCCATATTTTACTCACTTAGTACAGCTAAATTGAATACACTAAATTTATACAAAAAAAAATTCCAAGGTACTCCTATACTATAGAAGAGCCTCTGGGCTATGTTTCAGTGTGGGGTAGATCAAGTTAGGTATATCATATATGGGACTTGCCTTTGCTTTGGAGTAGGTGTGGTCCATGCTTCCATGCCCACTCTCCTGTTACATATTCTTTTTTCCCAAGACAAGATTATATATAAAAGCATCTCTAATTTGAATATTTGTCTATTAAATTTAAGGGATTTGGAACCATCTCCTTTTATTCTCTCATTTCTCCTTATGAGAAAAAAAGGCACAAAAACAAATTGACTTTTATGTGTGGGGTCCATTAAAACTTGATTGTGTCGACTTTCTCTCTTATAACATGAGAGAAAAAATGAGAGAATAAAAGGAGAGGATCCAAATTAAACTCACTCTTAAACATTAAGCATTCTCTACAGTTTTTTCTTCTTTAGTGGGTCATGTGACGTCACTTATATCAAGTAGTTCTTTTTTTTTTTAAATATATTTTTCAATTTAATAATTAATAGTTATTATTGTCAAATCTATATCATTACCTATTTCCATTTAATGCCTTTTCTGTTTAGGATATATTTTAAATTTACAAATTAATAATTATTACTATCAAATCCGTTCATCATTACCATATATTCATTTAATTCTTTTCTTAAGAATGATTAAACCTCTTAGACTCCGTAAACAAAACATGATGCACACCTAGAATGTATTATTTTAAAAAATAGATTTTAAATAAAAAAGACAGTGTGATAGTGCGATGAGTGCTGCTGGCTTCATTTTCTCGATGGAGATTCCCATTCCGGTGGAGCCACCTGACAAGGAAGGAGGCGATAAGGTTGATGGGTCAAAGAGAGGGCTACTCAAAAGGAGATCCCTTTCAAGGACATGGTATTAGGAGATACTTTTGTCCCAGCCAGGGAGAAAGTGGACTTACTATCCACTAATTTGGTCAAGAAGGAGTTGGTTAATGGAAATAGGTTGTTGCCTATGTTTCGTGTGAATAAGAAACTGGTTGACGAGTTGAGTGTACCATGGAAGGATGCCCTAATAGTAAAAATGCTTGATAAAACTCCGGGGTTCAACATGATGAAGGCAAAGCTTGCGTCCACATGGAAGTTATTTAGTGGTTTTGATATCATGGACGTAGGCAATGGCTTTTTCATGGTCAAGTTTGATACGATAGAGAGCAGAAACCATTTCATCAATTGGGCTCCTTGGATGATTTTTGACCACTACCTATCCATTAGAGAGTGGTCTCAAGACTTTAATGCAGCAACAACAACCATTGATAAGACTATGGTATGGGTAAGAAATCCAAGTTTAAACATGTTATTTTTTTATGAAAGTTTCTTATTGGCCATTGCTTCTGGGATTGGGACACCGGTGAAGATTGACCTGCATACTCTTAGGGTCTCTTGAGGTCGCTTTACGAGAATTTGTGTGGAAATTGATCTTGACTAACCAGTGGTGGGAAAAATGGGTGTTGACGATCAGTGGTACAATGTGGAGTATGAAGGGTTGCACTTTATCTGTGCCCAATGTGGTTGTTATGGGCACCTCCTTAGTGCGTGCACAGTGAAGAAACCCCAGGCAGTGCTGTGGTCGAGAGTCAAACGGAGGGGGAGAAACTCAAGGAGCCAGAATTGCAAGGTGCGGATTTGGAGGGAATTCCAAAACAAGTCCCGAAAAATCAGGAGTCAGTTAGTATGGAGGATGTTGAGGAAGTGACGCATGGTGAATGGCTTATTGTTTCCAGGAAAAAGCGCCCGAATAAAAACATTCCAATGACTGGTGCGAGATTCAAGGGTCAACAGAATCAGGATAAAGCAAAACAAATTCAATGCTCTGAATTCTTTTCATATCTCCGAGGATTTTGCTAGCACTTTCAGTACAGGTGGTCCCACGGCTAGGGAGAAGAGCTGTCAAGGCCCTAAGGTGCGGGCTAAGAAGAGACCGAGAAAAAAGGAACCGACCCAACAAGCAACCCAAGCCAAACAAAAACCCATTGATACTACTACCCCTAGAATTCTTTAAAGGAAATTTGAATTTGCGGGGGCTTCAGGTAGCAAAGCCCAATCCAAGGGGATAGCCCACTCGTATTTTTGATATAGGCGCAAGAGGAAGATCTGCCATGAACCTTGGCCACTCGGGGGGAGCCACTACACCTTTAAAGATGATGATAAAGAGGATGCAGAGGTCTATCCTAGATGTAAAGACAATGGGATAGTTATTAATAAAGGGGGTAACGACACTAAGGGAGTGGCCACCATGGATATGGAGACTCCTACCTTGAATAATAGCTTTCCTCATGAAGATTCTAAAGTAACTAGTTGCCAAGATGTAGCTGCTAACAACGTTGACCATCAGGGTTCTACGTTGCATGACCCCATGCAAATAGGGGGGACGTAGATGTTGGATGGGTTTTTGGTTCTTTCTCCACTCCTAAAGTTTTTAATGTCTGAGTTCCAAGATATTAGTATCTTTAGCTGGAATATTCGGGGAGCTATCAACCCTACTGATAGACGTAACTCTCGTAACTTGATTCGAAAGTTCAAACCTAGTATTGTGTTCCTCATGGAAACTCACTGTCAAACTCATAAGGCTAAACGCTTTTGGGATGGTCTTGGTTATGATATGTGTGCTATTTTTGAAGCTCATGGACACGCTGGGGGCCTTTGGGCCATGGTGGAGAAGGGTTGCAATTATGTTGTCTTAGTGGTTAATTCTTTCTCTCAGGTTGTTACCCTCTTTATCAAACGAGGGCTTAGGGAATGGTACTGCTCAACCATCTATGCGAGCCCTAATCCCAAGGTTAGAGAACAGTTGTGGAGCCATCTTATCCTTCTTCGTGGATCTTTTAATGTTCCTTGGTTATTGTTAAGTGATTTCAATGAGGTTCTCCTTCCTTCCGAGGTTAGGGGAGGTTTGTTCTCCACAAATAAAGCTATTAAGTTTGCTAGGGTGATGGAGGATTGTAATCTCATTGACTTGGGAGTGGTTAGGAGTATGTTTACTTGATCGCTGAAGTCTACTGGTATCCCAATGGTTTTTAAACGCCTTGATAGGGCAGTGGGGGATGTTGATTGGAGAAGTTGGTTGCCAGAAGCTTATGTTGAGAGTTTATCATGTTCTTATTCAGACCATAAACCGTTACTCCTTCGTTGCAGAGGATCTGCCCCTGATAAAAATTCGAGACCTTTTAGATTTCAAGCTGCGTGGCTCCAGCATAAAGACTTTCCAAAAGTGGTTCATTCGGCTTAGTGCAAAGGGGCTCATGTTGTTCAACGAAGCCTTCATCACATGAGGGCTGACGCCCTTCATTTTAATAAAACCACCTTTGGTAATATCTTTCGAAAAAGAAAAAAAAAGGTAACTGGAATTTAGGTTGAATGATGTGCAGAGGAGGCTTGAGAGGGTTGATTCCCTGCGGCTAACAAGAATTGAGGCTGACATTAGAAAAGAGCTTAATGATGTGTTCAAGCAAGAGGAGATGCTTTGGTATCAGAAATCGAGGGAGAAATGAGTGAAACTGGGCAACCAGGATACGAAATTCTTCCACACTCAAACTATAGTGAGAAGAAAGAGGAACAAAATTCATGGCCTCAAACTGGATCATGGTGATTGGTGCACTGAGGAGAGTAGGCTTCAATTTGAGGCATTGAATTATTTCAAAAAGTTGCTTTTGGTGGAGTCTAGTACATCTCCCTCTAGCCTTCATATTCATAACACCCCTAGGCTGAGTGATATGGGCATCTCAACGTTGCTAGCAGCTATTACTAAAGATGAGGTTAGAAAAGCCGTTTTTAGTATGAAATCATACAAGGCTCTAGGTCCGGATGGTTTCCAACCTTTGTTCTTCAAGCACTTTTGGGATGTAGTGGGGGATGACATTTGGCACTTGGTGCAACAGGCTTTTGCTGGTGTTTCTTTTGATGAGAGTATTGCTGAGACTCTTTTAGTTCTTATTCCCAAAGAAGAAAACCCGGATTCCTTGAAGAAATTTTGCCCTATTAGCATATGTAATGTAGTCTATAAAGTCATTACAAAGGTCCTTCTGAATAGGATCCGTCCCTTCCTGGATGCCCTTGTTAGCCCATTACAAAGTAGCTTCTTACCTGGGAGAGGGACTTCAGATAATGCCATCTTACCTCAGGAAGTTGTTCACTGCTTATATAAATCAAAAGCTAAGAAAGGTATGCTAGCTTTTAAACTATATCTGGTAACACTTCTGTTTGGTTTAAGGATTGGCTTGGGTGTGGCCCCATCTGCGATCTTATCCCTTTTGTTTATATATCTGATACTGGGCTGTCTTTGAAGGATATTTGGAAGGATGGTTTGTGGAATTTGGACTCTTTGGCTACTATTATTCCCAGTGAGATTTCTGCAACTATTATTCAAAAACCCATTCCAAATTTCATTGATGATTCTCTTGATGATTGTTGGATTTGGGGAGGTTCTAAGGAGGGGCACTACTCAGCCACTTCTGCATAACAATGGTTGCTTGCCAACCACTTTTCTTGGAATAGTGATGTTAGTTGGGATTGGGCTTGGAAGGTTGGAGCCCCTGAGAAGGTTAAGCACCTTCTGTAGCTCTGCTTACACCATGCCCTTCGGAGACGACCCGTCGTCCCATTGGAGAACTTAAGATATTAACTAACCTTAATCGCATAATAATCGTTAGCGCGCTTTATTAATACGAAGCGAAGCGGAAAAAATTAAGCGCGGAAGCAATTAAATATACGGCACGCAACGTTTCAGAGTACACATTATAAAGAAATATATCACATACATCATTTGCCCCATCAGTAGGGATACAGTATTAAAGTAACACATACAGAGTATATTAATACAACCCAAAATGAAAGTAAATAGGCCGAGAGACAGCTCTCCGGCTAACCACGATCATTGCCCGACCTCTGGAAGCTAGGGTCCGTGGCACGTCCTCCGGCATCAAGCTCGTAAGGAATGTCGTCCTGCTCCTCAGCAACTGGTTCCTCCTCGGGGTCTTCCCATAAAATAAGAGCAACACATACAGAAAATAGCTAGAGATAAGAAACATATATCATCAAATATGGGACAGGGGCATCAGTATAACATATATACATGCATCACACAACACAGATAACATATACAACACAACATCACCCATCTCTTAAGTCATACAGTACAATCATCTCAAACATCATTCTCTTAGACAAGCCTATAAGAGGGATACTAGTCCCTATGTATATGCCGACTTCCCTATATGCATGTCGGCCGATACATCACGTCCCTAGTTGGACATCCCCGTCGGGATTTACATCACATCACATCATATCATGTCCCCCATTGGACATCCCGCCTCGGGATTTAAAGTAACACGTCCCCAATTGGACATCCCCCTTTGGGACAAAATGTTGTGGTATGAAATGATATGCTATGCAACAAACATCCATCGCAGGTTGATACCGATACCTCACGCCTACGCACTCGACCATGACCAGGACACATCGCATCCACATCGACATCGACATCAACATCAATATCATCATTAATATCAACATCAGCATCAACATCAACATCACGACGCCTTGTGTCTACAAGCCACAACTCCATGGTCGGTACCACAACGGTATCAACCCGAACAACATCATCACTCACCATACTCTCATCAACATTCAACCAGTCAAATCATAACAAAATATTACAATAGTAATTTCACCAGTACAGATATCATCATAAAGTCACATCAACAAAATAAAATAACAGATAATCAAATAAACAGTTCAACACACCAACCTCAATCAATCACATCATCCATATCATTAACTTAGTGGTGATAGCCCAAAAGCACCTACACCTAGGGTCCAGCCACTTTTTCCAGGGTTCAACCTCTAGTAGGATTTAAGGGCTCCCCTACACACACACACACACACACACACACACACACACACACACACACACACATATATATATATATATATATATATATATATATAGATATATATATATATATTCTATACTAAGCTTGCCTTCCCGACGATATCGGTTCTTTCTCCCCACCTCAGTGATTCTCACGTGCAGCTCCGGCTATGACTTCGTAACCGTCACTCGGGTGTGCGGTCGAATTTTTGAGTCCTGTCCGATTCTATACAACAAAACACAACCAGAAATCAGTACAGTTAAATCAAAAACTCCCCTAACCTTAGGACTAGGCTGCTGCCCCTATTTAATCAAATAGGCTAGGGATGTTGAAATTCTACCAACTCTTGAATCAATGATCCTGAAGCATACCTAAGACATAATCCATGATCAATTATCAAAGATTTGAACCAAAATTCCTTAAACTAAGAAAATAGGGTTTCGGCCGTCACCATGAAAAATAGGTAAGAGCTTGATTTGGCTTCCTAATCACTTGGATTACATGATTAAGGAATGAATTAGGTGGAAGCAATAACCATTTCACACAAATTGAAACAAAACCCATTTCCCCCCAAAATAGAGCTAGGTTCGGCCTCTCCAAAATAAATAGGCTAGGAAGCTTATTTGATTTCATGCTCTTGAATTATGATAGTAGAGGATGAAACTAGATTGTAGAAATTGGTTTGGCATTAAAAGGATTTTTTTTACAATTTTCTAGAGATTTTTGAAGTTTGGATCTTAAAACATAAAACCATAGATTTCAATGGAAGAAAATGAAGATTGAGAGCTCAAGAGTGAAATCTATACCTCTTAGATGATAGAGGAGGATGAGAGGATCAACTTTGCTTAACAAACTTTCTTGAAAAACCCTGTGGAAGCTTGAGAAAAGTGGAGATGAAGAAATGGAGAAAAGAAGAAAAATGGAGGAAGAAGAAGAAGAAGGGAATGGGGGAGAGAAAGAGAGATAAAGAGCCGAGATAAGGAGAGAGAGAGTGAGAGTTTAGATATTTCTTAACTTAAGTGACTTAAGAGTTAAGAAATGTTAAAAAGGTAATTTTGTAAAAAGAAAGACCAAGGGCAATTTGGTCATTTCGTGTCTCGATATTTTGAAATCGTCATGACACTGGCACGAGTCGCTAGATGACTTGACACAGCCTTTGTCATGAAGATTATCCGCTCGTGGGCCTCGTAAAATCGTTACACGGCTCCAATCGTCTCCCAGATCGATTATCGTCCCGAATATAATATATTATTTTCATTTTCGAACGTCAGGACGAGCTTTTTCGAAAATATAGAAAACATGATTCTAAGACTAACTGTCTCGTTCACGAGTCCAAATTAGTTCCTGATAGTAGTAAAACACTACTGTCAGTGAAAATCGCAGACCGGGCTCCGTTTGAGTCTTCGACCCAAAATTCAACCATAGCTTCCTACGATAGCATAGAGCGTGACTATGGTCTCAGATTAATTTATTTCACTCTCTAGGCCTTCTAATAAAATACAAACACCAAGATACTGATTAATTAATATTAGAAAGCTTTTAAAGCTTTTTATGAAAAACGGAGTGTTACACCTTCCCACAAACGTCCTTAGACACCAACGAGGTTTGTCCGCTTCGCCCTGCTGCCAATGATGTTCCTCGCAGCCAGAGGATATCCTGCATTGCCTCCGCGATTGCCATCATTCTAGAGAGGTTTGGTTGCGCCTGGGTATGTGTACTCAGCCCCTGTTCCTGTCCTTGTATGACGTCACAGTTTGCTCACTAAAATGGTGGAAGGAGAGGCTTCTTATCTCTTCTTGGCTGGGTTCTGGTGGATTTGGAGATGGAGAAATAATATGGTCCTTAGTGATGACGTTTGGGACATCAACAAGGTTCTTAAGAATATTATCCAGGATCAAGATGATTTCCTCCAGTTCTTCCCCTCAAAGAAGTCGATCCACCAGCAGTGCTCTCTTCTTATCAAATGGTCTCCCCCTACATCCGGTTGCATTAAGTTGAATGTAGATGGGAGTTGTTTGGCTAGTTCATCTATCATTGGTTCTGGTGGCTTGTTGCGCTCAGAGCATGGCATTTGGCTTGGTGGGTTCACTGCATTCGATGGTCAAGGTGATAGTCTTTTAGCTGAAATTTTAGCTACCCTTCATGGTTTGAATTTAGCTTGGGAGCTGGGTTTCAGAAAGGTGTTATCTGAAATTGATTCCTTGGAGGCAGTGCATTTGTTGAGTGATAAAGATGGTTTCAACTTGCATGTTTATGCTCGTTATTTGGTTCAAATTCACACCATGATAGCTCGCGATTGGGAGGTGAAGTTTGAGTACGTGTTCCGTGAGGCTAATATCTGCGCTGACTTCTTGGCAAAGATGGGGTCTAGCTTGAGCTCCAGTTGGTAGTTTTGGAGGGATCCCCCTCCTGGTTTGGGTGCTCTTTTGTTAAAGGATTCCATGGACCTTTCCCATAATCTTGTTGTTTAGTTTGTGTTTTTGTTCCTTCTACTAGCACCAAAAAAAAACCTCTTACACTCCACTCATTTATAAAATGAAAGATGTTATTCGTAATTTCTCTTTTTAATATCTAAATTTTAATTTTGAAATTAATTATGCATATCTTCTTTTTAAATTAAATATTTTCTATTTAAAGTTATACTTTTTAGATTTTATTTGAATTAATTATGTGCATATCATTTATAATTTAAATATTATTCTTAATTATTTTTTATTTTATTTATTTATTTCAATTTTTCCATTATTAAAAAAATCCCCGAATACTTGCTACTTGCTACTTGATATAATGTAGATTGTAGCAATCAATCAATATAGGCTAAAATATCATTTTGGTCCCTTAACTTATTTTTTAGTTTCAATTTGGTCCTTTAACTTTTAAAAGTTTCAATTTGGTCCCTTAACTTGTCTATGTTAACACAAGTTAATCCTCTCCGTCAATGACATAAGCAAAAGTGACGAAAGTGCTATACGTGTTATCAACTTAAATGACCAATTTGTAACTCATTTAAAATATAAGGGACCAATTTGAAACTCATTTAAAAGTTAAGGAACTAATTTGAAACTTGTTAACAATTTAAAGAATCAATTTAAAACTCATTTGCTTATGTCATTGACGGAGAGGACTAACTTGTGTTAACAGAGACAAGTTAAGGGACCAAATTGAAACTTTTAAAAGTTAAGGGACCAAATTGAAACTAAAAAATAAGTTAAGGGACCAAAATGGTATTTTAGCCTTGGTCGATTACTTTAGTTGGTACTCTATCAAGCATTTAAGTTGCAATATTTAGTGTTACTCTCATAGAGACTCTGGTAAGGTAGAATAACTAATCATACTCCTCACCATACCTTTAAGAGCCATTACTAGGACTTAACTGTATTTTTGATATTCATGTTCTGATCTATTTAACTTTCATATAATGCATTTAATACAACCAATAAAATGTATAAGGCCAATGGAATCTAGGATTCCCCCTTACAAGTTGCTCAACTCTATTCATAGAGATGTGTCTTAAATGTTTGTATCATAATGGTCCTTAATTTTAATTACTATTAACTTTACCCTTAGTGTCGTACGATTCCTCACTCAATGTTTTAGACTAATTTGGACCAAACTGGTATTGTTTTAGAAATTATTTACCAAAATGGGGTTATTTTGTAACATTTTACTAAAATAGGGTTGTTTTTGTCACCGTGTCATTTTTTTAAATTTGCTGACGTAGAAGACGTCACTCCAAGTGGCGTCCTTAATTTTAATTACTATTAACTTTACGCTTAGTGTCGTATAATTCCTTACTCAATGTTTTAGGCTTTTTGACCAAACTGGGGTTGTTCTAGAAACTATGTACCAAAATAGGAGAGAAAAAATATGATAGATAAATATATTTTCTAAAAATTGTTAACTTGCACAGGAAAGAAGGAGAAACAAATGAAATAGAATTTCAAAAGACAAGAAAAAGTAATATGATAGATAAATATATTTTTTAAATATGATTAACTTTCACAAGAAGAGGGGAGAAATAAATCAATTAAATTTTCAAAAAAAGATAAAAAATAATATGGTACGTAGATATATTTTCCAAAATGGTAAACTCTAAGCAAAAAGGAGAAATAAATCAAATATATTTTCAAGAGGGGAGAAAAAATAGTACGATACATGAATATATTTTCTAAAAGTGTTTAGCTTACACGGGGAAAATAGGAGAAATAAATTAAATTGATTTTAAAGAGATAAGAAAAAATTTCATATCAGGTAAATATATTTTAAAAAAAAGCGTTAACTTGCATGGGAAAAATATGAGAAATAAATCAAATAGATTTTCAAGAATGAAAAAAAAAATTATATGATTAGGAAGATATTGTGAAGAGTTTAACATTGGTGTTTAAATAAATTACATCGAGAAATGATTAATTAACTTGAAATGTAGCTTAGCTTTGAAAATATATATAATATTAAATGTTCAAAGAAGTACCATACCAAGGTAGTGGAAGAAGAAATAGTTTGTGCTAATTTATAATTTATAATTTAGCTTTAAAAGACATATTTTCTAAAAATGGTTAACTCGCACCGGGCAAAGAGAAGAAATAAATCAAATAGATTTTCAAGAGAGAGAATAAAAATAATAATATAATAGATAAATATATTTTTTTTTAAATGATTAACTTCTACGAGGAAAAGAAGACAAATAAATTAAATAGATTTTAAAGAGGGAAGAAAAAAGCAATGTAATAAATAAATATATTTTCTGAAAATAGTTACTTTTCACGGGAAAATGGAAGAAATAAATCAAATAAATTTTCAAAAAAAGAAAAAAAATTAGCACGCATTACGAAGATCATGGTGTTTAGTATTACTATTCAAATAAATTACATTGAAAAATGAATAATCAACTTGAAATGCAGATGTTGCTTTGAAAATTTATATTTACTATTAAATGTTCACAATTGAAAATTTATATTTACTATTAAATGTTCTATTTCTGTAGGGGAGAATTAACATATAAACTCTAATTAAAACATTGCATAGAAAATTCAAATTTACAGTGGAGAAGACAACATATTCACATGTTCTTGTATTTATATAGTAAAAAAGGAAATTGTGAATTTAAAAAAATAAAATTACTTTTTTTTTTCATAATGTTATAAATGCTATATTCTAAAAAGTACTTGTTGTTACTGATATATGTTAGTCATCAAGAGTATATAAATTTGATGTATCATTATACTTGCAAATTAATTCTACTCTATACTTAGGTAGCATTTGACCCAACTTTTTTTGGGACTTAAAAGCTACTTTAAATTTAAAGTTAAAAATAAGTGTTTTAAGAACATGTTTGGGACAATTTATTTATCTTGGAAAAAGCTTTTTTTTTTCTAAAAAAAATTGTTTTGAAATTATTCTAATATGTTTGACAAATTAGCTTGAAGCAAAAAAAGTTTTTTTTATAGAAAAAAATGGTTTTCAAGAAAGTTAAAAATTTTAAGCATATTTGAAAAAAAAACCTTTTGAATATTTTGAAACCAATCATATTTTCTCATTTTATCTTATATAACTAATTACCAAACAAATATTATTATTCTATACAAACAACTTCATATATATATATATATATATATATATATATTTGTAATTTACTATATAAAAGTATTTTTTACACCATCTAAACAAAATAGATTATCTTAAAATCGATTTTTAATAAGTATACCCAAACAAAAATTGTTTCTTATTATAATAGATTATTACAATAAATATATAATCGATTATTGAAGTAAATATCTTTATATCGTTTTGTTTTGTAATTTATGTTGGGTTGAACGACAATCATAAGAGAAAGAGAGGGGAAAGGAGGGAGGGAGGAAGGAGAGAGATAGAGGGAGGGGGAGAAAGGAGAGAGATAGAGGGAGGGAGGGAGGGAGGAGAAAGAAATGTGAAGGCATAAGGTGAAGAGAAATATGGATTGAGAATCCTGAGAAATCTCATGTGTTAGAGTAAGACTTTTTGTTACTAAAAAATAACTAAAAAGTCTCACAAAATTTACCTTAGAAAACAATCCATTGAAATCAGGAAGTTTTTTATTACCATAAGACTTTTTGTTACTTGTAAAAAGTCTTGATTAAATACCACTAGATTTGGATTCTCTCTTTAAAAAATCCTAATAGTCTTGATTGAATACCACAAGACTTATTTACATTACTTAAAAATCTTGATTGAATACCACAAGACTTTTTTATCATAAAAAAAATCTTTTAAAATCCCTTAAAATCTCAATCCAATACACCCCCAAGATAGTCTAAGGAAAAGACAGTATTTTTTTTTTATTAATCACAATCTTATTTATGTTGTTTATATATGCACGTAATCTTTTTGTATTATCATTAAATTTTCTTTTCAAATAATTTTTTTTAAAATAACAATATCCTTCCTTTATTTTTTTTCTTAACATGCACACATTTTCTATATCTACCTTTTAATATTGCATAAATGTTGTGATATTCCACGTGCGTCGCATGGATAACAAGCTAGAGTGCATATTTACAAGACAATATGTACTTATTATATATTTACGCTTAAGAGTCATTATTTGTATTATAATATCAATGATAGTTATGATGTTAATATTGTTACACTTTATGATCGACGGTTCAGACAAAATAATTTTTTAACAATTTTTGATTTATAATTCCGCACAAAAATTTAAACAAAAAAACATGAAATCAATACTTACATATTTTTTTATGAAATCCTAAAAATTTAACATATTCCCCGTGCATGACACGAGGCCATACACTAGTACTATCATAGTAAATTTCTAATATAAATTTATATGCATAATTTAATACTTACATGCAAGTTGCATGATTAAAGTAAAAAATAAAAACTATTTTAATTTAATTATACATGTTGAATTACTTTTTGCATGACATTGAAAAATTATATAATGTTTACTCAATTTTATATTTTTATGAATATTTTTTAAATCAGTATTAATTGTATAAGTAATGCTTAATCGTATATAGTATTATCCATTATTTATTTCCATGCGATAAATAATATTTAATAATTAATAGTTGATGTCAATCTATTCAAGCAATTTTACTAATATATGCAGAAATATAGATACCTTGTTCCCTTTCCATGCAATGTTTTTTTTTTTTTTTTGGAATCCACCGTAATTAGGCTTTCCATGCAGTGTTATAGAAGCAATAAGCAGGTTATATCCTTTTCTCTCTAAAAAATACAAAGGCATTTATAAAAAAACTAAAGAAAATAATTTTCTTCTTCAGAATCAGAGTATTTAACTGTTATTATAATTTTCGTATCTTGCAAAAAGCATATATATATATATATATATATATATATATATATATATATATATATATATATATATATATATATATATATATATATATATATATGTGTGTGTGTGTGTGTGTGTGTGAGAAAATAAGCTTTTCTTTGTCTTCTAAAACTGATTTATATAGTGTTTGGGTTGGAATCCCTTATAGTCCAAAAAAAAAAAAACTGTATGTAACCAAAAAAGACAGAACAGTAGGTGGTTTAGTTTGTAGGCGGCTTCTAGGATGGGAGACCATAATATGTCTCCCACCATGAGAGATCAAAAACAGGAGCATCTAACCAAAATTTTAATTATTTTCAAATTTAAAAAATTGATTCATCTCTTTCTCTCTCTCTACCCTCCTCCCTCAACCCAGTCGCCTAGCCATCAAGCCCACCGTTGTCACCACCGTCCACCACCCTCAACTGCCCCTCTACCACCCCACTTTTTTCTCAAGTAACCAGCTCAAGGAAACAATACCCATTCCACGACTTTCTCGGGTAACCCTACCCATTTCCCTTTCTCAATGAATGATACTTTGCAACGTCAAATGGTGGTCAAGGGTGACATCGATGGGTTTTGGATCTGGGTTCCCCCGATCTTGCTCAGATTTGGTTTGGGTTTGATGCTGGAGAGAAGTACAGAGAGCATAGTCGCCGACGACAACGATGTCATCGATGGCCTCGACCACATTGTCCACCATGGGCGATCCAGACAGAGCCGTTACAGGTGGAGGTGAACGTCGACAGAGCGGTGGTAGAAAAGAGCTGGGAGTCGACTCTATATAAGAAGGCCTCGTTGACGAGACCTTTCTTGGAGAAGCAGAGTGCGGTGGAAAGGAGGTGGTTGGTGCGGAGAAGAGAAATGAAGAAGATTTCAGTATCTCAGAGGGGTAGGAGATGGAGGTGGGGGGAGGATGAGGAGAGGGGAAGGGGAGAGTGAGAGAAAAGCGAAGGAAAGAGGAACTGAAAAGTAATTTTTTTTTTTGTAAAATAGAGCTCTCTCCTATTGAGAAATAAAGCTTTAGTTTGTAATCCAACACAATTGAAATTTATTAACCCATATTTATGTTAATATTTTATGATAGAAAACTTGAAATTTTGGTATTGTCTTATATATATTTATGACAAATGTTAATTAGTGCCCTAAGGGCATTGATTAAAGTGATATATTCAATATATTAAACATTCAAAAATTACATTTTTCAATAAAAAAAATTTATCTTTGGATTCCTTAAATAGTATCCTTAAAACACTTGTTAACAATACCTTATGGGCTCGTTTGGTGGTTGGGATAGGATAAGGACGGATTGGATATGAGAGCTGGATAATGATAGGATTGGATATGAGCATGATAAGCTCTTATCCTATCTGATGTTTGATGTGCATCAGATAATAATAGGATATGATATAAAATATCCATAAATGATAAAATTACCCTTATATCAAAATTAAATTTTTTTTTCAAAAATAAATTTTAATATTATGTGTTTTTTTTATACATTTAAATTAAAAAATATTTGATAATATATATTTTCGACTTTTTAATTATACATTAATCCATTTTTAAAATTATAAAACATTAACTTTTTTTCACTTTTTATAAAAATTGCTAATTAAACCACATATTTTAATTAGTAATAAGGTTGACTAATTAGGTTTGAAATCATAATTAAATAATAACAATATTAAGGGTAAGAGATAAAAGAGAAAATATTTTCCTATCCTATCATGTTGGTTCTAACTCAGCTCCACCCTCAGATAGAATTATAACTAAATAACAGGATATGATATGCTAACAGGATAAACTTATCCTATCCTGCTGCTTCACCAAATTATAAATTAAAGTAGAACATGATAATTTATTTTATACTACTTCCTTTATCCTAACCACCAAACGCATCTATATTTATTTTGAACTACAGAATCGTGACTCGTTTGGGTTAATAATGAGAGATATCTTGTTACCAAAGTCTAGATTCATTATTATATTTACACGTGGCATTAAATTAATGGTGTGCCGGCATAAAAGTCAATGTCCACATACATTTTATGGTGTATAGAAGGGCTGATGATCTTTGTTATGCTTAGATTTCCAAGTACATAGAAAAGATGTCTTGAGAAAAAAGCGGGGGACAAGTGGAGACAGAACGTATGAATCCTAAGCGGATCCCATAAACCCCCTCTCTCTCTCTCTCTATATATACATATATATATATATATATATATATATATATAGGACCAAGACTTCCGCGTCTTCGGTAGCATCTATTAATCTTGGAATTCACTCAACTTACTTATCTCTATTCCCCATAGCAAAGGGTAAATAGCCTCTTTGATTTTGAAACCATAGTTGACAGTGTCTTTCCCATCACACTTAATTTATTAATTAATTGTTTGAATGTTTTGCAAAGTATAGAACATATTGTGAAATGATTGCTATTTAAAGATGTAAATACTTGGTGCAGATTTTTTCCTGGTATATAAAAGTTTGGATTAGTGGAAAATCCCTATTATAAGATTAGGAAAGATCACAAACTTTAGCGAGGATTTTAGCTGAAATTTACATATATAGAAGAAATCCAAAAATTGAATCCAAGTTACAACGAGTGTGGACAAAAACTCAATGAGATGTATCTGTTCCTTTTGAAGACTTCATGCAAAAATTAGATAAAGTATTTTTTAGGTTTTAATGAACTTTTTAGTCCCTTTAAAGTTGTTGACTTTTGGTTTAATTTGGTCCCTACATTTTTTTTTTTATGATTTTGGTCCCTGCAAGTTTAAGATCTTTGGTTTTAATCTCTACTGTTAGTTCTCTTCTATTAGTTGTGGATATAGTTAATGAGACGTCACATCAACGCTACGTCACATCACTGCCATGTAAACCCAAATATTATTTTTTAATTCAGTTGTCATTTAAAATATTTTTTTAAACAAATATTAATATTTATAACATATTATGTTTGATTATTAAATTATTTTAATTTTTATTAAAATATAACTTATTTTTTCTTCTTCTTCCTCCACCATACAAGTCTGCTCATTTCTCTCCTTTTCTTCTCAAAAAGCTTCCTTCTTCACACCATTCCTCAACATCTTATTTAGGGATGACAATGGGGCAGGACGGGGGCGGGGAGTACTCCTCCGCTTTATGTCCTCGTCCCGTCCCCAATTTTTCCTCCCGTCCCAGTCCCCCATTCCCCTCCAGGGGGAGTTTTTCTCCCTCATCCCCATTCCCCACGGATCCCCTTGGGGAGTTTGGAGACCCTGAAAATTCATAAAATAATAATAATAGGTAACTAACTAAAATTCAATAAAATATAAACCACTAAAAATCTTAAATATTTAAAGTTAAAGCAATCTCCAAGACAGTGTAACAAGTTCAACCTTAAACAGCACACATATATGTTTAATATTTTATTTATTTAATAAAATAATCTATATTTAAATTTAATAAAATATATCTATAATATATATACACATATTTATAAGGATGTTTTGATAATATTTTCGGGATCGAGAACCCCATGGGACGAGAAACATGTTCCCCATTCCCATCCCCAAAGTGTGTTCGAAGGGATTTTCCTCCTCATCTCCGCCCCCGCGGGAAAAAATTCCCTGCCTGCGGGCCCCATTCGGAGCAGTCCCCATGGGAATCCCCACACGCAGGTACAAATTGTCATCCCTATTCTTATTTCTATTTTCTTCTTTCTTGTTTTTCTTGTCCCTCTCCCTCTTTCATGTTGTTGAACCCATATCCACACAACCCTTATACATCACCATTGAGGCAGAGCCACCACAACTGCGTGACCCAATTGCCACCCATGTGAGCTCCCCACATTCTGAACTGTCCGGCCACCCTTCCTCCTTCCAGCAGGTAGCGCCACTGCTCCCCTTCCAAGCCAGATCCACACAACCATTGCGTGACCCAGTCCCCTACCTCGCCATTGGAGCTCCATCGCGCTGGAGGAGAAAGCAATCACGAAGATACAATGGAGGAAAGGAAAGAGAGGGTAAGAGACAAGAAAAGGAAAACAAGCACAAAGAACCTATTCGGGGACAGGAAGTACCATCTGATAAACAAAAACTAATTTAAAAAAAGAATAATAATATATTATAATTTAAATTTAAATTTTATAATGATTGTTGATCCAAAAAAAATTATATAATGATTTCATAAAATAAATAGTAATATAATTAACTATAAACTAAAAAATATAAAAAAAATGTTTTAATACGTGACATCCTACGTGACATTAAAATATAATTATTTAATACACATGTTAATATTGATGTGATGTGCCGTTTATCACGTCAACACTTAACGCTGATCTACTACTCGTAGGGGCTAAAATCAAATATCTTGAACTTGCTGACATCAAAACCATCAGGGAAAAAGTGTGGATCAAAATCGAAACTCACTCACCTTGTACGGATTAAAGAGTTTATTAAATCTATTTTTTTATATAAAACAAATAATGTACTAATGACTAATTAAAATGGCTATTGTGGACACAAAAATTGGATATGACAATACCTGACGAATTTGCTTAGTTGTTTTTTAATACTAGATATATAGAAATGTATGGAGACGTCTAATATGCACCAATAAAATTGCAGTTCATCAAATGTTGATTTATTAATTTAAAAACAGCAAGAATTAGGATGAAGGACGATCAATCTTATGAACAAGTCATCTTTATCGATCATTTCTGTTTTGGGTCACAAAAACTGTTGACCTCTCAGAAAATCACCACCATCAGTGAGAAATTCCGACGATGTGATTCCTGTCAGTACCTCACTGATGAGGGAGATTTGACCAAAAGTATAGAACTATAACCAACATCACGGACCATGGAATTCATATATAGTAGTCGCTAATCAACCATCGCGACAGAAATAAGAAACCCCCGTGGCTCCACGCCTAGCTTCCAGTGACGCAAACCTATCATTGCTACTAATTAATACAAATTCATCCAAACCCAAGCCAAAACCCATCGACCAAACACCTCGTCCTATATGTCCCTCTTCAATTGATCCAAGTCGCCAGCCACCACCACTATATCCTAAATCATCGTCGTGCCAACCTTGAAGTACCAAACCTCCACCATTGCATATAGGGGCGAATTTTCTTTATGACAGAGGGGACCACAACTTGCTTTGACACCCCTAATTAATTGTTTATTTACATTATTTATTATCAATTAAAATTATAGTTTTTCTCTTTAAAAAATATGAGTGATCAATGAGAAATGTGAATAGATATATGAGAGTATTAATAACGACACCATATATATAGATAGTCTCGTGTCATTTGAAATATTATCGCAGACCAATTCCTTAATGGGGAAAGATAACTATGTTATGAATGAGTTTTTTTTATTTAACTTTGCAATAAATGAGTGAAAGAGTTGGAAAAGAAAATTTAAATAGCATATATCTATGGATAAAAATCTTCTGTCCTAATTTTCTGTCACCTTCTCTGTCTCTCATCAATAATAATTTGACATTTAAGAAAACAAAATCATAATTCATTAATATTTATGTTCATTTCCAATATTTGATTGTGGAGGATACAGAGACACCATTTTTTGGGATCGGAGATTTCTATCCTATATTTATGTTAAATGTTGGATGTTGGCTTATTTTCATATTTGACTTAAGCTTTTGTTTAAACTCGAAATCTTTTCTCTTATAGTAAGGATAACTTTTTTTAATTTCTTAATAATTAAAAAATATCTCTTCCAGACTTAACTATAACAATGTTTCTGACTTTTACTCTTCACACTTTGACTCTTAATATTTTTGTTTAAGCTCTGCCACTGATTGCATAGCTACGTACATCGAACCCAAGACCCATCACTGGCACAATCACTTCATCCTGAGATGCTTTCGATTATGGTGTTTGGCTGCAATGATAGATCTTATATGGGGATCAATTGCGGTAGTTTAGTGATGAGCGATGGTGGTTATGGCTCACCGGGTGTTGACGGTGGCGCTCGTTTTTCTGAGTTTGATGGAAGCTGCGTCAAAATTGGAAGGATGGTGGGGAGCAATGGTTTAGGTTCGAACATGGTGAGAAGCAGAGGTTCACTAAAGGCTGAGTAGAGACATGGTGATTCTATGGTGGCTCGGTGCAACCGTGGGGGCCAGTGTTGGTAGTTCTGGTGAAGGCTCATGCTGGTTTAAGAGAGATTGTCGGAGATTAGGAGTGTTCAAATCCAATGCAATAAAAAAAAAAAAAAAAAAAAACAGAAATTCATCCATAAATTTTGTCCCCAAAGATCGATAATCTAGCAAATTATAAATATATACATGCAGTGCACCATCAAATAATTTCAGTATCTAGCTAAGATATTATATCTAACTATAAATTTTACTAATATTTATGATAATTTCAGTTTCTAGCATCTAAGAAGATGTTTTAGTTTAGTTTCTACTTCGCAGTTGTACACTTGGGTTTAGAGTTATATTCTATATCTAGTGCAATTGTACATGTGCACAAATTTAAGTTTTATTTGTTTGAATTCTAAACTTTCAAAGAATTAAAAGGTGTATCCACCGACATTGTAAAACTTTCTTAAACCTAGTAACATGTAATCGTAGGTAATTTGAGTGCTGCAGCTATGTATCGAAACTTCATATGCAAACTCTTGGACATCTTTGATTTCTGTTTTCAAAAACATAAAAACAAAAGAATACATTTGAAAATAGTTATTTTTGGTTGGTTTTCTAAAATTTGTTTTCAAAATTATTAGTTTTTAAAACAAAAATATCAGAGCATCTTTTAGATGTTTTCAAAAATTATTTTGATGTTTTATTTTTTTTGTTTTCAAGGTGGTAGAATTGTTATAATACAACAATTTGAAAATCAAATTGAATTTTTCTCTTATCTTTCTCTCCTTTCCACCAAGCTACAGAATTTAGGAAAGAATGATTTGTTGTTTTCAAAACATTGTTATCAAGCAAATTTTCTTCTTCTGTTTTTTTGTTTTTGGTAACCATGATATAGGTACGAAGTATCCACCACCGTTAGCAGTGACTAATCTTCGTCGAGGAACCTGTTGGGCATACAAGGTGAGTTCTTTCCTCCCAACCAAGTTTTCTCCATACGCAAGAGTCAGGATTCGAACCCCTGACCACTTGCTAAAGGTGTCTGAGTCCCTTATCACTCGGACCAACCACATGTTAGTTTCTTGTTCTTTTCTTTTGAAAATAGTTTTTAAAGCTACTTTATAAAAAAATTTTAAAAGATAAAAAAAAAAAAAAAAAGAACAGAGTCAAACAAGTCCTTTCTTTCTAGCTCCTCTTATTTTGCTGGCGGTTGGATCTTCAATGTTTTTTCCCTCATTTTTTTAAAATTTGGTGCTACAAGTGTTTTACACCATGATTTATACTAATATAAAATTCGAATGAGTATCCTCGACATATTATAAAAAACAGAATAAAGATGGATAAAATATTAGTCGAAGTTAGATTAATTTTTCTCAACCAACATGTGATTGGTTCGAGTGATAATGAGTTTGACCCCTTAAACAAATGGTTAAGGGTTCCACCTTTGACTCTTGTGTACGGAGAAAACTTGGTTGAGAGAGGTCAGTCATTCAATGTCATCCAATATCTTGTGGGATTAAAATTTGCTGTTGCGCGCAGAAGATACCTTGGGAAACCAAAAAAAGATTAATTTTTCTCAAAGGAAAAAAGTTCCAAACCTTTTTGTCCCTAGCTAGAAGGATTTCAAAGACTTTAGGAGGAAAACTTTGAGTCAATTTTGTTATTAAACTAGTGCGTTTGAAAGAGCTTATAAAGAGCTTATGAAAATAGCTTATGATAATAAACCTAAGCAAAAAGTTTATTAAAATAGTTTAAAATCTATCCATCAACTCTTTTTAACTTATTTTCATAAGCTTGTCAGAAAAGCTTATGAAAATAAGTTATTTTTAGCTTATTTAAAAAAGAGTTTATTCCATAAGTGTTTAAATAAGCGTTTAAAGAGCTTATTCTATAAGCGTTAAATAAGCTTATTCCATAAAACATCATGCTTATGCCCTTATCTCTTCCTTCTTTCTCTTGACATCAAACGTTTTCTATTATATTACATGAAAGTCAATAAAGGGCTATTAGGCAGCCCACAGCTGTTTCTTCTTTCATTCTGTTGTTGATTAGTAGCAAATAGCAATATTCAATACATCCATATGATAATGTGAATTTCCGACCGAACAAAAAAATTCCCGTACAAATTTGATTTTAAGAATGCTTCAGTTGAATGAAAAATTACCACAAACCCACAGCAGGCCTATCTCTGTAGTCAACAACTATTAGAAAATGAAAAGTATGGAAGAAACGGATTCTTAATGTCTATATGCCCAAGTACATTCGACAGGTTCTTTTTGAACACATAAAGGTCGTTTGGAATGAATGGACTATTTTCATTCCCTGGTCTAATTGCAAGCACTCATGGTACACTGCAAAATTATTAAATAAGGACATTATGCGTATCCCTCCAACCTTTGGGAAATAAGTAAAAGACCAGAAGTCTACATTTAACTAACCACATTCAAATAATCTTATCCTTGCTTTTAGGAGTGTTGAAATGAAGTACTTTTTTGTGACAAAGATATACCAGTAGCTAGAGGGCATGTGCTGATACGTACCACGAGTAAAAGGGATAGCAAAAGTATTAAAGAATTTTAATTTTTTTTTTTGTAATTGTTATTGGTACGAAGTATCATTCGTCGTAAAAAATGACTAATTTTCATCGGAGACCTGGACGATATCCGATCCTACACGATATTTAAGGATTGTCCCTCCTAACCAAAGTATTACGGAATTTGAAATTTGACATTTAAGGAAATAATAAATTATTTTAAAAGATAATCTATCGCTAATTATCATCCGTCGTAAACAGTGACTAATTTTCATCGGAAACCTGGACGACATTTAAGGATTATTCCTCCCAACCAAAGTATTAAGGAATTTGAAAATTAACATTTAAGGAAATAATAAATTATTTTAAAGGATAATCTATCGCTAACTCAACAGTGAGTTGGATTTCCGCTCCACCAACTATCACTTGGGCTACAAAATACCAGATATTGAGTTATCTATGAATGTGCATTGGCAGACTTTATTGGCTCCTGGTTTATTAGGCCATAATAGTCTGCAATATGCAGAAAGCTAGGTCCTCTATACCTCTCTGTCCTATGCGAGGTGTTACTTTTACTGATATTCTTAAAGATAGTTAGAATTTGTTAGACGGAGTTAGAATTAGTTATATTTGTTAGTTGTTTTACTTGACTATATAAGTTTCTATTGCATTGTAGTTTTCAACTTTTACTCACTGTTTCACTTCACTCATTTCAATTAAATACACTCTTTAGATTTTCTCTCAACTTCTTTCATGGTGTCATGTTTCCTAACATGGTATCAGCTGAGAGATATCATCCACCTTGAATCGTTTTTCCGTTGCATTCTCTTTCTTCTTTTTTTCCTTTCATATTTTATTTTCGTTTCTTTTTCACTTTCTCGAGAAAATACCGAATTCGTTTTCTTCACTCATCTTCACTTTTCGGATCTGAAACTTTGTTCTCTTCATTTCTTCTTTCTGCAATTTTGCCTTTCTCCCGGTGCTACATCCCCTAGCCTCGTACTATGTCTACTCCATTTTTCGCACTCTATTGTTCGACGACAGATCTCAAGCTTTCGTATCTGTTTTCTCTTTAATCATCATCGGGTTTGTTTTTATTTCTATTCTTTCAAGATTTAGTTGGTGGCGATTTTTCTTTTTCACATCTGATTTTGGATCTATTTGTTTGTCTCATTGCCGTTCCTACGTATTTCAGTTTGTTTATTGCTAGAATTTGTGTTTTTAGGCGCCGTTTTGTTGCGGTGGTCGAAAATGGTACAAATATCGTGCCGGTGGTTCATGATGGAGCTACTTAGCACTTCTAAAGGAAAAGATAGGCTCGAGAGAGAGAGAGAGAGAGAGTTGTAGAATTGAAATCTGAAATTAGAGATGGCGAAAAACGAGGAGCTTCTTATCTCGATTTTTGACAACCTGGAGGCTGAGTATGGCGAAGGTTCTCAGCTCGAGGAAGCTCAGCTTTGTTTTGATAATTTGAAATCCAAGTTTCTCCAATTCTTCGGTCGCTCTCCTCAACACTCTTCACTCGCTCGCTTGAGAGAGTGAACTTGATCGAGGAGCACATTCACTATGAGGGTTATTCAATATTTCCTATGTCTATTCGGCAACATACCATTGTTGCCAAAGATTTGTACAATTTTGGGTGTTGCACGATGATGGTTCCTTTCTTTTCTTGGTGTTCTTCAGTGTCTGTTCTTAATTCACTGATTTGGTGTATCACTTCTATTTTTGATGGAGTTTGGCTTTTGTTGGTGGTTGAGCTTGATTTTGATGCTCACAAGATGTTTGTGCTTTGTCCTCTTTGAAGACATGTTCAAGTTCTTTTGGTTTATTGAAGTTTTGATTTCATGGATATTTTCTTTTTAAAGATTGATTTGCAGCCTAAGATGGCTTTGATGTAAGCTTCTGTCCATGGTAGTTGAGCATTGATGTGAGCTTCTGACATGGATGGTTAAACATTGATATTTTGGTTTTTGCTTATCTCTTGAGTGGTTAAGCCTCATATTTAACTTCTGCTCTTGACGATTAAGCTTCATGCCTTAATTGGCCTGTGGTTCAGTTTCTGCCTTTTATTGTGGTTAAGCATTTGCAACTTCTGGCTTTTATGGTGGTTAAACAAGCTTTGTTAGTATTGTCGGTCTGTGCATATGTGCCTTTCATATTGGCCAATGTATTTTTGGCATTATCGATCCATTGTATTTTTTCTTTTCGATCTGTGTTTGTATTGCTCATCCTAAGCTAGAAGCGCTACATACTACCTTCCAGCTTGTGGGGGTTGTTAAAGATAGTTAGAATTTGTTAGAGATGGTTAGAATTAGTTACATTTGTTAGTTGTTTTACTTGTCTATATAAGTCTCTATTACATTGTTTTTTTCAACTTTTGCTCATTATATCACTTCACTCATTTCAATCAAATGCACTCTTTAGATTTTCTCTCAACTTCTTCCATGGGTACCATGTGTGTGAACCATATTTCTTAGTTCATACTTACAATTCCTGAAAACTAATATAAATACTTACCATAATTCAACAAGTTTATACTCTATAGTCCTTTTTTTTTTGGGCGCGCTCCATATTTTTTTTTGGAACCGAAATGAACTTAATTTTCTAATAAAAATATTAAATTAAATTCAAAGCAAAGCAAACTGATTTTAATTCATCCGACGTACACCCTGTTAGAAGCAACGGAGCTTTCTCACTTGTGTTTCTCTCAACACTCAACAAAGCACTCACTCTACGAACTATATCTCACAATAATACACTCTCACTTTCACTTTCACATAGAAGGAAGAATAGAACTCACAGCTTTCTGAATATACCTCTGTATTGAATTCATTGTTTCATAGTGAGGATTACACATGTATTTATATCATATAAACCTAACAACTTTTTACATTGTTGTTATAACTAATTAACAGCTTGTTAACTAACAACTAACATCTCAACGCTGAAGTATATTCAACACACCCCCTAATTCAGAGTTGCTAAAGAGTGCATTCCCAGCATCCTTCTCAGCTCCATAAATTTTGCAGCCATCAACGGTTTAGTAAGTATATCAGCAGTTTGCTTCTCTGACTTGCAATATACTAGCTCAAATCTTTCTTTGTTCACCTGGTCCCTTAGGAAATGAAATCTAGTCTTTATGTGTTTACTTCTACCATGAGCAATAGGATTTTTAGCCAAGTCAATTGCAGATTTGTTGTCTATCATCAGTCACATAGCCTTCCCTTCTCTTAGCTTTAGTCCTTCTAACAAGGTTTCCAGCCACATAGATTGGCAAGCTCCCATTGATGCTGCAATATATTCGACTTCACAAGAGGATAGAGCTACAACATTTTGCTTTTTCGAGCACCAAAAGATTGGTGTTGTACCACAAAAGAAAATGTAGCCTGCAGTGCTCTTCTTATCATCCTTATCTCCACACCAATTTGAGTCACAATAACCAAAGACCTCTGCTTCCTCATTCTGAGACTTATTAGAAAATAGGATACCACAATCCAATGTACCTTTGACATACCTTAGAACTCTTTTGGCTGCCACAAGGTGAGTTGTCCTTGGTATCTCCATGAATCGGCTAACTAAACCAACATTGTAAGACAGGTCTGGCCGTGTGTTACATAGGTACCTTAGCGATCCTACAATCTGTTTGAACAAAGTAGGATCAACTAATTGCTCATCACCTTCTTTCTGCAAGTGAAGACCAACTTCTGTAGGTATTTCTACAGAGTTGCACTGAATCATGTTGAATCCCTTAAGAATATCTTCAGCATACTTTTTCTAATGCAAGAAAATTCCTTTGTTTGTGGAGACAAATTCCATTCCAAGTAAGTATGACAACTTTCCCAAGTCTGACATTTCGAATTCCTCCATCATCCTCTTCTTAAAATTTGCAATTTCAACCTCATTACTTCCAGTTACAAGGAGATCATCAACAGAAAGACACACTATCAGTAGACTGGACTGATTTTCATTCCTGACATACACTCCATGCTCAGTGATGCACTTCACAAATCTCTGCTAAATCAGAAAATTGTCAATCCTCTTGTTCCGGGTTCTAGATGCCTGTTTCAAGCCATATAGGGCCTTTCTCAGCTTGAGCACTTTCTCTTCTTCTCCCCTCACTTCATAGCCAGATGGCTGGTTGACATACACTTCTTCCTCTAAGGGACCATTTAGAAAGGCAGACTTTACATCTAATTGATATAAAGACCACCTTTTATAACTAGAAAAAGCAGCCACAATTCTTATAGTCTCAATTCTTGCAACTGGAGCAAATACTTCACCATAATCTAGCCCAAGCTTTTGCAAGAAGCCCTTTGCAACAAGTCTGGCCTTATACTTGGCCACTTCACCACTTGGTTTCCTTTTGATCTTGAAAATCCACTTCACACCAATAGCTTTCTTCTTCTGTGGCAATGTGACTAATTCCCAAGTCTTGTTTTTCTCTATAGATTTCAGTTCCTCCTCCATTGCAGTCCTCCAATTTTCATCTTGCAGTGCATGCTCGAAGCTTACAGGTTCTGCTTCAGCAAGCAAGGCAAGCTGCAATAGATCACCATCTGTGCTTGCTGCAGTATCAGGGAACATGGCATAGTCCCTTAACCTCTCAGACAGTTGCCTTTGCCTTTGAGATCCCCTAGTCTGACTTTCAGTTCCTGTTGGCTCACCTGTATCTTGATCACTCCCAAGATCCATCACTACTCGATTGTCACAGTCTCTAGTGCTGTTAGTCTGCAAGTTCCAGCCTTTTCCTTCATCAACTATCACATCCTTGCTGAAAACCACTTTTCTCTTCTTAGGATGAAACAACTTATAAGCACCAATTGTATGATAACCAATAAGAATTATCTGCTCAGCCCTGTCATCAAGTTTCTTTCTCAGCTGCTCAGGAACATGTCTCAGGCACAAAGATCCAAAGATTCTGAAGTGACTCACATTTGGCTTTGTGCCTGACCATGCCTCTTCAGGTGTGATTCCATCCAACCTTTTTGTTGGACATCTATCCAAAAGGTATGCTGCAGTAGCAACTGCTTCTCCCCAAAAATAAGCAGGCATGCTCTTCCCTTTCCACATGCTTCTAGTCATGTTTAGAATCATCCTGTTTCGCCTCTCTGCTGTAACATTGTGTTGTGGGGTGTATGGTGCAATTACCTCATGGATTATACCTTCTTTATCACAAAATTCCTGAAATTCATGGGACATGTACTCTTCTCCTCCATCTGTTCTGGGCACTTTGATTACTTTGCCACTTTGTTTTTCAGACATCAATTTAAACTTATGAAATACATCAAATACCTCACTCTTTTTCTTGATAAGATAAATCCACATTTTTCTGGAATATTCAACAATAAAAGAGACAAAATTACCTCCTAGTGAGTTTACCTCAAAGGGGCCATAAACATCTGAACTGATAACAACAAGTTTCTCCTCAGTTCTGTTTGGAATTTGTGACTTGAAGGACTTCCTTGGTTGCTTGGATTCACAGCACTCAATTCAAACTTCTTTTGTCAAACTTTCAGTCTGAGTTAGAGTGGACAAGCACTGATTTTCAGTTTTATGAATTCCAATCTTGAAGGTCCTATTCTTTGACAGAGGAGCCTTTAAGGTCAGCCTTCTACTGTGATCAAACACCATCAGTTTGCTATTGTCCATCTTCATTGAATAACCCTTCTCCAATAGTTGTCCAAGACTTAGTAGATTGTGTTTCATATGAGGCACATATAGGACATCAATGATTATTGATTGCACTCCATCTTTTCTCAAGATCAAGACTTTTCCAATTCCTTCTGCAGTTACTGAACTGCTGTCTGCAAATTTTATGTTGCTTTTCACCCCTCATTGAGTTCTACAAACCAATCCTTATGGATAATCATGTGGTTAGAGCACCCCGTGTCCAAGTACCAGAGATCAACTCTATCAATTTCTGATTTAATGGTTGCCATCAAGAGAACATCATCAGATTCAAAATCCTCATCATGAGCCAATTGTGCTTCTTCTTGCTTTCTTGGCACTTTCTTGCCCCGGCATTCATTGGCATAGTGACCCCATTTCTGGCAGTTGTAGCATTGGACATATTTCTTGTTGGTCCTCTGCTTGCCATAGCTCTTTTTGCTGCCAAACTTTTTCTTGGAATTTCCTTCCCCATTATTCTGATCTGAATCAATTCTTTGGCCACTTTCTTGACTTTTCCCTTGCTGCTCTTCCATTTTCCCTTCCATCTCGAGCTTTTGCTGCCATCATAGCTTCTTTGGATTGACTAAGCTTGTAAAGCTTGCTCAGTCTTAACAGGATTCCTCTCATTAAGCCTCAACTCTCATGCTTCAAGAGTAGCTTGCAGTTCTTCAACTTTCGTTTCTTGAAGATCTTTAGATTCTTCAATGGCAACCACCACATGATCAAATCTTGGGGTCAAAGTTCTCAGCACATTTTCAACAAACATCACAGATGACATCTTCTCTCCACATGCTTTCATTTGGTTTGTAAGGGTCATCAATCTTGTGAAGTACTCACCAACACTTTCTTGATCATTCATTTGCAACAATTGGTACGGCCTCCTTAGGGTCTGCAGTTTCACTTTCTTCAGCCTGTCAGCACCCTCATAGGACCTTGCAAGACTGTCCTATGCATCCTTTGCAGTAGTTGTAGATGAGATCTTCTCCCAATTCTCCAAATCGACACATTGGTGAATTATGAAAAGCGCCTTACTATCTTTCTTCTTGAGTTCTCGATAAGCTGCCCTTTGCTTATCAGAAGGATTTTTCTCAAAATCATTCACCCCATCAGTCACATTCTCAAGCACATCTTGGAAGGAGAAAATCACCTTCATTTGAGAACTCCATCGATCATAGTTCTTGCTTGTCAAGATAGACAAAGTGGCAGGGAAATTGCCATTGGTTGGGGCTGCCATCATCACTCACACAGGTCCCTCAAAGTAGCTCTTGAACAACAGAGCTCTCTCACTTGTGTTTCTCTCAACACTCAACAAAGCACTCACTCTACGAACTATATCTCACAATAATACACTCTCACTTTCACTTTCACATAGAAGGAAGAATAAAACTCACAGCTTTCTGAATATACCACTGTATTGAATTCATTGTTTCATAGTGTGGATTACACATGTATTTATATCTTACAAACCTAACAACTTTTTACATTGCTGTTATAACTAATTAACAGCTTATTAACTAAGAGGTTGTTAACTAACAACTAACATCTCAACTCTGAAGTATATTCAACACACCCGTGTCAATGTGGAGTGCAACTTCCTTTACATTATAGATTAAAGTCACTGTATGACTTGATCATCAAAAAAAAAAAGTCACTGCAAGACTTTATCGAATTCAAAGTTGAGACAAAGTCGGGAAGCAACATATCAAGGTAGCTATTGCATATAGGCTACGATTCTCTGTTCTCACTCCAGCAATTTATTTGGTTTAAAGAAATATAAGCGAATAGGGAGAAGAGCAACATCGATCAGAGGGGCCGGGGACAGTGATTTGTGACTCCATCTCCACACGTAATTTTATTTTAAAAAATAATAGCTTCATATGCGGTTTAACCTAATTAAAGTACTGTCCGAGTCACTAGTTTTGATGAAAATCAAACAAGTTGAATCAGGTCAAAACGAATAAATTATCAACAGGTACTGGACTGAATATCTGAGAGGATATTAATTCTCCAAAGCTTCAGTCGCTTTATTATAACCCAACATGAAAACAATCATATAAGTCAAACTTCTAAAACTAAGACTAGAAGCGGGAACCAAGAATGTATATTCTTAGACCCAACTCTTGAATTCTATACTTTTTGCTTATGTGTCATTGTGTTGAAATAGTGAAATTACTTAAAAAGGCCTTTTGCCTCGTCAAAAATGTCAAACTTCCGCCTCATATTCTACATCCAAGCTCTATATATAGTTTTCTTTTATAAAGAAAGGAATAAAGAGAAACAAAAATGTATATTAATTCTTCCATTTTTTTCTTTCTATTTTCTATATATAATAAGGAAGGTATATAACAAAAATATATAGAAATAACACCAATACGTGTTAGTCCCAATAGAAAGAGTTTATAAGTTCATTAAGCATGTGATCTTATGATTGATTCAAGGATTCATGTGCATGAAAAAAATATTATTAAGAGAGGTTTTCACTTAGACGTCTGATACTACTCCACCTGTCAAATGAGATAATATTTTAGAATATATATAGCATTGTTGATTTGTTTTTGTGACCATGTGCTACAAATATTGTTCTTCCCTAAGCTTACATTTAGTACAATAAAATAATAATAATAATAATAATAATTGGATATCAGCGCTAGTTCCCAAATAAGCAGTCCCTATAGTATTCAAGATTGCAACGAGATGGGCATTAATTCAACAAAAACATTTAACTAATAATCAAATTTTTTTGGCTAAATTATATTTTTGGTCCTCCATTTTTAAAAAGATTCAGTTTGGTCTTGTAAGTATCAAATGTTAAGCAAACTTATATACCTCTAGCCTCGTCTCTATAATGACGTTAAGTAATTGAGCCCACGTACAACAAAAAAAACATGTTAAATTATGTGGTTATTTTAGGCAAAAAACGGCGATTTCAACCGTCGTATTTTGCATTAACGGCGATAACAGCAACCGCCATAATTGCGTTCGGCATTCAGTATAATACGACGATTTTCATCCGCCATTCACTAAACTGCCATAATCTGCATGTATAAAATGACGGGTCATTTTTTGAATAAAACGGTGGGTCATTTTTTGAATAAAACGGCAATTCAAACCGCCATAGTTTTCACCACAAAAGCGATAATTTTCGTTATAAAACGACGGTTGTAACCGCCATAATTTGCATAATAAAATGGCAGTTTGAACTGTCATAATTTGCAGAATAATATGACAGTTTGAACTGTTATAATCTACAGAAAATCATTTTCAATATAATGATATTATGGCAGCTAAGCATTACCATAATTTTATTTATATTTCAAATTTTTTTATTTTGTTTCACATTAATAATTAATTTCACACAACCTATCAAATATACATATAATTTAGAGAAATTATATTCAAAGAAAATATTCAATTATTGATTCGATACAAGTACATCAATTCAACTACAAAATTATATAAAAGATCTTAAAGTCATCACTATTTCGATCTTGTCAAAAGAGTTAATTACATAAAATTACGATTTTAAAGTCTTGATAAATCACATCCTAAATGATTCATTTGTCTGTGTTGGTAAATGATTCATGAAGACTCGGATGATCCACTGACTCATGGGTGCTATTTGCATCTAATGATCTCCTGAGGTCATTAGGTGATGGAGCCCTACTTCCTACATCTGGTGCCTACAAGCAAGAGTAAACAATCATCATATCTAAATTAGACATTACGAAAAAAAAGATGGCAATACATTTTTCTATATTAAACTAGACAGATAGGAATTAAAGGTTAAAAAAGAATCTGACAATATTAAATCAAAAGGAAAACCTTCTTCAATTGACCTTTGTTGTGATTGCACCTATTGTGATTCTTTCATATGGATATTTCTGCAGAATAGATTCAAATCTCAAAACTAGTTAAAACAGTGAATAGAACAATTGTGACGCCAAAGGCTAACGAGGTCTGGAAGTGATCGCCGGTGCATGAGCCACGGACAAGGAACGGCTCCTGACAGGCTTCTAGGCAAAGGAACATATGAATGAACCGAATTCACATCAGAATGAGAGCGATCCTGAGACTGTGCAGGTATGAGACTGCATAGTTAAGGAAGGCTTAAAGGAATTGATTGGTACTACATATACCAACAAGATGCATCTTCTTCTCGGGAGCCTAGAACAGAAGAACTTCATAGTTAAGCGTGCTTGACTTGGAGCAATTGTGAGATGGGTGACCTTCTGAGAAGTTTCTCAGAAAGCGTATGAGTGAGGACAAAACAAGCTGAAAAGATCCGTGTTGGTTTATGAGGACAATCGGCAATCCTGAAAGCGGTTTGGGTCATTACAACAATAATAAACTATCAGACAACTTTTCACTACATTGTGCCTGCTAGAAAATCTCAAAAGGGGGAGGGAATGGGATTTTGGCAGAGAATGAGAGGGAATGCAAAAATTAGAGGGAACCAGGAATTGGGATGGGAAAATTAGATAGGGAATGAAAAGTGGGAAATTGAAAATAAAAAAATATATTAAAAAAGATGTACAAAATGGTAGTTTCTGTTAGATATTTTCTTTAGGTTCTTTATTCTTTATGCGGAAGCGTTAAATCTATAGGCATACATCCTAAAACACATAAACCATATAGCCTAGGATCAACATCATGCCAGATTACTAGGATTCGTTATTTATGAATATACCTGGATCCATAACGGTTCCTGACCTTCAGCGTTCTTCAGATGATGAACTCGATCACCAACCTTCACGACCGGAATGCGACAATCCTGAAACACAAAGAAGGGAGAGAAAAGAGAGACGGGTAATGAACACCCATTGGCTTGTGGTTCTTCCTCAATCGGGACTCCTTATGCCTTAGTCGCTCTTCAGATGGGGAGAAGAGGCTGTATGCAATATTGTCCGGTGTATTGGGGACCGTAGCCTATATATAGGGTGATGGCCAATTAGGGTTCCCATTATTCCG
Source organism: Ammopiptanthus mongolicus (assembly GCA_039655645.1). Lineage (NCBI taxonomy): Eukaryota > Viridiplantae > Streptophyta > Magnoliopsida > Fabales > Fabaceae > Ammopiptanthus > Ammopiptanthus mongolicus. The sequence goes on along the minus strand of CM077344.1, from coordinate 108,217,905 downwards.
AAATGGACCATCAATGACATCCACTCATATTTAGTCCATATCAATTAACTAATTTATTATCAAATCAAAAATTTAATTAGCCTTATCACTTAATTTGATCACATATCAATTAAGGCTCCTAATTGACAAATAACTAATATAATTAATAAACGATATCTGCCCACATTATGACATTGGAATATAATTAAATACAAAATATTCCAACAATCTCCCACTTGGGCAATATATCGTAATAATTATATCAGAATTCTTTAAGCGCGCATTCGAATGCTATTTATCTTTAAATTTTCCCTTTACAATCTGGTCCACCTCATACATCAACAATGGGACCACCGCGGCTGTCGTCACTAACGTCTATTGTGACTAAACCCCGACGACCACCATGCCAATGCACTTGATGACATAGATCGATATGGAAGAGTGGCATGGAAATTTCATGCAATGTGATCTTTGAATCATGCCTATTTCCAACTGGTCCAACTTAAGTCTTTAGTGAGATCAAACTGAAGTTCCTTAGGTGCAAATTAAATATTTGCACATAACCAAAACAAAATTGAAGACAGTTATAATAATAACCTCATAAACTTTATTTCTGCAGAAATTCAAACATTACATAAAGTTTGTACAAAAGTCAAAACATAGAACATAGAATGAAACAAAATAAGGGGAAAACTCCCACTATTCCAAGGCAATCTCAAAACCAAAACCCATGTGATCAACATGCTTATGAAAAGCCTTGGGTGTCAAGCCTTTGGTCAGTGGGTCAGCTAGCATATAGTTTGTCCCTATATGTTCTATCGAAATCTGTTTCTCCTGGACTCTTTCCTTCATAACAAGATACTTGATGTCGATGAACTTCGACTTTGTAGAACTCATGTTGCTGTTCGAGTAGAGCACAGCTGCACTATTGTCACAAAAAATCTTCAAGGGCCTCTGGATGCTCCCAATGATGCGTAGCCCCGTGACAAAATTTCGCAACCATAACGCATGATTTGATGCCTCAAAGCAAGCCACAAATTCTGCTGCCATGGTCGAAGGAGCCACCAAAGTCTGTTTGGCAGACTTCCAGGAGACGGCTCCTCCGGCCAAAAGGAAGATGTAACCAGATGTGGAACGTCTGCTATCCGGGCATCCTGCAAAATCGGAGTCAGAATATCCAATGATCTCTAAGTTGTCTGACCTCCGATATGTTAGCATGAAGTCTCTAGTTCTCTTCAAATAGCACATCACACGCTTTACCGCCGTCCAGTGCTGCATACTAGGGTTGCTCAGATATCTTCCAAGAACTCCCACAATGAAAGCTAAGTCAGGACGAGTGCAAACTTGAGCGTACATGAGACTCCCTACTGCCGAGGTGTAAGGAAACTTATGCATCTCTTCCTTTTCAAGATCCATAACGGGGCACTGTTTTCGGCAAAACTTGTCTCCTCTAGCAACGGGTATATCTCCTGGTTTACTATCTTTCATGAAGAATCTATCCAAGACTGTATCAATATAGCTCCTCTGTGATAATCCCAAATACCTCGAGAGCGATCACTAAGTATCCGAATTCCTAATACAAAGGAGGCGTCCCCAAGATCTTTCATCTCGAAATTCTTTGTGAGAAATGTCTTGGTTTCGTGCAATAAGCCTATATTGTTACTTGCTAAAAGGATATCATCAACATATAATACCAGAAAAATATATTTACTCCCACTAAACTTTTGATATACGCAATCATCTACTATATTAGCCTTGAAACCATAAGAGATAACAACTTGTAATACCATTGGCAGGAAGCCTGTTTAAGGCCATAGATGGATTTCTTAAGTTTGCACACCATAGACTTTGGGTCTCCAGACACAAAATTTTCTGGCTGCAACATATAAATCTTCTCTTCAATGTCTCCATTTAGAAACGCAGTCTTTACATCCATCTGATGCAGCTCTAAGTCAAAATGAGCTACTAGTGCCATTATAAGCCTAAGAGAGTCTTTCGAAGAAACCGGAGAGAAAGTTTCTCTATAGTCGATACCTTCCTTTTAAGTAAACCCTTTAGCGACAAGACGAGCCTTATATCTCTCAATATTACCCTTTGAATCCCTTTTGGTTTTAAATATCCATTTACAACCGATGGGTTTCTTTCCTTCGGGTAATTTGACGAGATCCCAAACGTCATTGTCAGCCATTGATTTTATCTCATCCTTCATGGCATCAATCCACTTAAGGGTGTTAGAACTTTGCATAGCTTGACTAAAGTTGATTGGATCTTGCTCAGTCAAACCAATGCCATCCTCATGTTCTTGAAGAAACACAACATAATCATCTGAAATTGCACTTCTCCTCTCACTGGTGGATCTCCTTAATGGCGCTTCTTGAGGCTGTTGAGTTTGAACTGCAGGTTGTTGAGAAAGAAACTCAGCATTGTCTTGTTCTCGAGTGATGTTAGGAATAACATCATTAATTATTTCCGGATGTGTTTCTGTAGCAATGATAGGTACAAAGACTTGATCATTGTTAGTAACACTTTCTTCATCAAAGACAACACTCCTTATGTTTCTTTCCCCTCCAAACTCAACTTCCTCAAGAAATCTTGCATTTCCCGTTTCAAAAAAAGTTCTAGCAGTGGGGTTGTAAAACTTGTACCCGCGAGAGCGTTCAGCGTACCCAACAAAATAGCAACTAATAGTCTTTGAGTCTAGCTTACCTTCATGCGGCCTATAAGGCCTTGCTTCAGCTGGACAGCCCCAAACGTGCATATGCTTTATACTGGGCTTTTTCCCAGTCCATAGCTCATAAGGGGTTTTAGTGACTACTTTACTTGGAACTCTGTTAAGGATATAAACTGCAGTCTTTATTGCTTCTCCCCATAGTGACTCTGGTAAAGAAGAATGACTAATCATACTTCTCACCATATCCTTTAGAGTCAGGTTTCGTCGTTCTGCAACTCCGTTCATGCTGGGTGTGCCCGGCATGGTGTATTGCGGAACAATTCCACATTCATTTAGGGAAAGCGCGAAGGGCCCTGGACGTTGTTCCCCTGATCCATCATACCGACCATAGTATTCACCACCACGGTCAGATTTGACAGCCTTGATTTTCTTTCCAAGCTTAAGCTCAACTTCAGCTTTGAAAGATTTGAACATGTCTAGAGACTGAGATTTCTCATGAATTAAATACAAATAGCCGTGTCTTGAGTAATCGTCTATGAACGTAATAAAATACCTTTGTCCATTCCAGGAACCCGTAGGGAAAGGACCACAGATATCGGTATGAATTAGTTCTAAGACGTCCTTAGCTCTATCAGCATTAAAATTCCTTTTGTTTGTTTGTTTACCCTTGATACATTGAATGCAGACTTGAAAATCTGACAAATCCAAGGGTCCAAGAATGTCCTCCGACACAAGCCTCTGAATTCTTTGTTTAGAGATATGCCCTAAGCGCTTATGCCATAAAGTAGCGGAATTCTCATTTAATTTACGTTTTGTACCACGCGATTCTATTTGCAGCATCTCCTTATAGGAACGCTCAATATCAAGCATGCAAAGATTATCAATTAAAGACCCATAACCAACAACATTTGAATCATAAGAGAGACTAACTTTATTATTTCTAAATGAACAAGAATAACCAGATTTGTCCAAAACAGAAATAGAAATTAAATTTCGTCTAATAGACGGTGCAACATATATCTCAACCAAATCCAAATAAAAACCAGTCTTTAATAATAATCTAAAAGTTCCTATAGCTTCAACTGCAGCTTTATTGCCGTTGCCCACATAGATGAATCTTTCAGCATCACTTGGCGGACGGCTCCACAGGCAACCCTGCATGGACATACTAATGTGAGTAGTAGCACCAGAATCTACCCACCAAGTGTCCTTGGGTACTGAAACTAAATTAACTTCATAACAAACAAAAGTGAGAAAATTACCCTTCTTTTCACGCCAGGCGTCATACTTGGAACAGTCCTTCTTCATGTGTCCTGTTTTCTTGCAAAAGAAACATGTGAATTCCTTTGGCTGTTCCCTTGCCTTCTGTCTTGTCCCTCTGCAGTCTCTCTTCCTCTTGCACGCAGTGAGATATAAGCTCATTTAAGGACCATTTGTCCTTCTGAGTGTTATAACTCACCTTGAACTGTCCAAAGTGTGCAGGAAGTGAGATCAAAACCAAATGCACCAGCAAATCCTCAGCAGGAAGCTGTAACTTCAATGCCTTGAGTTTTGATGCGAGATTAGACATCTCCATAACGTACTCCCTAATGTTTCCTTGACCTTTATACTTCATTAATATGAGCTTGGACAAAGCACTACTTGTCTCAGCCTTATCATTTTTGGTAAAAAATTGCTCTATGGTCTCCAGAAACTTCTTTGCACTATTGCTCTCAGCTATCGAGCCTATAAACACTTCAGGTATGGATCTCTTGACAATCATTAGGCACATACAGTTTGATCGGTCCCATTTCTCAATCTTTGCTTCATTTGGGTTCTCTGTAGTGGAGATAGGACACTCCACCCTCAATGCTAAGTCCAAGTCCATGTATCCGAGGACGATCTCCACAGACTCCTTCCAAGACTTGTAGTTCATCCCATTCACCATATGGATGGTTGTAGTTCATCCCATTCACCATATGGATGGTGCTAATCTGAGCAGCGTAGTTAGGAGCGATAGCAGCAGCAACTAGAAGAAGAGAATAACAGGCATGCAATAACATCAACAGGCATGTCAATAAATAACCATAGAGACATGCACAATAATCTTTATATGCAAATTAAACAAGACCCAAAAAAAATATCAAGCGCACCATTAATTCCCAATCTTCGGATTGCAAGAATTAACTGCAAGCGATACTCTCAACGTAATGATCAAATATTGGTGATAAGTCCTGTCAAATAATGGTCACCTTCGGGCATCCCATTATCCACATGGAAAATAACTTTATAATCACCACAAATTTATCATCACAGGCATGTAAGTATCCGGCCAAGTTGTGCCTTCCTTCGGGCCGACAACAGCTCGCATGAATAATTCCATACTACATCTTCTGTAAATTTAATTGAATCAAATTTACGCAACAGAGGTTACTTTGGCAACATGTTGTTTCAACCAACTCAACCAAAATTACCAAACAATTTTAATAAAATGGGGGTCCCGAATTTGCCATTTTCACACAAAAAAAAAAACATGGAAACCTTAATGCTTAGTGTGAAACGAACCTTTAAAAAAAAAAAAGATTCTTCTAATATGTGAACTTTCCCAATAGGTGGCTCTATAGTTCTAACTTTGGTCCTTAGAGTCTGGACTCATTTCGAAATATTACCCACAACCATAGGTAAACTATTAGAAGTGGCAATATCCTCGAAAGGAATCACTCTAAGTTAGGCCTTCGTGATAACCAAACAGGATTTACATCCAGAAGGCTACCACTACTCAACCTTCTACCTATCTCAAGTTGCACTTAGGCCCGGATATAGGGTCTCACTCATAAGTGTGTGAAAAGAGTGTAGGTGTAATATACAAGCAACAAACTCGTTGCTCTAGGTCCTTACTTTGCAGGCGTGGGCCATAAATTCAATATCATTGTTATCAAAAAAAAAAAACTGAGGTACATGTATACATTCACGTCAAGAGCCAATCAATTATGAAACTGGATCTGTTCTTGATCCAAAACAACAATTACATATAACATATAATATAATATATAATATATTATATAAATAAAACACTTTATGCGTGAAAGGCCGGGAAAGAAAAAAAAAAGGAGATCAAGAATTGTCTTATCTTGATCTTTAAAAATCGTGAAAGGCAAGCCGCATTAGGTCTGGATCCTTAAACATTTCAATTCATGAATTCATATAAGACAAACCAAATTGAAACCAAATTGAAAAAAAAAAAAAAAAACATGCCAATGCACAATCTCGGCCAATACGTTTTTGTGGAGCGAAAAAACAAACGTAAAAGCCCCAAATTTTATAAATCCTAATAACTTAACAGTGATGACTGCTCTGATACCACTTGTTAAATATTTTCTTTAGGTTCTTTATTCTTTATGCGGAAGCGTTAAATCTATAGGCATACATCCTAAAACAGATAAACCATATAGCCTAGGATCAACATCATGCCATATTACTAGGATTCGTTATTTATGAATATACCTGGATCCATAATGGTTCCTGACCTTCAGCGTTCTTCAGATGATGAACTCGATCACCAACCTTCACGAACGGAGGGCGGCAATCCTGAAACACGGAGAAGGGAGAGAAAAGAGAGACGGGTAATGAACACCCGTTGGCTTGTGGTTCTTCCTCAACCGGGACTCTTTATGCCTTAGTCGCTCTTCAGATGGGGAGAAGAAGCGGTATGCAATATTGTCCGGTGTATTGGGGACCATAGCCTATATATAGGGTGATGGCCAATTAGGGTTCCTATTATTCCGAAATGGGTCATCAATGACATCCACTCATATTTAGTCCATATCAATTAACTAATTTATTATCAAATCAGAAATTTAATTAGCCTTATCACTTAATTTGATCACATATCAATTAAGGCTCCTAATTGACAAATAGCTAATATAATTAATAAACGATATCTGCCCACATTGTGACATTGAAATATAATTAAATACAAAATATTCCAACAGTTTCAACTTCCATTATTTATGTAATATTTAAAAATAAATAATGGTGGCTTTAATGAACCGTCGTATTATACATTTTGTAGTGACGTGGCCCCGTTAAATGCTTGGTTGGAATGCTTATGTGGCTCGTCCGTGTAATATGGATATTACAGTTGGGGGCACTTGGTCTCCTTCCCCAAATCAAAATGGGATTTCTACCTCTGTTTGGAATTTGGGTTCTCTCCTCCCTCTCTTTGTTCACAAAACATTGGAATCTGGCTGCTCTGCTTGCAAGTGCAGGTCTAATGTCTTCAAAAACCCGTGTGGAACAACTGCCTCCCAAGCATTGTCTGTTAGCGGTGGTAGTAAGTGGGTTCCTCTCTGCTACTATGGAGACAAGGGTATTGTGCGCACTGCTGGCACACCTGCTAACCTTGGGAGAAGGCTTTGGGCTTGCAAGCACTACACGGTAAGATCCATTGTCTCAAAATTTCTCATTGTTGATGTTAGTGTTGCACGGATAAACGTTGTTCATGTTTTCTGCAACCACCCCTCAGCTAGACTCTCCCCCTCAGCCATCCCCTCGGCTAGACCCGCAGCTAAACCCTCAACAAATTGTTCAGCCTCACCCTCGATTTGCCACCGCTTCAACATTATGCACCTCTTCAGCATCAACCACCTCTTCAACATCTGCCACCACTTCAACATCCTCCTCCTCCATTGCAACTGACTCACTCCCTTCATCAGCCTCTACCACTGGAGGTATAAGAACCTCAGGCTATGAAACAGGTTGCGCTACAAACAACTCAACCCTCCCCATGCATTCTCCTATCGTTGCCATTTCTAGTGCACCCACATCATCTATCAATGCCTTCGGCCTAAAATTAAAATATTTTCCTCCAATCTTATAGCACATTGAGTCCACATTTGGATATCCCATTTCTCTTAAAATGTCCATCTCAAAATATGACCTTCCGTCAGGGTCACAATTCCATTCGGTATCTTACCCCTTCTAACAAGTTGTCCCCATGGTGCACCCCAACCTTAAAATACATAAACATCCTCACTCAACTATAAAATAACCAAGACCACAAAACTACAAAGATAAACAAACCAAAAAAAAGGATTTAGGAACACAGTTATTAACTACAGGAAAACACAAAAAGGTTTCAAACAAAGCAATAAACAACTAGGGAATGTCATCAATGTATTAAAGAAATGCCCTAGGTCACCATCCCCAAAACCCCACATGCACGGGACCACAACATTAGAGCATATTATCTACTTTTAACAAATAAACGACAATAGAGAACCCAATAAAATAGGACCCTAAATCCCAAAACACATGCATGCAACGACAACGAAGAAGTAAGCCATTCAAATACCAAACACCATTTCCAAAGGGGAAAAAACCTACCTTGTCAACGGCAGCGAATGCACTAGAAACTACAAAGAGGCGCTTTCTCTGCTTCCACGGTTCCCCGTGTGGACGCTTTTCCTCTGGTAAACCTATAGTGAATAGTGCTCTCCTTCCCTCCTTTTCATGAATGACCCTTCACTTTTTCCCTCCTCCAATCAACGTTATCTAGAGATTACTTAGCCACGCAGGACCATTGCTCAGATGGCCAACAAGGCAGCTAACAGTCATGTGGGCTCAACTTAACGTCGTTACAAACAGGGTTGACTGAAAGGGTAAGTTTGCTTAACGTTTGATACTTAGAGGACCAAATTGGTTCTTTTTAAAGTTAAGGGATCAAAATGAATCTAAAAAATAAGATAAAGGACCAAAAGTATAATTTAGCCAAAAAAAATTTACACAAATGCTCACCGTGACATATTATTTACCCAAATGCTCATCTTTTTTGTGCATTAAGAGAAGTTGGCTTTTTGGCTGCTGACTTTTCACCATCAAATATTATTTTTAAATTTGTAAGGGAAGTCGGCGATGGTCAACTTTAGGGGTTAAATTATGTTTTAGTAGTGTAAATGTTATTAAATTTGTGTTCTGTTAGTACAAAAAATAAATATATTATTTTATCATGCAATGCTTTTTTAATTAATTAATATTATTATATAACTTATGCAACAATGAAATATAATTGAAAACTTAAAATACAAACTAATTTATATATAATAGTACAATATTAATACTAAAATTCTACACTTTTGTCTGATGTAATGTACCTGTTGTTTTGGTATGTCTTGATGTTAGAGATGGCATATATTCGATTTTTTAGAATTGTTTAGGTGATATTAGTTACAGTTTTCAATTTGAATAGATTCTTGTATATGGGTTTAGGTACGCCTTGTACTCTAATCAATATATTTCTTTGCTTATAAAAAAAAAATAATAAAATTTGTGATTGCAAGACTAATACAAATATTAGACCAAATTTAATCTCTTAAATGGTGATCAGTACTCCCACACTATAGACCGTCTACCTCGCATTTGTTGTTATTCATCGTTGATGGGCTGCTCATCTTGCTTCCTTGCCTCTAAATTAAAACCGGCGACATGGATTGCGTAGGAATGAAGATCATAGTAAGAATCTTAACGGTGTTGTAACTTATAGACAAACCTCACACCAAAACTATTTTTAAAGATGTCGATTAATGTGAAAAAAATCACAGGACAGAGTCGGTTTGGGCATTGTCCACTTCCCTTAAAAAATGATGGTGAGATCGGCAACTAAAAAGCCAACTTCTCTTAATGCATAGCAAAAATGAGCATTTGGGTAGATAATCTCCTATCGTAAGCATTTGTGTATTTTTTTTTTTTATAATTAAATATTTTTTTCTGGGCATGGCTAAAAGGCAAAATCCTTTTGTAGAGCCTCAGTCTCACAGACACACAGTTACAAATAACTTCAGTAGAATATTGACGTGATAAGCTTTTAAGAATCACGCAATATTTTTCATTTCTAGCTAGTAAAGGACAAAAAAAGCCAAGTTGAATAATGATGTATGGTACATAGATTCTTCTACCATTCTTAGCAAGCTTTTCCACAGAGATCTAAATTATGGCATTAGCATTCCTATATGTCGGCGCTAACAACGCCATTAGTTGTACTTTACTTATTATTTCAATTCGAAGGTCTCGCCCATCCACAAAAATGAACATAATACCACACTAAGCCTTCCTTTTCTTCGAAGTCATTTGCTATTTGTCATTAGTTGTTTGTGGCCTTGTGATTGTGGGTTGGCCCCCGTGGCCAACACAAGTTATTTTAAATGTGTGAAAGAGGGCAAAAGCTGTTGGTAGTAGTATTAATGTGGAATGCCTAAAAACCCACACATGTTGCCGACCTTTCATGTGTTTCAGTGTGGGATAGTATCCAGTACTGTTTCATATAGTGTGTCACAAACCTGATGATGCATTTTGATTGATCAGTTAATTTAAATATTCAATATATATTGAGAGATGATATTTCTTGACTAATTAAAATTTCATAATTAATATAGAATTGTGACACATTTTATGAAAGGACAGATGTTATTCTCTTCGTGACATGTTAAGTCAACTCTAACAATTACTCAGAATAAAGTTGGACACTAGCTAGGTTCGTGTACAGATTTTTTGTCAAAGCACGATAGATGTAAAGTCAAAAAGGGCATAGATGTGCGTTGGTGGTTGGGCCACTCTACAAGAGTTCTTTCTTCTCCACCACCCTTTTTGAGGACTCAGTTCCATATTTTTCGCTCCGATCTCGGTTCTCCCAGGAAGGCCATGATTCAATTTTTTATGACTTGATATGAATCCACTGATCACCAACTAAAACTGAAAAAATAAGAACTAAAACTGAAAAAATAGTTGTTATTTCACCATTCTTATGGTTTCCTTCTCCTCAAGATGAAAAACCAATGGTATAATTATGTTTTTATCCTAGAAATATGGTTTAAATATAGCTTATTTAAGTGTTTATGCAATAAGCTCTTATTTAAATAAGCTAAAAATAACTTATTTTCATAAATTTCTTTGACAAGCTTATGAAAATAAGTTAAAAACAGCTTATGAAAATATCGTAAATTATTTTCATAAACTATTTGTATAAGTTTAATTCCATAAGCTATTCTCATAAGCTCTCCATAAGCTCTTCCAAACGTACATATTCTTTTTTTTTTTTATTCAAGTTTTTAAGAAAATTTGATTTTAGATCTTGTAAGTCTAAAAGCATGTTTGTTTAAGCTTAAAAAAATAAATGATTATTCAGAAACGTTTTTGACAAAAATGATTTATGTAAAATATCATAAGTTATTTTGTGTTTAGCTACAATTATAAAAAGTATTTTTTACTTTGAAAAGTGATTTTAAGTTGTTTAATGATGTAATAAAGTAATTTTTCTTCTTATAAATTATAATAAATGATAGTTGAGTTCCTTAAGCATGTTGTCAGATGTTTGATTCTTGTCGTGTGTATGAGAAAGACTTTGTTGGGAGAAACAAAACTCACTTCGGTGATCAGATCTACGGCTCGAAAGGGATTAGTCTTCGACTATCGGCTAGAGGATGCCCTTGGTACACCAAAAAATAATAAAGAACATAAAAAATTACTTCCCAATAAACATGAGTGGTGATTTTTAAAATTTGAAGGGATAATTTTGTCAAATAAATTAATAAGTGATAACCATTTGTTTCTCTCTCCTCTTTGGTAAAAATATTTTTGCTAGAAACTAGAAAACCTAACTTCTCCTAAAAGCGTTTTTTAAGAAACAATTTTTTAAGAAACCCAATCAAACACGTTTTGAAATATCAAAAGTGTTCACTACAAGAAAAAGGGCTATTACCAACGTTCAAAAGCCTTCAGAAACGACCTAAAGCCATCGGTAATGGCCCTTTTCTGGTGAACAACCGACAATCCTTTATTTGTTGAAAAGAAGCTCCACGGTAATGCATACCGATGGGCTAACGCAAAAGGTGGTCGATAAGTACTGACGGAAAAAGTCATCAATACAAGGCAGGTAATTACCGACGGAAGAAACCGTCGGTAATGCCACAACAATACCGACGCGCTGGTCGTCAGTAAACTATACTGACGGTCAAGCCGTCAGTATTGTCCAATCTACAATGCCGACAGTAATAAATGACAACAGTACCGACGGCTTGCCCATAGGTAATTCGACGGGACAAATTGTACGCCTATTTGCGCCAATCTTACTGACGGACATGCCCGTCGAAAATGGTGAAGTTATCGAAGGCTACGTGGCTGTCTTTAAAAAGTCATCGGTATCCGCACGTTTTCTTGAAAATGTTTTTTTAATAAAAAAATGACTTTTAAAGGAAAAAGCCTAACCAAACTCACTCTAAGTGCAATCGTGATAAACAAGTCACTAATACATGATATTAGTGCATGAGTGAAGTTTTTCTTTGTTACATAAACATTTAGCCTTTGTTTGGATGTGAGAGAAAATGAGGGAGGAAAAATTGAAGGAAAGAAAATGAAGAGGAGAAAAGTAAAGAGGAGTATATTTTTTTTTTGTCCTATTTTTTCGATCAAGAGAAAAAAGTGTAAAAAAACCTATATGCCCCTGAAATAATAATAATTATAGATATAAGCATTTTTGGATAAATGTGCAATTTCAAAACATTTACTAGTCTTTTAACTCGTTGCGCGGGTATATTTCTTCTGGATAAAAATTTTGTGTTCTATTTTGGTGTACTATACCATATTACAACTAATAAAAATTTGTCATGTAAATTAAAATTTTATTTAATATTGAAAAAGTAAAATACATGATAAGATATTATTGATTATGACATAACAAAATAAGATAGAAAATTTTCATTCTTTTCTTCTTACCAATATTTCTGATTAAACTCAATGAGCACAATGTACTTGAAAAAAAGAACTGAGTCAAGTAGTTAAATAAAACAGGCAATTTAATAAAAATGAGGGAGTAAATGAGAGGCCCAATATTTCTATTGAACAGATTTAAAATGAGAGACCCAACACACGAGACAACATTTGTTTCTAATGAACAAATTTAAAATTCAAGAAGATTTAATTACATATAAATATAACCACATAAAAACATTGAAAACTTATTTGATTTATTTCTCCGTTTTTTTAGTGCAAGTTAATCATTTTTAAAAAATATATTTATCTATCATATTATTTTTCTTCTTTTTTCAAAATCCATTTGATTTATTTATTCTCTTTACTCGATGCAAGTGAACCATTTTAATTATTTTGCAATTGCCAATATGCAGCTTCTTTATGGAATTGGTTAAGTTGTTCTATTAATTGTCCAATTGATACATCATCTATGTTAGCTGTACTATCTGCTTGTAATATGGATTGGAGCTCATAGCTGAAGGATATAATTGTAGCTGCGGTTACCTTTGTCATTTGGGCTATTTGGTTTTGTAGAAATAAAGCAAGGTTTGAAAACAGATTAATTCCAGTTCAGCTCACAATCAGTTGGATCTCTTCTAATGTTTCTCTGTCTAGAAAATTCAGCAAATGTCTTCTGATATTTCAGAGTTTGAAATTCTAAAAAAAAAATCGGTTTCTGATCATCTTAGAGTTGCACCTTCTATTAGGGAGGTTAACTGGTATCCACCAAGGAGTCTCTGGATAAAATGTAATACAGATGGGACTGCATTGGGAGCTCCTTGTTTAGCAGCTTGTGGGGGTATATTCCGTGATAGAAGTGCAGCAGTGCTTGGTTGTTTTGCTGCAAATGTCGGAACTGCTAATGCATTCCAGGCTGAGTTTATTGGAGCTATGTTTGCCATTGAAATTGTTGTTGTAAAAGGATGGCATAATTTGTGAATTCAGTGTGATTCAATGCTGGTTATTCTAGCCTTCAAGAATGCTGATTTGTTGCCATGGAAGCTAAAAAAACAGGTGGAATAATTGCCTACTGCTAGCTATCTAGGAGTATGAATTTTACTTTTTCTCGTATTTTTTCGTGAGGGCAATGTATGTGCAGATAAACTTGCCTCACATAATTTAGCTAGTCAGGGATTTTATTGGTGGGATTTAATCCTAGGTTCATTAGTGAGGGATTCTACCGAAACAGGTAGGACTTCCTAACTTTAGATTTAGATAACTCTTTTCATGGGTTTGGTGTTGCCCCCATCTTTCATTTTGTATTCATTATTCATTTTTAAGTTTTTCATAATATTTTGATGTGCTGTAAATGATTGCTGAGGATTGTGATGCCAACCTAATTAAGATGACAATTCTCATAGCGATGTTTTTGTACATCATGTTGCTTAAAAAAAAAAAGTGAACCATTTTTAAAAATATACTTAACTATAATATTTTTTCTTCTCTCTTGAAAATCGATTTGATTTATTTATCCTATTTTAATATGCAAGTTAATCATTTTTAGAAAATATATTTATATACCATATTATTTTTCTTCTTCTCTCTTGAAATTTATTTGAGGCCTTTTATCCTGTGCAAATTTAACCTTTTTTAAAAAGTATATTTATCTATCGTAGTAAAAGTATAGTTAACCCATATTCACTTCCAACATTCACAAAGTAATGTTCCTTCTATCTCAAGCATCCTAACAAACGATTGTGTATACCATACATTATATATCCAAAATGGATAGATTAGTTCGGTCACGGAGCACACAACAATTTGAATTTAGCATGACAACCATTTTTCCATGAAAAATATGGATAAGGATGAAAGTTTGGATTACTTGCCAGTTATTCAATTGAAGGTCATGCTTGAAAAACCAACATGTCAAAGAAAAGAGCAATTAGAACCAAAATGTTGCATATACAATAGGACGAAAACATGATTTCTCATGTTCCTGTCCTGTCATCTGTTACACCAATCAAAATTTGCCAACATATTTAAAATGCAATGTCATTTATTTGATAAAATAAGAAGCTTCTAACTAACGCTGTAAATAATCATTGCTCCTCCAATCTCTCTCACAAATCATAATTCCATAAATGAATTCCACCCTCCTTCACAATTTCCACAAGCAGCATTGTTATACGGACCGTGGAGGAATTCCACCCTCCTTCACAATATTTGAGCAAAATAGTATGAGCTACTGTTATAAACACAAGCAAGTAGCAGGACTGTGAATCTAAGGATCGTGGAGCATCAGAACTTTTGAGCAGCAGCAGTTTTCCCTCATGGGGTTCTGCTCCATGCTATTTGGGGCATCTATTGATTTCTGATTTGTGTAAATTATGCTCTAAATCATCTCTTTTCCTATAGCTTTTGTGTTCTTTGGTTGATTGGTTATTTGTACATTTTGCTAGTAAAGAACATAAATAAACCAAGCTATATAAAACATAGGCTATATCTAAGACAAGTAAGTAATAATCATTACAATCTCTTCACTAAAATTGCTTAGCTTGTAGTCATAGACAAACCTTAAATGCAATCACATCATAAGCATGGCTTCCAAAGAAGTGACTAATTTGTATATAAGACCATTATTTAAAATATCATAGAACTCAACTAACGTACAAAGAACAGGGTACATCTAAGAGAGCTAAGTAATAATAACTAAAATATCAGCAATCAGAAAGTTAAGATTGAGTACCGATATAAAAATGATATATTTAATAAAGGATTTAATTAGTATGCATTGTCAGTGCAAATTTTTTTTTTACAGAATCAACCAATCAGAAATTGTCACATAAATTAAAATGTTTTACTCTTATCCTAACTATCTTAAAAGTTACTCATACTATGATTTTTGATTGGTTGACAGTATAAAAAACTTTACACTGACAGTACATAGCAATTAAACTCTTTAATAAATTAAGAAATAATGTAATTAGATTTTCAATAAAATGTTACCTTAAAGATAGCAAACCATTCCTAAGTTATGCCAATCTCCATCCTTCACATTCTACTGGTTTTTTTCTTTTTTTTGTTACTTCTCTAATACATTCCTAAGTTATGCCTCTGTATATACATTCTTGAGTATGGTGCAATAAGGTAGTGATATATAATGAGTCAAGGTAATGAGTATGAAGGGGAATAAAAAGTGAACGAGTTCTGCAATGAAATTGATGGATTGCCATAGTTGAAAACTCAAGGTACCGAGGACTAAGAATATTTTTGTGTGCTGCAGCTATGGATTTCTCATCTATATGCATTTATGGACTTGTTTAGATATTGGAATTCCCTTTTTCATCCTCCCTGTTCCATTTTTGCACGGGTTCCAAATGCTTATGTCTAATTCTTCCACTACAGCTGGCTTTATACACTATGTGTTTGGTTAACTGTTTGTGATGAAGAGGCATACTCATGAAATATTAATGGGATAGGTTAAGATAAAGTATGTAGGTGATATGGGAATTAAAGTTGTGATATGAGATGCATTGAATGATTAAGGGTTTCCTGTGTTGGAAGAGAACCTTTTATACTACGCTTAAAATTTTAGAATTGATCAAGGCATGCTAGTTTAAGAATTAACAGAACATGAGGTGAGGTGAGTTATAATATTAACAACATTATAATCCCTTCTACAATTCCTTTCAATATGCCCGAAACTCTTATATTTGTGTTAAAGCTATTATGCATTCTATTCTATTAAAGCAAGAGTCAATAGGGAAAATTGAATATTTCCATTGACATGATCAATTTTTTACAAACCAAGTCATTCATACAGTGACCTAGACTACTACACAACCATACTCCATTACAAAAAAAATTCTGAGTGTTTGGCATTGGAAGGAAAAGCTGTAATTCCAATATCAAACACAAATTCTCACAAAAAATAGGCTACAAAATACACTGCCTAAACTTGCAAATATAACACATTAACAACCTAAGTTGATACAAAAGCATCCAAACACAAACATACAGCTGCAAACAAAGCAACCCTTCCACGCTACTCCTTAGTCAGCTCTTCCACTACACAACACGATTTATGAACCCTGGACCATACCAAACAATAAAATGCATTTGTGAGAGAGGGGGAGAGAAATAAAAGTACAAAACTACAATGAAATAATCATATTTCTTGCCATTCAAAATCTAATAATCAAATGACAGCTTCACAAAGTAAAAAAGAACAAATTGTTATACCATGTGCACCATGTGCAGTTTCTAGAAAATCTTGATTTACATATATATGCTAATATGTCCTTTAGGCAAACTCAGTAAATGGCTTTATTAATAGAACAAATACTACTAATAATAGTAGTTTATAAGAACATTTCTTATAAGAACAAATACTTCTTAGAATAGTAGTTGATAATAATAGTAGGCTGCTTTGGTTCCAAGCTTGTTAGGAACATTTCTTCCAAATGTTTCCTAAAAATATATACATGAAATTAACTCTCACTCGGGTAAAACAGAATGGAACTTTCCACTCTGGAAGAATATTCAGGCTTAGATGCCTTTTAGATGGGTGTCTTCCATTCTTATCAAAGAATATTATACAGTGGTCGATCCATGCCATATATTGTGATTTGGGTTCCACTCAAAGACAATAATAATTAGCAAGAGATCAAGAATATCCATAGACATGACATGGAGGTTGTACGTGAATAAGAATGGGTTGAGAAATGTAGTGAGCATCTTTCAACAGTGACAAACTGGAATGAAAAGGTTTTATGGAACTTTTCGGAGATCTTATACTTCACATCAATTAGCAGGTAAAACCCAAATAAGATGATAATGAAAGCTGAAGAAACAAATAATAGAGAAATATATGTATGTATACAGACCATGCTTTGGGTTTGAAGGCTTAGATCTCTGGACACCCAAAGAAGCAAGGTTGTAGTTAGCTCTCCTGCCGTCGATTTCGGGAGCGGCATCCACACAAGCTCTCACGGCAGCTTCTGGTTTGCGAAAAGTAACCTAAAATGGAAATAAACATGCATGAATTCATTCACCATCAGCAGAAGAAGAATGAAATAAAGAAAGATGAAATTGACAAAGCAAATCTTATTCATAAACTTCATTCATATGGATTTGAGATCTAGTGGTAATAAGAATCCAATAATAGAAATAAGATAGGATTATTAATTGCTATATGACCTGGAATAAAAAAAAATAGACCTGGAATTAGGGGTGTTCGCGGATCGGTTCGGTTCGATTTTGAGTATAAAAACCATCCGATCCAAAGAGTAAAATATCATGCGGTTCGATTCGGTTCGGTTTGCTTCTTTAAAAAAATCCGAACCGATCCGATCCAATTAAATGCGATTTGGATCGGTTCGGTTAGTTCGGTTTGGTAAAAATAAACATGGTCAATTAAATGTGGTTTGCCCTCTTTCCACTCTTTTAATTTATTTCATACCACAAAGGCACAAAGCCATAAATCAAGCAAACAGTGCGTCTTTTGTTGAAGACAATAATCTTACTACTTAGACAAATATTTGTACATACAAACACGTTCTATATCAAGCAATAAGTATTTCAGAAAAATTGAATTCTATATATTTGATTCTTTTGAAAATGAAAATTTACTAAGTTACACCTAAAGAATAAAGATGGTCCAAAAAGAAATTTTTAGACTACAGTGAGTGAACAGTGATGTGCTGTGTGTGTGGGTAGTAAACGTAAAGCACAACGTTATATTACATGAATCGGTTCGGTTGCGGTTCGGTTCGGTTTCATGAAAGCAAACCGCAAACCGAACCGAACCAATCGGTTCTCATCAAATATCATCCAAAAAAATCCAAACCGAATCGGTTTTTATCGGTTTTCGGTTAATTTGGATCGGTTTGCGGTTTTGTAGCGGTTCGGTTTGGATCTGAACACCCCTACCTGGAATGTAGGCTCTTGTGTCTCTAACAGGCTCAAGAGGAGAAAACTCACCTTAAAGCAGCAGAAAACTCAGTAAAAACAGGCTTTTTCTCAAATAGATGGCAAGCAAAACCATGTAATAACATTTGAAACTCTGCACATTCACATCATAAGGTTCCAGAATTGATCCAACCCAAAATTACAAGCAGCACTTTGCTAATACACTTAACTAAAGCATAAAATATCTTATATTGAAGTCCAAAAAAAAAAAAAAAAAAAAAAAATCTAATATACTTGAATATGTGTGCGAGTGCTGCTCACCCTTATGATCCGGCGGCCAAGCAAAAGGCTTTCCAGCTGCAGCCTCCCGGGCATGTCTGCAGGCAAGTTAGGTTCCACAGAAATATGTCAAGGCAACCTTGAAATATTGTTGACATTAAAGGGAAAAACAAAGAGAGGGAAGAAAAAGAAAATGAAAAACTCCCAAACCTGTGAAGCTACAACATATCTGTAGAGTCAGGGAGGCCGTGTTTGGCTCGGTACCTTCATATAACTTGGAGCTAAGAATGAAGGTCAGCACAACTTTTAGAACTGTTATTGATACTCTATCTCTATACTAGCGTAAGTGACCCGCGCGTAATAAATTTTCCTTCAGAATAGATTGTTATAATATATAATTCAATTGCTAATTGTAATTAATTACTATTTTCATTTCGAAATATATTTTATTTATTGAGTGAAATAAAAATACTAAGTTTATTTATATCATAATTATACAATGTTAATTAAGATATAATTATAGATTAAATAAAAATTCAAAATATAAATTTCTAAACCCGAATCTAACATCACAATCAACATATACAAAATTTTATCATTGAACTAATAAGAAGGATTTAACTGAGTTGATATCAAATTGAAAAATTGTGAAAATGATACTTTGCTTTAATTCTTTTTTCAAGTTGTCCTCTAAAACACGTCCACACCAAAGTGTATTCGAAGATGGAGTGCTTGGATTGCTTGGAAACTTCAGCTACTCACTTTCTCTCTTGCTTTTAGACACTACACTACACAACATTAGATCCAAGAACAAATTTGGAAGCAATACCTGGTAAACAGATTTGTTAGACAACACAATCCCTAAATAGAGAAACTCCACATATACGTTGCAAAGCTGTAAATTGACAATCAAATTTTTGGAAAGGAAAAAAAAAAAAAAAAAAGAGGTTAAATGACAATGCTTCCTAGTTTATCCAAGAAAATTTTAGTTGAGAATATTATCTAAGAATAAAACCAATCACACACATAAGCAAGAACACACCGCAAGTCAAATGTTAGCAGACATAGATAGCAAATAACAAGATCCCTATTTAGTACCTAGTATTTAGTACCACATTAATGAAAGCATTATTTATAGACTAAATAATAAAGATTCAAAAAATCAAGATACTCAAAGCACATGCTTTTCATACACTCAATTGTTTTGCAGATTGCAACTATTATCAACTCTCCAGAAACCCCACCAAACGCCTAGATATGAACTCATAAGTTCTTTGAATTTATAAGAATCCTAACAATGGCTACATCCTTTAAAAAGAACAACTTTCTCCATTTCTCACCTTTTACTTTATAATTGATTGATATATAGTTCTAATTCAAATTTCATTCCGCTGGTAGGTTCTATGCAAATAGTTATGCAATTACCACAAAAACAAATGTTCTTATAACTCTTGATGTTGCAAGGCCTCTTTTCATATGCTCACTTTGGGAAGGGCCTCCATAGGGAATGGAGAAAACTAAATTTGTGTGATCTTCTCTACTACAAATTTCGTACCCACTAAAGCTAGCAGCAACTTTAGTGACCACTATATTAGCCTGGAGTAACTCATTCATATTTGTCGACTCTGTTGACAAGCTTGCTCAATTTTAATACTTCTTCAGCCATTTACGCTGCATATCACCTAATTATGCGTCATTTTCCCAAGCTTCCCCCTCCACTAAACTTATATTTTATAATTCAAAAGTTATTTAAATTGATCTTCCATTTGCTAACTTATCTCGCCTCTGTTACACATGTATGGTAATGTTTCCCAACAAAATTTAAAGCTCAATGAACAAAACATCTGTCTTATGAACCAACTCTACACTTAACACAACCCCCTCCTAAAAAAATTTCATCAATATAGCCAATCCAAACCATTTACATTATGGGGAGGTTTATTATACATGCTAATGTGCATATCTAAAATCCTCCATCTTTAAGGGAGGAATGTCAGCACTGCTACACAGTCCAGGTAAAGATTTGTTCTCAGCCAATGCTAAACTTCTCTCCTGAAAGATATTTCATGTCAAAGTAAATATAAGAGATCACCAAGCCTTGAAATATTATGTAAGCACAATAAAGTGCATAGGTTATATATCAATGTCACTTATAAGAATTCATGCATATTCTTCATTCAGTTAACTACTTTAGCACTGAACTGAGAAAATTATGAATGAGAAATGCAATACACCCATTGATACAATAGTGATAGAACAACAAAGAAGCAAAAATCACGGGACTGATTCAAGTAGACATAGAAAGTTGTCCTCAGAATGAGCTCAACGACACTGAAGTAGATAACTTTTCATGTGATAATCATACTTGCACTTGTTTCCTTCAAATTAAAACCCAAATTCTGTTAAAAAATAAATAGTGTTGGAGCTGGCAGCCCACTTAACAACACCCAAATCAGAATGTTCTCACTTCTTCTGCATATTTTATACTCATATTTCAGACTAACATGATGATTAAATTCCCCTCACAGATATTCATAAACGTGACCAGATGATTTTTTACTAAAATCAAGGAAAATGATGTAATGTGAATAGTTTCAAAGTTCAGTACATTCAGCGATGCTTGATTTCTCCTACTACATTTTTTATTTCAAGTTAAGCATAGATTTCAAGGACTTCACAAATACATAAACCTCAAGCATCATATCCTCTTCCTAACATTACAACCAATTCCAGCAAGTTCATGCCCCATACTCCACTAAATTTACAAAATGCATTCACCATCTTCATTCAACAAATTTTATTCTACACATGGTCTTCATGACCGAGAATCCAAATGAAACAATAAAACAAAATAAATGCGTCAAATATTTCTTCATTTCGATTGCGTATTCACCAAAATCAGTTAACATCTTCAAACATAATTAACTTTTCAGTCCCAGCAACAGAACAGAGAAACATCATCAGGGTCTTAATCTATAAAGGCAAGAAGAAATTCCAAAAGCCACAAAAACTTTGTATTAGTTAAACTTGAAGCACTCAAAAAATATTTGTATTAGCTGAGTCATTTGATGTATCGAATTTTGAACAGAAACAGGCATACAAGATAAAATAGAACATTGTATCTCTGAAAGTTATTTCTTAGTCAATTCAACACCTTCCAGAAGTGTTTTCAGAAGCTTTACCGCTTCAGCAGAGTCATTTGATGTATTGAATTTTGAAAAACTTTCCTTTGCAACAGAGGAAGCTCTTCTCAAATTGTTTGCAACATCCAGTAAACTCTCCTCAATGATGGGATTGAAAAGGAGATAGTAAAGTGTATCTACAACTCGTTTTCAAAACTAATGTCATATTTATGAAAAGGAGATTTAGAATAATGAGTTAATCTTTAACTTAATGAGCTAAAAAATTAGTAGGCTTATAACTACAGATTGAGGCTTGAGTATTTAAAAAAAAAAAAAAAACATTTCAATAAATTTTACATTCACACTAAATCATTTAACCACTGTGCTGTGGCTTTAACTCATGCATTTCCAGATCTAATGCACTGTGCTTGATGATGAACCCGGGTCCCGGCAAACCAAAGTCACCAAAATAAGTCCCACCTTGAATAATACCTCCCTGTGACAAATTTCCTTCCATTACTTTTCACAAACAAAAACTCAAATTAAACCATTAAACTTATTACACCTCAAATCCAAGTTCATACCCAATTTTGTAAGTGCTTTTCACCTAATCTACAGATTAAATTCATATAAACCCATGTGGCCATGTCTATTCAATCCTCCAACAACTTTTGGAATCCCATGTATCATCCTTTAGATCTTCAAGTCAAAATAGCCCTCAATCTAATCCTTCCCCCAAAAATCATTTCAGAGAAACCAATAATCCCAATCCACAAATAGAAAAATTGCACATGCCAACAGAGAGATTCAATTCCTAAATAATTATCCAAAAGCAAAACAAAACAGGAAATTTCAACAAAGTCCAGCAAAAAAAAAAACCCAAATGAATAAATCTCGATATATCAGTCAAACAATTTTAGCCAATTTCTAATTCTTCTATTCTATCCAATAGATAATGGCAAAAACATTTTAAAAAGATAGAGAAAAGAGAAAAAATAATTACCCATTGATTTGTTCCAGCCCTCCTATAAGATTCATCACTATCAAAAGATGACGTGATTGGAAATCCAGAGAAACTCGTTCCGAGCTCAAAATGGAGGGAAATGAAAAACCAAGATTTGAAACCAAATATATAAGGAATCAGAGAAGGGAAAAATGAATAAAAGAAGAACACAAAGACAAAGAGAGATGGGAAGATTTAAAGAGAGAGAATGAAGTTTCGTTTCGTTCACTTTAAGATCACCCGCATCAAATCTCAAGTGAACCATTAATTAGCTCATTCATAGACCTTGAGACGGGGTAGACCCTAGGATTTGAGGGGCTGAACCACCATCACCACCGAGGGGAGGTTGTTGGCTACGTGACCATAGTTCACTCCAATGGAACAACATCTAAAACACAAAAGATAAAATTGAGTTAGCATTCAGTTTGAAGATAAATAGCAATGCTTAACTTAAACTCAGAAGATGCATCCATCAAGTTACAATCTTTGTCTTGCTTGTACCCTTCTTCCCCAATTACAGGAAAGGTTACTCTATTTGAAGATATAACTGACAAAGGTTCAGGCAAACATGTTGATATAATGGCATCAAGTAATGAAATATTAAAATATTAATATAAATGATCATTAAAAATGGCACTACCTTTATTGCAATGATTTCTGTTTTTAAACCCTATTAAACAAGCATTATAGAGGAATCATCCTTATTACCAAAATGATCAACGAAAACATCTAAACAGTGCCAAATTCTGTATAAAGAACAATCATATGTTATATGATTGTGTACTTACAATATGAAATCACAAATAGACATAAAACTGAGAAAAGAAACCCGGCCTTGTAAAATGAGGTGAAGAACAGTGCCAAATTCTGTATAAAGGCCTAAACATAGAACAACAAAGGCAGCATCAGACAGACACTGCATAAGCAATTTAGTAAATCAGGCATATTGTCTCAGAAAATTACGAAGACCGACTTGTTCCTCGGTTGAACCATATATACGCCTGGGATGTATTTGTAGTAGGTGGGAGCATGTTCTGCATTAAACATAACATCATCCCAAAATCAGTCAGAGAAATTGTTTTGCAGATCAAAATAGAACAAAATGGACAGAAGACTATGATGAAGCAAGGAAATATAAAATAAAAGATATACAATGTAGTATGTGGAACAGAACGGAAAGCTATCATGTGCAGCTGAACCATGAAGATATTATACATCTTAATATATTGTGCATCATTTTTTTTGGTAAGTATATTGTGCATCATAATAATTCCCAAATTGAAGGGCTGCCACCTGGGAACATAAAAAAAGAATAACGATCTTGAAAGTTTCTACTAAAAGCATAAGCACTTGGAAGAGGAAACATACCTCGGTTAATTAATGTTTTCCCCATCAGCTTCAGCCCTAACTACATTATTAATTGAATCCATTTCAAGCATCATAATTTCAAACAAAATCCAAAACAGCTGCAAACCAAAAATTTGCAATTAAGCAAAGAGCTAAATAGTTTAAATATCACAATAGTAACACAATAGTACACCATTAAAAATCGAACATGATCATATACCCATCCGTAAATATACAAAACAAAAAACTATCCAACAGAAAAAATATACAAAAAAACCATTTGCAGGTTTCACTTTTACCTGATACAACTTCAAAGAAGAGAAGTTGAAAACTTAAATTAAACGAAATAAAGTATACAAAAAACCAATAAAAATTTTAAACTTCATTGTTTTTTGAATCCTAGCAAACCACCAACTGATCAGACCAAAGGAGAAGGATGAAAAAAAGTTCAGGAAAGTTACAGGGTGAAACTGAGAAGCTTGGAAGAAGTTGTTGAAACCCATAATAGCAACCACATGTTAGAAGCTTTATACTAAGAGAAAAACACCACACTTTCAGATTTGAGTAAAAGAAAAACATATGCAGACCAGAGAAAGATTAATGAACCACAGAGAAGAAACCTCTGCGGCTTCGCATTCCGACCCAAAAGCGATCGACGTTTTCGGCAGCAGAGAGTCAAATAGGGCGAAGAAAGCGACGACGAACGGGAACCGAAGCCCAGGAGTTCGGGAAGATGCTGGAGCACGTGGATGAGGATGGGATCTGAAAATGTCAATCCTATAGCACGCAACATAGATCTGACCAGAGCTCCTCAACACATCGAAGGTCGAAGTACGCGACACAGATCTAACCGCGATGGAAGAGGACCTCGCTGAGGCCCACCATAGCCATGTCGTAACCTTCTTTGAGGAGGTCATCATAGCTGCACGCGCCGCCAACTGAGGGTCGCTTCTCCACCTCTCATTCCTCCATCAGTGATTTTACCTATTATTTTTTCCCTCAGTGATTTTTCAACTGAGGTCAGTGATTTTTACTCAACTCGCAGAGTGCAGATGATAACACGGCACCTCTCAGATGATCAGACTAGAGAAGGTCAAACACTCAAAGCTGTCATTTCATTTTTCAAATAAGAAAACCCTATCAAAAGAAAAAAAATTCCCAAAAAATTGTGGTTCCAATAGGTGTAATTGAACAGTAAAAATGGATTCCCCATTATTCAATGTATAGATAGATAGATAGATTTTGTTTTCCTGGTATTGCTTTTTTATCCCTTTCCTTTGATGTTCTGGATTGGTTTGGCTCTTTTTCACTTTAGAAATTTTTTTGATACTTTACAATCTATTGTCAATTGTCCAAAAAAAGTTGTATATATAATACAAGATTTTGCACGAACGCACTCCACATATGATTTATTATTGGTTTGATGAATTTTTTAGTCTTTGTGTTACGGCCCACGTTTCAAACCAGCAAGATATCATGGGAGGGGAGGCCCAAGAAATAGTAGAAAAACTTATATCACAGACCAGGGCCCAGCGTAACCCGATTAAGCCCAAATAGCTGAGGGCAGGGACGGATCCAGGTGTTAGAGAATGGGGGCACTTGCCCCCACTAAGTAAAAAAATATAAATATTAAATGTTGAGTAATTTCAATTTTGCCGTCACTAAAAAATAAATGTTACCCCCACTAAAAGATAAATATTGCTTCCATTGGGTTGCAACCCTACTTTACATAATACTTTTTTTTTTTTTGTGAATAATTAAGTTTGCAATCGTATAAGATTAATACTAAAATGACGGTTTGGTCACATACATAGAGAGAAATATTTTTATAGTGTTGAAAATGAAAAAATATATAATAATTTCAAAATATGATAATGATGTCATTATTTTATCACTTAATTTATAAAAAATTTATAGTATATGATTTCGTCCCCACTAATCAAAATTTATGGATTCGTCCCTGGTTGAGGGATTATGAGCTACCATGAACTCTCACAAAATATAGTAAGTATAGAATCATCTTGGTGCACTTGTTAGAATCTAGATTCTAGCACAAGATCATCCAGTTATGTTGAGTTGTCCAGTTTGTTAGGCACCCCCTTTTATGTAACGAATTTGATGGATGAATGCAAGTATTCCAGTTGTTAAATTTTCTTTCTTTGTATGGAGGTTCCTCCCCTCTAAAGGAGGCATTTCTTTTTCTGTTTTTCTTATTTGGTTACCCATTGCCCAAACCTTTACATTTTGGTGCTTTCGTTGATCAAGCCTTCCTCATCTCGTCCTTCCAATAGCCTAGAATCTTCACTCTTGACCCAAATCCTTCACAGTCATTAGACTCTTCAGAACGATGTCACTGCCCTCACCACTGAGCTATCCAACCTCAAAATGCGCCCCGGCTCTTCGAACTCCACCCCCACGAGCAACGAAACCAACCCTAACCATATTTTCTCTTCCAAAATCGAACAAATTACGAATAATTTAACTTATTTACGCCAGTCCTTCATCCATCCATTTTTTTTCTCAAAAGGATACTACGAGAAAAAAAGACACTTAAGAAATCATGCCAATGAAGCATTCCTAAATGGATCAGGATCCTCTCCTATTGTGGAAAAACATGATTGAATATTAACCTTAATTACATTGGTATGAAATTGATTTATTTTGAGATAAGGTAAATAAGTTTAACTTAAATGTAAGGTTGAGATTTGTTGAACAAGACCCTCCGGTTTTGCCACACAACATGAGAGGATCCTGATCCTTCCCAAATCTACAAAAAAAAAAAAAAATAAATATGATGTACCGAAAAATACGATATTAGAAGTCTTCAACTATAAATGAACTCGATTTAAAGGCAAAGAGCAAAAGATAACACGAGCACAACACCTTTGCAAGGAAGGAGAGCTCTGTAACACCCTCCAGTAAGATGGAGTGAATGAGTGAGAAAAAGAAAGTACTCAGTACTTTCTGCGATGGAGTGCTGAGAAGGGAAGACGAAATCAGGGGGTATGGGTTTTCCTTTTTTTCGGGGAAAAGATTGTCTTTCCTTTGACCAAGTTTCAAGCAAAAACCAATTCAACCAACAACAACAAAATTCAACAATTAAAATTATAAAAAAGCTAAAAGTCATCCGCCGTTTAGCACCTGTCCAAAACTGTTGTGCTACAGGGCAGGAAGGGGTCACCCTTTATATTGTTATTAATAATTTCTCATTTTCTTCTCACAAGTGAGAAGATATTTTTTTGGTGGTCCCCGGCCATCTCAATTTTTTTCTTTGCTGTCCCTTTTCTCGCCTTATCCAAACAAGAAAAAGCTAAATTCTTCATATTTTCTCTATTATTATTATTATTATTATTATTATTATTATTATTATTGGGGCATATAAGTTTTTTTACACTTTTTCTCTTGATCGAAACAATAGGACACAAAAAATATACTATTCTCTTTACTTTTCCCCCTTTTCATTTTCTTTCCTTCAATTTCCCCTCCTTCATTTTCTCTCAGCATTCAAACAAAGGCTAAATGTTTATGTAACAAAGAAAAACTTCACTCATGCACTAATATCATGTATTAGTGACTTGGTTACCACGATTGCACTTAGAGTGCGTATGGTTAGACTTTTTCCTTTAAAAAACATGTATTACCATCGGCATTGCAGATTGGACAGTACTGACGACTTGACCGTTGATATAGTTTACCAACGGCCAGCCCATCAACATTGTTGTGACATTATCGACGGTTTCTTCCGTTAGTAATTACCTGTCGTTGTACCGATGACTTTTTCCGTTGGTACTTACCGAAGACTTTTTCCGTCAGTACTTATCGACGACTTTTTTCGTCGGTACTTACCGATGACCTTTTGTGTTAGTTCATCGGTATACATTACCGAGGAGCTTCTTTCTGACAAATAAAGAATCGTCGGTTGTCCATCGTAAAATGCCCATTACCGATGGCTTTAGGTCGTTTCTGAAGGCTTTTGGACATCAGTTTAATAACCCTTTTTCTTGTAGTGAACACTTTTGATATTTCAAAAAGTGTTTGGTTGGGTTTCTTAAAAAAATGTTTCTTAAAAAAACACTTTTGGGATAAGTTAGGTTTTCTAAAACCCTATACCCTAAAGAAAAAATGAGCCTAAGCTCTGATACCAACTTTGTCACGATCCAAAACTGGAGTCCGTGACCGACCAGAAAAGGGTGACAACCCCTAATTTTAAAGCCTTGCCTAGTTTATGTTTAATCTCGTTTTAACTCAACATAGGAACTTTGAAATGCAAATATTATTAATGAATTCCTTTGCAAAATATACGTACTAAGAAATTACAACCAATAAAAAGAACATTTTAAAGTTTGAAGAAAACTCGATCGAAAAAGTTTTTCCCCCAACAAAATAGTTTACAAAAGGATCTAGCATATCTGGATACTATCACATCATTAAGATGCTACAGTTTAAATTCCACGAACTTAAATGGAAATACATTTAACTTAATAGCAAGACAATTGCAATTTTAGAGGTCGCAGGAATGGCAATATAACTCCACAATCGGGAGTCAAGCCTCGGGATGATCTAGCCGCTTTCACATCTGCATCTGAAGCACTAACAAGGTATGGGTTTAAATAAACTCGGTAAAGGCTACACAAAATATAATCAACATGATTATGCATATCAAGTATACACACTCAAACCATAAACATCCTTACCAAAGCTCATTGTTAAAAGGAATCGAGATTCCAAACTCAAAAGTATCAATTCATATGCCATAGCATACTCATAACCCAACAATCTCATGTTTTATCGTCATCTATTATAACTCATAATTATCTTATCGCTAATCATAATAATATCCATTATCATTAATCATCAATATATAAATATATAGGCTAAAATGCATTTTTCGTCCCTCTAGTTTATCAATTGACGAAAGTCGCCCCCTAGTTTTTTTTAGCGAAATTCATCCTCACATTTTTTAACATTGCAAAGATCGCCCCTCTGTCAGTTAACCGTTGAAAATTAACGGAATATGCTTACGTAACAAAACGTTCTGCCACGTGACATATTAAATTGGATTTATTTACAATAAAATAATATTAATTAAACAATATATTAATAATATTTTATATTTTCTTTGTCAAAATTAGAAACCTTGTGACCTTTTTCGTTCAACTCCAGTAGTTTGTGGCATGCTCTTCCTCGCAGGTTATGTTTTCAGTAGTCACCGGAGTCAACTTTCCCACGTCTCCCATGTCGGAGTCGCCAATTAGCAGCACGTTAAACAGGTAGTCATAGTCGTCGTCCGCTCTGTAAACTGCCATTATCGAGAGAGAAAGAAAAAAAGAGAAGAAAGTTAGAGGATGGAGATTTGTTTAGCAGTTGAAATGTAAGTGGAGTGAGAAGTTGACATTACCGCAGATGAGCCCAAACCATTTTTAGCTACTTCAGGCTTGTAATATCCTCCGTTCCCATCATCAATAATGAAGGTTATGGAGGCAAAAGGTGGAAGGGTGGCCAATGATTCTGGTGTCAAATGGAGTCCACATCTCTCAATCTCATAAGTATCTATTAAAACATAAATTTGTTGGTCTAGGCTTTTGAATACTACCTGTAAAGTTCAAGTACATAAGAAGAAACGAATGTAAATTACCTCATCCCTGTATGAATAAAAGTAATCGAAACCCAATATTATGATGTCGAGACCTGCTAGATCAATCCAGTTATAAAATTTGATGTTTGAAGTTGTTTTTGATTTACTAAAAGGGTTGAGAAAGATAATATTACTATTAAGAATGACTCAAAATCAATAAATCTGCCATGAGATCATTCTGGAGAATTCGCTCAGCGAATTGGATCTTGCTAAGTGAGACAGAGGAATTTCCAGTTATGCATCACTGTCTCAATTTCGCTAAGCGAATGGAATCTCGCTAAGCGAAATTCACGTTTCAGGAAAACGCCAGAAACAGAGCAAGTGGTTCAGGCATCTATAAATAAAGGGTTATTGGATGGATGCAAAATAAAATGAACGGTGAATACTCATAATACATGCTTATACTTGTGTAACTTCTAAAAGTGAGATTGAAAGGAGATTTAGAGGGGATTTGTGAGTAAGAGAGTTCTTGAATAACAATTCTATTTTGAGAGAATCATAGAGTGATTTTGTAAGAGATTGGGAAAGTGCATAGGAGTAGAAGTAGCTATCTTGGGGGTATTTCTTGGAGGCATGATGTGAATTACATGGGTGTACAAGAATAGACAAGATTTGTAAAGCTTTGTATCTCTTTGTTCATGATAGTGAAGATTGGCTGCTCTCTCCCTTGGATGTAAGTCACATTGGTTGGACCACGTAAAATCTGGTGTTCATTTTTCTTTACCTGTTTTGCTTCTTATTTTTCGATTGTTCTTTGATCTAGTTATTTTCATTCTTTTTGGTGTGTTTTGTTTTCTATGTGCAAGGGAGCTTTGTGGTCCAAATTTTACAACAATTACCTTGTAAAAGTTGTTTGTGTAACAAGTCCTTTTTATTATTGTCAAATGTTGCATATGTAGCGCCACAGAATATTGCACTACATATTCTACAAAAGGATTTCTTGCTTCACTGAAATAATAAACCAACTATTGTAAGCCTTACCTAATTATTTCAATGGAGCCTACAATTAAACTATTCAAAGTGAGAAACTAGAGACAACTAAATTCCTTTTTCACCTTGATTTGTCTCACTTGCACATTATCCATGTTCTCAGGTCGTTCCTAGATGGTATGAGCATTGGACTTCAAACATGCCCCATTTTCCAAAAACCAGGAGTAAACTCCAAACCGATAATCATTTCTTGACATTTGTTCAAGCCCGAAGGAGAAGCAAGCAATGAGTTAAGACAAAACAACCAATGAATGAATTAATCTATCAAAGTACAAAATGATCCTGAAATGCACTAAATGTGATGTAGGCCAAAACTGTTACTTCCCTTGCACACCAAAAACCCAGTTGAGTTTAACTCACAAACATGTTCACCTACAGCTACAAGATTCAACATACCGTGCTTCCAAACCCATTATGTATCTCACTGGCAATGCCCCTTTCACTTGTTATCATTATAATACAGACACAATTGAGAGAGTGTGGGTCGGTTTGTATTAAGCTTAGAATTTGCCATATTGTCCAAAAAATTTAGACAATTTGACTCAAGCATTTCCAACTTATATATACTTTGGTTCTCTTTGTTTCAAGCAATGTATGACTTATTCCTCAACACTCCCCTCAAGTCCAACTGGAGGTCCAATTGTGACTTTCCTTCAATTTGATCTGTTTGTTTTGTTTGTTTACTTGTTCTTTTTTCTGAGTTTATACTCATATTTTTAGTCTCAAAGGCCTCAGGTCTGCCCTTTTTTAATTGTCTGGACTTATGCCTTTTTTGAGTTTTAGAGACCTCAGTTTTTTTTTTTGCATCTTTTTTTACGGGATCTGATACCATGTTATCATTATAGTGCAGACTCAATTCAGAGAGTGTGAGTTGGTTTGTATTAAACTTGGAATTTGCCATATTGTCCAAAAAGTCTAGACAATTTGGATTCAAGCATTTCCAGCTTATATACACTTTGGTTCTCTTTATTCCAAACAATATGAGATTTATTCTCCAACACCAACACTGAACCAAAGAACCATTATTCAGAATCCCACAAGAGAAACTAGACCCAAATGAGATTAAAACGAATTGTTCAGACCCATATGACAATTCAAACGTGTTATTGATTCACCAACTGCGAGATTCTCCAATGGAACATTGGCATTATTGTAAAGCCTTTTCCTTTGGAAAGTGACACTAGAAATGTCCCAGAAATGCAAATTGTAGTTATCGGACCTGGGGCCGCAGAAGAAGCTCCGACCATCGAAAATTACGGAGAAGGAAACATTGGCGACTACAATATGGGGAAGTCGACTCCGACGACTACTGAAAACACAACCTGCAGGGAAGAGCACACCATAAACCATCGGAGTCGAACCAAAAAATTCTAACAAATAAAATATAAAATATTATTATTTAATATTATTAATATATTATTTAATTAATATTATTATTTTAATATATTATTTAATTAATGTTATTATTTTAATATTATCTTATTATAAACAAACCCAATCGGATACGCCACGTGGCGAAACGTTTGCCATGTAGACACGTTCCGTTAATTTTTAGACGGTCAATTGACGGAAGGACGAACTTTGCAATGTTATAAAAATGTGAGGACGAATTTCGCCAAAGTGATAAACTAGAGAGACAAAAAGTGCATTTTAGTCAAATAATATATATATATATATATATATATATATATATATATATATATATATATATATATATATATATATATATATACACGGGTAGGGATCAAGTCACTCCAAGAGCTGCTCCAAATCCTCACCCTTCATTTTATTGTAATCAAATGACCTATATTAATTTATTAAAGAAGTCACTTGAGTTCCATTTGATTAAACACCACATTATCAGCAAAGATTGCTTACCATATAGTGTCTGCAACCCCCAAAACCTTATCCATAGGTTTAGAGGTGGCAAAACGGGCTATCCGGCACGCAACGGCCCGGCTCAATGCAGGTTCAAGCTTTATCGGACCGGGCCAAAAAAGCTCGGATACCATTCGAACTGAAATAAAGGTGCCCAAGCCTGGCCCTATGGTAGTGGCTGGCTTTTCGGGCCGGCCTGGTTATATGCTCAAAATTACATTTTAACTTCTAATTCCATCTATTAATGCTTCATTTTCTTTGACCAAATAAAAAATAAAATAGATAAAAAATCCAACAACAATGAACAACTAAAGTCCAACATTAGTACATAATGTAATGTACAGAATCTGAAAAATTCAACCACCTTTGCGTCATGGCTCTCTCCACCAGCATTTGGAATGGCCACCACTGTTAGAACACACACACACCCAGCACAGACGGGTTAACAGTACACAGAATACACGCTTAACACATAGACGAGTGTATAAGTGCACAGACGGGTGTTATCGGGGGCAGACGGGTGGAACAATATGCAGACGGGTAACGATTACTAAGTGTAGACGGGTGAACAGTGCATAGACGGGTATCAGAGAAAGTTGATTACTGAATAATAGTTCACTTACTTTTATTCCTTGCACTCATCTCTATTTATACACACATAGTTACAAGTCACTTGTAACTAACTAACTAACTTTCCTAACTAACTCTTCTAACTAACTAACCACTTATTTGAATTACAAGATAATACTTCCCCTTAATTCAAATATTCAAAAGATACAACACCTAAATCATTTCTAAGCTTTTCAAAACGATCTAACTTCAGTGGTTTAGTCAGTATATCAGCAGCTTGTATCTCTGTAGAACAATAGACTAGCTCGAGTCTTCCTTTGTTTACATGATCTCTAAGGAAATGAAACCTGGTTTCTATGTGTTTGCTCCTGCCATGAGAAACCGGGTTCTTGGCTAGATTAATAGCTGATTTATTATCAACCATCAGCTTCATAGGCTTAGCTACTTCAACCTGAATCTCACTCAGCAGTGAATCAAGCCAAAGAGCCTGACAAGCTGCATAAGAGCTTGCAATATACTCAGCTTCACATGATGACAAAGCAATAACCGGCTGCTTCTTTGAACACCAAGAGATTGGTGCATTCAAAAACTGAAAAATGTAGCCAGATGTACTCCTTCTATCAACTCTGTCTCCACACCAATCAGAGTCAGAAAAGCCTATGAGAACACTCCCTTGCTGCTGAATTCTGTTAGGGAACAGAACACCAAACTCCAGTGTACCTTGCAAGTATCTCATAATTCTCTTAGCAGCAATCAAGTGTGGTTTCCGCGGATCATCCATAAACCTACTAATCATGCCCACTCCAAAGCATATATCAGGTCTACTGTTGCAGATATACCTCAGAGAACCAACTATCTGCTTAAACAAAGTGCCATCTACTGCCTCTTCTTCACAGCTCTTTTCTAACTTCACATTAACCTCCACAGGTGTTGCTGCAGAATTGCAACCATTCATGTTGAATCTCTTCAAAACTTCACTCACATACTTTCTTTGGTGCAACACTATCCCTGCTGTTGTTGCAGCAAACTCCATACCAAGGAAGTAAGTCAGCCTTCCTAAGTCTGTCATCTCAAACTCAGTCTTCATTACAACTTTGAACTCTTCAATGTCTTTGGAACTGCTACCAGTCACTAGTAGATCATCAACATAGAGACATAGCAACAATAGTTCTGACCTGTTCTTCTTAAATCGTACATAGACACCATGTTCAACTGAGCACTTGCTGAATCCAAGTTGAAGTAAGAATGAATCAATTCTTTTGTTCCAAGCCCGAGGGGCTTGTTTTAGGCCATAAAGTGCCTTCTTCAATCTATACACCATTTCTTCCTTTCCCTTAATCTCAAATCCTGGTGGTTGAGAAACATATACCTCTTCTTCAAGAGGTCCATTGAGGAATGCAGATTTGACATCAAGTTGAGATAGAGTCCAACCTCTTGCACTTGCTAGAGCAACAACCAACCGAATTGTCTCTATCCTTGCCACAGGTGCAAACACTTCTGAGTAATCTACTCCTTCCCTTTGCAAAAAACCCTTTGCAACCAACCTTGCTTTGTGCTTAGCAATTGACCCATCAGGATGCAGCTTCAACTTGTAAACCCACTTCACAGCAATTTGGTGCTTGTTTGTAGGTAGACTTGACAATTCCCATGTCTGATTCCTCTCAATGGCTTTCAATTCTTCAATCATAGCATTTTTCCAGACCTGCTCCTTCATAGCTTCCTCAAGATTCAGTGGTTCAGAGTCAGCAAACATAGCAAAATGCACCAGATCACCATCATGAGCTATTGTATTATCAGAGAACAGCTCATAATCAGTTAATCTAGGTGGCATCTGTCTATGCCTGTGTGGCCTGACTTGAACTGTCTGAACACCCGTCTGAGTTCCCAGTATGCCAACACCTGTCTGAGTTCCCAGTATGCCATTGTCACCTTCTTGTTGAACTTGCTCCTCATCTAACAATGATGAGGACACCTGTGTCAGACTGTTGCTGCTGCTGCACTGCTGATTCCAATCCCAAGATTCAGTTTCAGCCACTATCACATCTCTGCTAATCACAATTTGCTCTTTAATAGGATCATATAGCTTGTATGCACCAGTCGGATGATACCCCACCAAAATCATGGACTCACTCTTGTCCTCCAATTTCCTCCTTTTCTGATCAGGGACATGTTTGAAGCATAGTGCTCCAAATGTCCTCAAATGGCTCACAGACGGTTTCCTCCCAGTCCATATCTCCTCTGGCACTGCTTCTTTTAATCTCTTTGTTGGGCATTTATTCAGTATATACACTGCTGTAGAGACAGCTTCACCCCAAAAGGGATGTGGTAAAGCTTTCTCTTTCAGCATACTTCTTGCCATATCAAGCACTGTTCTATTCCTTCTTTCTGCCAAACCATTGTGTTGAGGGGTATAAGGGGCTGTAACCTCATGTTGAATGCCATTCTCTACACAGAAATGCTCAAAATTGCTTGAGGTATACTCCCCTCCTCCATCAGTTCTCAAAATCTTGATGGACTTCTCACTTTGTTTCTCAACTAGCTTCTTAAAGTTTTTAAAGATTTCAAGTGCTGCATTCTTTGTATTAATCAGGTATAACCACATCATTCTACTAAATTCATCAACAAATGAAATGAAATACCGATTACCTCCCAATGAAGGTACCTCAAATGGTCCACAAATGTCAGAATGCACAACTGCTAACACACTTGTTGCTCTCATTGGCAGATGTGATTTGAAAGAATTTCGGGGTTGCTTTCCTGCCATACACACTTCACATATCTTCTCTGGAACAGCAAACATGGGAAGGCCAGCTACCATTTGTTTGGAAGAGAGATCATTTAAACTTCGAAAATTCAGATGTCCAAACCTTGAGTGCCAAAGCCAACAATCCTCAACATGTGCAGCTGCTTTCAAACACTGAATCTCAGCAGCTTGCATATTGATCTGAAAGGTCCTATTTTTCGAGAGAGGAGCCTTTAAGATCAATCGTTGAGTGGAGTCAAACATCTCCATTTGATCATCCTTCATCACCACAGTAAAGCCCTTCTCAATCAGTTGGCCAATACTCAAAAGATTGCTTCTCATACCTGGTACATACAGGACATCTGAAATCAAGACTGATTTCCCATTTTTCCTTTTGATCACAATGTTGCCAATACCTTCAGCATTCAAGGTTCTGTCATCTGCAAATCGAACCTTGCTCTTTCTTGATGTGTCTAGATCAGCCAACCATTCCTTGTGACTAGTCATATGGTTTGAGCAACCCGTATCAAGATACCAAAACTCAGATTGAAAGGATTCCTCACTTGTAGTCACCATCAGTAGAACTGGATCAACATCAGAATCCTCTTCTTGAGCAGCACAGGCTTCCTCATTAGTTACTTTCCTCGATTTGCCTTTGCCATGCCAACATTCATCTGCAAAGTGACCAAACTTTTCACAGTTGAAACACTGCACCTTGCGTTTATCAAAGTTCTTCTTGAATCCTCCTTTGGTTTTGGCAGATCCTCCTCCCCTTTTACTCGAGGATTCAGACCTGTCATCACCCTTCCAAGAACTCTTCACAAATTTCCCCTTTCCTCCTTTCCTCCATTTCTTCTGATGATCAAACCCTCTCTTATCAGTTTGAGCCTGCAGTGCTTGATCAGAAGTTTTCTCAATCGCCCCTCTCTCATTCATCCTCATCTCCCGAACCTCCAAGGTCCCTTGCAACTCCTCAAGACTCAGGGTTGCAGTGTCTTTAGACTCCTCAATTGCACACACTATGTAATCAAATTGAGGATGCAATGTGCGCAATATCTTCTCAATGATCTTCTGATCAGACAATCTTTCCCCGTACCCTGCCATCATATTGGTGATATTCCTGATTCTTGCAATGAAATCAGCCACCTTCTCTTGATCCTCCATCTGCAATAGCTCATATTGCCTCTCCAAGACTTGAAGTCTCGCTTTCTTGATCTTTTCACCACCTGTGTAACATTTCTCCAAGATATCCCAGGCCTGCTTTGTTGTTGCAGCCCTAGAAATCTTGTCAAAATTAGCCAAATCGACACACTGATGTAGAGTAAAGATTGCCTTGCAATCTTTCTTCTTGTTCTCCTTGTACACAGCCCTCTGAGCATCGGTGGCACCCTCATTCACTTCTGGGTAGCCATTCTTGATGATGTCCAGCACATCCTGGAAACCAAATAATGCTCGCATCTGCACATTCCACCGATCCCAATTTTTGCCATCAAGCATTGGCATTTGCGCAGGAAAATTGCCATTGGAGCCCATATCCTCACTTCACTCGTGTTTTACCTCACTTCACTCGTGTTTAGGTCCAAGAAAGAATAAGCTCTGGATACCAATT
This sequence comes from Ammopiptanthus mongolicus, assembly GCA_039655645.1. Lineage (NCBI taxonomy): Eukaryota > Viridiplantae > Streptophyta > Magnoliopsida > Fabales > Fabaceae > Ammopiptanthus > Ammopiptanthus mongolicus. The sequence continues at coordinate 108,180,446 of CM077344.1, read as the reverse complement.
GTTAGAACACACACACACCCAGCACAGACGGGTTAACAGTACACAGAATACACGCTTAACACATAGACGAGTGTATAAGTGCACAGACGGGTGTTATCGGGGGCAGACGGGTGGAACAATATGCAGACAGGTAACGATTACTAAGTGTAGACGGGTGAACAGTGCATAGACGGGTATCAGAGAAAGTTGATTACTGAATAATACTTCACTTACTTTTATTCCTTGCACTCATCTCTATTTATACACACATAGTTACAAGTCACTTGTAACTAACTAACTAACTTTCCTAACTAACTCTTCTAACTAACTAACCACTTATTTGAATTACAAGATAATAACCACCACTTCTGCTTTGTTCTCCGTCATGCTTACTTGGTGCTTGTTAGCATCCATTAATAAAAATAAAGCCTTGTGGAAATTATTAAATCTGGTGATCAAAATTAAATCTATTTTTGTGTAACTAGATCAAAATCAAACATTTGAGTAGGTAACATTTTTCACGTGTTTGGTGGAAAACATTGAACGTGATAGTAGACTAGCATCACCCACTCTAAGAGCAAACTAATATGAAGATACTTGAACTTTAAAAACAAAAATGTAGCAAGAGCAACTTGGCATTCAATATTGTCCACGATATTGTAAATAAAAGAGCAATGTAGCATGAGAACAAAGTGATCAAGTGTGTGGAACTGTAAAGATAGTTATATATGTCCGTCTTTAAAGAGTGGGTGACAGAGAAAGTAGGGTGGTAAAGGTTGAAAACAGAGGACTAGTTTATAGTGTGGAACTCTTGAATATGGATTATATTTATTCCACGTTGCTTTCACAGTTTTCAACGGATGGAGATGGCATATATTTTAATTTTTAATTGTTATGCGGTCTGCTCGAAGCCCGACCGGGCTAGCCCGACATGGGCTTAGGCTTCATCGGACCAGACCAAAAAAGTTCTGATGTAATTTCGATTCAAATTTTGCAGCCCAAGCCCTACATTTTATCTACTGAATCTCCTTAGGTTAGCAATCGTGCCTGCAATACGTAAAATAGTTGCAACTCCACAATAACATAGAGGAACAAATTTGCTATCACCACCCACTGGCGCATCAAAAGCCACCGTCATCTGGTTTTTCAAGACATTTGAGCCACAATTGCACGTAAAGCAACCAGATTCCATGGTCTGGGACACACGAATTAGAGAAGAAGCACTAAGATGATATGAGATGAAGGAAGGAAAAGGATTTGAGGATGAGATGAGCGAACCTTATTATTCAATTTGGGGCTCAATTTCCCCTTTTGATTTGGGGAAGAAGATCACCTTCATCGGTCATATCCACATGGGTGTGCCATGTCACACGTTAACAAACATGTAGGTGAGAGGCTAACGGCGTTAGTCACGGGTGTGACGGAAAAGGCCGATTTGGGTAATGTTTCTAGCATAAGGGATTAAAACGAACTTTTTTAAAGTTGAGGGACTAAAATGAATCCTAAAAATAAGATAAGGAACCAAAAGACTAATTAAGTCTAAAAGAGATGAAAGGCTTTCTTGAAGTGGGTGAGAATGAGGGAAGAAAAGTTAAGGTGTTTTGGAAGATTTGATAATTACGTGATTGCAATTTATGAAAAGGATTTAATTTGTATGCACCATGAGTAGCGGTGTTCGTGGATGGTTTGAATTGGTTTTGAGCCAAAAAGACATCCGATCTAAAAATAAAAACAAATTGCGGTTCGGTTTGGATTGGATTAATTCCTATATCAAATATGAATCGATCCAATCCGATTAAAAATGATTTAGATTGGATTGAAAGATTCGATTTTTACCAATATAATAACTAAAATGTAAGTCTAAATAATATCAAAAGATGTAACATATAGTAAACTAAAAATTAAAACATGACAAATTAACAAATATCAATTTTATGTTTGAAACATATAAAATAAAAAATAGTAGAAAATTCATTACATTTAACTAATAAGTATTATTATAAAAGCAAAAACCAACAAATAATAGTCTAATACGGCGTCATATACTAATAATAGATAAATGAGTATCAAATTTTATATATGTGGTTTTGTTCGGTTATATAAAAAACCTGAACCGAACCGATCGATTTCCATAAAAAAAATGTCCAAAAAAGTACAATAAAAATAGGTTTTGTTTGGTTTTATTTTTTATCGGTTTTCAGTTGTTTTTGGATCAGTTTGGATGTGAACACCCCTAATTGTGAGTGTAAAGATTTTTGGATTTAATTGATATGGAGTGTCGGTAGGGATGTTCATCAACTGATCCAAACCAATTCAAACCGCAAAAATCGAACCGAAAAAACTGAAAACCGCAAAAACTGCACTTTTTTCAATGGATTGGATCGAATTTTGGACCCCTAGTGAAAACCGATCCAATCCAATCCAATCCAAATCGATCGACTATATACATTTACTATTATTTTTTAAATTATAGTATTAGTCATACTTAAGCATTTTTTTCATACTTTTATGAACGAACACCCTTATTATCTTTAATATTTTTGTTGAATTGTCAAATAAATGTATTGAAATTTGTATAGTTATTCATGTATCTAAAAATCAATAGTTATTCATATACCTAAAAGATTTCATTCATTTGCTGAAGAACTAAAACTACATTAATGATCTGTGAAAAACATTCTTATGGGATGTTGAAAAACATTGTTAGACATTTTGATATAATATAACTACGTAACAATGTATCGTTAAAAAACCGAATTATCGAATCAAATTCAAACCACATTTGATTGGATTGGATTGGATCAAATTTTTTAAGGAAGTAAACCGATCCAATCCAAACTGTAGGCTGTTTCCATCTTTGGATCAAATGGCTTTTTTGGCTCAAAATCGATCCAATCCAATCTGCGAACACCCCTAACTCTCAGTGTAAAGATTTTTTACATGATCGATCAATTAAAAATTGCCACATAAGTAAAATTGTTTGATTCTTATCCTAACTATCTTAAAAGTCCTCGTACCATTATTTATAATTGGTTGACAATGTGAAAAACTTTACACTGACAATGAATAACAATTAAACTCAAGATTTTTTACACTGTCAATCAATCATAATTTGCTACATTAGTAAAAATGTTTGACTATTATCTTAACTACCTTTACATTCTGTTTGTTTCTAAGGAAAACAAAGGGAAAGAAAAAGGAAAGAAGGAAATGGAGAAGAAAATGGCATCTTCCATCGTTTGGTTCACACCTGAAAATGGAAGGAAAGAAGCATATTGGTGGGCCTCACGTTAAGATTTCTTTCCGCTCAAATCAGGAAGAAAAGGAGGAGGAACCATCAACTCGGTGCAAAAAGACCAAAACATCCAATAAGTGCTTGTTTGGGAAAACTAGATTTTTAGAGTTTCAGCTGTTTTTTTGAAAAAAATCTATTTTATAAAAAATCTAATTTGTTTGGGTTTGTAGCTTAATATTTTCAAAAGCTTTTATTTTTAAAAAAAAGCTGTTATACATAAGCTGAAAAGGAGGACTGCTAGATTAATTTTTTCCGATACATGCGTTAACGAAAGAAGTCTTTTCCTAATATAACCCCCAACAGCTCTCACCAACATGTTTTAATATGTGGGGGCACTTTTGGCTTGTCTTTGGGAGTTACAATGACCATAATATTTTTAAGCATTTCCGTTCTTTTATTCCCCACCCTCTGTTCATGCTTTTTTTTTTTTGTATCTATATTATTCATTTTCCATCAAATATTATAAATAAATAATTTTATACCCTTTTTCGTAATTTCTTATATAAAAGTGATTTTTTTTCACCATCCAAACGAAATAGATTATCTTAAAATTATTTTTCAGCAAACATACCCAAACAAAAATAGATTCTGATTATAATCGATTATCACGATAATCGATTATTCATATAATCGATTATCAGTATAATCTATTTTTTCCAGCTTTCCCAAACATATCCTAAGTATCATCATCCATTTCTTCACCTATTTGTTTCCTTCGAGCAACTCAAACTCATTTGGTGAGCATCCCTTTTCACAAAAAACCACTCACCATTTCTGTGCTTGGAAAACAAAGGAGAAGAAGAAGGCATATCAAACTCATTTGCAGGCGGAGAGAGCAAGGAGCTAGCAAAATGGGCTTTGACGGTGGAATTAAGGAAAGTGACGAGCTCAGAGACTCAGAGTGCTCTGTCTTTATGAATTGAGCATAATTGACACTAATCGGTTAACTTTTAAAAAAAAAAAAAAATCAAGATGTGTTGCCGTTATATTTTTTTGCCCCTTTATTAATTCTTTCTTCATGATGAATATTGATAAGGTTCGGTGCTTGGTTTTTTTGGGTTTATTTGGTTATTAACTTATTGGTGTGGTTTATGTTGTTTATTTTATTTTTATTTTATTTAAAGTGGTATCATAAATATTTTTAAATTTTTTAATATTTTTTAATTCATTTTGGGTTCTTATTGAGTGCTTATTTTTTTTTAGAGTAAATACCCAACTTAGTCCTTGAAATTATAGGGTCGTATCAACTTAGTCCCCCACATTATCAATATTCCAAAATGATCCTTGGAATTTCAAAATATAGCAAATGAATCCCTGACATTATTCACTTAGTTTCAAATGCATCCCTGACATTATCAACTTAATGTCATTATAGTCCATGCAAATATTAGCGGAGGGACGAATCTGATTAACTTTATGCAATTCCAGGGATCATTTTGGAATATTGATAATGTGGGGGACTAAGTTGATACGACCTTACAATTTCAGGGACCAAATTGGGTATTTACTCTTTTTTTTTTATTACCTTAGTTAGAATATATTTTACATTTTTATTCTATTTATTACATCCAATTTTTTTCTTAAGGGTATTTATATCATTTCATAAATATGTTTTTTCTTTTCTCTCAGTTTCTATCCAATCAAACAAAGGAAGAGAAAATTTTTACTTTTCTTTCCTTTCTTTTTCTCTTCAACCAAACAACTAAACAAATTATCTCATTTTTCACTTTTTTTCTCTCGTTCCCCTTTCTTTCCTTTCACTTTATTTCCTCTCATTTTCCATCATCAACCAAATATAGTGTTAAAGTCACTCATATCATGATCTGTGATTGGTTGACAGTATAAAAAATTTTACACTCACAGTACATAACAATTAAACTCTTTATGGCTCTGTTTGGCAAAATATATGATAATCTAACTTATGATTGATAAGCTAGCTTATAGCTTATAAGCTAATTTTTAGCTGAAGGCTGATAGAAGAACTTTCTATGTCGTAATCATCCTTCAAGAGATGAAGACATTAAATTAACAATTAAAAAACAAGGTTTAATTGAACTTTTGGTCCCTCAGGTATTACGATTGTGCAATTTCAGTCCCCCGGGTTTCAATTACGCCAATTGGATCTCCCAAGTATCACGATTATGCAATTTTGGCCCCCAAGTTTCAATTGCGCTAATTGGGTCATCCGGGGTATCACGATTATGCAATTTTGATCCCCAAATATCATGATAGTGCGATTTTTAACTTCAGTAGCCTATGTTGCCCATGTCGGACTGATTTGACACTTAGTGAGGTCAACTTGCCAACTTACGGAGCATTATGTGACATCATTGACATCTCACACACTTTAAGGAATGACATGTAAGCTGCCAAGCTAGCTTCACTAAGTGTCAAATCAATCTCACATATGGTTCGTAGTCCATTGACGTTAAGAATTGTACGATCGTGATACTTAGGGAACCAAAAATACAATTAAGCCAAAAAACAAAGTAATCAATAACATGACATCAATTCCTTGACAAAGTATTCAAAAATGGCTTCATTAGTACACCTCTCTCATACTTGGAATGACAATTCTCCCCATTCAAGAATGTCACTACTACAGAAAGGGGATTTACCAGCGTTTATTTTAGGCCTTCAGCAGCGCTTTCGGGCGCTGACTATTTATCCGCTAGCAAAAGGGGAAAAATTTCGCCAGCGCTTCTTCAAGTAAACGCTGGCAATACCCTGTTTTTTTTTTTATATATATATATAATTACTTTTACTATTCCCCCTGTTTTTCCATTACAATTTGCAAATCAACACAAGCAAAACCAGCAATATTCAAAACCAAACAGGTTATATATATATATATATATATATATATATATATATATATATATATATATATATATATATATATAATAGCAAAACCTCAACAATTAATATGTTTATATATATATATATATATATATATATATATATATATATATACATATATATATATATATATACAAGAGCAAAAAAATCTTGTACTATCACAGTAGCTTAATTGATTGAAGAAAGAAGAAGCCCTCGATCAATCTTAGCACAGTATATTCATGTACATATGCATACAGTTAGGAAAACCAACAATATGTTATATATACAAGAGCAAAAACCAAAAAATAATCCTAGCTAGTACTAGCTTGATTGAAGAAGCCCTTGATCAATTAATCCTTTGCTTTCCCTTCAACAAAATCCTTGCTCCCCTTCAATAATATCCAAATAAACATTGTTAAGTTCAAAATGGTATATAAACTCGAAATGACTACAATAGATCACACTTACATATACCTTCATTCGATAAAATCAACAATATAACGGCACCACTCTTGCTTGAGTGCGGTAAGTTGATCATCAGAGTATACCGGACATTTACGTTCTGGATAGTACTGCGAAACGAAAATTAAATCAAGTTTGTACATTTCAATATGGTCAAATGTGAGAGTAATTAAATATATAAACTGTGGGGAAAAGGGAAGAAGAAATCCACACACACTACTGAAAACAGAGTATTTAGAGAGAAAATATATATGCTGAATAATACTCAAAATTAACTCTTTATTGAATTCATATACCACTGCACTTACAGTACTTTCATGCACACATTTATAGATCTGCTAGACCTCTAACTAATAAGTCTAACTAACTCATCTAACTCAGAGCTAACCACTTTTACTGTTATAATCATCAACAGTTCATAACTACTAACCACTAACTGACTTTGAAATACTCTGTCAACACAACCACCTAATTCGAAGTTCACTCAACACGCAAGATATGCTAATTTAGCATCACTATGGAGTCTAACATTCCAACTAGGTTGGCACCTAGACTCCATCTATCATTTGCTGCACATCAAGTTTGAATCAATTCTCTTATTGATACAACTTTCAAAAAACTCCTTAGCTCTTTGAATCTCTCAATTTTCATAGGCTTGGTCATGATATCTACTTTATGAAATTCAAATCACCTGCAAAAGCACAATTGCAGTTTCCCTTTATTCACTCACGCAAGAAGTGAAATTTGGTCTCAATATGTTTACTCCTCCAATGAGCCATTGGATTTCTTGCCAAACTGATTGCAGATTTGTTATCACTGGATTTCCTGCAGATTTGTTACTAGGTCACAAGGAAAGAAAGATCATGAGCAATTTGTTTGCAGAAAAGGTAACAAATCATTTTACATTGACAACAATATGTACACTTTAGCACATTTGTGTTGAGCAGCTTTTGTTTGGTTTTGTAGGGTTATTTTATATATGAATCTTTGCGATGGCCACTGGTCTATACTCTTTAGTCAAGAAAAGCACATCCAAGGGCACACTTCAAAATCTGAGATTTACTTTGTTGAGCAAAGAAACTTGATTTTTTTCTTAAACCGTAGTGAAACTTTGGCTAAAAAACGGTACCAATATATATGCTATAAAATTATAAAATTTTAGATATAAATATTATTGCTTGTTAGATTTTGAATGTCACCGGAATCACGCCATTTGGGTTCCTACAACCCGAGTTATGCGCATTGCAACCTAGGCTGTCCAGAACTAGCACAGCAGAAAAAACTTTTCTGCATAATGGCCTACTGGGAATTCATTTGTTGACCAAAAAATATGAATTTTCTCCATCATTAATGTTTGCGTCTTAGCTTTAAATAGCCACCGAAATTAGGTTAAAAGGATTTCGGTAGCCCGAGATATGCATCTTGAAATTCAGGCTGTCGGGAATGGATTCTGCAGCACATGAGTCAACTTTGAAGTTTAAACTGTATCTATCCATAAGACTAAAAATTCAGAAATTTCCATGGAGTGAAGGTATTTGTCTTAGGTTTCTAATTTCTCTGACGGCACGCAATTTCAATTATTATACATAGAGTTATGCATTTATAACTGTACACTGTTCAGAATCTTATTTCTGCAAGATTCTGCAGAAATAGAACCGTTTTCAAAGAACTATTGAGAATCATACAATGATCCATAATTCTTGAAATTTTCACCAAATGTGGCCTTAGATCTTATCTTTCAAATGACACTAACCTTATACCTACAGGAGGTCCCTACCCCGAGATATGCACAAATCTTCGCCTGCTGTTCTGCTAGGACAGTAGGGAGTTCATAGAGTTGATATTTGTGTTTTTTTTTCTTCATAAGCAGATGAGTTGATGAAATTCATCATGTTCGGGCTAGTGTATACATTCTTAGTTGTGTTGGTGTTCAAATGCATGTAGAAGAATGATATACGAAGGACTAGGGTGTTCAAACTCCTTGTCATCCTTTTATGCATTATGAATTAAGTTCAGTTGCAAAATTGTATTTTAGAATGGTACCATTGTAGCATCAGCAGCATGGATTTGAACTTGAAAGGTTCTGTTCTAAGCAAGAGGAGGCTTCAGAATTCTTCTATTGTGAGCATCAAGAATCTCCATGTGTTCATGCTGCATGTGCATCGTGAATCCCTTTTCAAGCAACTAGCCATTACTGAGCACTTACACTTCACAGATTTATAGATGTAGCCAGACCTTTAACAAAAGGTCTAAATAAATCATCTAACTAGCTCAAAGAGCTAATATTTACTATTATAACTGTCATCAACAGTTCATAACTACTAACCACTAACTGACTTTGAAATACTCTTTCAAGATAAACTAGAACGAAAAGTACATACCAATGATGGGATTTGAGTTTGGTTCTCAACGACGATATCCTTCAAAAACTTCATTACATAGTAGACACAGTCGATGTCGTTGGGTTGACGGGGGCACTATAAAAGCTCAAATAATAAATTAATTGTTTTCAGTTTTTAATTTAAATAACTGCATATATAAGATAGAACTTTTAATTTGTAAATACGTACATCCATAAATATCCAGTTAGTCTTGGATGATGAAGAAAATCGGGACTTGCCTCCTCTGCTCTGGGCATGATGAATTTGCAAACCCCTAAGTGCAAAATCAAACAATTCATCAAAGTATATAATTTGAATCATCATATATATTAAGATAAAAATAAATGTGTATACTTACTTATTGTATTGATCCATCATTGGTTTGCGATAGGAATAAGGGACATGCAACGGGTCAAAATAGTACACAATGTCTTCATGGGGATTGATTGCTAATAATACCCAATGTCCCCTACAAAAATGAACAGAGTTGGCAAATCCTAAGCCTAGATAATCACATTTCACAAAATTTATAGAAGTTAATTAAAATGACTCACCCTACGTTGCAAGGTGACGAAAACAATGACTCAATACCAGGTTCAGCTAATACTAAGCGATCGGCTATATATTGTTTTTGCCCAGTTATTGACTTGTGCAAAGCTGTTTTATGTGGGCACAAAAACACGAACCTCCGAGTCCGTTCTTCTGGGATCAATATCTCATGATACAAGTACCTTAAATTAAAACATGTAAACAAATTAATGGATAAACTATAACCGTACTTGAGATACAAAATATAAGTTCGATGTAATACCTGAGATATACTGTAATAACAGTCTGAGATAGTATCTCATGACGAAGAACTTCCTTGATTTCGAAATGAAGGCCGAGAAACAAAGTGGTCTCATAACCCAGCAGTTCTGGCTCCAATGGCACTGTAACATCGGGTGCATTCATATTCCCTAACATATAGGCTTCAAGATAAGCCATATAATCTGCACCATGAGCCATAGGAGAACGGGAGACTTGAGAATTGCTCTGGGGCTGAGATTTGCTCCCGTTCTTCACTAGGGATGTTATTGACCCTTTTGTTTGCCCCTTGCTAACTATAGGAAGGGAAGGTCGGGATTTGTCAGTTGTGTGCTCCGACACTTTGCCCTTACCATTGTCCTTGGCTTTGGATTTTGAGGGTACCTGGATATTTTGCATTGCAAATACATTAATTAGTTAGTGAATGATTTTATGATAATAAATCATGCATGTTTATTAACTTATATCATGTTACTTACAACTACGAGGCTGATTGGCCATGCCACATAGGTGCCTATTGCATCTTCCACAGTCAACACATCTGCCTCCTCAAGTGGTACAGGCAATGATGCATTCCCTTCAACCGCATGGTCAACTCTAACTTTCACATGACCGGGAGGTAATGGTCGGTTGTGCAATAGTGTTTGAACCGTTTCGTTAAACATTATCCCCTTACCAACCATTCGACGAGTTGGGCTTGACAAATATAGGTTGCATGCAGAGGTGTCCTGAATAAATGATAAACAAAATATTAATATTTAAATTGTAAATGGATTAAATACGTTTAAGTAAAAACAACGTATGAATTATTAATTACCTCGGGTGACAGCATAGTGCAACCATCTCTGGCGCTATATGGGGTAGGGGTAGGGGTAGGGAAAGCAGGCTCATGCGCCTCCACTGGATGCCTGTCTTGCATGGTGCTTCGCAATTCATCTACTTCTTTCCGTAGACAGCGTATCTCACGCATCATCTCTTCCATTCTATCATTAGTAGCACGCGTTTGTGGTCCGAAGAGAAGGCTCGAAGTGACACCAAATCCCGTACCCCTTAGGCGACCAGGGTACTCTTTCCTTGATAAGGCTCGGGCAAGGATGTCTTGACGACAATCACAATCTGTTATATCCCCTTGTGATACAGACTGTGATATGCTATCCTGAGACACAAATGAAAATGTTAAATATTATCATAAGAAAGTTAAAAATGAAAACGCTTGTTAACTAATGATTTCATACTTACAATTTGTTCAACCACTTGCCTAGTGGTGGGATCAACAATTTCTCCGTTCTCATCTCGACGACTTTCCATCCACAAAATATGGCGTTGAACCATTTTGTTTGTAACATCGTCCCCTGCCGCCAACAACTATACATTTGAACAATCAAATATTAGTAAACATTAGCAAATTATAACCCAATTATAAGGATATTGTACATACCAACTTTTCCTCAATGCCGGAATACCCCTGACTTCCACCTCTATAAGGGTATTCAGGATTTGACGCTCTCTGCCGATTTTCATTGCTAAGCCTCTACATAGACACAGAAATATATATATATATATATATATATATATATATATATATATATATATCAATGCATGCATGGTTAATTAATGTCATATATACAAGTCATAAGGATATTTATTGTACATACCAAAAATTCTTCATCTGTTGTGCGTCTTGCTACAAAAGCTCTCCAAGCATCCAGTGAAATGTACTCTGCATATTGAGCTGGAGGCTCAGGTCTGACATTCCCTTCCTCATCTCTCAGGTACTTCGTCGTCAATTCAGACCGGAATGATCGGTGCATATTTCCGGCCATCTGAATTAACATTTTTTGCCGACATTTATCAACATCAAAGGTCGTCTGCAAAATTAATGTCATAGTATAAGTATGTTTACATAATTAAGAAACACTATAACTAATCAATGTTAATTAATTTACCTCTATATTATGCCAGATATCTTCTTTGACACGGTGCAAAGAAGAATCCCTCCAATCATTGCAGGTAATTGGGACCGACTGCCGCACTAAGGTCCCAATGTAACTCTTCATGTCTCTGCTGACTTTACCAATGGGCTGGCCTTTAACATTCCATTGAACCTGAAAAAATTGAGTAAGTGTATAAATTTATATAACAAACAATAAAATGAAACAGTTAATTATATTTTTTATATATATATATATATATATATATATATATATATATATATATATATATATATATATATATATATATATATCTTACCAAAGGTCTCACTCCTTTACTCCTTTGTCGAATGACATTTTTCTTAACTGTCGGTCCGCGACACCTCACATTTTTCTTCGCCTCCGCAGGACTATCATGAGATGGAGATGCCATTTACCTGCAAAAAAAAATTAGACACAAGTAAAAACATTATTTCATAATCATATATGCAAAAATCGATGAATATAAATTTAATTAGCCTGGAACTTAAAAAAACACAATCACTAGCTATACTTACATATTTAAGACAATCTTTTCCTTTTTCTCGTTGGATTGAGACTTGTGTGTCCCTTATTGGTACGAAATAATGGATTGACCCAAATTCCCTCATCATGATCATTTCTAATATACATATCTTCCTCTCTAGTTGGATTACCCTCAAGTGAATGTGATGTCCCAAAGAAAGGATCGTCCTCCATATTGGCATCTTCATGTGTTTGATGATCATCAATATCATTAACAACCATTTTGTTAGACAATAGAACAATGGACCAATTTGTATCAGCTGGATCGGTGACATAGAACACTTGTTGAGCTTGTGATGCTAAAATAAAAGGCTCATCTTTATACCCCACCTTATTGAAATCAACGCGCATGAACCCCAACTCATCCATCTGTACACCATTATTATTGTCAACCCACTTACACCGGAACACAGGCACCCGAAACATTGTGTAATCCAACTCCCATATACCTTCGATGACCCCGAAGTATGACATATTCACATATATGGGGTTTCTGTCTTTGGCACTTGAGATATGCATAGATTGAGCTATAAGAGTCACCCCACTATTTTGCACTGTACTTCGATCATCTTGTTCTTTTGTATAGAATGTGTACCCGTTCATCAAATAACTGGTGTAAGATAAAACATGTAGACTTGGACCTTTCGCTAACCATCTCAATCTTTCTGAAACTGAGGTAGGATTTAGAGCATAATCAACAGAAATGTGATCTTTTAGCCACGTTATAAAACACCGAATATGTTCTCTTTGTAACCAATTTTGATTCTTATTTGGGTACAAATTCTTAAGTATGTCCTTGTGTTTTACAACATATGACTCAACTTCATCGGCGTTGTGTAGAACATACAAGTGTGCTTGCTCCCATTCTGTTCTTGGTATAGTCAATATTTCAATTCCAGAAATCCCTTGCCCTATGGTTCTTCCTGTGTGATGAGACTTTGGCATCCCTGTGGAATGTTTCACATTGGATAAGTATTCGGTACAGAATTCAACAGCTTCTTCAACTATATACCGTTCAACAATACAATCCTCTGGTCGTGATCGGTTTTTCACATACCCTTTTAATATTTTCATGTAACGCTCAAACGGGTACATCCATCTCTTATAAGCTGGCCCACACAATTGTGTCTCTCTAACCAGATGAACGGTTAGATGAACCATTATGTCAAAGAATGAAAGTGGGAAATACATCTCAAGCTCCCATAAAGTCACAACTATTTCTCTTTGCAATGCTGGCAACTTTTCAGGGTCAATCACTCTGCTACAAATTGCCTTGAAGAAGAAGCAAAGTTTAGTTAAGGTCTCCCGCACTTTGTTGGGCAAAATGGACCGTATACCGATGGGTAGCAAACTCTCCATAAGAACATGGCAATCGTGGGACTTTAGACCCTTCAACTTGAGATCTTTCATCGACATGAGGCTAGCAATGTTTGAAGAGTACCCTCCTGGAGCCTTCACTCCATGAAGAAACTTACAAAAAGAAATTTTCTCTTTTCTAGATAGAGTATGAGCTGCTGGTGGTAGATATGTACGTTTCCCTTTCTTCACCGGTCCCAATTCTCGTCTCAATCCCATACTAACCAAGTCTAACCTTGCATTGAGGCCATCTTTAGTCTTCCCTGGCACATTGAGTAAGGTACCAATGACACTATCAAAGATATTTTTTTCAACATGCATCACATCAATGAAATGTCTTACATATAATGACTTCCAATACGGCAGCTCAAAGAAAATCGACTTTTTCTTCCACCCTCGTGTCACAAGCTCTCCGGCAAAAGGCTTCCCAAATTCGATACTCAAATTTTTTACCTTTTCAAATAGTTGCACACCCGTCAACGGCAAAGGAGCTCTACGTTCTTCTATATTCCCATTGAATGCCTTTCTCCATAACCGATAATGATGACTTGAATGCAAAAATCTACGATGTCCAAGGAAGACATTCTTCTTACCATGTTCCAACCGCATCCAATCTGTATTATCTTCACATATAGGGCATGCACATTGACCTTTGGTACTGTATTCTGACAGATTACCGCATGCTGGAAAATCATTAATTGTGCCGAAGATCATAGACCTCAAGGTGAAACTTTCTTCTTTATACCCATCGTACACCTCTACACCTGTCTCCCACATTTGCTTCAAGTCTTCAATTAAAGGAGCCAAGTATATGTCGATATCATTTCCTGGTTGTTTGGGCCCAGAAATTAACAGAGACAGCATCATATATTTGCGCTTCATGCATAGCCATGGAGGTAGGTTATAAATCACCAAAATCACAGGCCATGTACTGTAAGAGCTACTCTGAATACCATGCGGGTTAAATCCATCAGTAGACAATGCAAGTCGGAGGTTTCTTGGTTCTTGCCCGAAATCGGGATAATCATGGTCAATTCTTTTCCATTGAGGAGAATCTGCCGGGTGCCGTAGCTTGCCATCTTTAATCCTTTCATCCTCATGCCATGTAAAGTGCTTTGAATTTTCTGAACTACTGTACATGCGCCTAAATCTAGGTATTATTGGGAAATACCACAAAACCTTCTCTGGAGCTGATTCTTTCTTCTTATATCGTGAGGCATTACATTTAGGACATGTATTTAACGATGCATGTTCATTCCGAAATAAAATGCAATCGTTAGGACAAGCATGTATCCTCTCATAGCTCATGCCAATAGAGCGCAACATTTGTTTAGCCTCATATGTCCGACTAGGAAGCACATTATCCTCCGGCAACATAGATTTCAATAGTGTGAGTAAGTCATTAAAGCTCTTATCAGTCCATCCATTGCCCGATTTCAAGTTAAACAACTTTAACATCGCCGACAATATTGTGAATTTAGTACAACCCTCATACAACGGTTTCTCTGCATCACTTATCAACTTCTCAAACATTTGAGGACAATCACGAAGATCTTCTTCAACCACGTTTGCCATCTCTTCAAAACGATCGCCCTCATATGTATTTGTATTGGCATCATTTGACGCATATTTCCCACTATTCCCCATATCACTAGATTCACCTCTGGTCTCACCATGCTTTGTCCAACAAGTATAACTTTGATCAATTCCATTGCATATTAAATGTCCTTCCAAGTCAGGTACACTAACTCATCTTGTATAACAACAACCTAAACATGGACATATGATTCTACTAGGGTTTTCTGCGTGTCCAACTGCAAACCTAATAAAATCTTGCACTCCGTCCTTATATTCCTTCGACAAACGATTGGCAGACATCCACTTTCGATCCATATTTTCCCGATCTACAGCAATTATTTTGAGTTTAAAGAGGTTGACATCTACATTCAATAGTACTACATGCATGCATGATTCATGTCTACTTCATACTAAAGGGTGGGGTCCTATCCTATCTAAGATTGTAAACTTCGCATTATATTATTGTATATATGTCTTAATTACTTCTTGTTCTAAGAAAATTTCGGCAGCATTTCCCCTTAGTTCTCCAAGCACACAACTTAATTCAGGTGGTATTACGACCCAAATTAGGTATGTACACAGAGAACAATGAGAAAATACAAACCAATGACATTCTTAGATCAAGAAGCTAATGATTAAGACATACAATAATATGGATTGAATGCGATTTTACATTCTTAGACTGTCCACTTTGGACAATTCAAGAACAACTTGTATATTGTGTCAAAAACAATATACAGATCATTATTGAACAGGAAACTAAGGTTAATGCATGTGTACACCGATAAAAATAAATATGTCTAATGATTATACTGCTTATAAGAGATTAAAAAAAGATAAATACCTAGTAGGAGTAAGAAATCTGTGGTAGACAATAAGAAAATCAAGACATGACCAAAACTGCAGATTATCAAGTGACAAAGATAAAGTAAAGGTAAAATTAGACAAAGAAGGTGAGACCAAAAGCAGAACCACGGACAGCATGAAAGAGAAGAAAACTAACCTATTTCGATATGTGAGAAATGGGATGTCCCTATCACTCCATGAACGAATTTCTTCTAAGTGATTCCCGCTTGGTAATGTGCTGCTTCAATTATCACATGTTAGAATATATAAATGAGAAACAGAAAATAAATGAGTTTAATTTTCATTATATCACATGTCACATTATTATTAAATCAATTTGACTATAATAATAATCATTAAACTCAAGAATATTTTAGTTACCCAATTTAAGAATTTAAGAACAGTGCTTGATGACTTACCCAATTTGGTTCCAACTAGTACCACTGGGACACCAGGAGCAAAATGTTGGAGTTCAGGGATCCACTGCTAAGTGTATACAAAATTAGAAAAGCAAATTCGAAATCTGGAAGACATGTCAATTAAAGTACAAAACACAGAAACACAAATATACCTTCTACAACACATTCTCATAGCAAGAATATACCTCAAGGAAAATAAAAGAGAAACCGTGAGGTTTTTTTACTTGAGGTATATTTTTTTCCTTGATATAGGGGAAGAGGATAAGGAGACTGCACTCTACAGGCATAGTGAGAAAATTGGCTATTGCCTATGCCCTTATTAGTACAGTACCTGGAGTAACCATAAGAATAGTGAAGAACCTTAGAATGTGTGTGGATTGTCACCATATGGCAAAGCTGGTTTCAGAGGCTTACAGTAGGGAACTAATAGTTAGGGATAAAACCAGATTCCATCATTTCAGGCATGGTTCATGTTCATGTAATAATTTCTGGTGAGTGGTGAACATTTTAACAAATAAAAAGATCCTAAAAGAGTAGCCACAAGTAGCTAATGTCAATTTAGATATTCATTTAATCATTATAGAAATGGAATTCTTCTGGGTTATATGCATTTTATTAGTTGCTAAGGTCAAAACCACATGCTAATCTTGATGGAGCTAGTCTATAAACAATGATAGAGGTTCCATTGCCAAATCTGAAGGGCTTTAATCTGCAATACTAAGAGCTACTTAATGTACATAAACAAGTCCTTACACTTGTGGATTACTTGCCGAATTAAGTAGAAGGCCACTTGTTGCAATAAAATTGAAGATAACTATAAATTTTCTATCTTATCATCACACAGACATTTTCTCAGTAAAGCAGAACCACAAATGTACAATACATATGCAACAGAGCTTATCTACACAATTGTGACACATTTTTTTCTTTCCCAATCTGGTGGTGGCAGTGACAGTGGGGAGAGAGGGTAGAGAGGAAAAAGAAGAAAAAAGAAAAAAATACCTCAAGCTCCTCGCGCTGTTGAGAAGAGGGTTTGAGGAGAGAACCGTGAGGTTTCGCGAAGGTGCTGAGCGTGAGTGCTTAGGTCGTGAGTGCTGAGCGAAGAGAGAGATTGATCTAAAGCTGCATCAATTTTGTGGTTGTTTTATTACTTTGTTGTTCTCTGTAAACCACGCTAGCTGGAAGACTGAAAATTAAAAAACAAAATAAATAAAAAATCTGAAAAGCTTGGATAATTTGTTGGGAAAGCACGAGGTGTAGTTTAGCTCACGTGGCAACCTTCGTTCTCACCATGGAGGAGAGGGTTGTGGACGCGCGGTTGTGGGGAGCGGATTGAGGGTCGCTGTGGTGGAGGAGAGGGGTTGAGTTCGCGGTTGTGGAGGAGATGAGGAGGGTTCAGTTCGCGATTGTGAAGAAGATGAGGAGGTTTGAGTTCGCGTTGAGAGTACTGTGCATGTGAAGACTATTACTGAAAGCGCGCGCGCGAAGTGAAGATCGAGTACTGATCAGTAATATAAATAAAAAAATTATACTTATATAGAAATGGACAATTGCCAGCGCTTTTCCAAATAAACGCTGGTAAAGGACAAGACATTTGCCAGCGCTTACTTAGGAAAGCGCTGGTAATAACCAGCGCTTTCCTAAGTAAGCGCTGGCAAATGTCTTGTCCTTTACCAGCGTTTATTTGGAAAAGCGCTGGCAATACTCAATGTCAGAGCTTTGCTTGCGCTTAGTTAAAAAAGCGCTGGTAAATCCCAATAATTTGCTAGCACTTACCAAAGAAAGCGCTAGTAATACTTCTCCGCCTCATATTTTCTAACCAGCGCTTTCCTAAGTAAGCGCTGACAAATGTCTTGTCCTTTACCAGCGTTTATTTGGAAAAGCGCTGGCAATACTCAATGTCAGAGCTTTGCTTGCGCTTAGTTAAAAAAGCGCTGGTAAATCCCAATAATTTGCTAGCACTTACCAAAGAAAGCGCTAGTAATACTTCTCCGCCTCATATTTTCTAGCGTTTTACGGGAAAACGCTGGTGAATGTTGCGTCAATTTTTCCCTATTTTGGTGTAGTGTGTTTTGCCTTTTTATGTTAACTTTGAAGAGGAAAGTTTTATCTTTCAAAACATCTAGTTCATGAGGATATTTAGATTTATCATCACCCTAAAAATAAATATGACAATAAATAACGTGAATAATCCATATTTTAATATTATATTCAATCGTCATTCTCAATAACAAAGATGTATTCACTCTATTGTATGCGGTACCTAATTCACAGAAAAAACATATGAGACATGATATATAAAGATCAACGAGTAAATACTCAATTTGATCCTTGAAATTGTAGGGTCGTATCAACTTATGATCCTTGGAATTACAAAAAGTTAATCAGATTCATCCCTTCGTTGATATTTGTTTGGACTATAATGATATTAAGTTGGTAATGTCAGGAATGCATTTGAAACTAAGTGAATAATGTCAGGGATGCATTTGCTACATTTTGAAATTCCAAGGATCATTTTGGAATATTGATAATGTGGGAAACTAAGTTGATATGACCCTATAATTTCAAGGACCAAATTGGATATTTACTTATAGATAAACTACAAATATATGAATAAAGCAATACAACGAACAAAAAAACCTTACTTTCGTATATTCATCAGTATAAATCTTGTATTTTTTTGCAATACCATATTTCAAAATCTTCAATAACACCACCAACACATCTCTTATCCGTACACCCTTTATACCACCACCACAAATTAGCTTGAATTTGTTTAATGGTAGCAATTGTCACATAAGATACTTCGTGCATCATAAAATTTGCAATTTTAACGTAAGGAATGATTCTCTAATAGGAACTAAATCAACAACGGATAAAAAAAAAATAAACATGTAACAAACCTCTCTACAGTCTTGTAAGTTCGATAATAGTCTTCCTCATAGTTTGTCGCATGAATTCATCAAACACTGAGTAAGATGATTGAGACTTCAGAATGCAATTGACTTAATGGTTATAGGTGGGAGAAGAGATGCTTCATAATTTATAATTTTGTTTTGAAAAAAAAAACAAGTTCACTCTAAATATATTTTCTAAAAGTGGAATGTTTTTTCAATTGTCAAAAAAGAATTTAAATTTTAGAGGACTCCCTAAATGGTAAGTGATAGAAGTTTCCACCCAACACCCATGGTTTTTGCTTTAAAGTATGAATTTAATTAGTATGTACTTATAGTGTAAAGATTTTTTATAATATCAATCAATCAGAAATCGTCATATTTGTCAAAATGATTGGCTTTTATCTTAACTACCTTAAAAGTCACCTATACCATGATTTCTGATTGGTTGACAGTGTAAAAAACTTTACACTGGCAGTGCATTGCAATTAAACTCTTAGGGTGTGTTTGGTTTAAATGAGGAGAGGGGAGGGGAGGGAAAATAACGCTATTTGTGTTTGATTCATAAGGGGAGGGGAGAGATTTTAAAATTAACTTACTTTTATATTCTTATAATTTTAAATTTTAAAATACATAAGTTGGAATATTTTAATCATTCCATTCAAAATGTTTTAAAAGCTCTCCCCTCCCCTCTCCCAAATCCCCCCACTTTTGGAGGTAGCCAAAATTGGGTGTGGAGGGATTTTGCTCCCGTCCATTCCCCTCCCCTCCCCTCCTAAAAAATGAATCAAACAACAAATGTTTAAAAAAATCCCTCCCCTCCCCTCCATTCCCTTCCAACCAAACACTATGTTAAAATATTTATAAATTAGTTGATAATGTAGAAAACTTTATACCGATAATATATCAAAATTAATGCAAAAACAAAAATACAGATACTGTTTATAGGTCAATTTTTACAAAACACTATTACCTAATAAGTTGTCTTATTCTTTTGTTTTAAAAAAAATAATTTTTTTTAACCAAAAAAATAGTTTTTTTAGAACAGCAAACAAACATACCCAAAGTTTTTACTTCAATATATAAAGAGAGAAGAGAGAGAAAGCTTAGAGAAAGAAAGAAAAAGAGGGAGGAAAGGAAACATAGAGGTGGGTGTCGGCTTCAACCAAACACGACCTTATCAGCGATCAAATATCGATCTTTCCGAAACCCTAGCAACGCAACCCACTTGGACTGGTAATGTGATAAATCATTTTGGGATTGTGATTCTGAATTTATTTCGTTTATGTTTGTTTGTTTATTATTAT
The DNA here is from genome assembly GCA_039655645.1 of Ammopiptanthus mongolicus. Classification (NCBI taxonomy): domain Eukaryota; kingdom Viridiplantae; phylum Streptophyta; class Magnoliopsida; order Fabales; family Fabaceae; genus Ammopiptanthus; species Ammopiptanthus mongolicus. The sequence continues at coordinate 108,159,786 of CM077344.1, read as the reverse complement.
TACTTTGGGAAGGAAATGGATCGATTATAAGCATTTGTCTGCGGTTCTGTTCTGTTTCGCCGGATCCACACCGACACTGACTCTACCCTTGCCAGGCAATGGGATGGGACTCATTATTCACAATTTGCCTTCTTCATCTTTGTTTCCTTTGTTAGTTAGTTAGTTAGGGCACAAACAGTAACACTCTGCCTTTTCTGTTTCTTGTAATTAATAATTGTTGCTAACCAACTCAATGCTATTATTGTTTGTTTTCTTGTCAACTCAACCTAGATTCTCTGCTCTCTTCAAATCACTTGTGTCGTTCCTTTCTTCTCATATGGCTTCAAATCACACATCTGCTGCAAACCATGCAGGTTTGATTTAACTTCACAATTCTCATTACTAATTATGCGTTGCTGCATGCTTTTTTACCCTACTAAAAATAGTAACTATTACAAATTACCTTCAAGCCTTTCTCACTGCATACTATTCCTACTATCTTAGTCATAATTGATTGTTCAATCATAAAAACATACCATTTGCGATGTGCTTATTCATTTTTGGTTATTCTTCACATCATATGCTGCTTACTCTCTCTGCTTAGAAATTTGGTTTTACTGCCTTCTTTCTCATTAAGACTCGATTTACAACTCTTGTTGCTAATGCCTGTTTTTCTGCATATCTGGTACCGTACATTCTGCACACCACTATTATGCATCAGCTGGCAAATAGACCTAGAGCTTGAATATAGTGATACATCGTCTAATAAAAAAGGATTTTTAAAGTGAGCAGCTGGTAGCTTAAAAGCCCTTTCAGTGGTTGTGCAAATTTCACATTCAGTATGGGCTAGTGTGTATTTTTCTTTAATTTGTTGTTTCTTAATGCTTATCATCCATGATCTATTTAAATATTGCCATGTTTTATTTTATATAGGAGCAACCAATGATGCTTTATACAAGGAATTGTGGCATGCCTGTGCTGGGCCCCTTGTCGCTCTTCCCCGGGAAGGGGAGAGGGTTTATTACTTCCCACAAGGTCACATGGAACAGGTACAAGTGGCATGGGCACACGATCTTAATGTCTAACTTCAATTGCATGATATGTTTGTGCTACTATTTTCTAATATTGCTCCAGCTCAAGTTTTGGATGCTGCAGCTTAATTCTTCTTTTTTCAATGATTTAAGATCTTATTGATGTTGCATGGGTTCACCTTCCACTGTCTTCTCATAACAATTTTATCTGAAAAATATTTTTTACTTGATGATCTGGTTTGCTTTCTTGTGGGAGATATCTTTGTTTAAAATGTATTGGTTTTTTATTTTTAAAACTGTGTAAATTTCTATGAAGCAGGCGACAATACATGTCTGTGTTAGACACACGATGACACTATTAGGCCCAGCCCAATTAGGAATAAAGAGAAATGTAATAGTTAGTTAGTTAGCATTAATTGAGACAGCTAGTTAGTTAGAGAATTCAACTGTATAAATAGGGGAAGAGAGCAAGGGAAAAGGGGATTCAGAATTGTTAGATTGTAAGAACTAGGCAAAGGCTTAGTTGTGAAAGGGGAAACCCTTTCTGAAGGGGAAAACCCTCGGAGGAGATCAGTCTCCTATTCTTGTTCCTTTTCTGTTCAAGATTCAATAAAGATTCATTCTTTTCCTCTACTTTTTCAACCCTGTCTTTGGGTTCCTAACAAATTGGTCCGACCTGCTCGATTTCTGGTAGGGGAGGAAATGGAAAACTCGGAGGTGTTCTTGAAGGAGGAAACCAACGTTCATAGTTCGTGGAATTCCGACATGTTGGAGCTTAAACAAATGCTTCACCGGTTGTTGAAACTCGATGGTGAGGAAAAAAGGAAGGAGGCGCAGCCTACCAAGACCTAGAAAAGCATTGAAGGGATTGGAGAGATCAAACGGATGCTTGGTCTTTGTATGAAGACACAGAGGATCGTTTGTGAGAAACAAGAGGCGGAGGTGCAACCCACTAGGGAGATTGTGTTGCGGCAGTCAAAACAGCAGCAAGAAGAGATTGTCGTTGATGAGGATTTTGGAGTTTCAATGTCAATGGGTACCTCAGAACCCAAACTATAGTGAGGTGAAGGTTGTTGTTCTAGAAGAAATAGAAGAACAACCAGTCATTGCCACAGAGACTAGAGTTTCGGTGCCATCCTTGAAAAATCCTTCAAGATGCGGTGATATTCTCAACCACTCCAAGATTGCTGCCCCGAATGCAGAGCCTAGTTGGAAATGGATAACAGGGACATCAAGATTTCACAAAGAAGAAGTTAAGGGTGACAAAACCCACACTTTGAGTAGCAAAGACAAGACGATGGAGCAAGGGCGGAAGAAGTGTACGGCGGCATCCCCGGAGATTTTGCAAACAGAAAAATTGGTTGATGACCAGCGTAAGAAAGTGAAGACTTTGCAGGCAGTAGGTTATAATTCTTTTGAGGCTGAAGACTGGGAAGAGGCTACAATTGAGGAAGAGATGAGCAAGATGGAGTCTCTTCTTGATAACCATAAAGTGGACCATGAACTACTTTTTGAGACTATAGACCCGAGGACCCGCTTGCGAGAGATAGACGAGGAAATAAGGCTGTTGAAGGAGAAAGAGATGTTCAGGCTAAGTCCGGCCAGGACACTGCCGCCACCTCCGCCGGAGCCACCTGACCCGCCGCCACTAGAACTGCCAGATTCGGAGCCGTTGGAATCACCAGCCTTGACCCCACATTCGGTAGCGTCCTCCCAAGCAGCACCCTTGGAGATCCGGATTATACAGAATCCACCCACCTCCCCAACGCCACCGGAGCCGCTGGACTCAAGCCACTATGCGGCGGCCATTTGGTTGTTGTCAGCTATGCCACCATGGGGTGCACCCGTCCTACTAGATTGTCTGATCTGGGTATGGAAAAGAAGAAAGAGAGAGGGGGCAGATTTGCCATGCTGCAAAAGGGATCGGAGATTTGACCTAATGGACTAGGCCCATATTGACCTTAGCATGTGGGTTTTGTTTTTGGAGAAGACAGGGTGCCATTGAGGTTCTGTCTACTGAGTTCTGAGCTTGTAATCTAATGGGTCAGGCCCAAACCTATGGGGCAAATGATGTGCATTTTTAAACTAGCATTTGGCCCTATTTTTCTATCAATCAGATTGGTTTACATCCTCCGACTGCAAGGCAGGGCAGATTGGCGCATCTTCTAAAGACATCAGTTCTCTACCATTAACCTTGAGGATAAGGTTGTTTCAAAGGAGGGTGGTATTGTTAGGCCCAGCCCAATTATGATAGGTCCAGCCCAATTAGGAATAAAAAGAAATGTAATAATTAGTTAGTTAGCATTAATTGAGACAACTAGTTATTTAGAGAATTCAACCCTATAAATAGGGGAAGAGAGCAAGGGAAAAGGGGATTCATAATTGTTAGTTTGTAAGAACTAGGCAAAGGCTTAGTTGTGAAAGGGGAAACCCTTTGTGAAGGGGAAACCCTTGGAGGAGATCAGTCTCCTATTCTTGTTCCTTTTCTGTTCAAGATTCAATAAAGATTCATTCTTTTCCTCTACTTTTCCAATTCTGTCTTTGGGTTCCTAACAGACACACATTCTGTTAGAGTAGTTTATATGTTGTTAGAATATTCCATAAACTGTTAGAATTTTCTGTTAGGTGTTAGTTAAGTTTCTTGGTTAGCTTCTGAGATAAGCTACTGCTCACAAATGTATAAATACCTGTAAGCAGTGTTTTTCACTCTCACTTTTGCAATAACAAAAATCTCTCCCTCTCTCTCGAGTTTCTTGAAATCTAACATGGTATCCAGAGCTTCTTGATCTCAACCATGGTTGATCCACATGTAATTCCGCTCATTTCTGAAACTCTGACATCTCCATCGCCGGCGAACTGTGATCTGGTAACGTTTTCGCTGCTGATCTCTACAAAATTGACAGAGAAGAATTTTCTGATTTGGAAGCTACATGTAGAAGCAGTGATTAAGGCTCATAGGCTTGAGCACGACGTTCTGATTCCACTAATCCCTTCGTGATATCTTTGTGAGTCTGGTCGTCTTGAAGATAGAGTGAATCCCACTTATATCGTTTGGAAACAAGACCGACATCTATTTTCATGGCTGCTTTTGTCACTATACGATTCCATTCACCCTAGGGTTGTTGGTTGCCGCCATTGATGGCAGAGAGGAGCTCCACAACCTCTTCAATTCCCAAACCAAAGCGAGAAGTCATCATCTCCATTCTGAATTGGGCACCACCAAGAAAGGTATGAGATCCGTCTCCGAATATCTAATGCTCATCAAGGCAATTGTAGATTCACTGATCTCTATTGGCACACTGATCTTGTCTCAAGAACACGTCGATGTAATCTTGGAAGGCTTACCGGAAGATTATTGCAAAAATATGCTATATATTTCTTGATTTGAAATAGATACAAGATGGGTTTAAATAGAATACATGTACACTAATTCTAGCCCTGAAAATTAGGGAAATTATTCTCCCTATAAATGCTGTACTTAAATGAGGAAATGACAGGAATGAAAAACTGATTCTATTTACATTAAATCCTAATTAACTGTACAAATCAGAATCTGATGATTCTGCTTGATATGCGCTGATCTCCAACACTGCCCCTCATTCTAGGTGGTAGATATCTATCATGCCTAGATTGGTTCTGATGCTTTCATACGTGTTCCTTGGAAGGGCCTTTGTTAGGATGTCTGTTGTCTGCCTGCATGATGGAACATGTTCAACCTTTATAATATTATGGTCAATTTTCTCTTTGATGAAGTGTCGGTCAATCTCCTCATGCTTTGTCCTGTCATGTTGGATTGGATTCTTTGCAATGCTTATAGCAGCCTTGTTGTCACATAATATCCTCATAGGATAATTGGTAGGAATTCTGATTTCATGCAGCATCTTCTTAAGCCAAATTCCTTCACAAATACCATGAGCCATAGCTCTGAATTCAGCTTTTGCACTGCTTCTTGCCACCACAGACTGCTTCTTGCTTCTCCAAGTCACCATGTTTCCCCACACAAAGGAGCAGTGGCATGTGGTTGATTTTCTGTCATAGGGGCATCCTGCCCAGTCTGAATCTATGTAGACTTCAATCCCTCTATTTGAGTTCTTTTTGAAATAGAGCCCTCGACCTCTAGTATCCTTGAGGTATTGGAGGATTTTGTTCACAGTTTTCATGTGGGCTTCGGTTGGATTAGACATGTAGCGACTAGCCAAGCTCACAGCAAACCCAATGTCAGTCCTGGTGTGAGTTAGGTAGATTAGCTTCCCAACTAGGCTTTGATATCTATCTTTGTTAGCTGGTGGACTTTCCTCTTCACTTCTTTTTACCGGTTCTATAGGAGTATTGGCTGCCTTGCATCCAAGCATGTCAGTTTCTTGAATTAAGTCCATTGTGTATTTCCTTTGTGACACATAAATATCATTCTGTCCATGCAACTTCCATCCCTAGAAAATATTTGAGCTGTCCCAAGTCCTTGGCCAAGAGTCTCTTCAGATGCTTGATTTGGTCATAATCATTTCCTGTGATAACGATATCATCAACATAAACAACCAACAAAGCTACCTTCCTTCTACGGAGTGTTTGACAAACATAGTATGATCTGATGGGCATCGGTTGAATCTGTCTGCCTTGACAACACGAGTCAATCTATCAAACCACGCTCTCGGAGATTGCTTGAGGCCATATAGAGATTTCCGGAGCTTGCACACCATGTTTGAGGTGCTGTGTGATTCAAGTCCCGGGGGAATTTGCATATAGACTTCCTCTTCTAGCTCGCCATTCAGGAAGGCATTCTTTATGTCGAGTTGATGGAGAGGCCAATCCAAATTTGCAGCTAAAGAGAGTATGACTCGGACTGAATTGAGTTTGGCCACTGGTGCAAAGGTTTCTTCGTAGTCCACTCCATATGATTGGGTAAACCCTTTTGCCACCAGCCGGGCTTTGTACCGGTTTATACTCCCATCTGCATTGTGTTTGATGGTGAATATCCACTTGCATCCAACCGGGTTTTTTCCTTCCGGTAGAGTGGTGATCTCCCATGTGCCATTTTTAACCAAAGCCTTAACCTCTTTTGTTACAACTGCTGCCCATTCAGGTTCTTGGAGAGCCTCTTGAACATTTCCTTGGAATATGTATGCTGTCAAGAGCTGCCACAAAAGTCCTGTATCCCTGTGACAATTTACCATAGGACACATACTTCTCAATGGGGTGTTGAGTGCAAGATCTCACCCCTTTCCTTAAAGCAATAGGAATGTTAATGTCATCAATAGGTTCAGGGTTAGGAACAATATTACCTGGTGATACCTCATTTTCTGGAGTGTGATCAGATTCATGGCTTTGCCTTGGAGCTGTGCTTGACTCTACTCCCTTCCTTCTCTTTCTGAAGTATTTTGTCCAGTTGTCTCCTACTGCAAGAGGACCTTGATTCTGCTGAGATGAAGTTTTCTCTCTTGCTTCAGCTGGTGCAGTTTCAACTGCTATTTCTTGTGGTTCATGTTCTGTTTCGGCTATCTCTGCATTTGGGACAGGTTCGGATAGCTCAAATCCCAAAAGTTGGGATTCTACCACTTCAGTTGGATGATTCTTCTCCCCTTGAATGCCAACTTTGGTGTGGTAAAATTTTCTGGTTTGAGGATAGTAGCATCTGTATCCTTTTTGATGAGGAGAGTAGCCGAGAAAGATATATTTGATGGATTTTGGGTCAAGTTTGTTGCGATGAGGGTTCAGGTTATGGACAAAGGCTGAACATTCAAATATTTTTAAAGGAATGGATGTAAGGATATGGCTGGTTGGATAAAAGGTTTGGAGAGTGGAATGAGGACTGTTAAAGTTTAGGATTCGGGAAGGCATTCTGTTTATGAGGTAGGTTGCGGAGAGGACAACTTCTCCCCAAAAATGGTTGGGTACATTTGTAGCTAACATGAGAGATCTGGTCACTTCTAGGAGATGTCTATTCTTTCTCTCGACAATCCCGTTCTGCTGAGGGGTATCTACACATGAACTCTGGTGTATGATTCCATGTTTCTGAAGGTAGGAGTTCAGTGCAGAGTGATAGTACTCTCGGCCATTGTCACTTCTAAGCATCTTAATTTTACTTTGAAATTGTGTTTGCACCATAGTATGGAAGATTTCAAATATTCTTCCAACGTCTGATTTCTCCTTCATTAGGAAAACCCAAGTGACCCGTGTGTGATCGTCTATGAAGGTGACAAACCATCTGGATCCAGTTACATTGTTGACCCGTGATGGTCCCCGTACATTGCTGTGAATCGGAGAGAAGGGTTGAGAGGGTTTATAGGGTTGAGGCGGATAAGAGCTGCGGGTATGTTTGGGCAATTGGCAAATTTCACGTTGAAACAACTACTGATTTTTATTGAATAATGTGGGAAACATTTTTTTCAAGTACATAAAATTTGTGTGACCTAGCCGATAGTGCCACAACATTACAAGGTTCTCACTGCTTTGAGGAATTACTGCACAGGAGTTGGCCTTGGGTTCCATTTCTGACTCTTCAACTTGGAGGAGGTAGAGTCCAGCACATTCTTCAGCATTGCCAATCGTCTTCCCCGACTCCAAAATCTGAAATTCACACAGGTTAGGGAAGAATTTGGTGACACATTTCAAATCTCTACATAGGTTGCTAATGGACAGTAAATTACAGTTAAGTTTAGGCACATAAAGGACTGAATTTAGGGTAATATTTTGTGAGATAATAACTGATCCTTTACCCTTGACATTAGAAAGAGTACCATCAGCTATCCGAACTGTGTAATTATTTTGGCATGGAGAATAGCTATTAAACATAGTTAAGTTTCCAGTCATGTGATCTGAGGCTCCTGAGTCAATGATCCATGACTTTGGTTTTCCCTTGCTAGTATTTAGAGCATGCAAGAAATTACCTTTTTGTGCCACTGTAGCTGTACCAATTGTTTGTTGGAGCAATTTTTGTAGTGCTTCCATTTGCTCCTTGCTAAATGGAGATGGGTCAGAATTTACCTCAGCTGTGTTGCCTCTGCTGTCCCGATTTCTGTTTTGTTTCGCCTCTGAAGGTCGGCCATGAATGATCCAGCAAGTGTCCTTAGTGTGACCTGGTTTCTTACAGTGATCACACCAGGGCCGGTTCTTCTTTTGAAATGGGCGAGGCTGGTTCCCTCTTGCTGCCATTGCTGAACCTTCAATGGATGGGGGCGGGGCTGCCATGGACTTTCCGAGCATCACTTTCCTACTGCTCTCCTCCCTTCTCGCCTCCGAGAATACTTCCCGGATTTTTGGAAGGGGTTTGGTTCCAAGGATTCTCCCCTGGACTTCATCAAGTTCGGTGTTCAGTCCCAATAGGAACTTGTAGATCCTATCCTTCTCCACCAGCTCTTTGTACTTCTTATCCTCGGTACAGTTCCATTCAACTTCTTCATATATGTCCAGTTGCTGCCAATGTCGACTGAGAATATTAAAATACTCAGTGATCGAAAAATCACCTTGTCGTAGGTCATGGAGTATGCTCTTGATCTCAAATACTGCGGAAGTATTGTCCACATTTGAGTAAGTTTCCTTCACCGCATCCCACATATCCTTGGCGGTGTCATAGTACATGAAATTCTCCCCAATTTCATTAGTCATGGTGTTGAGCAGCCATGACATGACTAAACTGTTTTCCAGTTGCCATTTGTCAAGGGCGGGGTCCCCCTTCTTTGGAGTCTTTGTGGCTCTTGTGATGTAACCTTCCTTGCCTTTTCCTTGGAGGAAGATCTTGACTGAGCGCACCCATTGAGTGTAGTTCTGGCCATTCAATTTGTGACCAGTGATAGGGAGAGTGATAGGAAGGGCATGCCCTTCGACCAAACTGGTGGCCGAACCTTCTGGCTTTTCTCCTTCCATGGCTGGCTGGGCGGCGCTAGGTTTAGGGATGGTTCAGATCGAGCTCTGATACCATGCAGAAATATGCTGTATATTTCTTGATTTGAAATAGATACAAGAGGGGTTTAAATAGAATACATGTACACTAATTCTAGCCCTGAAAATTAGGGAAATTATTCTCCCTATAAATGCTGTACTTAAATGAGGAAATGACAGGAATTAAAAACTGATTCTATTTACATTAAATCCTAATTAACTGTACAAATCAGAATCTGATGATTCTGCTTGATATGCGCTGATCTCCAACAATTATCTTCCCTTCTTCACGTCTACCAGTAGTCGAGAGACACCGTGCATAGTGATTGAGGTAGAGTCTCTACTCCTATCGTTTGAAGCCTACTTGGAAAGACTTCGTTCCTCACCAGTTTCTGATGCGTTCTCGGTCAATGCACCACTTCTCAGAATGGCACTCTACCTCTGGTTCTGAGTTCTGGTTCAGGTACTCCGCTTCCATCGCATTCTCAGTTTCATGCGCCAGACTACACTCGAGGTCAAGGTCACTTTGGTTATGGCTCTCGTGGCAGAGGAGGTCAATTTGGTCGTGGTCGTGGCAGAACTGGCCGTTTTGGATATCGTGGTAACTTGCAGTGCCAACTGCGCGGAAAGAATGGTCACGAGGTACAAACTTGCTACCACTAGTTTGACCTGTCTTTTGGCCAGCAAAATTAATCTAGCAATTATTCACAGCAGCAGAATTATCGTAGCAATTACTCACTGCAGCAAACAATTCCTTATTCTCAGCCATCTACTCAGTCTGATGGTTCTTCCAGCAACTCAGTGCCTCAGTTTGGTAGTACAGCTGCTCCTCAATCGTGGCAACAAGCTCAAGGTTCACGGCCACCTCTTGCCTTGCCGGCACCACCTCCACTGCTTGCCTTGCCTGCACCACCTCGAGCTCCACAATTTGTGTTACCAGCACCTCGTTCTCAGTATTCAATGCCTCCTATGGCCCAACCTTCACAGTCTGCTCCCATAGCAATGGTGGGTGCAGATCATAGTTATAGCTCACAGCTCTGGTATCCGAATTCAGGAGCCATCACTGTTGATCTGGTGAACCTCACGCAGAGATCTGAACTCTCTGGCACATATCAGATATTCATGGGTAATGGTCAAGGTTTACCTATCACGTCTATTGGCTCTTCTAGTTTTCAATCTCCCTTTAGCCCCCATACTACCTTAACCCTTAATAATTTGCTTGTTCCTTCCATTACTAAAAACCTGGTTAGTGTTAGTCAGTTTGCCAAAGATAGTTCTGTATATTTGAACTACACCCTTCTAGTTGTTTTGTCAAATCAAATCACATACTGATCACCCTGTCCTGCTGGAGGGTTCTTTAGGACCTGATGGCATCTATGCCTTCAATATTCATCTGTGTCCTTCTAATCTCAAGCCAGCAGCTGAAGCTTTGAGCATTCCTCCTAGTTGTCACTCTACTGCTCTTCAACAATATGCTCTGTCAGCACCCCTATTAGTTCTAGGTTTCATAGTCTCAATAACTCTTGTATTAGCAATTGTTCATCTGGTTGTACTCAGTCTACCGTACATCCTGTTTCTCAGCCTGTAAGCACTATAAACAGTGTGCCAACTTCATATTCTTTGCGGCACTGCCGCTTAGGCCACCCTAGTGAAGGGATAGTTAAGCAAGTTCTCAAAAATTGTAATCTTCCCATTAGCAATAAAATTGTCTATGATTTCTGTACTGCATGATCACTTTGGCAAATCCTACAGATTGCCTTCTTCTCCTTCTTTTGACTGTTTAGAGCGAACCATTTGATCTTGTGTTCTTAGATCTTTGGGCTCCATCCCCACTACTGTTATCTAATGGTTCCACATATTACATGTCCACTTTTTATTCTTGCACTAGATACACTTGGTTATACCTTCTCAAGAATAAGTCTGAAGCCCTGTCTATTTTCCAACAGTTTCACAGCATGGTGCATGTTCAGTTTCAGAAGTCTAAAATCTGTCCAAACAGATTGGGGAGGAGAGTTCCGACCCTTTAGCACCTTCCTTGCAGACCTTGGTTTTCTGCATAGAGTCATTTGTCCTCTCACCCATCACCAAATTGGTAGAGTTGAGAGAAAACATGGACACATTGTAGAAATGGGATTGATCCTCCTTGCCCAAGCCTCCCTTTCCCTCAACTTTTGGGACCACTTCCTTAATGTATCTTGTCAACTGTCTTCCCACTACCACGTTGAATAATGCTGTACCATGCACTGTTTTGTACAAAACAGAACCTGACTACTCCTTCCCTAAGGTTTTTGGTTGTGCATGTTACCCCTGCCTAAGGCCTTATAATCAGCACAAGTTACAGTATAGTTCCGAGGAGTGCACCTTTATAGGTTACTCTCCTACTCACAAAAGGTTCAAGTGCCTTTCTCCTTCAGGCAAAATGTATATTTCCAAGGATGTCCGGTTTAATGAGTTCTGGTTTCCATTCAATTCCTCTCCTTCCTCCCCTGTCCCCACCACCACCTCTTGAGTTCACAACTCCATCTCATGTTCCCCCTCTTGTTGTTCTACCCACTGCACCTACTTCTATCTTCTCTCAGCTCTCTGCCCCTACTAGTCAATCTTACATCCCTCCCTCTACTTCCTTATCATCAGATAACTCTCCTTTTCCTCATCCCACATCTCGAGTCCCTGACTTCATCTTCCTCTGTCCAGTCCTCCTCTGCCCCCGTGCAGACCACTGTTGTCTCTTCCTCTTCATCTTCTTCTACTGCTGAGTCATCCCCACCCCTTCATCCACCTAACATTCATCCCATGCAAACTAGATCCAAATCTGGCATTACCAAACCACGTCTGTTCCCACCCTCACCCATTTGGAACCTCACTCAGCCAAAGATGCCTTTGCTGTTCCCCATTGGAAATCAGCCATGCAAGCTGAGTATGATGCTCATGCATAATAACATTTGGACACTTGTTCCTCTCCCACCAAAGAGGTCTGCCATTGGCTGTAAATGGGTGTTTTGGGTCATAGAACACCCGAATGGTTCCATCAACAATTACAAAGCATGCCTGGTGGCAAAAGGCTTTCATCAACAGCCTGTATTTGATTACACAGAAACCTTTTGTCAGGTGGTTAAACCGGTTACAGTTCACGTAATCCTCACCTTGGCACTCACTCACAAATGGACAATTCAGCAGTTGGATGTAAATAATGCATTCCTCAATGGCCTGCTTGAAGAAGAGGTTTATATGCAGCAGCCCATGATATTTGAGGACACTAACAGGTCTCTGCAAACTTAACAAAGCCATTTATGGGCTGAAAGCCTGAAACAGGCCCCAAGAGCCTGGTTTGACAGACTTGCCAGCACACTCGTCTCCTTTGGGTTTAAATCCAGCAGGTGTGATTCCTCTCTGTTTGTACAGTCCAGTGCTACTCATAGGTTTTATATTCTGGTTTACTGGAAAATCTCCTAAGTTGGTTCAGGACCTCATTACCAGACTGCATTCTGTGTTCACTCTCAAACAGCTGGGTACCCTGTACTATTTCCTAGGCATTGAAGTCAAGCATCTTCCCATTGGCTCTCTACTCTTGACTCAAGGCAAGTACATTGCAGATCTTCTTGCCAAGGCTCAAATGGATGGTGCAAAAGGGATTTCCCAACCCATGGTTGGTGGCTGCAAGTTGACCAAGTATGGGAGTGACTATATGACAGATCCTCATCTCTACAGGCCCATGGTAGGGGCACACCAGTATGCAACAACCACTAGGCCAGAAATCAGTTTCAGTGTTAACAAGGTGTGTCAGTTTTTACCCCAACCACTAGAGGAGCATTGGAAGGTGTTAATAAAACGCATACTAAGGTATCTCAAAGGCACAATTTCATATGGTCTACTTCAATCTGCACCAGTCCATGCACCACCGTCATTGCAGGCTTTGTGTGATGCTGATTGGGCCTCAGATCCAGATGAAAGGCGATCTACCTCTGTTCTTGCATTTATGTAGGACCTGATCATGTCTCATGGTTGTCCAAGAAGCAACCCGTAGTTGCAAGGTCCAGCACAGAGGCTGAATATAGAAGCCTCTCCCCTCTTAAATCATATGGATCAAAACTCTTCTTAGAGAGTTAGATGTTGCGGGTTCTGTTCCAGTCATCTACTGTGACAATCTAAGCACTGTAGCTTTATCTCATAACCCAGTTCTTCATCCCGTACCAAACACATGGAACTGGACCTCTGCTTTGTTCGTGAAAAGGTTATTAACAAGAGTCTAATAGTTGCTCACATTCCAGCCCATGAGCAAGCAGCAGACATCCTAACAAAGGCCTTGTCAACTCTCAGGTTCACTAAACTAAGAAGCAAACTCAGGGTGGCTGATCAATATATACCAATGCAACCACCATGTGTTTCAGGGGGGAGTGTTAGAGTAGTTTATATGCTGTTAGAATATTCTGTATAAATACCTGTGAGCAGTGTTTTTCACTCAGTTTTGCAATAATATAAAACAGTTACTCTCTCTCTCTCTCTCGGGTTTCTTGAAATCTAACACATTTGCACATGTCCGTGAGTGTCCCATTTAATTTTTTTTTTCCGGCTTGAACACGGAGGGACATGGTGGGGACACTGGATATGCCCAATTTAAAATTAAAATAAAACTCAATTACCATTTAAAATTTAAAATAAAGTGATGAACCCAATTACCAATTGTGCATTACCCTAGCTCAATTACTCAGTTACCAGGACCACTTACCCTAGACAGACCAGTGTTTTTTACTGTGAGGCCACCCTCTTCCATCTAATCATTACCATCCACCTCCATTTTCAACTAAGCCATCGTGCGCCATCGCGCTGATGGTGGAGAGCAAAATGAATGTTTTTTGGGAGGGGATATATATGCTGTTTTTGTGCCCTACAACTTTTAGATTTCATGTGTTGTCCGTGTGTCCTGTGTCAATGTCAGTCGCTGTGCTTCATAGGCAATTTGTGTCCGTTTGCATTTCTTTTAATACTCTAAGTTTATCTCTTTCAGTTATTACATTGTCATGTATCGATTTCTTTTCCTTTTAGGATTTCAAATTCTAAATAAGGTCGATCTATAATTCCTGACAATTTTTATGTTGATTATATGGTTTGTGTTGAATTGTATATCTTACCTGTGCTTATTTATTCTATAGCTCGAGGCATCTATGAATCAGGGCTTAGAGCAGCAAATGCCTTCCTTCAATCTGCCTTCTAAAATATTATGTAAAGTGGTTAATGTTCATCTTCGGGTGAGTTGTGATTTTTCTCCAGTCTTACTGGATATGATTTTTTTTTTTTTTTAATAGTCATTTATTTGGAATCTTTCATGCTTTATGTGATAATCTTCAATTGTTAAACACATCTTGGTTGTGTAGGCTGAACCTGAAACTGATGAAGTATATGCACAGATAACTTTGCTTCCTGAAGCCGATGTGAGTGCTCTCTTATTTTCTGTTTGACATGCTCTTTATATTTTAACTTTTCTATTCTTTTGATTTATTTCGCAATTCCTTTACCACTCATAATGTTTCTTGCTCATTTGGTTTCCCCTTTTTTTTACCCTGATTTTATGTATGCCTTGTCTTCCCTCTCTTGTTGCTTTAGCAAAGTGAGGTGACAAGCCCTGATGATCCGCTGCCCGAACCTCCAAGGTGTACAGTCCATTCGTTTTGCAAGACGCTTACCGCTTCTGATACCAGCACCCACGGAGGTTTCTCTGTTCTTCGAAGACATGCGGATGATTGTCTGCCACCACTGGTTAGCATCTTTCCTCTTTTTGAAAACAATCAGAGATACTTGATCATGCATGCTTGTCTTTAGTTGTCCTTTACTCTTTATAATTCCCGTGTTTTCTTCAGGATATGTCTCAGCAACCACCATGGCAAGAATTGGCCGCAACTGATTTGCATGGGAATGAATGGCATTTTCGACATATTTTCCGAGGTAAGTAGCTTGGCTATTTTTTTCGTCCTTTCTTTGAACCTAGTTTTATCATGTGAATTCGGTGACAAGTATGATCATTTTATTTCTTGAAGTGTTTGCTTGATGAAATAAATTGTATTGATGAAGATTCTGATGCAGTTTAGTTTGGAGCATTGCATATTTCTGCAGTGTCGAGCAAGCACCATTCACACTACTTGTGGAAGATGTGGCAATTGATTTAAAGTAAAACAAGTTTTAGGACTGTCCTTGTAATGCTAAGCATGCTTGTTAGAAAAAGTTTGTACAGAGTTGTAATTGGGAAGGGACTAATTTGCTTTTTACTATATCAACATTTCATGCAATTTATAGATATGTACCTCTTTTTCATATCACAAGTTAGCCTATAGCTACTTAATTTCTTAAAGTTTTCTTCCTAACAGAACAGAAATAACCTCAGGCTTATTTCTGTGAGTGTATAGCTTACTTAGCCATTTTAACTTTTGACCACATGACCTGTTAAATTTATGGAGTCAAGTGGATTATACTCATTAGTAGCTTTTGCTTTTAAGGGTTCTGTTAAATAAATCTTGGCAGCATCCCTAAATTTGTGGATTCTCACTGACACAGCTATTATTTTGTTGATTTGTTTAATATGAGATGATGAGATTTGATGCTCATACTGTCAGAAAGTTCCTGACTGCACAGAGTAATTTTCAGGGCAACCCAGGCGCCACTTATTGACCACTGGGTGGAGTGTCTTTGTCAGTTCCAAAAAATTAGTGGCTGGTGATGCATTTATATTCTTAAGGCAAGTTGTTTGGTTTGGTAGCAGAAGTACTATACCTCCCTCCTGGGGCAAGGCAAAGTACTTTGCCTTTTTTTTAATTGCTTTTGTTTCTTAATGTTGTCAGTGATTGTGGTTGTTTTTTGTGGCATGCAATATTCTAGGGGGCAAAATGGAGAGCTGCGAGTTGGAGTTAGGAGGCTCATGAGACAGCAAAGCAACATGCCATCTTCTGTTATATCCAGTCACAGTATGCATCTCGGTGTTCTGGCCACTGCATCTCATGCCATTGCCACTGGAACACTGTTTTCTGTATTTTACAAGCCCAGGTCTTGTATTTAATACTATGAAGCTATTACTCTCATATTTAATGTTTTAAGTTCTTGATGTTGATGCTGTCAACTTGTCATATTTTGCTAGTGATAAGTGATACCTTGAACTGCCGTATAGAACTGTGTTTTGTTTGTATTTATGCATATGCCTTACCTGCTTGCATGCAATTAATAAACTGTTTTTTAGGTGTAATAATATGATAGAAATGATATTTGAGTTCTCTTTTATTTCCTTAATGAGTAGAGACTTTATGCTGATTGTCAAAGTTTATCTCAGAACAAGCCGGTCGGAGTTTATTGTGAGTGTCAACAAGTATCTTGAAGCTCGAAGTCATACACTTTCTGTTGGGATGAGATTCAAAATGAGATTTGAGGGTGATGAAGTTCCTGAAAGAAGGTGCACGAGCTGGTTGCTTGACATTTGGTTTTTTGATTTTAGCACATCATGCAATCTGATAAACTTTTCTCATCCCCTGAATACAGGTTCAGCGGTACAATTGTGGGTGTTGGAGATAATAAATCATCTGTCTGGGCTGATTCTGAGTGGCGATCATTAAAAGTTTGTCTACTGTTTTAGTTACATTTCAAGTGCTTATTTTGTAGTTTGCATTCAGTAGGGTTCAATTTTTTTTAAAATTTTCCAAATATATCATTTTTAATTTTAGTAAAAAACAACCAAGAAGTAGAGTTTCTTCTTGCATCTCTTTATATTGGTCAAGAAAGGTCAATATGGATGATGCTTTGTTTGTGGAACAATCTAGCAAATGATATTTTCTTAGGCTCCATTTGACACATTGGATAGTATTAGACATGATAGTTAAAGATAATCGGATAAGGCATGATAGTATAAAGAAGCTGATAAGCTCTTATGCTATCAGGGGCACATAGTCTCAAGGACCTGATAGTATATATAATTATTTACCATGACTAAACTATCCTTTATCAATTTTCTTTTTAAAATGTCACCTTCATCAATAGAAGTAAAAACCAGTAACCGTGTATAAACCTTCCATTGTGGAAAAATTAATAGCTTCATTGTTGAAACATCAAAGTAGAAGGGGAAAAAAATTAGAAATCACAAAATCCTTATCATGAGTTACACCCATCCCAACCCCCAAAATTTGAAACCCCCATCTTTCTCATATAGTCCAATAATGTCATGACAGTCCAGTAGTCCTGCAATGTCATGAGCAGTGGCTTTTTGAGCAAATATAGATCTGTGGTTTTGTTCTTTGTTCGAGTAGTTGAGTCGCTGCAAAGGTTTTTGTACCCAGATTTAAGTTTGGAGCTTAAAAGTTCGCTGCGATATCTGGGGTTTGTTCTCAGAATCCAAAGGTCACGATTTTAAGCATGGCATTTAACTGGATTCAGAGGCCATTAACTGAATTTGCCCAAAAGAATGGCCATGGCTGTCATGTTTGGTGGCCGAAAAGAATGGGTATGTGGTGGTGGTCGGGCGGCTGTCTGTTGGTAGTCAGGCAGTGGTTGGCAGCAGTCCAGTGGAAGTTGGGCAGTGGTCCTTGCAGAAAGATGGGGTAGAGTGAGACAGATGAAGTTGAGGAGTAGGGAGGAAATCATTGTTGTTTCAGGTCTTATCCTAGGGTGAGGGGGAGGATAGAGTTATCCTGTTATAATGGGATAAAAATGGTTGAGCGGATTTGACTATACTATCATATGTCAACACCAAAACATGTTACGACCTGATAGTATATATTCTTACCAGATGCAACAAACACAGCCTTAGATGGTTGGAAGTTCAGTGATTGACACATTGACTGGGCTACAAGGAGAGAGATGTCATTAAAACACATTTAGCTGTCAGAAAATGGCTAAGATTTTGTATACGAAATGAATACAAGGCAACTTGCTGATACTCCTAATGGCTAGGATTTGAAAATTAAATAGCGGCTTTTGGTTCATTAATCTTTTGATCTATAATGTATTTCAGGTTCAATGGGATGAACCGTCATCAATTTTGCGTCCTGATAGAGTTTCTCCATGGGAATTAGAGCCACTTGTGTCTATCACTCCTGCAAACTCCCAGCCAACCCAAAGAAACAAGAGATCACGGCCTCCCATTCTACCTTCAACAATGCCTGATTCTTCTCTGCAAGGTGGCTTGATCTTACACATTTTCTTTATTTCTTCTGTTATCCATGCTATTTTTCTGTGTAAAGTCTTTTTCTATGTACATCAGGCGTATGGAAATCACCCGTTGAATCTCCACCGTTCTCTTATCGTGACCCTCAACACGGACGAGACCTCTATCCATCACCCAAAGTCAATTCTACTGCATCCAACTTTCTTGGTTTTGGTGGGAATAGCTCTGCTTCCAACAAGTCAATATATTGGTCTAATAGGATTGAAAACTATACAGAATCTTTTTCACCTATAGCACTTCAAGAATCTGGAGAAAAGAGACAAGGCAGTGGAAATGGGTGTAGGCTCTTTGGGATTCAGTTACTTGAAAATTCTAATGCAGAAGAAAGTCTGCCAACAGTTTCTTTGTCAGGAAGGGTAGGTGATGATAGGTCTCTTCCATGTTTGGATGTCGAGTCTGACCAGCATTCTGAACCATCAAATGTTAATCGATCTGATATTCCTTCAGCAAGCTGCGATGCTGAAAAATCATGCCTGCGGTCTCCCCAGGAGTCACAAAGCAGACAAATAAGAAGCTGCACAAAGGTAGCATAACTACTTTTAATGTTGGTTTATCATACTCTGCACCCCTCCCCATTTTCATTCACAATCCTGCAACATTCTTGGTATATTTTCCTTTGCACTAATTTAGTTGACTGTATGCAATTATTTATATTGTATCTTCATGTCACAGAATTGTATGATGATTTTTAGCTTCTGATGATATATTCTTAGAATTTGGGCTTGGGCCTAACTCAACCCAACAAAATCAGCTTGTAATGTGAGGATTGTCCAAGCCTTATAAGCACTACTTAGGTCATATCCCTAGGCGACGTAGTACTAAACACAACCCCTCACACCTAGCACAATGAAGGTGCTGAAGGTTGCAATGAAGGCAGCCCAAATTTGCCCCAATTAAGGCGGTTAGCGGGTGGACCGCTAAGGCGGCTTTGCAACACACCCCCTCATGCCCAGGACTATGCATCTGGAGCGTGGACGATACGGATGGCCCAATAACGGATCTAGGATAAGTTTTGATACCATCTTAAAATTTAGGCTTGGACCTAACTCAACCCCCACAAAACCAACTTGTAAGGTGTGGACTGCCCAAGCCTTGTAGACACTACTTAGGTCATATCTCTAGACGATGAGGGACTAAACACACCCGTACACACCCAACACAATGAAAGTGCTGGAGGCTGCAATGAACGCAGCCCAAAGTTGCCGCAATTAAGGCAGCTAGAAGCGGACCGCAATTAAGGCACCTTTTCCAAGTTCCAACACCCCCCCTCATGCCCAAGGCTATGCACTTGAAGCGTGGACGAAGCGTGCGGCCTAACAACGGGTATAAGATAGGCTCTGATACTATCTTAGAATTTGGGTTTGGGCTTAACTCAACCCCACAAAATCGGCTTGTAAGGTGAGAACTGTCCAAGCCGTATAAGCACTACTTAGGCCATATCTCTAGGTGATGTGAGACTAAACACACCCCCTCACACCCAGCACAATGAAGGTGCTGGAGACTACAATGAAAGCAGCACATAGTTGTCGCAATTAAGGTGGTTAGGAGCGGACCGCAATTAAGGCGGCTTTTCCAAGTTCCAACCTATATGTTAGAATCTATCTGCATTATTGACATCACACAACCAGTAAATATAACATTAAAAATAAAAATAGATAGGGAGTTCTATAATGTATTTTATTCCCACGCTGATACAAAATACAACTTCCAATATTTTTCTATGCTTCAGAACCTTGATCAAAGGGTTTATCTGGCGAGAAAAGCTTTCAATTTTTTCTATGGAATAGAATCCTCAAGCATTATTAGCCAGAATATTTTCTTAGGTACTTAGAGTAATTAGTAGTAAGGGTTAAAAGGAATATGTTTTTTGGATGATTCCAATTAAATTTTATGGTTTATCTTGTTTTTCTTGGACTGAAAAGCTGTTTTACCTTCCTCTATTTTACAAGAGGGCAGTGCCTGCATAGTGTAATGAGATTATTTATGATGCAATTTTAATATTACTCTAGGTTCACATGCAAGGTATGGCTGTTGGAAGGGCTGTGGATTTAACACGGTTTGATGGATATGAAGATCTGCTTAGCAAATTGGAAGAGATGTTTGACA
Source organism: Ammopiptanthus mongolicus (assembly GCA_039655645.1). Classification (NCBI taxonomy): domain Eukaryota; kingdom Viridiplantae; phylum Streptophyta; class Magnoliopsida; order Fabales; family Fabaceae; genus Ammopiptanthus; species Ammopiptanthus mongolicus. The sequence continues at coordinate 108,139,599 of CM077344.1, read as the reverse complement.
TAAAGGGTGAGCTCTGTGGATCCACAAAAATATGGCAGGTCGTCTACACTGATAATGAAGATGATATGATGATGGTTGGAGATGATCCATGGCTGTAAGTTCATTTGATGTTGACATTTATTTACTTGGACACTTTTAATTGTGTGGCATAGTATTTTGGAATTTTGTATTTATGTTTATATTAAATTAAATTCTTGCTTGCTATTTTACTGCAGTGAATTCTGTAGTGTTGTGAGGAAAATTTTCATCTACACAGCAGAGGAGGTGAAGAAGCTTTCACCCAAAATAGGACTTCCCATCAACGACGAAGTTAAACCAAGCAAACTGGATTCTGAAGTAGCAGGCAATCCAGAGGACCAGTCATCTATTGTGGGGCCCGGTTGCTAATACTCTAAGCTCTTCCAATACTTTAGTTGTTATATACATTAATATTGGTATTTGGTATAAAAGTAGGAAGTACAACATGAGAGGATTGAGAATGAACTTGGTAGGCACTTCATCATGGCCCATGGGAGATGTATCCTGTGTCTATGCTGGAGCAGCACGACGGCACCAACGCAAAGGGGACTGGTTTCATATACTGCTGTTTGATCTGCTTTGAAAGTTAGGGTTCGGGTATTGTGGTTTTTCTATTTCTTCTATAGCTCGGTTTTCGCCAAGAGTCTCGTGGTCCTTGCATATTCGGTTTTGAATGGGCTGCGAGCATGAAGAAATGTATGTCTTTGGTCAAGTATCTTACTATGCATGCATTTGTTTTTTTGTTCTTTCATAATTCACTTGATGTGATGCATCTCATTTTTGTATATAACTTTTATAATCTTTGAATACTATTTAATGTGTATATCGAGCCATTTGTTTTCTCCTTAGCAGCAGATATGCACAATCTGGTCTGGAGTTCTTTTACGCTAATAATTTCATCTGCTGGGCAGTTTCATTGGAATTACTCTGATATCACAGAATGCTTTGTATGCCTATCAGATTAGATGACATGTCCTGTGGTGGGATCCCCGTGATCATAAGTCATAATTACTCAGTACTCAATGCAGAAAATCCTGTTCCTTCTTTTGGCATTGTAGCTTGTGACTTATGGTAACTTCTCGTTGATTATTTAGTAAATGAGATTCCATGATATTTTTTTTTCCTTGGATTTAAATTATCCATCTCTATGATTTTTGGCATTTTGCATTTTTATGCGACTCACTTGGAAATAGAAACAATGCAGGTCTGTTTAAAGCCAATCCTGCATTTTCCTTCAGAATATTACGAAAAAAATTATCTTCCACGACAAAAGAAAATAAAATAAAAACTAAACTTCCTTTTTCTGCAACAAATTTAAGTGAAAATGGCATTAAATTAATGTCTCAAAAAGAGAAGTGTGCGATTTCAGTAATTTAGGACCAGCGCTAGATCACATAATAAAAATGATGAAAAAATTGATTAAAAAAAGGAAGGAAATAATTTAACATGGGACCACGTAGGACCGTTTTCCCTTTTCTGATTGTCTTTGTCATTTAGGCTTTAGATTGAGTACCTGGCTTCTCCCATGAGTCCTTCCAAACTCCAAACAAAAATATCATCGTTATTGATTAGGGGTCTAATCCTACAAGTAAGGACACAAATTTTAGCATGGTCCCAAAATAAAAGGGGTCCAAATGTTGATTATGTATTAAAAGTTGATCAACGATTGTAAGAATGTTACCTGCAAATTGGTAAAAGGGTTTATTTGAGGAGTTCAAAATTATTAATGGGAAATGCTAGCTAGTTCCAATAAAAAAATGTAGGAAGGCTGTCACGTGGAATTCATCCTCTACTCTACCCCTTCTTTTCTGTCTTATTGTTTTTTCTCCTTCCTTGCGTAGATCCTTCCTTGTCGCCATCGTCCAGGAAGCACCACTGCCCAGCCACGCACGCACCATCCATCACATTCCTGCCTCCCAACGCCTAACGCAGGCGCCGCAAACCGCCACCAATTAAAAAACACATGTCAAGCATTAACAACTAAAAAAACCCAACAAAAGCAGCGATTTCACCAGCACAGTAAAAGGGAAAGATGGGGGACACGTGCTCTCCCGAGTGCTAATAGATATTAGAGTTAATAGAGTGCTACTCACACATATACCAGCTTATATTTGTATAATTTTCATCATGATTACAATTGAATCATCAGGTCCACCTTATTTTCTATTCTAATCATCTATATTCCGATTTTATATGCCATATAAACAAAGGTAATGTTATGAAAGGAATAGAAAATTAATAAAGAGATAAAGACAATAGAAATATGAAGTCAATCACTAGTTCTTGAGGAACTAGGATTCATATGCTAGTTCTCCAGAAACTATCTATAATCTTTGTATTCATAATTTGGTCTGTATAATGACAAACCTAATACTCCTATTTATAGCGATAATGTATTCTCAATTCTAAGCCAAATCAGAGAATAATAATGAAGAGTAATTACATAATATTCCAAGATATGATGATATAATGAGATACAATCAGATAGTCATCCATAAATATGCATATTTACAACACTTCCCCTTGGATGACTATACATTATGAATATGCCTCGTTAAAACCTTGCTAAGAAAAACTCAGTGGGATAAAAACTTAACCAAGAAAAAAGAATACAATATTCATAGTAACATACTTCCCTTAAAAAAGGAAAGTCATTTAATTGACGCATTTCAATTCTATGCATGTGCCTCTTGAAAGTTGAAGTTGGAAGTGTCTTTGTGAATAAACCTGTCAGGTTGTCTCTTGAGCGAATTTTGCAAACATCAACATCCTCTTTCTTTTGGAGTTCATGAGTATAAAAGAATTTTGGTGAAATATGTTTAGTTCTATCACTTTTTAAGTAGCCACTTTTGATTTTTGCAATACATGGAGCATTATCTTCATGCAATGTTGTTGGCTTATCATTTTCTTTCACCAATCCACATGCTCCTCTAATCATAGGTAGCCATGATTGTTTGCTTCACGGATCACCATGAGATAGCAGTTTTTTCACATGTGAAGACATAACCTGTTTGCGATCGATCAGGCTTTATGAGGATCGGAAAGATACCCAACATCAACATATCCCACCAACTTTGACTTTACTCCATTTGGCTAAAACAAACCCATATCAGATGTACCACACAAAGATAACAAAAGACTTGTTTGATTCCAGTCCAATGTCTTCGGGTTGGTGCTAAACTAAATCTTGCTAATAAATTCACTGCAAAGGCTATATCTGATCTAATACTATTTGCAATATACAAAAGTACTCCAATGACACTAAGATATGGTACTTCGGGATCAAGAATTCTTCACCATCTTCTCATGTACAAAAGGGTCATTTTTCACAACAAGTGAACGAACAACCATTAGTGGATAACCTTTATCCATATAAAATTGTTTCAGTTTTTTTTTCTATGTAAGAAGATTGATGAATAAAAATTCCACTCGCGAAATATTCAACTTGGAAACCAAGACAAAATTTTGTCTTTCCAAGCACCTTCATTTGAAACTCACTTACGAAGTACTCTGCAGTCTTTGAGATCTCTTCTAGAATTCCTATTATGTTTAAATCATCAACATAAACAACTACTATTGCAAACCCAGAATTCGTTTTCTTGGTGAAAACACAAGGGCAAATAAGATTATTCTCATACATGTTTTTCAATAAGTATTCACTCAAACGAGTGCACCACATGTGTCCTGATTGCTTTAATCCATACAAACATCTTTGCAATTTAACAGAGTATGTATGTCGAGGTTTCGAATTGTATGCTTCAGGCATCTTAAATCCATTAGGGATTTTCATATATATGTCATTATCCATTGACCTATACAACTAAGCTGTCATTACGTCCATTAGATGTATGTCAAGTCCTTCAGAGACTGTCAAACTAATCAATAATCTAAAAGTAATTGCACCCGTAACAAAGATTGACAACTTCAGATGTCTTGAATACTGGTCCAAATGCTTCATGTTTGGCTAATGAATCTAGCACAACTTGTATTATTTCTTTCCATTTTGGCCAATAAATTTAATGTTGACATTCCTCTATAATTTGAACTTCATGCTCATTAACATGAATAATTTCAGAAGCAATTGTTATTGCATATGCAAATACATTATCAACAACAATATTATATCTTCCTATATTTTCATATTTTAATGAGATCTCATAATTTATCGGTACTGGAACCACTTCTAGGGCTGCTACCGTAGAAATATGAAGTTGTTGACCTATGCTGCTTTTGACCTCTTCAAGAGTGTCAATTTCCCATTTCAAGGAGCAATATCTTTTGCACCAATAGGTGTATAGCGCTTCTAGCGGCGTACTTAGATTTATGGGTTGCGATACTCGCACATTGTCCTGCAAGGATAATTAATCATTCCAACTAACACATGTTTACATACATGTGTATTTCCAACAAATTTCTTTGGTATACATGTGTATTTATAATGATATGTCGTATCATAGTTGAACTTGGATGACCGAGGCAATCATGGCAAAGTACAAAAGTTTTATTAAATCACATTTGCAAACTCCTGGTTGCAAGATGCTAATAAGTACACATGTGACAGTCTGACTTCTGATCACAACTTATATAAATAATACACATGATTTATAATATATAATCCATAAAATCCAACTATATTTTTAGCTAGTAAATAGCTTTATACTCAATATGCAATAACAATGCATAACACATGAACACTCATTACATGGAAGAATCTTTTGGTCTTTCAATCATATCGTTATGAATCATCAATATTGACTCAATAGCTTAACCGACCATATTATGTCAAATAACAAAATTATTTAGACTAGTAAACTTCTGGTTTACAACAACATAGTAAATGTCTGGTTTACAACAATATAGTAAACTTTTTGCTTTACAAGTGCATAACAAACTTCGAGTTCAAAATAACATGTTTTCCATTGTACTCATATCTTTGGGACTTGATAATGAATAAGTACAATGTATAAAATTTTTGTTCAAGTTACAAAATATAGTAGCTCTTTTAGAAATTTGAATTACCTTTTATATTACCACACATCAAAATTTACCATTAATATGATAAATAAAACTCTAAGAATTATTGTAAATATGCATATTTATGGATGACTATGTGATTGGATCTCATTATATCATTACCATATCTTGGAATATTATGTAATTACTCCTCATTATTAATCCCTGATTTGGCTCAGAATTGAGAGTCCATTATCTTTATACTTTTTTTTTTTACTTTTTACATTGGTCCTATAAGTTTTATTTATTTTCAAATCGGTTCTACATGTTATGTTCTGTTTTCATGTTAATCATTTCCGTCAATTTCAACCTAACGCCGTCATTTTTGACCTGACATGGCTATTACGTTTGTCCAACACGTGGCTTTTGATATGACGTCATAAGGTCGAAATTCACAAAAAAGGCTGACGTGGAAATGGAACATAACGTATAGGACCAATTTGAAGAAAAAAAAAAAACATATAGAACCAATCAACTTATTTTGCCTAAATAGAAGTATTAGGTTTGTCATTGTACACACTTATCAAATTATTAATATAAAGATTATAACTAGTTCGTGAAGAACTAGCCTCTAAATCCTAGTTCCTAAAGAACTAATCATTGACTTTATATTTCTGTGGTCTTCATCTCTTTATTTTCTATTCTTTTCATGACACGTTATCAGCACGATAGTTTCTAGCCTTGTAGCAATTTTTTGTGTGTTTCTTTTCAAAGTAAGAATTCATGCTAAATATCAGAATGTCAAAAATTTCTCCATGATGTATATCATGTTTTGAATCTCTATTTTGACTTATGTTTTTTAATAGGAAGAATATTTTACACCCTCGTGTATATAGCTTTATAGCAAGGAACAATGAAAAAAAAATTCTTTCGCTAATTGTCAGAACTTCATGTTCATGATTTTGTTCATGATTTTTTTTTTCCAATCATTTTTTGAGTTCTTTTGTTCGTTGTTCCATGTCATGTTCGTTGTACAATAAGTTGAACGTCTGTTCGTTGTATTTCATGAGTTCTTTGTTCATAATATATATTTGTCAATCATTTTTTCACACTCTCTTAGATTAATCTAATTCATGATTATGTTTTTTTTATAGCTTTATATTTTATTTTTATTAATTGTAGTATGAAAATCTTTTAGTATTCCATCCATAAAGGTTTTATCTTGTTACTCTTGATAAATTCTGGATGAATTTACTATTCAAGCATCCCTGAAGGAATGCACAAAACCAGCGGTTTTTCCTCGTGATCTATGTAAATTTGTGGTATATTTCCCGAAGAATTAGCCTTTGAATACTAGTTCCTGAAGAACTAGCCTTTGAATCCTAATTCCTGAAGAACTAGGCCTTTGAAATGATTGAAATTGACAATATCATTTGATCTTAGTATATTTTGAAACAAAGAAAAGTGAGAGCACAATCATATATGTCTATCAAATATGCTCCTCGAGTGGCAAAAATGAGAACATTCTTTCAAATATATACCAAATGAATTGAAGTCCATTCCCCGAAGTGAATGCCATTTTGGATACGACAAAAGTTGTGGTTATGGTCATTGATGTGAAACATTGTTTTTGACCTTTAATCTAAAGGGTATTTTTTTTTTTTTTTATGTTTCTTTCTCTCTAATTTCTTTTCTGTTTATAACATGTAAGATAAACATATACGGGAGTGATGTGATACTAGCATTTTTCTAGGAATAAAGTGGATAAAAAAAATTAAGGGAGTCCAATTAGATATATTAAAGTTAGAGGGGGGTAAACGGGTAAATTAAAATTTATCCTAATAATAAATAATTGGCTTAATTTCACTTTTGGTTCATCTATATATTTAGTTTTTTGTGTGCACATTTGGTCGCCTATTTTTTCAATGTTGTAAATTCAATCCTTCCGTCGAATGTGTCAATTTTTTCAATCATCAACATAGAGGAATCACTTCTCTAAGCTCATAGAACCTCTGGTTCAGGTTCTCCCTCATCTACCCCTCCTTTTTGGGACCTTTTTTTGTTCCACCATAGGGTCCTTTACTACAGAAGTTCAACCATAGGTTCTATGCGTTTAGAGCAAAGAATCGTCTCTGTTAATCATTGAAAAATTGACAGACATTGGATAGAAAAATCGAATTTTCAACATTGAAAAAATAGGGATTAAATTTGCACAAAAAAACTACAGGAACCAAAATCGCATATGATCAATAATAGAAAGATCAAAAATACAATTAAACCTAAATAATTTGAGAATCAACTTACTTGTGGGACTAAAATGTCCTTGTAAAGATAGCTCCAGCCTCCAGACTGCGGTGGAGTGGATAGACAACGGACAAATATTTGAAAATGTGCACTAAGCTAAGCGCGCTCCTTTCCTATTAAGTAACGGACCATCCATCCCATCCATATATACAGTGCATCTCTCTTTTCGAAGATGGATGTTGTAATTGGATAGCATATTCAACTTTCACATTCATTCATATATTCACATATATATATATATATATATAGACAACAACAGCCTAAGCCATATCCTCTCCTGTATCATGAAAAATGTAATCAAGGCTGTGAAGAAACTGAAGCTGTGGTCCAAAAGGAAAAAGAAGAAGAAGAAGAGCCATCATGAAGAGCCTTATTACCCTCCTCCACCACCACAACCACAACCAACTTTTCACTACTCCACTCACCCATCAGCTCCACCCTTACCTTCAACTTCATGGCTTGAAGCTGAACACAATTATGGGACATTCTTGGCAATGGCACCCCAACCTCAAGAGATTACTACTCTGCCTGTCCCTGTCAGCAGCAGCTCAAGCTCATCGTATCAGCAGCAATACTTGGTTTCAGTTTCAGAACCTGTTTGTGTTTATGGCATTCCACTTCCAGTGCCAGTAATTCAAACAGCTAGAACAGAGAGATCAACTACTGGATGTGCTTTTAGCTTTGGTGCTTATTTGTTTCGCTGCTTATGTCCATGTTTCCAAATTCCACAAGTAATTTGAATTGAAGTCAAGTCAATTACTTATACTATTTGCCTTTGGATAGGTGAACCAACAAATCCAGCAGCTGGATTCGTTTTAATTCTTTGTCTGTTAAACCAGATTGATTATATTAAACGAGTTTATTTTGATTGGCTTGTGAGAACTATTATTTAGTTGAATTTTCAGATTATAGAAAAAAAGAATTAAACTTAATTATATTTATGTACGCTTAACCTTTTACATTCTACTTTGGACGCACTTGTTTGAGTATTGCGCGGAAAACTTTTCGGAAAAATATGGGAATGGATTGATGTGAAGAGCATTGTTTAACGAATATGTGAAATATTAGTGTACAAGGAAAACAATTATTGTAAAGTTGTAAGGTAAGTTTACATAAGGAGTAACTAAAAGTGTATCCACGATTGATTAAATGTAGGGTACATTATGATCCCAACTTGTTAATAATCTAAGAATGAATATATTAATAGCTTATGGAAACAGCCTCCCGAAATATGATTGCACATTGACGCTCCCCAGTTGCCATGAGGTGAGAGTTTCGTGCATTGAGCCGCCCTTAATATACTATTACTTGTTTAGTTTATAAACAAACTTACCTTAAATCAGTCTTATTTGTACACTAGACATCCCAATAGATTCATTAACAATAATAACAAGCTACACCTAGCCACCAGGTTCTTACAACACTTCTGTCTGAGTCGTATGAGATTTTTGCTTTTATAAAAGCTCAAAGCCTAACATTGAAACAGCCCCTCAACTGTTAAGCTCAAGTTTGCCTATTGTTTGAGCTACAGAAGGTGGTAGTAGAAAGATTTGATACAAGGATATCACAAAAAATTGTTTCTTGTACATAAATCTTCTTTTTAACACCTACCTTGCAATAATGTTACTCAGATCTCTAGCTTGCCCTCTAGCGCAAGCACAGTTAACTCCGGCATATAAGGCACATCTCCAGAAAGGCGCAACACCTCTACAGAGGCGAACAATCCATATTGGCAATTGAAAACTGCTCGGGCCTATTTTACAGCCTTACCCGTCAGAGGAAACCGTAACCAAACAAAAAAAGTAACTAAATTTTGACTAGACCGATGTCTGAATGCATTGAAAATATGATATACAAGTAAAACCAGAAGTGTCTCGGTACCGAGTCTGATATCTGTTTTCTCAAGCAATAAAAAGAGTTGAGAATCCCAAGCAACAAAACTAAGTGTCTTCCAAGCCCCACTAAAGAAATGAAAAATTGTAGAAAAGATGGAAACCTTAGAAATGATTATAACAAGTTAAAAATCAGTTATTTGAACATTAAAATCTGGACATCATATATGACATCGCATGTATTTATTTCTATCTCTCACTTATTTTTTATTTTCTTAGATATACATACATCAAAAATACATCCAAAAACAAAAAAGACACCTTATGATGTCCCATTTATGATGTTCAAAAATCTTTTCCCGCTAGAAATATTTTAGGGAAATCATCTCATCTAGTAACGCTGACACTAAATTCATCTCCCTGCAACTATTTTCTGGGGTCACAGCCCTTCTCAGTCATTGCTTAAACTAATTTCTACCAATTTTTAAGATCATAACCAATCTTCTAAATATAATGACTATGAGAATTTAGAATGTTAAGTGTATTGTGATTATCACTTCATTTGCTTTTATAATGTCTGCCCCCGCTTAAGTTCTTCTTAGCAGATCCCTCTCCACTGCTCTCCCGACATGCATTATTAGTGTCTCCATTGATGGAATCCAATCTCTTCTGGTGCTTAGAGCTCTTCTTTTTGTGATGATGTGCTCGTCTGCTACTCTCCCTTCGTGACCAACCTCCATCAACTTCTTCATCTTCATTCTCATGGTATTTATAGTCATCCTGAAGACCAGATCGTCTGTGTCTCAGGCTTTTCCTAGAGTAATCATGTGTTTCCATGTATCCTCTATCAAACAGATCTTTGTCAGATTCAGCTTCACTAGTTACATTACTATTGTCCCTGCTCTGATGTCTTGAGCTTTTCCTTTTGCCAATTCGGTACCTTTTTCTATCTCTATCCCCTTCTGATCCAGCGTCATGAATCCAGTCCTTGTTATCCCTGTTCCACTTTCGTGAGCTTCTTTCTTCCCTACCATGCTGTTTTTCAGTGTCCCTAGTTATAGTAGCCGATCCCATATCATAATCCTCTTCGTGGCTTCTGCTACTGTCATCATTGTTCTCATTAAATGAGCTTTTCCTAGCGTGTTTATGGTGTTTTTCCCTATTTTCCTCTTTTTCCAACCATTCCCCATCAGAATCAGTATCAGGAGTCCTGGGTTTCCTTTTATAATTGTCTTTTAAGTTGGCATTGTGTTCCTCATCAAGAGATATTTGCTTTTTTTCATTTTCATGTTTTCTTCTACCAGAACGACCACTATTTAACTGATCCATCTCCCTGGATCTTGATCTTCTTGAGTGATACCTGCAAAATAATCTCATACTATAAGAACAGGCATAAATTGACACGCAAAAATATACACAAAACTGACATAAACAAAATATGATAGATAAAATAAATAAAGAGAAATTGAATAACAGACTTCAATCCGTAGAAAACTATTCCAAGTTAGTTCTACATCAACAAATTTTATTCGCCACAAATATGTAGTTATTTCCCCTAAATATAAGACTGTGCTTGATGCAGCATGGAAAAATGCGAAGTTGTATATTGTAGTCCGCAACATTTTTTCTTGGATTTGATAAAGTCTTGGATGATTACTCTGTTGGAGTCATGAATTTTTTATATAAACCAAGTCAGAATTGTGAGCATCTTGTCAAAATCATAGTTGCCAGTGGTAATCTGTTAGGTATTGGCCTAATTGGGCTTCGTTTAAGCCTTGTAATAAAGTAGTTAGAGTTAGTTAGGGGTTAATCTATAAATAGATGTAGAGAAGGCAAAGGAAGGTAGGCATTTTGTTAGGAAGTGAATAGGAGAGTCCCAAGTCTCTCGAATACTTGGAGAATTCATTGTATTTTCCTACTATTCTGAACCAGTTCCTATCATAATCTAATCACAACTTCCCCCCCCTCCCAAACACATTCTCCCTCACATTCTCCCTGGAGGATTCTGATGGGCCCTGTCATGGGCCTCCCATGAGGATGTATCGCAGAAGGGAGTAAAGGAGCAAGAGTAGGATAGGAATTGAGGTGAGAAACAGTGGAGGGAATTCTGTTATGCTGGATCCTAACAAACAGGACACGTGGCAGCAGGGAAGAGGAATGGGAAGAGAGGGGATAGGCAATCACTTGGTATTTACGGGTGGCTTTTTGCCAGGGCAGAGAAGCTTTTCTTCTCTGATTTCTTTCTTTCCTTTTCTAATTTTACATTTGTTGCAATTACCCTTTTGTAACCAAAGTTTATTCTCTGTAATTTCCTTATCAGTGTAAGAGTAAATTCAGTTCCTATCAGATTCTTCGCCTTGACCATTCAAATCACCTATAAATACAACATTAAATAGAAGCTGCATCCCATTTGTCCCTCAAGCCTTAACCTTTGCAACACCCATTGAAAAGGTTCAGTCTTTTCCTCCGTCATGCCAAAAATTACCACAAATTTGCTCAATTTAAAATCATTTATATAAGTTCTCAATTTGTTCAATAAACTATTGAAACCATTGCATATCATGGAACAAGGAAAAATAAAGTGAAACCACACCTGTCAGAATCTGTTTTTGACATCTTGCTGGAGTTCGTCATCACACTCAAATTTTCTCTCTCCCTTAAGCTCTCATAATCATCAGAATAACCAAATAAAGTGACCATCTTTTCCACCCAATACTTTGGGGGCGGTTTGTCTGAATCAGCCCATTCATAATCTCCACCAGGATTGCGGAAACAGTGGATAAAGTTGCAAGCCGTTCCATGGGAACAAGTCTGTTAAAATGCAAAAGAAAATAACAGCATCAGTATATGAACATGATTAGTCAATTCAAAACATTTTCTGACGTCTTTTTCAACGTAAAAAACTTTAGTTGAAACCAACCAAGTACAAGGTCATATGATTTGCACAAATTAACCAGGCAGTAGTTGTTAGTATCCAAAAGACAGTAAAATATAGTAGCCATTGATAAAATTATATACCTTGAAACCTGACTTCATATACTCTCCACATATGGCAACCTTCCATCTTGTCAAATTAACAAATGTACAACTTATCTGCCAAAAAACATACCCAGATAAACATATGAAGATATGTCAAGAAATTCAAGTGTACCGCACTTAATCGTACAAATCCTAAATATTTCCATCTACTAACCTAAACAGTCAGCCTTCAGAGAAACACACTCTAAACTTCAAATCATAGTTATCAATCTCGGATAGCGGCACGTAGCGACCGACCCCCAAAACTGTTATAGCGGAATAGCGGGAGCAGCATAGCCGCTATTGCAAGGGGGCAGAAGAAGGAAAAGAGGAACGAACTAGAAGAAGAAGAACGTGAGAGGGAGAAGAAAAGTGCCAGGAAGAGGCAATAAAAGTAAGGGTAAAATGGAGATTACTGAGTTTAAGTGAAGGCAAATAAGACATTTGCAAAGATTAAAAAAAAAAAAGCAAAATAGAGATTTGAACAATTAAAGAGAGGGTAAAATAGGAAGGAAATAGTATAAAGACTGAACAGAAATGTTGAAAAACCCTAGATCTAAGTGTGCCGCCGTGGGAGAGGAAGAGTCAGCACATCGAACGCAACAGCGGCAGTGATGGTTGCGTGTGGCCAGAAAAGCCTTGTTGGAGGGCTTTGCGGATGGAACAACTGGGCATTTCCGAGTCGCGGCCCAATAGTACGTGAAACGCCGTGATTTACGCCGCTTTCACGGCTGCAACCGCCGCGACTTCAAAACGCTCCGCGACACTGGCAGCTCCGTCGCAATAGCGCCGCTATCGTGCGCTATTGATAACCTGCTTTAGATTTCACATAACCTTTCAGGACAGAGCTGAACCTTTAACTTTAACCCCTTTTTTTTTTTATAATAAAACAAAAAAAAAGTGGTCAAAGGCCACTTTTGCATCAAACATTTCTAGAGCCTTTCTCTGGATATAACAGGAGTTACAGGCCATTAATACAAAACCAGGATATCAATGAGTTAATGAACACAAAAAGAGGTGAAGTCCCAAAAAGTATCCTAAGGCATATGATTTACTATCATACTAACTGATTCAGAATATTCATGAAATTCATACAGTCATACTTACAAGTTACAACATTCAAGATATTCATCTAGCACAAACAAGACATAGGAATGCAATACCTGTTTCCCTGCAAAGTAGCGACCATTAACTGAGTTATAAGCAAGCAGAGCAGAATCCAACAATTTATATTGCACGTAGACATTTCCTCGCAAGTGAAATGAACCATTTTTACACACCTGACAGGGATATATAGAAAATAAGATTAATGCACTAGATGCGAGAAATTTTATACACGGGAGAAGGGAAACAAGAAAGGACAGCAACTCAAGACCTTCAAATAGTTTTTTTCACATCTGCTGCACATTTTGGTTTCCAAATTTTCTTTTCAAAAAGGAATGTTGAAAATATTCTATATTTTTCACTTGCATTGAAAAAAAAGAGTACAAGATTATATATGGGCTAGACTCGAATTAAATAAACTATTCTACTACATTCTACAATATACATTAGTGAGACCCAGCTGGAGCATACAGATTTCGACTTGTCACAAATGAACCCAATGCGGGGAGCCCTAAGGGACTTGGTGAGAATGCCTTCTAGCTGGTTATTGGTGTTGATGTAGTTCGTGACAATACAAACAGAAAGCACCTTTTCTGTAATAAAGTAATTGTTGGAAAGCCGCCTTATTGCGGTCCGTCCCTAGCCGCCTTAATTGCGGCAACTTTGGACTGTTTTCATTGCAGCCTCTAGCACCTTCATTGTGCTGGGTGTGAGGGGTGTGTGTTTAGTCCCACATCGCCTAGAGATATGTCCTAAGTAGTTCTTATAAGGCTTGGGAAGTCCTCACCTTACAAGCCGGTTTTGTGAGGTTGAGTTAGGCCCAAGCCCAAATTCTAAAATGATATTAAAGCCTATCCTAGATCCATTGTTGGGTCGCCAGCATCATCCACGCTTCAGGTGCATAGCCCTAAGCGTGAGGGGTGTGTTGGAAAGCCGTCCTAATTGCAGAAACTTTAGGCTGCCTTCATCTCTGCCTACAACACCTTCATTGTGCTAAGGGATGTGTTTAGTCCCACATCGCCTAGAGATATGACCTAAGTAGCTTTTATAAGGCTTGGGCAGTCCTCACCTTACAAGCCAGTTTTGTGAGGTTGAGTTAGGCCAAAGCCCAAATTCTAAGATGGTATCAAAGCTTATCCTAGATCCATTGTTGGGTCGCCCACATCGTCCACGCTCCAGGTGCACAGCCCTGAACGTGGGGGGTGTGTTGGAAAGTCGCCTTAATTGTGGTCCGCCCCTAGCCGCCTTAATTGCGGCAACTTTGGGATGTCTTCATTGCAGCCTCCAGCACCTTCAATGTGTTGGGTGTGAGGGGAGTGTTTAGTCCCACATCCCTAGAGATATAGCCTAAGTAGTTCCCATAAGGCTTGGGCAGTCCTCACCTTACAAGCCGGTTTTGTGAGGTTAAGTTAGGCCCAAACCCAAATTCTAAGAATAACAATCCACTTCGATGTGTTTGGTCCTCTCATGAAAGAATGGATTATAGGCAATACAGAGAGCAGCTTGATTATCACAAAACAACTTCATTTGAGAGATTTTTGCAAATTTAGTGCTTGAATTAGTTGCTTAATCCATATGAGCTCACGTGTAGCTAAGGCCACAGCTCGATATGTTGCCTCAGCGCTAGATCTAGCCACAACCTTTTGCTTCTTACTTTTCCAAGAGACAAGATTACCTCCAAAAAGAACACAATATCCCGAGGTAGAGCATCTATCACAAGGGGACTCAACCCAAATAGCATCAGAATAACCAATCACTTGAGTGTGACCTTTATTCTCATATAATAAACTTTCACCAAGAGATCTCTTGACATACCTCAGAATTTGAATAGTTGCATCCCAATGATTATCACAAGGAGACAGGAGAAATTAGCTCACCACAGAAACAAGAAATTAAATGTTTGGCCAGGTGATGGTAAGATAATTCAACTTACCAACTAGTATGTCGTACCTTCCAAGATCAGCAAGAGGGTCCCCCTATCCTGGAAGGAGTTTGATATTATGATCCATAGGAGTGTTTATCGGTCTGCAATCTAACATGTTAGTCTCTTCAACAATGTCGAATGCATACATTCGTTGAGAAACAATAATACCACAATCAGACTGAGCAACTTCTATACCTAGAAAGTATTTGAGCAAGCCAAGTCTTTGGTTTGAAAGTGATAAAATAAGTGCTATTTTAGTTTATCAATGCCATCTTCATCATTCCCAGTTATGAAAATTTCATCAACATAAGAACCAGATAAATACATTTCCCCTACGAATTATGCTTGTAGAAAATAGTATGATCATATTCACATCGAACCATACCCAATTCTTGAATGACAGTACTAAATCTTCCAAACCAAGAATGAAGAGACTGCTTTAAGCCTTGAAGAGAGCGACGAAGTTTGCAAACTAGATTAGACTCCCCCTAAGCAACAAATCCAGGCGGTTGCGCCATATAGATTTCCTCCTAACGTTCACCATGAAGAAAGACATTTTTAATGTCCAACTGATACAAAGGACAGGTACATGTGGCAGCCATGGAAAGAAAAAGAGAACAGAGAACATCTTGGCAGCAGTGAAGAGGTAACACTATAGTCCTGACTCCTGACCATAAACTTGAGTGTACCCCTTAGCAACTAGGCAAACCTTGAGACAACCAACCTCACCATCAGGATCAACTTTCACACTGTAAAGCCAACGACAATCAACTGGAGATTTACCTGGAAGGAGAGGAACCAACTCCCAAGTATCATAGCATGAAGCATAGTCATCTCATCCAGCATTGCATGTCGTCACCATGGGTAACAAGATTAAATGGACAACCAGGAATATACAAAACAAAATCTAAAGGAACAAAAGGTAAAGGTTTAGCACTACCGGCAGCTGTAGCAACCTGTTTAGTGTCATTAGCCAATGTGACAATAGGTACAGATTCTGAGTAAAGTTAGGTAAACAAGAAGTAGGATTACCAGAATGAGCAATCAAGACAACTGACGAGGATGATTGTTGTGATGCACAATACATCTTGTATTCATCATAATCAACGCCAATAAGGGTGACAGAATGCTGTTGTGAAAGGCCACTAGACTACTCAGGTTAAGCCTTATCAGTGTGAACAAGTTTGACATGAGGAGCACGACAATGTAACTTATAGCACATGTCTTCAGTATGTCTCCATCCATGGCAACAAGCACACATAGGGTGAGGTGCTTGATTGCCTCCACGATCGCCACCTTGGTGGAGGTACAGATGTCAAATGAAGAAGACGGGAAAAGACCACTCGTAAGGTAGGAATAGTCGGGTTAGCAAGGATTTGGTCCCGAACAGAAGTGAGATCAGTTTTACTAGCAAGTAAAAAAGAAATAAACCCAATCATAACGAAGGATATCTGACCAACAAAATCAGGAACTGTCATGCCCTGTTGCGAAGACTAATCAACTTATCAACAACTGAATACCAATGTTGAATGTCATTGGTGTAAAGAGATTTAGCTTGTGTCCATAAGTCATAACAAGTATCAAAATAGTGTAGATATTATGGAGAAAAGGATCTATGGACTGCCACAAATGAGTACACAATAAAGCATCAGCCTTTTCCTAGTCTTCTCTATCATTTTTCACATCTTCAAGCTTGGTGGTCAGATGATCCTTTAGACCTTGACCAATGCACCACTTCTGAACAGCCTTAGACCAGGAAACATAATTAGAGGAGCACAACAATTTTTCTATTACAATAGCTAGAGAAAGGGTAAAGGTGCCAGAATACAGACTACGATGTGGATGATTGGGTTGCCATGTTTGGAAAGAAGAAAGCTCTATAGGATCACAAATCTGACGAACAGAGGTAGAAGTAGGACAAACGGACTACAGACTTGGAACCACCCCAGAAAAACGACTGGCACAAATCAGGCGGTGGCAGCGATGGATGTGGACAAAGTTGCCGCAAAACAACAATTGCAATGGTGGTGGCGTTGACACCCCATGTTCACCAGAAAAGATGGTTTTGGCCGGAGAAACGAAGAAGCAATTGAGAGGAGAGGCAACGCGTGGTGGCATTGACGGAAACAACAATGGCACTTGGTGGGTTGGCCGATGGTGAAAGGAGTAACAAGGTGGTGTCGGCGGTGAGAGAAGAGGCACAGCAGAGAATCCTAACCAGAAAAGGCAAATGTCATTAGAGAAGAGGAGCAGCCGCCAGAAACCGGGTTTCAACAAGAAAATCCAACCTAGGGTTTTGGCTGGAAATATTCTATATTTTTATATAACATTGAAAAGAGAGAACAAGATTATATATATATATATATACACACACACACACACAAGTAGCCATAGGCCAATTAGGCTTGACTAGAATAAAATTGTAGACAGACTTAGAAGTAAGAAAGAAATTATGAAATGCTTGAGTGTGTTTGCACTCAGCTGATCTACTATTTATATACACTCATAGGAGTAAATACAATTTACATTTACAAGGAGATTAATAATATTTCTACTTCCTAGGTGCATGTATAACATTCCCTAGATGCATGACTAACTATGTACATGAATTTGAATATAATTGCTACAACTCCCAATATTAATGCTACTAATTCCAACACTCCCCTTCAAGCTGGAGCATACAAATCAAATGCTCCAAGCTTGGAACAAATATATTGAATTCTTGACCCCCTTAAAGACTTTGTGAAAATGTCTGCTAGTTGGTCATTAGAACTAACAGATTCAGTGATAACTTCCTTAGAAAGAACTTTCTCTCGAACAAAATGACAATCAATCTCAATATGTTTAGTTCTTTCATGAAACACCGGATTAGAAGCTATGTGAAGAGCTGCCTGATTATCACAACATAGTTTCATCTGTTTGGTGTCTCCGAACTTCAACTCCTGAAGAAGTTGTTTAATCCAAATGAGTTCACAAGTGACTGTAGCCATAGCTCTATATTCAGCCTCTGCACTGGACCTTGCGACCACATTTTGCTTCTTACTCTTCCAAGAGACAAGATTTCCACCAATAGAAACATATCTATTTGGAGAGGTATGACAATAGAAGACCGAATGATCTGCTTCACTACGTTTCATTCCGAATGCTTGAATAACCGTACTGAATTTCCCAAACCAAGCTCGTGGAGACTGTTTCAGCCCATAGAGAGATCGTCGTAGCCTGCAAACCAAACCAGACTCCCTCTGAGCAACAAATCCAGGAGGTTGCTCCATATAAATTTCTTCTTCTAGCTCACCATGAAGAAACGCATTTTTAATATCCAACTGATATAATGGCCAGTGACGTATAGCAGCCATGGCAAGAAGGAGTCGAACAGAAGTGATTTTGGCCACAGGGGAGAAAGTATCTCCATAATCAAGTCCATAAATTTGGGAATATCCTTTGGCTACAAGTCGGGCTTTGAGTCGATCAATCTGACCATCGGCCCCGACTTTAATAGCATAGACCCATCGACAGCCAACGGGTTTCTTTCCTGGAGGAAGAAGAGTTAAGTCCCAAGTACCATTATGCTCCAAAGCCTGCATTTCATCAATCATGGCTTGTCGCCATCCTGGATGATCAAGTGCCTCACAAACATTTTTAGGAATGGAAACAGAAGATATGGATGACACAAAAGAATAATAAGAAGGAGATAGACGATGGTAACTTAAGAAGTTATAAATAGGATGAGGATTGCGAGTAGACCGAGTACCTTTTCTAAGAGCAATGGGCAAGTCAGGGTTCTCATCATGGAGGTCCATAGTAGGGCCATCTGTTGGAGTAGGACATGATTCGGTCGGTCTTTCAGTGCCTTCTATTTCTGTATTAGCAACACGAGGACGACGTCGATATATGATGGGTGATCTTTGAGGTTGCTCGAGAGGAGAATTGTCAGGAATATCTGCAGTTTCAACTGGTTCGGGCACAAGGGAAGGTGATGGACCAAGATAAGGGATCGGAAAAACTTCTTGAATAGTATGAGACTCAACTATGGATGGTGAGAAGTAAAGTTTTTCTTCGAAGAACGTTACATCTGCAGAAATGTAGTAACGATTCTGCATAGGAGAGTAACACTTGTAACCTTTCTGTAACCTGGAATACCCCAGAAAAACACATTTGATGGCTCGGGCAGACAGCTTATCAAGACCTGGAAACATGTCATGAACAAAACATGTGCATCCAAATATTCGTAGAGCAACATGAAACAGTGGTTCTTTAGGAAATAAAATGGAATGTGATATTTTGTGATTAAGAGAAGAAGAAGGCATCCGATTAATTAAAAAACAGGATGTCAAAACTGCATCACCCCAATGTCGGACAGGAACATGTGCATGAAGTAATAACGTCCGAGCAGTTTCAACAAGATGTCTATTCTTCCTTTCAGCTATGCCATTCTGTTGAGGGGTATGAGGACAACTGGATTGATGGAGAATGCCTTGTGATGACAAAAAGAATGAAAGAGCAGAAGAAAAGTATTCTTTTGCATTATCACTTCTAAGGATTTTGATCGTCTTACCAAATTGGGTTTTAACCTCATTAACAAAAGTGGTGAGAATGTACAAAAGTTCAGATCGTTCTTTCATTAAGAAAACCCAAGTGCACCGGGAGAATTCATCAATAAAAGTGACGAAATATCGAAAGCCATTAGAAGACACACAACTTGGTCCCCATATATCTGAATGGATAACGGAAAAAGGAGAATCAACTCCGCTTTCAACTTTGCTGGGAAAGGAAGAGCGAACATGCTTGCCTAATTGACAAGACTCACAGTTTAATGATGACATCTTTGCAAGATTCGGAACCATTTGCTTCAATTTTGACAAACTTGGATGGCCTAATCGTTCATGAAGAAGATTTGGAGATTCAACCGCAGTACAGCTTACAGAAGGAGCTGATTTGAGGTAATACAGACCATGTGATTCATGTCCTACGCCAATCACCCGACCCGTACTACGTTCCTGTATAGTAAAAGAACCAGCATCAAAGGTTACTGAGCAATTTAGAGAGCGAGTAAGTTGACTAAGGGAGATCAAATTAAAAGGACAACCAGGTATAAACAAAACAGATTTTAAAGTTATAGAAGGAGTGACTGAAACATGACCGATTCCTTTGGCGGTGACCTTGGAACCATCCGCAAGTGTTATGAAGTGTGGAAATTTAGGAGAAGATATGGAGGAGAATAAAGAACTATTACCAGCAATATGATCAGAGGCACCTGAATCAATTATCCAAAGATTTTGATTGTTACCAGATTGAGATATGAAGGCCGCAGAGTCATGAACACCAGTGGCAGTAGACCCATGAAAGTGACGGGCAGCTTTTAATTGAAGATATTCTTGGTACTCAGCTTCGGAAAATTTGTTGAACATTTCAACATTACATATATTTACTGATTTTCCAGAAAAACCATGAAGAAAGTAACAAGTCTTTTGAGTGTGACCCATTCTCTTGCAATATGTGCATTGAGGACGACCCATTCTAATAAAAAACCACACAGAGGAGAGTCCGAACTAACACCTTTCTGGGCGGTCGCGGCGAGATTCTGGTGGTGGGAAGGCGGCGCGTGACTCACACGCGCCGAGGACGTGACTGCGACTGGGCTTCACGCGCCGTCAAGAAACTGGCGCGTGACGGTTGTTCTGGTGGCGGTGCTTGGTGGAAAGGATCGTCGGAGGTTGCTGAGTAGGTTTCCGGCGATAGTAGACTGTGGGTTGGCCGGAAACAGTGAGTTTTGGACCTGACAGTGGCTGTTTGGGTATTCCAAAGGACAAGACTTTAGGGATTTCAAGGTTCTGCTGGACCAGAGGCAGAATCCTTCAAAATGGGAACGAACCTGCTCTTGATACCATGTAGACAGACTTAGAAGTAAGAAAGAAATTGTGAAATGCTTGAGTGTGTTTGCACTCAGCTGATCTACTATTTATATACACTCATAGGAGTAAATACAATTTACATTTACAAGGAGATTAATAATATTTCTACTTCCTAGGTGCATGTATAACATTCCCTAGATGCATGACTAACTATGTACATGAATTTGAATATAATTGCTACAACTCCCAATATTAATGCTACTAATTCCAACAAAAATAAACTATTCAACTACATTCGACAATATACATTGAGCGGCCTAGTGCACGAGGCTCCCACCTAGTGGGGTTTGTGAAGGTAGAAGTATGCAACCTTACCCCCCCCCCCCCCGCAAACGGAGAGGCTATTTCCAAGATTTAAACCTGTGACCTCCACGTCACAAGGTTGTCAAAAGCACATCAAAAAATGCTGGAGTAAGTTCTCCATTTTATTTCTTTTTCCTCTGTATAAAAAAAATATGAACCATCATTGATTATCATTTCCCAAAGTGTGTACATGTATACATATAAAGCAGTAAAAAAAAAAAAAAACCTTGAAGTTCACAATTTCTCCAAACTTCAGGAACTCTGTGTGAACATCCTCATAAAATTCTTCATAACAGCATTCAATCTCCTCATCTGTATACTGAACAACGGGGAAAACAAGTCAAACAAGAATTTAATGTATTGAAATATAATAAAAACATTAAATAATAGAAGATAGTTTTAAAACTACACACAGTTGATAATGACTGGGCACTAAAAGAAATATTAAATATGCTAGTTTGTTAGGTCTATAATTGTTGTCAAAAGTTTTGACAAAACTAAATGCCTTTTAATTATTTCTACATGTTAAAAATGGGGTATTATGAATGGCATATTTAATACCAAAAAAAAATTAATAGTGAAGAGAAATAGATGCCAATTTCAGCTTGTCGAAATCAAAGAGAAAAAATAACATGAGATAACCAGAAGAAGAGAGTTCCCACAAGCCACAATCTTGTTGAATATCAGTGAAAGTAACTGCTTTAAACGTGTTGTCAGACAGAACATAAAAGAGAAGCCAAAAAGAAAATCCTCTCCCATAACACGAGCATTCACATAAACTCTAGAAATCCCAACGCTCAACTCCAAGTAACCAAATACTCCAACCCAATGCAAACATTACAAATCTCCATAAAATCTTCATTTTTATCGCCGAAACCTCTGAATATACTATGCACATCATTCCTAAGACAGGCCTGATGTTCTGCAAGTATTCCAAACAGCTATAATACTAGTTTCATTTAAAGTGACATAATATGTGTCTGTTCATCTGGGTCAATGTTCATGCAACCATTCCACATGACTTAGAAAACTACTGCTCTAAACCAGATTAGCAGGAAATTGAGAGCCTACTGCTCCAAGCTACAGTTAAGGCTTTGCTCACCGGTGCCCCGGAACTAGTTAAGGAATGATAAATATTCTGATATGAAATTAATGTATTAACAAATGTATTGATTTTTTCAAAGTAACTTCAATTAAAATGTATCATTGCTTAGTCTTGAAATCTGTAATTATATTTAATTTGTATTGAAATTAGTACAATTTGATGAAAACTAATACATTTATCCTACCTAAACCAGTACCCTAAGGACACTAGTTAGTAGGAATCTTAATTTAACAACAAGACTCATTGAGTAAGAGCTGTTTCAGCAAAAAGGCTGGAATTTTATGGTTCATAAAAAAAAAAATTATAAGGCCAAAGGATGGAATTAAAATGGTGAATACTACATACTAACCCTCAAAAAGTGCCATCTGACATGCAGTGTAATACTCGACTAGGATACAAGAATTCTAAGTGATAATCTAGTATGCTTCTGTATAATCAAGCAAAAAACAATAAAACATGAAAACAGAATGCATGGTATGATTTGTAAAAGAGACTACAGAGTTTTTGTTGACACGATCGACTTAGGCATAGTAGACACAAACATAAAAGTTGTGTAAAATCCTCCCTCTAGCAGGAAAAAAATCACAATAGCAATTATTTTATGAATCACTAACTGCATCCACTTTTTTAGGTCTTGTTGCCTGCAATCTCAAAACCTTTGAAGGCCATGACCATTAATCTGCAACATAGCTCCATAAGCCATGAATTGGATATTGTCTGACAACTACTTATGGTTAAGGAGCAAGAACATGTAAATTATAGTATAGGAAATTTTGGAAGTTGTGAAAAATATTTATAGAAAGGAATTTTAAACATACGACCTAATTATTGAGTCTATTTTAAAATGTTATATTGACATAATAGTGATGGAACCATCATGAAAAAAAACAAATCCCCTCCTATGTGCAAAAAATAAATAAAAATAAGTAGTATAAGTATGAAATCCAGGGTATTACAAATATAGGAATAGGAGTGAGATAGTAAATAAAAATCTAGGAAAAGGGAATATGTAATAAAAGAAGTCAAACAAAGAAAAGAAAATAGATTGTTGAGTAACAAGGGAGGGGGATCAATATTTCATAGCTATTCCCAAGCTCAGCAAGTAGGATACAAGAGCTAATATCTTTTACTTCGACCAAAACCATGAGCCTCCACCAAAATGAATCTTGCAACGAATCTCTGATTATTATTAAGTCAAAGAACAGAAGAAATATCTATAAGTAAAAGAATTGAATTGAACAGACTCCTTTTACATGGACTAATATCAGATGAAGCAAGTGCATGAGGAATTCTGAAATCAAGAAAAATGAATTTCAGGAAATCAAACTATACAAAATTTCTGTATGTGTGACGTGGGGGAGGGGTGAGCAATAATTAGACTATAAATGTCCAACACCAACCACAAAAAGGAGAATAGGATACTTTGAATTGTATTTCATTTTTTTATTTATTAATAAATGAAGCAGGTATAGACATAAAATCTAATAGGTTTATCAAGAAATAAGATCATTGAAATGGTATACTACAGAGTAACTAATTGAAATGTGAAGTAGAACTGTAGAAGTGCAAAAAATAGTATGGTATGAGGATACATTGAAGGGATGCATGATGAAAGCAGCATTAACAGACCTCAAGGCCCTCATCTTGCTCCCAAGCAAGGCCAGGACCATTGTACATGTTTTTCATAAGAAGCGTGCATGACTTATCAGGGTAAAAATGGACTCTGCTACAACGTTGACCAAATCGACATGCCCCCGTTTTCAAATGAAAAGGACAATGAGATTTATCCTGCCAATGCCATACACACACAAAAATAGGATATTAACCTAACCTGACCAGACCTGACCTAATAAAAGCACATTGAAGACAAATAACAAACAAACAAACAAACAAACACAAGATAAGATACAAAGAGGAGGGAACCTGTTCAGTTCCGAAATTGGGTACTTGTTGAGCGACATTCTCTAGAAGGTGTTGAGTGGTGTGAGATTCCGGAGGAAGAGGATTAGATGAAGGTCTAGTATCGGCATCCTGCAACTGCAATGATAAACGAAAATGAGGAAAGCAATTATTAATTAAGACAGTAATTTTGAATTGAAAAATGCAATAAAAACTGAACTAGGTCGTTTTGATTTTGACTTTGTTGATGGTTTGGAACCCTAACCCCAACGCTGGGTTTTTTCTTCTTGAAGATGATCTCGTTTCCTTGCCAAATAATCTGGGGAAGCAGATCCTCGTCTTCGTCCTCCTCGATGTGTTCATTCTCTTTGTCCTGGGATTGTTCGAGAAGCTGGTTCATCATCTTATTCTTGTTGTTGTTGTTGTTGTTCATGAGTAGGTAAGCCCTCTCTCTCTCCTGAAACTCGTTCCTGTCCCTTTCCATCCTCTGAGCCTCTTCCAGCTCCAAGAGATGCAATCTGTGCTGCTGCTCGGGATCATTGAGGAGAGCCTCTTCCTCTTGTCGCTCCCTCTCCGCCATCTCCTTCCTCATCTGCTTCCGCTTCATTTTCCTTATTGCCTTCCGCTTCTCCTTTCGACTCATCATCATACTCTCCCATTCTCCTTCTCCTTCTCCTTCTCCTTCTCCCATCTGCCCTTCGCTCCAACCCACCCTTCTTCCCACTTCCTACATATCACAAACTAATTGCCTATCAATTCCTAACATTACATTACCAACTTTCATTCTTTGTTTTTTTTTGAGTTTAATTGCCATGCAGTTTTTTATACTGTCAACCAATCACCAATCATGGTATGAATGACTATTAAGGTAGTTAGGATAAAAGTCAAAGAAATATACAGACATGACAATTTTTAATTGAAAGTCTGTGTAAAAATGTTTTATACTATCAGTGTATAGAAATTAAACTCTTTTTTTTTTCCTTAGAAAAACTTTAGGGTGTTTTGGTTCAAATGAGCGGAGCGGAGGGATCTTAACGGAGGGAAAAAAAGGAGATTTTAATTGAGGAGGGAGAAAGTAACACTATTTATATTTGGTTAACAATGGGAGATGAGGGATTTTTCAAAACTAACTTACTTTTATATCCTTATAATTTTAGATTTTAAAATACATAGATAGGAATATTTTAGTCATTACATTCAAAATATTTTAAAATGTTTTAAATCTCCTCTCTCCAAATCCCCCACTTTTGGAGGGAGCCAAAATTAGATGAGGAAGGATTTTGCTCCCCTCCATTCCCCTCTCCTCCCCTCCTAAAAAATAAATCAACAACAAATATTTAAAAAAAATCTCTCCCTTCCCCTTCATTCCCTTCTAACCAAATACTATGCATGGTTAGGGTTAAATGGATGGAGACCTGAAAATGTCTTAAGAATAGGCATCATTTTATATTAGATCCTTGATTTTCTTCCTCTTTTCTTTTCACATTTTATTTTCTTTTCAAGTTTTATTCTCTGATCGTAATGTTTCTAATCACTTGATTGGTAATTAGATCGAAAGATAATTTATGTGTCTAGAGTGTAGAGTTTAAACCATAGGATTTATGCGGAAAGGTCTTATATTGCGTGTTACGTGTAGCCTATGAAAATAAAACATATATCTAAATGAATTTCCAATTAGGTAATTCACGTAGGAATATAGTGAATTGGTAAGTACCGAATGTTTTCTTAATTCATATTGGAGGGACTATTGAATAAATAAGGGTTCTTGGTTAGCAAAAAGGTTGAGAAAACAATAGGAAGTTTATTAATAATTGAATCAAATTGAAGTAACCTAGGTGCAATCGAATCCCTAATTCACATAGGAATCTAGTGAATTGGTAATTAAGGAATGTTTTCTTTAGTGTTTGGAAGGGACTATTGAATAAATTAAGGTTCTTCGCTAGCAAAAAGGGTTGAGAAAACAATAGGAAATTTATTAATAATTGAATCAAATCAGAGTAACCTAGATGCAATCGGATCCCTAAAGCTTTCCTTTTGCTTGTAATTTAATTTTCATAATTTCTCATTCGATTTGATTGCCTAGATAATTATATCTTGGCCTAACTTTGGTACTCAATTCTCGTGAGAACAATTCTCTACTAATCTCTTCATTATTTGTAAACGATATACGCACTTGCGTGTGATTTATTCGCAACAAGGATATATCTATCACTATACATCTTTACAATACCTCATAAATTAGTGATTTGAGAAACATCTCCGACACTTTGCAAATTTGTGTAAATGCACCTCATTAATTATACTTATCATTAAATTGCATCCTCCATTCATCTCCCAAACTTTAGGCTATATTTGATGGAATAAAGCGGAATGATATTAGATTTCACTGTTTGGATTGTTTAAAATAGAATGGAATGTAAGCTATCCATTCTATCCAATATCTGTATTTTTCTTCCCTCCCAATTGGGGGTACAAGATGGAATGGAATATAACCAACTTAGTATTCATTCCATTCCACCACCATAAAATATCCAAACAATAATACTATAACTTTGTTCCATTCCAATCCATCTTATTCTCTTCCATTTCATTCCACTCATTATTAAATATCGAAGATTAGCATTAGTTTTGGTTGGGACTCATTTCAAACTTTCTGTCAAATTAGTGGCATTTTCATTCCTATGACATTATAGTACCATTACTTGCAAAAGGCTTGGTTATAGTAACTTTAAGAGAGTTATTCCCAATCTCATTCATCCATTTATTTTAATCCATTAGATTTGTATTAATTCATTAAAGAAGCCACATGACCTTTGTTGGATTAGAATAAATGGATGGATGAGATTGAGAATAACTCTCTTAAAGTTACTCTTGGAGTAAGTGGATCCCCTCTCATATATATATATAAAGTACAAATTAGGGTTTTCTAGGGTTGCCTTAAGGGTATTTTGGTAATTTATAACAGGGCAACATGGTTATTAAGTTGGTCATCAAGGGTATTTTAGATGACATCGTTTTAAAAACAAAACAAATAAAATAATAAAAAACAAGAAGAAGAGGAAGAAATGTCTCATCTTTATCATCATCTTTATCCTTCTTATTTATTTGAAGGAAATAATTGTAATAAAGGGTAAGTTTGTCAGCGGCATGTGGTTGTTCTGGTGCGGCTCGCGGCGTATGTTGTGTCGCTATCTCTCACCACCTTCTTGCATACAGCTTTGCCTGCTTCTTGAGTAAGTTCACAAATCCCAAATTCTATTCTTTCTTTTTTTTTTTTTTAATGATATGTTGATTTTATTTTTGGTAGCTTTCTACAACTGGGTTTTGAAGAATTCGTCTTTTTAAATTCATTTTTCACTACAGAGGTTTCTCTTTGTGTTGGCTTTATTTTCCTGTCTAACCTTCTCTGCTTCCAAGGTAAGTTTATGAATAATCATTTTTGTTTTTTTCTTCCTCATAATTCAAAACGGGTTTTAATTTTCTCTGCTTTCAGGTAACTTGGCTTATTTTGGATTCTCCTCTTTGTATGCTTGCTTTAGCTCTGACTTGAACTTCTCAACTTATCGGCTAAGATTGTATAATCCCAAAATTCAAATTTTTTTAATTTCAGTCAATGGCACAAGGTCTATAATTATTTTTCTTTATTTTTCTTTTTGTGCAAATGGGTTGTTAAATTTTCTCTATTTTTGTGTGTTCTTCATGTTTCTATCAATGAAGTTTGTCTTCTTAATCTTTTTCTTGTGTTGATCGCACAAGGTTTATAAATTTTTTTCTCTATTTATCTTTTTGTGCAAATGAGTGCTTAAATTTTCTCTGTTTTTATGTGTTCTTCATATTTCTATCAATGAAGTTTCTCTTCTTAATTTGTTTGTCCTGTGGTGCCTTCTAGCTTTGGTGGTAGTGCGAACTTTGGTACGACACTATAAATGAAAGATCCAATTTATCCTATTTTCATTTCTTTAGTTCCTTTGGACCTTCTGTCAACACTTCTTCCTAACAATGTGCTTCACAATGTCATACTACAGGTCATTTTTTAACTCTCGATTCTAATGTTATGTATTGCATATATTTATAAATGCGAGAATTCCTATTTCAAAATCTGAGATCACATGCGAATAAGGTTGTTCTAGCGAAATGGGCTGTTGTTTAACGAGTACCCTAAGATTAAATGACTTGCAGCATGGTTTAATATTTTGTTGGAATTAATGTTAATTGAGAAATCTGAATTTCATCTTTCAGATATGGATTCCAGATGCAGTATGAATCTATTGGTTGGTGAGTTGGTGCAACTCTTGGATATGCACAGGCTGCATCAGATAAGCGTGTAATTGCTTGCATTGGAGATGGTAGTTTTCAGGTTAGTAAGATTATAAGAACCGCTTGAAAGTTTGTGCAAAATGGAAGATATTTCTATGATAGACATGCCCATTTTGGTTCATAGTTGAAAAACCATTATTGAATAATGATAAGCATCAACAGTAGGCAAAATTTCATTTCTCGATATCTGTTACGTATATTTTTTGGATCTATTACTTATATTTTTTGGCACACTGTTTAATTGCAAAAGCAAATTCTTGGAGTGGACCCTTTTTGCTTTTCACGCATGAGGTGGGGTTTATATTTGAATTAGGTTTTTGCATTTTGATTGGTTTTTTTTCGTTTAATATAATTTAATAAAAATTTTATTTCATTATTCTAAATTATTGCCAATTTAGAAAATGCATGAATTGCCTACTCAGAGAGTTTTTTAACCTCAGGTGCCATAAATCACATACGATAACCATAGGACCTATTTATTTCCCATTACTATCAACATTATTCGCATTAAGTTTTCTTCTTAATTTTAAAATTCTTTAAACGGTCATAAATTAAAAAATTGACAAAACAAACAATTTTAAAAATTCTTAATTGCCATTTTAATTGGCCCATTAAACTTCTTTAAACGGTCATAAATTAGGAAACTGACAAAACATTCAATAAAATAAGTAAGAATGATTAAATGATTTTTAAATGTTTTATCAATTTATAAACGCTCTTTTAATTTTTTATAACACATTATCCTAATTATCGTATAGGATATCATTTTGCTTCTCATATCTCATTCATCAAAATCTCACACTCTCTCTCTCCTGCAACAATATACGAGGAAGTACGAAATTTTTTTAGTTTACAAATTTCTATTTTAAATGATTTTACAGCTTATTATATGTTTCAAAAACTTTTTATATGGCAAGTAAACAATGGCGACCAAGATTACTTAATGAGATCGACCCTGGAAGATCTGATTGGAAGATTAAGGTGTGTGTCAGTCATCTTTGAGAAGTGTTTGATTTTAAGAATGCAAAGCAAAAAAATGCATTGAGATTTTTGCTGTATGAAAAGATAAAATTAATAACAAAAATATATTAATATATATGTTTTAATGGACGTAATTGTTTTCTAATATTTAATTTTTCATTTTCTCATTAAGTGTACGAGGATACCTGCTACAATTAAGCAAGGCCTAATCCCAACCCTTGAACAAACGATCGAAGCAAGAATGTCTTACATATCATGCATAGTTTTTTGGTTACACAAAAATATACAAAAATCAAAAAGACAAGTCATAGGTTTAGGCTAAATTTCATAGGAAACACTAAGTATACTAAATATGAATTGCTATAAAAAAATCAAAGGAATGTCTTACATCATGAATAGTTTTTTGGTTGCAAAAATTGGTACAAAATTCAAGAAGACAAGTCGTAGTTTAGGCTAAATTTTGATAGGAAGCGCCGAGTGTATTAAATTTGAGTTGTTATAAAAAAAGTCAGAGTTTCCCACAAATACTCGATGGTGCAGATGAAAATATGTTAATTGGTAAGTAGTCTTTAATTTAGATGTAACCGCCTTAAATTACATATTTAAATTGCCTTTTTAATAAAATTGCTATACAATGTATTATTAGATATCATTGGACATATTATAAAAAAGAATGACATTAAGGAGATTGACAAAATCAGCAGTAAGAACACACTCATTGACATTGTCCTCGAGAATCTAAAGTAAGCTACTATATTCATGGATATTTCACTTTAAATAAATTTCTGACTTGCATTACTTAATTTTGATTGTATAAATGATATAATTTTTATTAACTAAATTACTCCTTTGGTTTGTTATTTGTTTTAATTTTTTCAAGTTGGTCCCTCAATTTTAAAAATGTTCAAGTTGGTCCCTTACTTGCCAATCGTTAAGCAATTTGGTACTTTACGTTAAGTTTTACCGTTAAGTCTGACTAAATTACTCTTTTGATCTCTCATTTGTTTTAATTTATTCAACTTAGTCCCTATATTTTATTCAACTTGATCCCTTATTTGTTTTAATTTATTCAACTTGATCCCTCATTTGTTTTAATTCAACTTAACGGCGAAACTTAACGGAAAAGATCAAGTTTTTTAAAGTTTGACAAATAAGGGACCAACTTGACCATTTTCAAAATAGAGAGACCAAGTTGAATAAATTAAAACAAATAAGGGACCAAAATAGTAATTTAACCAATTTTTATTTGCCTTCATATCAGGAGAAACACCATGATTTGTACTATATGAGGAGATTTTACTCGAAAGATGGATCTCTTACTAATGATACTATCATAACGATTTTAAAACTGTTCAAGTTGAAATCCTTTAATGATATTTTTTACAATTTAAAAGGCTTTGCGATACATAACACTTCTTCTATTTGTCTAAAGTTCATTGGTTTTATTTGAAAGATTAAATTTATTTCCTTCTCTATCTTTATCCAGATAACCACCATTAGAAAACTGATCCTATAAATAAATACGAGGTGAGATGGGTGAAAAGACATGTGATTATAATTAGTCATCTTTTTTTTTTTTTGACAGATATAATTAGTCATCTAAAATACAATATAAAACCAATTATTTCCTTACTAAAATTTTAATTTATTTGTTTTTTTTTCCTGAATCAATTAACCATTATTACAAGAGTAAAAATTGAATCTTTATTTTTATGCTATTGTCTGTTAACAATCATTAGTATGCAGCCGTTTAATTATTTTATAGTAATTTAGTTATTTCGGTGTTTTCACATGGACAGTTGTATGTCATAATGTCAAGGGTTATCTCCCGTAATGGATTGAAGATACTAAATGTGATCATGAAGGCCAAAATTCAGACACTACCAAGAATGTGGTTTATAAAGAAGTCTATCAGAATTTAAGCAAATTAAGTTACTCTTAAATTATTAGATTTCTTCGTTATTAGAGTTTACATCTTCCTCTTATTAGTTCACTTTTACTTTTATAAAAGCGTCACCAACCGACAGTAAAATGTGTACTTTACCAAAAGGTTTTTGTTTTTCAACGAAATGATTTATTCATTATACGTAACAAACTTCTACTTTGAAAGATAACTAATAAATAAAATCATCATTCGTTTACCCAAACAAATATTTCCAACAAACTATAGTTAAAAACATATACCCACAAAAAAGAAGAAGTTAAAAACATATACTTCAAAAGATAATTAAACAATAAAGGCAAAGGCATCATTCATTTACTTAAACAAATATTTTCAATATCACAATATAAAAATAAATAGAATACTTAATCAAAAAATTTCATCACTGTGCATCGTACGGGTAATCATTGTAGTAACTATATAAATAATGAAATTTGGTAGCTTCTTAACCTTGTGAACCTGAATCACTAGAGTGACCAAGAGCAAGATGTCTTATTGCCTTGCTACAAAACAAAGTCTAAATTAACCCTTAACAATTTGCACCCTTTAAAGAGACCATCTCCTTCTGCAGAATATAGTATGTCTAAAATAGCTGCATGATGCTTGAATTGCCAAAGATCCTTTGAAAATCTATTTACAGAACAAAAATCCCTTGAGACGTCTATTTTCCCAACGATGTTGCGTCCACAGCTCTATTTATCTTTGCATTATGCTTCATAATGTTCCATGAGACTCATTTTACACAAACGAGATTGTATATGTGCATGCATTCATAAAATATGGCAAACATAAGACACAATACATACATTGGTAAGCATGGTATAAGTCGATGCTTTTGAAATTTACCAACAACCAAATCCTTGTTGCCATCCACATCAAAATAGTATAAAACTACCTTGATATCCATGGACTTCCAATTAGAGATGCTTGGACTTTTTCTTCTTTTTAGGTCTCGTCACATTACTAGACTCCTTTTGAATTGCTCGTGCCTCATGCATATGCATAATAGTCAATTAAACATATCAAATTAAACATAAATCATACATATCTCAAGTAAAACATATTAATTAATCAATATATATATCAATGATACATATCATATCATCAATTACAAGAATAAATGTTCAATTTAATAAACTTTCGTTTTAATAGGAAACCCCAAATCCAATTTAGCGTTCTTGAACCATAACATAAAAAACCCCAGTTTTCCCAATTAATCTCCAAAAATAACATTATTAGTTTTAAGAACCTAAAACCCATTTTCCAAATACCATAGAGGTGTGAGAAAAATGGTGTTTTACTCCATGAAGACCTCCAAAGATACGTCTCAAGAACTTCTAGAATTACTCATTTGATCTCCCTACCTCACATCGAAGGTCTATTCTTCTCCCCAAATCCTTGTTTTTCTTATCTTCTTAGCTGCTTATGAGTTTCTAGGTGTAATTAGGGTTTAAAACCGCACCCTAAGGGTGTTAAAGTTCTATTTATAGAGACCCAAAAGCCAAAACGTGTAAATATGTGTCAAGACCCATTTACTCAGCATCTATCTCGGTATTTCGAATATATCTTGAGTTACAGAGATCCAAAGATTATTATCTT
Organism: Ammopiptanthus mongolicus; assembly: GCA_039655645.1. Taxonomy (NCBI): domain Eukaryota; kingdom Viridiplantae; phylum Streptophyta; class Magnoliopsida; order Fabales; family Fabaceae; genus Ammopiptanthus; species Ammopiptanthus mongolicus. The sequence goes on along the minus strand of CM077344.1, from coordinate 108,106,388 downwards.
TATATCGTTGGAAAGATAAAGGAAATATCTACAACTTTCATTAGGACTACGAAATCTAAAACGAACGTTTAGAGGGTCAAAACCGGGATAGAAGTTGGAAAAACGGTGCTGGCGCTGGAACTTGAACAACGTGTACGAATTTGATCATAACTCGAGCTACAAGAATCCAAATTTGGACGAATTTTGTGTCTATGGAAAGCTAAGAGATAGAGATCCAATTCATATGAAGACATCGAGTTCAAAAGATATCTTTATGACTAAGAAAAATACAATTTGCGTAAAATTTCGGATAAGAAGGGGTCTATATTTTGGGATGTTACATAAACTCAGACCTTGAATCAAGATTAAGAGTTATATAAATGGGGACAGTAGAGTTGCGGAGAAATAATCCAGAGAGCAATGCTAAGATGGGTGTCATATCTCAGTCAAGTTCCCACCACTATTTGATAGAGTTTAGATTTGTCTTGATATATGCAAGAAAGGGTTCAAAGTTGTATGCAGGCATTGATATTGGCCTATATGGATGCTTCTTGAAGGAGTATTATAGAGGTCAACTCTTGCATGCAGTGGGACAAGATGGAAATTAATAACTAGTTTTATGTAATTACATATGGTATGGTTAACACTGGACAGTGAGACCAACGACAATTAAAAGTGGTTCTTAATTGACCCTCTTATGGGGACACCTAAGAGACTGTTGTTTTTGGTTGAAGTTGTGTGTCAAATCAAAGGTATATATACTCTAAAACATAATATCTATATTGTCGTTTTGCTATTTTTATTGACTAACAATGTTAATTATATTAATTATATCCATTGGTTTAATGATTAACCTTAATATATTTTTAATGTTTATATGAGACAATAAAGTAATTTCAGATAATACTTAATTATTATATAAATTATTATTTAGAAATATTTATAACCGCAGACAGGGTGTGGTCAAGTTGAGCAAAAATCCACCCGCACTGACTGACCCCGTTGCCAAGTGATAGACTTCAAATGCACAACTTGATTTTTTTCCCCCCCTAATGAGTAATGACAGAGATACGAGCCTCTGATTTGCAGGCTTTTAACTTCTATCTAAGAGATAAATAAGAAACCAAATTGCACACACACACACACACACAACAACAACAAGCTCCAAAAAATAAAATAAAATAAAGAAACAGAGAATTCATAAATCCAATCCATGAATTGTGCCGCTTTCTCACATCTCCTAGAACTACCACCAGCTTATTCTAGCAAAGACCTTGATCAGGCTGTGTTCACCCTAGTATAGAGGGCATTCATGCTGGAATGGATGCTTTATAATAATTTTTGATAGGATTTTATGAAATTAAGATCATTAATCTGCTTGATTCCTTTACTTGTGGCTGTGGGGGTTCAAGTGAGGGAATAGTCCCAGGACATGCTCAGGCATGAAATCATGCCTTGTCAGGATCCCAACGATTGGAGGCATCTGCACAATTAATGCGTAATTAGAAATGTTACAATTATTACACCAACTAGTCTAGGGTCGAGGCCATTATTTGGCACATATATATATATATAGCTTGACACAGATATATAGATAAGATAATAGAAACTTACTCCGGGTGTCTTTGGCACCACCAACAAGTGCCTGAGGCCAAGCTCCCGAAAAAGAACAGCAGCTTTTGCAAGAGACATTGTTTCCACAACTGAATATGGTGAAGTGTTAGTAATTGGATGGAGATCAACAAACATTTCCATCTCCTCTTCTGAAATGTCTAAATCCTCCAGTTTGAGCCCTTTGCCTGATCCAGGCTTCGCAAAATCACATGCCTTAAACCTTGTCATGATCACGCTCTGCCTTGTGAATCTCCTGTGCTTAAGAAGTACAAGCAGATGGGACCTCAAAACCAACCCACACAACTCAGGAGGAGCATCAGAAAAAGGAGGCTCATCAATCACAGGGAACCCATGATGTCGCGTGATCTTTAAAACATGCACAATTTTCCCAACTTTTTCAACCCCAGAAAAAGTAAATAAGGGACCTGCAGACATAACATCACTTGCAACTAAGTGCCTCATGTATGGCTGTGCATGTGCCTCCATATAAGGAAGCCCCTTAATATCTACAATCTGATCATAAACACCTTTGTTAAAACAATCAGCCACAGACTTGGAAATAAGGAGAACCAGCATAACCAATGGGAGCATGAGCAGGTCATTAGTGAGCTCGAGAAGGATGACACAAAGAGAAACAGTCATTCTCATGGTGCCACCAAGAAAGGATGCAGCTCCAAGAAGAGCAAACAAACCAGCATCAAGAACACTGAATGGACCTAACAGACTCCCTGCAAGACGGCCATAGGAAGCTCCGGCAAGTATGACAGGAATAAAGAGCCCAGAGGGAATGGCAATACCATATGTGATGATTCCAAGTAAGTATATGGCCACGAAGAAAACTACAAGACTGGAGAGCTGAAATCTGTTGTCAGATGCAGCAATGAATAAGTTGCGGATAGCATCATCATTAGTAGTAAAAAAGAGAGAGGTAAGGTCATTGTAATGGTTTGGGGGACATCGAAAATCCTTGTAGTGTACAGAGAAGTACCCTAGGGTGCACTGATCCCCCATGCTAGGAGGACAAGGCACGCACTTTGACAGCAACGGAAGCCCAAAACGAATACATGAGGTCATAACGGAGATGATGATGACAAGTACAACTTTGAATATTGGGCCTCTCCTGCATGCAATAATTCACAAACATTACTACAATATCGATCACTGTATGCAAATATGCATGTCTGACTAGCTAGATTAAACAAATTAATGACTCGACACGACACCACACCAAGATGTATATATATATATATATATATATATATATATATATATATATATATATATGCCATGCCCCGTTCATAAAGCAATATGATATGACACTACTAGTACTAACTAACGTGCATATAATATATATTAAATTAAGAATTTATATATAATTATAATAGCTACAACAAACATCGATCGGATATCAGTACTAGTATTTTGGGCATACTCATTTATAATGCTGTAAGTGCGGAGGACCTTATCCACAAGATAATTGTAAAGGCTTCCCAAAAGGCCTCCAATAACTCCAAGAAATATAACTACCAGGAGGTCAGGTGTGCTGTATGCAGGCTTTGCTGAATTAACATCGAACATTATCAGACCTCCTTTCCCAAAAAGACCACATTTTCCACCCTCACAAATTTGCATGAGAGCTCTTAGCACTACAGCTACTACAGCTGTTGTAAAGAATGTCCGCCATAGAAGAGCACTCCTCCACCTGAAAGAAATTAATTAAAGAAATGAATTTATATATATTATTATAATTAATGTGCAAAAACATGCATGCAGGAGATCAGAAAGAGATGAGGACCATGAAGCTGCTTCTTCAAGTGCGAAAAGGACACCACCAACTGGGGCACGGAAGGCACTGGCAACACCAGCAGCTGCACCACATGTGATCAAATCCCTTCGATCTCGGTCATTTTTAAAGTATCGAAGCCATTTCCAGGTCAGCCGATATTTTCGAGAACCACCTTGTCCAAGTAAATTAGCTACGCAGGCACCAGTATGTACCATAGGTCCTTCCTTACCCACAACAAATCCCGCAGCAACCCCAAAAATTGAACCAAAAATCTGCACATGCAGTTCAAACCATTTCTATTCTAGCTTAAAAACAAGGTCAGCAAAATTAAGAAGCTTTCTCAAACACACACACACTGACACTGATAGAGACCCGGCCAGAGAATAATTCTGGTTTAAATATATTGTATTAATATTCAATGCAATATGGGCTACGTACGTACTAACTAAAGCTCCTAACAGAAAAGGAACACTCCCAAAGCAGAGCCTTCAGAGAAATTAAGATTCTCTGTCTGCCTAATACTCAGGTACAAAATGCATGCATGCATGACATGAGTAACCTCCCTTCCAATACAATTCTCCTAAATCCCCGCTGCCTAACAGAATACCCCTTTCCCAGCTGACAACTGTAACTACTGGTCACGACCTTCTTCCTCCTCGAATATACTTTCCATATTAATTATGTGCTTCTTTGGACTCGGGTCCACCACCTGATCCAATTCTTTCCCTGTCTCAGATTTGGACCCGCAGCTCCTAACACACACACACACACACAAGATTTTCATCCCTTCTATGAACAAAATTCTACTGTACCAAAAAATAGTGTCTCGGTGTCCCCCATCAATTAAAGACTGGGGATTTGCATAGATGTTAATAAGTTATGATTTTATTTTATTAAATGGTAGATTGTCATTTGTGGGGGACAAAGAATGTGACAGGAAAATGAGAGAGAAGATCATTTTCATTTATGTTGTCCCAAAAAATGATGTCTTGGTGTCTCCCACCAATCAAAGGTTGGGAATGTGCGTAAGTGTTAACGAGGGTGTGGGCTAAGTTGCTCCAGCAGGAGTAAGGTGCTCCTTAAAGATACTGTAACTTGGACCGGCCAATGAAAATGCGAGGATGGTAGCACATTTTGCACTTTGAAAATTTGACCGGTCAAACATATATAGATGGGTCAAGTGTATAGGACAATCTGTATTTATACTTTAGTTCCTCTTATACCATAAATCTAATGTATCAAATCGTATTTTACTGATTTATATATGTATTCCATTGTATAATGTTGGTTTGAAAAACAATCACAGCACACCGTCCACGTTCGCCGCTGCCGTCCGCACGTCACAGCTGTCTAACGTCTGAGCTTCGCCGCAGCCCTCAAGTTTCAAGCTTGCAACTTTATATAAATATGATGTATTACATCCAAAGTGGAGGAATCTCGTGCAATATTACCTGATGCACTAAAGAAATTTAGGTTTGGGATGGGAGGGGGAAAGGTGTATTAGAAGGTAGAAGCTTTGTGGTGAATTTGAGAGGGTTTTGGTTTGTATCAGGTGGGAGGTGCAAGATTTAGAATCAAGTTGTTACCTTGATCAATTTATAAATCGATCGACACCAACAACAACGATGGTGTTGCCACACCGCCGTCGTCGGTAACGGCCACTAATTTGGTGCGGTGGCCGACATCGATCCCCTATCTTTCTCTCATTTTCTCTTTTCTTTCTCTTTCTTCATCTTTCTTTTCTATCTAGAAACCGCCGGCCACCACCCCCCTTTCACGGTGGTTTCCAACCACATCTGACAAAACGGAGTGATCCAGATCTGGAATCTTCTTGATGTCCTCTACGTGTTCCACCAATCAGATTTTGCAACTGAACTCTTTCACCAGAAGTCACCGCGGTAAGAGCTCGTTTCCGACCACCATCTGCCACTTTCACCGGATGTGATGTTATTTCAATTAAATTAATAAAAAATATAATGTGCAAATAGAATTATTAAAACAACTGGTATGCAACAAAAGTTTTGTATCTCACTTATACTTGTTTGACCAGTCACAAACTTAAAGTTGAAAAGTGTTGCATATGTAGCATTATGATTGGCCCAAATTGAAATCACTTTAAGGAGCAAGGTTGCTCCTCGCTGGTGCAACATAGCATGCACCGTTAATGAGTTATGATTTAATTTTATTAAGTAGTAAATTGCCATTGGTGGAGGATAGAGAATCTGACAGGAAAATGAGAGAGAATATTTTCATCCCACTTCCATCTATTGGCAACTATTTTCATCAGAACTTGAAGCAGCATGCATGTCCCAAAATAAAATTAACTGCAGAATATCCCTCAACTTGGAGCACACTCCTTAATCAAATATTGTGAGTAACAGTTTTCAGTGTTTTCTTTCCCCATATTGGCTGGCTGGCAGGATGGGTAAAGAGTAGATGATGATGAGATGACTGTTTCAATTATTTAGCCAAAGTTATCGAGCTTGGAACCTAAATGAAGGGGGCCGGGGTTCATCATTTAAAAGGGGCAACTAGCTAGAAGTTAATTATTTGAAGTATATATATATATATATATAGTACTTCACAAATTAGAGTGTTCAACAGCTTTCTTCTCATGCATTAACTAAAATCACTTGTCATTTGTTTTAACTGATAAGGAGAGAACTAGAGATTTGAACGTAATTATTTGGTATGAACTTGTACATACATAGTGAAGAGAGCAAAAAAGGATAAGTTTCGCTAGCATGCGCGCACATATATATATATATATATATATATATATATATATATATAGGTGCCTTTTATGGTACGCCACCTCAAAAATGATGTATCATGCACCATAAAAGTAAAGCAATATGGACCAATCAAACTATCACATGGCTTCAATTATTTCTTTTGACATTTTGACCAAGTCAAACTCGGTCAAACCTATCCCACCGTTTTTGTATTTGCATTCTGAGTATTTTTAAGTTTGTATTTACATATATTATAATATTATTTTTTTAAAGAAATTACATTTTAATATTTGAATCACCAAAATATCCCCAAATAATAACTCAAATCCCTAACCCCTTTCATCCCCGTTTCATCACCAAATTAAATTCCAACTGTTTGGTGATGATGGAAGCCAAGCACAGATTTGGAGGGACAATGGAGATCGAAGACGGGTGGAACTCGCGTGGCGGCTGGAGCAGTGACTGGACCGCGATGGTGGGAGGCGCATGACTGTGGTGGTCGGCAAACGCACAGGGGTGGATCTGAGCTAGGAGCAGTGGTCTAGGCGGCAGCTATGGGATGGGTCGCGATGGATGCCGAATCTGCAGTGGAGACCGCGAGGTTGGTGGCGCGACAGACGACGAAGGCAAACAGCGGTGGCAGGGATGTGAAGCTCGCGGTGGTGAGCGGCGATCCGAGACGAGGACAAGTTTTGCTCGCGGTGGTGCCGTTTCTGCCATTGTTGGGTGGGGAAGAAGTTGAGGTTATTTGGGAGTGTTGAAGATGAAGATTAATGGAAATGTTTGTTTGTTTTCTTTTGATTTTCTAATGGTTGAAGATCTATATTTGCTTTTTGATGATTTGCTGATAGTTTTGTTGGACATGGTCTTTTTCTGGTGGTGCACCATGTTTTGGCAATAATTTGCGGTGGTGCACCATGTGTTCCCCAGCACATGGGTTTTTTTCATTTTCTTTTCAGTAACAAAAAAAAGGAATAATGCAAAAGAGACAAACAGAAATTCAAGTGCAAATACAAAAAAAAAAAAAAAAAGAATCATATACATGCAAATACAACAAATTACAGACCTAAAGTGCAAATATAACATAAATGGAGTACATTTCACCAACTCACACCACTTTGTCCCAGTCAATTACATTTGTCCAAATGGATGATTGAGATTAATCTAAAAAGATGGTGTATGATGCACCATTTTTTTTTTATGGTGAAACTTAGACAACACCATATATATATATATATATATATATATATATAGGAGATGTTTCAAGTGAGAGGAGTGTTTTTATATGAGAGTGAGAGGAGCAAATCTTAGCCTTTGGATCAAATTATGAATGGTCAAGATTAGAATATAAAGTCACATGATTTTTTTAAATGGTCACATGACCACTAATCAACTTTTAATCTTGACCATCCATATATGGTTTTAATGACCAATATTTGCTCATCTCACTCTCACATAAAAAATCCCTCTCACTAGATATGCTCCCATACTATATATATATATATATATATATATATATATATATATATATATCAAGTAGTTGAGTTAGAAACTAACCTTCACAAAGAGGGTTCTTGGAGCCAATATAGAATGAGCATCTATACCATTGAGGTATGCCTTCACCTCAGGTATGCCAGACCCTGCTGCTGCAGGGGCAATGTAGGCACAGAGGGCTGCAGCAGCAATGGCTAAAATCAAGTTACAAGCAACATACACTGCAAAAGCCTGATAATACCTGTTCAGCAATTAATAAAAATAACATCGCAGTTATTCCAAAATACTAATCATATATATATATATAGCTCCATAACATGTAATGGTTGTATACATCTAAGGAAATGTCTTTAGGTTAAGTAGGCCATATCAGAACAAAAACTTAGTTTTACCACATAAAGGGCTAGCTGCACAGAAAACAAATGGTTGGCAAACTTAGTAAGATTGTACCTTAGTCTTTCTTTTATATACGTTATCTTACACTTGTTACTAAGTTTTGAAATGCAGAACTACCATAACATGCAGAACTAGACTGCAATACAATTAGTCAATTATACAATTAAACCTTACACACACACACACACACACACGCATACTGCATAGTATAAGCAGACAATTATGAGAAAGAGGCAGAAAATTAGAAGCAACAAACTCGGGTTGATAAGAATATATATTCGTACTTTTGCCCGAGCATGAGATTGTTGGTGAGTAAAAACTTGAAACCAGCAATATTCTCAACTCCAAGGTTATTAAAAAAGCCAACAAACCCAGTAGTTAAACCAATAAGAAGTGCAAGGGTCCACTTTAGGACAACATACTGGTATATCTCAACCTTTGTTCTGGACCTCCAGTCCTGCTTAAAAAGATCGTTCTCAATTATCCTGCGTACGTGCAAAATGACGACAGTGAGGCAGAACTTACGTAATTCTTCACGTATTACGTAGCACGAGTCAGAAGTCAGAACAAAAGCAATAATCGTAATGAAAGATTTGGCATGCTGCAAGGTTAATATATCTATCCATTATGGCCTGTAAGAATGCAGAAACACAACATATTTGATGACACACACTTTTAGTGAGTAGTGCAAAGAACATGGCGGTAAAAGATATATATATATATATATATATATATATATATATATATATATATATACAATCAGATTAGGAAAGGAAATAATGATACAAATACGGGAGAGATAAACTCATCCAAAAGTACCAATTCGTCTTCCTACTAAGGATCATTACCCATAAAAAAAAAACAGGAAGCACTTGAAAAATAAGTTTAATTTTAATCTAATCTCGTCATGGTAAAACTCTTCAATAATAAATCAACACATAATTGAATCGAATGAAAATAATTTGTCCCAATTTCCTGTCACATTCTCTGTCCCCTACCAATAATAATTTGACACTTAAGAAAATAAAATCACAACTCAGTAATATTTGTGCTCATTCCTAACATTTGATTGGTGGGAAACACCGAGACACCATTTTTTGGTACAACAGATTTTTTTTCTAATTGAACCATAGTGAAAATTTTACACTCAAAATTAAACTCTTTAAGATCTTTGAAAAGTTTCAAGCAACTTTCGCACCCATGAATCAAAAAATGAAAAATAGATCAAATTAAAAAGGAGAACAAAAAAGGATAATAAGCTTTTGAATGTTCCCTCAAAGGTCAAGAATCCAAAACTATGCGTAATAAGAGCATCTTCAATGCTCTTAATATAAGCAACTCACTTCATTCTTTTAAGTGGGTCATCTCAATTTTAAGCAACACAATCAATTTTCACTTCAATGAAAGTTCCTATCAACAAGTTGCTTAACTCAAAAATATTTTTTCTCTTTCTTCGACATCTCATATTCTCTTTCTTATATGTACATACACAAATGGTCAAATGTTAAGCAACACATAAGGGGATGAAGATCTTCTGTCCCAATTTCTTGTCACATTCTCTGTCCCCCACCAATAATAATTTGACATTTAAGAAAATAAAATCACAACTCATTAATATTTATGTTCATTCCCAACATTTGATTGGTGCGAGACATCGAGACACCATTTTTTGGGATAATAAATTTCTATCCCCCATAAGGAATAGTTGTTTATATAAGCAACTCTCCTTAATTTTAAACAACCTATAAGCAACTCAAAATCATATGGGACCCATCAAAATAATATTTTAATATTAAACAACCTATAAACAACTTTCATTGAAGTTGCTCCGAGAGTAACACGACCTTAATTATAACTGAAACAAAGTATATTCTATGAGCAGGAAGACAAAAGCAGATAATTAACAAAAAATAAACCAAAATGATAACGTTAGAGTTTAGGAGCCAGCAAAAATTGTGCAAAGCTAACAAACTGTGTTTAACTGTGTTTTTTTTTTTTTTTTTATTTCAGTGTACCAAAATAACAAAAAATGTTTTTAACTTAAATTCAACACTCGTGAAACACCAATATTTTTATGTGAGTGGGATTATACACTATTATATATTATATCTAAAGTTAAAATAAACATACAATACGCACATACGAAAAAGATCATATTAACTAAATATTCCAAAAAAAATGTCACTTTATCACCACTCAACGGTAAAAAGCTTCATAAGTCGCAAAAATTGTTGGAATTTGTCACCAAACAAGAACAGCAGCAAAATAACTTAAAATCATACTCAAGATAGATGACTCTATCCATCATGATTTTTTTGCATGCTACTTATTTTTAGTGTTTTATTGGATCAACATTTGTATTTGAGTTAGAATATTTCTTATACTTTTGTTAATATAGTTTGCTTATAAAAAAAACTTAAAATTTTATTTTCAATTCGACATTTTCTTCACTTTCATTTTCTCCTTAAGCAAATAAATAAGTGGTAACTCACAAGCCACAACCTCAAAATAATTTATTTTTTTTACAAGCAAAATTATTAAACAACGAGAAGGCAGCTGAAAAACCAATCAGGGCTGTGTTTCTTTTATAAGCACCAATCCCAGCTGTGTTATTTGAGTTGAGCTCCTTTTTCATTTTTCTCTTTATATTTTTCATTTATTATTATAATTTTGAAAATATAAATAAAACTTTATACTATATATGTAACATCTATATATATTTATTTATTCAAAACTATAATAATAAAATTCTTCATTTTTCACCGACCGAAGGAATCTTTACTCGTTTGACCATAATCTTTGGTTACCTTCTCGTGCTTTATCTGACAAACTAAAAAAGTTAAAAAGTTAATGAAGAGACGAAATTTTGGCACCGCCATGCCGAGCAAATCAAAACAGGTTATCAAAAAAACCTTCATAAGAGAGATCATTTGAATTAATACGAACGCAAATCAAATTGGACACCGATAAAAACAGATTTATTAGATTCAACAAAAGCAAAAAAAATGTTGGCATCATTTTCATTAGTGGGTAAACCCATAAATAAATAATATATTATTATTATTATTATTATTACTATTATTATTATTATAATATTAATTATATAAGTAGGGAAGAGAAGAAGTGAGATAGTACGTACTCGTAATCAAGACTTTGAATGGGTGAAACATTGGCTCCAACAATGGCGAGCTGGGAAGTGTTGTTCATTTGATTCCTCACAAGCAATGGCTCTCTGACCTCATCACCTGATGTTCCCCTCTCCCCTATGTCATAGGTTTCCAGATGCCTCTCATCCATTCTGTTCTTTCTTTGGCTTTTTTTAATTTTAATAACTCCAAAATCAAGCTTCCAGAAGTTCTAGATCTCTCTCTCCTCCCTCCTATGCTATGCCGCTGACCACTGTAACTGTATATGGATTTTGTCTCACACAAGATTGCATATCTTGTCTTGTCCCGTCATATATCGGTTCCCTTAATTGATTAATAATGGCCGAGAGAGAGAGGTCACTCTGCTCTGCGTGTATTAACCAAACAAATATCGGGTTTTGGGGAAAATTCAAATCATAAAATTAATTACCAAATATATTTTCTCCCATAAATGGACGCCATGCCATTTCACGTGATACAAGTACCATTTGCGGCGCACCACAGATGGTACTATCGGAGTTGGTGGAGCAACCTTCGTTCTCTCCCTTCCCTTGTAAGAAGAAGCCAAATTGTCGTCTAGCAACAAAATCTTTGAATATAATATATGCTAATTAATTAATATAATACTAAACATTTTTTAGAGGTGAGTATCTCAACGTTAACCAATATTGATATTGATATTATTATGACCCGTTTTATGGAGAGATACGATAAGATAAGATATCATGTTTTGTTTTAATTTGTAGTTTGGTGAACCAGCAGAATAGGATAAGTTTATCCTGTTAGTATATCCTATTATGTTAGTTAGTTATAATTCTATCCTAAGGATAAAGTTGGATTAAAATCAATAAGATAGGATAAAAAAAATATTTTCTCTTTTATCTCTTACCCTTAATATTGTTATTATTTAATTATGGTTTCAAACCTAATTATTCAACATTATTACTAATTAAAATATGTGATTTAATTAAAAAAAATTATAAAAAGTGGAAAAAAGTTAATTTTTTATAATTTTAAAAAATAGACTAATTTATAATTAAAAAGTCAAAAATATATATTATTAAATATTTTTTAATTTAAATATATAAAACAACCACATAATATTAAAATTTATTTTTGAAAAAAAAAACGTAATTTTGATATAAGGGTACTTTTATCATTTGTGGATATTTTATATTATATCCTGTCATTATCTGATGCACATCAAACATTGAACAAGATAAGAGCTTATCATGCTCATATCCTATCACATCTTTATTCAGCTCTCATATTCTATCCTGACCACCAAACGAGCCCTTAATGTGCTTATCTACTATTTGGGATCGAAGAATTATCCAATAAATATTTTTTTAAACAAAAACATACCTTTTCATGTATTTAAAATTTGAAAGATTAAATTCCTTTCACATCTCTTTTTCACATTTAAACTTTGTGAATTCTCTAGTGGTGCCTTCTGCGATATACCCAATAATTTTGGGATAAAAATTATCTAGCCCAATCAAAATGTATCACCTCAATTAAATGGATCATGTTAGTGAGTCAAGTCAATTGATTCTCACCGTCTGATTGGACCACCTAGATAAGGTAAAGTTATCCTTGGATACCGGAGAATTCACATTCTCTAGTACCCTAAGGGTAACTTTATCTGCTTAAATGACCCAATCAGATGACGAGAATCATTTGACTTGACTCACTAACATGACTCGTTTAATTAAGGTGGTGCATTCTGGTTGGACAGAGTAACTTTTACCTCAAAATTATTGAGGGTACCAGAGAAGGCACTTTTAAACTTGCACTTCTATTTTAAAAAAGTGTCTTCTTCGGTACCTCCAATATTTTTGGGATAAAAGTTAACTTGTCCAATCAGAATGCGTCACCTCAGTTAAATGAGTTATATTAATGGGTCAAGTCAAATGGTTCTCATCATCTTATTGGACCACCTAAACAAGGTAAAATTACCCTTGGGGTACGACAAAATTCACCTTTTAAAAATTGCAAATCTCTCTTAAATATAAATCGATAAAACATTTCAAGTTATCATCAATAAAGTAATCTTTTAGTCAGATATGTTAAGACTGATAGTATGATGCATGAGATTAGGGATTGAAATTAGGAAATTAAGTTTGGTCATGTTTTTGTGTGTGTGCATAAAACGATTCATGTGTGGATTTTTTTTTTTAAAGAAGCAAACTTAAGGCATTTCATTTATAATAAAATCAGCAATACAAGATGGAACATTACTAAAAGCACAACGACTACCTGACAACAAAGTCACCCTTGCTAACACATGAGCAACCATGTTTGCTTGTCTCCTAACAAACTTAACGCTAAAGTTTTGATAACAAGAGATCAAATTTTTGCACTGAGTCACAATGACACCAAACTCCGTCACATTCTCCATGTCCTTGCCTAGCTCCTGCACCAGGGATTTACTATCAGTCTCAAATACAACCCTGCCAAAGTTCATGTCACGGACCAATTTTATAGCATTAAGAAGAGGAAGGGCTTCACCAACACAGATATCCACTAGAGGGGTCATCCACATGGTCCTGACACAAATGAAAGAACCTGTGTAGTCATGAAGACACATGCTCCAGCCTGTCACCTTTTGGGAATGAAAAAAAAAATGAGGCATCAATGTTACATTTTAAAGTACCCAAGTCAGGAGGACAACATGTAGAATATTGAGACACTTTCTGCATGGGTGTTATAGAAGCCCCAAGTTTTTTATGCGCCCAGGTCCAATCTTCCAGAACTTCTTTTGCTCGCTGCACAATAGAGGACACCATCCCTGCCACATTATCCCACAGTTTGGTATTTCTTCTTTGCCACAAGGTCCACAACATCATCACGAAAATGTCCCTGGAATGAGGATCGAACTTGTGACAACTGACAAGTAGCAAAGAAGAACTCTGCGAAAGTCTCCACTCGGTCCAGCAAAGGTTCCAACACATGCCACAAATTGACTTGTAACCAACAAAGTTTATTTTCAGGACAAGCCAAGAAAGAATATTGACCAAATCCACCAGTGAAGAATAATTGTTGACCAAGTCCTCCAGTCAAAGATATAATTAGGCAATTAATTACTGTTTTGCTTTCTGTTTTTATTGATAGAATTAGTTAGGATTAGTTATGTTAGTATCTGTTTTTATCTTATCTATTTCTAGCTTTGCCATACCCGAATGTATATATATGTGCTAGTAGGCACATTCTGTAGTATTGATTCAATTCTCAATCAATGAAATATTGAGGTCATTCAGTATAGAATTCTTTCTCATAATATGGTATCAGTTTGATATCTTTCTTCCGCACTCTGATTTCTTTTTCTCATTCTTTTTTTTTTCTTGTTCCTTCTTTCTACCCTAATCATGGTGGATCTTGAACAACATCCTGAAGGACGACCTGAAGGAGATAACGTCATACAGCAATCCTTGCTACAGCAAACCCTGGAGAAAACCGATCCATCTCTTATTGCCACCAGCCCTTACTATCTGCACCCTGGCGAAAACCCGGGGGCCATTCTTGTGTCACCACCGCTCAACGGTGACAATTACCATTCTTGGTGCCGTGGCATGATCCGAGCTCTTAAGTCAAAGAACAAATACAAGTTCATCGATGGATCGCTTACCCAGCCTGCCAAAGATGATCCCCTCTTTGATCAATGGGATCGATGCAACAACATCGTCATTTCCTGGATCAATCGCAGCCTGAGCGCCCACATTCAACAGAGCATCGTGTACATTGATACCGCTCGTGACTTATGGCTCGATCTTCAGGATCGATTCACACGCGGTAACCACTTTCGCATATTTGATATCTTGGAAGATTTGCATTCCATTAAACAAGGTGAGCGCTCTGTCTCTACATTTTTTACCGACCTCAAAACCCTCTGGGACAAGCTTGATTCTTTACGCCCATCCCCAGCCTGTTCTTGTGGCAACCCCTGCCCATGCAACCTCACCAAATGCATGAAAGACCATAAAGACAACGAATATGTCATCTGTTTTTTGAAGGGTTTAAATGACAGTTACCAGACCACTAAAACCCAAATTCTCCTTCTGGAACCCTTGCCCTCTATCAATCGAGTCTTTGCTATGGTTTCCCAACAAGAAAGAAAACTCAGCGACCCTAATCTTGGGGATCCCTCCCACATCACTGCTGCTACTCAGACCAACAATTGGTCTCAATCTAACAGAGGCCAAGGCTCTCAGGGGAGGGGCACTAACAACCCTCAAGCGGGCCGTGGGCGTGGCAGATCCAATACCAAGCAGTGTACCTTCTGTGGAAGGCCATATCATACCATTGAAACATGCTATTTCAAGCATGGCTTCCCTCCTGGATACAAACCGCGCATGCCTGGCAATTCTGCTAATTCAGCCATCACTGACTCGGCTACAACAGATTCTGCTTCTACAAACAATAATCAATCACTTCAATTGACACACGATGACTGCAAACAGCTTCTTTCTCTTTTGCACAATTCCAAGAATGTGACTCCTGCTTCATCTAATCCTGTGAGTAATGCCCAAAACCCTGCTGCTTTGAGCAAGCATGTGATCTCTCATGTTACTCAATCAGGTACCTCATCTATCCCTTCACAAAATAATAATTTGCATTGTATTGATTGGATTCTTGATACTGGTTCCACAGTGCATGTATGTCCCTATCAATTTCTGTTTTGCACTTATGAACCTATCCATCCTGTTTCCATTCATCTACCAAATGGCAATACCATCATTGCAAAATTTTCAGGCACCATTGTCATTTCAGAACATATTAAACTGCACAATGTCATGCATGTACCTGATTTCCAACTTTGCTTGATCTCAGTAAATAACTTGACCTCTTCTTTAATATGTGCTTTGAATTTTACTCATAAACATTGCACAATTCAGGGCCTCAATTCCAAGAGGATGATTGGATTAGCTAATATGCACCATGGTTTGTACATCTTGAAGCAAAGCTTGGTTCGCAAAAGCACCTCTGTCGGCTCTAGCTTGACTGCATATGATTCTATTTCTACACATACTTTTGCTCCTGCACATGTAATTGATTCTGCTGCTAATTTTTCTGCTTCTGTCAAAACTGTACCTGCCACTTCTTTTGACATTTGGCATTTTAGATTCGGGCACACCTCTTCTAATGTTCTTGACATTTTGTGTAAACAATTCCCTTATATCAAATACAATAAACAATTTGTATGTGACTCTTGCCACATGGCTAAACAAGCCAAATTACCTTTTCCCGATAGTAGTACTAAGACTGCGAAAATATTTGAACTTGTTCACATGGATATTTGGGGGCCTATTAATATTGTTTCACATCAAGGATATCAATATTTTCTTACCATTGTTGATGATTTTAGCCGGCACACTTGGGTTTATTTTTTAAAATCAAAAGCTGAAACTAGACCAGCCATTCTAAAATTTTTTAACTATGTTTCTACTCAATTTAATTGTAAGATCAAAATTATTCGTTCTGATAATGGACAGGAGTTTAATATGCCATCCTTCTATGATCAACATGGTATTATACATCACACTTCATGTGTTGAGACTCCACAACAAAACTCCAAAGTCGAGAGGAAACATAGACATATTTTGGAAATGACTAGGGCTCTTTTATTTCATTCCCACCTTCCAAAATTTTTTTGGCCTTATGCTATTGATCATGCCGTGTTCCTTATTAATAGACTTCCCACTGCTACTCTTCATAATAAATCTCCTTTTGATATGCTATTTGGTTATTCACCTACCTTACTTGATTTAAAAGTTTTTGCTTGCCTCTCTTTTGCCTCTACTATTTCTCAAAACAGAAAAAAACTGGACAGCAGGGCAAAGAAATGTGTGTTTTTGGGTTATCAATTTGGGACTAAGGGATATCTTCTTCTTGATTTGCACACTCATAATATTTTTGTTAGTAGAAACGTCATTTTTCATGAGCATCTCTTTCCTTTTTCTGCTAAGAATTCTGCTGCCACTAACACTGATTATTCACAAGACTTCAGTAACAAAGATTCTGCAGCTAATTTGGTATTTTTTGATTCTCACCCTACTAATACTTCCTCTAGTCACAATAGTAGACCTGCTGCTCCTAGTAATTCTGCAGCACTTACTCCCAATATCCCTGCATTTTCTTTCTCTGAATCTCAGGACTCTGATTCTGAAACTGAAGAAGAACCTGCTGCAACAAGGAAATCCACCAGAATCAGGAAACATCCCTCCTATCTACAAGATTTCCATTGCAAGCACCTTCAACCTGAGCACATTGCACATGCTTCTACAACATTATATCCCCTCTCCTCTTCTCTGAGTTACTCCCAACTCTCAGCTGCCCATAGGCACTTCATTTTGACCATCTCCACAATGACAGAACCCACAACTTATAAACAGGCTGCCCAATCTGCTGACTGGATAAAGGCCATGGATAGTGAATTGACAGCACTGCAGCAAAATAATACTTGGGAATTAACTACATTGCCTCCTGGTAAGAGAGCAATCGGTAGCAAATGGGTCTATAAACTTAAATATAGGGCTGATGGCACTCTTGAGAGGCACAAGGCAAGACTTGTTACCAAAGGTTTTACCCAAACCGAGGGTATTGATTACTTTGATACGTTTTCTCCCGTGGCTAAGGTTTCTACTATCCGGCTTCTTTTAGCAATTGCAGCAGCCCAGAATTGGCATTTACAACAGCTGGATGTCCATAACGCTTTCCTCCATGGACATCTCAACGAAGAGGTTTATATGCATTTACCACCTGGTTTTCCTACCACCTCTCCCAAGCAAGTATGCAAACTCAAGAAGTCCATCTATGGACTTAAACAATCCAGCCGGCAGTGGTTTGTTCGCCTTTCCTCTGCCCTTCTTTCACAGGGATACTCTTACTCACCTTCCGATCATTCCCTTTTTCTTAAGCATTCTAACAATTCAGTTACTGCTTTGTTAATATATGTTGATGACTTGATTCTTGCAGGCAATAATCTCCAAGAAATCAGTTCTATCAAAGCCTTCCTACACCATGAATTTCGTATCAAAGACCTTGGGACCCTTAAATACTTCCTTGGTCTCGAGGTTGCCCGAACAAGCAAAGGCATTCATCTATGCCAGCGAAAGTACGCTTTGGATATCCTCTCGGATAGTGGTTTTCTTGCCTCCAAACCAGCCTCTACTCCCATGACAAAAGATACAAAACTGCAAACAGAAGGTGGCACTATCCTCTCGGATCCTGCATCATATCGAAGATTAATTGGGAGGCTCCTTTATCTGACTCTTACTCGACCTGATCTCAGCTACTCAGTCAACCAACTCAGCCAATACATGAGCTGCCCTTCTACCAATCATCAACAAGCTGCATCTCGAGTGCTTCGATATCTCAAATCTTCCCCTGCACTTGGCCTCTTTTATCCTGCACGTTCCACCCTTCAATTGAAGGCTTTCAGCGATTCTGATTGGGCCAGTTGTTTGGATACCCGCAAGTCCACTACTGGCTACTGTATTTTTCTGGGAGAATCCTTAATCTCTTGGAAGTCGAAGAAGCAGTCCACGGTTTCAAAATCTTCTTCCGAAGCAGAATATAGAGCATTACAGCATACTGTTTGTGAGCTGCAGTGGCTTACATACCTTCTTCAAGACATCAAATTACCCTTTATTTCTCCTGCCTTACTATATTGTGATAACCAGTCCGCTATTCATATTGCCTCGAACCCCACCTTCCATGAACGCACCAAGCACATCGACATTGATTGTCACTTGGTTCGTGAGAAATTACAAGCTAAACTTTTCCACTTATTGCCTATTCCCACCACTGCACAACTTGCAGACATTCTAACTAAGCCTCTTGATCCTCAACCTTTTAACTCTCTTCTCTCCAAGCTGAGTGTCCTCAACATTTGCACTTCAGCACCCTCAGCTTGCGGGGGGGTATTGACCAAGTCCACCAGTGAAGAATAATTGTTGACCAAGTCCTCCAGTCAAAGATATAATTAGGCAGTTAATTACTGTTTTGCTTTCTGTTTTTATTGATAGAATTAGTTAGGATTAGTTATGTTAGTATCTGTTTTTATCTTATCTATTTCTAGCTTTGCCATACCCGAATGTATATATATGTGCTAGTAGGCACATTCTATAGTATTGATTCAATTCTCAATCAATGAAATATTGAGGTCATTCAGTATAGAATTCTTTCTCATAATAAAGAATGCCAACAATTTTCAACGTCCCTATCACAGACTAGAACACTGCATTCTGCGACTTCGCAACTTCAACCGTGTAGGCAGCAGATCCCTACAAGCACGCCATGCAAAGAATTTTACTTTACGTGGAACTTGTAGCTAGGATACACCCCGAGTCACCATCCATCCTCAACTGACTTGTGTTAGAGAAAATGTCTACAAGAATCCTATACCCCGATTTTACAGCATAGACACCATCCCTACTATATTTCCAGATCATTTTATCTTCCACACAAGACTCTAGCAAAGGAGTAGATTTTATAGCTTCCACATCCACTGGGTGGAACAAGGTCTCAACCAGCTCCATATTCCAGAACTTGCCATCATGAGAAATAAGGTCCTTCACGGACAAAAAATGCAGCGCAAGAGTTGCGATGGAGGGAACAAAAGTGACTTCCCTCCCTGTAACCGAGGATCAATGCAAACATTTATTTTGTGCCCATCTCCTATTCTCCACCTTAAGCCCTCCCTCAACAAAAACTGGGAATTCCAGATGCTATATCATGAAAAACTTGGGTTATGACCAAGCACCGCGTCTAAGAAACTGCCTCTTGAAAAATATTTAGCTTTGAAGAGCTTTGAAATCATAGCTTCTGGGTTGGAAATAATTCTCTAACCTTATTTCCCTAGCATTATCAAGTTAAAAGCTCTCAGGCTTCTAAAACCAAGGCCACCAAACTCCTCCCTCACAGACATTTTCTACCATCTCAGCCAATTAATACCATGGTTCCCTCTTCTATTTGAACCCCACCAGAAAGAGTAAGCAAAGGATGGGGAAGAAAAACACTCATACAGTAAGTGGGAATAGCCTGTAAACAGATTTAACTAGCACCTCTCTACCAGCACTAGAAAGGGACCTGCCACTCGAGGAGTTCAACTTCTTCCAAACACCCATGTGGATTTTTTTAGTAAAACTAAAACATGATATTTATGGGTCTAAATTTTTAGCTTTTATTTCCCTCTTCTCCTTTGACTTTATCTCTTTTATCGTTGGCAGTAGGATAGATATTATTCATTTCTGATATTAGTTCTTTTTTTTTTTCACTATAAAGAAATGCTAATACTAAAATCCAGATAGTTTTTTTATTCAATAACATAAGAATTAAATTGTGACAATTTAAATAACGTGTTTATCTGTTCAACATAAAAATAATTCAAACAGATAAAATAATTAAACATTTTACCAAAAAACAGATAGAACATTTTAAATATAAAAATTACATGAAAAATACTTATCTGTTTGGCATCCAATCATTCAAACAGATGCACATGGAAAATCTAGTATTTGCATTATATATATATATATATATATATATATATATATATGGATTTAATTGGTATACACTGTCAGTATAAAGATTTTTTACACAGACAATCAATTAGAATTTGCCACATAAGCTAAAATATTTGACTCTTATCCTAACTACCTTAAAAGTTACACATATCATGATTTCTGATTAATTATCAGTGTAAAAAACTTTACACTGACAATATATACCAATTAAACTATATATATATATATATATATATATATATATATATATATATATATATAAGACATGATCCGTTAATTTCGGATATCAAACTTTACTTTTAAAAAAAAATTTAACCGTTTATTTTAGTTCAATCTAACGGCTTAATCTTGCCATTTTTTAATAAGAAATTAATCTTATCATTTTTATTCAAAGCAATAAAATAATTAAGAGTAAGTTTATTAAAATAAAATACTATTTAACGGTGAGATATTCTCTTGAATTTTCATTAAAATTACGACATTTATATATTAAATATTTTATATTTTTTTCAATGATTTTTTTTTTGATGAATAAATTTATTATTTTATATATAACAAGGAGTTGATAATATTTTATATTTTAGTTTCTAGATATTTATTATTTATTAAATACTTTATATTAAAATACGCCAATGTATATGTTAGTTAATTTTTATTATTTTTTGATGAATTTATATTAAAATCCGCTTTTGATGAATTTATTTTTTTCCTCAGTTTACGAATTCACACTTTATAATATTTGATGAATTTAAAATTTTATAATTGACTTTTTAATTTTTAAAATCTTAAAATTTATTGCTTATTTATAATATTGCTAATTTAAAAAATAAAAAATTTAACTATAATATTATCTGCAAATATAATACAAATAAAATTAACCAAAGTGTTTTACTAATAAAATTTTATGAGTTTATAAAATTTTATAATTTATTCTTGAATTTAATAAATAATAAATATCTACAAACTAAAATATAAAATATTTAATAAACAAATGTTATGATTTTAATGAAAAGTCAATATGCTTAATACTTCCCTTCATTATATATATTCTATTTTTTTCTCCGTATTAAAGTTATTCTTAATTATTATATCTCTTCAATAAAAATGATAAGCTTAAGTCATTTGATCAAATTAAAATCAACGATTTGAAACTAGTGTAAGAGTAAAATTTGATATATGGTGTTAACAAATCCTATCTCTCCCAATATATATTTGACAAGTTAATTATAATCAAATATTTGTTCGTTGCAAGACAAAACGAGTATTGTTCAAAACTTTAACTTTAAAATTGTATTGACTGTTTAATAACAGAAATGTTAGCATGAAGGTTTTTTTTTTTACTAAATTTTTAAGAATTTAATTGGTATGTATTATGAATTTAATATTTTTTTATACTATTAACCAATCTGAAATCAACATATTATTAAAAACGTTTGACTCTTATTATAATTATTTTAAAAGTCATTCATATCATGATTTCTGATTAGTTGACGTTGTAAAAATTTTTACACTGACATACACACTAATTAAAAAAAAAAACTCTATGAAAAGGAAAACAATATTTTGTCTGAAAAAAGACTTTCATTTTAAGAATAATATTTCTATCAAAAGAAAATAATAATATTTATTTAATGAAATTGTAATTGTAATAAATTATATGGACGAGCATGAAAGATACAGTGTCATCGCCAACTGGTGTAGTTTTGCTTGTGCATGTCGTAAAGTAGTACATAAAAGGCGCGGTCGCCACCCAACGTCACGTGGCTCTTGCTTCAGTGCTGCTTAAACTGGTGAAACCGATGGCCAAGGTTAGCATGGAGCACCTTGACATATGGGGCATGGATGTTAACCGTTAGATTTAGGTTTAATTACTCCGTAAGTCTTCTAACTATTTGAGAATCTTTAAATTGGTCCATGAACTAAAAAAATTTATAATTGGATCCTCGAATTTTGATATACTTTATAATTGGATCTCTCCACTTTAAACGTTTGTAATCAGGTCCTTGAACCTGTTAATAGTTTATAATTAGGTCCTTGGAATATAAGGCATTTTTAAAAACTTTACTATTGTGGTGATCCAATGGTTCTATTAACCTCCAAGACCGACAAGAAATCTCGAAAGAGATTTATACGGTAACCTAATTACAAGGTTCTTCTCCTATCCCGGGGACCTAATTACAAATTATTTACAAATTCAGGACCCAATTACAAACGTTTAAAATGTAGAAACTTAATTACAAAGTATTTAGAAGTTCAGGGACTCAATTATATTTTTTTTTTTGTTTAGGAACCTATTTAAAAATTCTTAGATGATTTGAGAACCAACAGAGTAATTAAGATTTATTATTAAATTAATCAACCGTCCCAATTTTATGGTCCAAACAAATAAATGTGACCTATACTTGTTAATACAGGTAGCAATACAAAAATCAAAAGTATACCATTATCACTTATAATTATTGAAAAAAAATACCATTATCTCTTATCCTACCCTCATTCCATCCCACACCTCTCCCCCTTTCCCTCCTCCGCCATCCACCTTCTGGAGTCGCAACCACCCCCATATCTAATGCGGTGCGGTGCGAGTTCGACTCTCCCAAAAATCACATCATCCTTTCCTTCAACACCTATTTTATAAGAAAAAAACATCACACCAACCAAAAACCCCAGAATCATACCAACAATCAACCCAATAGCCACCATGGTCTTCAACCTCTTCAATATCCCTCTAGTGAAAAAAGCACTAATCGCATTGCGCCTCGTCCTAAAAGAAGACAGTAGACATATATATAGTAGAATCTACGTTCTTTGAGCTTAACCAAAATCCTAAACCCAATAATGCCAATGTTCCAAACCCAATAATGCTAATAATGCCAATGTTCCAAACCCACCAAGCTTCTCATTACGACAATTTTCCTTGATGGGTTGTTGTTGTTATGGTTTCATTTTCACTATGCTTTTTTGGTTTTCTAAGAAGGAAAGCTTCACGAACCTCAATAAGGGTAACCACAAAGACTCTAAACACAGTAACAGGGGTAGCAAGAAGGGTCTCAATGAGGTCAAGTTCAAAGGCGGAGGGGTAGGGATGGGGCGGAGGAGGGGAAAGGGATGAGGGTAAAAATGAAATTTCCAAAATAAAAGAATTTAGGCTTAATTGCACTTTTGGTCCCCCAGGTATCATGATTGTGCAATTTTGGTCCCCCGGGTTTTAATTATGTCAATTAGGTTCTTCAAGTGTCACGATTGTGCAATTTTGGTCCCTCAAGTTTCAATTGCGTCAATTGGGTCCCCCACGTATCATGATTGTGCAATTTTGGTCTCCCAAGTATCACGATTATGCAATTTTGGTCCTCCAAGTATCACGATTGTGCAACTTTTAACATCAATAGCCTACGAAGCACATATGCGACCGATTTGGCACTTAATGAGGCTAGCTTGACAGCTTACGTATCATTCTTATGTAACACTTAATGATGTGCATTTGACCATTAAATTATATGAGATGTCAATGATGTCTTATCAGAATGTCCCGTAAACTGTCAAGTTGACTTCATTAAGTGTCAAATCAATCTCACGTGTCTTACGTAAGCTACTGACATTAAAATTCTCTATTGTGATACTTGGGGGACCAAAATTAAACAATCGTGACACCTAGGGGACCCAATTGGCGCAATTGAAAACAGGAGAACCAAATTTGCACAATCGTGATACTGGGAGGATCCAATTGGTGCAATTAAAACCTGAGGGACTAAAATTGCACAATGATTATTCCTGGGAGACCAAAAGTACAATTAAGCCAATAATTTAAAATAAAAAAATTGGAAAGTTACTATTCTAGGTCAATTTAGTGGTACTGTGGTGTAACACTTGATAAGGTACTTTATGCTAGCATTCACCTACATAAGTATTGCTTTTAGGTAGATTCTATGGTGCACCCTCCCAAAAGTGGTGCATGGGTGCACCTTAAAATGAAGCAATCTCGACTAGGGGTGGCAAAACGGGCCAACTCGTCCCGTCCCGCCATTGGCCCGCTTAAAACGGGACGGGCGGGTTGACCCGTTTAACAAAATGCGTTAGACCTCCTAACCCACCCTGTTTAGTGGCGGGTTGGCAGGTTGGCCCGTCAAAAGAAAAAATTATAAAAAATGGGTTGACGGGTTGGCGAGTTGACCGATCAAAAAATAACAAAAAAATTGAAAATGATTATAAAAGATAGGAAATTAAGCATAAAAAGCGAAAATGGGTTTGCGGGTTGGCGGGTCAACCTGCCCCGCCCTACCTCAAACTATTAAAAAAATAAAAATATAAAATAGTCTATCAAGCAAACTCCAATCATCAATAAACAATATATTTTATATTATATATACATATATGTTAAATAATAAGTATAACTCGAGTTTCAATTATTTTATGTTATGAGAAAGATGTCTAAATATGGCAAGGTTGAAGAATCTTACCTATGTGACGCTTGGGAAACTATAAGAATGAGTTGTGATAATATAAATAAAATATAAAAAAATTTATCAAATAAATTTCAATCATTGATAAGCAACAACTTTATATTATATATATATATATATATAAATAATAAGTATCAACTTAAGTTTCAGTGATTTTATGCTATGAAAATGATATCTAAATATGATAAGGTTAAATGATATTACCTATGCGACGTACGGGGAGTTATAATAAGAACGAGTTGTGATAATATGAATAGAATATAAAAAGTCCATCAATCAAACTCTGACTCTGCTAAGCCATGTTTGTTTGATCTAATAAAATATCCCACATCACTTGAGAAAATGACACGTGGAATGAACAGTGGTTTCAGAGGTTCCCATTTCTGTCGTCTTCTACAGATATGATTATAGATATAGATATAGATATAGATATACACATAGAAAAAATAAAAAAGAAAGAATGATAGTAATGTAAAATGAAGCGTAATAGGGAAAGGGTTAAGTGGCAGGACGTGGGTGGTCGGAGAAAAGCGAGGAAAACGGGGTTGAAGTGAGAAGTGAGACCGTTTCTAATTTCTTTTCTTTGTTGGTTATATAATTCTTCTATTCCTTCCATTCCATTCTATAAAACACAAAATCAAATGTTGATGGGAGGGATGTTAACAATATACTCCTTTAATATTTTGTTTTTAATATATATTTTTTTATTAGTTAAAATTCATATGGATCTCACTAAGTTATATGGGTCTTATTTAAATTTTATAAGATTCACTTGAATTTTAACCAATAAAAAAATACATATCAAAAAAAAAATATTGGAGGGTGTGTTACAATATTATTCATAATACTAATTCATTATTATTATTATTATTATTATTCCAACCGTCGAATCTGTTGAATGCATTATTAATAAGTGATAAAGAAATTAGCGAGAGGGACAAACAACATCCGCCGCAAACAAAACAAAACAAACAACCCTTGTTTCTGATCCTGTTCCTGTTCCTGTTCCTGTTCCGTTCTGATCTCACTTTCCTTTTCAATCACCATCGTTATCAGCTTTTCAATTTAGATCTCATCCAACAATAATAATAACAATAATATTCCCTCCTTCCGGTTTTGGTTGGGATGGGGAGGAATCGAGGAGGAGGAGAGAATAGTAGTAGGGCGGATGAGATTGGAGAGAAAGAGAAGCAGGCGGGTTTGCTTAGATTGGCCCAATGCCTTACTTTCTTGGTCGTGTTTGCTGCGGGTGTGGTCATTGGTTTAACCACCACTTCTCACATCAATAATACCCGTTTGATTTCACAACCTCCTGACCAATACGCTTTCCTCACAACCCTTCACCACGATAATTGCATCACCAATATCACTCATCAACGACTCCATGACCATGACTGTCTCCACTTGGACACCTTCCTGCATCCCACCAACCTCAACCATACCTTGTCCGATGATCACCTTTTCTGGAGAGCTTCCTTGGTCCCAATCAAACAAGACTACCACCCTTTCACCAGGACACCCAAAGTGGCTTTCATGTTTTTGACCAGGGGACCACTTCCCATGTTCCCTCTCTGGGAGAGGTTCTTTCAGGGACATGCCCATTTATTCAACATTTATGTCCATGCTCCTCCTGGATACTATCTTAATGTTTCCCATTCTTCACCTTTTTACACACGCCACATCCCAAGTCAGGTACGTCGGATCAAACTAACTATCTCAATTCTTTCTTCTCATCACCTTTTACTCTTTAATCACCAACATTTCCACTTTTTTCTATGATACCATTTCAACTGCTTTCCTGAGTTTGTAGGCAGATAAACTGCTGCACATGTTTGGCAAAATTACCTTTTTAATTCAGGGTCATGTAGCAGATTGACTAATCAGGTCAATCCTTCATGCATTACATTGTGTTGCATTACTAGAAACCAACAAAAAAAAAAAAAAACTTGTTACGCAACATCAATATGACAAAATAAACCCATGATAGAATAGAAGACTTATGATGCTTGAATAGCTTTAGAGAAACTCTCTCAGCCTCATGAATAACTTATTACAAGTATAAAATATCAAATCCCTTGATTTTAGGAATGGACCAAATCATCTATTTACAACTAAATCAGGGAAACTAGGAAACTAAATCAAATCCTATCTACACCTAATCTAAGGCATACAAAAAAATATCAACACTCCCCCTCAAGCCGGTGCATAGATGTCATAAGCACTGAGCTTGTTACATTGATCACTAGAGTTGACAAATGAGGTACTAATCTCCTTTGAAAGAATCTTGTCTCAGATGAAATGACAATTGATCCCTATATATTTAGTCCATTCATAAAAGACACGATTAGAAGCAATGTGCAAAGCTGTTTTGATTATCACAAATCGGTTGCATAGAACCTATCTCGCAAAACTTTAACTCATGAAGTAAATGTTTAGCTAATATTGATATAAGTTCACATGTAGTAAGAGTCATGACTCAGTATTCTGCTTCTGCACTTGACCTTGCAACTTCTTACTCTTCCAAGAAATGAGATTCACCCCAATCAAAACACAATATCCAGAAGTTGACCGCCTATCACTAGGAGATCCAACCCAGTCTGCATTCGTATAAGCAACAATGTCTGTGTGACCTCTGTTCCCATAGATTATCCCTTTTCCAGGAGATCCTTTAATATACCTCAAAATGCGAGTCACTGCATCCTAATGACTAACACAAGGGGAGTTAAGAAACCAGCTTACAACACTGACGACAAAGGAGATATTCGGTCTGATCATGGTGAGATAATTTATTTTTCCCACTAACCTCCGATATTTGCCCGGGTCTCAGTACCGCTCCCCTGATTTGGCAGGAGCTTAACATTCGAATCCATAGGAGTATCTACTGGCTTACAATTTAGCATCCCAATTTCTTCCAAAATATCAATTGTATACTTCCTTTAACAAATGGAAATGTCTGTTTTTGATTGAGGTTATAACCTCAATCCCAAGGAAATGTTGTAACCTATCCAAGTCTTTGGTTTGAAAATGTTGAGACAAATGTTGTTTTAGTCTGGTGATCCCTTCATGATCATCACCTGTGATTACAATATACTCCACATAGACCACAAGATAAATGACCTTTTGCGACAATGAATGTTTATAGAATACAAAGTGATCGATCTCACTGTGAACCATACCAAATTGTTGTATGATTGTGCTAAACCTCCCAAACCAAGCGCGATGAGACTGTTTTAACCCATATAATGACTTCCATAGTCTACAAACAAGACCTGACTCCCCCTGAGCAATAAACCCATGTGGTTGCTCCGTGTAAATCTCTTCCTTCAAATCGCCATGTAAAAAAGGCATTCTTAATGTCTAACTGATACAAAGGCCAACAATATATGGCAGCCAGTGATAAAAAGAGTCGAACAAAGGTCATTTTAGCAACAGAGGAGAACAGAGGAGAATGTATCACCATAATCAAGATCATAAATTTGATTTTATCCTTTGGTCACAAGAAGTGCATTCAAGCGATCCACTGTCCCATCGGGACCAACCTTGACATTAAAAACCCAGCGGCAGCATAGACTTCCCAAGAGGGGAAGGAACAAGAGTCCATGTATGGTTAGAGTCCAAGGCGAGATCTCATCAATCATAGCCTATCGCCATCCTAGATGAGATAGTGCTTCCTGAACAATTTTAGGAATAGAAATGGTCGACAAAGTAGAGACAAAAACATAATGGGACGAAGATAAACTTATGATGGAGTGGAGTGGTGTATAAATACACTGGGAACAACTTGGAATATTATAGGAAGTGAAAGAAACAGAACCAGAGAGAGAGAGCAACCAATAACCCGAGAGTGCATGGAATCAGAAATAGAGTTGAGTACCCATATGAACAAGTGTTGATCTTGAGCCTCCCATGCTGAATATTCTGGATTGACGCGATCATCTTCGGAGAGAAATCTTGAAGGAATCTTTGGGTAAGCAACAAATCTTTCAAGTCGATTTGCGCGGAGAACGGCTTCAACTATTTGCTTCCAATGGAGGAAGTTACGATCGGTGAGTTTTGTCATAACTATGGAAGAAAAATTCAGACCAGAGGGAGCAGCGGTGGTCGACAGAGTTGAAGAAGGTGGCGGTTGAGTTGGTGGAGCGTTGGCGGGAGGATCGGTAGCGGAAGACATGGCTGAGCTTTAGGCTCGTGATACCATGAAAGAAACAAAACCAGAGAGAGATCTAGAGAGAGAAGAATGATTTACTGAATATTCATTATGATTGAATTAATTGAAACTGAATACAATGCACTTGCTTTTATAATAGCAAGGATAGACTTAACCAAACTAACTCAGTAATAGAATAACTGTTACCTAACTGAATTCTAACAAACTAACTAACACTGTTGACATATGATCAGTTAAACTGACTGATTACAAACTAATCATACCTCTAACAATAAGGAATTCCAATGTGGCAGACTGATGTGTCTAGACTGCATCTGAGAACATATGCAGCAAATGGAAGTTGACATAATCTATGAGATGCTAATTAATTTACTAGGATATGCACAACGCTTTTGGAATTCATGTTAAGGAGACTTTTGAGCTAACTTGGAAGTTACTGGTCTGCTGAAAGTGGCAAGGAACTCTGACTTACCATCACTTAATACATTTCAAGAAATAATATTTAGACAATTATGCCTTCTGTTTGAACTTGACAATGGGTGCAACAGTACAGATATTAAGAAGTATGCCTTGGATTATTATGGATCGTTTAGCTTCCATTCTTATGAGTTCCATTTTTGTAGATTATATTGCTTGTGATATGCTTGGCTGGAATTCATAGAAGCCTTTGCTAATTTTTGTTCAACAAAGTCCTTTTAATCATTGGCCACACCCTAAATGCTTAATGTCTGGCGACTATTGTTGTCCCGGTGGAGATAGTTAACGGTGAGCTGTCTCCTATAATTGAACTCGGGAACAGAATTGATTAGGTTTTAGAAGCCCACCATTGATGTGCATGCTTAGTCTTTTGACACTTCAGAATTAAGTTATACTTGTATAATTAGATGAGTGAGAACCTGAATTTCAAGCATATGGCACTGCTGAGAGAAGATAACAGCTGTAGAGGACAAGGGCATATATTCTGAACTTCTTTCTCGTGCATATTCTTTCTTTGCATCTCAACAATGTTTTTTTTCATTTATGAAAATAGAGATTTTCCTGGTGGTTTATAAGCAATCTTGTTAGAAAATATGGCATCCATGGAGAATGGAAAAAGATGAGAAAAATGTGAATATGAATTTGATAGTATAGGAAAGTTGATTACAAAGAAATTACATCAAACCTTTATATAGGCTAATGATCTAGTAACTAATTATTAACAAACTAACTAATCTCCAACTAACGTTAACTATATCTCTAATAAATCTAGCTTCTTTTTTTTTTTAAACTGAGGCCAAATTCTTCTGAATTCTGATAGATTCATATGAGTTGTGTTCTCCAGGATGTTTCATGGGGAACAGTAACCCTGGCTGATGCTGAGAGGCGCCTTTTAGCCAATGCACTGCTCGACTTTTCAAATGAACGGTTTGTTCTTCTTTCAGAGAGTTGCATCCCAGTCTACAACTTCCCTACTGTTTACAGATATCTCACTGATTCTGCCCACAGCTTTGTTGAGTCATATGATGACCCTTCCCGTTATGGGCGTGGCCGTTACAGTCGGAATATGCTTCCAGATATTAAGCTTAAACACTGGCGGAAAGGGTCTCAGTGGTTTGAACTTAACCGTGCACTGGCTGTTTATCTAGTCTCTGACACCCGCTACTATTCTCTCTTCCGTAAATACTGTAAGCCTGCTTGCTACCCAGATGAACATTACATTCCAACCTTCCTGAATATGTTCCATGGTTCACTTAATTCAAACAGAACAGTGACATGGGTTGACTGGTCAGTGGGGGGTCCTCATCCAGCAACCTATGGGGGAGCCAATATAACTGTGGGTTTTATACAGGCTATAAGGAACAACGGAACCCTTTGTCGATATAATTCTGAGATGACATCCATTTGTTACCTCTTTGCTCGCAAGTTTGATCAGAGTGCGCTGGAGCCTTTGCTTAACCTTTCCTCAGAAGTGATGGACTTCTGAATTTTTGTCCTACAAAGAGATGAGGAATTTAACTTCTTTCTTTGGTTTGTAGAGATTTTAACAACTTCGGTACTAAATCACTTTGCATTGGTATAGCTGTACAGGTGTTGTTAGAGAATTTTGTGTTCTCTGCCAGTGAATGGCATATTGTTGCAGAAAAACTGCATTTCATTTCTTCGAAGAAGGAATCCATCAATACAGAAATTTTATCTTAGTGTGTATTGAAATATAGAGAGATTGTATTCATAAAAAAAAAAACAAGAAATACAGAGAGATTGTGTATTGAAATGTTTTTTACTTGCTTTATTACTTCTTTTTTTTAAAAAAAATGGTGTAAAAATGATGTACCAAAAATGATATGCAAATATCATTACCGGACAGAAAATACAAACTTTTATCCGAATCTTTAATTTCCAATAGAGGCAGCTTACGGTTACGTGCCCTCAAATAGATTAACTTTCAACATATAAGGCTATACAATAGTAAGAATGACGTTTAAATACTAAACATTCACGAGCTAATGGTTTTGTCAATAAATGTGTTAACTTTTGCAACATTTTATTATTATTTTTCAAAAGTACAAACATTTTATATAAAACCATAAATTTTTCTTGCCCTAATTCTGTCATGGACATTTTTTTCCACTGAGATCACCTTTTACAACCTTTTGCATTTGTTTCAAGAGTACCACTCTCAGGAATGGATATAGAAATTCAATAAGTTTGAAATAATAGATCATTTGATTTATATATTTACCTCAACAATATAGGTTTAGATATGTCTCAATTTTGCATCTTTATGATTATCAATGGTATGGCATAGGGTCAGTTTGTTAAAAATTATAAAAAAATGATTTTCATATAAAACTAATTTAAAGATTATATGAATATCATTTTTTCATAATCTGTAACAAACATATCTTCTCTCTCCTCTATAGAATCAGATTTTAATGAGAAGCTAATGGGAATAACTTCTCATTTTAATCATAAAAATGATTTTTTTTTTAAAAATGTTCTTAAATTTGTTTAAACAAACACAATTAAAACCACTAAAAATGATTTTTAACCAAAAATGATTTTTGTCATCAAATAATCTTAAACAAATGCGTACTATTGATGTAGCAGAATTAGTTTGACAACTTAAAAATACTATGTTTCGAAAAATAGCACGGCACATCCAATCTGGGTTTGAAGGAGGTAGATGTGATTTTAGGAAAATAAGACAAAACAACTCAAAGAAATAAGTTGACTCCTTGATCCATACTCAACTCTATCTAATGCCATAATAACTCATGAGTCAGGACCACATTAACTCATATCATTCTGCAACATATACAATTAGACAAAGACTAGAAAGTGGCACATAAATACATGGATTAATTAAATAGAGAGAAAGCGGTAAGGATAAAAAGTGCAGATTAAAATAATCCAACAGTAAATTCCTTCAGCAAACAAGACTACTACATCAGTACTAACTTCAAAAAGAATTTTACTTTTAAAAATGTAAAAAGTAGCATCATAGTTCTTTCTCTTTTAAAAAAAGGTGGTTGAGATAGTGAGGAAATACAACTGTAGAAAGAATTATGCTTCCCATCTATCTGAAATATCTTACTTACCCTTTTTTTTGCATGAAACACCTCTCTTAATAACATATGGAACAATCTGGCATTTAACACGCACAATGTTAATAAGACAGAATTCCATGCATCTCAGAGATCAAGAATCAAATTGATTCGTTGCAACTCAATCAGCCTGCTTTATGGATTCCTTAGAAACAATAAGGAAATGCATACACAACGCCATCAAATGAACCATGCTGAAGCAAATATCGTTAAAGAAATATCTAGTACAGATGCAGGCTCAGGTGCTCAACAATGATTAGAAACTAGCTCATCTAGGCAAAGAATTAGCATAAACAGATTTAACTTAAATCCTGAATAACTAAGAGCATTCACAATACACAACAGATTAAAGAATGTAAGGGACAAGAGAGTGGACCTTGTGCCATGGATGAGGTTTTATCTGTGGGAACTTAAATTCGGTATAGTTTGGGTTCATGCTCCTCCCTGGTTGGAGTTCCCAAAACCTGAAGAAAATTTCATTTAGATTGTAATTTTTGGTGATTCCTTTGAGGAATACTGAATTATGTAATTTAACAAAACTGGGAAAAGCTAAATAACAAAATGTATTTGTAAAGGAAAATTTGCTTTTTCTTTACTCTATCTCAGTCAAACCAAGAAAAGATGATCAAGTAGAGAAAAGCATCATTATATGCAAGACTGGAAATCATTAACAAAAACAACATAAATTATATCCCTTTCCTTGAGGCAGGACGAAGAGAAAATACCAAAATCCACAGAAAAAATATCATTTCCAGCAGATCCGACTGAATTTACCATATATAAATTCAAAACAAAATATTTCACAATTTACTGAATATTCAAGAATTATGTAATTCTAGGATAGCCAAATCCAGATTATTTGAGACATGTCCTCACCTTGATAATTTCAACTAGTTGATCAACTGCACTCTCTCCGGGAAACAAAGGCTGCAAAGTAAGTTGAACTTCAGGGTAAATGAAAAAAAAGACAACAAAAAACAAAGAAATGAGAAAATTATTGTCAAATTTATTCAAACATAAAATTACCTGTCCAAGAAGTAATTCAGCCATTACACATCCAGCTGACCATATATCTATGGCAGTGGTATATTCAGTGGCACCAAATATAAGTTCTAGGGCACGATAGTATCTTGAACAGATGTAACATGTAAGAAACATTAGGTTCTCCTTTCACCTGATGAATAAGAACATGACTGAAACTTGAGCAAAAGAGTAAAAAACTTTCGTCAACCACCAGTGAACTTAGCTCAATATCCTACCAACACTTTTGCACTCCCAAAATCACAAAGTTTCAGCTGATGAGTGTGTGGGTTCACCTGACATGAGTAATATGTATTTGAGGACAACAAATAGTAATTGATGCCAACTCAAGCATTTATTAATATATACCATGTATATATTCTATCATTTTTCCATTAGGTTAAGCAAAACTTAAATTCATAATGATTGCTAGAAGACAATGAGGTGATAATATCAGAGGGCTCCTAAATCTCCAAGGAACAGGAAAGTCCCCATATAAGGTAGGCTTTATCCAGATCAAATCCTCATGTTTAAAACAAAAAAAAAACCTCCAACCAGGTCCGCCATTGTCATAGACCAAGAGCAAGAAGTATCTAATTATTCCAGAAAACTCCTAATTTCCCCTACAAGTCAGATTTCTTCTATGGCAACCCCAAGGCTTACTCTCCTGCATTCACTCACATAGAAATAAGCGTATACAAGGGGAAAAAATATAACAAGCCATCCCAACCTCAGGTTTGTTCAGCAAGATGGCCCCAGGAATGCAGTTTTTAAATTGATTTACAATCCTCAGAATGACACTGTTCCTTAACAGTCTGTACGCCCCTCCATTATAGTAAAAGTTCTAAAACCTCCGCATATATTTTACATTAGAGAATAATAGACTCCATGAGAGCAAGATATTAAAAAAGTAAAATTGTGCAATTCAAATAATCCGAACTCCATAATTTAAACCAGAAAACAGCAAAACAAGAGTACCAACAAGCATAAAGATGTGACATATATGCTGTTAGTGATATAAAGCCTCTTTGACCAAGTAGTTTGAACTTGGGAGTTCAATTCGTGCCACCTCCATTCTGAAAATTAAATTGTAACTTCTGCACAAGATTTGAGTGAATTTATGCTTTGCCCACACTTCAAGCTCAAAGGGCTTTCTTGTGAGAGGACACGTCAATAGAGATATAATGCCATTATTGGGCCACCGCCCAAAAGCTTAAGCTTTTACAAGAGTTTGCCTTTGACATGGACAATAAAGTGGTAGTATACAGTAAAACCAGGATTCACAGAATTGTCCATTTCAACACAACTTTAGAGAAAAGTTCAAGAAATCATCCAATGATTAAAGTAAACTAAAAAAGAAAAGTTTTTTGGAGGGTGAGTAAGTAACAAATTCCCAAATTATAATATATGGGAATTTCAATACATATCTTAACATTGGCAATGATTTGACAGACAGGTGCACAGATGCAACACAATTGTGATTACAGATTAGTGTCATAAACATTAAAAGTAATATCCAGTATATCATATAAATATAGGCTCGAAGGCAAAATGGCAGTACCACTACCAAATATAAAACTTCATGCCAGATATTAAAGGTTGAATTACAAGAATAAATTAAAATGACATGTCATATAAGACATGCATTACATGTTATGGACTGAATAATCAAAATAGATTCTTGTATCATCATCTATAAACTCACAAATGCCTAGTGATTCTGAAAACCAGAAATCAGCATCGTAAGACACTTAAAATGTGGCAATGGTAGAGCGTTTCTTCTCTAAATTCAAAAGAGAACCAGCATCCCCAAGAATTGACTCAAACTGAATCAAGCTGCTACCTGCTCAGGGATTTCTGATTGCGGTTGATGTGATTCCTCAAAGTGAGGAGGGGTTCCTGATGATGGATGATACGGTCCTGTCATCCGAGATGGTCCTGGGGCTGTATCATAGCTGGTGACATTTGAGCTGGTGTGCCATATTATGGAAGAGACAACCCTGACATTGGAGGAGTTGGTCCTGACGGTGGATGCCGTTGTTCTGCCATTGGAGGAGTCAATCCTATCGGAGGATAACGTTGTCCTGTCATTTGTTGGGGGCCGGATGGTGTTCCATAAGGTTGATGTCCTGCCATTTGAGATGAAGGTCCAGTTGGTGTTCCATAAGGTTGATGTCCTGCCATTTGAGATGAAGGTCCAGATGGTGTTCCATAAGGTTGATGTCCTGCCATTTGAGGTGAAGGTCCAGATGGTGTATAATGGTGTCCTGTCATTTGAGGGGCTACCCCAAAATTAGGCTGATGTGTTCTTGTCCTATGAGGAGGAAGTTCAGATGGAGGGTGGTAATGTTGTGCTGAAGTATGAGGTGGAGGCCCAGAAGGTGAGTTATGCACTCCTGCCATTTGTGCAGAAGGCAGTGGTGGGTGGTGCTGTCCTGACACTTGTGGTGGAGGCCCAGAAGGTGGGTATTGCTGTCCTGCCATTTGAGAAGGGGATCTTGTGGGTGGTGGACTGTATGGAGGTCTTGGTGCCGATGGACGAGGACCGTATCCAAATCTGTTCGTGTCTAGCAGTCTCCCAATCTCCTCACCCCTCCCAGCTTTGTTAAAAGCCTCAATCACAAATTCTCGCAAGGCAGAAGTGACCCCAATCCCATACCTCATAACCTCATCCAGCAACTCTCGGCTTTTATCCAACAAACCTTCACCACATAGTCCCTTGATCACAACCTCATAGCAAGTAGGGTCTGGTTTGGGATCTTTTTCTCCCATTTTACTCAAAATTTGTGCACAATCAATAGCTTTGCCATTCTTAATCAAATCATCAAACACCCTGTTACCAAAGCTAGCAACCACCCTTAGGCCAGCATCGACCATTCTGTTGAATACCCTCAGAGCATCATCAATCCTCTCCATTTTCAAGTAGGCATCAATCAAAGTCCTATGAGTTGGTACGTCTGGGCTCAAAGATTTAGAGCACAGCTCCTCGAATAAGGTTTCTGCCTCTGATAGCATCCCATTCTCACAAAACCTAGCAATGATATTATTGTATCCTGCAACATCCATGGCAAAAGGTTTTGAATTTGGTTTTGTTCCAGCCTTCTTAAAAGTTGCAAGTGCTAGGGCGAACTTCCCAAGCTTGAAACACTCGTTGACCATGATATTGAAAGTGTCGGAGTTTACAGCTTGAAAATTGGGAGGGGTGTGATTATCTAACATTTGATCAAACAAAGCCCAAGCCTCGGTTTTCTTGGCATGCTTAAGCAAGACCTCCAACAAGGCATTGCAAGTGGCGGGGGTCATCCTAAACTGGCGGTCGATTAATGACTTGTATGAGTCCATGGCGTCCTTATCTCTGCCCTTACTAAAGAACCAGTCCATATAAGTAGCATTGAGAACCCCATCATAGACCAAACACCTCTCCTTAAGCTCATCAAAGAGCTCATTGGCCTTGTCCAAATCCTCCAAGTTGAGAAAACCAGAAATCAAGTTATTATAAACGAGAGAATCGGCACCGTGGCCTTTATTCAACATCTCACGCAAGAGGTCAAGAGCTTCACCGATGCGAGCGGCATGGATTAAACCTTTAGTAAGATGGCGATAGGTAACAGGGGAGGGACTGAAAGGGGCATTGGCAATGATATGGCGGTAAACCCCGAGAGCAACATCAACGCGACCATCATCGCAATGGGTATTGATCACATTGTTGTAAGATACAATGTTGGGAACAATATTAGACTGATTGAAGAAGAAGTGAAAGAGAGCGATGGCCTCGTTATACCTCTTGGCGCGGTACATGGCGGCGATGATGGCGTTGCAAGTGAAGACGGTGGGGCGGGTGACGGAGAAGACGGAGTGGCGAACGACGGCGGAGGCAGCATCGAGGTCGCCGGCACGGATGAGGGATTGGACACGGTTGTGGAGGCTGAGGCGAGGTCCCACCAACGCCGAAGTGGAGTCTGGAAGGCGAGGAGCGTTGGGATCACGCGAGGGAGGCTGCTGAGGAGGTGGCCGAATCGCGTTCAAGGGAGGCTCGATGCGAAGGCGGCGCTTGCGGCGGCGGCGCTCGGCAGCGGCTTCTTCGGCGGAGGAAAAGGCAAAGCATCGTCGAAATTGGGAGAGGGGGAGAGGGGGATGTTGATGGTGGGGAAGGACGGAGGAGGAGGAGGAACGGCGGAGGGAGCGGATAAGGAGGCGGTAAAGTGGCATTGCAGAAGAAGTGAGAGTGAGAGTGAGAGTGAGGGTGTGACAGACAGTACCCTCAACTTAACTTAACTTAACTAACTACAACCCTACCAGTGGTTAGGGATTTAGCAAAAGGTTAGGTTTTCAATTCCACCTAATTGCTATGGTTTATTGATCAAACTAATCTATTTTTAAAAATTATTTATCAATATAATCTTGTTTTGAAACTATTTATCAAATTAATTCACTTTTTGCCAACCTGACATTTTTTATTATCTTTTTTATGATACCAAAGACGCTACTTTGACTAGCGTTTTTGGAAAACGCTACTGTCAGTAGAGTTTTTACCAGATTGTACCACATGGAAAAATCTGATAAAAATGTAAAAAAAATTAAAAATTTTACGTTTAGGCCGACGCTAAAGACCGACTCTAGACTTGTCACCCGTCTGATGTCTATCAGACGGGTGAAGAAATGTTCACCCGTATGATATATTTCTTCACCCGTCTGAAGCTGAAGATCTTCATCAGATCAAACGAGTATCAGATGGGTGAAGAAATGTTCATCCGTCTGAGGGTGAAGATCTTCACCCGTCTAATGACTGTCAGACGAGTATCAGACAGGTGATTCAACTGTCTGATGACTATCAGACGGGTGAAGAAATGTTCACCCGTTTGACACATTTCTTCACTCGTCTGAGGGTGAAGATCTTCTGCTTCAGACGGGTGAAGAAATGTTTCAGATGGGTGAACATTTTTTCACTCGTCTGATCTGATGAAGATCTTCAGCTTCAGACGGGTGACATCTTTAGCATCGGCCTTTAGCGTCGACCAAACGTAAATTTTTTAATTTTTTTTTATATTTTTACCAGATTTTGCCACGTGGCATAATCTGGTAAAAACGCTACTGACAGTAACGTTTTCTAAAAATGCTAGTTAAAGTAGCGTCTTTGACGTCAGAAAAAATAATAAAAAATGCCAGATTGACGAAAAGTGGATTAGTTTGGTAAATACCTTCAAAACAAGATTATATTAATAAATAGTTTTTAA
Source organism: Ammopiptanthus mongolicus (assembly GCA_039655645.1). Lineage (NCBI taxonomy): Eukaryota > Viridiplantae > Streptophyta > Magnoliopsida > Fabales > Fabaceae > Ammopiptanthus > Ammopiptanthus mongolicus. The sequence continues at coordinate 108,067,245 of CM077344.1, read as the reverse complement.
AAATGGATTAATTTGGTCAATTAACCTAATTGCTTTGCTCTTTTCTTTTTTATCTATCTTGTAGCCGCAGCCATAGGAAATGGTCATACGTCATCCCACATCTGCTCTACTCCTTTTCTCCCCTATATACCCTTCACTTATTTAAGAAACTGTACATTCTCCTCCGATACCCTCAATCATTTTATGGTAAAAATTATTCTACTCAATCAAAATGTGTCATCTTAATTAAATAAGTTATATTAGTAGGCTAAGTCAAATAGTTATCACCATCTGATTGGGCTACCTAGATAGGTTAACGTTATCATTGGGATAGCATAAGATTCACCTTAACAAATATACCAAACTTAGAATTTTATTAGGTGCTTTTTTTGGTATCCTCAATAATTTTAGAGTAAAAGTTACCTTATCCAACCAAAATGCTCCATCTCAATTAAATGGATCATATTAATGGATCAAGTCAAATGATTTTTACCATTTGATTGGACCACCTAGGTAGGATAAAGTTATCCTTGAGGTACCAGAGAATTCACCTTTTTATTAACCCTAAATTATGCTTTTCCTCGTCTATCTTTTTTATTTTATTTTAATTTGGACATGTATTTAATTAACTTTCCATTTGGTTCTCTAATTTGTTAATGTTACACCAAATTAGTTCTTTCCCTCATATTTGATCTTCTATTTAACTATGCATGTTGGTAATTTACTTTTTGAAAATAGCTTATTTAGTTTATTATGCAGAAATTTTTTGGGAATAACCTAAAAAAATAAATATCCAAATACCCTTTTTCCCCCATTATATACACAAATACACATTTTGTTCCCTTTGAGTTTCCTCTCCCTCTATTCTCGACTTCCGACTAGTTTTTTTTTTTTTTTATGTATAGAAGTCGTGTTTGGCCACCCTGAGTTCTCAAATGCCTTTTTTAATTTTGTAGTTAAGAAGTCGGGTTTAGCCAACCCGACTTCTCTTAGGGTTTTTTTTCGAATTTTAATTACAATAAATGATTTTATGGTTTTTATTTATTTTTTTGGAATTTTAATTAAATTTAATGGTTTTAGGGTTTAGGGTTTAGAAATGTGAGATTATTTTTTTTAATTACCTAATTGTGTTGGATGTTAATTATATGATTAATATAATGGTTTTATTATTTATTTTTTTGGAATTTTAATTAAATTTAAGGGTTTGGGGGTTTAGGGTTTAGAATTGAGTGATTAATTTTTTTAATTAATTAATTGTGTTGGATGTTAATTATATGATTTATATAATGGTTTTATGGTTTCATTATTTATTTTTTGTAATTTTAATTAAATTTAATGAGTTTAGGGTTTAAAGATGAGTGATTAATTATTTTAATTAGTTAATTGTGTTGGATGTTAATTATATGATAACAAAATCAATAATGCGATAATAAACATTGATTAAAATTTATTACAAAAAAGTATTACAATAACTCGTACACTGAAAATATGGATGACCTCCACTACTCAGACATGCGAGGCAATCACGTTGAAAACTGGAAAGAAAAACATGCATACTAGATCCAGCTTTGGAAGGAACGCCGAGATCGCGGCATGGAGGGGAACCCGATATCGGGTTATGTGTCTCACATTGAGCAATCTATTACGTGGTTTGGGCAAAACTCAAGATCATACCTGTATATTTCACAACAATTGCAAGACCCACGAGGTGATGTTCAACACCTTCTGGATGTTGGACCTAGTATGCCCACCTAATAGCGTGCACGGCGTAATGCACATCACCAACCCAGCCCCCCAGTTGCCATGGAAAATGATGACCTCCAACCGCCTCGACACTCATTTGCTTACACCCCTACACAACAAGAGGCTCCCCAATCGCCTTAACATTCATTTGCTTACACCACTACACAACTTACACCACTACACAACAAGAGGCCCCTCAATCGCCTCGACATTCATTTGCTTACACCCTCTACACAACAAGAGGCGTCCCTACACTTCGACCAAGGTCGACATTCTTCGCATCCAGCGAAAGAGTTTTTTTGAGCAATCTGTTTGGCGTAGACTTCGGAACGCCACAGTCGGCTGCTGTATACATGCAAAGTATATACCCGTTTAGTGTTCCATCATTCCCAAACCAGGCAACTGTTAGTTAATCAACGCCTCCCTCAAATCTTAATCTCAACGAGGCTCTGCAGCAACCCGAGCAACTCTCTGTAGCTGATGACGAACAACTAAATCGACGCCGTTCACGCCGTAATCGACGACCTCCATGATGTGGGACTGGACACCATTTAGAAAATTAATTTTTGTGTATTTATCATTATTGTATTTTTTTTAATTAATTTGCCTCTTTTTCATAAGTAATGATATAATAATTTTTTGAGTAAACCATCATTTTGATCCCTGAAAGTGTGAGGCGCTGTCAATTCAGTCCCTGAAAGCAGTTAAATTACGAAAAAGTCCCTGGATGTTAATTTCCTTAGTAAAGTTATTAACTAGCGAAATTAACATTGAAGGACTAATTTGACTGATAAAATTAACATTGAAAGATTTTTTCATAATTTAACTACTTTCAGGGACTGAATTGACAACGGCTCATATTTTTAGAGACCAAAATGATGATTTACTCTAATTTTTTTAGCTTTTTGGTACTAAATTATAATTAATGCATTTTAATAATATTATTATTGATTATATTAATCATATAATTAACATCCAACAAAATTAGTTAACTAAAAAAATTAATTACTTGTTTTTAAACCCTAAACCCTAAAACCATTAGATTTAATTAAAATTCCAAAAAATAAAATAAATAACAATAAAATCATTAATTTTACTTAAAATTCGAAAAAAAAACTAAGAAGTCGAGTTGGCTAAACCCGCCTTCTTAACTAAAATTTTTTTTTTAAAAAAAAATTGCCTTTGAGAAGTCAGGTTTGCCAAACCCGACTTTTATACATAAAATAAACTAGTGGGAAGTCTGGTTTAAGAAATGGGGAAACTCATAGGGAAAAAAAATGATATTTGTGTATATAATGGGGGAAAATGGGGTATTTGGGTTTTTTTTTTTTTTTTGAGTTATTACAATAATTTTGCCCTATTATGCTGGTCTATTAATTTATATAATTATGAATTTATAATACTAATTATGTATTACTAGTATATTTGTTTTATATAGAATTAATAATTTTGTTAAATGTCATACCTAGTTAAAATTAAAAAAAATCTTGATCTATATGAAAGTCTTCTTGTAATATATACATTTAAATAGACTTTCTAATCAAGTCAGGTCGATCCCTAAATAAATGTTTATAACGGATAGGGTCAAGCTCAGGTTAACACTTTATAAAACAACTCTAGATTTATTTAAGCAAAGCCTAGGCTACCGGAGCCCATTCCCATCCCTGTTTATAAGTAAAAAACAATATTATCACCCTAATCTACGTCAAAAATAAGATGTTCCCATAGTAAAAAAGTTGTTTTCCATTTTTCTGTCCCGTTGCTTTTTTCGAAACAATACTTTTTTTCATCTTTTTGTTGGAAGCTCTTTTTTCCCAATTAATACATGTAGCCACGTTTTTTTTTTTTTTTTTGTTTAGATATATTTGTAGTCCTTAGAGTTTATCTAGATTTTGGTTTTAGTCCAATAGTTTACAAGTTTGGTTCTGGGCCTTTATACTTTCAAAATGATAAGGAAATCGATCTTTGCCGTTAGTCCCATTCGTAACGTTGTTAATATGGTCTGAGGTAGCTAACGAATGTTGAAATGGACATTACTTGGCAAGCCATGATAATGCTTGCATGAAAAAAATGCCACCTCATTCAAACGGTTTTCCTCCACAAAGTGCACTTCATGTCAGTTGCTCTTTATCACTCTCATTGCTTAACCAATACTCAAACCGAGAAACACCAAACAATATAGTAAGGGAATGAGAGAGGTGTGATGGTGGTGCTAGGTTGAGGATGATTATGCGATGGGAAGAGAATGGTAGGCGATGAGGGGGTGAAAAAAAAGCAACTCGTTGAGTGGTGACAACCCAACAATGGTTGTGGGACAAGAAAAGACATGACTCTAACCCTTATAAGTTAACAGTAAAAAGAAATCATTTTTGTGCTTCAGTATTATTTTAAAATCATATTTTGTTGATTATGTGTGGTATGAGTTGAAAAATACATGATGTTGACGATATGAGTTAGCGTGGGTATTGTAGGTTGGATAGTTGGGTTTGGTTTTCTATAGATGGTTATGATACCTATATTGGTGTCTTGTAATGGGTTTTAGGGAGTTGATGATGTGAGTTAATTATGTGGGTTGATTATGGTAATGTGGATGTTTTGATGTTGTTGACTAATTGAATACTGGTGCTTTATTTTTTGAAGAGTGACATGGTATGAATGTTGTATGCATGCTACATAGACGGGAGGCCTTATTTTGAAGTGGACAAATATCTTGAAGCCTATAAAGTGGATATAGCACACACATGCAATTGTAGGTTTTGGATGCTATATGGTTTGCTCTACAAACATGTTATTGCAACTATATTTGCAAATAATGAAGACCCTTAAGACCATGTAGATGATTGCTATATAGTTGACAAGTATGAACTTAATTGTGAAACCTATTAATGGGGAGAACATGTGGGTACCTGTACCTGGACCAACAATCTTGCTTTCAAAATACAAGATCCTAATAAGAAGACCCAAAAATTGAAAAGATAAAAACTGCAAAGCCCAACAAGCTAAAGAGGAAAAACACATCTTTGCATTATAACAAGGCCTGATGCCAAAATATGACCTTTCCACAGCAAGTTCAAGGTGGAAATGGAGCTAATGCAACTGCTAGTAATGATGCAATTGCAACTTCTATGGATGGAGGTGCTAGAAAAACACCAATGGATGGGACAGTAAAAACAATATTAAGGGGTGGAAGAGTAAGAGCGAGAGAAAAAAACGGTACAACTGCTATGTCAGAAGCCTCTGCATCGACCTTTACTAAGCAACCATCATCCCAAGCTTCTGCATTAGTTGTGGACTTGCAACCACCCCAAGCTTCTCAGCCATCGCAAGCATTCCAGGCATCTGCATTGTTTGGCCCCACATTAGCACTATTTGCATCAACAACCACAACCAATGCATATCCAATAAGGCCAAAGTTGGAGATTAAGAGAGGTATATGGAGAGGCAACCCATATATCTCAAGACAACAACTCTTGGTTGCTGCAAAGCAAGGAGGAAGACCAAAACGATTGAGAATGAATAGAAGTGGTCCTAGGGGTTTTGTTTGTATTATGTGCATATATCTTTTGATGTATTGTTGGTAGGACTGCAACTTGTCTATTGTCTCTTACATTTGAATATAGTCAAACTTTGGCTCCTTTTTAATGTTTTGCCTCTCTGATCACTTCATATTATACATCAATGAATATTATTGTACTTATGTTGGTTTTGTGTTTAATGAATTAGTTTTGTGTTGTTCCATTTATGAAGCAAGCATAATACCAATTATATAGTAATTATGCAGCAAAGGAGAATAACATTTTTCACTCTAACATGCACAAAAGATAAAATCCATTTTTTCCATTCACTCACCATTTGATACATTCAAAACATTCACAATACACCCCTAAAGGAGTGTAATTACTTATATCTTCTCAATTAGGCAAGCTTATAGTCCCTTGTAATTAACCTCCCCATTATATAACACAGATCTACATAGATATTAGTTCCCAAACATACAATTGACCCCTATAGTTTCCATACATTTTCACCAAATTTAATATTGAGACATCTTCCTTCCTCCATTGACATTCCAGGCAATGAGCAACATCAAAAACAACAGGAAAATATCATCATGAACTTGCACAACCTCATTTGGCACTTCATCAATTTTGTCAATGATTTTCTATGTCCTTGTATAACTTCTTTTGCACGTACGGTCAGACATTGCAGGATCCACCCAACAGAAGTATTGATAAGACCAAAGACTCTTGCCAAGTATGGGTTAAGTCTAAAACACTAACAAAAAAGAACGAGTTTCACTTACTCTCCAATCCCCCCAACCCAACCTTCATCGACGAGAATTTATATATCCTAGAAGTATGTACAGTTTCGCACTAAGCCTCCACAGCCACAATATTATTATTTTGGAGAGTGAACCTAGATGACTACTAGAGACGACGGTGATCATATTCATTCATATATATATATATATATATATGTATGACCTTACAATTCTTCCATGGATTCAAAACCGTAGCCTCTTTGTGGGAGAAGGCAGACCATGGCCATGGGTGTTCAAATTAGCTAGCTAGGGGGATGGTGAGGTGAGATGAAGAGAGGCTGACATGTATGGAGTGGGATAAGGTGGAAATTTTTTCCCATGTAAGTATTATTATTATGACTTGTCACGTCGGGTTCATATGAGCATATGTTAACCGAACAAAATTATGCTATTCCAAACAATGGTGTCTTGATGTCCCCCACCAATCACAGACTGAGAATGTGCATGGATGTTAATGAGTTATGATTTTATTTTATTAATTGGTAAATTGTCATTGATGGGGGGCAGAGAAAGTGACAGGAAAATGGTACATAAGATTTTCATCGTGTTAACCACCTCAATTCATAACCAAGTTACTTAGGAGACAAATGGCAGGGATCAATTCCTTAATGTTTTGAAAGTATAAGGACTCTAAACCAAACTTTTAAACTATTGGGCTAAAATCAAAATAGTAAGAAACTATAGGGCCTAAAAATATATTTAAACTTTTTTTAACAGTTTAATTTTGATACACTGTCAATGTAAAGTTTTTTACACTGTCAACCAATTACAAATCATCATATGCATGACTTTTAAAATAATTATGATAAAAATCGATCATTTTTAATGAGTTTAATTATTGTATACTGACAATGTAAAGTTTTTTTGGATATAGATCCTCTAACTTTAGGGAGGGAAAGTTACGGTGACTTTGTGTCTATAGAGGAGAGACAAAGATGATTAAAATGAGGAGATAAGGATGAAAAAAAATGAATAAAGAGAGAGATAGAGAGAAAGGTAGGTGTTTTCCCACCTTAAAGTTAGAAGATCTAAATCCATTTTTTTTACACAAACATCCAATCATAAATTGCTATATTAGTAAAAAAAAAAAAAAGTATGTCTCTTATCATAACTATCGTAAAAGTCACTCATATTTTAATTGGTAATTGGATATCTGTGTAAAAGAATTTTACATTGTCAGTGCATAATAATTAAGTTCATTTTTTTGGGTACAAAAACTCTTTAATTATGTGCCAATTTATAATTGATTTTCAGTCTAGAAAATATTTACACTAAAAATACATACCAATTAAATTCTTTTTTAAAAAAACCAATGCACCCACAATTGATGAGGCAAAGTGACATACTTCTTTGATAAAGAAAAGGGTGTTGTTATGATATCCTTGGAAAGTAGAGAGTTTGGATACCCTCTGTCCAATCAGAATATGTCATCTCAATTAATTGAGTCATGTCAATGTCATATGGGTCTAAATTCTCACTATCTGATTGAGCCATACGGGCAAGGATTTGGTATCCAAGGGGTATCATGGAATCTTCCTAAAAAAACAGTGACATACATTCATGAAACAAATTCAATAGATAAGCTATATCCAAAAGTTGGAAGATAAAGCATGAATAAGCATTAGTTTTGATAAATTATGAATAAAAGTAAAAGAAAAACATTGGTAGAAATTTTTAAAAAAATTATTTTATCGTTTAGGTATAATTTTAAAAAGATGAATTCTATGGTACCCCAAGGGTAATTTTATCCTATTTAGGTGGCCCAATCAGATGATAAGGACCATTTGACTTGACTCATCAATATGACTCATTTAATTGAGGTAAGACATTCTGATTGGACAGGATAACTTTTATCCCAAAATTATTAGGGGTACCAAAAATGTACATTTAAAAAATCAGTTGTTAAAGATATGACGGAAAGCTTTTATCATTTTAAAATAAGATAAGAAAACTTCCTCGTCTCCTTAAATGAACTTTTTCTCAATAGTTTTTATATTTTTCATACTAATCATGGTAGCTTGTCAAAATCATTCAAAATCATTTTTTTATTCTGGTTATTTTGTTTAAAAAAATAAGTTACCCAATTCCAAACACCCTAAAATTTACTAGAAGTGATATTTTAAATAAAAAAGTGTTTTCAGGAAAAATAAGAAACTTAAACAAATGGACCAATTTGCAACCAACTGGAGTCGAGATAATTTAAATTTTCCAAAGAATAATATTTTTCAGACTATTCAATCATGTAACTTATCTACATTGGCATCCCCCAAGTGGGGGGAAAAAATCTATGATCTCACATTTTTCTGTTGTCAACTGAACACTTCTTTACCTCCTATGTACCCCCTTATTTAAGGGAATGAATGATTTAATCACAAAACGAAGGCAAAATAGGTCCTTCAACAATGGCAAACGGGTAATGTCCCTGTAAACTGAGACCCCCCCACATGACTGAAAACCAATCCATATGTTTTATTCGCCAAAATCTAATGCCATTTGACTTGTGTCAATTTGAAAACGTTGACTATGAACATCGACACTGGACCTGGTTTTTGATCAGATAAAGCCTAACAAAGTAGACTAAAGGCTAGTCTGGTTTGCCTGTTGTTCATATGGATCAATCCAACATTTATCCTTCTTTGCAGCATCCTTCCATCTTTTCCCAAAAACCTGCATTTCAATGTATGACTGCATCCTAACCTGCATGTAGCAGATTGCTTTGTACAATAAGGGATGCAATAGGTTTAGAAATCTAGATTATCCTTATAAGCATACTTACTTTAACTCTAGCACTATCTCTATGGGAATCTGATGGCACCTGCAACCCAAAAGACAAACCCTTGTTAATAAATTAGACAGTCAGTTAAAAAACAGTTAATTTTACCTGCATGAACATTTGGAGTTGATATGTTGTCAACTTGAACTAAAAGAAGTGATTACTACTAGCATAACACATCTGAAACCAGGCTATTGGAAAATGTGCTTGAATTTAATATTTTCCATTTAATATACTGCACATGCCATTTGAACAAGGTAAAGAAGTGTGATTGTTATCCTTAAGTTACACTACATATAAAAATGAAACCACTTGCCTCATTGCCATTTGAGCCACCAAGAGTAGGTAGACCCAAATGAACTATGTACTCAGAATCAACAACACCGACATTTCTCATTCGATCGCCCTGAAATAATTTTGAGATATGAATAACAACAACCAGACTGGAAGGATTTAGTATATAATGAGCATGCTGTTGCTTTGCAAGCAAATCACCTGTGCACAATAACCAAGCTGCCTATCCAGGCCCCATGCATGGATTAAGTCATTCTGTAGACAGAAAGATGATTAGATAAACATGACTGTAAAAGAAGAAACCAGGCAGAATCGAAAGAGTGAGCAAGCCCTACCCAAAAAAATAGCAGTAGCTCACCAATCATATATGAAACGAAATTGCATCACACCTATGGTTGAACATACTAGTAATATATGAAAAAATATATACATTCTTCTATGTAAATGCGTAATCATTTCCCTATCAATCAATCAAGCTGAGAGCAATATCAAACTTAAAATTATGAATACAAATCTAGGTCCAGATCATACCCAGAGGATGAGGCAAAAAAAGATGGGGCAAAAGAAAATAGAAACTTAATCGTCAAAACCAAGCATAACAAGTTTTACCTTCAAAGAAGTAGTTCATTTTATTTAATTTGATCTACCATAGACAACGGGTTCTTCTAAAGTATGCAATTTTAACACCCCTACCTGAATGACTTAATCAGGTATAATTAACATGCCAAGTTGGCCGGATTTGACTTGGCTTGAACCTAACCTGATATTTTGATTGGGACAAATTTTTGAACCCGACCCGAAGTTTATCACGTAATGTTCTCAAGAAGAAATAGTTTATCAGAGTGTTCACAATATGGTTCAGTTCCAAGTTGACATGGTTTTCCTTATCCATACCTGGATCAAATGCCATACACATTGCCAAGATTCTTTAGAGAACACTGGTGCCATCATTTCCACCCAACTGCAAAACAATTTCTTTCCATGTTAAATAGCAAATCCTATTTAGTAGCACAAATGATCAGAAGAAAGAAAAACTAAGTTAAGAGAGAATAACACAGGATACAACGTGTGCAATTGTTTACCCTATGCAAGGAGGAGCAGTGCTATGGTCATCACACCTTCCACTACCTTTAAACTTATAATACCTTCTGTATAGAAATATAATACCAAAAGAAGTATCAGTAATTGTTTGGGGGGGGAGGGGGCTACTAAATAACCACACACGTGAAGTTTGCATAACATACTTCATAATAATGCAGCATGTAGGCAAGGGGATACAACCTCAGGAGATAAGTTATTTAAGGGAACTGTAAATCATTTGAATGTAAAATACAAAAGCTTAGTTCAGTTGTGCACTGACCTAAAAAAGGACAAGTTTGGTCCATATACATTGACAACATATATAATAAGGATAGATTTTGTCTGGTAGGTTGTTCGACACTAGAACACTTGATAGAGATGCTATATTTGTGTGTGGAGTGTGCACATATATTTTGAAACATAACCCACAGAATCACAAGGAACTGTGTAATACTATAGTTCATTAATAGAGTATCGTGTTGGTTATATTGGAATGATTGCAGGTGTGTACTTAACAAAATATGGACAACTTTGGTCTACATAAGCAATGAGAACATAAATAACAAGGGCAGATATTTGTGTGTTAAGGTTTTCCGCACTTGCATATTTTACAGAGTGCTACATGTGTGAGTGCACATATATTTTAAAACATAACCCAAGAATGACACGGAAATATGTAATTTCCAAGTTTATTAATTGATAGAGTACGGTGTTGGTTATACTATAAGGGTGTAGATCTACCAATGCACACTGTTTTCTGCAAGAGGTAGGCAAATAAGGTTAACCTGTGCACTTTTGATCCTGCTTTACGAACTGTCAGTGGATGATGTACTTCTGATTTACTAGGATCCAGTGCAGGCTGTGATATCTGAAGTCCCTCTTCTTTAACAATAGACAAATACCTACCAAATAACCAACAGGTCAATCATCACCATGAAAAGAATAAGAACTTACCCGTTTCCTATCTAATATATTCAACTAAAATGTCTAAATTTAGTATCATCCTACTCCTTGCCAAAACTGATTGCAAGTGAAAATGCCATATCAGCCAAAAAAATTACCAAAAAAGAAATTCCAAAGGGCTTATATGAAAGGTATCAGCAAGATACTGGAAACCAAAGGGCTTAACAAAGAAATTCAATTTCTTCACCAATGATGACATATGCAATTCTTATACAAAAAAAATATTGGCACTAATTCACACGTTATATGTAGGTAACTCAAATAAAAGAGTAAGAACTGTGTATTATAAGATCGTGTCTATAAAAAGTTAAACTTTACAATACATGCAAAAGTGGCTTACCTTTTTGGGTCAAAATTGTCAACAAGAAGGTCCTCGTCCCAGAGAAATATATAATTGTATTCAGCAACTATGTCTGGATGCAAAAACCGTTTTGCAAACCACCTATAACCGTCAAATGGCATTATTTTGTTCAATAATTACACATGATATTAATTTTCAGAGTAGCTGACTATAAATTGGGAAAACAAATTCAATATGAGCTGACTATACCATTTTGTTTGATTGATAGCAGATACATGTATGGCATGATTACTCCAAGCTAAATTGTTCCATCCATCCACAAAACCATCATAATGAAAAAGCATCACAACAAAATCACTTGAAGGGAACTGCCATCAGCAATATGAGTCAGCAGATATAATATGAGCTTTGGATCAAAGTCAAATTGTATAAGTGAAGCAACTATCACCTTTTCGACAATTTTATTGACAATTTCTTTCTGCTTAACTCCTACTGCAATAGCCAACAAGTTCAATGGGCGCTTTGAAATTCTCTGAAACAAAAAGAATTGCAAAACAAGTTTCAAATAAAATTGTAGAAGAAAAGTAAAGCACAGAAAGGAAATTAAAAGTAGATGTCAATGTCATCAACCTATAAAATTAGCAGGATTTTAACTTCTCCAGAATGTATACATAGCCTATAAGTTGATATGTTTCTAAAGCACTATGTTTTTTTTATTTCATGGTGATAATTACGCTATAATAAATGGTTCAAGTTCTAGATGGACAATATAGATAAGAACATTTTCTAAGAGCAAAATATATATATTTCTTGAAGCACTCACAAAGTAACAAACTAATCTAACTAATGTAGCAATTTATTGTTAAGCATCGGTCTGATCTGTATTTTCTGCAAATTTATAGCATCCAATACAAAACAAATAATAATGTTCATATGTAACAAGTAATCAGTTTTTTCAGTGAGGTCATCATTGTGGGCGCTCGCACTCTCCCAGAATAGGAGCATGCATTAAAAATACATAAAAGAAAATAAAAAGTATAGTATTCATTGCTAAAAGTAACATATTCTTGAAGATAAACAGGAGCCAAGAAGTAAGTGGCCATGAACATATGAATTTCCAGCTTTTATTATCCTTTACTCAATGTAAAGTAAGATTGAATTTTAAGTTAAAAAAACCCCGAGTGCCTAAATCAGCTTATGAAGTTCTTTGATAATCATATTCTGACATTTCACATACCAATTCTTATAGTATTAGTATATACTGATGGAAGTCACTATATAAAGTTAAAATACGAATTCTACACTTAAATTTCCTGGTTCAAAATTAACCTTCAATTAACCAATTTTACGTATGTATGTATGAACAAAAATATTTCAAAGGAGGACTGGATTAGCAACATTTTATTACGTGAAGCTTAAGATTAACATTATAAAACTCTTCAAAGAATTTCTATACAATAAATGAATGACTAGAATTTAGCACACACTTCACATACATTTTTTATACCAGAGTCCCATAAGGGCCGCATTTCCAAGTTAGATGTTTCAGCAACAATTCCTTCAGGCAATGCCTCACTTCCAGAAGGCCGGCATTGTCTCTAGGGAAATGGAAACAGGAAGAGAATTAGGGGTAATCCCAAGTAGTTACTAGTTACATGTCATATAAAAAGGATTTCTTCCTCCAAAATGACAAACCTGGCATGCATTGGATTTTGTATCTGGCATAGTATAAATTAGTCCCCATCGTGCTAACCTCTGCATGTGTAATGCCCACAAGAATTTTCAAGTAATCAATTCGAAGTAATTGTACCAAAAAAGAATATCACGGAAAAATATAAGATTAATTAAAACTCAACACATAACTAAGGCAAAAAGTATCAAAGCCTGAAATGAAACTGAGAACCATTTGTTCACACAAAGGTAGACAACTGACAGCAATCAAATTTATGTGGGAGGGAGGTAGAGGAATTGTGTAAGTCCAATTCATGACCTTGAACTCCAAGCCAACATACATATCAAGATCCCACAATAAATTCTATCGGGGGGGGGGGGGGGAGGTGGCTACGATCATTTAATTGATCTGTTTTTTTGACAAGAACAAAATCAATTTTGTTAGACTGCCCTGCTTTCTGAATCTTCTTAATATTTTTAACCAATTGCAAGCAGCAAATGCAAGCCATAAAATACATCTTTTTGATTCTCGAATGAACAGATAATAACCAGTATTATATTGATCAATCATTTTACCAAAAGTAAGAGCCTTGAAGCATTGTTTATAGTCGTAAACTGTGGAAACAAGCAACATTTTCTGAATGAACTAGAGAATATTAGGCACATATGCTGATATACAGTATACTTTTCCCGGAGCCAAATCTACTGCAACACCAATATTGTTATTATATTTTTCTACTAAAGAAGTAATCATTGAAGTACCAACACCATAAGAAAATTCCTATTCTTTTACCTGGCAATTTAAAATGAAAAACTTGGGGATAGAAATACATACTTGCTTGTATTCCTTTGCAGTGAATGCATAACCAACGAAGTAAGCACCACAAATCAAAGAAACCACGATGAGGAAACTCCAAAGGAACAACCTATTCTTCAGGTCAGGCAAGACTGAACCCTGACAAAGACAATGATACTATTATTATTATAATTATAACTTGCAAAATTATTAGAGTTCCATAAACTAAAAAAAGATTTCCAAGAAAGTTTATTGTCTGATAATTCTGTTATATGTACTCAAGATCATCTGGCTCCTGATACAACATAACAATAAAAGCAAAGCAAAAACAATTTTCAGCAGGTCCACTACGATTTTATTTTCATAAACCTTATAAAAAGAAACGGTGTGCAATGTGCAATTGGGCATGGAAAACACAATACCCAAACTAGTTTTGTATATCGGAAAAAGAGATGAAAGTGAAAATCTGCAACTAACCACTGCCTGAAAAACAAAGTCTCCACTAAGTAGAAGAACCTATGGGGAACTACCAGAGTATTGAGGAAAGAGAATAACTTGTGGAACATAACATAACATAACATAACATTCTCAGAAGATAATAAAAGTGGGAATATGATGATGTCCTATTTTCTCTGTAAATCATAAAGTAGCAACTTTTGGTTTCGTAAATACAATAAATAAATACATAGAACGCGGCTTGTTCTCACAATCACATGCAAGGTTGGAGGAAAACTACGGTCTACTTTCAATTCATTTGAAACTGAAGCAATTTAGTCATATTTGAAGTTTGAAAGCAGCCAAAGAAAAACAATAAACAGAGTAAAGTGTTAGTGGGTCAAACATCAATGGATTTGGAGCAGGTAAGAACAGAGAACTTCACACCTACATTAAAAACGTAGTTTTAAATTGAATAATAAAAAATAAAAAACATGTTTCTTGTCTCCTGAGGGAGGGAGACAATGTACCCAGAGACACAGAACGTTACATTTCCTTCTAGTTTTTTTGGTAAACCACATCACCCAAACAGAAAATAAAGAGAAATGCAACTCAAAACCCAACAAAAAAAATTTAATTTTTTGAAGAAAAAAAAATTGATAACTTTATAATTCAACGTTCAATAGTTCAAACCCACCATTTAAAAAAACAACAAAAAGGGTGGTGAGTGAGGTGTATGCTTGCTGCTGGGGAGGCTAATAAAAATCGCATTATTGTGATACAGAGTGATAGAGAGCAAAGAGTGGTGAGAGGGAGGAAGGGAGGGAGGGAGGGAGCTTACAGTTACAAAATCGAAAGCCTTCATTTGATCACTTGTGAGAGAAGAAGCATAAGCAGAAAGGCAAGTACATCAGATTATTAATTAATAATAGAACAAAAAAAAGAAAAGAGAATAAATAGGAGAAGAGACAAGAGAAAGTTGCAGGAGAAAGGAAGGAAGGAATAGCGAGAAAGAAAGAAACAAAGAAAGGTGCTTGGAGAAAGAAAGAAGAAAGCCAAAAGACCGAAAAGAGCATTCAAACGAAACAAACATGGTACAATGAAACGACAGAAGGTTGAAACCAAAAACGTAAAGTTACTGTTGACAGTAATAAAAAATGTTTGAGGAATCCTAATGTTAATTACCTTGGGTGAGTCACACAGTGGTAACTTATTTGATACATACTTAATTGGTGTTTTGTGCTGTATCCTGATCATTCTCGGATAAAAATTATACTTTCAAATATGAATATATCATCTCAATTAAATAGATCATATTAATGAATCAAATCAAATAATTATTATCATATAATTGAAACATTTAAGAAGGGTAAGTTACACTTAATATATCAGAGAATTCACGTACTTAATAAAGTGCCTTCTCCGGTATCCCAATAATTTTGGAAAAAAAATTATCATGTCCAATCAAAATGCATCACCTCAATTAAATAAGTCATGTTGGTGAGTCAAGTCAAATGATTATCACCATCTGATTAGACCATCTAGACAGAATAAAATTACCCTTGATAATGATATACCGGAAAATTCACCACCTAATAATATTATACCAATTTAGTTAACAATTTTACATCTAAACATTTAATTTAAGATGAATATTTAGTAAATATTTCATTAAAAAATAATAAAATGAAAATAACAAAATATGGTATCGTGTGCATTATTTCTTTCTTTTTAAAGATGAAGGTGGTCCAATATTCATTATTAAGGGAAGACTTTGAGTGGGTGCAGCGAAGGAGGAAAGGAGAAGGTACAAGAAGGAAATAAAATATTATTAGTTCCTGCCACCTATATTATAAGAACATATGAGTATCACCTAAATTAAGAAAAGATTTTGAAATGATATAAATATAATTAATACTTCTAAATATTTAATTTATTTTTTAAAAATATCATTTTCATAAATGATGGGAATAACTCTAACACAAATTTCATTAACTTAATTCATCAATTACTTAAATCAATAGCAATAAATAAAATCTACACAAAATATTTAATATATATCTTATAAATATAAATCATATTATAAATTATAAATAAAAATATAATTAAAAATAAATATTTAATATATCTAAAAATTGGTGAATAACCAATTTATTTCGTATAACATCGCTGAAAGGAGATACAATACAGCATTGAACTGTTTTAAATACCATAGAAATTTCATTTTCTTAATGTTTGGTTGAAATATCCAAGCTGGAATTGGATAGAGATCGAAGTTACAACGACAGAACATGTTACATCCCCTTGACAGTTGACTATCGACTAGCCGCGGCCGGGAATAATGGATGTGTGTATGTGTTCTTATTATCATTCTTATTTCAAATTATTTTGAGTGAAATCACCTTGTACTCGGTCTGTTCCTATATAAGCGTCGTTCAAGGTTAAATTACATAAACTAAGGTAGTGAGTTTTAGTTAAATTTTTTTTTTTTATATCCTCATTTTTCTCTCCATCATTTATTCTCTCTCTCAATTAATTTTCACTGTTAAACATGCAGCAGACTTTTTAATCACATCATTTATTCTCTCTCCAAGTAGTGGGTGATATATATTATCTCCACCGATACATGTTCCATTTACTAATCACATACATATTTTCTCTCTCAATGATACAAACGGAACAATACATACATGTGTTACCCACACAAAAACAAAGAGTAAACCCACCAAAAAAAAAAACACAATACATGCGGCTATAACTATTGGACTTCCAATAAAAAATTTAACTTCCCTCCAATACTAAAATACATTTACCAACAAAAAAACCTTTACCATTTTCTTCTTGAACCTTCACACAACCTTTATATTTTTTCATAACTTAAGGTTTTCTATTTTGCATGAACAGTAAAATTAGGAGTCTCATTATTTATATACACGTTGCACTGGTGAGAGAGAGACATTGGGACTAGTATTAGTAACGTTAAGCAGATTTTGGGAGAGGAGGAGTAATTAATTTTGTTTTGGGAGAGGAGAAGTAATTAATTTTATGAAAAATAGTATATAGGAGTAAAAAAGGGTATAATTGACTAAATGCAACAAAATGACAGTTAAATAGTAACAAATTTGTCCTAAAAACTGAGGAACGGAGGGAGTAATTATAAATCTTTAATGTGTAAATGTAATCTAGGCGAGTTACACGGAGCATGTCATGTCATGAAGTTGGAAAGGTTTTATCACCCTTCCAATGTGGTCCACTAACACAATGACATGTCATCAGGTACTGTTAATGTTTTTCATTTTAGAATAAAAAATTACACTTCATCACCGTGAAATTTATCAAAAGAATTACTAGCATTTTTGTTTTCTCAACATTTTCAAATATATGATTTTAGTCCCTTAAAAATTTTAATTACACATTTAGTCCTCTAATTTGTTAAATTATGGAAAATCAGTCTAAACAGACTAAAAAGGACTAAGTCTAAACAATCTAAAAAAGACTGATTTTGAAAAATTTAATAAATTAGCGGACCAAATATGTAATTAAAATTTTCGAATGACCAAAATCATATATTTGAAGAAGTTGAGAGTTGAAAAGTACAATTAAGCCTTATCAAAATAACAACAAATCTCAAACATGATGATAAATTACATCCCACCCTAATTTTTAGTGTTGACTAACCAGTGACTTAACATCGTTAAGTCATTAAAAAATAAAAAATTATTTATAATTAGTTATTTGATATTTATACATTAAAAAAAAGTTTTTAAAAATTAATCTTAGGCTTTCTTATTTACAAAATAAATTTAGATTTTTAATTTGAAAAATAAAATATACAATTTGAATATCTTATAAAAATTAAGGAATATAATTCATTTGTCAATCTATAATAGATTTACTTTGTTCAAATATATATTTTGTTTACCAACATGTGGTTGGTCCGAGTGGTAAGAGACTCAGACACTTTAAGCAAGTGGTCAGAGGTTCGAATCCTGACTCTTGTGTATGGAGAAAGCCTAGTTAGGAGGGGAGAACCTACCTTGAGTGTCCAACAGGTTCCCCGACGGAGATTAGTCACTGCTAAAGGTGGTGGATACTTCGTACGTATGTC
The DNA here is from genome assembly GCA_039655645.1 of Ammopiptanthus mongolicus. Classification (NCBI taxonomy): domain Eukaryota; kingdom Viridiplantae; phylum Streptophyta; class Magnoliopsida; order Fabales; family Fabaceae; genus Ammopiptanthus; species Ammopiptanthus mongolicus. The sequence continues at coordinate 108,048,781 of CM077344.1, read as the reverse complement.
ATGATTACAATATATATATATATATATATATATATATATATATATATATATATATATATTGTTGGGGACTGCTACAGTACCCTTACTATATCAAGGGTTTTGGTACCTCGGAGTTGGGTACCAATATTTAAAAGTGTTAATGGTTCCAAAATTTTTTTCATCTTGTCTTTTATATCGAGAAATGCAAGCTAATCTTCTTTTAGCCTTAGTAAGAATATCTTGTTCTATTTCTTTAAGGGCTATATTTTCTTCACGCAATATTATTCCTTCAAAATGTTTTATCTTTTTTCTAAGATAATTCATAGCTTCTTTGTCTTCATACATGAGGATAACATTAAATCCTTCTATGAGCGTTATTATTTTTCCTGCCATATGTAATTCTAGTTCTTCTATATATTCTATCATAAAATTATTTCGATATTTTTCAATTGATTTTCTAATAAAATTAATCGGTTTTCTTGCCAAAGTATGCCTTTTTCAATTAATTTCCTGGCTTGTCCATCTATATAATCTTCCTCTTTGTGCTTTAACAAGTTGGACAAGTATGCATATTCATCTTTCAGTTGTAATTTCAGTGTTAGTATTTTTTTCTTTTATAGTTGTAAGTGGTTCATTTTGACTCATGCTGCACAGTTTTCTTTATGTTGCTAGCTGTTTGCATTATATAGCTTTGATACCAATTCGTGGCTGCTTTTTAATCATAATTATAGCTTTTTAATCTGCTTTTTAATCATAATTATATTTTATTTTTTATATACAATTTTAAGTTATTAACTTGACTGACTAATTTATTAATATTATCTTCCTTACTTTTATCGGGTTCTAAAAAAGTAATGGGCCTAGGTATGTAGGGTATTTTTAAAGATTCAGTTTTCTTTAAAAAGGTTCCTAGTTCAGTTATTTCATTTTTACGTGGATAATAAATTTTGCCAATGTCTTCAAATAATTGTGGAACATTTATTCGATCATTATTTCTAAAAGTAATGCTGTGGTGTGAATTTGTTAAAGCATAATTGACACAATATGTTACCGAGAATATTTTATCTCCTAGTCTCATTAAATTTTTTCTTAAAAATTTGTATTCTAATATTAATGATTGATCTAATCTCTGTGTATTTAAAGGGATACCAATATTTGGATGAATTTCAAATTTTAATTTTTCATAAGCTAAGTTTCCTTTTATAACTCCTAATATTTTATCTCGTGTATCAATTATTCTTTCTTCTTTTAAAATTAACTCTATCGGAGAATCTATTCCTTCTTGGAAAGTTGCTTTAATTAAGATTTGAACTGTTCCTATATGTATATATCCTATTTTTCGTCTATGTGCTTCTATTTTTAAATTTTGCCTTAGTTCTGAAATCCTTTTTCAGTTTAGTAGTTGTATACTTGTGAGGCCTTGAGCTTCTGTTATATCTATAAAAGTTTCTGTGATTATTTTACCATAGTAAATAATATTTTCTTTCTGAATAAACCTTTTCATTATTCCTCCTAATTTTTCTTTTCCTTTCATATTTGCAGTTTTTAAAAGATCTAATTCTTTTTTTTTGTATTTTTTGAAATAAACCAGGATTAATAAGAATACTTCCTTGATAATTTTCACCTTCTTCAGTAATTTGAAGGTGTTCTACATCATTATTTTCTATTATCTTAGGTTCCATGATGCTTATAAATGATATACTAAAGATTGTAAAAGTATAGTCATACCTGATTGAGGTTAACGAGCGAATAGTTCCTTCTGGTCCACTGCTGCTTCCGCTTTACTGCTTCTAAATGAGTGTATGAATGATCTTAGAGTATTGAAAAGTAAATGGAAGATTTATAAATAAAAAGAGTAATTTATTTGATGAAAGTAGTTACAGGGGGTGGTATCAACAAATACCTAGTTTCCTCTAAAAGGAGACTAACAGCTTTCCTCAACTTGAGAAAGCTCGGGTGAGAGTTTTCCTCCAGATGATTCACTCTGCTTTGCCTCAGCATAAGAGGACTTATTTATAAGCTAAGGGATTATTGGCTATGTACATTATTGTCCCTAAAGCACGTAAGTGCTTACATCAGAAAACTAATAATTTACATGTTGTCGTCACTGCTTACATCATTCTTCAATTATTGCTTTGTCTTCGGAATCTTTTCCTTGTGGCTGACAGCTAGTAGTGGCTTCTGACGGGACTTGCTTTATACATCTTTCACATGCATGATTGCCATTTTCTTTAATTATTGAACAAAGTTTGTTGAGGACAGCTGGGCAATAATTCATTGTGGGTCCTTCAAATGTATAGAAGGGCATCTCGAAGCTTGTTAGTAAGGCTAAGTCCTTTTCTCTTATAGGTTTTCCACTTGTTTTGCTTAGAAGTAAAGTATTTGGTCTTTTATACAGAGTTTTAATAAATAATTCCTTTCTAATGGTCTGACATTGTGAGTATATGTTGGCTAATTGGTGGGCTATGAAGTTAATAATTTGATCTTCTTCATAGTCTACTCCAGTAGGTTCATCCATTAATGGGAAATTGTTATTGCTGATTCCAATAAAGACTAAGTGCTTTGCTGGTTGTTTGGTGGTAAAATCTGGATAAGCTGAGTAAAATTTTAAGAAAATAGATCTTTCACCAGTAATATTTTTTCGAAACATTTGGACTGCTTCTTTAAAGTGATAAGGAAACAGATTAATTTCTTCAAGGTTGGGACTTAAATAAAGACATTCAATTAGTCCAAATTGGAACAAATTAAACGCTAAAATTGATGGGGCTCCAGGTGTAAGTACTGCTTTGGTAGCGAATAATTTCCGATCAATCATGTATATACAATTGTTTTTTTTCTTTTTCCGTCCAATGGATTAGTCTTTTGAGGTGTTCATCAAAATTTTCTTTTGAAAATTGGATTTGAAGAACATTCTTTTCTAGTAATTATTTGGAAATTGTCTAGAGAAGAAGGGATTCTTCCTAGAATTTTCAAGGATTTCCTTGGTTCTGGGTTTAAAGTGGTAGTTTCCGCAAAAGTTCTTGGTCCAAGATAAATTTCTTTACCTTTGATAATCTGGAAATCTTTTAGAGCTTTTTCTGCTTCTTCCTTTGTTGCATAGGACTTATGAATAACTCCTGGGATTTTCTGACAATGGGAGGTTGCTTTATGTCACTCGTTCTAAATTCCTGGAAATGGTTCGTTAAAAATAGCGTACCATTTTTTATTTTCTTCCTTATGAGCTTGCTGTTTAATTTCTGCTGGAATTGCCTTTTCTAAAAAGGACTTAGTTTCCAATTGTAAGTCTAGAACCTTTATGTCTGCTTCAATCAAGTCTAGTTCTCTCAGTTTTTGATCTCTAAGTGCTTTCTTCATCTCTCTTTGCCTTCTTAACATTTCTGTTGTTCCTCGCTCCATTCTGTTGATAAAATATCTACAAGGACATTCTTTTCTTCTTTAATATGAGATATTGAATAATTGTATTCAGATAATTTCATTTGCCATCTAATCAATCTTCCTTGCTTATAAGTGCCTTTGTGATTAATATTTTTAAATCCTGCAACATAAGTGGAATCGGTTCTGACAATAAATTCTTTGTCAAGCACATAAATTCGATGTTTTTCTAACATACGGATTAGTGCATTTGTCTCTTTTTCATGAGTGAGATAATTAATTTCACTGTCAGAAAATGTTCCAGACATCTATCGACATAGTAATTCCTTCTTTTGTCCAGGGGGTTTTGCTTTCATAACACCTCCCCAATATTCATTCGAGGCATCTGTTTCAATAATAATTAAGTCATCATCAGATGGATGATATAATTCGGGAAGATTTTGACATAAGTTCTTTAACTTAGTAATAATTGCTTCATCCTCTTCTGTCCATGGCCAGAGGGCGTCTTTCTTTAGCTTTTGCTAAAGGATTTTCTTTTCTGCTGCAAGATCTTTTAAAATCCTTCATTAGAAATATATGTTAGTAATCCAAGAAATCTTTGTAGATCTTTTTTATCTTTTAATTTTGTTGGAAAATTGTGAAGTTTTTCTAAAACATGTTTTTGCATTATTATTTTTCCTTTTTCAATCTCTAATCCTAAATAATTAATTTTGTTTTGTACTAAAACAACTTTTTTCTTGCTTAAGACTATTCCATGTTCTAAACATTTAAACTAAAGCGACCTTATTAAAATGGTCTTCTAATTATTTATTTGTAAAGACTAGTATATCATCAATATAAATAAGACAAAAATCCTTATAGTCTTTGAGTATTGAATTCATTCGTCTTTGAAAGATTCCTAGTGATTGTTTCATTCCCATAAGGAGTACATTCCATTCATATTAACCCTGAGAACAACTGAATGCTGTTAAGGCCTTGGATTCTTCTGTTAACCTTATCTGATAAAAGCCTGATTTACAATCGAAAGTACTAAACCAGTGCATATTTCTGATTCGTTCGATAATTAAATCCTTCCGGGGAAGAAAATATGCATCTTCTTCCATTGTTTCGTTTATCTGTTTATAATTTATTACCATTCTTCTTTTGTCACGCTTGATTTCAATATGGTTTCCTACGTAAAAGGTTGAGGCAGAGTATTTGCTTTTGGATGGTCTAATTAGGGCCTGTTTGGTAAAATTAGCTGTTAGCGGATAAGTTAGCTGATAGCGGATAACTTATAGCGGATAGCGGATGAGATAGCTGATAGCGGATAGCGGATAAGCTAGCTTATTTTTTGTGGAAGTGTTTGGTAAAACTAGCGGTTGAACTAGCTGAAAAATATAAAAAGACATAAAAGGACATCTTCATTAATGATTTTACATAAAAAAGAGAGAAGAGAATAAAGGTAAAATTAAATGTAGATAATAAGGATAAAAGTGGAAAGAAAATTGAAACGCTATAAGCTATAAGCTCAAACTCTATTTCAAGTAGCGTCTGGAAAAAATGCTATAAGCTCGTGAAAAAACGCTATCAGCTCGTGACAGAAGCGTTTACCAAACGGGGCTACTTTCTCATCCGCTATAAGCTATCTGCTATAAGCTCGTAAAATTGCCATGCCAAACAGACTCTTAATCCTTTTTCCATCATTTGCTTAATATCTTCTGCAAATTCATCTCTATCTTGTTTAGGGTAAATCATAGGTTTTGCATTTTACTTCTTTGGTTGGATCTTTCAATTTTAATGTAATTAGTAGTATTTTTATTATTTATATTTGGATCTAAAGGATTTTCGCTACATACTTTATCCAGAAGTTCGTCAATATGGGCTGAGATTCTTCTATTTGGCTCTAGATTAATCAAGGCATAGCGAATTTTTTGACAAATGATAGTAAATACTTCACCACGTGTCAGCTTGCTAAACTCTGATTGTTTGGTCGAATAGGGGCATCGAGAGGAATGGACAATTGAGATGGAAAGTATCTCGCGGGATTGTATATTGCGTATGTAAGGTGTTCTAAGAGTAATATACTCTAAGTATTGACAAAAAGGTGCATAAAGGCGTAAGAAGTTATTTTCGAGAATTACATCGATTTCGGTTTCCTGCTGATAGAATGTTGGTACAGTAAATCGTTTATGTTGTATTTGCAGTGTTATTCGTTTGGCTACCCAAAATAAAGGGTGGATGGACTCATCAGCTATTTGCATTTTTAATGGTTTTTCTAGTGGTTCCCATTTATCAAATAATACTTTTGTTGCTAAGCAAATACTTGCACCTGTATCAATATAAGCTTCGGTTTCCTTATTACCTTTTTCAATTATAATTTTGATATAAGTACTATTCGGATTCTGTTTCTTTTGAAGATAATTCATCATGTTCAGAATATTCATAAATACTATCATCAGTGTTGCTTAATTCGTCTTCTAATGGTTCAAGGTTATATATTTTATATATCCTTTTTACTATTTTAGCCTTTTCTTTAAATTCTTTTTCTTTTTTCGGTGGACATTCATTTGCATAGTGTCCTTCTACATTGCATATCCAACATCTACACTTCTTTTTTCCTTGTGAGCAATATTTCTAAGGTGTTTGTTGTTTCCTAAAATATTTCTTCTTTGTATTTTTATACGTTTTTTTCTTAGGATAAGTCTTTTTTAATTTTGGTTTATTTTTATAGTATCTCCGCCTTTTTATAGGTCTATTGCAACCGTATTTTCCGGGTAATTCTACTTCGGCATGTCACAACAGATCACTTTTTTCCCTCTATTTAAATGTCTTATGGTTTCTCGAGTTGTACATTGTTCTCGTTATTCTTTATATAGGATTTGTATAATTCCTCCTAAGGTGTTTGCAATCTCATTCGGATTTAATTCCCATAATAATTTGATTTTAGTGTTGAGAGGAAAAGGAAGTTTGCCTATAAATACTTCTTTATACGTTTCCATTGTTGAGGTATTTAGTTGATAATAATATTTTTGATATTCACATACAAAACTTTCTATTTCACACATGTCACATAATTGCATTTGATTTAAGTGTGTTTTAGCTTTTTCATGTAAAAATTTACTTACTTCTGCATTATGTTCTATGCTAGCGTATCCTATAAATTCCTGATAAATAAGACTTATAATAAGTCTAGCAAAATCTTGGTTATTTGTCGTTAGGGTTGAGTATTGTTGCCATTGTTATTCTGATATGCTATCTAAGTATTTTTGTTCATTTCTTGTTATTTTATAAAGGATATAATTTTTTATTGATAGCATGTTTAGATTATTAAATTTTTCATCGGTGGCTATTAAAAGAGTTATTTCATTAGTCCATTGTAGAAATAGTTTTTCTTTATTTTTTACACAGTCAAGATTTAATATGTTTCCGGCTGACTTTATTTCGTATCTTGGTTTGAATTCGTCTTGAACTTTTGACCATTTATTATTTCTTTTAACATATCCTTTATTATGCATTGTTTCTTTCTCCATATTTTCCCATATTTCAAATATTTCCTTTCTTTTTCTTTTGGGTATCAGAGTACTACTTGACTCTCCTTATTGCATACGTATTTCGTTAAAATCTGTTTCATCTGAAGAGGAACTATAATTCAATATTACTTCTTCAGTTTCATCTATGGGATTAATTGGCTATGTTGTTTGTATTTAATTATATTCTTCTTCAATTATTTTTAATTGTTCAAGAAGTTGCTGAATTTCTTCTAAGTCGTTTGATCTTTTTATTGTTTCAATAGATTCATTTTTTAACCCCTCCATGTTGTTATTGGAGATAGTAATTTAGCAGATTCAGGATTTAATTTTTTAGTTATATTGTTTTGTTTGTCTAATAACTCCTTTAAATCTCCCTTGGTTATACATTTACTATTTTCTTCTTCTTCGAGTAATTTTTCTAATTGGTTAAGTATTTTCCTGATTTTAAAATCTTCTTCTTCATTTTCTATCTCTTTTCCTTTATTTATATTACTTAAAGTTTCATGTATGCTTGCTATTTCGGTTTGTCCTTTTTGTGTCTTTTTATACGTATATTCAGCAATTTTGGTAGTAGTTTCTATTAATAGAGTTATATTTTTATTCATTTCTTCTAGTATTTTTTCTAGTTCTTTGTATTTTTTATCAATTCCTTCTAATAGGCTAATAGTTTTTTCTCTATTCCTGAGGGTATCGGTACCCTCAGATCTTCAAAGGTACCATATAAAGTGCCTATATTGTTTAGCATACACTGTATCTATTATATTCATCTTTCTTTTTTTGAATCATTTAACAACTTCTAAACAAATATTACTTCATAAAATATATGGATTATTATAGTAGTTTTTAGTAATAAAGATAATAAAAATATCATTTAAATAGACATCTTTAAGTATAAGAATGAAGATAAATTTGTCTCTACCCTTTAAACAGTGATAGAGGTTGGAATTAAAATTCACATTCTTGTAAATACTTAAAGTATAAACTTTAGTGTAAAAACTAAAATATGTAATATATATATATATATATATATATATATTATTGTAATATTCTATGTAATGAATAGACAAAATAATTTGAAATAAGAACTTTGCTAAGAATCAACTAAATTTTGGACTCAATAAAATAAATAAATAAATGGAGTAAATAAGATTATTATATATATTTTTGTTACATAATGAATATAAGATATATTAATTATTTTTAGATTAAATAATATATATATATATATATATATATATATATATAAATCATAAATTATTCATAACATTCATCAAATTATACCGGTTTAATTTTATATCATAATTTGAGAAATTTATATTCGTTATTATACTCAAATATGCTAACATTTTTGTCATATTTATCAACATCAATTACTATAATAATTCATATATTCTATGGATTAAATAATTGAAGGCATGGTATTTATTTAGAAGTTGTTGAGCTAAATGACTAAAGAGCATAAATAAAATGAAAAAAAAATCGTTTTTAACATAATTGATATATGTTTTATATCCATTATTTGTTAGAGTGTATACTTAAAAAAAAATATTTGTTTGAATAAAATAAATATATAGTGAGCTGAAAAAATAAATACTTAAATGAATTATTCTAAATTTTGTAAGATTTTCAAATTATATATTTCATTTTTAAATTAAAAAATCAACTTTATTTTGTAAGCAAGAAAACCTAAGATTAATCTTTAAAAACTATTTTTAATGTATAAATATCAAATAACTAACTATATATAGTTTTTTATTTTTTAGTAACTTAATGGTGTTAAGTCAATGGTTAGTCAATACTAAAAATTGGAGTGAAGTGTAATTTATGATCATGTTTGAAGTTAGTTGTTATTTTGATAAAGTTCAAGGTAGTGAAATGTAATTTACTCTTCTTTTGATAAAATATTCTTATAATTTATTCTCAAGTCCGTTTTACAAAATTATAAGTTGAAAAAAAATGATTTTCATATAAATAATTTAGAGATTAATTTTAAATATTTTTAAGTGAAACAAAAGTTAATTTGTAATTGTTTATAATCATAAAAATAGTTTTAATGGGAAGCTAAAAAATAGCTTCAGATTTTTTTTAAATTAATCTTTTTTTCATTTTTTTCATTAATTTCAAAAGCTGAAACAAACCGCTAGTTTCATAAAATAAGTTATCATTTTAAAAAAAATGCATTTTGTACACAAAAATAGCTGAAACAAATGGGCTCTTAATCCCCAAAAAAAATAGCTTTTATTTAGAAAAGAAAGTTGTTTTAGGTTTAATCTGATATGTTTGGTAAACCTGATTAAATTATAAAATGGTTGTTTTTATAAGAAAAACAATTTTTAGAGAAGTTAGAAGTTTGAGTCTTATTTAAAATGTTGTTGGATTATTTTGAAACCAATAACATTTTTCCTATTTCAACTTTGCAAAGCTAACTAAAATTTTTTTTATCAAATTATACAAATAACTTCATAGTTTTTTGTAATTTATTGTATAAGAGTGATTTGTTTTAAGAGCTTAAACGATATAGATCATCTTAAAATCGATTTTCAACAAACACATTCAAACATAAAATTGATTCTATTACAATCAATTATTAAAATACTCATTTTTTCGTTAATAATCCAAACATACATTTAATATGTGAAGCGAAGAACAAATGTTATTTTAGATAATCCTAAAACCATTCAAAGAACCGTTTCTACGATTGAAATCATAGACAAATGCTATTGAACCTTAATCCATCACCAACTTCAAGTGTTGTTGTTATTGTAGAGGTAGAGGGTTGAAGACGGACACTGTGAATACGAGTTGAGGTATAAGTCGTTGATTTGAAGCAGTAGTGGAAAGTATGCCCATGAGGAAAATGTGGTGCGCAACGAGAATTGAGGCTGCAACATTGAGATTTTGGTAATCTCTCCAAACGCATCTCGATTCCACAATAAGAAAAATATTCTATATCAAAATGTAATAGGAGTTTGCATATTTGATCAGCATCTTATATTCATTTATCCTCATTGGGAAGGTTTTGCCACCAACTCACATGTTAAGGGCAATCCTTCATTTTTTAGTTGTTTTCTTGAATCCAACAAAAACTTGATTCTTATTATAGGGTTCCATTGATGCAACCATACAAAATGATGAAATCAGGCAAAATGATATGTTATTTTATGTCGTTATGTTTTTTTTTTATAAATAAAGTACAAACAATGCTGTTTCATGCGTGATTTGCCATGTAGGAGTTGACATATGTGAGACATAATATTAAGTGTAATTAAGACACACTAATATCAAGCACCAAAGTGATCAATGGTGGGTAAAGTTAGAGACCAATTTTTCCTTTTTTCCCCTATAAATTTAGGATTGACCAATCAGGACAAAAGGAATTAAACATTGATTGAGAGCGTAAATTAGATTCACTACATCATAATTAAATCCTAAATTTATTTTTACAGTGCACATCAAAATTAAGTTTCAGCAAGGACAACTTGAAGAGTAAATACTAGTCGCAAAGCTGACATTAATTAATTAATTTAAGTTAATGGTAATAAAACGGTGCGTTTGAACTTCAATATGGGAGAATAGGAGACCAGCAGAATCGTGTCGTCGTGTTCTTCCCGGCCGGTGAAGCAGTTAGGGTTTGCATCCTATCCTTCCTCACAGTGAATGCAACTCAAAAACGCAATTCTTCCATTCTGTTTCCTTGTAGATTTTCACAGTATCGTTCGATACGGTACGATATTTTCTTCCCAATTTTCCAGCCTTTTGTCGTCTGATTAACCTTCGTATCTCACTTTTTAATATCATTTATCGTTAAAATAAAAATATGAAATTTATTGCTGTGTCATTGATTGGCTATAGCGTCAATTGCATATCTTTTCTTTTTCTGTCATTCATTAGTTATGTGTGGTATTTGGGCTGCCGATAATAATAAATAAATAAATAAATAAATAAATAAAATTGATTAGGGATGTGAATGTTGATAGAGTAGTAGTTGATCAATTTTGTATTCCATCGACATGGGCTTTCTGTTTGCTGTCATCATATGTGATATATAAGCCATTCCAGGCTTCCTTTTTGTTGAGGAAATGTGGACATGACTGCTTTTTTTTACTACTATTATTATGAATCATCATTCATCAATCGTCATTATTGTTACTGTTGATATTTTTCATATATTTTGACAGTTCTTTATAAAATTTCTTGTTCTATTTGTTTGTGGCAGCTAATTACTTTTCATTTCGTTTCCCCCCTAAAATATAGGGCACATGATATCTTAAGTTGGTCACTGCAAAAAAAAATTAAAAAATAAATAATGTCTGAAGAGGCTGGATCCATGTTGGTAGTTTATGATGATCCCTCTGACCAACGGTCACTATCTCTGGATGATACAAGCAGTACAGAGGAATCTCCTGATGAAACTAGGCTCTCCTTGGAAACATCTAATGATGCTATTCCTTATATTGGTCAAAGGTTTGCCACTCATGATGCTGCTTATGAATTCTATAGTGAATTTGCCAAGAGGTGCGGCTTCTCAATTCGCCGTCACCGTACAGAGGGAAAAGATGGTGTTGGAAAAGGACTTACTAGACGCTACTTTGTTTGTCATCGTGCTGGCAACACTCCTGTCAAAACTTCAACCGAAAGTAAACCTCAAAGAAATAGAAAATCTTCTCGATGTGGATGCCAGGCTTACATGCGGATAAGCAAGACAACAGAATTTGGAGCTCCTGAATGGCGTGTGACTGGTTTTGCGAACCACCATAATCATGAACTTTTAGAACCAAACCAGGTTCGATTCCTTCCTGCATACAGAACTATTTCCGATGCTGACAAAACCCGAATCCTTATGTTTGCCAAAACAGGGATCTCTGTTCATCAAATGATGAGGCTTATGGAGCTTGAGAAGTGTGTGGAACCTGGATATTTGCCTTTTACTGAAAAGGATGTAAGGAATTTACTCCAGTCATTTAGGAAATTAGATCCCGAAGAAGAAAGCTTAGATTTATTAAGAATGTGCAGAAATATTAAGGATAAAGATCCTAATTTTAAATTTGAGTATACACTTGATACAAACAATCGTTTGGAGAATATTGCCTGGTCATATGCCTCGTCAATCCAGTTGTATGATATCTTTGGTGATGCTGTGGTTTTTGATACAACACACCGCCTGACTGCATTTGACATGCCACTGGGGATATGGGTTGGAATGAATAACTATGGAATGCCTTGCTTTTTTGGCTGTGTGCTTCTACGAGATGAAACTGTGAGGTCCTTTTCCTGGGCACTGAAGGTACTTTGTTTAATGAAGAAGTTATCATTACATTTGGTTTTTGATTCAATTTGTATTGTGGCCTCTTCGATTCCTTATTGAAATACTAATGTGGCTGGATGATAATAAATGAATGGAAGCCAATTTAAATCACTGCTATCGCAAAGAGTTTCCTGTTGAGTAATTTACCCCTTGGTAAATGTGTGTAAGCACCTTGTGCTAGTTTCCTTTTCTCTTCTTTTCAGTTCTTCTAAAACGGACAAGGTATTTTAATTGTGGATGAGAATTTCCTTTTCCTTTCTCCCCCTTGTGGAATCTATTAATTTTTTAAAAGTTATGCAGCTCTTTAATTTACATAGGTGTTTTGTTTTGTTTTTCTTTTTTTTTAATCACCTTCTTGGAAGGCTTTCTTAGGGTTTATGAATGGGAAAGCTCCACAGACTATATTAACTGACCAAAATATATGTCTCAAAGAAGCACTATCCACGGCAATGCTGACAACAAAACACGCCTTCTGCATATGGATGATAGTGGCAAAGTTTCCATCTTGGTTTAATGCTGTTCTAGGGGAGCGTTACAATGAGTGGAAGGCTGAATTTTATAGGCTTTATAATCTTGAGTCAGTTGAGGATTTTGAACTAGGCTGGAGGGAAATGGTTTGTTCTTTTGGGCTGCATTCGAATCGGCACATGGTTAATTTATATAGCTCACGCTCACTTTGGGCGTTGCCATTTTTGAGAAGCCATTTTCTTGCGGGAATGACTACAACTGGTCAGTCAAAGTCAATTAATGCTTTCATTCAACGGTTTCTAAGTGCACAGACTCGACTTGCGCACTTTGTTGAACAGGTATTATATCTTTCTGTCTCTCTTGGTTTGGATATCGTTAAATTGGTTTCAATGAGTATTTAGAGAGTTGAGTTGGGTTTGCATAATCAGGTAGCTGTTGCTGTGGATTTTAAAGATCAAACTGGAGAACAACAAACCATGCAGCAGAATCTCCAAAATGTTTGCCTCAAAACGGGAGCCCCCATGGAATCGCACGCCGCTACAATCCTCACTCCTTTTGCCTTTTCAAAGCTTCAAGAACAACTTGTGTTGGCTGCACATTATGCTTCTTTTCCAATTGAAGATGGTTTTCTTGTGAGGCACCACACAAAAGCTGAGGGAGGTCGGAAAGTTTACTGGGCCCCTCAGGAAGGAATTATTAGTTGCAGCTGCCACCAGTTTGAGTTCTCTGGAATACTATGTAGGCATTCTCTAAGAGTTCTTTCAACTGGAAATTGCTTTCAGATCCCAGATAGGTATCTTCCAATTCGTTGGCGTCGAATCAGTATGCCATCTTCTAAGCTTCTTCAGAGTGCTCCTAATGATCATGCTGAAAGAGTTCAATTATTACAAAATATGGTTTCATCTCTGATTACAGAATCTGCAAAGTCTAAAGAACGATTAGATATTGCAACAGAACAAGTTTCCGTTCTTCTGTCTCGCATAAAAGAGCAACCAATTTCATTACAAGGTGTCAGAGATATTTCTTCCATCAATAGGAATGCATAACTCTAGGATACAAGATATGGTTGAATTGGCAGTCTGTGGTTCAATGAGAGGTGCACTAAATTGTTTATGAGAAAGCTTGAGATTGGATTCGTCATGCTAGGTTGAAAGGGGGATAGAAGCTGTCTATTGGCTTGAAATTATTCTTCTGCAGTGACATTCCTGTAGATTGGTAAAAGCGAAATTGCATTGTATCACAAGGATTCTATGCTGTACAAATGTATAGAAATTTTGTTCGTATGCATCTTATGTGCAATCTCTACCTGTCATTGTTACAAAGTTAGAGGACATGATGTTTGTTTCGGGATTTTAAGATTCTAATATAAGAACCCTCTCAATACAAAGATCCCATTAAAATGAGCCAGACATTGGTGAAAATGTAACGTTAGATTTCCAAAATCTGCCCCTTTTTACCGATCATTTTTGTCTTTCCTTCTACCTTCAAGTGTTTGGATACTCATCGCCTAATTGGGCTCGTTTTCTATGTATCACAATTTACTTTTGACTCAGCTAAAACGCTTGAGCAGCAGCAGCATGATGAGGCCGGATGAGAAGAGTCAATTGACGAGATTAATATTCTGAAGGTTTACGTAGCTTCTACTTTTATACTCCGCAGACATACATGCGCAAAATTTTGACATGATATAATCATACAGAAGTGGATCCTATGTACATATTAATAGGGTTTTGACTAGAAAGTAACAATATTTTAAAATTGTTGCTGTATTTGTATCGGAGATGTATTGTATCATAGATTTTAAAAATATTTTTAATTTAGTTTACATCTTTTAATTATTATTTTTATACCAATGCAAGTGAGATACGTTTAGGCAAATAATATTAGTTTATTGTGCCTACAATGGCTCAAGTTTGACTTATGAAATATTGTTGTATTATAAATATTAGAATTTATGTTTTTATGATAATATTATATTATTTTACACATTATATCTTGAGTTTAATTTTGATACAGTGTAAATTTTTTTTACACCGTCAACCAATCACAAATCATGTAATAGGTGACTTTTAAGATAGTTAGGATAAAAATCAAACATTTTTAAATGATGTTACAATTTATGATAGGTTGACAGTGTAAAGACTGACATTGCATTCCGTTTAATTGGTATGTACTATCAGTGTAAAGATTTTTTACACTGTCAATCAATCATAAATATTCATATCATTAAAAATATTTGACTCATATGCTAACTACCTTAAAAGTTACTCATACCATGGTTTATGATTAGTTGACATCATAGAAAACAACACTAAGAATGCATACGATTTTTTTTTGGTACAAGAGGCGGAAAAAAAAGAGAAAAGCTAACTATGGAAAAGAACACCTGGCCTATCCTTCAGCAGGATGGACTCCATGAGAAGAGGTGGCTTCTGCCAAACAACCCAATGAGAGTTGTGGCTAACACCATGTTTAGCAAGGAATTCTCCACAGGCATTGGCTTCCCTAAAAACATGCTTGATCTGCACCTTCCAATGATGTTGTAGGAGAGTTGTTATATCATGAAGAGTCGATGGATACAAATGAGGACCATGTCTATGCTTATCCAAGATTATCGTCTCTGCATCTAAAGAATCTGACTCACAAAGAACATCTTTATAGCCTTCATCCCAAGCAACTCGCAGGCCATGTTTTAGGGCTATAAGTTCCGCAAATAACGTGTCTCCTACTCCTTCATTTGCTGAGAAACCCGCAAGCCAATCTCCTTCATTATTCCTCAGTAACCCACCAGCACCTATACGATGATGAGATGATGGAATGAAAAACTGCCATCAGTATTAATCTTTTTCACTTGCTCCATCTGAGGGAGGAGGGGTTCCAACGCACCACAAGATTTGATCCCAATATCTGCTTATGCACCGGTTGGCAGAAGGTAAGGAACTCATGGTGGGAGTCCAAAATCTTCTTTATCACAGAGTCTATGCACCATTCATCATCCCCAAATAGCATGTGATTCCTCCATAACCAGAGCCACCCACCAAATCCTTGCAAGAAAAATGCTAGAATGGGGGCACACAATGAAGAATATCTTCCCCATTCCCTGAACATAGCTAGCTAGGCCGCGTTTGTGTCTTAAAGCATTATTGGGATATCTGCCAAAGGAGCTTCTGGACCTTCGCCTTGGTAAAGTGAGAGTCTCCCAACAATTCACCAAATTTCAACCCCTATGATTCTCATCTCTCTCCCAAATAAAGCCGCAGAGTCAATGTGGGTACAAATACACTTAGGTAAGAAATAGAATAAATGGGAATAGATGATGTCATTGACTTAGCTAGACAAATCTTCCCAGCCCTATTCAAAAGTCTCCCTTTCCTTTCCAAGTAGCCAATCTTTTCTTAATTTTTTCAACCACTCCATTATAAATATTTTTACTAGCCCTCCCTTGGACAAGAGGGAAACCAAGATAAGAACCTAGCTCTTTCACAAAACTAATAGAAGAAAGCGACGCAAAATCTGTCTGTTTTTGTCTATCCATCTTGGAGGAGCACATTGCTTTTGAGTTTTCAAAATTCACCTTTAAGCCGCTAGCATTGCAAAAATCAGACAGTGTATCTATAACAAGGTTCGCCTGAGAGTTCTTTGCTTTACAAAAGAGCATAACATCATTTGCAAAGAATAAATGGGAAATACCCGGACCTCCCCAGGGCTCGCAAAATAATTCATTCACCCATTATCCATTTAATCCATCCATAAAAAAATCCATCCAATTCATTCATTTATAAAAAAATTAAGTGAGTTGGATTGGGTTGGATTCTTTTTTTAATAGATGGTTCATTACTCATCTATTGCTTTTTGTAAATCCGTCGGATCAGGAAAAAAAACATAATGGATTTTTTTTATCCATTCCAAAATATTTTTCACAAACCAAAAAAATCAGTGAGAAGATAGGGACCCCCTTCCACCTTATACTCCAAGCATTTTGGACTTTTGGAATTGGTAGCCAAACTTCATGGAATATTGTAAACAGGACCGTCTTAAACATTTTGGGGGCCCTGTTCTAATCTTAAAAATTAGGCCCTTAATAAAAAAAGGATAATTTTAATAATTAAATATTATTTCAAAAAAAAAAGGCAATCTTAAATATTATTTCGAAAAGGACAATTGTTCTAATCTTAAACACCCACTTCAGGACAATAAATACAAAGAAGATTATTAAAATTCTACCAATACAACTTCAAGCTAATATCAATCTTCTAACTACTTAAAAAGAGCCTTCTTTCTAACACATTTTTTTTGGTCAAAATAAATTTTGGGGGCCCCAAATTTTGGGTCAAATTTGAGGCCCTGTGCTATTGCACTCCTTGCACGCCCTTATCGACGGCCCTGATTGTAAAATGTAGAGTTAAATATCAAAACAAACTTTCGTGATGATGATTAATTATTAGGGGACATATAAGAGGAGTGATAGTGTTTGTTGCTAGTGATTCTTGATTACCTACTCTTCTCCATGTTACACCTCAGATTCTCAACATGCAATGACATAGAAAATTGGCATTAGCTTGCAGTCTTGCATATACCCCAGTTGCTTAGGCATTGAATTTAACCTCTGACGTTTCAAAAGTCTTTCTAACAATTTTTTTCTCATAATCTTGGACCGGCACGACCAACAACCGACCGCCTACCGGTCCGCCAGCCGACCGACGGCCCAGTCTATAGGTTGTATGTGAAAAATATTAAAATAAAAATGGATGAGTCGGATATCCATCCGTATAAAAATGATTAATGGATGAGTTGGATGGATTTTTATTAAATGGGTCATGGATGGATTGGATTTTTTTAATACAGTTTTAATGGATCGAAATGGATGATGGATTGTTTTTGACCCATCCATTATAATCCAAATCAAAATCCATCCGACCCATCCGTTTGCCACCCCTATCCCCGGGAGACAGTAACTGGCTGCTAAACTCCAAAAGAAACTTTGTGTTGGATATAGAGAGTCCGCCTCTCTGTAACGTCCTTCGTTACATTAGTAACCCAAATTAATAATTTAAATAATAAAAGAAGGTAAATAAAATTTATCACAAATATATACTGAATAAATACTTAATATAATATTAATCCAAAATAATTGTTTACATTAATTCAAAAACGAAATAACATAATCCGTTGCAAAACCTCAAAACAGGGCGTCTATAACATCTCGCATAAGGAAATAACTAAAAGATAATAAAGGTTCTCATGGCATAAGCCATACAATACTAACCAAGCTCTAAAACTAAAGAGATGGTCTTCTAAGCGTTTGGCTGCTCAACAGGGACGTCCTCAGGCTCTGAAAACAATACTAGTAATGAGATATAAAATCCCAGTGAACAGAAATACAGTTTAAAAGATTTTCACAAAAGCATTGTTTTCAGTCGGTGCGGTAACCGAAAAACTAACCATGGTACCCGCTATTTTCAGTATAGTATATAATAAAGTAATAATTATATAAATTATTATTGGCAATAAACAGTCATCATCAACACATCATAATTCAAGTATGTCAAAGTCTCACCTATCAAATAATCTCAAATATCCTCGTATGTCATATGACTTTCAAACTCCACATAACAATGACGTCTCATTGCCTACCTTACTCATGAAGGTATTTCGATGTCACCTTCTCTTCAGTGACATTACTCATTTCGATACCAACCATTGTACACTGGCGGTATTACTCATTTCGACATCCCAACATTTGGCGATGTTACTTTCGATACCCATCATGACGGTATTTCATATTTCGACACTCCAATCCATTGGCAGCGTTACTTTCGATACCCCTATCATAGGCGGTATTGCAGCAAACAATATTCAACATATTAACAGTTATTTTCGACACCTCAATTCATTGGCAATATTACTTTAGATACCCTTATCATAGGCGGTATTGCAGCAGACAACATTCAACATATTAACAGTTATTGAATCATGTCAATATCACAAATATCATCAAATAATGCATATATAACATGCCAATTCAACCAAATCACGTATGTATCATATATATCATGGCTTCAATCTCAATAATAAACATTTAATTGACAACAGGAACACCTTAAAAGTAAAACCCCCAAATTTGTAAAATCAGGATTTGATCAAACCAGGATTATTTTCCAAAAAGCATGTTTTTAAAGCATAACCCAAACCCCAAGACAATTTGCACAATGGAAAGAATGAGAAAGAGTATTTCTACTCATATTTTGAAGACCTTCGAAAAGTTCTAAACATTTCATATAAGGAATCCTATTAATAGAGCTTCTTCTTCTATCACATAAAGTAAGCACACTCTTTATCTGCTGCATGCAGTGACCTTGTTTCTCCTACCGCGCTATCCCTACTTTTATCTTGCTGACGGCGCTACTTCTATTCAATATTACGTGAGGTTTTGGTGTTTTTCTAAACCCTTACAAACTTGTAGTGCCTTATATTTGGCTCAAGCCAATTCACAATTAAGTGGGCCTCCTTGCTTTTGTTTCTTCTCTAAAGAATTCTAATTTAAATCTTTCACACCCCTGTGCCCGTGAATTCTAATTTGGCTCAACCAAATTTCTATTTGATAACCTGATAACCATGGGTGGTTATTTTTTTTTATTCTTTCCAATCACTTTATATTGGGCCGCTGCATTTTTGTTATAAAGAAGGCAATTCTTTAGCTTTCCCACACGTGTTGTCTCATTTCTTCACTTTTTAATTAAATTGATTTACACTATACCATTTAATAACTTAATCTTTTTATCAAATTAATTATATTAGAATTTTAGGATGTTACACTCTCCATACAAAGAACAAACAAATAGGGAGAAAGTGGGTCTCCTTGCCTTAAGCCATGAGAGGGTTTGAAGCTATCCATCTTCTCACCATTCCACAAAATAAAGAGGCTAGAGGATTTAACACACCACATAATAAGAGAAATAATATTTGCCGGAATTCCAAAATCCACCAGAGTTAATTCAAGAAAATCCCGACTAATTTTATCAGAGGCTTTCTCCAAGTCAACCTTAAAAGCAATGATCCCATTCTTAGCTTTGAAGTGGTGCTTATAATGAATTACCTCTTGGACTAAGATAGCATTATCTTTGGTACCATGACCCGAGATAAAACTACTTTGAAGAGGACCAATAAGCTCATCCGAGAAAGGTCTAATTCTTTGGGCAAGTACCTTAGTGATAACTTTGTAGGCCACATTACATAGGCTAATGGGGCGAAAATCTTTAAGCCGGATAGGATGCTCAATCTTTAGGATTAAGAACAACAAGAATCCCATCTATGCAAGTATCCAGAAGACTCCCATTAAAAGCATTTTTGACAAAGTTCCAAAGGTCTTCCTTAACCATATCCCAAAATCTTTTGAAGAAAAGGGGTTGAAAACTATTTGGACCTGGGGCTTTAAAAGACTTCATACTCAACACTGCCCTACGCATCTCTTCTATACAAACCTCGGCCATTAACAAATTAAAAGCATCTTGGCTAAGCTTGGTATGAAGCGGGGCAGAAAAACCTTCAGGGTTGGAGCCAACAGGAGAGGCAAACAGGTTCTCGTAAAAGGACATAACTTCTTCTTTTAAAATGCGAGGGTCATCACACCAATCACCATTATTAAGATAGAGACCATGAACCTTGTCTCGCTTCCTACGAACAATAGTTTGAGTGTGAAAAATTCTAGTGTTGCGGTCACCAAACTTCACCTACTTCTCCCTAAACTTTTGATACCAGAGCATTTCCTCTTGCTTAAGAACTTCTGTACATTCCTTTTGGAGGTCAGCAAAATTGATTTTTTTTTTTTAATATAAAAGTGAAAATGCTTCCAAGTGATAGGAACATTTGCTCGTATCACTTTATCATCATTCCGTTAACACCATTATTATCACGAGAAGATTTGCTGCATTGTAATCACCACCACTATATATCACTCCACAATTGATTCAGTTCTTATTTTCTGAAGATTTCCATACATACAAAATTCACCAAATGAGGTTTTGAATATAAAACCGCATTAGAAGAACTGGTGTAGATAAAAATAGAAGCAGTCTTCGGCCTTGAAAGATGGGCAACAAGCTAAATAGAATCCAATTGCTTTTAGCGGATGGTAATGGTGATGAAATGCTACACCATCTGAAGAAAGGTTACTTAACAAAGAACGTTGTTTAAATCTTGGTTAGATTGACATATGGATCATCAGCATGGTGGGATCATGATGGGAAAATCAATGCATTGATTCATCTGTTACTGTTACTAAGAAGCTCTTACACAGGAATGTAGGCTATGAGCTTGTATATATATATATATATATATATATATATATATATAGTGGATAGTTGAGGGTTGTCCAGGCTTGCTTGGGGTCATTATAGCAAAGGCGCTGGAGAACGTAAAAAAATCTTATACTGTAGCTCAGAACTTCGCACCAGAGAATATAGGTCACGCTAATATCTCAACCAATATATAACATTATGATCGTATAAGCTGAGTAACATTATGATCAATTCAATTCTTACTCTGCATGAAACAACTAGTATGTTAGTATTGACAACTTCAATTTTATTGAAGTTATGCAGCATTTTATTCTCCAGATAGAAATGACATTTGTCAGAAACCTAAAACGGATCCTGATTTCATCAATCCTACCTAAGCAATCTTTCATTTATTGATAAATAAATAAATAAATAAAATTGAATTAAAAATCAAAAGCAACATACCGGAATCTTGCATGATTAATATAACATTAGAAAACCTTATTCCTTTAATTACAATTTTGTGACTAAAAGACTATTCCTTTGGTCACAAATTATATAGAAATGCAAAGGAAAAGCCCACCAAAACTTTGACAACCTATTTTTCTCTTACTCAGAAGCTGTACATTTGAATCCTCCACGTCTACATTAACATTTCACCTACTGTTACTCTCTGCTCAGTTCTCAAGATTTCACCCTGATCTAACAGTAATCCAATTCCCTGATGACCCAACAAGTGCACTGTCTTCCCGTTGCCATATTGTTGTTGCTTTTGGTTCATCATAGCAGGTGAGTGAGTTTCTTCTGATTAAGAAATCATTCCCCTCTGGACTTTCTAAATCATAAGTATCCTCAAAACTTTGAACCTCTAAGACACTTGCCGGTGAAGAAGCATATTCTTTCTGAGAAGTTCTTGTTGAATTCCTTGAAACAAATGGATGGCTAAGTAACTCCTCAATGGTACACCTCTTTTTGGGTTCTCTCTCCAAACACCTGGTCAAGAAATCCAAACCCTCCCTTGAGAAATGGGTTGGAAATGGAGGCACCCCATCACCATGGGCAATCCTGAGCATAGCAACCATTGGATTTGAAAGCTCACCAGCCCAGGGAGGACTTCCAGTAGCCATTTCAATAATTGTACATCCCAAAGACCATATATCTGCAGCAAAATCCAGCATCTCATTCCTCAATACTTCAGGAGCCATCCAGAGAGGAGTCCCACCAACAGAGAGCCAAGGATTTGCCAAACCTCCATCACCCTTTACCCTTGTAGCACATCCAAAATCCGCCAGCTTGATATTCCCAGATGATCCCAAAAGCACATTCTTGCACTTAAGGTCACAATGCACAATTCCATGTTGGTGAAGGTGCTTTAACCCGAGTAGAATTTCTCTAGTATACACCCGAACCACCTCTTCATCTAATGACCCTCCAAACTTGTGTGCCACATCTGCCAAACTACCCCCTGCCATATACTCCATAAAAACATTGAGGTTACCTTGGTCTTCCTCTGTCCCCAAACATTGAACAATATATGGGGATGAACTTAAAGTCTTGAGGATTTTGACCTCATTACCCATAGCCTCACGTCCAGCCCCTAAATGTGCTGATTTCACAACAAAAAGTCCACCACTGGATTTGTTCATAGCCAAATAGACAGTTCCAAAAGATCCAGATCCAACCAATTCGCCCTTCACCCATTCACTAGGTTTAGGCCACATCGATTGGCACATACCGCGTCCCCCTTCCATCAATTATCAAAAGGGCACCCCAAAAATCGTTGATCAGTCTTGAATTGAGAACAAAACCTCCCAACTCAAAATATGAAAATTTGAAATTTGAAAAAATCATACAATCTGCACAATTCCCCTATTCACCAAACTTGGAAAATTTTCTAGATATAGAAATACAAGAAGATGAATTACAAAGGCTCCAAAAAATACCCACTAGAGAAAAGAGAAAAAAGGTTGATCTAATCACACAACCCTTTTTGATTGCAAATTACCGACACTAAAATCAAACCCACAAACAGACAATTCATCACTTACTTTCAACCCCACCCATGAAATGAAAAGAAATGAACCATAAAAAAGAAAAGTTGAATGGAATGGAATGGAAGGAACCTATGTATGTTATGTGAATGAATACCTTAGTTGCTTTGCAGGATTTGATAAGAAAATGAGGGTGGAGCGGTTTCCCAGAAATCGGAAAACCGCGCCCTAAGGAGAGAAACCCCCTTCTTTTTTTATTACCAAATTCCAACGCTCTTTCTTTCTTTCTTTCTTTCTTTCAGGTTCAATTCTCAGTTTTGGTTGAGAAAGAAAGAGACAAAGCCAAAGAATACTCCTCCTTCCTATTCTTTGCTAATCCTCTTATTTATTAAATAAAAAACATTAAAAGTTCTTTATATTTTTAAGATATATATATTTTTTGAAACATATATTTTTAAGATATTAAATATGGATTTAATTGCATTAAAATTCTTGAGGGAGGACGTGCAGTCCTACCCGATTCAAGGGATTGTTCTCCACAGTAGTACATGGGGATTTGGAAATCCAAAGAAATATAAATTTAATTGATATATATAATTAGTGTAAAGATTTTTTATATTATCAACAAATCATAAATAGTCACATCATGAAAAATATTTCATTCTTATCCTAATTATCTTAAAAGTCGTTCATACCATGATTTTTTTTATTGATTGATACACTACATATCAATTAAACTCGTTAAATATATTACTTTTTAGCTAATAAAAAAAATTATTATTTTTTATTTAATATTTTATTTATTTTATAAAATAAAAAAGTGGAATTTAACAAAATTCAATAATTCAAAATCTCTTGTTAGATGCTCTAGTGTTGGCTGTCCTTAATTCTCGGAACCTTACCTCCCGTGTTTGGACAGAATGGTTTATCGTTTACCTGCAAGCGTAGCGTAGGACAGATGTTTTTACTTTTTTATATTTTATTTAACATTAAAATCATTACAAAAATAAAAAAACACTATAACAGTACTATAATTAGAATTTGTTTGTTATATATTGTTAGTGTAAAAATAAAAAAAATCTACAAGAAGCATATGGTGAAGAATTCCGTAGTACCTTACCAAAGGGTGGAAGAAATAAACAACATAACAGAATATCATATGCATAAGGCATGCATTCATAAAAGTTATATTATTTTGTTTTGGGTTAATTGCAGTTTTGGTCATTCAAAATTGGACAAATCTGGGTCGTTGAGGATGGCACTGTCAGAACTTCCCCTGGAACATTTGAGGATTACAAGAATGAGTTGTTGAGAGAAATTAAAGCTGAAGTTGAGGATTGAGCTTCCTTTTGTGAGAACGATTTGAATATAGCAACAACATCCCTATATATATATAGGGATGAGTTGCATCCTTCAGATGCCAGATTTTGCCTCCCGTATTCCCTTTCTTCTTCACCTTCTATTCTATTCTACAACCGAGTGTATTTATGTTGCGGGAAATGCTGCTTTAGTGAGACTAGCAATTTTATGCTTTACCGAAGTAAGTCTAGTGATATGAATAAATGAACATCTGCATTTACCCAAAGTTGTTTAGGTCTTTCTATCCAACAAATCATCTCATGGTGATATTTATTGATTCAATTTCATCAAGTACAATATCGCCTCAATTTTACTTAATGTGATGAATCACGGAACATATCTAGTGCTGCCGTATTCATTCAGTGTCCCAGCCAGCCATTCATGATGAGTCTTGTTGGAAGACCTCCCACCTACCTCCTGATCTCTTCCACCATAATCAAGATGCAACACCAATTTTTACGGAATCAGATCCTCTCCATTTTGTTCTCTTTATTTTTCCTTTCATGTAGGAGAGAGATAGACATAAATATTTTTTAATAATTTAATTTGTTTTAAATAATAAAAATATTTAAAATAAAAATATCTTCTTTATATTTATCTATCTCCTAAATGAAGATTGCTATTTATCTCCTAAATGGAGAGGACCTCAACTAATTTCTACCAGTCTACCTATATTACAAGGCAATTGCTCCGATGCCCTTCAAAATGGAAGGGCATTGGTACCTTTCCATGGTTGACCAATAGTTGAATAACAAATGTTTCACTTATTCCATGCCATGTTAGTTGGTCGATCCTATTAAATATTGCATAATAGTCCTTAGAATTATTATCGTACTTTTCAACCCTCGTTTCATCTAATCTCGGCTTTTCTTTTTGATTTGAACAAGAACAAACTCAATCTTTGTTACCGAAGATCCCTTATATCCCATCTTTCTCTTAGCCCCTTTTCTTCCATTGTGATTCTTACCCTAACCCTCTTTCGTTTCTGAAAGCTCACAGTGAAGGGAGTTAAGCTCTTAATTATTCATTTTTCAAAAATTTGCATATGAGCATGTCAGTTGTATTATGTTGGTTATCATCTCTCTCCACTGACTCCTCCCGTTCTCATTGTCTCAAGTGCCATCACTGCAACCTATAAGATCCGAAGGAAGATTGAGTTCCACACCAAACACGTCACATGCACCAGGTAACTATTCTTCTTCCTCCATGTCTGATTGCTACAGGTTCCTTTAACAATTTAAGAATTCCTTTAATTGTCGTTGTTTTCGATCAAGATAGACAAAGAATTTTGAATTGAAGCTCTTAATTTTCTGAGTGTATTTAGATTTTTTGTTTTATTTTTATAAGGTTTGTAGGATTTCAAATTCCTTGACATCTATACTTAATTTATAGACATGCTTTGATTTGAGTTTGCTCTCTGTTTTAAAGTACGTTTAGTACACAGAATTAATTTTTAATGAATTTGGGGAATCGATAGAATATTCTTGTTTCAACATCCGGTTCTCTTAAAATCAAAATCTATTATGTTTTCTCCTAGTATTCCAATTCTTAACACCCCACTTTGTTCTTTCTTCTAAGTATTCTCTAATTTCTTATGTATTTCATGAATTGCTTTGTTGCTATGACAGATTTGATGCATATCAAGCTACTGGTTGCTTTAATCTTCTTTGCTCTGGCTTTATACAAATTGACGGTGATAGAGCATTGGGAGCAAGCATCTACCCAAATTTTTAACTACGGTTCTTCCCAATATGATATAAGAATCATGGTTTGGAAGGTCACCACATCCTTTATGTCTGAAATCTAAATAGATAAGCCGGAGGAAGAAGTAGCCAAATTGAGAGCAGGACTTAAACTGTTGGAATTTGATATTGAGTGGAAAACTTTATAGTCCTTATTTGTTTTTTAAGCATGCAGATTAAGCATTTGGAAAATGTAAATCAAATCTAAACATTATGTACATTGTTGATTTCCAGACAAATGTATAAACCAAATGTAAATTTTATATATATTGTTACTTTCTAGTGCAAAGTTGGTTGTTATATATATTGGAAATGTTGTTGCATTAGTTGAATCACATACAATTACTTTAACGAATTATCAAGCCACATGTAACCAGTTGATAATTGTTAGGTTTATTTAATTGTCAAGTTATATTTGTTTATATATTTAAAATTTGTAATTTATTATTCATAATATATAATATTACAGAAAGTTATATTTCAATAGCTTAAAGGGTGATAATTGTACTTTCAAATTTAGTTGTAACTTAGATAAGTTTTTTCCATTGTCAGCATAGAACAAGAGAAGAGTTCTTTCTCTCCAACTGTAATCACCGCACAGGTGCCCTTTACACTAAACACTCAACTTGAGCATATGTGTAGTTACATGTGAATGGAGAGAAACCAGATTGAAGAAACGTTTTCCTGTGAATAGCGGTGCATGTCCAAGTACAAAATTCTTAATGGGTGGTTGAATGGAAATACAACTTCTTCTATATATTATTTGTTTTGAACAATCAACCAACTTATATCCACTGTTGGGTTGCCAAACATGTTAAGAGCTATCAATAACAAACTCTATCTTTTGTGACAGATGTTAGAACCTTTACAAGCACGTAAAACTATTCACAATTCGGCTAACAACTTTATAAAATGGTGTGCATTATGCATTATCAATATTTCATTCAAAAATTAAGCTTCAACAATGTATAATAGTACTTGAGCAAAACATAGCTACGACATAGCACTACTCTCTGTCAAATTATGCAGATCATAGTAAGTCAAATTATTCATGATATCTTGAGAGAATTTCCACTTCAATGTCATATTATAAGCAACTTCAATCTTGAGAGAAATTATTTGGTGTTGAATTTGCCTGCGATTTCAAGTAAGAAAACAAAAAAGAAAGAAAAATTGAGTATATGAAATATAATAACAAAATAAAATGCATAATGAATTATCTAATCTGAGTCATATTAATATCAATTGTTGTTGGAACTTGACATCCAAGTAAAAATGGCACATTCTTCACATACAACAAAAAAGCAAATTAAATACATGTAATGCTGAACAAGATCATTTAAACTTCAAAAAAATTAGAAAGAAAAGTTAACTTATTATACCTATATATATAGTTGGAATTGTCATGGTGAGAATAAAGTGTCTTTGCTTTTTTTTGTTTTTTATTCTCCACACATCTTTGGTCTACCTTTTACACGAGAGGCATCATCGTCTTCTTTTTTATACCCTTGGCTTGAGATACATCATCTTTTTCAATTGAAGCAATGGCTGTGTCATTTGGTCTAACTTGGTTAGTTTAACAGTTTACATGACCAAGATAGTTGATCACTTTGATTCAAACATATCAATGTCTCAAACCAACATCTGGCTGCATATATTCGGCAAAGAACATTCAATTTCTATTAAAACCAAGTGTCTAATCTAATAACATACAACGAGGGTCACATAATAACTATTTAAAAAGAAAATGATTCAAGTAATATAGATTAAAACATCGAAACAAATATTAATGTGCTAACTAATCTGAACAATCAAAATATTAGATAGTTGCAGGCAACAAAGTAATGTCTCCTCTCTAAGCAACCAAATATAGTAATCAAGAAAACCCATATCAGTTTTTTTTTTCTTTTTTTACTTTAAATCTTTAACAATACAACTGGAAAATTCAATACTAACTATAAAATGAGTAAACACAAAAATTTCTACCCAACTCCACCAACATAACATAAAAAAAAAATAATAAAAAAAAAAACAAAACCCTTACCATTAGACTCTATTCAAGCGCGTTGATTGCTGAGGTTGATTTTGCTAGTCGATGGAGGAAGATTGTTGAGTTCGATTCCACCTTGTCCCCAAGCTAGTGTCGGCAGATCCATCTTCGGTGGGAGGAAGGAGATGAAAATAGCTACACTAAAAATAAGAGTGATGGTGGAACCAGAGAGATGCAAAATTAAAAAAAGAAGCAAAAGAAAAAAGGAAAGAAGGAGAAACATGACCCAACAACAAAGAAGAAGATAACAGACAGATGCACCAGGTATTGTATCAGAAAAGTGATGGTGTAATCAGAGATGGAGGAAGAAGTATAGTTACCTGGTGTCTGCTATGTCGTTTGGTGTGGGACTTAATCCTCAGAGCCAAGGAGAATGCCAGAGAAACCACCAGCCCCTTCACCAGATGTTGTAACGCTACACTGGTCCGCCAGGGAGTTGAATAGTTATCTAATAACTAACAAAGACTAAAATGCAATATTTACAAGGACTCAAATGCAATATTTAATAGCATTGACCAACCAACATGACGTGGAATAAGTGAAAGATTTGTCATTCGGTTATAGGTCCACGATGCAAGGCACCAATGCCCTTCCATATTAAAGGGCATGGGAGTAATGCCCATATTAAAAACTTGATAATTTTACAAAGTCATAAACCCAAAGTGATTCGAAATAAAACCCTAATAATTAATTAGCAACACATACAAGGGTAAATGGGTAGTCAGCGTATTGCAAAGAATGAAAAGGTACTCGTTTGGTCCGACGAGATTCACGTTTATAGGAGCAATTTTTTTCCCACGTCAATCATAACTAATTATGTGGATCTCAAAGTTACTATAAATTATTCACACGCATCATGGGATCGTAATTTTCTGCGAGCAAAGGCCAAATAACTTCCTCCTGGACGATTGATAAAGCAAGAACTTCAAGTTTAGCCACCTAAGCTTACTTCACTAAACGATTCCAGTAAAGATGTAGCTACCGGAGAATTATCCAACGAGTGGTGGTGGATTAAACAGTCCTCAACTTTTACTCGTGCTACCAGAAAGCGGAAAGGAGGCACGAAGCACGATAGTATAGCTTGTGTAATTAGACAAATCTAAGAAATCCATTTAATCCAAGTACAAATAACCTCGTTCAATAGCTTAATCAGGTTATAGACATTAAGTCGTACCCCAAATACTTGGACCAGAATGTATGACCTTATATAAGAGTGAACATTTAAAGTACAAAATTAATAACGGGTAGAAAAAGTTCTGAGATAGTACAGAAAAGTAAAATGGTACTCACAATAAATTCCAGGGCAAAAACATTATATCTAGAATTAGCAAACAGAACAAGAATAAAAAAGGCTTATTAAAGCTAAATCCTTTACAATCAGTTCTCCTTTTGCACAAAATTGATATTCACCCAACGTAATCAGTTTCTAGCCTGCCGCTATGGTCCGATAACTTGTGCTGGGGATCGCATAGGCCAACCTAGAAGAGGAGGCGAGCCTGGAGGGGTTGCACTTCTGCCCGGTGAAAAGAGGCTTAGTTCTACAAATGTCCCTGTTGAAGTAACATCCTTTTCCAATGTCCGAAATGAAATTGATCCACGCTTTGTTGATGCATCAGAGTACCTACCATGACTAGACAGTGCATTTTCTTCAACATCATCTTCCAGATGACTCTGGTTGGCAATAAGAGATACAGCATCATTATGAACTTCATTAAACCTCCTAGCTTCCATGTTTTGTAGATTCCCCAGCGCTAAACAATCCGCAACTGGACGGTACACAAGCATGCACATGCACAACCCAGCACAAACTACGAGTGCAAGAAAAGCCAAGAAAACAAAGGCTTCAAACATAATATGCTCAGGTCCAGATAAAACAGATAAACCAAGAAAAAGAACCCTTAACGGAAGGAAACTCGAAACTGAGAATAGCAATGTGTAAACCCTCTTCTGCAAACCCTTATTAATAACTAATTTCAAAATCCGACTACCAAGCCAAAAAAGGTAGGAAGTCAGGATGATGGCAAAAAGGCCAAGGAGAATAGAACTGAGTAAAGGGTAAGTACAGAGGGCAACATCATTCTCCCTTGCCATTGAGGAGGCAACAGCTGCACTTGTAAAATAATGAGGCAACCTTTTTCCAGAACCCTTATTCTTGTCTAACTGAGGTCCAATCAAAATAACAAAAAGCTGAAGAACAAAGATTGGGAGGCAGTAAAGAAGAATATATCCAGCTGTTTTGAAGTTCCATTTCCTGCTCATAATTCCAGTCTCCAATTTCTGTAAGGGTGCACGAAGGAGAAACACGAGTGTGAGGAAGAGGCATGGTTCTGCAAACCCCATACTTGATACAACGTAACATTTGCAGACAGTTCCCTGCCATTTTAAGTGAAGGGCACGTCTTAACAAAGTTAATCGAATAATCTCGCCAAGACCCCACCAGATTGCAAACAAGATGAAGGTGATTCTGATGATCCAAGGACCACTAAAATAATTTAGCTGAACAAAACCTCGACGACGAGTACGAGAGCGGAAGTAAAATGAGTAAGCAATACACATTAACCCAAGAAGAATCAAGATGGCTACTAGACAAATTGTCACCACACCGAGTGCATCGGCAACTTTTCTTGTCAGGGGCATTACCCGAATTACAGATTCCACGCATGCTCCCTGACAGCATGGATACAAGAAATCCTCTCGTGCTTGTGCCTTCTTTCCAGAACTTTAGTATAACTCACCAAATTCCCAATATTAGTAATAAAATATGATGATTGAACTCAATTCATGCATAATCACTTGGGGTAGATTACTCCACAACATTCCAGATCAATCAAGAAGCACCCGTCCATAAGCTCATAATGTATGGATAATACATCAACCTCAGAACTTTTATGCTCTAGAATTAATTATCCAATTCATGCACCTGTAAGTGAGAAAAAAAAATAACATGTAATAATGGAAGTTTAATACTAGAATGGCAAACTGAATACAAAGTTTTGTTCAGTATCTAGTCTTATATTATCACGGTTAAGATATTTAAACCAAGCTCAAGAGAGAGACCTAGCAATCATCAAATAGCTTACCAATATGTTAATGGATACCCACATCCCAATACAGAAGTCATGGAGAAACCAAATTGAAAGTAAAATGATTTACACAAGCAAACAAAAGCATCAATATGTGACTAAGCATTACATTTACCTGGATCATATGCAGAAAGGATGGACTAAATTGATAAGTAGAAAAGAAATATTAATGCACGCATTTGAATTAATATGCAAATATCATGTAAGGGAGCTAGTTCAGTATCTATCATGTCCACCACCAGTATCCATTGTCCCATCGAAAGCTTTAAATTTTAGGATTATGACTCATCTCCTCCTATGGGGAAAATAGAAGTTACGGTAAAGGAGGAACACTACCGCAAGCATCTAACTGGATTTATCGTCAACGATGAACGGAAGATTAACTTCAAAACAGTGAAGAGGCTCCATTGCAATTCCACGCACGCACGCACGCGCGCCCACACACACACACAAAATCCCTTTTTTTCTGATAAGCAATCAATGATATGAGAAATATATTACATTATGATACTTAAAAAGGGTCGTTTCTAACTACTAGGTAACATCTTAACATAAATTTGACACCCGTAGCAATAAATGAACACTAGTTCGAAAAACATGACAGATAAATAAATGAATAGAGTTGGTGTGGCTATTTGATAAAGCACATTCAGTTATTATAAAGTGAATGATTCCCAGATTCTCAGGCACTCAAATATAATAGGATAAACGCAGGCCAGGCTTCATCAAAATTCAAATCTAAATCTACGGAAGCAAATGTGAGAATAAAGAAAATAATATACGTCATATTATATATATTTGATGTCGTGAAGATAAATATGCAGTAAAATGAAAAGAGGAAGGGAAAAAAACAAAGCGCGAGAAGGATAATGAAATAGCGGAAAAGTGAAGAAAAAGCATATGAAAAAGAAAGCTTACAGTGCAGAGAGTCTTGATCCAGCGAAGGAGAATGGGGAAGGGTTTAGGCAGAGATGGTGATCAGCAACAAACCCTAATTCTATTTATTTGGGAGAGAAAGAGAGATGAGAAGTAAGGGAAGGAAAGAAAGGAGGAAGGAATACAGAGAGAAAGAGAATAGGTGTTGTGTTGTGTTGTGAGGTGAGTGGGACTTTGTTGGTGACAGCCTGTCTCCAGCTGTGTCGTCCGAACCTCCCGCTTCGAGGATAAAAGGACTTGCTTCGGCTTTATTCGAACCTACGTGTCACTACGCTGCTCTGGCGCCCTCCAATGCTTCTTTCTTTTTCCGCTCTCAATAAATAGTAATAGTAATACCCTCCTGTCATATTCGATCCCCATGCTTCCTTCCTTCCTTCCAAGTTTATTTCGTCCCAATTTTACAAATTTTTGTTTGTTCGGACTAATTTTGGAGTAAATAAGAAAAAAAAAAAAAAGTGAGGGTTTCATTGTTTGGCGAGGAAGAGAAGTGTGGGAGGAGAGAAAATATGTGATGAGACCGGCATGAAAAATAAATCTCTTCCCATTTGCTCAGATTTTGAAAGAGAGAGCGAGAAAAAATGAAATGGCATATTTATTCTTTTGTTTTGAACTGTGCAAATAGATTATTAATGACAAATATGTCTTTACAAGAAAACTCAACTTTTTTTTTATTTTACTTCCTTCGTACTTCTTTCAATTCAAATAACTACAAAATTTACATATTTTATACTCATTATTCTTCTCTCCTACTTCTTTCCACCTCACCTCTTTCATAATTCAAACAAAGACAAAACCGGACATATTTTGAAGGTGAGCTAAGGTTGTATCGCTCGTCATTTTTAACCTGAACTTGGTCTTATATTCTCTTAACATTTATAAATTTTCATAACTAGGTATAAACTATAAAACTTTTTTATTTCACTAATAGTCTTTTATTCCATGTGCTTCCCCCAAATTCGAGTTGAAGAAAAATGACTGTAAGAGATCGAATATGATGGTGTGATGATATGCCTCAATGATAGAAGCTGAGTTAGTTATTTCGGTTTTTTAGTTGTAACTGCTTCTGGCCAAAGTTAGTTACAACAGAATTGTTTAGCTTGTATCTTAGCTTGCTGATGTACACTCTATATATAGACGATTGATATATAGACGAGTTATATAGACGAGTGGTATAGACGATTGCTGTATAGACGAGTTGTATAGACGATAGACTATAGACGAGTTGTATAGACGAGTTGTGAGGTTTTTCATGTACATTCTTTCAAGGTGACTCTTAGCAATTAGAGTATAAAAGAGATCGAGGGGTGTGAAAGAAGTGACACAGAGTTTGAACACAACAAGGCTTGCGGTACTGGTTTGAATGCAGTGACAGTAACAAGGGTGTAATGATGTTCAAATGAAAAGGCCTTGATCTTGTAACTTCGATTATCATAGTGGATTCATCTTGCTCTCTTGCCCGTGGATGTAAGTCTTCACATTGAAGGCTGAACCACGTTAATCTTGGTGTTGATTCTTCCTCTAATACTTCTTATAGCTTTTGTATAATTCTGATTTCTTGCATAGATTCTGGTTGTGGTTGTTTATTGATTGCAGGCAATATTATTAACAATTGGCGCCGTCTGTGGGAAGGCAAACTGCAATCATGGGAACTACCAAATTCGACATTGAAAAGTTTAATGGAGCAAATGATTTTGGTCTTTGGAGGATAAAGATGCGCGCAGTACTGGTTCAACAAGGCTTGGTGAATGCTTTGAAAGGTGAATCTGCTCTCCCTGCCACGATGCCTGATCAAGAAAAGCAAGATCTCATCGAGAAGGCAAAGAGCACAATCATCTTGTGTCTTGGAGACAAAGCTCTAAGGGAAGTTGCAAGGGAACCTACTGCTGCGGCTCTATGGCTCAAACTTGAATCCCTCTATATGACTAAATCGGTTACCAATAGACTCTTCTTGAAACAGCAATTGTTCTCTTTCAAAATGAATGGAGAAAAATCTGTTATGGATCAGATTGCTGATTTCAACAAGATTCTAGATGATTTAGAAAATTTAGAGGTGAAATTAGAGGATGAAGACAAGGCTTTAATCCGTTTAAGTGCCTTGCCTAGCTCTTATGAACACTTCAAGGATGCCATACTGTTTGGAAGAGAGCAGCAATCCATCTCTCTTGAGGAAGTGCAAACTTCTATCCGCACCAAAGAAAGTCATAAAAAACAAGGAATCAAGATTGACAATAATGCTGAGAGCTTGAGTATTATCAGAGGCAGAACTGAAAAAAGGGGATCGCATGGAGACAAGCATAGATCCAAATCGAAGAAGAAAACTCAAGGGAAGTTTAAATGCTTCCTCTGCCATAAGCAAGGACATTTCAAGAAAGATTGTCCAGAAAAAGGGGGCAAGAATTCAAAGCAATTTCAAGATTCTGGTAATGCTACATTAGTTGATGCTTGTTATGAATCAGCTGAGGCCCTGGTTGTTTCAATCTCAGAGATTGAAAAAGATTGGGTGATGGACTCGGGTTGTACTTTCCACATGTGTCCTAGGAAGGATTATTTTGAATCTATAGACCTAAGTGAAGGTGGAGCTGTCTTTCTAGGCAACAATAAACCTTGTAAAGTTCAAGGCAAAGGATCTATCAGATTCAAAATGTTCAATGGCAAGGAAACCTTGCTGGAAGATGTAAGGTATGTACCCGAATTAAAAAGAAATTTAATTTCCATTGGTATGTTTGATAGCCTAGGATATTTCACATACATAGAGCATGGTATCATGAAAATAACTATTAATGATACTGTCATTGCTAAAGGTATAAAGAGGAATGGGTTGTATATTTTAGATGGTTCCATAATAATAGCACAAGCTGCTGTTGCGAGTTCTAGCATTCATGCATCATCTAGATTGTGGCATATGAGGTTAGGTCATGTAAGTGAAAGGGGTTTAATTGAGTTATCAAAACAGAATTTGCTAAATGGTGACAAAATTGATAAGCTTGATTTTTGTGATCATTGTATTCTAGGAAAATCTAAGAGAATCAGTTTTGGGGTGGGAATGCATACTACCTCTAGACCTTTTGAATATGCTCATTCTGATTTGTGGGGTCCTTCAAGGACCATGACTCATGCTGGTGGCCCATATTTCCTAACTATCATTGATGACTATTCTAGGAAAGTATGGATTTTTGTAATTAAGAATAAAAGTGATACCTTTCTGAAATTTAAGGAATGGCACACACAAATTGGAACACAAAAGGAATCAAAATTGAAATTCTTGAGAACTGACAATGGCCTGGAATATCTTTCAGAGCAATTCAATAAGTTTTGCAGGGATTTAGGTATTCAAAGGCATAAAACGGTTGCAGGCACTCCTCAACAGAATGGAATTGCTGAAAGGATGAATAGAACAATCTTAGAAAGGGTAAGATGCATGCTATTGAGTGCTGGTCTTCGTAAGTCTTTTTGGGGTGAGGCTGCTGCTACAGCAGTGTATTTGATTAATAGGTGTCCTTCTTCAGCAATTGGATTTAAAACACCAATGGAACTATGGTATGGAAAGCCGGCCGACTACTCAAATCTAAAGGTTTTTGGTTCCTTGGCGTTTGCTCACACTAAGCAAGACAAATTGGGACCAAGGGCTATTCAATGTGCATTCATAGGATACCCTGCAGGGGTAAAAGGTTACAAGTTGTGGAGGATTGATTCTGGTGAGCCTAAGTGTATTATCTCAAGAGATGTTGTATTTGATGAAAGCAGAATGGCTATGATTGATAAGAATCAGCAGCAAGCCAGTGCTTCAGGTAGCAACACTGAGAGTGTTCAAGTTGAGGTGGAGTTTACTGAGCAGCAAGACAGCAATCCTCAAGACACTACAGAGGCAGAAGCTGGATCAGAAATGGTTACAGCAGAACCAGAATTAGCCAATTACAATTTGGCTAGAGACAGAGAAAGGAGAACAATTAAAGCTCCTACTAGATATGGTCAAGCTGATCTAATCTATTATGCTCTAAGTGTTGCCGAGGATCTTCAAGCTGATGAGCCAAGCAACTACAATGAGGCTATCAGCAGTGAAGACAGTGAAGCATGGATGACAGCAATGAATGAAGAGATGTTATCACTTGAAAAGAATCAGACATGGATCCTAATAGATAATCCTAAAGGCAAAAGGGTTATTGGATCTAAATGGATATATAAAAAGAAGGAAGGTATTCTAGGTGGAGAGAAACCAAGATTTAAAGCTAGACTTGTTGCAAAGGGGTTCTCTCAACTAGAAGGAATAGACTTCAACGAAATTTTTGCCCCTGTGGTGAAGCATTGCTCGATCCGAATCTTGCTATCCATTGTCACTCACTATGATTTGGAATTAGAACAACTTGATGTCAAAACCGCATTTCTCCATGGTGATCTTGAAGAAACTATTTATATGCAGCAACCTGAGGGTTTTGCCAAAGGTCATAATAAGGTTTGTCTTCTAAAAAAATCTTTGTATGGTCTAAAGCAAAGTCCTAGGCAATGGTATAGAAAGTTTGATGACTTCATGATAAGTCTTGGTTTTCAAAGATGCAATTTTGACAGTTGTGTGTATATTCTAAAAGAAAATGGTACAGTCCTCACTTATCTCCTACTTTATGTGGATGACATTCTTCTAGCAAGTTCAGATAAGTATCAGATTAACAAGCTTAAATCTGATTTAAGAAATGAGTTTGAGATGAAAGAACTTGGAGAGGCCAAGAGAATTCTTGGTATGGATATCAGCAGAAACAGAAATCAAGGAGAATTATTTCTGTCTCAGCTTGGCTACTTAAAGAAAGTTGTCTCTAAGTTCAGAATGCATGAATCAAGACCGGTCACTACTCCTCTGGGGCAGAATTTTAAGTTGTCTACTCAAAATGCTCCAAAGACGGATGAAGAAAGGAAAAGAATGAGCTCTATCCCATATGCTAGTGGAGTTGGCAGCCTAATGTATGGGATGATTTGCAGCAGGCCAGATTTGGCATATGCTGTAAATATAGTGAGCAGGTTCATGGCTGATCCAGGGCCATTATATTGGTCTGCTCTCAAATGGATTTTGAGATACTTAAATGGATCTTTATCAGCTGGCTTGAAATTCAAAAGGAATCAGGATAACAGTGAACCAATCAAAGGTTATGTAGACTCGGATTTTGCTGGAAACATTGATACTAGAAAATCCCTTTCTGGTTATGTTTTCACTTTGTTTGGTACAGCTGTGAGTTGGAGAGCAATTTTGCAATCCGTAGTGGCTCTTTCAACAACTCAAGCTGAATTCATAGCACTTACTGAAGGTGTTAAAGAAGCCATATGGATGAAGGGGTTGATTGATGAACTTGGGATAAATCAGGACTGCGTGACAGTGTTTTGTGATAGCCAAAGTGCTATCCATCTATCCAAGCATCAAGTGTATCATAATAAATCAAAACACATTGATGTCAAGCTTCATTTCATAAGGGATGTAATTGATTCAAAGCAGATTTCAGTTGAGAAGATTGCAACAGAGGATAACCCTGCTGATGCTTTTACGAAGTCTCTTTCACAAACTAAGTTCAAGCATTGCTTGGATTTAGTTGGTTTCTGTGAAGAGTAATTTCTTGGCAAGGGAGCATAGTCCATGGAAGAAGTAATCTAATATTGAGTCAAGGTGGAGAATTGTGATGATGTGCCTCAATGATAGAAGCTGAGTTAGTTATTTCGGTTTTTTAGTTGTAACTGCTTCTGGCCAAAGTTAGTTACAACAGAATTGTTTAGCTTGTATCTTAGCTTGCTGATGTACACTCTATATATAGACGATTGATATATAGACGAGTTATATAGACGAGTGGTATAGACGATTGCTGTATAGACGATAGACTATAGACGAGTTGTATAGACGAGTTGTGAGGTTTTTCATGTACATTCTTTCAAGGTGACTCTTAGCAATTAGAGTATAAAAGAGATCGAGGGGTGTGAAAGAAGTGACACAGAGTTTGAACACAACAAGGCTTGCGGTACTGGTTTGAAGGCAGTGACAGTAACAAGGGTGTAATGATGTTCAAATGAAAAGGCCTTGATCTTATAACTTCGATTATCATAGTGGATTCATCTTGCTCTCTTCCCCGTGGATGTAGGTCTTCACATTGAAGGCTGAACCACGTTAATCTTGGTGTTGATTCTTCCTCTAATACTTCTTATAGCTTTTGTATAATTCTGATTTCTTGCATAGATTCTGGTTGTGGTTGTTTATTGATTGCACGCAATATTATTAACTGATGGAATGAGTTCCATCTTCTTCTATTTTTTTTTATGCAATCCCAACAATGGAATATTATACCATTCCATTTCATTCCATCTCATTTCATCAATCCAAACATACCCTAATTTTTTTAAACTCATGAGCTAACATTTTTTAGAGGTAAATGTATTTAAATATAATGACATAATATTCGAATATTAGCAAGTTAATATATGGATTTAATTAGTATGCATTGTTAATGTAAAAAAAATTACACTGTAATCAGTAATAAATTGATACATCATTACAAATATTTGACTCTTATCATAACTATCTTAAAAGTTGCGCATATGATGATTTGTGATTGGTTGACAGTGTAAAATATTAAAATACTTTACACTGACAATGTATCAAAATTAAACTCTTAGTGCATGTTTGGTTCCACAGAGGGGAGTACCAGAATTGTGTTTGCCCCCTGTCACACGTAATTTTAGTAAAAATAGAGGTGCTTGGTTATTGTCGGACAAATTTGATTTTGTCTTCAAACGTGATTCTTATAGAAGCTACAGAAAGTAGCTTTTGCATTGAGTTGAAAATTTTACAATAAATTTTACATTAAATTTACTTTCAAAATAAAAACATTCGAACATAAATCACTTCACTTCAAACTCAATTGTAACAAAATCAATTTTACAAAATCAATTTCATTCAAAATCACATTTATCTAACGCTCATTTAAACACATAGTTAATATATAATCCATTTGACTTTAGATGTATTGTATTTGAATATCAGATTGCTATAGTCGAAGATTATGATGTGAATGACGAGTATAGGTGACAAAATGAGTTGGGTCCAAAGGATCAACTCGTTTAATCCGTCTATTTCGGCGGGTTGGATTGAGGCTCTCAACCCGCCAACCCATTTTCTGGTTGTATAGTTGTTTTCTATTTTTTACAATTGTTTTTTAATATTTTATTATTTTTTAACGGTCAACCCGCCAACCCATTTTCTATTTTTTTTTGGGGGGCTAATCCGTCACTAAACGGTATGGATTGGGAGATTCAAGTCATTTTTCCAGACGGATCAACCTAACCATCCATTTTTTGCGGGTCAAAGAAGAGTTAGGACAGGTTAGTCCCTTTTATCACCTCTAATGATGAGTAATAAGGATACAATACCAAATTAAAACAATATCAAATGCATTAT
This sequence comes from Ammopiptanthus mongolicus, assembly GCA_039655645.1. Lineage (NCBI taxonomy): Eukaryota > Viridiplantae > Streptophyta > Magnoliopsida > Fabales > Fabaceae > Ammopiptanthus > Ammopiptanthus mongolicus. Next base: position 108,009,285 of record CM077344.1, on the reverse strand, counting down.
ACAAGCATTTTTTATTGTCATAATTAAAATATTCACTCCCAATGTGGTTACTTAATTGCAATTTCTCACCCCAACAAAACCACATATATTATAAAGACTCAAAAAAAAAAAAAGAAAGCAACGTAACCATTAAAACTTAAAGAAGAACCAATTATTATAAAATATTAATGTTCAAATTGGCCAACATTCTTTTAAGTGAACTCTAGCTCGAAAAGCAAGTTCTAGCCTTTTCAACGTGTTTAAGAATGATAGTAGAAAGGAATAGCCCCACAAACGGTATGTATGAATTTAAGTTGGAATAGACTTAAACGTATATTTGACTGTTACTTTCACGTTTTGTACCTTTTAAAGTGTGTGTTTTTGTTAATCATTCTTTCAAACGTAAATCCAAACACATCCAAAATAGCTTAACCCAAAGTAATTTTTGACATGCTAGATTTATTATTATATGAGTTCTAGCTTCTAAGAACATTAAGGTTACCTTTGATTAAAAGGAGAAGAGTGGATGAGAAGGGTTTTAAAGGAGGGGAGGGGAAGAGAAGGGAGAAGATAGATTTTAATTGTACAACTTATTAAAGTTGCTTAACTCTTTTTTTTATGGAATTCACCATGTCATATCATTACTTTTTAGTTTATATAGTAAGCAACTCTTAACTCTAATGGTGCAACTCTTAAAACTATAATGCTTCTATAAGAATCGGATGCTTTCTATTAGCAACAATGCTTATAATTGGATGTCATGTCATTGATGCTTCAACGATGCTACCGTATAAGAATCGATTCTTATTTCTTAAGCAACTCTCGTTGGAGATGTTCTCATGAACACGTTATGTGAACCTTATTTTGATTTACTATCTGATTGGATGATGAAAAAATTTGAGAGGAAAAAATTAAGGTAAAAATAAGTAGGAGATAAGATTGAATGAGTAGATTTTTATATTGTTTGGATTGAAAGAAGTATGAGAGAAATGGAAGAGAAAGAAAATTTGATTTTTCTTGTAAAGATGTATTTATGCCTAATAACATATTTACATAATCCAAAACAAAATAGTAGATATATCATTTTAATTTTTATGGGTCCTACCAAACTTTTCACTTCTCTCACCAAATTCTTTTCACTTGGGGAGAGAGTATTTTTTAAGTGTGGATCCCACTAAACTTTTCTCTCTTTTCCAATTTGTCTCTCTTTCCCAACAAAAGAAAAGTTGTTTCTCTCTTACACTTCTTTCTTTCCAACTTCTTTTTCTTCAAAACCACTCTAAACAAACAACGTGTTAATTTGTGAAGAAATGTTAACATATAAAATATAAAATAAAATAATAATAAAATGAACGAGGTTATATTAACAGGGCCGTTATAGACCGTTTTGATGGTTTTGATGGCCGTGCAGGCTTATAAGGCCCATTTCAGTGACATTTCATTCATGAAAAATTGAACTAGGCATGACTAGGATGTCTATACAAATTCTTCATTTAGTTCCTATATATAAAAAATTAGTGGGATCAGATTATTACTTTAACATAAATTATTGAGTCTCTATACGTGACACATATTCTTCAATTAATCCCTATATATAATAGTTAACGGATCATTATAGACGACATAATAATAGAAGGAATCAAATGGATAACGATTACATGTATGTGAATCTTTTTAATAATTTTTTATATATAAGGAAAAAATAAAGAATTAGTATCACTTATAAAGATTAAATTATTACTTTAACCTAAAAAATTTATATCATATATGCTTTTACTTATATGAAATATTTACACTGATAACCAATAATGCATTTTCAATTCATTAAATATGTTTAACTCTTGTAATGACTATCATATTAACACCATATTTTTTTTTCAATTAATAATATATCAAAATTAAATTTTTTTTTTTTTTTTTTTACGTCTATGTCCGGATACAATTTAATGATTGTTGGGATGATGCAATTCAATTTTCGTTAGAGGTAGAGAAGCCTAATAAAATTCAAAACCCAATGGACCCAGGGAGAGGAGAGTAGGCAATGGGTACCGGTTACCCGCAAAATTTATTTGTTATGGATAGGACAATTATCTGTTAATTGGATATGGATTCGGATACGGGTACTTTAGTATCCAACTCCCTATACCTGCACGATATATATATATATATATATATATATATATATATATATATATATAATCTGAATATATGATATCTAATATAATATATTATATTCTGATATTAGTTTAAAAAAATTTAAGAAAAGTAAGAAATCCTCTGATCGACGCTGTTGATTCAGTATCACTGCATCTTGCGGTCCTTAATTAAATTTGTGTTTGTTACTTTTAATTAATGAGACTAATCATTTACTTTCTTGTTATGTTCTAACTTCTATTGGCATCAATGGACCAAAACAATTTTTACATTTGAAAGATAAGCATTTATATTTTTTTTGATGACCCTAATTCAGATGATGTGATAATGTATTATTGTTTACTTTATGATGTATTATTAATGGGTATCTTTACAATTACACTTAATTAGTGTAATGTATCTTTTTTAGCAGATTTTGGAGAGTGCCAATAGCTTAGGAGTGTCGCGACCGTCCCGTCCGGGCGCCACGAAAGGAAAGGGGGTTAAAGAAAACAGAGGAGTCGCCACCAAAATTTTTATTTTGGGAGAACTTTGGAAAACCCAATTATTTAAGGAAAACTGGCCCTAAAAAAAAAGAAAGACAGAGATTTGAGTTCGGGAGTCGATTATGAGTAGGGAAGGTGCTAGCACCTTACGTCACCCGTTCTAAGAACGGTACCCCAAGTTAATCGTGCAAAATTTTTAATAACCTTTGAAAATATTATTTTACCCCATTTTTAAAACAAAAAAGGAAATAAACACAAAAGGAAGAAAAATAAAATTTTGGCTTGACAGAATGATTATTCTGCTCCTACGTATTCCCCGGTGCGATGGAAAACTCAAAGTCACGTAGTTCTTAATAGAAAAAGTTTGGTTGGTTTATTTTAATTTTTGGGAAAAAAATTTGATTTCGAAAAAGGATTTTATTTCGAAACTGGTTCACTTTTGCACAAGGTTAAAGATAGCAGTGCTATACGATAAACCTTTACAATTCTTATGACACTTGAGGATGGGAGACCATACGTCAACGTCATAAATTGTCGCGCGAATTTTAAAATATTTTACTTAAAGAAGAATTCACTCTTGCACGGGGTTAAAGATAGCAAAACTATACGATAAACCCTTACAATTCATGCGACACTTGAGGATGAAAAAATTCATACATCAACGTCGTAGATTGTTGCGTGAATTTCTTTGAAAGCCATTATTATATTTTTTTTTTATAAAGATTTTTCCCCTCTTTTTTTTTTTATTTAAAACCAGAGTCTGACACACACAAAAGTATGAGCTTGGCCCAAAAGGAAAAAAGAAATCAGAAAAAAAATCCACCTAAACTAATCCTTCTTATCAAGCCCAACCCAATACTAAACACTCTCATCCATAGCTAGTCCCTATTTCCCTACTTAACAAAAAAAATTAAATAAAACAGAGATACACATTAAAACTTAAAACTACAATAAATAAAGAAAAAGAGGGATTAAAGCCAAAAAGCTTCTGCCTTTCCCCTTTTGCGTTACCCACTCAGGGGAAACAGAGGAGAGCACCTCACAGCAAGATGGTCACGGCGGTAGCGGTCAGTCGACGGCGATGGACGCGGCTGGGATCGCGGTGGGCAGCGGCGCTGGGCTCGGGCGACGGTGCGGGACGAACGGACCAGCGGCAGACGTGGTGGGTTGCTGAACGACGGTGGCAGACACGGCTGGGCTCTGGTTCGCGGAGATTCCCGCGGTGATACAGCTCGGTGGAGCAGCAGCGTGGCTCGCGGTGGTTGAGGGAGCACGCGGTGTGAGCTTGTGCGGCGGCGATGGTGGTCTCCGGTGGGAGGCTCGGATCCTACGTAGGGAGGGGGGCTTGAGTGGCTTCTGGAGGTATAAGATAGTAACAGAGAAGCAAAAATGGGGGTTGAGTGGAGAAGGAAGAAGGAGAGGGAATAGGAATGGATGTATGTCTTTTTTCCCTATTTCATACTCATTTCACTCGATTTTTTCTTCAGATCCCCCCCAAGCCCCCTCTGTTCTCGTTGAATTTATAGGCAACAACAGATGAGAATGATTCCAAAATTTGCTGTTGGCTTGTTGCAGGAGATGGGTACCTCAAGAGGGAACAGATCAGCTTTGTCCCTCTGCTTGGTGGTGCAACAGGGAGGAGAGCAGTGTCCTTGGGTGCTGCTGGTATTGCTCAATAAAAAGGGGAAATAAAGTGAAAGAAAACAAAAGAAAGGAAAAAAGAAGATGGAGAAGACCTCCAGAATTGCCAAAGCAAAACCAACTTATCCTCACATTTTTTAATTGAATTTTCATTATTATTATTATATTTTTTTTATCATTTTCGTTTTCTTTTTTTCTTTTGAACAAGAAATGGGCTTTTAAGTGGGTTAAACAAAAAGGGATCATGTACCAAAATCTTACTCAATTTTTGTTTTCTATTCCTAATCACTTAATCAAAAGATTAATTAACCCGGACAAAATTGGGTGTTCACAGCTGCCCCTCTTTACTAGGTTCTTATTAGATAATTGGTGTAACCGTAGTTAGCCTTTTATTGTTATAAGACACGAGTAAAGATTTAAACTATGATTTTGTCCGGGAAAATAAGATTCCCAAAGGTCAGATTGCCTACCGAGACTCAAACTAAAAAACTTGTGGGATGGACTGCTCATTAGAAGCTTGAACAGAAACAAAAAAAGCCTACGAGGTGGATTGCCCGTTAGAAGCTCGAACAAAAGATAAGGAGCCTATGGGGTTGATTGCCCATGAGAAGCTCGAACGGAAACAAAAGAAGCCTACGGGGTGGATTGCCCGTTAGAAGCTCGAACGGAAACAAAAAAGCCTACGGGGTGGATTGCCCGTTAGAAGCTTGAACAGAACCAAAAGAGCCTACGGGGTGGATTGCCCGGTAGAAGCTTGAACAGAAACCAAAAGAGCCTACGGGGTGGCTTGCCCGTTAGAAGCTCGAACAAAAGATAAGGAGCTTATGGGATGGTTTGCCCATTAGAAGCTTGAACAGAAACCAAAAGAGCCTACGGGGTGGATTGCCCGTTAGAAGCTCGAACAAAAGATAAGGAGCCTACGGGGTGGATTGCCCATGAGAAGCTCGAACGGAAACAAAAGAAGCCTACGGGGTGGATTGCCCGTTAGAAGCTCGAACGGAAACAAAAAAGCCTACGGGGTGGATTGCCCGTCAGAAGCTCGAACAAAAGATAAGGAGCTTATGGGATGGATTGCCCATTAGAAGCTCGACAAGAAAGGTACCAAAACTTGCGGAGTCGGGTATCCGCTGAGGCTAACAAATGCAATGCAATGATTGGCCTGAGAAATGATGTTATGATGCATGATGTAAAACCTGCTTTTGCGATTGATGAAAAAGATGGTGTGATATGCAAGAGATGCTTTTGATGAAACCATTATGATTTTTTTTTTCTTAATTTTTTTTTATTCTTGGTATTTTGTTTCTTCAAATCATTGCTTGATCCTCGACCCTTAAGATTCGATCACAGTGGGCTTGAGGACGAACTAGAACAAAGCCCATTACTCTTGGCATGTTTGTTAAAGGCGTGCTTCATCCGTGATAATTGTCCTGATGGACGGAGAAAATGTTGTTTCCTTTCCACAGCATCCCTGGCCGGGAGACCACCACGCTCTTCCCGAACCTTAAAACCTTCAAAGAAATCTAAATGCTTTTGTGATTACATGTTTCTAGTTCAGTATACGCTTATCGTAATGAATGCACACAATTGATAATGAAAGGTGAGAGGTATACAACAGGAATGGAAGGAAATATCATTTATTGAAAATGGAAAGGTGTACAAGGTAAACATCACAAATCACAAAGAAACTCAAGTTTAACAAGCGAGATTGTAGTGTGGAATCACATCTCTTTAATGACACTTTCTACAATGACTGGAGCTAGTATCCCGCATTTAACCTCGAATACCCATTAATCGACTTCAAAGAACATGATTTGCCCCAGTCAAGGCTGAACATTGCCCCAGTCTACTAGCTTGATGACACATCCTTCATTTGCATTTTTGTATTTTAACCCTAACTTTTGCCTAGACTGCCTTCTCAGGTTTTCAGCCTAGCGGGTCGCTCTAACTTTTGCCTAGACCGCCTTTTCAGGTTTTCAGCCTAGCGAGCCATCTTTTTTTCTCTTTCTCTTTCTTCTTTTCTTTTGCTATTTTGGAAGTGCGCTCAAGCATAGTACCTTTTGACCGCATCTGAGTTTATAGGGAGTGGCAGATCCTCACCATCTATCCTTGTCAGGATTAAAGCTCCTCTGGAGAAGGCCTTTTTCACAACGTAAGGTCCCTCATAGTTTGGAGTCCACTTCCCTCCACTTCCCTCGGTGATCCTTTTGGATGGGTAGAATCTTTTTAAGCACTAAGTCCCCTTCCCGAAACTGTCTTGAGCGCACCTTTTTCTCATAAGCTTTCATCAACCTCTTTTGGTAAAGTTGGCCGTGACATAACGCGGTTAATCTCTTTCCTTCAATGAGGTTCAATTGGTCGAGTCGAGCTTGTACCCATTCAGCTTCCTCTAACTCGGCTTCCATCAGCACCCTTAGTGAAGGGATCTCTACCTCAATTGGGAGTACTGCTTCCATCTCATAAACCAGGGAATATGGAGTTGCCCCAGTTGAAGTACGAATAGAAGTGCGGTAGCCGTGCAAAGCAAAAGGCAACATCTCGTGCCAATCCTTATACGTCACCACCATCTTTTGAACGATCTTCTTGATATTCTTATTAGCTGCCTCGACTGCCCCATTCATCTTCGGACGATATGGGGAAGAATTATGATGCTTTATTTTGAAACTTTCACATACCTCTGTCATCATCTTGTTGTTGAAGTTGGTCGCATTATCAGTGATGATTTCACTCGGCAACCCATAACGACAAATCAACTCTCTTTTGGCAAATCTAATCACAACATTCCTAGTCACACTAGCATAAGATGCAGCTTCAACCCATTTTGTGAAGTAATCAATCGCGACCAGAATGAAACGATGCCCGTTCGAGGCTTTTGGTTCTATCGGTCCAATGACATCCATTCCCCACATCGAAAATGGCCAAGGTGATGTTATGACGTTTAAGGATGTTGGCGGCGCATGAACCCGATCGGCGTATGTCTGACACTTGTGGCACTTCCTTGCATAAGAGAAACAATCTCCTTCCATTGTTAACCAATAATAACCAGCCCTCAAGATTTTTCTTGCCATGGCATGTCCACTCGCGTGAGTCCCAAAAGATCCTTCGTGCACATCCTTGATTAACCATTTCGCTTCTTCTGCATCGACACATCTTAAAAGCACCATATCATTATTTCTCTTGTAGAGGACATCCCCGTCTAAATAGAAACTCATTGCAAGTCTTCTTAGAGTCCTTTTGTCATTCTCTGAAGCACCTGAGGGGTATTCTCTTTTTCGGATAAAACTTTTGATATCGTGGTTCCAAGGTTTCCCATCGGGTTCTTCTTCTACCACTTGGCAATACGCAGGATGATCACGACTTTCCATCTTGATGAGTGGCAAGTCTCTCTCGTCGCTTACTTTGAACATTGAGGACAAGGTAGACAGCGCATCGGCCAATTGGTTATCCTCCCGGGGAATATGGTGAAATGTAACTTCATCAAACTTCTCAATCAAACCCTTGATGTAATCATGATACGGAATTAACTTGGCATCCCGAGTCCCCCAATCCCCTCTTAGTTGGTGAATGACCAAAGCAGAGTCCCCATATACCTCTAGCACCTTTGCTTTGATTCTATTGCTGCATGGATCCCTAGAGCGCAAGCCTCGTACTCGGCGATGTTGTTCGTACAACCGAAGCAAAGTCTTGCGGTGATTGGGAAAAAATTACCTTCCGGTGAGATCAAGATGGCTCCGATCCCATGCCCCAGTGCATTAGAAGCTCCATCAAACAACAGGGTCCACTTTTCTTCTTCTGGCGACTGCCCCTGCTCAAGCAAAGCCACTGGTTGGCTAGATAATCTGCGAGAGCGCTTCCTTTTACTGCTTTCTGGGTGACATAGACGATGTCGTACTCGGATAGTAGGACTTGCCAGCGGGCAATCCTTCCAGTCAGAGCAGGCTTATCGAAGATGTACTTAATCGGGTCCATTTTGGACACCAACCAGGTAGTATAACTCAACATATAATGCCTTATACGACGAGTCGCCCATGCCAAAGCACAACATGTGCGTTCCAGCAATGAATAGTTGGCCTCACAACTCGTGAATTTCTTACTAAGATAATAGATGGCATGCTCCTTTCTTCCTGATTCATCATGCTGCCCCAGCACACAACCCATAGATTCATCTAGCACTGTTAAATACATGATGAGCGGTCTTCCAGGGACTGGGGGTACCAATGCCGGAGGTTCTTGTAAATACTGCTTGATCTTTTCAAACGCCTTTTTGCAATCCTCATTCCATTTTACCACCTGATTTTTACGCAGCAACTTAAAGATCGGCTCACATGTCGCGGTTAATTGAGAGATGAACCTGGCAATGTAGTTCAATCTCCCTAAAAACCCACGAACTTCTTTCTCAGTGCGAGGTGCTGGCATATCGATGATCGCTCGCACCTTATCAGGATCAACCTCTATTCCTTTCTGGCTAACTATGAACCCCAAAAGCTTGCCCGACTTCACTCCAAAAGTGCATTTGGCCGGATTCAATTGAAGCTTGAACTTTCTCAACCGTTCAAAAAGCTTTTTTAAATCGTCAACATGGTCATCTTCAGACTTGGACTTTGCAATCATATCATCCACATAAACTTCTATCTCCTTATGCATCATGTCATGGAATAGCGTCACCATAGCCCGCTGGTATGTCGCCCCTGCATTTTTCAAACCAAAAGACATAACTTTGTAGCAAAAGGTACCCCACAGAGTGACAAACGTGGTCTTTTCCATATCTTCCGGAGCCATTTTGATCTGATTGTATCCCGAAAATCCATCCATGAAAGAGAAGAAAGCATGATGACCGGTATTATCCACCAGAACGTCGATGTGAGGGAGAGGGAAGTCGTCTTTCGGGCTAGCTCTGTTCAGATCCCGGTAATCGACACACATCCGAACTTTTCCATCCTTCTTTGGAACAGGGACAACGTTTGCAACCCATTGAGGGTACTTCGCAACTCCTAGGAAGCCTGCATCTAATTGCTTTTTGACCTCTTCCTTGATCTTCAACGACATCTCTGCTTTCATCCTTCGTAACTTTTGCTTCACCGGAGGACATTCGGGCTTTAGAGGTAACTTGTGTTCTACTATGCTAGGGTCTAACCCCGGCATGTCTTGGTACGACCATGCAAAAATATCTTTAAAATCAAGTAGCAACTTGACCAATCTGTGTCGCTCACTTTCTTTCAGGGAAATACCAATCTTGACCTCTTTTTTATCGTCTTCTGTTCCCAAGTTGATCACCTCAGTCGGCTCTTCATGGGGTCGAATTTCTTTGGTTTCCTGTTCTACTAATCTCATTAGCTCAGGGGGAATTTCTTCGCTGTCATCAATATCCTCGTCAGCATGATTAATGGGATAATCGAAATTGTATGCGGGAACACTAACACTGTCATTTTCAAGAAAGTCACTTTTAGATCTGCATTTTGATGATTATCAGGGAAAGGTGAATAAATAAAGGGGAAAAGGCGAAAACTGTATTATTGATAATTATTAGGGAAACAACAAAAAACAAAAAAAACAAAGGGCGGAAGAAGGGACCGAACACATGCATTTATTGATAGGTTAATACTGAAATAGAAACAAGTAAGCCCGGTACAAAAGACATCCTAAAGCCTTGGGCAGAGCTAAAGGATAAGCATTACAGAATTACTTTGACAAAGATTCTATGGTCCTCGGGAATTCAATGGTCTCCCAATTGCTGAGCTCTGTATCAGGAGAGCATGGATGAACAAGATTGACACTGCGATTGGTGGAATCATCATTTCCGAGGGCTGCTACTTGGTCAAGGAACACGAACCCTGCACTGCGGAAGCTTTGTCGTATGTCACAGATAGGAACCCTTTCAGCCTCGTACTCACGATTTTCCAAACGAGCAAGCCTCTTCTCTTTCCTCTGTTCTAGAACTCTCCTCTTATCTGCCTTGGTGGGTTTGTATCCTAACCCAAACCTGTCCTTGTTCTCAGTAAGCATTATGATGTCGGGAACCCCTTGGTTGCTTTTTCCCAATCCGTTCCCAGGTCGATATCCTCCTTTAAGCATAACCCTCACCATCATGACAGATGCTTTTGACGGCCGCGGTTTTGAAAGCAAAGCCCCCTCTCTTACGTAAGTAGTATTGGCAATCTCCAGCGATTGGAAAGCGGTCTCAAGGGCTTCTTCTGCTGCCTCAATGTAAGGGGTCCTTGTTGGTTTGCTCACCAGCATGTCTTCTTCTCCAGAAATAATTACCAATTTATTATCAATGATGAACTTCACCTTTTGGTGCAGTGTGGAGGGTACAGCTCCAGAAGAATGGATCCAAGGTCTCCCAAGGAAGCAACTGTAGGTCGGTGTGATATCCATTACTTGAAAAAGGACCTCAAAGGTACAAGGACCAACCTGAATAGGTAATTCGATCTCACCAATGACCTCTCTTCGCGTACCGTCAAATGCTCTTACTATCATTGAGCTTGGCTTCATGTCGGTCCCATCGAAAGGCAGCTTAGACAAGGTCGACCTTGGCATCACATTCAAAGAAGACCCATTGTCAATGAGCACCCTAGCCATAATGTGATCCCGACACTTCACGGAGATATGCAACGCCTTGTTATGCCCCATTCCCTCAACAGGTATTTCATCATCGGTGAAGGTTACATAATTATCGGCGATGATGTTGCCCACAATGTTATCAAACTTATCAACAGTGATGTCATGAGAAACATGAGCTTGATTCAAAACCTTCATCAACACCTTTCTATGTGGTTCAGAGTTCATGAGCAGAGACAAAAGAGATATTTTGGCCGGAGTTCGATTCAACTGGTCCATCACCCTATATTCACTTTGTTTGATGAACTTCAAAAATTCGGAGACTTCTTCATCGGATACTTCTTTTTTGTATCCATTCCCTCTTGCGTCCTTCTCAACAAGAGTTTCTTTTCCTTTTCCCTTGCAGATTCCTCCTTCCTTTTCTGTGTCTTCTTTTCGCAATGCCTCCGGGGTATAAACATGACCGCTCCGAGTCATCCCGCCGGCTTCCGAGACATTGGTGACTACAGCGGTATCTTCAGAATATTGTGGTTGAACCTGCACGTCATATTTCCATGGTACTGCTTTGGTGTCCTTGTAAGGAAAAGGACGTGGAACTTGGATGACGAGTGGCCTCGGCCCACTTGAAGTCGGTGATGGTACCTCTTTGGTATAGTATATCACCAGCGGTTTTGGAACGATTGTTTCAACAACTGGCCGAGGATCGACCCGGATGGTCAAAGGAGTTACATTGACCCGCATCGGGGAGACTGTAGATTCAGAAACCACATTTATGCCTCCCTCATCCAACTGGCAACCAATCAGGATCATCTTCATATCCAATAACCGTTGTACAACCTGTCTGAACTCTGCACAATCTTCAATTGCATGCTCTTTCTCCCCATGAAAGTCACATCTTACGCCTTTGTCAAGGTCACTTTCCTCCTCAATCGGGGCTTGCATCATCCCATGCCTACACATCTCCCTGAAAATAACTCTCATGGGGGTCTTGACCTTGGAGACTTGACTGATGAGAGTATACTCCATGAAATCCTCTATGGCGTTGACGCCAAGACCCCCATGATTTGGTAGAGGATCTTGCCCCACATTAGGCTGCTCGAAGCTCAACCACTTGGCGTTAATCAACTCTTGCACCTTAAGCTTCAAAGCTCTACAATTTTCGGTGGAGTGACCTGATGCCCTTGAGTGATAGTCACATTTAGTATTCGGGTCAAACCACTTTGGATACGGGGGTTCCATTGGTTTTGTTGGGATAGGAGCTAGCATAGAGCTTTTCACGAGTTGGCGTAGCAGCTCGGTGTAGGTCATGGGTATCGGATCAAAATGTACAGGTTTTCTTTCCAGGTCATGAGGTGGCCTTCTCTGGTTTGTGTTTGGGTTGTGATGCGGTGGTTGAACTGTTTGGGATGGTATGGCGGGAAGTGTTTGGTGATGGGTAGGGTATGATGGCCGGTAAGGTGTCATTGGATGCTGAGGTTGGGGGTGTGGAACTTGTGAGGTGGCGGCAATATATGGATGGTTAGTTTGGTGGTACGGAGTTTGTGGGTAATACTGGGTTTGGAAATATTGCTGAGGGTGGACAGGCATCAAGTTTGGTTTCCACTGGCCAGACTTATTCTGGTCAAAAGTCACAGCATGTGCTTCTCCTTCCTTCTTCTTTACAAATGGGGGCTTCTTCGGGCCAGGTGCCCCAACTGAAGTCTCGACAATCTTGCCATTCCTCATTCCACCTTCAATCCTCTCACCAATAACGACCATATCTGAGAAATTTGACGATACACTACCGATCATCCTATCATAAAAGGGCGACTGAAGTGTGTCAATAAACATCGCAACAATCTCTTTTTCTGCCAATGGGGGCTCTACCTGGGCTGCCACTTCCCTCCAACGCTGCGCGTATTCCTTGAAAGTTTCTGTGTCTCTTTTAGACATATTTTACAGCTGCATCCGATCAGGTGCCATGTCAACATTGTACTTGTATTGCTTCAGGAAGGCATCGGCCAAATCCCTGAAAGATCGAATATGTGCCCTCTCCAGGTGCGTATACCAACTTGAAGCTGCCCCAGACAAACTGTCCTGAAAGAAGTGAATCAGTAGCTTATCATCATGCGCGTGTGATGCCATCTTTCGGACATACATGGTTAAGTGGTTCTTGGGACAAGTGGTTCCCCTGTATTTGTCGAAATCCGGGACCTTGAACTTCGGCGGGATTACGACATTGGGCACAAGACAAAGCTCTGAGGCATCTCTGAGGCCATAACTACTTGCTCCTTCAATAACCCGTAATCTTTCCTCTAGTGTCTCCAACTTTTCCCTAGATCGGGGGTTCTCGCCTGACCGATCCACATGAGCTTCACCGTACACGTTCTGGGGAAGGTACTGTGGCATGTAGGCGGATGTGAAGTTCGGTGCCGCTTGAGCCCCATTGGGTCCAAAGTGCAGGGTGTACGGTGGGAGCTTTGGATTAGAAGAAGGTATCATTGCCGGGGTACTACCTTCCGGAGGGTTAATGGTTTGTGGCGGAGGGACCCCCTGTGTTGGGAATGTGAGGGCAGAGTTTTGAGGGACTTGGGCAGTGTCTTGGTGGTTAGGGTTATTGTCCTGTGGACCAGTAGCAGTTGGCGGCACGTAACCTGGAGGAAGACCATATGGAGGATGGTTCATTATAGTAGACTCATGATGATTGGCAGCTGAGGAATGAGTCTGGTTGTTTGGATAAATAGCGAAGGGCACCATGACTCCTTGTTGGTTGAATCCTTGCATTTGCACAGGAACCTGAGTGAAACCAGGTGGGAGAAGAGGCGTAGCCGGATGCTCTTCATTCGAGGCCGAAGGGTTCTCATCTGTGCTTTTCTCCTTTTGCATCGCTTGCAGCAATTCCAACATCTTTGCCATCTGTTCCTTGAGTTGGTCTACCTCTTCTCTCATCTCTTGGGTTTGTTCTAGGTCGGCCATAACTTTAGCTTGTGAACGAGTGCGGTAAGGGTGTCGCGGAGCAATGGTTCAAAAGATCACTGTTTAATTACAACAACGAAAAAGAAAATGAATAAAAACGAAAAGGGATAAGAAAACACAGAAAACGTATTAACCCTTTCGAGATGCTTGAAATTATTAAATTTTATTTTTCAGAGAGTTAACGCCCCAATGATTGACAAGAGATGGTCCCTCCACTCCATTCAGAGGGCATTTTGCCCATAAGACGGCGTGGGGTTGACAACGAATCTAGGGGAGAAGATCCTTTCCACAATAGATGTCGTCTTTAGGCACACTAGCATTGCTGATTCCGAGTCGAGGAAGTAACAACTACACTTTACACAGAAGGATAACTCCTATAAGGCAAGGACGTAGTTAGCAACATACTAAAGGGAGATTACGCTCCATGATAGGCGTTGCTGAATCAAGTATAAGAGATGGAGAGCGAGAGAAAGTAAAGGTGAGAAAATGCATCTCATTTCATTGAAACCTCCAAGGGTAGTACATAGATTGAAATAACATCAAAACATAAATTCTCAACAACGCTTTTATCCTAAAGTCAACAACTTTGATCTTTTCCTTTTTAGGCCTCGGGTGAACCCATCACACATCTGCATGAAATCTTCTAACTCCGGAGGGAGACGTAGCATAGGGTTCACGCGAATCCGCTTGTTAGCCTTCTCAAAGCGTTGAACAAAGGTCGGGATGCAATGGCTTAGCTCATTAGTCATACTTATATACCTCTTCCTCCATATGTCGACATCCAATCCTCGCTCCTTGGCTTCTCCCCTCCACCATTTCATGGCATTCACCGCTCGCGTCACCTGGTCATGATAATGTTTGGCTGACGTCCACCCTAGGTCGCAACTTTGTTTGATTTCGAACAGCAAGGCATTCAGGTCCTCGACCTTCTGTGCCAATCCAGCCTCCACCTTGTTGTGTGTACAGATCTGGTTTTTTAAATCGTCATTGGCCTCCCTTTGCCGATTAATTTCCGCCTCTAATGCCTTCCCTCTCTCATCTCGCCGATTAACTTCGTCTTTCAACTGGCGTGTCTCCTCCTTTAGTTGAAGCTTATCCTTTGTCAAAATCAACATTTTCCCTTCAAGTTTCTGGATTCTGACCATGAGGCTCACTGGAACCTTATCTGTTATTCTTTTGACACCTGAGGTTGTGGTGATGTCGGCGCACATGTTTTTTAAGTGCTCATTGCCAACTTCTCGTACCGCCTTTGATTGGTGACTGCCTTCAGCTCAGCATCTTGTTTTTCTTGCTCCACCGCTTTCATTTGTGCCTCCATGATCTTTAATTTTTCTGCCATCTGAGTCACCAAAAGGGAATGATCTTCGCCTTTCGGATCCTCTTTCGGAATGCTGATGGAAACCCTCCTTGCTTTTCTCCATGTTTCATACTCTGAGACAATGATTAAGATCGGCCTGCCTAATTCGGCTCTCCCTGCCATCTTCACATTTTTCCATGCATCTCTGACCCTTTTTGCTGACAACTTGGTATCTTCACCGTCCTCATACCGGAAACAACATCCACCGAGTTGTTCTTCTCGCGGTACAGTTTGTGTCCAACAAAGCTGTCGCAGGGCTATGGTTGGTGTGTAGGATATGCATCCTCTCGGGCCCATTAAAGGCACATTTGGGAACGCGCCACAACTGTAAATGATATCTTGCCCTTGTTGACCTTCGTACCATGGGCATACCCACTTGAAAGAGCTGCCATCCACTTTGTCAAACTCGTTTTTCCACTCTTGTTCACTTTACTGTTTTACTGGGATATTGTGGAAGCCTCTCAGTGGATCTGAATGTCGGCTGACATGGCCTTTCGCATACATGTGGGTGATGACCCATACATACAACAGTTGTGCACAACATCGTAGCTTCCCCTTTTGATGGCGCTGGCAAAAATCTAGAGTCAGAAATGTCTCAGCTAATATCGCGGGCACTGGATTCCTTTTCCTTTCTACTGTGAAGAATACGTCCAGTGCAGCTTGGTCGATCATATCCAGTGCTGATGGAAACAAAACCAACCCATAGATGACAAGTGCCAATACCCTTTCGAAAGTCCCCCAATCTTGTTGATCTTTCAACCTTTTCAAGAGATTTTCAAGGAATGTTCGAGTCAATCCCCATGAGTTTGAGTGTCCGGTCAAGTGGACGTCTTTTACAGGAAGCCCCAGTAACCCTGCTATGTTGGTGACGGTCAGGTATTGCCCCATATGGAAGTAAATGACAGGCTCGATCTGCATCGGTAACCTTAACAGACAAGCATATTCTTCGATGGTAGGGGTAATGTCCATGTGAGGCAACTCAAAACATCTGAGCTGCGGGTTCCAATATTGACTCAGAGTGCTCAAAACGGCAGTTTCAACTGGTATAAAGATAAGGTCCAGGATCCCTCCATACTTCTTGACAAAGCTTCTTCGATTCTCTTGAGGTAATGACCGACTTAGCTCCCTCAGGTTCTCCAGCGAGTTCATTATCACCTTGGAGCTCTTGCTAGTGTGCCTGGCTTTTTCCATCTCTTGTTTATCAAAGAAAGGGTTAACTCTCACCAAATTAATCTGCGAAAGGGAAATTTTTATTAGCAAAATTGAAAAATGAATGCACTCTATGAATGAATGAGGGTGCAGATACACATGAAAGGGTTGTGAACCCCTTAGGGTGCGCTATGTATTACTAGCGCATGACTGTCCTTGCAATTGACTGCGTTTCGAAGTGCAATGGAAACGTAGCATAATGCTCAAGTCAAGGACGACATTGGTCATCCAGGCCTAACCTTAGGCGTAACAATGCATGAAAAAAGAAAATGGGTAATATGCTAGGATGCTTGAAATCATGATAGGTGTGAATATGTATGCAGCAGAAAGAAAGGCGGAATGTGCTCTTCTTTGTCCTACACAGGTTGCATCCTATGGTTGGGATTTCTGAAGTTAAAACCCTAATTCGGACTGCTTCTATTGGCAACTTATGTGCAGAACTCTTGGCGTAGATCTAAACTCCTAAAAGGCCCCCAGATTACCCTCATCTAAAAAGATAAGGACCCGGATCTATGAACCTCACCACAGGGACAAATAAGTCACAATATGGCAGTCCATGTACCGGTAGCAATCTGAGCGGGAGAATCAATGACTGCCAGGGATGCAAAAGCATCACAATAACACCACTGAAACCCCTTCTAATCCTATGGCATTCCAGGACTCGGGTATTGAGCCCAACAATGTGTGAAGCAAGTGATAGTGCGGTGTGTGCTGAGAGCATACAAACCTGTACAAAATCCTACACAAATAAAAACTCCCCAAACCTGCAAGAAGAAACAACCCACAACACAATGGTTTTCTATCCTAAAGTTGCAAGAATATATACAAAAAAGTATTAGAGAAAGAAAAGAAAAAAAAACTAATTTACAAGGTAATAAAAATAAAATAAAATAAAATAAAATAAAAAAAGGTAAAATAAATAAATAAAAAGTTATTAAAGATTTGCACAATCAACTATGATGGGCCTGACTTTCCAAAGTCCCCAGTGGAGTCGCCAGCTGTTGCGACCGTCCCGTCTGGGCGCCGCGAAAGGAAAGGGGTTAAAGAAAACAGAGGAGTCGCCACCAAAATTTTTATTTTGGGAGAACTTTGGAAAACCCAATTATTTAAGGAAAACTGGCCCTAAAAAAAAAAGAAAGACAGAGATTTGAGTTCGGGAGTCGGTTATGAGTAGGGAAGGTGCTAGTACCCTACGTCACCCGTTCTAAGAACGGTACCCCAAGTTAATCGTGCAAAATTTTTAATAACCTTTTAAAATATTATTTTACCCCATTTTTAAAACAAAAAAGGAAATAAACACAAAAGGAAGAAAAATAAAATTTTGGCTTGACAGAATGATTATTCTGCTCCTACGTATTCCCTGGTGCGATGGAAAACTCAAAGCCACGTAGTTCTTAATAGAAAAAGTTTGGTTGGTTTATTTTAATTTTTGGGAAAAAAATTTGATTTCGAAAAAGGATTTTATTTCGAAACTGGTTCGCTTTTGTACAAGGTTAAAGATAGCAGTGCTATACGATAAATCTTTACAATTCTTATGACACTTGAGGATGGGAGACCATACGTCAACGTCATAAATTGTCGCGCGAATTTTAAAATATTTTACTTAAAGAAGAATTCACTCTTGCACGGGGTTAAAGATAGCAAAACTATACGATAAACCCTTACAATTCATGCGACACTTGAGGATGAAAAAATTCATACATCAACGTCGTAGATTGTTGCGTGAATTTCTTTGAAAGCCATTATTATATTTTTTTTTTTATAAAGATTTTTCCCCTCTTTTTTTTTTATTTAAAACCAGAGTCTGACACACACAAAAGTATGAGCTTGGCCCAAAAGGAAAAAAGAAATCAGAAAAAAAATCCACCTAAACTAATCCTTCTTATCAAGCCCAACCCAATACTAAACACTCTCATCCATAGCTAGTCCCTATTTCCCTACTTAACAAAAAAAAATTAAATAAAACAGAGATACACATTAAAACTTAAAACTACAATAAATAAAGAAAAAGAGGGATTAAAGCCAAAAAGCTTCTGCCTTTCCCCTTTTGCGTTACCCACTCAGGGGAAACAGAGGAGAGCACCTCACAGCAAGATGGTCACGGCGGTAGCGGTCAGTTGACAGCGGTGGACGCGGCTGGGATCGCGGTGGGCAGCGGCGCTGGGCTTGGGCGACGGTGCGGGACGAACGGACCAACGACAGACGTGGTGGGTTGCTGAACGACGGTGGCAGACACGGCTGGGCTCTGGTTCGCGGAGATTCCCGCGGTGATACAGCTCGGTGGAGCAGCGGCGTGGCTCGCGGTGGTTGAGGGAGCACGCGGTGTGAGCTTGTGCGGCGGCGATGGTGGTCTCCGGTGGGAGGCTCGGGTCCTGCGTAGGGAGGGGGGCTTGAGTGGCTTCTGGAGGTATAAGATAGTAACAGAGAAGCAAAAATGGGGGTTGAGTGGAGAAGGAAGAAGGAGGGGGAATAAGAATGGATGTATGTCTTTTTTCCCTATTTCATACTCATTTCACTCGATTTTTTCTTCAGATCCCCCCCAAGCCCCCTCTGTTCTCGTTGAATTTATAGGCAACAACAGATGAGAATGATTCCAAAATTTGCTGTTGGCTTGTTGCAGGAGATGGGTACCTCAAGAGGGAACAGATCAGCTTTGTCCCTCTGCTTGGTGGTGCAACAGGGAGGAGAGCAGTGTCCTTGGGTGCTGCTGGTATTGCTCAATAAAAAGGGGAAATAAAGTGAAAGAAAACAAAAGAAAGGAAAAAAGAAGATGGAGAAGACCTCCAGAATTACCAAAGCAAAACCAACTTATCCTCACATTTTTGAATTGAATTTTCATTATTATTATATTTTTTTTATCATTTTCGTTTTTTTTTTTGAACAAGAAATGGGCTTTTAAGTGGGTTAAACAAAAAGGGATCATGTACCAAAATCTTACTCAATTTTTGTTTTCTATTCCTAATCACTTAATCAAAAGATTAATTAACCCGGACAAACTTGGGTGTTCACAAGGAGTGCCAAGTTTATGAATTATTGTTCTTAGAAGTTTATTGTAATATTTAGTTGATGTTTTGAAGATTGATTGTCGAATATTTTGTATTAAAACTTTTGGATTTCATGTTCACAAATTGATTATTAGATCTACAGTTTCATTTTTTAGTTTGGAATGTAAGAATTTACAAGAGTTTAGGCATTTTATTGTTTAATTAAAATTTCTTATATTAAAGTGCAGGTAATGGGTACGAATACTTAGGTACCCAGAGGATAAGGATACGAGTATTGAAGTTACTACCCATGAGGATATGGATCCTGATACGAGTACTTTTTCAAAACGTGGATACGAAAATAGATATTATAATATCATATCTATATCCTACCCATTGTCATTGCTCGGCAAATAGAGAGTGGGCATCCTTGCTTTGCTAATTTATTTATTTTTTTTCTAAATACAAGATAGGTATCAAATTTATAGGGAAAATCGGAAAAGATCCCACAATATTAGCTCGTGGCTAAACCTCGCCTGTAATTTGGTACGTCTCTGTCTTTAGTTGAATTATTATGAGTTTGAGTAAAGAGGGGAGGAGCTCAATGCTTCCGTCAAAACGTGATTATTGTTAAGTGCTACACAAATGTGCTTTTGAATGAATGGGTTTTGACGATCTATGTCGTTAGTTTCTTGTTTCAAATTTGGTTCATACTGACCAGTATTTTAAAAGTAATTTTATTATAACATCTCTTTTTTTACTTGTTGGAGTTCTTAAATGAGTTTCATTTTTATATATCACTCATTTTTATTTTTTATTACATAAAATATCTTATCTTTCTAATCCAACAACTTTCAAAAAAATTTTAAATGTGTCCTATGAGTGATCTCACATCATGACTTTTTTTTTCTTTTTTTTTTTTTGGTGCTATACATTTCATTCATAGTTTATTTACTACATCATAATTATTTGATTTATTACATCATTTTTCTCCAAAATTCTCACAAGCATAAGGTGCTTGTGGAAGCACCCCTACTGCTTAATAGGATACTGCTCCAAAGGTGATTTTCAGTTAGGCATAAGCACTCCAAAATATTACCGATATGGATGCTTTTATTGGTTAAAGAATACATAATGAGTGTGTTCGAAAAAGTTGAAAAAAATAGATTATGTTAATAATTGATTATATGTATAATCAATTATTGTGATAATCGATTATAATCGGAAATTGTTTTTGTTTGGATATGTTTGCTGAAAATCGATTTGAAGATAATCTATGTAGCGTAAAAAAATCACTTTAATATAGTAAATTAAGAAAATGATATAAAATTATTTGTATAATTTAATAATATTTGTTTGGAAGTTAGTTTTGTGGGGATAAATAGGGAAGAGAGTTTTGAGAATGAAAGATAATCAAATCACAACCATCTTAAGCTAAAATAAATTAGATGACATAAAACAGCTTTGTTCTCCCAAAAAAGCATTTTTTATAAATTTAAGCTAATTGTCAAACATGATAGATTATGTATGAAACAACTTTTTAATCAAAAAAATAGTTGAAATGAGAAAAATCTATCTTTTTCAAACATACTCAAAATGTAAGTTTTTATTAAAAAATTAAGTATTTTACTTTTTGAAATATTAAGTACAACTTTCCAAATGAAAAATTTCCTTTCTTTGTCACTCTCATCTCCTCATCTATGTAAATGTATTGTGTCCTTCTATGTCCCTGCATTGCTACATAATAATAATAATGATGATGATGGAAGTTCTCTTCTCTTCTAAGAGAACACTGCACGTTGTTGTTGTTGCTGGTGCTTAATCCTAATGCGTACTCCTCTGTTTGTTTCTTTATTGCGTGTCATTCTCCTTTTACGATTAATTAGATTTTGTTTGCAACAGTGAGTTATTGTTGTATGTAATGTTGTCACCCACAACACATTGATTCCATATACCAGATTCATTCATTGGCCCTTCGTCTTTGTAGCTCACTGAGATCCGAAAATCTCTCTCTCATTCTCTGTCTTCCTTTCTACAACATTTCCTTTCCTCTCTCTCTCTCTCTCTCTCTGTGTATCTATTCTCACTTTCTCAACCAATTTTTTGCTGTTACAGCTCACCCTTTTTTTATTCTGGGACTTTGAATTTGATGTCCCACATATGGATCGCAACTGCTGCTATTCCCAACATGAAATTATTGTAGGTTGTACCTTCTTCTCTTGTTGTTTGGTTTGGGGATCTGGGTTCTCTCTCATTTTCCCCCCTCCCTCCTAAACAACACACCAATTACAAACAAACTAGATAGGAACAGGAATAGGAGATAGATATATAGTAAGTAATTAATTGTAACGCTTAGGATTAGGAGGTACAGAATTGGATCATTCTCAATTTGCAATTCATTGAAGGGGGGGTGGGGGTGGGGGGTGTAAATTGGTTATTATATGGGTTGTATATGCTCCAAAGGAAAATCTGGAAATGAATATGTTAGCAGCGAGGCGGAGGCGGAGGCGGAGGAGGAGCATGTGATTGTGGATGATGAATTGAAGGCGTCAAAGTCCGTGGCCCTCCTCAGCTGGGGAGAGAAGAATGAGGGCACTGCACGCTTGATATCCAACAATGATCCCTCTCTCTCTGGAACACCCGATGAGAAGAAAGGGGGAATCACTTCTGCAACTGCAAAACACGAGCAACAAGCTCGGGTGTCTAGGATATTTAGTGTGACCAGAGGGGAAAGAGGAGCACAGGTTCTTGCTGGGTGGCCTTCTTGGCTCACTGCAGTTGCAGGGGAAGCTATTAGTGGTTGGATACCTCGCAGAGCTGACTCCTTTGAAAAGTTAGATAAGGCAAGTTCTTTTCTTTTCTTTTCTTTTCTTTCCATCCATTCATCACTCTCCTATCCTATCCTATGTAATGTAATGCAAATAATGTTTTCATCGTACTGCAGATTGGCCAAGGAACTTACAGCTGTGTTTATAAGGCTCGTGATCTTGAATCAAATAAAATTGTTGCATTGAAGAAGGTTAGATTTGCTAATATGGATCCAGAAAGTGTTCGCTTCATGGCAAGAGAAATTATTGTGCTGCGAAGGCTTGATCATCCAAATGTCATGAAGCTTGAAGGCATGATTACTTCAAGGGTTTCTGGCAGCTTGTACCTTATTTTTGAATATATGGAGCATGATCTCGCAGGGCTTGCGGCAATACCTGCCATCAAGTTTACTGAACCACAGGTACCTTACCCAAGCTTCTGATTATGTGTCCAGAGTCTAGATGAGAGCCTTTTTGTCATTAACAACTGTAAATTTCTCCTGGAAGAAGTATTAAAAATTCACTTTATGTGTTTTTTTTATTTATATCAACTTTCTTACCGAGCCAGATTATTGTTTGTATGATTAACAGAAGCATGAGAAAATTTCTCAAGCCAGATGTAGAATGAGTTGCTAAATTTCTGTTTATGCCAAAAACATCACTTTCTCGTTGATTAAATTTGATGAGCCAAAAGCACTGTATCTTTGGGAGTCTTAGTTGCAACATTTGAGCATTTTTAAACTAAAGCGTTTCTCTAGGACCACAATGGTATTGATTGATACATGAGATATATTGAAATCAATATATTTTCTCTCTCAAACAGTATCTTTCAGTTTTATGAATTGCCTGTCTCACCATCTTGGAACAATCCCTCGTAGCTCTAAAAATTGAAAATATCTGACCTAGGATACTGCACTTAGTGCGTATATTATATCATACAGACAATTAATTTATTATTAGAAACAGACAAAATAATTATTTAAAGCAAAAAGACAAAACCAACAATATTGTTTTGACAAAAGGCCATTGTTTGCATCCTGCAGTTGTTTACACCTCTGAAGTTTCATGTCATATGTCTTGTTTAATATTCTTTCCTTATTAATTGGCTTCTGGTATTTTTTACCATGCTGCAGATCAAATGTTACATGCAACAGCTGCTTCGCGGTCTTGAGCATTGTCACAGTCGTGGTGTTATGCACCGTGACATCAAGGGTTCAAATCTTCTGCTTGACAATTATGGCAATCTGAAGATTGCTGATTTTGGGCTTGCAACTTTGTTTGAGCCATCTCAAGGGCAGCCTTTAACAAGTCGTGTAGTAACCTTGTGGTACCGACCACCTGAACTTTTACTTGGAGCTACAAATTATGGAGTCGCTGTGGACTTGTGGAGTGCTGGTTGCATTCTTGCAGAATTGTATGCTGGGAAGCCTATAATGCCTGGACGAACAGAGGTAGTATTCCTATTTTGTCCTTTCGATCTACATTTTATTGGACATACTGAAGACTTTACATCCGTTTCTCGAGCAGCCTTGTTATGATGAAATAAGTCACAGACAATAATCTCCTCTTTCTTTTCCTGTGCATTATTTTATTGGAAGAGAAATTTACAGACTGACTGATGTAAAACTAGAAGGAGAAATGTAAATGATCATCACATTTAACCAAACTTCCAACCTGTTAGTTTTATAACCACTTGAGTTATCTGCAATCATGTTATTGATTAAGAAAAGGAGCTTACAAGTTAAACCAGAGTCTTAAAAGTTGTGGATGAAGGAAGGATCCTAGTATACTTTTTTGTCTAGTACTTCTGATGGTCCCATTTGAATTACTTAATCATTAATAATATTTCTTCATTTTTAATCATTATGCGTGTCCTTCAACTATCTCATTGGTACATACATGTTTTTAATTTATCAAAGCTTTCTATTATTTAATTGGGCACTAAGATCTGGTAGTCTATCATTTTAGGTGGAACAACTCCATAAAATCTTCAAACTTTGCGGATCGCCTTCTGAAGAATACTGGAAGAAGTCAAAGCTACCACATGCAACAATTTTCAAACCTCAACAACCTTACAAACGTGTTGTTTCTCAGACATTCAAGGATTTTCCTTCATCAGCACTGAGCCTCTTGGAGGTCCTTCTTGCCATAGAGCCCAAAGATCGAGGAACTGCATCTTTAGCACTTGAGAATGAGGTAGTTATAAGTTTTCTTGAGTGAAGTTCACAACACAATTTTCTCTCTGAATGGAATGCATATGTCACATCCTAGCAATTTATTCATGCTGTGACCTCAGCAGATTTTTTTCTTGTCCCTACTCCTGTGTTTTCTTAGTTACTGACATTTTTCACATCCAGTTCTTCACAACAAAGCCACTTCCTTGTGATCCATCGACTTTGCCAAAGTACCCACCAAGTAAGGAGTTTGATGCCAAACTTCGGGAAGAGGAAGCTAGAAGGTATTTCTTCTCTGAATCATTTACCATTAGAGATTCTCACATGATTTTGTCATGTCTGATTTTTGCATTGCTGCTAGTGTTTGTCTCTTCTATTATATGATAAACTAAAATCTCAAGGGGAATGACATTATTGTTTTCAAATATTTTACTTGCAATCACAAGGATAATAGAAAGGCTCTCCTTTCCCTTTTTTTCTTTGGCACTTTGTTGCAAAGAATCTGGGTTTTTTTTGGGGGGTGGGGGGTGGGGGGTTGGTTTCTTCTCTTTTGAGATAGTGGTTTTGGCTTGATTTGATTCTGTAGTGATACTTCTTATTTGTCTTTCTGTGTGACTATCGTTGACCATTTTATTTTGAAGCAGACGAAGAGCAGCAAATAAAGGACATGAACAGGAATCGGTTAGGAGGAGTTCGAAAGAGTCTAAAGCTGTGCCGGCACCTGATGCTAATGCTGAGCTGGAGGCATCAATAGAGGTAGTTTAAAGCATAATCATAGTGTTAATGGATCTTGTTTTCACAAAAAAATATTTGGATTTTTCTGATAAACCTTTTTCCATATGATTTTTCCCCCAGAAGAGACAAGGACAGTGTAATTCTAAATCCGTTAGTGAGAAGTACAATCCTGAAGAGGATGGAGGTTCTGGCTTTCTTCTTGAACCAGCAAAGTCAAGAGCCCTCAATGTCTTGTCTCATTCTGGCCAGTCAATGCATCGAAATGCATATGGATCCTCACGCAATATGAATCTGAAAGAGGAAGATGTTCTTACTGGCCCTGATCATGTCTTTAGATCAAGAAATTATGAGTTGAGAAAACAAAAATCCTACCGGCATGGTAGCACTGCACAGTTGTCAAGATTTTCTAATTCAGTTGCAGTTCGAGGTGATTCACGGCTTGATATGAGTGGTGACTCTAGTGTGAATTCACAGTGGCCAGAAGATCACTTTGGTATGAGATATAGCCATCTGGCTGATGGTGAGTCCAACCAATTGCTGGATGGACCCAAGTCTTCCCACCAGAAGGACTCACCTTCTAGGAAGGATCCTGCCATGGTAAAAAAATTACTGTTAAATAATCATTTGTGCAATTGTTCAATTATTTTTGAGTCAGTGTGACATGCCCCTCTTTCTAAGAATAGGGAAAAAAAGAGTTTGATAGGATTGAGACTATTGTCTGCTTGCCTATCTTGACATAAAGATCTCCTTGCAATGTCTGTAATGTGGTTAATATAATAAATCCAATGATGTTGGGAGATATCTTCTCCCTATATATACTGAAACCTGTATTTAAATTCCGGAGAATGATCACTTTTGGTAATTGGTGTTTAATGCTCAGTGTGACTGTGGAGCTATCATGTAATTACTTGCTTTTGTTTGTGATGGCAGGGTTATGCTCCCAAAAATGCCCGCATCCACTATTCTGGACCATTGCTGCCTCCAGGGGGAAATCTTGAAGAAATGCTTAAGGAGCACGAAAGGCAAATCCAACAGGCTGTCCGCAAAGCTAAGGATAAGGCAAAAAAGGCTTACAGTGAGAATGGCCTAACTGAATCACTACTTCACCATGCGAGAAATAACAAGTGAATGTCAAAGAGGGTTTTGATGCATTAATTTGGGATGAGGACTCTTGAACACAAGATTGTGATTATCATAATGCCAAGATAAATATTTCTTTTGCAAATTCATCAAACCTTGATGCCAAGAGATGACTTCAAGACTAGTGGCGCTTCAACTAAGTTCTTCACATCAGATATTTATAACTACCATAGAAGGTATTGTACAGAGTTCTAACCGACAAACTCACATGTTTCAGTAAGGTGGATAGTCTACAGAGCAAATGAATTCCATGGCGCTTGACTGTATTATAGTATATGGTTTTTAAAATTGACACACAAGCAAGTTCTTTCATTCCAGATGGCGAGGTCATTACCAATTTACCATGACATTGCTCTATTACTAAAGATTTACTTTGTACATCTGAGATTGATTTTACCAAATTACATTTTCTTCATTAGTGCATAGGCTAAACGGTTATCCAAGTTTGATCTGTATGGTGAGAGCTAGAACGGACCATCCATTAGCATCAGAAACTCAGAATGCTGAACAAAGGCTTGCTTTTCTAAACGTAGTACTCCCATCAACATGGGTTTGCAGATGAAATAATACTAAAGCTCAGAACATTTTACTATTAATTTGCATGTGGTACCTTAATTTCTCGTTCTTTAGGATTATTAGCGTGGGATGATTGACCTCTATATTCTTCTTCATCGCTTCTGCTATAGGGCATATTTCCCCCTAGTTTTAGCAGTCATAACCTTTCTTTTCTAGCTTGTTGTATGCTACGCAATTAAAAAATAATAATAATAAAAAAAAAAAAAGAAAATATTGTATTGAAAGGTCGTTTACAAAAGGACAAAATTTAGTTTGTTCTTTTGTTTTTCAATAAGAAGACATGTGTAACATATTAAAATGTTAATAAATTATGTCATAATATAAATTTTTTATTGTAAAAACACGTAACTCTAATTATTAATTACAATCAAATGTTAAACTTTTACTCAGAAATACGTGATAAGAGCCTAATCACTTAAAACATGTGAGATGGAGAGAGCCTAGAGAATTAGTGTTCCATTGGACATGATCTTTGATAATGATAATTACATAATGAATGATAATGAATGCAGAATAAGTATTTCACATCTTATAATTTTCTTCCTTTTTTTTATCCTCCTTAATGATCTGTAGTGTTAAACTTTTTTTTGCATTAAAATTAAAAGCTTTCATTTCACGCGTCTTAACAGAAGTTTTTGGTCGTTAAACAAAGTGTTAAAATCCATTCAAATGACCAATGCCTTGTTGGTCTAAGCAAGTGGTGAGAAGTTTGATTTCCCTTAAGCAAGATCTCAGGTTCGAGTATTGTAAATGAAAAATTAGACGTTGTAAGAGTTTTGTCTCCTTAAATGGGTTTTTCCGACTCAACTCAGATTAATTAGTCGAAATCCAATGTGAATTTCAGATATGAAGGATTTGGGACAAAAACAAAATAGGTTCAGATGAGTTTATCTTAAATATTATTTTGGACTTTCATAATAAGAAGCTGGGTTTTGGACAAGCATGTTATCATTTTATATATATGCACGTAAGTGAGATTAGATTTAGTTTCTCTCTCTTGTCAACCACGCCAAAGCAAACTAAATTCACGATAATTAGGTCTTGACAGGGAGTGGGAAAACTTAGATACAAAAAGAAATTCCACCAAATTTGCAGATGCAACAACCACTAGTGTTTGCTTCATTCACAATTAATCTGGCGTTAGTTCATCAATCAAATATCCACTGCATCTGCATGCCTCTAATTCCCTTCGCGTCCAAGCATCAAAGGCTAATTATTCTACACTTCACCTCTCCTCCTCCTAGCCTCCTGAACGTACTGAACTCTCAGCTTTATCCTCTATAACTTGATATATCATATCCCTGAAATTCCATAGCTACACCCACCATTTTTTCACCCATATCTCCCTTCCTCTCTCTCTCTCTCTAGCCACGTACACAACACATGCAACACAACACAAGCATGAGGCCTAAAGCCCATTTTCAAACCCTCAACTTGAAGCTCCTCATTCTAGCGGTGTTGGTCGCCTTTTTCCTCCTGTTTATGCTAAGATCAAACTTTTCTGCATCTTCCAACGAAAACCAATTCCTGTCCCCAGTTAGTTCACAAGCATCTGATATACTCAAAGCTTCAAGTGGCTCAGGCTCGACTACTACTACGTCAGATTATTGTTCTTGCACCAAGATCCCACCTTCTCTGTCGCAAGCTCTCATCCACTATGCAACCTCAACCATAACCCCACAGCAAACACTGAAAGAGATATCAGTGTCAGCAAGAGTTTTGGAGAAGCGATCACCATGCAACTTCCTGGTGTTTGGGTTAGGGCATGACAGTCTGATGTGGAGTGCACTGAATCATGGTGGCCGGACAATCTTCCTTGAAGAAGATGAGGCATGGATCGAGCAAATCAGAGGGCGGTTTCCGATGTTAGAGTCGTACCATGTGAGGTATGATAGCAAGGTGAATGAGGCTGATAATCTAATGGAGGTTGGAAGAGGACCCGAGTGTACAGTAACAGCAGTAGGGGATCCCAGATACTCTATTTGCCCACTTGCATTGAAAGGCTTGCCTCCTCAAGTGTATGAAACAAAATGGGATTTGATCATGGTGGATGCACCCACAGGGTATTATGATGAAGCCCCGGGGAGGATGACTGCAATATATACAGCTGGGATGTTGGCCAGGAGGAGGAACAACAACAACAAAGATTTTGGAGAGATGACTACTGATGTGTTTGTGCATGATGTCAACAGGGTGGTGGAAGATAGGTTCTCCATGGCCTTTCTGTGTCACAAGTACATGAAGAAACAGGAAGGCAGATTGAGGCACTTCATTATTCCTTCTCACACGGATCACTTGGACACCCCATTTTGCCCTGAATAATCACATAATTCCACTGCCTATATATCTTTAATTTCATCCATTCTTCCCTTCCCATATCTTCTTTGCATTCACCCTCCAGTACTCCACTGTAGCCAAAGTCATCAAGACCCTTTCTGCGGCCCTTTTTCCGCTCATCGATCGATCGATCGATCGTGTATTCATGTCCCATGCGTTTAATTACTAGTTACTAGCGGGAAATTTTGCATCCACATATATTACGTGCAACTTAATTGGACCTCACCTGCAATAAATTCTATTTACATATTTGTCTACTAGACTACTTGTCTTTTACCATCAGCTTCATGTTCAAATAATTGACAATGTAAATCATTCTCCTTCAGTCACTCTTCCTTACTTTCTGGTAGAAGTCAGATTCTATCTATTAAATGGGACGGCAGCAAAGAGAACAGACGTATAATATGTTTATTTACAAGTAAATACTCAATTTCATCCCTAAAATTATAGGATCGTATCAACTTAATTTTCGACATGAATAATATTCCAAAATAATCCCTGAAATTGTAGAAAGTTAATTAGATTCGTCCTTCCGTTGGTATTTGTATGGACTATAATGACATTAAGTTGGTAATGTCAGGAATGCATTTAAAACTAAGCGAATAATATCAAGGATGCATTTGTTATATTTTACAATTCCAATGATAATTTTGAAATATTGATAATATGAAAATTAAATTGATAATATATTATAATTTTAGGGACCAAATTAAATATTTATTCGTTTGGTTATGCATCGGAACCATCTAAAGTGAGTTTTGCAATGGTCAAATATGAGTTGGACCATATCTGAAGATTTTTGGCCCTGTGTTAAGGGAACTCATTTTACCTTCCAAAATTGATTCTAAGGTAAACAAGTTGGAGTATCTTTTGCTTTTGAATGAAAAATTATACTGAGTTTTACATTAAATTTGCTTTTAAATTAAAAATATCTAAATATAAATCATTTCACTTCAAACTCAATTATATTCAAATCAATTTTCAAAATCAATACTATTCACTTATTTTGAAGTATTTTAAGAGATTAATTAAAATTATATAAAAAAACAGAAAACAACGTTCGGTATTTCTATTTAATGTTCAGGAAACAATTTTCTATAATCATATAAATTTTGTTAAAGGTCGGAGTAAAAATAAAAATTATTAAATTAAATCTAAATAATTATAAAATCACTCAAAATATTATATAAGAATTTCGTTTGAATATTTCGGCTCAAAATGTGCACAAAATTTTGCTTTGGACTGATGTGGATCCTTTCATCCAAAATCCTTCTTCATTCTTTTAGTATTAGATTAATCCAACGATTGACATTTGGATGAAGAGAGGATAAAGGAAAATTTTGGATAGAGGGAATTCAAATTAAT
Organism: Ammopiptanthus mongolicus; assembly: GCA_039655645.1. NCBI lineage: Eukaryota > Viridiplantae > Streptophyta > Magnoliopsida > Fabales > Fabaceae > Ammopiptanthus > Ammopiptanthus mongolicus. The sequence continues at coordinate 107,978,832 of CM077344.1, read as the reverse complement.
CAAAGTTATAATTGTTATTGTTCTTAAATAACTTTTATAATAAAATTATTATTTGTTTATTATTAATTTCATTGTTGATTTAAAGACTTACCATCTAATTTTTTTTTATATAAACACAAGAATTATGTAATAAAAAATTATTTTTTTTTTTTTACAAAAATTTATGTGAGTTGGGTTTCGGGGGCTCATCAGTGTCAGGGCAGGCTTCACTGCTGAAAGAGTACTTATAGATTACCCAATAACGAGATTCTCACATCGGCAGTAGGATTCGAACTCACGTCATTGTGGGATACGTCTATGAACCGTATCCTTACCAACTAGACCAACCTTTGTTAACAAAAAAAAATCATTTATTTATTTATATTAATAATAATTATTTGATAGCTCATAAAACATTTTTCTTGGAATAAACTTCAAGTTTTCAACTTATCTAAAAATTATTATTATTTTCATATTTTAAGCGATATTAAATATGTAAAATTAAATTGAAATAATTTTATAGGAAAAAAAACTGAACCAAACCATCTCTTTACATAGGTGCAACGTTTTTAAAAAAAGGAAAAAAAATCGTGAGAATTAGAAAAGAAAGAAAGAAAAAGAGGTAGCAATGACTGAATGATTTAATTGAGCGGCGAGGTAGAGCACCACTCACTCATTCACTTCCCTCCTTCCTTTCCTTTCCTTTGGTTTCCAATTATGAGCAACGAATAGTGAGTTTCCTTTCATCTCTTTTTCTTTTCAATTGGTGGCAACTTATTTGTTTGTTTGTTTGTGTTATTCATTTCTTTCTGCTTTCCTTCAGCGATTACCTGTTCAAGCTTCTCCTAATTGGCGATTCCTCCGTCGGAAAATCCTGCTTGCTTCTCAGATTCGCTGTTAGCCGACTACACTTCACTCACTCACTCTTTTCTTTTTAATTAATTTTTAAAGTGAACCCTACACCGTTTAGGGTTTGTTTCAGGTTCATTCATGCTTCCTTTTTTAATTTCAGGATGACTCGTATGTGGACAGCTACATAAGTACCATTGGAGTTGATTTCGTAAGTATTCTTTTATTTTATTTATTTATTTATTTATTTATTTTGCTTCCTCCCCTATTTATGGCTGAATTGATAATAAATATTTAATTAATGCTTTCAGAAAATCAGAACTGTGGAGCTGGAAGGGAAAACCGTCAAGCTGCAGATTGTGAGCACCAAATACTATACTATACCATACTAATACTGCATTCTCTATCATCCATCCATCCATCCATTGTTTCATTGTTTTAATTAATGCTTTTTGTTTTGTTTTGTTTTGTTTAGTGGGATACGGCTGGACAGGAGCGATTCAGGACTATAACAAGCAGTTATTATAGAGGAGCACATGGAATCATTGTAAGTATCTTCTAAACTCACTACTTGCCTTGCCTTGCCTTGCCTTACTTACCAAGGCGCCAATAACCTTTTTGAGTGAGTGCAACAACAGATTGTGTATGATGTTACTGAGATGGAAAGCTTCAACAATGTGAAGCAGTGGTTGCATGAGATTGATAGATATGCTAATGACACTGTCTGCAAGCTTCTTGTCGGCAACAAAAATGATCTACTTGATAACAAGGTTGTTGACACACAAACTGCTCAGGTCATTCCCTTCCTAAATATCCCTCCTCACTTTCTTTTCTTTCTTCTTAACAAGTTCACTATTCTCTTCTTCCCAATTAATTACCACACATCACCTATCTCCATACATGCTTGCTTTTTACGTGTTTATTATTCATCTACATCATCTTTAACTAACCTTCCCATGTGTATCTTGTAATGTTTCCTATTTCTTTAGGTTATCTGGTCATTTGTGCGTGATTTGGTAGTTACTAGTCTACTGATGATCTTTGACTGCTGGAAGATCAAAGCAATAGGAACAAATTCCAAACGTTATATTCTTTTTATATTTAGCTAGTGAGTAGGATAGGAATGCAACTTCAATTTCTTTTCACTTTCCATTCTATCACCAAATAAATGGGGCATAAAAGCTGTTCAAACTTTACTCTTATTTTCCTCTCTTTGTTTTCTATTACTGAAGCTGAATATAACTGGGAGCAAGTGAATTATCTTGATAATATTGCATATTACTTGGAACTTAGCTTCTTTTAAAGCGTTAAAATTTAGTTAGATCTTTTGAACACGTGTATGGTTAAATTTAATATTGGCGGAATATGTGTCGTAAAATAATACTATGGATTGGTCTGATCTGCATTTTAATGTTAGTTGACCCAGGTTGTGATATTCTTTAATACAGAATTGTTTACTTAAAGAAGCATATGCCTGAACAATATCAGTTACTCTGTGTATGTAATAGAAAAAAAAGAGCAGGAAAATCATAATTTGTCTAACGTATCCTTTATGATCATGATTCACAGGCATTTGCAGATGAGCTTGGTATCCCTTTCCTTGAGACAAGTGCTAAAGAATCAATTAATGTGGAGCAGGCTTTCTTAACTATGGCAGCAGAGATTAAGAAGAAGTATCTAATATTTCTTGCCTCTCCTGTTCTCATTTGGGATCATTATGTTATGCTTATCAATGTTATGATTTTTCTGTCTGTTTGATTAATTTTAACCACATTGGGATTTTCAACATGTTTAAAATTGAACTATTAACAGGACATGATAAGTTTGTGCCATTTTCTGTTCTTTTTAAATGAAATTTTATTGCCTGCAACCTCAGATTGCAGTCAACAAGTTATTGGTCAATATTTTATTTATATGATTGACAAATTGTTCTTTAAAATAACAATAAAACTTTTATCTATGAAATAATGGCTTTTGATAAAATAAAAATGAAAGCAAGATTCTGAACTAACATTTTGCAATCAAGATTGTGATTCGTGAACGATTTACAAATAATGTGTCAATCTCCATTCCTCAACTAGTTTTAGATTTATCTAGTGCTGCATTTTTATTTAGTGTTGATGTTATAATCACTGTAATTTTGCTACTTCATGCGATAGCATGGGTTCCATTATAAAACAAGCATTGACGTTCAGATGTTTTGGACTTTGATTTGAACTTATCTGCAGGATGGGAAGCCAACCAACTGTTAGTAAGTCAACCGAAACTGTTCAAATGAAGGGGCAACCGATCTCACAGAAGAGCAACTGTTGTGGTTAGGTAGAACTTGTGATTTGCTACTTTTATTAACTGTTGTATTATTAAAATAGAGAGAATCTGTTTCTGGACTCGGATACGGATGTCTCAATAACTGTTAAAATATCATCTATTTAAATCCTTGGATAATGTAGTAGTGAATCTTCTGATGACTTCTCAAGTTTAGAATGAAAGATATGCAATTTCTCAGTTACCACATATTAGTTTGAGGCTTTAACCACAAACTACTTCGCAAACTTAGTACACACGCAGACACAGGCATTAAAAACCTTTCCAAGCAATGCAATGCATGAGATAAACATGATTGATTGATGCATGAGATGCAGGGAACATTAGAAACCTGCTCGCCTTGGCCTGACATTATGAGAAAGCATATTCTGATCACTTTGCGCTAGATCAAAACATGACTATTACAAGTGGAGCTCAAGAACAAAAGAGATCGGAGATGAAGAAAGGTAGAAAAAGAATTAGGTTTAGAGAGGAAGGGGATGAGAGAATGAAGATAGAGAAGGAATGCCAACATCTCAAATAAGGGTGAGGTTATTAGCACTCTTAATTGTTTATTTACACTCCTTAATCCTTATTCACTAATAGTAAATTAATCGGAAATGTGGATAGGTATTTTGGAGTGTGATTAATATACGTCATCAAATCAATTAGCATGTGTTATATCATTATTTCCCTCAAACTTATAAAATGAGGTGGGAATACAAGAATGAATAAAGTATAGTTTAAAAAATTTACATTTTTCCATCCCATGATTGGAGCTTGAACGCCAAATACATCAACAAGAAATTACAGACAATTTCAAGAATTGCTAATAAAAATATAATTATTGATGAGTTGTTATACATTTATGTTTTTATTGGAGAATAATATCATAGTGTATGTTTGGTTTGTCGTTGGGAAATTCTAAACATATGTTTGAGGCAAAGTTTCTATAAAGTTCTTTCGGGACAAACGTGCTTTTGGACCCAAACGTACGTTTGTAATGGTAAACCAAACATGTTCATAAACATTTCAAGAATTGCATCTAAATTTTATTCATTTAAATTCTGAAAACTGATCAAGGCTGTGTGTTGTGTGTGACCAAGTGTTAGTATGGATACCATTTTTTGTTCTATAACTTCGATGTTTCAATTTATCGTTGTTTCAATTGTTGAAACATCGAATAGCTTAGACCTTCCGTTCTCTTCTTCAATCACCACGTCAAACCCATTTTCTGGATTCCCAACCTATATTGCCTATGCTATTTTTGTTACAGGATTCACTGTTTTAAGTATCTTCATGGCTTCAAATACATCATTTTGGAGTAAACTTTCAAATTGGTTCTTTAAAGATTATGGTGCCACGCCACGACGTTGGTTGTCAAAAGATTTTTCACTCAATATAAAACAGACATTACAACTTTTATCCTTATAAAGGACTAATGCGGGGAAATAAAAAATGAATATTAGTAATGGGTTTTATAAGCTCTCATACCGACTGACTACATAGCAATGGTCCATCAACAAATATTAGTGGTGTTTGATCCCAATGAACCTGAAGCCCCCACCCCCACCCACCCATTTTGGGAAATTTGAATGGGAAATCTGCAAAGGGACTAAAAACAAACAGGGATAATAATAATAATAATAATAATAATAATAATAATAATAATAATAGTCATTACTCATTAATTACTAAAACATAAGAAATCCTTCCATTGCTGATAGTACTACATAGGAAAATGAATGCATGCAGTTGAAGTTGATAAAGAAAAAAATAAAATAAAAGAAGTAAGTTCATAATGTACTGCAGCAAGGGTTGTTGGTATTATTGGATTAGGATCCGCCAACAGTGATAGTGTTGCCTTGTTTGATATCGGGGATGGGAGGCGAAGTAGAAGGGTGATGGGTAGAAGTATAGAGTGATTTCTTGCTGATGATGCGGTATATGTGGGAAAGAATTGTTTGGAAAGCCTTGTCGACATTGGTTGCTTCAAGGGCGGAAGTCTCGATGAAAGCAATGCCTTCTTTCTTGGCATAAGTGTGAGCATCCTCAGTGACAACAACTTGGAGATGTTTGAGATCAATTTTGTTATCGATCAATAGGATGACGATGCTAGCATCAGCATGGTCCCTGAGCTCCTTTAGCCACCGGTAATGATTATCAAAAGTAGTTGATTTGGTGAGATCGCAGACAATAACAACATCGAGGGCACCACGATAGTACGCACTCATTATTGCTTTGTATCGTTCCTGTCCCGCCATATCCCAGATTTGTGCTTTCACCGTCCTTCCCTCAACCTGCCGTGATATGAGACAGATTGTGTTGTACTGCAGTGGAAGGAAGGTTTTGTGAATGAAATGAAATGAAAAGAAAAGAAAAGAAAAGAAAAGTGACCAGACCAGACCAGACTTGAAGGGTATGAGTGGTGAATTCGACGCCAATGGTGGACTTGGACTCCAAACAGAACTCGTTGCGAGTGAATCAGGACAGAAGATTGGATTTCCCAACACCTAAATCTCTGACCAGTACTACCTTGAACAGACAATCATACTCTTCCTATCCTCCACCACTCATCTTTCTATTCAATTCAACTCCCAACAAACAAAACAAACCCCTTCTCAATCCCTATTTCTATCCCTTTTTATTTTATTATTATTATTATTATTATTATTATTATTATTATTATTATTATATAAAGTGTGTTCTAGCTGGCACTCGTTTGTCTCCCTCCGTCTTTGTGTAAACTAAATGAGATTGAGAGGAACAAAAATGACAACTTAAACAAAAATCAATTTTCATATAAAATAATTTAGACTAAAGTAAAAGTTAATTTATGTTTGATTATACTATAATAATAAGAATACTTTTTATTAAATTTTAATGAGAAACTAAAAAAAATAGCTTCCGCATTTTTTCAAATTAATATTTTTTTTCTTCAGATTCTCATTATTTTCAAAAGTTGAAACAAACAGCTCGTTTCATAATAAAATGATTTTTCACAAAAAATAAAATATGAAACAAACAAGCTTTTACTTTCTTAACACCTATAAAGTGAGCTTGTCTCTAAAGTAATAAAATAAGAATTATTTTTGATTTGATAAAATACATCGATACACTTACCTTCTCACAAATTGGTTTGTTATGTAGAATCACAATTAGATAAATGTTTTTTTTTATTAACCACAGTAATTATGGCCTTTGGCTCTTTAGTGACATCCTGGGGTATCCCCAAAAGCTTCGGCCCTTTGGACCGATTATGTGACTAATCCTTAGTTGGCTGCTTAGAGCAAGAAATTGACCCTTGGTTTTCCCAACCTCTCAACTAAAGTATCTGCCACCAGGATTCGAACTTGTGTTCTCCTTTTTAGAGGAGTAAAATGTTTCATACTACCTCCGATTCTGAATATAAGAGACAAAAAGATCTTTTTTTTGTCCAATATATAAGAAATATTAACCAATTTTTAAGGTAAATTTTATTTCTACCCTTATTTATTGTAAAACTCATATTAAAGAAATTCATTAATTCCCCATGCAAGTGTTTTGGTTTAGCTGACTCATCGTTTACTCATTGATAAGATAACATGGTGTTTAGATTTAGGAATAAATAAGTTAGTTGAATTAAAAGTAATTAAATTGATTTCAATAATATTTTTTGGTCTTGATGAATTAGAATTTTGTCTCTTATATCCAGGACCGGTGGGAGTAATTTATAAGATTTAAAGCAATGAATAGTTTGTCTTTATTTAATTTAATAATAATAATAATAATAATAAGAGTAAAGATCCAAATTGGTTCTCGACAAAAACCCACGATGACATTTTAGTCCCTGAAAAATAAAAAATACCAATTTGATCCTCAAGAATGTAAAATGCGGGTTAAAATAGTCTCTGACAGGGACTAAAATGTTCCTAAAAATTATCCTAAAAAAGACCAATTTGACCCACAATTCTTGATGACCAAATTGGTATTTTTCATTTCTCAGGTATCAAAATGTCACTATGGGTTTTTCTCGAGGATCAATTTAGGTCTTTACTATAATAATAATAATAATAATAATAATAATAATAATAATAATAATAATAATAAGGCTAAAATACCATTTTGGTCCCTTAACTTATTTTTTAGTTTCAATTTGGTCCCTTAACTTTTAAAAGTTTCAATTTGGTCCCTTAACTTGTCTCTGTTAACACAAGTTAGTCCTTTCCGTCAATGACATAAACAAATGAATTTCAAATTGGTCCTTTAAATTGTTAAAAAGTTTCAAATTGGTCCTTTAACTTTTAAATGAGTTTCAAATCGGTCCTTTAACTTTTAAATGAGTTTTAAATTGGTCCCTTAAATTTTAAGTGAGTTTCAAATTGATCCTTTAAATTGTTAACATGTATGGTACTTTCGTCACTTTTGCTTATGTAATTAACCGAGGGAACTAACTTGGGTTCACAAAGATAAGTTAAGGGACCAAATTAAAACTTTTAAAAGTTAAGGGACCAAATTGAAACTAAAAAATAAATTAAGGGACTAAAATGATATTTTAGCCTAATAATAATAAAGGAAGGGCGGGGTGGAGCTCACGTGACGCGTGGAGTGGAGGCCGTTTAGGGTTTTGGGTGACTTTAAAATACCTAAATTAGATTGCGTTGCTCTTCTACCTCACAGCTACAGCAGCAGCAGCAGCAGCAGCACTTGTGCTTCGGAAGAACCCCCGACTCGTGCTGTAAGTAAGATCTGTCTTATTCTTTTCTGATGAATAGAATAGACATAGATAGATAGATAGATAGATAGATAGATGGTTTCATCTTAATTAATGTACGGGTTTTTCTTGGGGTGATCAGATCAGATCATATCATATCTTATCTTATAGAAGAGAGTGAGAGAGCGGCACGTTTTTCCTTGAAGCCAGCCAGCCAGCCATGGCTCTGGTCAGTCAGTAATTCACTCATCTTACTTGATTTCATTTCATTTAATCTGATTGCTGGATGGGCCACTCATCTCTCGTGTGTGTGTGTGTGTAGATCCTGCATGCTTCATCAACAAACAAAAATGCGTATAAGACTCTCATTACTGCTCAGTACAATGGTGTCCAAGTTGAATTGGCCCCAAATTTTGAGATGGGTGTCTCTAATAAAACTCCCCATTTCCTCAAGATGAATCCTCTTGGAAAGGTATCTATCCCCTTTCTATCTCTCTCTCTCTCTCTCTCTCTCTCTCTCTCTCTCTCTCTACCTTCATCAATCAATACTTTGGATTTCATTTCAGCTTCCTTACAATACACCACTATCCTTCCAGGTTCCTGTCTTGGAAACTCCACATGGTCCAATTTTTGAGAGCAATGCCATTGCTCGTTACGGTAACCAACCCTTACATATCTTCATGCTTTTAACATATAAGTTTTTATCTATTTTTTTGTTATTTTTTACTTTTTCCTTTTTAAATTGCCTTTCCTCTCTTGCTGCAGTTGCACGATTGAAGCCTGACACCACTTTGTATGGATCTTCTCCCTTTGATGAAGTAAGCTTTTTACTTGTTTTTTTTTTCTTTTTCAATTCTCATTTATTCTTCTTCTACGATCCAATATACATGTTCGAGAACATGATTGAGAAGAGTGAATGGAAGAGTTGAGCTTATATACTAGAACAAACTAACTAACCATCTGATAACTGGTCACTAATTCTATTTTATCTAGCTATATGTAACATCATCATCATCATCATCATCATCATGTGTGAGACCTTCTATTTTCTAATTTCTTTTGTGCTTTATCATTTATGTTTTGTTGTTTCAGTCCCGCATTGATCAATGGATTGACTTTTCATCAATGGAGATAGACACTAATCTTATGACTTTGTACCTACCAAGACTTGGATTTGCCCCATTCCTTGCTCCAGTAAGTTGGGTGAAGAGAATTTTTTAATATTAACTTGCATTTTAAATTGGTTTGAAGTTTGTAAGGTGGAGAATTTATAGCAAATATTATTTGCATATTGGTGGTAACTCTTCATGATTCATGAGAGTTTTTTTCTGAAATCAATTGGTTAAGTAATTAAAAAGGGATGTATGTCCAATTCTTAACATCAAAGTTGATACATTGTATTCTTCTTCAGGATTTTTGTAATTCCCATTCACTTCCCATGTTCCTGATATCTTTTTTCTTCATCTAAAATGTTTGTGTGAATGAAGGTTGAGGAGGCTGCAACTTCTGCGTTGAAGAGAGCATTTGGAGCTCTGAACACTCACCTTTCCTCCAATACTTACCTGGTTGGGCATTCCGTGACCCTTGCTGACATCATAACCACTTGTAATTTGTATTTAGGTTTCACTAAGCTCTTAGTCAAGAGCTTCACCTCAGAGTTTCCTCATGTTGAGAGATACTTTTGGACCTTGATCAATCAGCCAAACTTCCGAAAGATATTAGGTCAGGTTAAGCAGACTGAAGCTATTCCACCTATTCCATCTGCAAAGAAGCCTTCCCAGCCGAAGGAAACTAAACCCAAGTCTAAGGATGAACCAAAGAAAGCGGCTAAACAAGAGCAAGAAAAGGCCAATGAAGAAAAAGAAGAGGAGGCACCCAAGCCCAAACCCAAGAATCCCCTTGATCTGCTTCCTCCAAGTAAGATGATATTGGATGAGTGGAAAAGGCTCTACTCAAACACTAAGACCAACTTCCGGGAGGTTGCAATCAAAGGTATTGTGATTGTATCACTTGTGGTTTCTATATTTTAAAATTTTGTGACTTCTAGGATTTTGATTGTAGCTTATATATATTCATTAGAAATACGCTTTAATGGCTATGTTTTGGGAAGCTCATTGCTTTTTATTATGAATATTGTATCAAAGAATGTCAAGATTTTCTGATATGAGATTCAATAGTCGTATCATTTAAAATATCTTCCTTTTAACTTGCAGGATTCTGGGACATGTATGATCCCGAGGGATATTCTCTCTGGTTCTGTGATTACAAATACAATGATGAGAACACTGTTTCCTTTGTGACATTGAACAAAGTTGGTGGATTTCTTCAGCGGATGGATCTGGCTCGCAAGTATGCTTTTGGAAAGATGCTGGTGATTGGATCAGAGCCGCCATTTAAGGTGAAGGGGTTGTGGCTTTTCCGTGGGCAAGAAATTCCACAATTTGTGATTGATGAATGCTATGACATGGAGCTCTACGAATGGACAAAGGTTGACATCTCTGACGAAACTCAGAAAGAGCGTGTTAATCAGATGATTGAAGATTATGAGCCTTTCGAGGGTGAGCCTCTTTTGGATGCCAAGTGCTTTAAGTGAAAATTGAAGGATATGGTTTTGTCATGTCTTTGTTTTTGGTAGTTTGGTTTCTTTCCTATTTCAGTTACAGTGATTTTCTTCCTTTGCGCGATTTGACTAACGTTGAAACTTCAGAATACATGATTTTGCTACTTTAATTTTGACTAGAGCAAGACTAGCATATAAATGCTACATTTCTCGTTTGGTGTATGTATGTATGAAATTAATTAGGGACGATTTGTTTTGTTTTTAGTCTCCTATTTTCATTTCCTGTTTTAAAAAATAATTACAAATCCATCGTCTTATTTTCATTTTGTTCCTTATTTTCAAATTTTGTATATGAAATAGTGAAAACAATAAAAAGTTGTAAGTTGTTTTCAGTATTTTCTGTATTAAAAATAAGGTAGCAGTTTGGTAATTATTTATGAAAAGAGGAAATGAAAATAGATAACTGAAAAGAATGCAAATAAACCTTTAGGTTCCAAAGATGCTCATAACGTCTTTGTATTGTTTTCTATTTTTATTTGAAGTTATATATTTTTACTCATAATTATAAGAATGTTTATTACTTTTGTTTTATTTCCTGTTATTTATTTCTTGTGAAATAATTAGTTTTAACAAAAAATTTATAATTATGACGGAAAATATATCAAGTGAAAATAAAAATATAAAACAAATCAAACGCCTCTTAAATTTCTCTTTGAACTTTCATTAACTGTTATGGCATTCATTGGATAGAAAGCGCTTGGAAGAGTTTATGAGAATAGTTTATGAAATTAAACTTATACAAATGGATTATGAAAATAGTTTCTGATCTTTTCATAAGTTGTTTTTATCTTATTTTCATAAGCTTGTCAGAGAAGTTTATGAAAATAAGTTGTTTTTAGTTTATTTAAAGAAGAGCTTATTGCATAAGCGCTTAAATAAGCTGTATACCCAAACGCACCCTAAGTGTGTTTGTATCAAGAGTTTGCAAACTTAGTTTTGGTTGAAATTGATATTAACAAGGGTAGATGAGTAGAGCTAGGTATATGAAGTTAGATCCGCGAACTGTCCGTTTAGCCCGTAGCCCGCGCGGGCCTGGATTAAACAAAATTCATGTTCATTTAAATGTAGGCTTTTTAAGTTCGGCCCGTTTAACCCCTTGATCAAACGAACTTTGTCCGCGGACTCACACAATATAAAAAAAATCCTAAATTAGGAGGACTTACGCGCCCAAAGAATTTAGGGCCCAATTTGTGACCCACCAGATTGCTTTGAATTGTTTTTTATGTACTTATGTTTGATATACTTCCGCAAAGTATTACTTGTTTTGGAGAATTTTTAGATAAAATTACGTGAAAATCATGCAGGTTATTAAAACAAGTCATATTCAGACTTTGCATTTATCAATTTTAGTCTTTGTAGCATAAAAAAGGTTTCAAGTAAAGAAAATAAACAAATAGATAAAGTTTAGAACTGACCTACAAAATTAAGGTGTATAATGCACTTAATTGAACGAGAAAATGTGGCATGATGGATCTCCATAAAAAGATGAGTTAAGTAACTTCAATGAATTATACCATTGAAATTTTTTTTATATGATACAAGGCATCTTCCATCGTGAAAAAATGTTGAGAAAAAAAGGCCACAGTGAGGCTTGAAGTCATCTTCATGCTAATGTCTCCGAACATTCAACCATAAAACCTATATATTTTCATTCTCCCCCAAACTAAACCTTAAACAACCAAATTCGAAAATTCATCCAATACTTCTTTAATCTCACTCTATGGTAAATCCTAAACTCTCAAATCCAAAAACCCATTCAATACCCCAAAATCTGAAATCTTATACAAGACTAGGTGATAAGTTGTGGTGGAGGGTGAGCTCGAATTTACAATCGAGGTGCGAAGTGAGCTAGAGTTGGAGTGCTTCAAGCATGGGAGTTGGAGTTCATAGCAGTGCTACTGGTCTAAAATGTAAATGTGGAGATGATGGGGGTTTCATGACATCGGTAATTCATGGGATTTCTTATTTATAAGGAATCCTTATTCATAATTGGACAATATCTGTAACACCCGGGGCTGACGAGGGCGGGGAGTGATCGCCGGTGCATGAGGCACGGACAAGGAGCGGCTCCTGGCAGACTTCTAGGCGGAAGGATACATGAATGAACCGATTCACACCGGAATGAGAGGGATCCTGAGGCTGTGCAGGTATGGGACTGTACAGTTGACGGAAGGCTTATAAGAATTGATTTGTACTACCTATACTAACAAGATGCATCTTCTTTTCGGTAGCCCATCACTTAAGAACTCCAAAGTTAAGCGTGCTGGACTTGGAGTAATTCTGGGATGGGTGACCTCCTGGGAAGTTTTCCTAGGAAGCGTGTGAGTGAGGACAAAGCATGCTAAAGAGACCCGTGTTGGTTTGTGGAGACAGTCGGCAATCCTTAAAGCATTCCGGGCCGTTATAAATGGTATCAGAGCGGACCTCTCCCAGTACGGTGTGGTTCGGGGACGAACCAAGCGGAAGCTGGTGGGCATGTAACACCCGGGGCTGACGAGGGCGGGGAGTTATTGCCGGTGCATGAGGCACAGACAAGGAGCGGCTCCTGGCAGGCTTCTAGGCGGAGGGATACATGAATGAACCGATTCACACCGGAATGAGAGGGATCCTGAGGCTGTGCAGGTATGGGACTGTACAGTTGAAGGAAGGGTTATAAGAATTGATTTGTACTACCTATACTAACAAGATGCATCTTCTTTTCGGTAGCCCATCACTTAAGAACTTCAAAGTTAAGCGTGCTGGACTTGGAGTAATTCTGGGATGGGTGACCTGCTGGAAAGTTTTCCTAGGATGTGTGTGAGTGAGGACAAAGCACGCTGAAGAGACCCGTGTTGGTTTGTGGGGGCAGTCGGCAATCCTTAAAGCAGTCTGGGCCGTTACAATATCGGATATAACATTTTATTCTTCCATAATCCCTACCTTGTGTTGTGTGTTTGCTCGCTAATTAAGAAAAGAACAAAAACATGTATTTGCTTTCTTTTAATCTTTGCATGAAAATAACTTTTGAGCTTTCTTCAATCCAACTTGTCGCCTAGACATGCCTATTCATTTTACCTTTCAAGAAATACGTGGATGCCAATGGATTCTAGGATGCACAAATCAATCTGAATAGTGTGACAATTCAGACACTAACCTGGTTGATGCGATGAACAGCGGCGGAGTGCAAGGTGTTGGTGTTGAATGACAACGATAAACGATAGCAGTGGTTGACAATGACAGTGGATGATGGTAGCGTTTAATGGTGTTGAAAAGGAGAGAAAAGGGATTTCATAAAGTGGGTTTGTGGTGGTGGTGGTGGAGTCGAAGAATGGTACAAGCACATAGAAGGGAAGGAGGGTCATGAAATACATTATTTGGCCAATGAGTTTTATAACCTTGGGGCAAAAGTGATATCGTCTTTTAACCATTTGGACGCCTCTTTACACGTGTCAATTAATGTGCCACAAAGAGAGTTAATGTGTTACGTAAGCATAATAGTTAACTCAAATGGACCAAAAATGAAGATGAATGTGTCTCACAATTATAATCTTGAAGGACTAAATCATTAATTTTTTTCATTTTCAATGACCTCAATTTTTTTTTCAAAGACCAACATCTGCCTTTACCACATTAGAAAAATTCTAGTAATACACTCTCTTTCCAACACACTTTCTTCTATTGATTGAAATTCATATGGGTCCTATAAAATTCAAGTGGGACCAACAAGAATTAGTGGGACTCATATGAATTTCAACCAATAGAAGAGAGAGTGTTGGAAAGAGAGTGTTATATAATGTTTGATTGGAGGGGAATGAAAGGGGGAGGGGAGGGGAGGGGAGGGATTTTTTTAAACATTTGTTGTTTGTTTCATTTTTTAGGAGGGGAGGGGAGGGGAATGGATGGGAGCAAAATTCCTCCTCACCCAATTTTGGCTCCCCTCCAAAAGTGGAGGGATTTGGAGGGGAGGGAAAGGATGAGAATTTAAAACATTTTGAATGGAATGACTAAAATATACATACTTATATACTTTAAAATCTAAAATTATAAGGATATAAAACTAGGTTAGTTTTAAAATCACTCATCTCTCCTTGTGAACCAAACATAAATAATGTTACTTTCCCTCTTCTCCATTAAAATCTCTCTCCTCCCCTCCTCTCAACCAAACACAATAGCTACTTAAAATCTCTCTCCTCCCTTCCCCTCCCCTCCATTAAAATCTCTCTCCTCCTCTGTCCTTCCCTCATTTGAACCAACCACACTTTTAGAGAGTGTGTTGCTTACACTCCCCTGCCTCATTATTTAATTGAAATCAAATTTACCATTAAATAAATCCTTTGTAACCAACGTCAGTTGTAATTGTTGTTTTCATTTCAAAATCACATTTTTCTCTCTCTCTCTCTGGATCTGTGGATGGACACAACAGAGATGAGTGCATTTCGAAGAAGCAGATCGCTGAGTTTCCTCGTATTCTTCGTTGTCTGCTCCTTACAATTCAATCTAGGTTCGTACCCTTCTTCTCAATTTCTACTGTTTCCCCCCTTTTTTAGGTCTCATAATTTATAGAAAGTTATCTTCTTTTTATAATCCAAAAAGGTATTTGTTTACTTATTCGGATTAATAAGCTTAAGCTGTTCCAATTGTCGTCGTTGTATATTGCGTTTGATTGCTGAGAAGATTTGATTGGAAACAGAAGCTTTTGATGTAAAATCGATGCACAATCTTCCTCCTTACCTTCTCCCAATGCTAAATATATAACTTGCTTCTCTTAAATGCATTACAATCTATGCTCTGTGTTTCTGGGAAACCAAAAATTTCCAACCTTCAACCTCAATTACTATTATTACTCTGTTTCTACCTTCAACCTCTATTGTATTGTGAATTAGGAAGCTACACTTTTTTTTACTGTTATCTGCATTGAATGCATTTGCTTGCTTTTAGCAATACGCACCACAGCTCAGCTTAATATAACCGAGTGTCTGTTTTTGGATTTTTACTGAAATGAATGACTTTATTTTGCGACACAATTGTTCTTCTATAATATTTGCCCCCGTGTGAGTTGGAAATTTGCTACCGTCTTAATAATGTTAATTTCTTTAGTATGCTTACATATATGTGTGTGTGTGTTTCTCATTGTGATCAGTTGTTTTTCCACAACAGACTCTAAAGAACATATGATTTTCCTTTGCGGGTTTTTTCTCAGGCTTTTGTGATGACTCACCTGGTTCTAAAGATGCTACAAAGACTGAAGCTCATGCCCACAGCACTAGTTCTATGATTCTCATTATATTAATTGTGCTTGTGGTATTTTCCTTGTTCTCTTTTTTGCTTTTTAAGTTGTGGCGGAAGAAGAAAAGAGAAGAGCAATATGCCCGTCTTTTGAAATTGTTTGAAGAGGATGATGAGTTAGAGCTTGAGCTTGGCCTAAGGGATTGACCTTTGCAATCATTGTAATCGAGGTTGGTATTCCAACCAACTTTAGCCTTTAGTACTTTCTCACTGACCCAAACTTTATTTGTGAAAACTAAACACTAGCTACTACATTCTTTTTTTTCTTCATGATCATAAGAGAGGGGATTGAAAGAGTTAAAACCTTCCATACATTTGTTGTGTGGATCCTGTTTGAATTAGAATAATCTCTGCTATGCTGTAAAATGGCAATCCTGGAATTCTCCTTTGGTATTTGATGGCACAAGTTAACTTCTCAAGTTATATCAAAATTTTCTTTACACCATCCAATCCATGCAAGCCGAGAAGCCTTCTTGCCTGCTGAGTATCTAAGTGCAACCAGTGTCCAAATACTTTCAATAAATCTTAGTCTTAACAACCCATATTTCCCACTTCTAATCTTTTCGCAAAAATACTATTCTTTTTTTCATACAAGAAGTAAACTAGTGATGTTTAGAAATAATCTTGTCATAATGCCTTTCTCCTGTTTTATTTTATTTATTTTTTTGAGCGGGAGGCAGTGGGTTATTTTTTCATTGCACACTTGTCGACGTAATTATGTCTTAATCCTTTTAAATGTTCTAATTGCAGGCTTAGGTTAGTTCGTCGTTTTGAAAATTTCTCTGGCATAGCCAAGATGGATATAGCTCCTATGATCAGGTCAGGACTTGGGGGGGTCACCACTGAAAGTTTGTAATGCTATATTCAATGATTTTTTACATAGATATTTATTTATCTACATAGTAGGTGAAGAGAAGACTAATTTTGCACAAAGAGATTGGACGGTGTCTTCTAGAATATGAAACACCTGAAATCTGTTGATATGTGTATGATATTGTAATATTGCCATGTTAAAGGTAATAATATATGGTGTCCATGAATGAGTGCTTTGTTATAATTTGAGAGCATTTGCTTCCTAACTAACCTGGATGAGACGAATGAAGAGGATCTATTTTAAATAGATTATTTGGTTTTTGTTATAGTAATGGTCTCCTGTGGAGGGATCATGGATGCATACATACCATGCATAAGTCCGTTTTCATTCTTCAATTTCAAGTAAAGCAAGGGACATTGTAATTTTCTTATATACCTATAATGTGGGAAGTGTCTATTATCATTTCTTTGTGTCCATTGTTAGTCTTATTTCATTAATTTTTTACTAAATGAGTTATTTTGAGCCATTGATCAAATAAAATCAAAGGTTATTTAATAAAAAGTTAATAAAATGGGAGTGACAATAGACACCAAGGCGTAGTAATAGACGCTCAATAATTTGCTTTTTGCTTTCAGTACTTGCAAAGCATTCAAAGGTACTTTTTCTTTAGAAGGACTCTGGATGATACCACATCCCTAATTTTGAAGAGTGGTGATAATGGTGCATACAAAAGTTTGTTCACAACCTTGAACAACTGTACAAATAGCTGCATTTGAATTTAGGTGGCTTCACTTGAAACCTACTTAGTGTGTGTTATTAATGGTTCATACTCAACTGTTGCATTCATAGTTTTGCATAATTGTACAAATGACTTGGACATCATTTTCTTTTAGAACTTAAGATGAAACCCCATAGGATCTGTTTGATTTGTAATTTCATTTCCTGTTTCTATTTTCTAAAAATTATTTTTGTTTTCATAATTTGAAAAAAGATTTGTTTTGATCTTTTGTTTTATATTTTCATTTCCTATTTTCAAAAATTTGGAAAGAAAACACTGAAAATAA
This sequence comes from Ammopiptanthus mongolicus, assembly GCA_039655645.1. Taxonomy (NCBI): domain Eukaryota; kingdom Viridiplantae; phylum Streptophyta; class Magnoliopsida; order Fabales; family Fabaceae; genus Ammopiptanthus; species Ammopiptanthus mongolicus. Next base: position 107,961,244 of record CM077344.1, on the reverse strand, counting down.
CTTTTTTCTGTTTTCAGATTTGGACCTAATTTAAGAAATGTTTTCAGTAAAAATATTTTCATTAAACTCAACCAAACACATTTTCAAGTCCATTTTTTGTTTTTATTTATTTCTATTTTCATTGAAAATGAAAATAGAAAATGACCAAAACGAACAAGTCCTTATTCACCAAAAAAAAAAAAGATGAAATCCCTTACATCGTCGTGTACAAATGAATGAATAAGGGTCTATTTGGGTAAACGATTTAATTAAATGCTTATCATATAGTCAAAGAAAATATAATGAAACTGTTTTCATATAAATTATAAGCTGTTTTCATAAATTATTTTGGAGAGTTTATCAAAATAAACTGAAAATAGCTTATGAACATATCATAAGCTATTTCCATAAGCTCTTACAAACACTCTAACAAGCGTTTATGCTAGTAAATAAACCAAAATAAATTATTTATAAGTCAAAACAAATAACCCCTAAAGCTATCTCCGGGCTTTTACGAGGTCTAGACTATGGAGGCAAAGACATGGGAGGAGAGCGGCTCCCGCTTACTCTCACTCCAATGCCAATCTCTCTAATTTGCTAAGGAATAACATTTGTTCACGATTATATCAACGTTACATAACATAATTATACAGAAAAATAGATAAATGAAGAGACAGAACATTAGAAAAAGATAGAATAGGTAATTGGCAACATTCTATCTATATGGGGGGGATAAGAGCTTCAAAGTCGTGGTCCGTTTTCGACACAACGAATAATTTTAAGAAACGGATAAAGTATTGCAAAGAAACTGATAAATTGCAGCTTTTCCATCACAGTATTGGTCGCAATTCTCATTTGAAATGGTACTTTATCCTTCAAGTTACGACTCGTAAACTGCTCTCCTGCAAAGTTGATGAGAAAAATAAGATACCTACTGCTATTGGCAGCTTGACTTGGTATTAACAGCGAAAATAATTACCAGAACAATATCTGGCCTTAATGGCTGTTTGATGATAAAAAGAGCACTTGTTTCCATAGTTCAACCTTCAAATTCCAGTACATAAAACTCTACAACAATCATTTGCAAACATGAAATAATAAATAAACTGGCAATCATTGAACAATGATGTCAAAAATATTATGTTACAATACAGTCATAGACGCTCCGCTTGTTTATTTAGTTTGAGTTATCACCATGCATATTCAGATATAAATCTAATCATTTGACAAATGCCAAACAAAATTTAATCTAACGAACTAGGAGTATGCTAATTCAGTAGCACCTGAAAATTAGTTAACACTATAACTTAGCAAACTGAAAGTCAATGCTCTAGTGGTTAATACACCAAAGAATAGACGTCAAAGTGAAATAGGCAAATTAAATTAAGTGGATAAACCATCTGTCATCCAAACAAGCTGAAGTAAGGAGATTCGGCGCCAAAGGTGTTTCTGGTCAATAACATCAGTGAAAAGACCACCACATATTCTACGAGATTAGATGCTAATAACTTAGCTCGAGAAAAATGTATGATCCACCGTTGGGGTCATCTTCCTGTCTTGGCTCGTTTCATTCCGGTACTGTTGAAAGGTGACATGCTTGGACTCATACTGGGGCTCATTCTTGGACTTTCCTCCCTCAAAGTACCATTGAGCATAGCTAACTCTCTCAATTGCTGCTTCTTATAGTGATCGAGGGATTCATCCTGGCAGGTGAGCATAGATTAGCAGGACTAGCCAAAAAAATAAAGAGGATTAGAGATGCACTATTAATGCAATGAACTAAAATAATATATATCCATACCACAGGCTTCATAAGATTTTCTAGTATTGCCACAGCATGATCCAACCGAGAATTGATTATATCCTCTGGAAACTCTGCCTCCACTAACACATGCAATGGCTCTTTAAGGTGCTCGTATCCTGGTTTATCTTTAAGCTTTTCTTCCTATAATGAAAAGTTAGGATAGTTGAAACACAAATCATGAAAGATCACATATGGTGTGAGCAGTTTATTTCTTAGGACGAGAACTCCAAAGATATTGTTAGTAATTGCATAAAATCGGGGAAGAAAGTCAAATACAAAATGCCAAGGTGAAGCAACCACTCAAGTTGGACAAGAAATGGCTGAATTTTTTTAGGCAATGTTAAGGAAAATAATTTGTTGTGTTCGCAACATCAGTTTGTGCATGTCAGTGGGGAAAAACTTTTCCCACAAGAATTAAGAAGTCACTAATAAAAAAATTCAAATTAGCACTACACAATTCTTTGAAGTGTATAATTATATATCAACTTAACCTTGATAGAATCCTTCACAGAGCCACAGCCTCTGATGTAAACCCTACATTCTGTCATGGCTTCCACTCTTTTCAATGAGTTCCCACGAGGTCCCAGAATTCGACCAACAAAATTATACTGCTGAGATTTGAGTAGAAAAACTATTATATTGAAAAGAAAAAGTGATATAAAGTTATAAACTGGAGTGCAACTGTGCAAGAACATGATTTGACTTACATTGGGATATTTGTCTACAGGGACATCTAGCCTGATAACTCTCTTCACTACAGGAGTAGTCGGAACTCCTTGTACCCCAGGCCAACCCATTGGCGGTGCTTGAAATGATGCCATTCTTTGGTGATTTCCATTGTCCTGCATGCAGAAATCAGGTACAGTTGAGAATTTCCTTTTTATAACTAAAAGTAGTGATCACAACGACACAACCCTAACTCTCCTGTCACCAAGTTCGCTCAGAATTCAATAGAAATTTTCATTACACATTGTATATTGCGCATTTGTGAGCATTTTAGTTTTCAATTTATACACTTAAGCATCTGCAATATTCACACTCCTCATTTCATTTTTGATAGCTACCAGACATCACGTAGTAAGCTAACTACCAAAATTCTGCATAATATATTCATCAGTTTCATGATTGACATCTGCTGATCTTTCATGTTTGATGTCTGCCCATCTCTAGCAAACTGCCAGCATTATCCATAAAATCATGCAGTGAGGACGGTCACAAAAATGAACTCATTTTAGATTTTAGTGCATGAAACATACGCAACCATGAACGTATGACATGATTCTGTCAAGCACGAAACAAAAATATATGAGAAGAGAGCAAAAATCTAGCAACTAACAATGACCATGTGTTTGCCCTAATAGAGTTTAGGAGCTGCTGAGCACGCATATGAACTGGTACTAGGAAGGTTAAGAGATATGACAACATTTGCTTCAAAGATTAAGTTTGGAAGAACTAAGGAACTTAGGATTGAAAGGGTAGGGTTAAAAGCTAAAAATTAAGACCAGGGTTTCAAAAAATGTCAATCGAAGTGCTGAATTCCTAATTTTTTTAATGGGCAAACCCAAAACTGCCATTAACCTGGAATGTTTCAGTGACGAAATACTCCCAAAAATAAATTGCGCTAGTGCATTCTAATGCATAAAGATATTTCTAATAAAGACGCTTTGAAGACCTACATCAATATATGTAATGAAATACTCATTAAAAATGCACAAGCATAATTAGGATTTACAAAGTTAATGACTGGATATGACCTTCTGTAAAATTCTCGAGTACCTACTTTGCTTTTTGCCATGCATTGAGTGTAAATACTTGTAAATAATGCAGCAACTATGAAGCAATATCTGATTGGCAAAGTAGGAATATCCCTGTGTGGGAAATACCCGTTAGACAGCCTACAGTTCCTACAGCCCCTACAATTACAAAAGTCTACCATAGGAAGCACTGGAGAAGAGTAAGGCCCCACATGAACCATGCTGACATCAGGGAGGGAAATAGCCACCTGCTCACATGGCAGGACCGCAGAAGGGGTGGAACATGCAGGAAGGGAATCGGTTAGAGAAAGGGGAATAAAAGTGGAAAGGAAAAGAGAGAGAGAAGCAATGAATTACTGACTAGGGAAAGGATTGGGGGGAAATATTCTTTCTCCGATAATAGTATCTTGTAAGCTCCAGAAAATAAGAATTATTGCACTGGTAAGTGTGTAATTCCAATTGTTTGCAAATTCCAAATATGAATGAGCCAAGGTTATAAACACCCCCATCTAATAATGGTTTTCCGCTGGATTTCTTTTCAGATAATAGAAGAACTCTCAAGTTGAAACTGATAAAGATGACATTTTGTATGCTCGGATGTTTCTATACATGAGAAATGAAAAACAACGAAATAAAACAAATCATACAATGAGATAAACAAAAATATGTTTATGCAATTATAAAATTATTAAGGCAATGGCCCAAACAAACAGCAACTACCTCAACGGATTAATGTTGGATAGCTTTAATCAGTAAATTTAAAGTACTGTGAGTGCAAGTGTCCATAATATTAATTTCGATGGAATTCTAAAGTTCATGCACTAGAAGTCTATTTTTGCAACCAAGAATTAAAAATTAACTTTCAACAAAAAAAAACAATTGATGCACATGATGATCAATAAATATGAAATAATAATAAAATTCAAGAGTTATTAGATACATAGACATTACTGAAAGGTATGAAGTAGCATTACCTCTATTGGTACAGCAGGCCATCCCTCCAAATCCATTGGTCTGCTATTTGGATGTTGTCCTAAGGACCTAAATGGACTGTCTGGCTCAAGTCTTTCGTGATCCATGAAACCTTGATTGAATCCTGATATTCGTCTGATTTCTGCTATGCCACAGTGCAAATTGAGAGAAACTATAGAAATTTAAAAGAATATAATAGCAAAAGTGCAGGTGGTTTTCTCTTAAGGAAGCCACCAAGTCCACAGAATGAATGGTATGCACAAAATTGTCAAAATAGAATGACTGTTTACATTATTGCAAGCACATACAAGACATGAAAAACCAGGACTTACAAGCCTAGCAGACCAGAGCCTTACATTAATGTGAATGTTCATATTTACCTACTTATATTTTCTTATTATTATTGATAGATATAAAAACAATTCATGTGCCTTACCTAACAGCTTAAGCTTTTGGGTGAGATGGTTTGTGACAATTATTAAAATGTTATTGACATTGTCTAATAATCATAATTACTATTTAGGATTAGTTAGGAGTATCTGAATTCAAAATCAACCTGAAACAGTTGTCCCCTAAGTTGCAAGAACTAATAGGTAACAAAGTAATGATATAAAACTGACAGCAATAAAAAGTTTTCTTTGTTTCAAAATCATAAAAAAAAAAAAAGAGAGGTTATTTATATTAATTATAAAGCACCGAAAGGTCATTACAAGTTCAAAATATGAAGGTATTTATAAATTAGAAACCAAAAAAAACTGTTGCTATAAGAACGGATAGATGGTTTATAAACCTTGAGTTAAAAGCCTGGTACATTGCGGCAGAACTTGCAGAAATGGTCCCAACTTTTGCCTCTCTGCCAGTAGTTCAGCCATATATCTGCAGGTTATTATCAATTAATTATGCATCACATATGTGAGTGTGCACAAAGCAGAGGTAAATTATACTTGGAGAATGAAAAAATGCAACCTTTCAACAGTAACATCACTAAGACAATTTGATTACACATAGCATATATCAGACTTCAATGAATATACATAAGTGACATTAGCAAATAAGTACTAACTGCTGCTAGATTTGCTTCAAACAACAGATGCAAGCATTGCCAGGCATACACCAGGAGATCCCATGAATTGAAACACATGCACTAGTTTGAAAAACTGCAGGAAAATCATGTTAAGTATAGTGTGAAAAGCTCCAAGTAAATAAGATGTATCTAAAGCATAGCCCGCCGGAAACACCGTCATCTCTCCAACCAAAAACACACAAATGGTACATGTCTTCAATTTGTGAAACAGCCCAATTATACATAATCCAAGAAGGAACAAGTTTTATATATATATGCATAGAAATAATAAAAGAAAAAGTAAGAGAGAGAGGTTGGTAGGTGAGAATGATGATAGGATGAAAAGGTGAACTGACCTTTCTCGATCTGAAGGAATAGAAGAGGGCCTGATAGGAGATGGCGGAACAGCGGGAGGAGGGTACTGGAAATAACTCCCACTCCCACTCCCACTCCCAGATGGGATCCTCTCTCCCATCTACTCTGCACAAACAAAACCCACTCAGAGCAGAAAAACATCATTAACTAGCTACCTACCTACGCCAATTAGGTACAACATCCCTCCCAATAAACACAACACTATTCATAGATAGATAGATAGATAGACCCAATTTTTGCCATAAAAAAAAGGGAAGAAACAATTACACCCAGATGAACAAAGTAGAGAAAAGCACAGAAAATAGAATAAAAACGGAGAGAGAAGAAAGGAAGAGGCATACTTACTGCGTTGGTGTGGAGAAGGGACAAAGGTCAGGTCAGAAAGTGAAAGCCCTACGCTACGAGAAAGAAAGAAGAGAAGAGAAGAGAAGAGAAGAGAAGGCCTCTCTCTCACTCACTCGCTCGCTCGCTCACCCACCCACTGCCTCTTTATATTCACTCACTCACTCACTGCATCAAATTCAATCACTCACTCACTCTTCACTATCAATCTTTCTTTCACCGCGTTCATTCCTTCTTCACGTACCCCTGTTTCCTTTTAACAACAACAACAACAACAACAACTACTACTACAACATCATGTGTCACGTGTGTTTCTTGTGTGAGCCACTTTTTTCACTCAATAAAATATTTGTTTCATGAATCATGAATATAAAGTATAATAATAAATAAACAAAAACAAATTAAATTAGGTTTGAAGCTTAGTACTTCGCAGTGCTTAAAATAGCACAAAATATATTTTCATGTTTACATCTTTTTGTCTAAACTTTTTCATCAGCAAGGTTGTCTACCTCAAGAGTTTAGATAAATTCTTTAAAAAGTCGAATTTTAAACTTAACTTGTAAATATTATTAAGGCTAAAAGCCCCAAATAGTCTCTCACACAAAATATGGTCTCACTTTTGATTCTTTAGAAAAATAAATTAATCATTTGATCTTTCAAAATGACAAATCAGAGACATGTTACTTCCACCGTTAAACTCCGTCCAGCCAGTTATGTTAACGTGCTTAGGTGGTCCCGTTAACCGCTCATATGTTACGTTAGTGATATTCCATCATAGAAAATGGTTAAAAAAACACACAAAAATAGAAATCATTTTATGTTTAAATCCCTAAATGCCACTAACGGTTTCGTGTAAGTGTGTGTTTGGATCGGTTATAAAAATTTGATTATTTCAATAATCGATTATAATAGAATCTATTTTATGTTTGGATGTGTGTTTGCTGAAAAGCGATTATAAGATAATTTATTTCGTTTGTATTATATAAAAAAATCACTAATATATATTAAATTACTAAAGAGGGTATGAAGTTATTTGTATACTTTAATAATATTTGTTTAGTAGTTAGTTTTGTAGGAGTGAAATAGAAATAATGTTATTGGTTTCAAAATAATCTAACAAGTTTTTAAATAAGCTTCAAACTTTTAGCTTGTCTACAAACAACTTTTTTCTCATAAAATATAATTGTTTGGGTAAGAATTACCTTCTTATCCAAACACCCTCTAAGTGTTTCTCCTTCTTTTTCTTCCATCACCATTTTAAAGGTCTAACTCCATTGAAGGACCTTGTGCTTGATGCTCATCATTTGTTTGTGCATAAATGGAATTTTTTTTAGGGATCATTTTGGGTCACTAATATTTTTTTGGGACTAATTTGGCTCAATAAAAATTAGTAAGCGACACAACATGACCTGTTACTTAGGCATGTTAGTTGTTGTTGCACTTGATGTATATTACCTACTTCATATTACCTGATGCATATTACCTCAAGGTGGGTGCCTGATTGATATTGTTGCTACACCATATTTGGCCTGATGCATTATCTATGACTGGTTTCGTTTCAAATTAGTCCCAAAAAAAAGCATTAGTGACTCTAAGTGATCCCTAAAAATTTCGTCTATACACAAACAAATCACCAGCGTCAAAAGGAATAGAGACAGACTTGGATGATACGGGAGACCAACTATAAAAATTAAAGTTTCTCCAACAAATATATACGTATTAAATTTCATACAAAATATTCATAATTATATGTTCCAAAATATCTATAAAAATACAAAAACGCATCGGTTGCATGTCACGAGAGTCATCTATAATTGAGTTTACACTAAACTTTTCAGCCATTTTCTTTTTAATATATACTAGCAGACAGATTTTTTACACTAAACTATAGGATTTGACGTCTCATTAAGTGCTTGAATTTCAAGATTCTTTCTTTTAAAAAATGCGTCCATTATGAATTACTTCATCATCTAAAAAAATCATAAATGTAAATGAGATAAAAATTAAATTAATAAAAAATTTGTATTAAATTAAATTAATAAAAAAATTGACATTAAATCCATCTAATAAAATATTGCGTGAGTCCGGTAGCGGCAGAGAGAGATTGTGTGAGTATGATCTGCGGCAGAACATCTTTGGTAGCCATGACGAAACCTAAACTAAACTCTATTTTTTTTCTTCTATAAAAAAGATTATGTGAGTATTGTAGTTTGTGAAATAAAAGAAAGAAAATTGTTGGTAGAGTAATATAAATTTTTTTTACCGTACACCTTTTAGTTACAATATAAAATGGTTAGTAAGCCCTTGTTAGGATAAATGTATCTCCGTCCTTAAAGTGTCAAACACCAAGGTCTTTCAATGGAGATGAAGCTTTAAAATGGTGATAGAGGAAGAAAAGGGAGAAACACTTAGACGAAACCATTTTTGGCATTTAGGAATTTAAGCATTAAAATGGTTTTCATAATTTTGTGTTTTTTAACCATTTTTCATGTTGGAATATTACTAACATAGCATATAAGTGGGTTAGCGGAATATGTAAGCACGTTAATGGAATTGGCTGAATGGAAATTGATAGAGGGACTGTCATGTCCTTGGTTTGTGAGACTAACATGTCCTTAGTTTGTCATTCTAGGAAATCAAATAGTTAATTTATTTTTCTATAGGATCAAAAGTGGGATCACATTTTTTTATGAGAGACTAATTTGAGCCTTTAATCTATTATTAAAAATATATTATAATATCTAAACACAATTTAAAGATATTATAATGTCCAAAATTCTTCCAAGGTCTCACAATACAATGTATGAATGATCAAAATTCTCCAAACCAAAATTATCCTACCATAACTAGGAAACCATCATAAATAAAACAAAATCATTGAGTAAAAACAATCCAACATTTCCAACCACAACAATTTAAAACCATCATAAAAGAAGTGCTCTGAACCAGTTAAACAATGAATCATGAACACAAAATCATGAAAAATCAATCAAATTTCAACGTCACAACCAAAACCCTAATTATTCATTAATTCAAATTAAGAAAGAAAGAAAAAAGAAAACGAAAAACTAAAGGTTCTTAAACTCAGTGTAATGGTTGGGATCAACGACGTGAACCCTACGACACTCGATGACTTTGACAGGGTGAAGGAGCTGCTAATCGAGAAGAAGGCTCTGTTAATTTTTGAGGTAGTGAAAGAAATTTGGGTGAGAGAGAGAATGAAAGTGGAAGAAAGTAAGTTTCAGACTTGGAGAATAGAGAAATGTCCCGAATAAAGAAAAGGAATAGGCAGTTTTAGATGTTAAAGCCATAAAGATAATTTATTACCGACTACTATTCATTAGTCACAAAAAATATATGGTTTAAAAAATGAATTAATGGCCATTACTTTATGACTACTAAATAATTGCCATTAAAAATAAATTTTGGTGCAGTGAGTTTGACCTATTTTTTTGTTTTAGCGGATAATGTTTATTCCATAACACATATCCCAAAACATTGGTAAACTGTAAAATGGGGCGTCACATTTAACGGGGAGTTATTTATTATATTGGGTGTTATGATGTGTTAAAGTTAGAACTTAATATATTAAACATGAAATTCGGAAAAATTTCAAAGGGGTTATTTGTAATGGTTTTAGGTTTTTCATTAAGTCTAACATTATATTTGACATTTTTGTGGTGGTTTGGATAAGATTTTAAGCAACCCAAACGTGATTTTATGTACAATATTTTTGATGATTCTGAAGGTATTTGTTCACAAAATTACATCAAAAAATCGATTTTGTGTTAGGTAATTGATTTTAAGAGAAATAATAATTCCCAACTTTTTCATTGAGTATAATTGATTCTATTGGGAAACCTACAAATTTCTTTATTTGTGTGTTTGGTTTCACAGTAAAGAGTACCAAAATTGATTTTGTCCCCTCTTAAACGTGATTTTAGTAAAAACAAAAGTGTTTGGTTAGGTCACGCAAAACTGATTTTGCCTTCAAACCTCGATTTGACTAGAAGCAACAGAAAATAGTTTTTGCATTGGATTGAAAATTTTTGAGTAAACCATCATTTTAGTCCCTGAAAGTGTGAGGCGCTATCAATTCAGTCTCCGAAAGCAGTTAAATTACGAAAAAATCCCTAGATGTTAATTTCGCTAGTCTAGGGACTAACTTGACTAGCGAAATTAACATTGAGGGACTAACTTGACTGACAAAATTAATATTGAGGGACTTTTTCATAATTTAACTGCTTCCAGGGACTAAACTGACAGGGGCTCATACTTTCAGGAACCAAAATGATGATTTACTCAAAATTTTACACCAAGTTTTACATCAAACTTACTTTCAAAATAAAAATTCATTCAAACATAAATCACTTTACTTCAAACTCAAATGTAACCAAATCAATTTTGCAAAACCAATTTCATTCAAAATCACGTTTATCAAACGTTCATCCAAATACAGTTTATATTTATACCTCAAAAGAAATTTTACTTTATCATCTAAACAACATTAATTCTTCTAAATTCACTTTTAAAATATCATTACCAAACACAAATCAATTTTTTTTGGCAAAATAGGTTGATTGGTCCTATACGTTTATTTAATTTTTCACATCGGTCCCATAAGTTTTTTTTTTTTCAAATTGGTCCTACACGTTTCATTCTGTTTCCACATTAGTCATTTCCATCAATTTCGACCTAACGCCTTCAAATAAAGAGACACATGTCGCACTAATATTGTGCCACGTCAGCTCAAAACTAACGGCGTTAGGTCAAAATTGACGGAAAGGACTAACGTGAAAACAGAATGAAACGTGTAGGACCAATTTGAAAAAAAAATATGAGACCGATGTGAAAAATTAAATAAACGTATAAGACCAATCAACCTATTTTTCCATTTTTTTAAAATCAAATCTTTCAAAAACAAGTCTATCTTCGTGCACTAAACATAAAATAGGGCCAAAGTTTGGCACAATTTGGTAAGTCTAATAAACCAGCTTATAGCTTATTTAACTTGCTTATAAGCTTGTTTGATCAAAATAGAGATGTTTGATAAACAATCTTATCTCACTAGCTTATAATATATATTTTTCGGAACCCACCGTAATTAGAGCCTTTGACTCTCCAATGGGTCCACCGAGGTGTCCCCACAGCTTCGGCCCTTTGGACCGGCTATGGGACTAATCCCTGGTCGGCAATGACGAACGTCCGATTTTTTACACATGGGGTTGGGCTGCCTCCCAACTGGCCGACTTCTGGAATCGAACTTGCGTCCTTTTCCTTGGGGGAGAGATACGTTACCAACTCTTCCAACACCAGATTGGTAGCTTATAGTGTTTCTTTATAAGCTATTTTATTTAGCTTATAACTTAGAGATTAATTTCTATGCATTGTCGATGTAAAACCATTTTACACTGACATCCACTAATATTTTGACATCTCACATTCTCTTTATGGTTAAAATAATTTTAGTTCAATTACATTTTTTTTAAAAAATGAATCACCGATGTTGTTCTTCCTCTCATCACAACTCCCCCACCCCACCTTCTACTCCTCTCCCCCTCCCCATCTGCAACAAAAGTTGCCATCACCAACTGGCACACAAACTCCATCAACGACTTCATTCTCACACCTTATTCTTAAACAACCTAACCATGAGCCCATATATAAGCCACCCAAAAAATAACTCTCAATCATTACATAAACAAGAAACACAGCAGCCACAATTCCTTTCTTCACCAAAAAAGAATAAACCCACAACAGCCACTCATTCCTCCCCATCCACCAATGTCTAGACTTGCCGCAACCCAAAAAATCGCCTCACCCTTCATGCATCGCCCAGTCTTCCCCTTTCGTTGTCACTCAATCACAAGCTGCCACCATCAATACACGAATCATCATCGTCTCATCACTGTCCCAGCCACCACGAGCAATCTTCTGCCACCAGGTGCGTTCGCACCACCGCAGGACCTCCACCATGTCCAATTACCTTGTTATCGCCATCATCGTCCTTCTCTCCAGTCGCCTCAGTGGTGCCCCTCCCCATACCGCCAACAAGAACCACCGTCCAGAGCCTTTGATCAATGGAAAATGATGAAAAGGGAAAGAGCGATGAAGAGACAATGAAAAGATATGGGTGATGGCAATTTTTTTGTTTATGCAGATGGGGAGGGGTGGAGTTGTGGAGAGGAGAAAAACATCTCTGTTGAGAGAAAGAACAAGGAACAAACATTCTGTTTTTTTTGTTAAAAAAATATTTGAATTAAAATTTAGGGCATTGCTCTGGTGCCATTCAACTATATAAGGCATTGATGCCCTTCCAACATTGGACCAATTAGTGAGTGTCCACATGTTTCAAACGTGTCATGCCATTAGGTTTTTTATTTAAATGATAAATTTTGTATTATTGCATTTTAATCCTTACAAATTATTTTTTGTTTGCATATCCTTATTGAAAATGGTACCGAAAACCCCTTTCATTTTTCTCTTTCCGCTTCTGAAAATCCTTCCTCTGTGCGTTTCTCTAAATGTAAATCGTTCCTTTCTCTTTGCATTTCAAATCATTTGGTTGACTTAATTTGTTGGCCAAAATAACAGTAATCAACAACCAAAGAACATATTTCTTGCTCTGTTGCGTGAAGACAATGACATGGTTGACAAAGCTTTGGGTAAAGAGCTACGTTTTGAGCTTCCTTAATCTCTATTATGTGACTACTCTACTAAAATTTCAAAACATTTGGTTGACTGAAGTGAGAGATTTGACCGGACCGTGTTCGTGGATCGCAAGACCCGTTTTCTGCAGGCGTGTGAAGAAGAAGTTCCTCCGCGACATTTCTACTTTATTACCAAAAAAAGTGTTAAAAGCGAACAATACTGCAAAGCCTGGCCCGATGTTTGCGACACTGATTTTCGATATTCATGTTGTGAGTTCGATACTCGAGTCAGTCACTTTTTGGGGTTACTCTCTTTCTTTTAAATAAAACAAGTTCAGAGAGAAAAAGAATGATTTGTTAGGATTAATATGCAATAAGGCAAAGTTTATTTATTATTTAAATAAAAATCCCAATGACATGGCAGCTTTAAAACACTTGGTCACTCACTATTTGGTCCATGTTGGAGTGGCATCAATGCCCTCTATAGTTGAATGGCATCGGAGCAATGTCTTAAAATTTATTTCACGATAAGATGACTTGATGAGATGTCAAAATATTAGTGGATGTCAGTGTAAAGTGATTTTACACTGACAGTGTGTAGAAATCAATCTCTATAACTTATTAACTTTACTCTCATTTTTACCTATATTAATTTAATGAAATTCCTACTTTATCCTGTATCTCATAAAATAAAATTTATAAAAGAAAATCATATAAACATGTCATTTCATTTATATTAATCAATAAAAGTATTTAAAAATAAAATTAATAAAAATAATATTCTAATTAAAATGCTTTAATTGGAGTTTGTATAAAATGACATAAATTTATTTATGTCATCTTACATTTATAAGCTAGTTTAACCTTTAATTTTACTAAATCCTTTAAATTCAATGAGTTAGTTTTTCAACTATAAACTATCTCATTAATCATAAGTTAATTTATCAGCTATTTTTGTCAAACAGAACCTTTATGTGTAATGTATAATTATAGTATAAATAAATTGTTTCAAACAATAAAACCAACATTTTGTAGTTTAAGTTATTAGCAAGAATAAGCAAGTATCAGTTAAACGTTTGATCGACCTCTAGAATGTCAAGATTACGTGTATGTTTGTTTTGATGGAAAAAGAAAGGAAAGAAGAAGAGATCATGGAAAAGATAAGAAAAAATAGTTTTCCCTTGTTTGGTTGATCGTTGAAAAGGAGATGAAAGAAAAAAAAATCATGGGACCCACCATAAAAAATTGTTCCACCAAATTGAGAAAGAAAAGTGGAGGGATAACCGAATTTTAGGTGGAAAAGACAAAAATATTCATAACCTTATTGCATCTCATTTTTATTTGAGGGTATTTATATTATTTCACAAAACTTGTTTTTTCTTTCCTCTCACTTTTCACACAATCAAACAAGATAATTGAAATTTTTTAGTTTTCTTTCCTTTCATTTTCTCTTATATCAAATAATTAAACAATCATATCATTTTCTTCTCATTTTGACTTCTTCCACTTTCTTTTCTTTCACTTTTGTTCCTTTCATTTTCTTTCCTAAACCAGACGGAACATACAAGTCCAACCTTGATATTTTAAACATTACTAACCTTATTATCAAATAGGGTGAGGATACGGAGACGATGAAGAAAAAGAGAAATAACAATAAGTATGTGTTTGGATCAGCCGTAAAAATTTGATGATTTCAATAATCAATTACATGGATAATCGATTATTATTATAATCGATTATAATAAAATCAATTTTATGTTTGAATGTATTTGATGAAAAACGATTATAAGATAATCTTTTTCGTTTGAGTTGTTTATAAAAATCACTTATATATAGTAAATTATTAAAAAAGGTATAGAGTTATTGGTATAATTTAATAATATTTGTTTGATAGTTAGTTTTGTAAGGGTGAAATAGGAAAAATGTTATTAGTTTCAAAATAATCTCACATCTTTTTAAATAAACTACAAACTTCTAACTTCTCAAAAAATAATTTTTTTCTCATAAAAATAACTGTTTTGAAATTTATTTAATTTATTATAAAAAATATCAACTTTTATCGTGTAAACAGCTGTTTGGGAAACACCCTCTAAAACGCGTTCAACCTTTACAATCGTAGTATATCTTTAATTTTTATTATACGAAAGAAACAAAACACAAAAAATGGTGTCCTAGAGAGCATATAGTCAAATATTGATGTTCACGATTAGATTTGAACAAATTTTAAGACAAAATTAGATCTATGGTTTAATTGCATTTTTTATCTTTTAAATTTTTTAAATGTGTGATTTTGGTCCCTTGAAAATTTTAATTACATATTTAATCCTCTCACTTGTTAAATTGTGTAAAATAGTCTAAATAGTTTAAAAAGTACCAGGTCTAAACAATCTAAAAAGAACCGATTTTGCACAATTTAATAAATTAAAGGTTAAATGTGTAATTAAAATTTTTGAGGAACAAAAATCGTACATTTAAAAAAATTGAGGGACGAAAAATACAATTAAGCCTAGATCTAATTTGAGCATATTAAGAGTTATGATTGAGTTTCAATTAGATTTATTCTAATATCAAAATTGAACAAATCCAAAATAATTTTAATTGATTTGGATTAAATTTGGTGATTTAGTTTTTGATTAATAAAGTAAGTATAATATAAATCTAAACAACAAGGAAACTGAAGGGTAGTTGATTATAGTGGAAGTAGATTGCGACCCCAGATGACCTTTATCTGAAATATCAGAGGTTCAAATCCTGAAGTAACCACTCTGGTGAGGGCTTTACCTAACCACCAACTTATCCCGACGGTTAGCCTCATAACTTGCATGTGAGAATACTTGGTCAAAGACCAAATAGAACAACAAGGAAAATAACATTTACAGTCCAAATTCCAAACTACTTAGGGTCATATAACTTATTCATAGTCTGTTTCAAAAAAAAAAACTTATTTGCAGTCTAGATATTAGGCTATTCACGGATTAAACTAATATGAAAGACAGAACATAATATATAGGACCAAAATGAACAAAATAAAATGTTTATTTTTTTATTTTGGTCCTATATGTTGTGTTTCATCATCCATATCTTTATACATAAAAGTAGAGTAGTGGTTGGGGCAATTTTGTAAATTCACTTGGAAAGCATTAGCTTCAACATGTATTGAGGGCAAAAATGTAAAATTGCATATGAAAAAAATTTGGTTAAATTTTTATTAGCTGCGCATACTAACGCGTAGGGCACGTTTTCAGCCCATTCCTCTTCCAAAGGCAACAACGACTCCTCACATTCAAAACCATCGAAGCTTTTCAATGCAAGCTGCCGTGATTGGAAGACACCCTTTCATTTATCTGTGCACGTTTTCAGTCTTTCTTATCAGCGCTGAGGGCTTCGAGTTCTCTGTTGATAAAGAAGCTGTCGTGGTTTCACAAACCATTCACAACATGCTTACAGGTTCGTCTCTTTATACATTAGTAATTTCATTTTTTTAGAAACTTATTATCTATTTCTATATAATTTCTGGATCTCTCTCTGCACGGTATTACGGCCTAATCCATTCTCTATTTTTTATTATCTATATTCTACATTGTATTTTATTCTCTCTCTGCTCTGGTGCTATCTTTTTTCTCCTATTCAATTCAATTCAACATTGCTTTTAATTTCAAAATTAATGCACAGAATGTCCTTCTTCTCCTTCATCTAACTGAGAGAACGAGAATTCCAGCTCCTGAAGTCCAAGATTCTTCGTCTTCTACCATTTTCAGCTCTCTTTCAGAAGGGATTTGGCTCCTTCCTGAAGCCAAGATGGTAAGATTGTTAAAATTGTATATTTCTAACTTTGTTCTGTTTAGGCTTTTTATAAATACTTCTATGAGTTTAAAGATTGTGTTTTCGTTATTAGGAAGCTCTTCAAAACACAATATGTTGCGCCTCACTTCTCATCTTGATGTATCAATAGTGAGTTCCCTTACTCCTATTTATGGTTGTTCATGACCAGCTTTGTGTATGGTAGTCTGTGTAGTGACAATTATGTTACATGCCTCCAAGCTATTTGAATTAATGTCTTAGAAATATAGCTTATGATTTTATTTATTTTTTGTGTCAGTTGTGGAATTTGCAAAGAGATTTGCATATAAAGGCTTGGCTGGGAATCTCAAAAGTTACTTCTTATAGGCCATGCCAATCAATAATTCATCTATCAGAGGCACCCCTTGCCACATGATATATAAGCACTCACGTGGATGCTCACTTTCCCCTTTATATGTTACAACCTATGCCTTTCCTTATTCTTCACATGCGATTTGCCTTCTTTGTATTATTCCTTATTCTTTGTATAAGATGGATTTTATAGAATTCTAATTGTCTATTTCAGAAAGCAAAATATTATACACTATGCTTGAAATCTCTAAAACAAAAGAATTTATATTACCTATATTACCAAAAAAAAAAACTCAATTAAAATGATATTAGGCAAATGGCACTCCTTGGAGCACTCATTAGATAGAAGGCTTTGAGGATCTTCACCTTGAGACCAGAGCAAGTAGTGTATATTAGAAATGAAAAGGTATGCACTCATCAGCTGCATCAGAAACTTTTCTGGTTCATATGGTCTATATTGAATTTTTGTGGTTAAATTCTACTTGGGAGGCTTTCAAAACCACTGCCACGTATTACTTTATGACTTAAAATACTTGATACATATGAGCTAATATATTATGTTACATTTCACTCTCATGACAACAGGCTTTGAAGAAAATTTACAAGTTTTGAGGACAAATATTCTTCTTGGTGCTATTGCTAATTTTGGACTGTTCTGTTGTGAATGTGTTCACTCAAACCAAGAAGAAGCAATTTGTGAAATTGTTGAGCCAATATTAGTGTCATTGATATCCTCTTTGAAAGGAACACCACACACTGGATTTGGAGGAGGATGAACTTTTGAGTCTTCTGCTTCAACCAAGGTACCATTTTTTTGTATTGTGATTATCTTTGAGTGCAATGTTGCTGCTGGATTTTCTTGAAGGTTGAGATTTTTTTCCAGGTTAGATCCAAGATTTCACCAGCTCTTGAAGTTGCAATCGACTATGAACTAAATTAGCCGACTTAACATACCATCTCTTGCGTTGTTCTTCGGGTGGTCGGTTCTACCTATTATACTCCTGAACTCAATTTTAGCTCTGTTACCTTAATACTTTATGTATATGAAGGAATTGCTTATGGCCATGTATGGTTTTATTTGGTGCTTTCTTTTTTGTATTTTCTCTTTTGTTTCTGCATGAGCCATGCAAAAGGTACAAGTAGCAATAGTGGTAAAGATACCTAAGCAATAAGCCTTATGGAGACATTTTTCCTCACTCTTTTTGTTTGATTTACCTACTTAATAGTAACCAGATATAATAATTCTAAAATGATAGATAAACCATATTGATAAAAATGTCCTATTATTTAAATAGATAAATAGTACGTAAGTAAAATGTCCTATTATTTAAAATAGCACCGTGGAGATTTGGATGGAATGTGATCTAAACATCACAGGCTTGACGAAATTTCGTAAGGCCATTGCTATATATCTTGATTTCAAAGAAAGAATACCAAATAGATATTTATCATTTAGAGTACCAAATAGATATTGAATGCAATAGTTCTATTATTTTAGTTAGTTTAGGAAATATGACTTCTTCTAAAGCCTAATCATTGGCAATGCCTTTTCTTTTTCCATGTGTTTTATTAATGCTATTGTTCTAATTCTATTTTTGGTTAAGCTAGGTAATACAAATCTACTAAAGTCAGGGCATTTTTTCTATTTTATGTTAGTATAAAGTAGAGATTGAAATTACAAAACTTAAGTATGTCTTCATATATTCTTCAATGGCTCAATTCCTATTCCCACTAACAAATCCTTCCATGTTTTTTTATTAATTATGTGTAGCTATTTGGGGAATGAATGACTCATATCTTTTGATGTTATTAAAGTCTATTTTGTGTTTGTTCATCATGTTAATGTTTTAGGCACTTTATGTGCAATTTGTCTGTATTGTACAAACTCTTTGATTTATGGGACAATATATGAGCATTTGTTATTGAACGGTTAAGGTTTTAAGACAATGCTTGGTTTATACCATAGTAAAAGGGGATGAAGAGAAACATTGTTGTACTTCTAATTTAGCCACTAGGCCAGGTCCTTTATTAGAAATAGCCAAAAGCACTGAAGGTTGAAATGGCTGACTTGATCCAATCATACACATTTACAAGCTGGTAAAACTAAACACGAATGCTTTTAGATGGTGGAAACCTATGTAAAGATTATCTATTCTTATTTAATATGTTTATTTACTTTTCTCCAATATTTGTTTATGTTTTTGATTTCTCTGTATGTGATTTCCAACCATTATTTTTTAGGTCTTTGCCAATGGATACTAAATCAGTTGTAGATTTAATGGAGTCTTCGTCTGAGGTACATTTTTCTGGATATCACATGGATGGTTTTGAGCAGGGAAAGCATGGCACAGAACAACCAACAACATCAGCAACTGACATGCACAAACAACCTTTTGGCATAGGTGTTTTTTTTGTGTGGCATGCTGCCAATGTAGTAATGAAATCACCAACTACCAATTTGGTTCCTCGAACGTAGTGGGGGTGCACTGATTTTGTCCGGTTTTCTTGGATCTTATGAGTAACAGATGCTAAATAATAAATATATTATTTTGATAAATAAAATTTTTTTTCTAGGAACTGAGGTGCTAGAACCCATATGTGGGTTGGGCTGTGTTCCATTATGGCAAAGAATGTTACTAACCCTGTTCTTTGTCACTTTTGGATGTGGTGCACATGATCCCTTAGGTTGTGTTGGAAAGTACAAGAAGAATGTTACTCTTGAAAAGTACCAGATATTAACACAAATTTGTTTTAGTTGGAGTAATGAAATTTCTTGAAACATGTGAAGCTATTAGTTCAAAATATTTAGATTATGAAATTATTTGTTTTACATGTTGCTACAACTGATGTGGTTGATGCATGCATTGGGGTCAATATTTCTACCATGTTTTTTTTTGTCAACAAATATTATCAGTTTTGTCTTAAACCCCTGCTGTTTTCATCCATTTCTTTAGTCTTGGAACATGTTGGTTTAGTCTATTGACTGAACTCTATAATATCATGGCTTCTGTATATAAAAGTAAGGTAGTGAGGGGTAAAACTACGAATCTTTTTTGTGTGGATAGAATGTGTTAAAATTTATATATATAACGATTGTTATTGAGTTAAACACATATTTTTACAGGTTTTGAGGTCCAACTCCATCACTAAATTTATAGGACATTTAAGATATTCTCGGATCTTCGTTCTTCCTCCTCTACTGCTTCTTCAAAGTTTTAGAAATTATCACACGTGGGTTTTCTTCTCTGTTTCGATTTCTGCAGATTGGGATTGTGGTTTTTCTTCTTTGCGCGGATTTTTTTTTTGTTATTGTTGTTGTTTAGATATTTGTATCTACATTACCATGCCTTCCTAGGTTCTGGTAGTCGTGCTCCGCAATGTTGCTCACAAACTCTATTAGAAACAGAAGAGTGCTGCTCTTGATGTTTGTCCTACATC
Organism: Ammopiptanthus mongolicus; assembly: GCA_039655645.1. Taxonomy (NCBI): domain Eukaryota; kingdom Viridiplantae; phylum Streptophyta; class Magnoliopsida; order Fabales; family Fabaceae; genus Ammopiptanthus; species Ammopiptanthus mongolicus. Next base: position 107,940,715 of record CM077344.1, on the reverse strand, counting down.
CATTATGAAAGCTGTGGTACTATTACTTAAGTTGATTGCATGAGTTTTGCTAATTATAAAATGTTTAATTAAACTCTTGCAACTTTCTACTTAGGTAATGCAGTGGATAATTATATAGTATAGTAGCCGAGTGGACAACTATAATAGTATATTTGTTGTTTGTCAGCATTTTTTCTTCCCTCCCACGTGTTGAAAACTGTCATATATGCACTTGCTTCAACTTTCATACCTTTTTTTCTTCCTTCTCTTTTCTTCTTCTTTAACATTTGTGCAATTTATTTTCCGTTTAAAAATTCGGTAATTGAGGAGACATTGATTTGTATGATGTTAAGGAACTTGAATGGAAGTTTTAGAGTTCATGAAGCAAACTAAATGCTTAATGAAAACATGAGTTAGACCCTGATCTCATATGTTACTCAGTGTCAGGAAGTTTTTTCACATTCTTTCCCCTTTAATTCAGCATTTTTGCTATCATTACACCCTATGTAATTATGTTGATATGCTCCGAAGTAAAAAAAAAGTGATTTTTGGAATCTCTTTGTGCCTTTTGTCACAATGGAGTTTTTATGCTTTTGATGTTATTTAAGATGGATTCATTTTTGAATGTCACTAGAACTGTTTTTTTTTTTTGCTTATTTAAGGTGTGTCAATTGTATGCTTATGTGAGTAGTGAAAAATTCAAGTGAAGTGTATTTCTTTGATGTCAGGTTGCTAATACACTTCAAAAATGTTGCCATTGACGAGAAACAGAAATACAAAGATGTGCCTCTTTCTATAAATCAAGTGCCCACCATTTTGGTGCCCTGCAACATATAAGAGAACACTATTTATAGTCCTTTTTAATAAATTATTAGGTAATGGGTATGTAATTGTTCTTAAATCCTATGAGAATAATTTTGCAAATTGAGCTATATGCTTTAAAAATAGAATAGTCACAACAAAATGATGTTAAAGTTTGTTTCTATAGCTCGATTGTATGGATATATATGATAAAGAGTAATATGATAGCATTGAAGCTTATCCTATTAGCTTTGTACATAATGGAAACAATTTGAGTTATATGCTTCAAAAATAGAATCTTTTCTATAGTATTTCCATTGAACCACCATCTACTGATGTATCTCACAAGTTTTACCTTTGCTTTTTAATGTTATTTTTTGGTAAAATAGATTGATTGGTCCTATTTGTTTATTTAAATTTTCACATCAGTCCTATAAGTTTTATTTTTTTCAAATTGGTTTTACACGTTAGGTTTCGTTTTCACGTTAGTCATTTCCATCAATTACAACCTTACGGTGTCAGATCAAAAGCCATGTGTAGCACTAATATCATAGTCACGTCAGGTCAAAACTGACGGCGTTAGGTCAAAATTGACGGAAAAGACTAATATGGAAACAGAACATAACGTTTAGGACCAATTTGAAAAAAAATAAAATTTATGGGACCGATATGAAAATTTAAATAAACATATAGAACCAATCAACTTATTTTGCCTATTTTTTTTTTCATATTTCATGCTTCAACTGTTATGAATAATTTTTACTATTTTAATTATGTCATTATCCTCAAATTTAAATGTAAATTTGAAAAAGAAAAAAGAAAAAAGAAAAGAAAAAAAAAATGTAAATTTGTTTTTAAGATAGACAAAAATATTATTCCTAAACATAAAACATCCGTGCATCGCACGGGTTTAAGATCTAGTTTGTTCTAAAATTGACGATTGTTGAGTCTCCAAAATGTCTGATGTGCATTTATCATAGTTTTGATGAGAGTAAAACATTTATTCAATGATTTAATTGAAACCCGTCTGTGGTGGTTAACTCGTCTACTCAGTGTGCAGTTTATAATAATAAGCATTAAGTGTTTTATAGCACAAGTGTGTTATCACCCGTCTGATCAAGCTGAAGTACTACCAAAAGTTAACTCGTCTAATGAAGTCTTCACCTGTCTAAAGTACTACCAAAATTCAACTCGTCCAATGAAGTCTTCACCAGTCTGTTGACCAACATTGAAGAAATCCCTTCAAGACCGTAGAAATCTTTTCGACTCCATCAAGTCTAAGTTGCTTAAAGTTGTCTCGTCTCTTGAAAAGGAATTTCAACAAAGTACTTTACTTGAGTACAACTACAAGTTACACAAAAAGGGAAAGACTTCCCTCTGAGAACAAAAAACATATATAAAAACCTGCTAAGACTAAAGGCATATTAGAAGGCTCTGTCATTCTGATACTAGCGAACAAACGAAGTCCCTCAAGCTTTAATGACTGACCAGAACGACTCTATTTGCATTTAATGAAGATCTGCAAGAAGCCAAGATTTCAAATATGTCTCTAACGGCTTTAATGCCTTGAAGCTTATTTAATGAAGAAAACTTTGAAGATCCATGCAGAGAACGATCACAACATTCAAAGAGCAATTACTTTGTGCATTTATATCTTCAATCTTCAATTCTTTATTCTTCAATCATTTGAAGTTATTACGCAGTTTTTTAGAATTTCACATTTAATACACTCGTCTGAGTGTTTGTGAAAGACTTGCAATTTGTAATTTACTTGCATCTTCTCTCAAACAAATCTAAGTGAGCCTGATGAGGTTAGATGAGAAAACAATACTTGTCTTAGAGCCTGAAGAGGCTAAGTGTGAAAACAATACTTGTCTGTCCTGTAACTTGTTCTGTTATAGTGAGAAAACTTGGTGCTGCCAAGGACTGAACGTAGCCTCTTTTGTTAAGGGATGAACCAGAATAAAACCTGTTATGTGATCTCTCTCTTTACCTTAACTCTTTAGTTTGATTATTTAACTTGTTTATTTTCTAACTAAGGAGGGTATAATCGTTTTTACAAAACCTTTTCTTCGTGCATGCTTGTGTGGCTTTCTGTGAAAACTTTCAGACAAATTACTAGTCTGATTGACCTGTCATAACTTACTTGCCTGTCTTCTTTTGTGCTTGTGAAAAAGTTTATGTTTCCGCTTAAATTTGTCAAACACTTAACCACCCCTCTAGTGTTTGTATCTGTTTATTTCAACGATGTCAAAAAAGAATTGACGGAAATAACAAACATTAAAGATAAAACATAACATATAAAGCCAAAATAAAAATAAAACAAAACATATAGGATCAAAGTGGAAAAAAAAACGTATAAGACTCTTCAATCTATTTTGCCTAAAATATAAATATAAATAAAATAGTAAAGAACAAAGGTCCAAACTGATCCTTGACAAAAAAACAAGATGACATTTTGATCTCTGAAAAATAGAAAATACTAATTTGGTTTTCAAGAATGTAACGTATCACGTGTTTTTTTAAGAGAACTTTATTCAAATAATAAAATAAAAGGGTCATGCTGACGAGTTCCCTAAGGACACAGTTTAATAAACAAGAAAACTATTTTTTAGTAGAAATTTAAGTATATCGTTTCTTTAAATACTAAATACAATAAGAGCTCGTTTGGTGGTCAAGATAGGATAAAGATGAAAATGATATGAAAGCTGAATAAGTATATGATAGAATATAAGCATGATAAGCTCTTATCATATCCGATGTTTGATGATCAGATAATGATAGGATATGATATGAAAAATCCACAAATGATAAATTATCCTTATATCAAAATTTTTTTTTTCTAAAATAAATTTTAATATTATTTGATTTTTTTATATATTTAAATTAAAAAATATAAAAAATATTTGATAATGCATTTAAATTATTAGATGATTATTTTTTGAATCAAACATTTAATAGGTCTTATACCATCGAGTCCCGTATTTTTTTTTTTTTGCAAATAAAACGTGCCCCTAGCATACTGAGAGGACCCGCAAAAACGCAAGTCCGTATACGTTTATTTTACTGGGATCGCAATTCGCATTTGAAAGTTGAAAAATCATACGAGACTCTCTCTCTCTCTCGCTCGCTCGCGTAAGTCTGTCAGTATCTCATGTCAATTTGGGGGTTTTGTGTGGAATTAGGGCACACAGTTTTTGGTGATTGATCCACAACCAGAAGCACTGGAAAGGATGTAATCCCACCGATTCATTCCTATTGGATCGTTTTTTGCAACTGGTAACTGTCGAAGTCTTGCTTGCTTGCTTGCTAGGGTTTTCTTCTTCTTCTTCTTTTCTTTTTTGTTTTGGTTTGGCATGAAGGGTTCGTTGGATCGGACGAAGGTGGTGGTGCGGCACTTGCCCCCTACCATTTCTGAGGCGGCGCTCTCCCACCAAATTGATGCCTCCTTCTCTGGCCGCTACAACTGGCTCTCTTTCCGTCCTGGCAAAATCAGGTTCGCTTTCTCCATTACTTACAACGTTTTTTCTTCTCGCTTTTCTCAATAGTTGCTTCTTCAATGCCATGCTTATAACTGAATTTTGATTTTGAACCCTCGATCTTGTGACTTTTTTATTGGGCTCATCCATTCACTCACCATCCATAGTAGTAGTCATGGTTATTTCTATTACCTCAGCCAAGTGACCCTGGATGATGGGGTGTTCCTCTGTAATTGTTGAAGAATAACTTCAATTATATTTCAACTTTGCTTTTCCACTGGGTATACCGTGTGCCTCTCAAATTGCACGAACACATTATTGCTTGTTTACTTGTAGGTTTTTTTGGTTACTTTTGTATGGCTTTCTCGTGTAACACTCATGATTATGGGTATGGATGGATGTTTACTATTTACATCGATACTATATTTTTAGAATATGTTAAGGATATTCTTTTTAACTTTTTCTATTCTTTTAATTATTTTTAAATGTATTTTCAGCCAGAAGCATATATCCTATTCTAGAGCCTACATTGACTTCAAGAGGCCAGAGGACGTTATAGAGTTTGCTGAGTTCTTTAATGGCCACGTCTTTGTAAATGAAAAGGGTAACTAGTGAGATCTTTTGAAGTGGTTGATTAGGCATGTTTATGTTGTTGCTAAAGTTGTTATCATTAATTCATTTTCATTGTCATCGTTATTATTTATTGGATTTAGGCCAGTGCCTTTCAACTTACAATGTAAGTAGTAGACTCTATTTTAAGCAGTGGGTGGACTAACCAACTTTGAAGTTTCACCTTTTAAATCCCATAAGGAGAGAGTGGGGCATGGTTCATGGGAGGGGGATGGGATATTCCCATTTGTAGCTCAATACTTTATGGATCAAGAAATAGACTTGTTTCCATGTGGGTTGTTCATGTCAAGGCAATCTATGTTTTGAATCTGTTCGGGATGTTTCAAGTCTTGACTTCTCAAATATTTTTTATGCATTTTACATAGTATGAGAAGCCTTGAGATTTGTGATATTGTATACTAAAACTGGTTCTTTGTTTTGTTTTCCTCCTTCCCAGGAACTCAGTTCAAAGTCATTGTTGAATATGCTCCTTCACAGCGTGTTCCCAGTCACTGTTCTAAAAAGGATGGTCGTGACGGAACCATATACAAAGGTACCACTAAGAGAAAGATTGAAGTAAATTCCAATGGATGTGTTCCTCAACGGGAATTATATGTAAAGAGTCTTTTGCTTTTGATAAATATAATTATTTTCATGGTGAACATCTAGATTCTGAGTATCTGGAGTTTCTTGAACTTCTTGCTAAGCCTGTTGAGAATCTTCCTAGTGCTGAGATACAATTGGAGAAAAGGGAAGCAGAACGATCTGGTTAGTCAATTAATGCAGAAAATGTGCTGTATTTTTAAGTTTGAAACTTGAAAGTGTAGAGAGACAAAAACAAACATGCACAGAATTGGCAAGTAGAATACTATTTTTTGTATTTTGTATTTTGTATTTATTATTGGGTTTGTTTCTTAGCAGGTGCTGTAAAAGATATTCCTATAGTTACCCCACTGATGGACTTTGTGCGCCAGAAAAGAGCTGCCAAGGGACCTCGGGTATTTTTGCATATGATTAACTTATGAAGTTTTAAAGAAAAGTGTCCGTTGTCACTTGTCATTATGTCTGCATTTGTGTCTGTGTGTTTATGGAAGCGTGTGGAAATAAGGAAGTGCATTTGTGCTGAGCAGAGCAAATCCCTCATAAATATCCTTCTTTATGTTTTATATATAAACGCCATTGGTATCTTGCTTCCCTAATGTATATATTGTTTGTGCAGAGATCAATGTCTAATGGAAAAGTGAGTAGAAGAGCTGGCACATCATCAAATGGGAGTCCTAGCTCTGCTACATCAAGACGAGGTGCTGGAAAGAAGAGGGTTCCCACCACAATGGTATTATGCCTATAGCTTTAATTTGTTCACGAGTACAACAGAGGGAAAAACTCTTCTTGATTACTGAGTCAAAAATAAAATAAAAATCACAAGTTGCATCTGGCAGATGAGATGAATGGTTTTTTTTTCCAATTTTAAATATATTGTCGGCTAGAAATAATTTCCAATTTATGGATTTACATGGATCATTATTGCATGCTTTGCTTTAAGAAACTTCCCATAGGGTCATTTTTGGAATTGAACTTTTCAATCTGCACAATTATGGATTGACAAAAAAGCTACTCAAGTAGTGGTGATGTGAGCAATTCAAAAGTTATTGTTAGATTGCCAAAGGACCAGTTAATCGTAGGGTGAGACTATGAGAGGAAAGGTTTAAAAATATTGTGTGTGTGTGAAGGAGCGGAGTGGAGATTGACAGGTTTTGACAGCACCTTCAAGTATAGGTCTATTTATCTTTTTCATGAGCAATCATAGGAGTTATGCAGATTGACAGGTTTGGATAGGTTCTTCTATAGGTCTCTGCATCTTTCTCACGAGCAATCATATCAAATTTTTGGCGGAGTTATTTGGTTTTATCTGAAGGAACTAGATTTTTTTAATAGGCAAATGTTAGTTATTATTAATTTGTTATGTAAGTGGGGGGTGAGAATCAAACCCAGCACCTTATATCTCCAACTCCTTTGTCCCACACCCGAACCACCTTGACCACCTTATGACTCCCATTTGAAGGAACTAGATGATTTGTTTTATGGTTAGAGTAGAATAAAGTAGACATTAAATGGTTGCACTAGTCATATTTTTTTGTGTATATGTCTTGGCTGCACATGTAATGTTAGGGTATGTTATGCTGTTGAGTTACTTATAGTCAGTTATGATAGCTTATGGCAATTATAATTCTGATTATTATCTTTTGTTAGTAGCTTCTAGGCTTAGCTTCTAGATAGGAGGTGCTCTAGATGGTTCTAGATACCTGTATAAAACAGTTGAGATGAATTTCAGACCTCAGATTTAGTTAATGACAGTTACAATCATCTCTCTCGTCATTTTCCTTCACTTTCTTGCTCTTTCTCACATTTTCTCAGAGATCATGATATCTACTATTTATAAAAAAATTCTTGCTTGTGATCTCCACATTAGCTATGAATAGATATACTTTTAAGATAATGACATAATTTGTTTTATTACCCAAATAAAAATAAGAAACAGTCAAACAGCTATTGGTTCAAATTTAAACTAGCTTATCCTTTGCGTTTGTGTTTTACTTGCAATGCTAGTTTCATGAATTTCCCTAGCAATCGTTTTTTATTGCAGAGGAAACTTAGAGAGATATGGTTGAAATGCGGTCGTATTAATTATTATTACCATAAATTTTTTATCAACTTAGAATAAAAAAACATTTGATGCTTTTTTAGCTGGAATTGCTTTGCGCACAAACATATGAAGTATTAGCACTTGGTTCTTACCCCTTTGTGTTTTAACTTGTCTAATTTTTGCCTGTATTATGCCCAGTATGTTGCAAGGAACCCTGGCAAAAGTTCTACTATAAAAGACAAATCAACTTACACTTTGGTTCCCAGGCAAGGTGATCAGCATCTTTCAAATAAAACTTCAACTGTAGCTTCTTCAGATGGAAATCAAACATTTGATGAAAATGGTAAGGTTGATTTTTTTGTTTGAAATTTCATGTGATTATTTTTTTTTTTCTTTCTTTGGGTTTTATTTTGTGACTTGGAGGCGACATATAAAGGCCCCTTCAACATATACATTTGGTTTACTGTGATGATTTTTACGACTTTTTTTTTTTTTACTAAACTTTTTATTCAATGTAATTTTTCATATTAATATCTCTCACCCTTCTGGTATCTTGAATTGCTATAGTTTGCTTTGTGAATTTCATACCTCTTTGTCCTTTTTTGCTGTAGTTTCTGGAAATAATGATGCTGGGAATAAGAAAATCCTGCTTCTTAAAGGGAAAGAAAGAGAGATTATTACTGTAAGCTTCTGATCTTTATCTTCACAATCCAATTCTATTTTTATGCTTCACATGGTGATGGTGCAAAAAGATTGATCTGGAGCCCCTAAGCTTAGGTGACTAAAATGCACATTGATGTATGAGAAGCAGCAGTATACTTCCAGTTTCCTTTTTGAAGGTTTGCATGTACCAATGGATAACCCTTACCTAAGCTGATTAGATAGTTGTTATATTCACTGTTCTTATTCTGATTGGAGCCGGAAGCAACTTGGATTTATTAGGTTCTGAGAAGCACTCCCCAGTCCCCCATCCTCTCCTGTCTCTTTCTTGACCACCATGCTTCTTTTTGTTGATGGCTTCAATGTTGACTAGTTTTCTTTGATCCCGTCTAGTTTGCATAAATTGAATTCATCTTTAAACGGCTGAACTTATCATTTAAATTTACTGTAATTGCAATTTGATTGATTCATTTTTAACAAATAACTTGCAAATTTCCTGGTGTGTAATAATCCATAAGTTATTCCATTAATGAGTTAAATTGCTGATAAACTCTGGTTTTCATGTAACCTTTAGAATGACAATTAGAGAGATTGGAAATATGATATAGGTTACCAGTATGACATTAACATGCAATGAACAAATAAAAGGTCAACGTGCATTAGTGAAAGCACTAGGAAGTGAAGGTATAGTAATAAAATGATTTGATAGGTATAATGATATACTACTTGCTATAAAGTGTCTGCCAGGATTTGATTCCTGTTATCTGCTATCGTATTGCTGTTGCTGCATGATGCATGAACTATGATGAATCAGTAATTCATTATCAATTCGGGTATGAATTGTAATTTAGTTCATTGCCAGTATCCTTGGTGGATTCATCTTGTAGGATCATGTTATGACTACAGTTCTGCTAAGAGTGTATTTTGCTTTTGCTTGATTTTTATTATGCAGATATCTGACTTAGACAGCATGTCACAGCATCACAGCATAACATCTTCAGCTAAAACGGTTCTTGATTCAACAGCTCTGAAGCGGAATCACCGGCATGAAGGTAGTGGAAGGATTATTAGAAGCATACTCTCAAACAAAGATTTGCGTCAAAGTCAGTCTTCCAGGCCCCACTCTGAGCAGCAAATTCAAACATCCAATCTAGAAAAAGAAAAACAACAACCTCGCTCCTTACATGTGCAGTTGATTTTGAAGGGCACTAATGGGACACCAGAGAATAGGATTGGCATGCATGATTTACATGTTTCTAGTGAGAGGCAGGAGAGACGTGTTAGACATAGGGATAGACCTGATCGTGGTGTATGGACAAATCGTTCCAATGGAGGCGATGATTCTTTGTCATTGTCTGCTTCCTCACAAGTAGATACTTTGGAAGGTACATGCTTTATTTGTCACCTATGATTTTGTTTTTGTAGTTGTGGTTAATCCTTTGTGCTTGTCTAAAAAGGAGTGGAGGGGAGCACCGGTGACTAACTATACAACTGACGTATTGATGCCTGTAATAATACCATTGTCTGTTATGTACTCTCCTTACATGTATTGTATATGAAACAGGAGGTCAAGCAGAGTTGAAACATGACACGCCAAATGCAAGAAGTGGGGAGCTAAAATCACTTGGAAGTGGCCGTGCCAGTCATTCATCAGAAAATGGTTGGTTTTGGCTTTGAAAAGCGGAATCTTAGATATTTTTGTGCTTGCTTCTGCTTAAATTTCATTGCCATGTATATTTAGGTTTCAGTAAGCATTTTGGTCGCCGTGGACCGGCACATGGGGTGAAGGATGTTGATGGCTATTCAATTTCAAGTGAGGGGAAGCATCCTAGAAGAACGAGCGGCTCTGGTTATGGTTCCCATGAGGTACCTAAATTTGATTTCTGCATGGCCATACAGCATATTTCCTTTCTGGTTCAATAAATGGTAATCTCTCCTTTAAATTGCAGAAACAAGTTTGGGTTCAAAAAGCAAGTTCTGGGACCTAGAGTATTTAGATTGGTGAGACCCATTCTCTTGATCAGGCCTGTAGTTGCATAGCTTAGAAAGATGCTTGTTGATGAGCCAATATTAGGACTTACTAACTGATATTCTTTATGACCTTCTGACATTTCTCTTGGTGTGAATTCGACATTTTAGGATAATATTTATGAGTTTATATTACTATACATCTAGTTATCATTGATTTCCTGTACTATCACAATATTTAGTTATCATTGGTTATCTGTAACTTTACTATCACAATATTTAGTTATTTACATTAATGTCAAAAAAGGGCAACCGGGTGCTATAAATTTTCTGCTATGCACAGGGTCCAGGGGAGGGTCGGACTCACTATGTGGGTCTATGGTAGGCAGCCTTACCTTGCATTTGCAAGAGGCTGATTCCACGACTCTATTCTGTCACCTTTGTGTCACATGACAACAACTCTAACTGTTGTGCCAAGGCTCCCCTTCTATTTACATTAATGTCAGTTTTGTGAAATTTTGTTTGAACTGTAAAGTGGTTTTGCTGTTCTTTAAATAGAAATGTGGTGAAATACTTCTAGGTTAACTTTGTTTTAATCTGTGTTTACAATGTAGCTTCATAAGTTCTGGTGCATCCTTTTCCTTTTTTACTAATGGGCCTTCACTCTACCTTCCCTCGGAAGTTGTAATAATAATGAAATGATTGTATTGTTGTTTGCTAAACCAATATATAAAATCTCTGTTTTGTTCAACTGCTCAATTTAGTTGAAGTTATTTTTCTTGTATTTACTTGTGTCAAGGTTGATAATTTTGCCTTGCAGTGGTAAGCTTGCTGACTTGCAATTTTGGAGCATCCATTTACTAGCTGCCGGATTCTGTCTCTTTTTGGTTGACAGATTCTTATAAGTAAACGAGTGTGTGGGGAAAAAAAATATTCTTTTACAAGAGAGGAAAGTACTGTGACGCATTTGAGTTGGCTTAAAATATTCAGACATAACTTCACTGAAGATGGCTCCGAGTAGAGACAAATGAAAAGAGTGGTATCAAAATTACGTGGTGTCCCTTTTACAAGTTGTGCCTGTTTGAAGAATTGTGGATAGATTTGCATAGCCTGGCAAGTTGACTGAGTATGGGCTTAGTCTGGGTTTATACACCCTTATCTTCAGTAGTTTAAGTGTAGATGTAAATCCAGGGTATTGTGTATCTGTTTCCTCAGTTCTAATATATACAATCCCTTATTAGCTGTCTTGCGAATACAAGTGGGCACTTGCTCCTGATCCTGGATAATTTTTGGACTACCTCTGCTCATTACGTCCAAGGAACACTCCATGTCCATTGGATGACTGTGCTGGCTCGCCATGCCTTGTAGAGCTCAGACCCGGAAATACCATAGATGGTGTGATACTAAGGATTAATAAGGTTTTGCGGGAATTATGACTGTGTGGATATTGATTTGGCTCTAAATATCATTGTACAGTGTGGTGTTGCACTTCTCAGCATAACATATAACATATCTGTTACATTGGTGGTTCTTGATTTATATGTTCAATTTATTTTGTGAATTGCCAGTGCTTCCTGCGCAAGTGTTGGGGATTTATAATCAATGTTATGATTATCGAATAAATCCAACTGCAAGTAGCTTTATGGTGCAATTTTAAATTCACCTTAGCAACCCGAAGTTTTTTTTTTCTTATTGGACTTCCATTTGGAAAAAATAAAACAGGAAGGATGGATTAACTTTGTTCATAAATAAAATTCAGCCTTTAATGCTTCTCACTTCCTTGTGAATTTAGGTGATTTTCGTTTTTTATATCGATAAAAGTTGTTTTTAAATACATGTCATGTCAAATGCCTTTTTTCCCTTTACATTAATAAAATCAAGAAGTGGTAAATTTGGGCCTGGCTGTCACCGCTTTCCGATTTCTGTGTAGTTTTACTTTTTGCTTCCATTACCCATTTTCTCTGTTTATCTCTCTTAAATTTGCAAGATTATTTCATATTTATTCTATAATTTTTTCTTCCATTTAATTGTTATGCATCATCGGTGTAATTTTTTTATATTATCAATAAATTATAAATTATAATATTATTAAAAATGTTTGATTTTTATGATGACTAACTTAAAAGTCATATATAAGATTTTTATGATTGATTAAAAAAATTATTAAAGAGTTTTATGATTGATTATAAAAGTGTATTAAAATTTAAAATTATACTCTTTTCTCTATTTAACCGTTTGAATACCAATTCGGTGAGTTTTTTCTTTTTATTAAAGATTTATCATCTACCTTGATTAATATTTTTACATTACGTGTTCATTAATATGTATTTTCTTGTTTTTGATTAAAAACAAAATTTAGTAACAATAAGTGTTTTTAGCAATCTTTTAAAAAACTAGACCGATCATTGAACCGGTGAAAGCACAAGTTCAAGGTTTCATGATTCAATCGTGATTGAACCATGGTTGAACCGATGATAATTAAATATATATCTTTAATATTATATATTATATTAAGTAATAAATTTAAGAAAAATCAAATTTTAAGTTAACATAAAATAATCATATTATATATTTCATAAGATAAAAACTAAACGAAGAAGGATAAATAATAAAAAATCATGTATATGTATTTTTATAACTTATTAGTGGACCCTTATTTGACTAAAAAATGATTTTTATAATTTTAAAAATAAAATAATTTTAAAATAAGTTTGAATAAAAAAACAATCGATCCCAATTCTTAATCGATTCCCTCCGATTTTGAAACAAGCCGATTTTTAGGGTTCAACGGATCGGACTCATGACTGATTTTCGATCCAATCAATCGAACCGACCGATCCAGTTCGATTTTCAAAACATTTTAATTTTTTTTTTACTGGAATTATAGACTCTAAACCCCTAATTATGAGTCAAATGATGTTATTTTAATTATAATTTTTTATTATCAAATATCATGTTTCAAGCGTTATTTGTAATTGAAAAGTTAAAAGTAGAATTTCATCATGCAGTTGTACAACCAACATATATCATGGTAATAATGTTGGGCTATGCCGACAATAGTATTAAATAGGATTTGACACCTCCAATGAAATTCTCAACTCAGAAAGTACAAGGATTATTTATTCTTAAATTATTTAATGGATTGAGATTTTTATGTAATATTTTATTCATTTTAAAAAAATCAAATTAATGATTAATAATTTTTTATTTTCTCATTTTAAAAGAATCAAATTTTATTAAATAAATGTGATAGCGATAAGAATATTAAGTTGGATATGCGGACAACGAAGAAAATGATAATGATAGATTAAAATATTTTTTTTGATCTTCATCTTATTTTTTTGTTTTTTATTTGCTCTTTTATTTTTCAAAATGATATTATTTAAATCTTTCAAATCTCAAACATTTGTCAGTTTATCCTTTCCATCATCTGTAAGTAAAGTTGTTAATTTGAGCATACGTGCAGGTAAGTTTCAAACGGGGCATGAGTTGACGTGTCCTCTACTCTACGTGTCAGTCTTCAAGAATTTTGGCTTAAAAAAATTTATATTGGAAGGGTAAGATCGCTGAATGCTTAAAGTTAAAATTGGTTGATATGACGACCTCCTGAATCAAGCTCAAAAAACAAGAAAACTATCTATAGTATTAGGTGTGTTTGAAAAAGTTGAAAATAAAAAATTATATTGATAATCGATTTATGAATAATCGATTATAATTAAAATCTATTTTTATTTGGGTCTGTTTGTTGAAAAGCGATTTCAAGATAATTTTTTTCGTTTGGATGGTCTAAAAAAATCGCTTTTTACATAGTAAATTATGAAAAAGGGTATGAAATTATTTGTATAATTTAATAATATTTATTTGAAAGTTAATTTTATAGGGATAAATAGGGAAGAGAGTTTTCAGAATGAGAAATAATCAAATCATAACAATTTTAAGTTAAAATAAATTAGATGACATAAAATAGCTTTTTTTTCCCAAAAAAGTTTTTTAATAAATTTAAGCTAATTGTCAAACATGATAGATTATGTATGAAACAACTTTTAAGCCAAAAAATAATTAAAATGAAAAAACTCTATCTTTTTCAAACATATTCTTAGTCAGAAGAAGATTGGTTGGTTTTAGTATCATTTCCTTGTTGGTTTTACTCTAACTTGTCTTTTTCCACAATACAAAGCAGTCCAACAAACTTCGTCCCGAGTATTAATCTCCCCGAACTTCCGAATCGCTTCCACGCCACGATCGAAATACAAATCCATTATAATGGTACACGCGACAAAATCCCGATCAGGCATTTTATCAAACACCTTCGTCGCAATCCACATTTCCTATACATCTCAACAAGCTTCAACGCGATTGACCTATTCAAACTCATATATTTGGCTGCTTTCTATTTTGACATCACAAAGGGAGAGGCTCCAAATTTACCGGCTTCTATAAATTTTCCTCGCCATATTGGTGGCCGTCGGGGTAAGCTCTAGTGGTCAATCTATTTTGAATAGATAATTATTTGTATCATGACTTTGATCATATATTTGATATATGTATAAGGTATTTATTTATTATGTTATATTTTATGATTATATTTATAGCATAATAAAGTCCTTAAAATAGGTAGTTCACTTAATAGAACGTCAAATATGACTTGAACGTGAGATGCCATTAAATTATAGAATACTATTCTTAAATATCCATGGTCAAGTATTATTATTAATAAGGACAATAATAATACATTGAGACTATTATGTGAGTGTACTGATGACCACATCTCACGGATTATAGATATAAGATATCAAGTCTTCACATAGGTATAAATATTAGTGGAATATTTATACTGGAGTGATCCGCTATGAGAACGCTACACAATAGTTGTGTAAGTGTTATAAGCGATTCTCATGATGACCATAGTGAAGTAGTTCTTCGACTTGAAGTCACTATGATTCCTAACATATGTAGTTGTAGGCTTTAATACTATTAAACGTTGTCTGTAACAGGACAACTATCAAGATAGTTATTAGATCTGCAATAAAACATGTTGAGGAATGTGAGTGATGTCGATAGGATTCGTCCCTCCTACATAACAGGAGTAATGTCTATATGCCTCTTGATGGTATGCGACCTAGAAATACATAGCCATGCTAAGGTGAGACAATATGAGATATTGGGCCCACATGATCATACGTCAATTACTAGATCAAGAAATAAATAATTGGACTTAACAAGGATGGCACATTTATGCCTTATGTTCAATTACGACATTGAGACGAAAGGACGTTGAATTCACATTATATACGGTTACAACAAGGTTTTAATTGTATCACCAATATTCTAATTACTTGGATAGCAATGATATATTGCTAGATGCCGCTCATTGTTTATAATATTAATTGATTATTAATATGATTAATAATGATTAATATTATTGCCAATTAATTGAGAACCTATAGGGTCACACGCATAGAGCAAATGTTCAGAGAATTAATTTAATTGATTAATTAAATATGATTTAATTAATAGTTAAATGGGATTAATTTAATTGATTGATTAAATATGATTTGATTAATAAGTAAATGTGATTGATTAAATATGATTTGATTGATAGTTAAATGAGGATAAGTTTATTTGATTAATTAAATATGATTTAATTAATAATTAAACATTGGACCTGTAGCGTACAGTGGCCCAAGTAGGTTAGGTTAAGTGAGTGACAGCTATTAGTAAGCTGTGCACGTCACTTAAAGTAACACATAACACATAGCACTCATTACGGCCGCTGTACACCCTTGACAACGCGCCCTCTTTTCTCTCTCTGTGTATCGTGCCTCTCCCAATCCTGATAGCTAGCACTACGCTATCTCTGACGTTGGTTTGCTCGCGTAGACTGAGTAGAGGTATTGCTACTTTGCAATACCGGTGATAGAGAAGCCTTTTCTTATGGTGGTTATGGTTGGACAGTTATTGTAATCTCGCGATTCGAGATTCGTTAGCCGTTGGATCGAGCTGATTTTTGGACAGCATGTTCGTGACATGTGGCTCTACATCTTCACCGTTCAGTTTTGCAATACGAGGTCTGAAGCGAAAGTTATGAGCATCGCACGTATCAGCGTTTTTGGCTAACTGATGTTGTTGGCGCGCTCACAGTGTTCGCGGTAAAGCTACGCTTCAAGAGGTAAACACAATATCCTTGTGATTCATGTGCAATACGTGATCTTTTAGTAAATGGGTTTTTCCGCTCAAGAGGTTTTTGAAAATTGTTTTTGAAAATTATCCCTCTTGAAACCCCAACACAGAGTGCCCCAATCTATTTCCCGAAGTATGATTTCTTTATCTTTATCTTTTTTGATTTTATTGCCAACCAGTTAGTTAAAAATTCATAAATTTTTCACTAAATATATGAATATATATAAAAAGAGGAGGGATCAGCTTACACCCCAAAAAATTTACAACTCTTACGCTTCATCTCAACCATTAAAATAATGTTAATCTCATGCTCTAATTTATTCTAATTAGTAAATCACGTGAGAGCTTCCTAAACTTTTTCTAAACAAAACATCATTCTCAGTCTTAATAGAGCTTACCTACTCCTTAATTCTCACCTTTGCCAATCACTTTCATCCCAAACCAAACATCAATCAGCACCGCACGTTGCTTGTCCACCATGCCTTTGCTCATCGCCATCGCATCCAAACCGTCACCGGAGTTTCGCCTCGCTAAGCCAAGCACCACAAGACCAGAAGTCACAGACTAGCTCCTGTACGCCTCAACCTCGCGTCGCTGCCAAGCTCCACAAACCAGACCGCGTGAATCCCTCTGCTAGCGCCGCCGCCTCATCCAATCGTGCCCAACCTGAACTGCTGCTCGAACCAGAACATACCCAGTCGCGTCAGCCACTTCTTTTCCCTTTTAGATAAAAATTATTTTCTCTTGCTTTGCCATCTCTTTACCACCCACGACGTTATCCTTGAGAGGCAACGTCAATTCTTGCTCTTCTCCCTTTGCTTCTATCAGAAATAAGAAAGAGCTTCCATCACAGAACGCAACAATAATAGAGCTTAATTTGAAGAAGCAATCATTTTGTAGTAATAAAGCTTAATTTGATGAAACTTATGAATGAGGCAACTTTGAATTAATCTAGCCAACCCATGTTTCAGGCCAAGTAGGATGTGAACCCATCACTACATTGGAAACATGATGCATTGGTTGTTTGCTCTTAATTTGATTTTCCATGTGTCTCTTGCTATGGTAGTGACTAGCCAGTATGTAAAGTATCTACTCTTCGTACTTTTTGTTATATTATGCTACCGGACTCCTGGCTTCTTACGCCTTTTGGCAACACTTTAATCGTTGTTATTTCTGGCCTTTGGGTGCTGGCCACACGAAATCAACCATAAGCTCTTAAATGTGAATGAATGTATATAAATGAAAAATGGGTGTAAAAAGACGAACCACTCATTTTCATTACCCTGTGGTCTGCACTCCACATGTGTCAAATACATCTTTTATTTATCCACAACATTCATTTTTTATTTCTTTCAATTTTTTGAAGTCAGCATCAATCTTCTCAGATGTATATTTGAGAAGTCAAATTTTCTATTGAAAAATATGTCTCTTGTTCAACACCAAATGGTCCATAAGTCTTGTTACTCTTAAAACACAAATGGTTCATAAGTCTTCTTGTTACTCTTATTACTCGTAAAACACAATGACCAAACAAGCTTGACCTGCAGCATAGTCATAAATAGTTAGTTAATATAATGCATAAGTTTAATATTACAAACTTCACCTTCGCAGGTTCCCTACGCCAATATTGGAAACTAATGTCACAAATCTTGAAACCTTCACGGGTTATAACAAGAGGCAAGCAACGGTGGGAGGCAAGAAGGTAAATGCTGCACAGGTTTACTAACTTCAATGCCTTTTGTCCTCATGCAGCATGATGCTAGTCCCAGCAATAGTGGAGGCGCATGGCTTCTGCGATGGCAGGGTGGAGTAGTGGACGACAAATTGGAGGCCGTGCACGGTGGTGGGTCGAATCTGGGCTGGTGCGACTACAAGGCAGCGTCTGGTTTGCTGTGCGACGGTGGTCGTCGTTTACAGCTAGAGAAGATATAGGTAAAGAGGGAAAAGAACTGGATAAAGAAAGTGGAGAAAAGAAAGGAGAAAGGTAGTCACATGAGTTACTAAAGTGAACAAATTAGAGCCATCCAATTTTTATTATTTTAATGGTTGAGATGGAGTGTAAGAGTTGTAAATTTTTTGGGTGTAAGCTGATCCCTCCTCATATAAAAATAAAAATTTTGTTGTACTTAGTACTTAATATTAATATGTCTTAAAATATATTTGTATAAGGTCCCTTGTTGCTGTACTTAGAACTTAACACTAATATTCCAACGACAAAATTAGTGTTTTGGTCCCTTAAATTAATTTAATTTTTCAAATTGGTCCCTTAAGTTTTTTTAATGATAAACAGGTCCCTTAAGTTGTTATAACAGTGTATGATTTTCTTGTTAAATCAATGAATTATGATGTCATAAAAAAACTTAAGGGATATGTTTGTCACAAAAAAAACTTAAGGGACTTGTTTGTCACAAAAAACTTAAGGGACGAAAGCACTAATTTTGCCGATTCCAACTCTAAAATTGTTTTATTCTAACCCAGGTGCGGGATTTGAGATTTTCTATTGAATGTTTAGAAGTTCTAGAGAAAGGAAAAGAAATTTCTAGAGAGAAAGTTGAAGTTTTAGAGAGAGAAAGAGTGTGGCAGTGGCAATGGAGTAATTGAAGAGCATTTGGGGAAGATGACCACCACATAAGCTCCACTTCACCATGCCAGAATGGAGAACGTTAACATGTCGACTCATTCGCCGCCACGTACGTTCAAATTAATGACTTTACTAAGATGATGGAAAAGGTAAACTACTTGGCAATAGGGACGGATCTAGAGGGGAGCAAGCATAGGTGCTGGCCTCACCCTCTTACATATATTTTGTAAAATTAGGTATATATGTATAGTATTTTTCATAAAAAAATATTTTACTACAAATATTTGTATATATACATATACTCTCATATATTTGATCCCTCCCTTTAATGGTTCCTGGATCCGTCTCTGCTTGGCAAACATTTGAGATTAAGAAGACTAAAACGGAACTTTCTAAAGATGCAGAAATAAATAAAATAAAAGACCAAAAGTATATTTTAACCAAAATGATAAGATCATGAATAAATGTTTAAGAGGGCAAGTAGCTAGGACTGACACCAATTAAGGAAAAGGTAGTATTAAGATGATTGAGAGACGAGAAAAATAAGACTAAAATATCTTTTTGGTCCCTTAACTTATTTTTTAGTTTCAATTTGGTCCCTTGACTTTTAAAAGTTTCAATTTAGTCCCTTAAGTTGTCTTTGTTAATACAAGTTAATCTTTTTCAAAAATGACATTAGCAAAAATGACAAAAGTGTCATTCATATTAATAATTTAAAGGATGAATTTGAAACTCATCTAAAAGTTAAAGGACTAATTTGAAACTCATTTAAAAGTTAAGGGATCAATTTGAAACTTGTTAATAATTTAAAGGACCAATTTGAAACTCATTTGCTTATGTCATTAATGGAGAGAACTAATTTTTGTTAACAAAGACAAATTAAAGAATCAAATTGAAATTTTTAAAAATTAAAGGACCAAATTGAAATTAAAAAAAATGAGTTAAGGGACAGAAAGGTTTTTTACCCGAAAAATATCAATAAAAGTACATGTTGGAAGAAAATGAGATGATCCCAAGGTAGAAAGCTCCCGGCGTTTAGAAGCCACGCAATGATATAGGCTAACCCTCATTTCAAGTTAATCATGTTTTATGATATAGGCCATACCTTTGTTCTGTTCCACCTCTACAACCCGCGCCTTGGTTTGGACAAAAATTTATCTGACACTAGATAGATTTTTCTTCTTTGCGTTTTTTTCTTTTAAATATATGTAAAAGATTGATGATGTGTTTCATATTTATAAGTGTGAGAAAGGGGTGAAACTAATCCAATTGAAAGTGCCATTTCCTACTGGCTGCAATGCAATTATTCAAGATAAATGCAATTATTCAAGATATAGTGGTTCTCATGTTATGTTTCAAACAAACGCTGATGAATTTCAACAAATAAAAAACAAACGCTGATGACTTCATCATCCAATTGTTTCCATGTCTCTTGCTTGTTATTTATGAAATATGGACACCTTAAAATAGTTTTCGGGTTTGTATTATGTACATATCTGCATCGGATAGTTTATGGATATTTTTGGACACTCTTAATTATATTTTATAACATTTTACATATGCTTTTTGAATTTTATACCATTATATATTAAAATGTTATAACAATTAAATAAATGTTAGCATTTTATTATATTTACAATGATTTAGGCTAATTTTTAAAACATTATTACTAACTTTTAATTTAAGATTTGTATTTTTAAATTAATTTCATAACTTCTATCATAACTGTGTCATACCCTATCATTTTTAAAAGTTACCATGTATCCATATTTCATATGGTATCCTGTTTCTTAAATTTTTCTCATCCCATGGATCGTTAGAATTTGATTCTAGCCAGGCTAAAAAAGAATGTGAAAAAAATGCCAAAGCGTTGTTCTATTACTTTGAGTGGTGGTCGAATCCCGTACTGTGTTTACAGTCATATTTGTACTAGTTGGAGGTTTTGTATGGTGTTTAATTAGGTGAAGTGTAAAGATTGTCAGTTGCTGCTGACATGGAGTCTTGATATATGTTTACTGATATGATGCCAAAATAATGCTTATTTGACTATATCAGTTTGGTTCAGGGGATTGTAACAGTGATTAGTTGTAAGGGTTTTCTTGCTCTATTTCATAAGATGAGAAACTGCTGAAGGAGTTTACAAGATTGCAATGGTCTTTCTGAGTTCCAAGGTATGAAGAAGGCAATATAAAATGTTACAGGTTGCTGTGCTACTATTATGTTGGCTTTGGTGTGTGTGTGAGGCATTGTTGCTCTATTGGGTAAGGCTCAGTTTATGTATATATGCTGGTTTTGATGGTAACACGAATATCTACCAATGTTGTTGGTGGCTGCCAGGTTCAGGTTCAGGTTCTGCTGGTAATGGATGTAGTCTTGGTACAGGTGGTATTGATGGTATCAGGTGGTTGCTGATAATAGGTCCCAGGGGTTGTTGGTGTTTGTTACAATCAGGGGGAGATGCTGTTACTAGGCCTATTCACTCAAAGGAACGACTCTGCTGGTTTCGTTAATATATAGTGTTTTCTTTAATTTGGTAGATCTGGATGCTGAGCTGTAATATATAGGTGTTGATTCCAAAAGGGAAGGAATTATGGAGGGATGCTGTCAGTCTCAGTTTTGGCATTCAAACTGCTACCTTTGCCTCAAATCAATGGCACGAACCTCAACAAAAATCTTAGTTTTTTATCAACGTGTCTAGCAGCTTGCAATCAGGGGCTGTGTCTCAAATCTGCTGTAGCATTTAAGCTTTTAGTTATGGAAGTCAATTATATTCTGTTGTAACAGAATAACTCCTGCATTTCAGTTAAGGGCTATAACAGTTTCTGTTGGAGTTAGTTATTTCAATTGGTAAGATGGCGTATGATTGGAGGTTGGTGTTGCAGCATTGTTCTCAGTATTTGTACACCTAAAGGTTTAGGCATTGGGTAGTATAAAGAGGGGTGAGGCTCTTATCATTGTAACTCTCTACTTGTGAAAAGAAAATTAGAGAGATTGAGAGATCAAGGGAGTGAAAAATAGAGTGGTGTGAGCTTGGGGAAACTTTGTGAAGGGCTGCAACTCACAGTGTAGATGCAGTAGCAAGCTTGGCTCTATTGAAAGACTTGATCTTGTTGGATCTTTGACATAGTGGATGTTGCTCCTTTCCCGTGGATGTAGGTCTTCACATTGAAGGCTGAACCACGTAATTCTCTGGTGTTAATCTTCTTCTTCCCTCAATTCTTGTTTGTATTAATTACTTGTTTGCTATTTCTCTGTTTTTCGGTTTTATGTTCTTGGTACTGTGGTGTGTTTGTTCTATTGGTTGTAGGATTGTTTTCATAACAATTGGCGCCATCTGTGGGAAGCAACCATGGGAACTACCAAATTTGAAATTGAGAAATTCAATGGCTCAAATGATTTTGGTCTTTGGAGGATTAAGATGCATGCGGTTCTGGTTCAACAAGGGTTAGTCAATGCCCTGAAAGGTGAAGCTGCACTTCCTGCCACCATGTCAGACCAAGAAAAGAAGGATGTAATTGAGAAAGCAAAGAGTGCCACTATCTTGTGTCTTGGAGACAAAGCTCTGAGGGAGGTGGCTCGGGAACCTACTGCTGCTGCCTTATGGCTGAAACTTGAATCACTCGACATGACTAAATCGGTAACAAATAGGCTCTTCTTGAAACAGTAATTATTTTCTTTTAAAATGAATGAGGAAAAACTTGTTTTGGATCAAATTGTTGAATTCAATAAGATCCTAGATGATTTAGAAAATCTAGAGGTGAAGTTAGAAGATGAGGATAAAGCTCTAATTCTTCAAAATGCTTTGCCAAGTTCTTATGAACATTTTAAGGATGCCATCTTGTTTGGAAGAGAACAAACCATTTCTCTTGAAGAAGTGCAGCCATCAATCCGCACCAAAGAGTTACAGAAAAGGCAAGAATCCAAGAATGACAATCACGCTGAGAGCCTGAATGTCATGGGGGGCAGAACAGAGCAGAGAGAAACTAAAGGGAACAAGCATAGGTCCAAGTCTCGCAAGCAATCTCAGGGAAAATACAAGTGTTTTCACTGTCACAAGAAGGGTCACTTTAAAAAGGGCTGTCCAGAGAGGAAGAACAAGAATTCAAACCATTCTCAAGACAAGGGTGATGCTGCCATAGCAGATGCTGTAGCATATGAATCTGCAGATGCTCTTGTGGTCTCAAATTCAGAAATTGAAAAGGATTGGGTCATGGACTCAGGATGCACCTTCCACGTGTCCAAGAAAGGATTATTTTGAATCGATTGATCTCAAGGAAGGTGGAGTTGTGCTGCTAGGCAACGACAAACAATGCAAGGTTCAAGGCAAAGGCTCAATCCGATTAAAAATGTTCAATGGAAAGGAAACTCTCCTAACAGGTGTGAGGTATGTACCTGAGCTTAAAAGAAATTTAATTTCTATAAGCATGTTTGATAATTTAGGATACTCCACACACATTGAACATGGAATTATGAAAATTACTGAAAATGACATGCTGTATGCTAGAGGTATTAAGAGGAATGGCCTTTATATCTTAGATGGAAGCACTATTATTGCACAAGCTGCAGTAGCCAGCCTAGATATGCATGATACAACCAAGTTGTGGCACATGAGGTTAGGACATGTAGGTGAGAGGGGGCTAATCGAATTAGCTAAGCAAAATCTGTTAAATGGAGATAAAATTGAAAAATTAGAACTCTGTGATTATTGTATTCAAGGTAAAGCTAAGAGGGTTAGTTTTGGAGTAGGTTCACACACTACATCAAGGCCCTTTGAATATGTCCATTCAGATTTATGGGGCCTTGCTAGAACTAAGACACATGGAGGCTGTTCCTATTTCCTGTCTATTAGTGATGATTACTCTAGAAAAGTTTGGGTTTATGTTCTTAAGAATAAAAGTGACAGCTTTGGAAAGTTTAGGGAGTGGTATACACAAACAGAAACTGAGAAGGAAGCCAAATTAAAATTTTTAAGAACTGACAATGGTCTGGAATACTTTTCAGAGCAATTTAATAAGTTTTGAAGGACTCGTCCACAACAGAATGGATTAGCAGAAAGAATGAATAGGACTCTTCTTGAAAGAGTGAGATGCATGCTGCTAAGTGGTGGGACGCCTAAGACATTTTGGGGTGAAGTTGTCACCATTGCAGCATACTTAATAAACAGATGCCCTTCTTCTGCAATTGGCTTCAAAACTCCTATGGAATTATGGAAGGGTAAGCCTGCTGAATATTCACATTTGAGGGTATTTGGATCATTGGCATTTGCTCACTGCAAGCAATATAAGTTGGGAACCCGAGCTGTAAAGTGTGCCTTCATAGGATATCCTGTTGGAGTTAAAGGTTACAAGCTATGGAGAGTGGAACCAGGGGAGCCTAAATGTATAATCAGTAGGGATGTGTTTTTTGATAAAAACAGAATGGCTATGATAAACCATGATCAGCAGCAGCCTGTGCAAGCAGAAGAAAATTAGAGAACTCAAATTGAGGTGGAGCTGCCTACTCAGAAACTTGATAGTCCAACCAATCAAGTACAAGATACTCCAGTAGAGGATCATTAAGGAGAACCTAATTTGAGAAACTATAATCTTGCTAGAGACAGGGAAAGAAGAAACATTGTGAGGCCTACAAGATATGGACAAGCAGATTTGATCTACTATGCTCTCAACACTGCTGCAGACTTTAATTCTGATGAACCGAGTAACTACAAGCAAGCTTTGGAAAGCAAAGAAAGTGAAGAGTGGATGGTAGCTATGACAAAGGAAATGCAGTCACTTGAGAAGAACAACACCTGGATTTTGGTTGACCCTCCAAACAATCAAAGGGTGATAGGTTCTAAGTGGATCTTTAAGAGAAAAGAAGGAATTCAAGCTGCTGAGAAAACCAGATTCAAGGCAAGGCTAGTTGCCAAGGGATTCTCATAACTTGAAGGTATTGATTATAATGAAATTTTTTCCCCAGTTGTCAAGCACTGTTCTATTAGAATCTTATTGTCTATTGTTACTAACTTTGACCTTGAGTTAGAACAATTAGGCGTTAAAACTGCATTCCTTCATGGAGAAATTGAGGAAACAATTTATATGCAACAGCCTGAAGGTTTTGCTAAAGGAAATGGTTAGGTTTGTCTTTTAAAGAGATCCCTATATGGCCTTAAGCAAAGTCCTAGGCAATGGTACAAGAGATTCGATGAGTTCATGATAAGGGTGGGTTTTCAAAGATGCAACTTTGATACTTGTGTGTACATACTAAAAGAAGGTGGAGTTGTTCTCATCTATCTTCTATTGTTTGTTGATGACATACTTCTTGCAAGCCCGAGAAAGGAAGAAATCAGAAGGATTAAGGCAGAAGTGAGTGCAGAATTTGAAATGAAGGAATTAGGGGAAGCAAAAAGGATTCTAGGCATGGACATTAAAAGGAACAGAACAAAGGGTGAACTTTTTTTGTCTCAACAAGCTTACCTAAGGAAAGTGGTTACTAAATTGAGGATGCATGAGTCCAAGGCTGTTACTACACCTTTGGGACAACACTACAAAGTGTCTCTGCAGGATGCACCTAAAACTGATGAGGAAAGGGAGAAAATGACCTATATTCCATATGCTAGTGGTGTTGGCAGCATTATGTATGGGATGATTTGCAGCAGGCCTAACTTAGCCTTCGTTGTAAATGTTTTAAGTAGGTTCATGGCTAATCCTAGTCCAAGTCATTAGTCAGCTTTGAAGTGGAGTCTAAGATATCTAAATGGTTCCTTGACTGGTGGTTTAAGATCTAAAAGACAGCTGCAGAATGAAGAAGCAGTTAAAGGCTTTGTGGATTCCGATTATGCTAGAAATGTTGACACAAGAAAATCCATAACTAGTTATGTGTTAGTTGGAGATGTGTGCTGTAATCAGTAGTGACACTCTTAACAACTCAAGCAGAATTTATTGCTCTCACAGAAGGGGTTAAAGAAGCAATGTGGATTAAAGGTTTAATTGGTGAACTTGGTATTATTCAAGACTCTATAACAGTGTTTTGTGATAGCCAAAGTGCTATTCACCTTTCTAAACACGAAGTGTATCATGATAAATCAAAACACATTGATGTGAAGTATCATTTCATTAGAGATGTTATTGACTCCAAGGAAATATCAGTGGAGAAGGTTACCACAGAAGACAATCCAGCTGATGTTTTTACTAAGTCATTGCCACAATCCAAGTTTCAGCACTGCTTGGACTTAGTGGGATTCTGTGTTGAGAAAGTTTTGGCAAGGGAGCATATTCATGAAGGATAAGTTTCTGATTTGGAGACAAAGTGGAGATTTGTTGATAAGTGTCTCAAATCTGTTGTAGCATTTAAGCTGTCAGCTATGGAAGTCAGTTATATTCTGTTGTAACAAAATAACTCCTACATTTCAGTTAATGGCCATAACAGTTTCTGTTGGAGTTAGTTATTTCAATTGGTGAGCTGGCGTATGATTGGAGGTTGGTGCTGCAACATTATTCTCAATATTTGTACACCTAGAGGTTTAGGCTTTGGCTAGTATAAAGAGGGGTGAGGCTCTTATCATTGTAACTCTCTACTTGTGAAAAGAAAATTAGAGAGATTGAGAGATCAAGGGAGTGAAAAATAGAGTGGTGTGAGCTTGGGGAAACTTTGTGAAGGGCTGCAACTCGTAGTGTAGATGCAGTAGCAAGCTTGGCCCTATTGTAAAGACTTGATCTTGTTGGATCTTTGACATAGTGGATGTTGCTCCTTTCCCGTGGATGTAGGTCTTCACATTGAAGGCTGAACCACGTAATTCTCTGGTGTTAATCTTCTTCTTCCCTCAATTCTTGTTTGTATTAATTACTTGTTTGCTATTTCTCTATTTTTCTGTTTTCTGTTCTTGGTACTGTGGTGTGTTTGTTCTATTGGTTGGAGGATTGTTTTCATAACAGGGGCCTAGTACACGGATTTACTGCACAAGGAGGAAAATTATACCCCTTTCTTTGATCCATTTTTTTATTTATTGGCAGGTTGTTGTTATATATTTTCACTGATATTACTGCTAATTATTTGGCAGATTGCTTGTTTATACGTATAGAATGGGTAGGTGTACTGGTATATATCTTCTTTATTCTGTTGGTTTTGCTGTTCTTTTGTACAGATTTGGAATTTAAGTGATTAGATGTACGTATCGGGTTGAGAACTACCCTTTCTACTCCTATAATACAATTTGTTTGCTAATAAAAAAAAAAGAATCTGATTAATATAGTTTTCTTTTCCTTTTCCCTTCATTTTCAATTGGCTGTTTTGATTTATTATTATAATAAGTAAGGAAATGTGGGGGAACGTGCACTTGGTCTAGCTAGGTAGGTTTCAGGTCTCAGTAGGGTGAAATATATATGAAGTTAAGCAGCATTTGGAGGCAAATTCTAGGGTGGGAGACTCATTCATGTCTCCCACCGTGAGTAGGCCTACTTTTGCAATTTTTTTATTATTCTAAAAATCCTAAACTTTTCAAATTAAAAAAACTAACCCCATTTCCTTCTCTCTCACTCCTCCCCTTCTCCAGATTCTGCTCAAGCCACTGTGGCGGTTGCAGAACCCAGCCTTCCATCGGTAAGCACGATTCAAAGCCAGCTTAGTGAAACACTCGTTGTGATCGGCAAGCACGATTCAAAGGTATTCTCGACACCGCCCGCGCTTACAACGCTGGCGTCAAGCGGGAATCATGCTTTCACCCTTTCTCTCTTTGTTCTCTCTATTCTCCCCCTCCCCCCTCCCTCTCTCTCTTTTCCCTTCTATCTATCCATGTGTTTAGCTCACACTACCATTACCACCCTAATAAAACCCTAATTTGACACACCCTCCACTCTTCAGGTGCTCCATCACTTTGTTCCAAAACTTCTTTGGTTTGATCAGATTGTTGCAAATTTAATTTTCATTATTTCGTTTTTCTGAATTGGAATTGATTAATGGGATAGTTGTGCGTGATTATGATGATATAGTGGATCTACTTATTTGGTTGCAAGGAAAATTGAAAATGGGAAAATTTCCTTTTTCTCTTTCTTTCTTTCTTTCGGAAAACCCTGTTTTGAGAGATGAAATGGTTGGGATATATGGTATACAAAAATCATTTGTGATTTTGACTTGTGATCTATCCATCACATTTTTTGATCTATCCATGAAAAGGGTCATGCTTGCCATTTGACGACAAGTTTCTAATCACTTGCCATTTGATTAAGTTTATAAAGCTCCCATTTTCTATGGACGGAGTCTTGATTCATGACACAAATTCACAAGACTTGAAGCTCATTTGCCATAATAACAACCTTTATGTATTCCATTCGTAAGGATAAGTTAGTTTTTAGTCCAGAAAATCTGGGCAATCCGCAAGCTTCAATCAACAGCACTGTTTCTTAGGCGCCTGAGTCAAGGGCAGTGACAGCGATGGTGAGAGAGAGAGAGAGAGAAAGAGAGAAAGAGGTGATGAGATAGGAGTGAGAGAGAGAGATGGAGGTGGGCTGAAATTTTAAATTTAAGAAATTCAAGGGTCTTAAAATAATATTTTTTTTACCTACATAGCCTTGCTCACGGTGGGAGACATGATAGGTCTCCCACCTTAGCATTCGCCGTCTATTTGGAAGTCCAACAAACAATAACACGTACGGTACGTACATGAAAAGGTTTTTACAGTGGAGCTGAAACCTATACAATCAAGCTAGTATATCAATCCGAATTCACTTCGGCCGCTGGATCATCAGCCAACATATATCCCAGGATCAGGATACATGCATTTTCACATACAAAGTGTCGGCTGGATAGTTGAACGACGGGAGAGAATCCAGATTTCTGATATATATAAAGATGGAAGAGATACCTTAATTTCCCACACATTCGTCCCCCGATCCTTTCAAATTAATTCCCACAGCTAGCTTATTAATGTTGTGGAGATTGACTGCTTAATTCTTTCCTGGCATTGTATTGGAGTCCCAGCAGTTGGCTTGCTTGCTTGCTACTGGAAGCATATGTAAGTTTGAATCGATCTAAAAATAGTGCCTGTCTTTGTCTCTTTCATTGAATTTCCTTTTCAATTAATTGATCTTTGAAAGTACGTACTATAGCAATTAGTCAGACTGAAGGGACCGTTTTCCGTGTCCATGCCCGCACATGCATGTCCCCATGCCTTCACACACAAAAGATAGTTAGACTGTGTTTGAAAAAATTAAAAAAAATAGATTATATTAATAATTAATAATTTGTATAATCGATTATTATGATAATCGATTATAATTAAAATCTATTTTTATTTGGCTCTATTTGCTGAAAAACGATTTTAAGATAATCTATTTCGTTTGGATAATGAAAAAAAATCATTTTTACATAATAAATTATAAAAAAGTATATGAAGTTAAGATAAATGAAAATTAAATATATCAAAATTTAAATAATTAAGATATATGTAATTAAATAAATGAAATTTAATAAATATATGAAAATTAAATGTATGAAAAACAATTCTATTCAGAGTTACGCAGGAAATATAAATAGTGAAGACAAATGAAAATTTAAATTATGAAAAATTAATTCATAAAAATATAATAAAATACAATAGTTGTAAATTTCTGTGTGTATCAACTCATTTTTATTATTCTTTCTTTTGGTCTTCTGATTACGTTAGAAATATCTAGGAGAAAGTGATCTAATAAATTTGAATACGTTTGGGGGTACACACGGAAGACCACTTTTATTATTAAAACATAATCAAAAGAAAATAATCAAATTGTCCTAGGCATGAGATGCTATTAAAATAGCTTATTTTTTTCTAAAAAAAAATTTTCTAAAAATTTAAATTAATTATCAAACATAATAGATTATTTATAAAACAGCTTCTTGCATCAAAAAACAGTTGAAACGCATAAATTTCATTTGTCCCAAACAAGCACTTACAGCATCGATCTTGTACTTCCAATGCTAGCTTCTCTCTTCATCATATATATTTGGCATACCATATCTTAAGCTATAACTTTTTGCAAGCTTTTCATCATTCAACACTTTGTAAAATTAGTTAAGCTTTTCCGTCATGGTGAATTTATAGAAGTGCAAAAGTTTACAGATGAATGTGTACATCTCTTGCCTGATCACGTATAGTATATCAATTTCTAACTTTTAATCACTACGAGATCAACATATAACAGAATCTTTTTTGTAATAATATTACTCACATATACTTATGCATATTATATTTATATCATTTTTCTTATCTTATTTTAACCAATTCTACTTTATTTTCAGTATATATAAATTCTGATTTTATCACTTATAATCAAATATAAAAGATGTAAATTTCATGTAAAGTTGTGCGTTTTAATATGATTGTGTTGAATTGTCAATGAACCTAAAGTATTCTTTTTAGCCATTATCATATACCGTACTTTGACCACCTAAACTTCTGTGGTCTATATTTTTATTGTTTTACTGTTTTTTGGGTTCTTTTGGTTGGACTACTACAACCCATCAGTGCTGGCGAAGGCTATCTGGTTGCCAAAGCAAGAGCATCTCCAACCGGGGTTGTACTAAGTTGTACCAAGTTTTATGTAACTATTGTATAAAAGTTGCATAGTTGGAGTGGTAAAAGGGAAAATGGATTCTCATCATCTGGATTTCTCTCCAACCAAATATTATTCGTTGGATTAATCTAATAGTTGAGATATTTCTCATATCAGTTGTTAGATTATGTATCTGATTGGAATCACAGTCATTCAAGCAAAATCACGTCCAAAACATTCCAAAACATGAAAGCTATTATGAGTAGCTTCCGAAGAAACGCACGTCCAACACGGATCTGATGGTTTCCAAACACAGTATATATCCAACAAAGTGACATTTGGTTAGAGAGATGATGGAGGAGGAATCCGAATGGAGAGGATCCGGATTGATAAAAGGTGTGCATCGGTAGATTTTATATATGGACCCATAGACTTAATTATAAAAATGAATTAATATTTTAAGTTGAAATAAGAATAAAATTTAAAAATTGAGGTAACTCGTGAGACTTAATTATTTGATGAACTTTTTAGAATTCCATGATTAGAGTAGAAAATTGCTTGAGTTGCATAATATATAAAGGAATAAGGTGATAAGTAAAGGGCATATGGATGATTTTGAGTAAACAGTTTAATTAAGCGCTTATTCAATAATTTTTTTTTAAATATGTTAAAAATAACTTATTTTCATAAATTTTTCTGACAAGCTTATGAAAATAAGATAAAAAGAACTTATAGAAAAATCATAAATCATTTTCATAAATTATTTATATAAATTTATTTTTATAAATTATTCTTTATAAATCCTTTCAAATGCATCGATAATATAACTCTAAAAGAGTTGTATGGTTAAAAATGCTCTAATGAAAATGAGGAATGGTTAGACTTGCGCTCATCCCAGTGGAGAACCACCTACTAATGGCCCATATATATCATGGAACGATGACTTTTACAAGCTGCTTTGAAGATTTACCCCAGTGCACATGAAGCATGCCGCCGCCAAATGCGAAAACCAGGCCCTAAAGTGGGCCCTACTCTCCTAGAGCAAAATCATTAATTACTATGAAATCTGCATTTCATCTTGGAACTTCTTTGCATATACGCACACCGTGGGCTTGTTTGACTCTGTAAGTTGGCATCTGTGGTACTAAGTTTGATTTGATTGTGTCTACAAATCTAATGTGTATTTGGATTAAAGTTTGAAAACTTAAGTTTGAATTAATTTTATTTTGCAAACTTAAGTTTAGTTAAAAGTGAATTTATTATAATGTGATTTATGTTTAGATACTTTAATTTTAAAAGTGTGTTTGATAAAATGAAGTTGATTTGGATGATATTAATTAAAAGTATTTTTTCTCGTGAATAGATGTTAAAATTTAAGAGTCTCATTAATTTCTCAACTGAAAATGCAAAAGTAAAAACATCAATTTTATGTTTTGGTTCTAAATAAGGTTTATCCTCCAACTCAGTTTACAATGAGAGCTCCCAAACATCAATAAAATTGTTAAAAGTATGTTCAAAACCTCTCAATATACTTTCATGGATTCCAAACTACAATCCAAACATGCCGGTTGATAGGGGAATTAAAGGAAGAAGAAACAGAATAGTAGGTTCCTTCCTATATAATTTTGGTGAAAAGTATAATGTCATATTCTACAAATTTGATTTAAAAAACTAAAACTTCATGTCAACAAGTGTTATAATTTAATTTGTATATTAAATATTATAATTATAATTGATAATTGAAAACATTCAATGAATCATATAATTGAGGAGTGGATTAAATAAAAGAGCCTATATTCATTCTTTTGTGCTAGACTGCGCATCAAACATTTAACAAGCATGCATGGTGGGCACAAAATGCATGCCGCTCTGATTAATTTCATTCAACAAAGTATATTTAAATATATGAGTATGATTATTAGAGTTTAATTGCTATGCACGATCAGTGTAAAGTTTTTTTATACTGACAACCAATTAAAAATCATGGTATATATGACTTTTAAGGTAGTTAGGATAAGAGTGAAACATTTTAGCTTATATGACAATTTCTGATTGGTTGTCTGTGTAAAAAATCTTTACACTGACTGTGTATACCAATTAAATTCTAATTATTATGTATTGTGTGTGTAATTTTTTTTTACATTAATATGTTAGATTTAAACTCAATAATCATATACAAGGCATGCTATCATAAGTCTTTATTGCGGAAACGTAATAACCATATATAGCATGCATCTTTATTATCAAGAGCAACTTAAAACTTGATACCTTTAGGATCTACAACATGCTGATTTATCAAAGATATAAGAATACCTGAATCCATTATATGTTCCTAACCTCAAGCGTTCTTCAGAGGATGAACTTGATCACCAACCTTCACGAACGGAGGGTAGTAATCCTGAAACGCAAAGAGGGGGAAGAGAAAAGAGAGACGGGTAATGAACACCCGTTGGCTTGTGGTTCTTCCTCAACCGGGACTCCTTATGCCTTAGTCGCTCTTCAGATGGGGAGAAGAGACGGTATGCTCTATTGTATCCGGTGTATTGGGGACCATAGCCTATATATAGGGTGATGGCCAATTAGGGTTCCCATTATTCCGAAATGGGCCATCAATGACATCCACTCATATTTAGTCCATATCAATTAACTAATTTATTATCAAATCAGAAATTTAATTAGCCTTATCACCTAATTTGATCACATATCAATTAAGGCTCCTAATTGACAAATAGCTAATATAATTAATAAACGATATCTGCCCACATTATGATATTGGAATATAATTAAATACAAAATATTCCAACAATCTCCCACTTGGGCAATATATCGTAATAATTATATCAGAATTCTTTAGGCGCGCATCCAAATGCTATTTATCTTTAAATTTCCCCTTTACAATCTGGTCCACCTCATACATCAATAATGGGACCACCGCGGCTGTCGTCACTAACGTCTATTGTGACTAAACCCCGACGACCACCACATCAATGCACTTGATGACATAGATCGATATGGATGAGTGGCATGGAAATTTCATGCAATGTGATCTCTGAATCATGCCTATTTCCAACTGGTCCAACTTAAGTCTTTAGTGAGATCAATTTTGCAATTTTGCAAACCAAAGTCCTTAATGTGTAAATAAATTTTACACACAACAAGATACAAACATGTTCATAATGAACTCATAAACATAACTTTATTTCTGCAGAAAATCCGAAATAACAAAAGGTTTGTATCTCAAATATAAAACACAAATAGAGACTCCCACTAAACTAAGGCATCCTCAGTGACAACAACCATATGAGCAACATGCTCATGAAAAAAAACCTTAGGTGTTAAGCCTTTAGTTAGTGGATCTGCTAGCATAGAATTTGTCGCTATGTGCTTCATAGAAAACTGTTTTTCCTTAACTCTTTCTTAACTACAAGATACTTGATGTCGATGAACTTCGACTTTTGTAGAACTTATGTTGTTATTGAAGTACAATATGACTGACTTATTTGTCACAACATGACTTGAGTGGTATTTCAATATCTTTTACTAAATGCAACCAAGTGGCAAAAAATTACTCCAGTCATATCCCATAGTCGGATGCCTACTATCTTGGCATCCTGTAAAATCGGAGTCATAATTTCTCATGATCTCTAAACTGTCAGATCTCCGATATGTGAGCATATGCCTTTTTGTTCTCTTTAAGTATCTCACATTCCTTATGGTTGCTTTTCCAATAATCCTTGAATTGCTCAAGTATCTGCCTAATAATCCTACTATGTACGCTATTTCCGGATGCGCACAAACTTGAGCATACATTAGACTTCCCACAGCCGAAGCATAGGGAATCTTTTGCATTTCCTGAATTTCCAGATTTTCATAGGGGCATTTAAGTGAGACTAAAATGTCTCCCCTAGTGACCGGGGTATCTCCTGATTTACTATCTTTTATGTCGAACTTATCCAAAACTATATCGATATAGCTCTTTTGTGATAACCCAAAAGATACCTCGAGAATGATCTCTAGGTATCGAAATTCCTAAGACAAAAGAAGCGTCCCCAAGATCTTTCCCCACAAAATTCTTTGTCAGAAATTTCTTGGTTTCGCGCTATAAGCCTATATCGTTCTTGGTTAGCATAATATCAACATATAATACCAGAAAAATGAACTTACTCCCATTGAACTTGTAATACCCACAGTTGTCCTCGATATTCATCTCGAAACCAAATGAGACAATCACTTGATGAGACTTGTGGTATCACTAACGAGACGTCTTTTTTAGCCTATAGATAGATTCCGTCAATTTTCAAAACATCTTCTCTATGTCTTTTGACACAAAGTTTCCTGGTTTGCATTATATGCATTTGTTTCATCAATGTTGCCATTGAGAAACACCGTCTTGACATCCATCTCGTGAAGCTCCAAATTATAATAACCAACGTGAGCCATGATTGTCTTTGAAAGAGTCATTCAATGGTACTGAAGAGAATGTCTCTTTACAAGCAATCCTTTCTTTTGAGTTTAGCCTTTTGCCACTAGACAAACCTTATACCTCTCCATATTACCCTTTGAAACCTTCAGGTATCAGGATAAGTTTCAAACCTTAATGTCTAGCTAAAGCTTGTACTCATACCTCTCTTTACAAGCAATCCTTTCTTTTGAGTTTAGCCTTTTGCCACTAGACAAACCTTATACCTCTCCATATTAACCTTTGAAACCTTCAGGTATCAGGATAAGTTTCAAACCTTAATGTCTAGCTAAAGCTTGTACTCATACCTTCAATCCACTTTTCCGAATAGAAACGTCATATGGTTTGATGGGAGTTGATTGAATCATCTTCCATAATACAACTTACCTTATGTTCCTAGAGAAATACTATATAATTATCCAAAATAGTATTCACTATTTCTTTAGTGGATCATGGCAAAAAACATCGGCTCTTGATGCTCTAGTTCTTGAGGGTGTTGAGTTTGACCTTCAGGAATAATTTCCTTATCTTGAATGGGAAGAATAACAACAATATCCTCACAAGGATCCAAATTTGCTACACTAATAGCAACTGTATGAATTGGTTCAGGGATTAGAACCAATTCTTCCTCAAAGATATTGTCTCTAATCTTATCTCCCCCCAAACTCAATATCCTCAAAGAACTAGTCAGTTCCTGTCTCAAGGTTTCTTTAATTTGGGATTATCAAATTCATTTACCCCTTTGACCTTTCAGAGTATCAATAAGGTTGCCGCTCAATATTTGGGGAGCTCCAATCTCCTTCGCAAGACTCATAAGGTCTTGCCTTAGTTGGATGTTCCCATACTTGAAAGTGATTGATCGGTAACTTTAGTTGGTACTTTGTCAAGCATTTAAGCTGCAATCTTTAGTGTTAATCCCATAATGACTCTGATAAGGTAGAATGAGTAATCATACTCCTCACCATACCTTTAAGAGTCGTTACTAGGACTTAACTATATTCTTGATAGCCATGTTCTGATCTATTTAACTTTTAATGCATTTAATACAAACAATAAAATGTATAAGGCCAATGGAATCTAGGATTCCCGCATACATGTTGCTCAACTCTATTCGTAGAGATGTGCTCTAAATGTTTGTGTCATAGTGCACCTTAATTTTACTATCAACATTACGCTTAGTGTCGTACGATTCCTCACTCAATGTTTTGCCACAAGAGGTCTCAATACCAAGCAATTATAGTTTGTCCAGCCCATAGCTTAACTGGTTCCTACAATATTTGAATTTAAAAGACAAATTGAATCCATCATTTCTAAATGAACAAAATTATCCTGATTTGTTCAATAAGAAACCAAAACCAAATTTCATCTAAATGATGACTAAACCAAAATGTCTTTTAATTTCAAATATTAGCCAGTAACAACAATCTAAAATGTCAATAACCTTATCCTTTACTGACTTGGTCAAATCCAATATAGATGCATCTTTCAGCATCACTTGGCCTTCATCAGTTCAGACATTCCTTTATAGGCATGCCAAACATGATATTTGGGACATTTCTTCTTTAGATACCCGATGTCCTTATAAAAGAAATAATTGTGACCCTAGTTATTTCTTTTGAGACGGGCCCTTAACAGCTTTATCCTTAGTTTTCTTTTGTTAGCCCTTATCTTTAGAGATATTTATCAAATGAGCACTATTTGTCGTCTCTTATTTCATTGTTTCCTTTCTTGCACACCTTATGAAATGAATCCATTCAGATATCATTTCTCTTTATAACAGCTATAAGCTGACTTAAACGGACTGAATTGTGCATGAAGGAATACTAAATACTAAATGCATGGGCAAGTCGTTAGACAGCCCACGTTTTAGCGCCTTAAGTTTATGAGCAAGATTGGACACTCCTATAACGTGCTCCTTATATTTCCTTTTCTTTATACTTAATGAAAATCTAGCTCTCCAATGAGTGCTTGTTTTCTTCTTTATTGCTTTTAGAAAGTACTTTTTAACTTCAGCAAGGAAATCTCAGGCATTAATTATGTCATCCAAAATAATACCCCTAAAGGTCTCCGGAATATCGTCCTTTATGATCATAAGACTCGTGCAATTGGAGAGATCCCACTTCCTGTACTTGATCCTCTCTTCAGAGAAATTGAATTTTGTGAGAGAAGGTGGTTTTCTCCATGCTTATGTAAGGTCTAGATCCAAGAACAATCTTAATGTTCTCCTTTCAATCCCAAAAATTAGTCAGAACTTTTGAGAATCGAAATTGAGTTAAATCAGCAGATACATAAGTAATGTTAGCTTAAAGAGAACATAAGTACCATAAAGATACTCATCAAAATACCCCGTGCACCATTAATATTAAGTCTTTGGACAATAACATTAATTGTTAGTGGTATTTTATTGTAATGATCAAACACTGGTGATATTTTCTGTCAAACAACAACTATCTTTGGATACTTTGTTATTCACATGAAAAGAATCTTTATAATCACTATGTGTTTACCATCACAGGTGTGAATGCAACCCTGCCAAATATTAACCTTCCTTTGGGCCGATTAATATCCGCATGGATGTACACTCACATAATCTTTAATATTTCTTTTGAGTGATTTCCACTAGAGAGGTCACCTTGGCGACTTCATGCTTTAATTGACTCACTCAAAATCCAAATTGGCAAATTGAAGACCCAAACAAGATACCAAGCGCACCATCAATTCCCAATCTTCGGATTGTAAGAATTAATTGCTAGGGGTACTCTCAACGTAATGATCAAATATTGGTGATAAATCCTGTCAAATAATGGTCACCTTCGGGCATCCCATTATCCACATGGAAAATACTTTATAATCACCACACATTTACCATCACAAGTATGTAATTATCTGGCCAAGTTGTGCCTTCCTTCGGGCCGACAACAACTCGCATGAATAATTTCATACTACATCTTTTGTAAATCCAATTGAATCAAATTTACGCAACAGAGGTTACTTTGGCAACGTGTTGTTTCAACCAACTCAACCAAAATTACCAAACAATTTTATTAAAATGGGGGGTCCCAAATTTGTCATATTCACACTAAAAACATGGAAACCTTAATGTTTAGTGTGAAAAGAACCTTTAAAAAAAAAGGATTTTTCTAATACATGAATTTTCCGAATAGGTGGTTCTATAGTTCTAACTTTGGTCCTTAGAGTCTGGACTTATTTCGAAATATTACACACAACCATAGTTAAACTATTAGAAGTGGCAATACACTCGAAATGAATCACTCTAAGTTAGGCCTTCGTGATAACCAAACAGGATGTACATCCAGAAGGCTACCACTACTCAACCTCTTCCCTATCTCAAGTTGCACTCAGGCCCGGGTTTAGGGTCTCGCTCATAAGTATGTGAGAAAAGTATAACAAATACATTGCTCAACACAGTGAGACCATAAAACAATATGGAAAAGCCAGTCTTTTCCCATTCATCTTTATATAATATATATACAAAATTGACATCCAATCCCAGATGATTATGATTACGTGAAACAAAAAAAATTTCAATCAAGAAACATTAATCACGTAAAAAAAAAAAAATATCATCATCAATTCATATATTCAAAGATTGAAAAACCAAGATAGATATATTATTTTTAACCAAAAAAAACCATGAATGAAAGAGACCTTATGAATCAAACTTTCAGATTCACTTTCCAAACTTTCACCAAAGATCGAAAATTGATTATAATTTATTAATACAGAATCCTGGATTCCGATTTCGAAAGAAGAAGAAAATTTGGATCACGTACTGGAGGTATATATATTTAATACCACGTGCCAATTAAAAAAAAGTATTTCCTTTCAAAATTCCTAATTTTCAAAATTAGGATTCAAATCAAATAATCCCAATAAATCAAACATGAAGACCGCTCTGATACCACTTGTTAGATTTAAACTCAATAATCATATACAAGGCATGCTATCATAAGTCTTTATTGCGGAAACGTAATAACCATATATAGCATGCATCTTTATTATCAAGAGCAACTTAAAACTTGATACCTTTAGGATCTACAACATGCTGATTTATCAAAGATATAAGAATACCTGAATCCATTATATGTTCCTAACCTCAAGCGTTCTTCAGAGGATGAACTTGATCACCAACCTTCACGAACGGAGGGTAGTAATCCTGAAACGCAGAGAGGGGGAAGAGAAAAGAGAGACGGGTAATGAACACCCGTTGGCTTGTGGTTCTTCCTCAACCGGGACTCCTTATGCCTTAGTCGCTCTTCAGATGGGGAGAAGAGACGGTATGCTCTATTGTATCCGGTGTATTGGGGACCATAGCCTATATATAGGGTGATGGCCAATTAGGGTTCCCATTATTCCGAAATGGGCCATCAATGACATCCACTCATATTTAGTCCATATCAATTAACTAATTTATTATCAAATCAGAAATTTAATTAGCCTTATCACCTAATTTGATCACATATCAATTAAGGCTCCTAATTGACAAATAGCTAATATAATTAATAAACGATATCTGCCCACATTATGATATTGGAATATAATTAAATACAAAATATTCCAACATAATAACCAATCATAAATCATAGTATGAGTTAACTTTTTTTGTTGAGATATGAGTGATTTTTAAGATAGTTAGAATTTGTATAAAAAATAAAAAAAAAGATAATTAGAATAGAGTCAAACATTTTTATTGATATGATAATATATGATTAATTAATATTATAAATATTTTTTTATACTGATAATACATATCAATTAAATTCTAAATTTATATTAGATGAATCGATAAAGGAGTAGATTAGACATTATATATATATATATATATATATATATATATATATATATATATATATATATATATATAAATAAGGGATCAAGTTACTTCAAGAGTAACTTTAAGAGAGTTACTATCAATCTCATCTATCCATTTATTTTAATCCAACAAAGGTCATGTGGCTTCTTTAATGAATTAATGTAGATCCATTGGATTAGAATAAATGGATGAATGAGATTGAGAGTAACTCTCTTAAAGTTACTCTTGATGTAACTTAATCCTTATATATATATATAAACAACGATTTTTAAAAAAAAAAAAACCGCATTTATAAAAAAGTTAAAATAGATTTTTCTTTTTGGTGCTTAAAATAGATTTTTTAAATATAATGTTTGATTTTTAAATTTTTTTTAATGTACTTAATATTTTATTTTTATTTATAATTTTATTTCTTAACTTCTCTTTTAACAAAACCTATAAATAATTATCTTATTTTTTTTATAATCATATTATAAATATGAAATATTTATCATTAACATTAATTAATCTCCTTCACGAAACCGATTGAACACAAAATAAGTATCTTAATTAATCCTTCATCAACTTTATTTTTCCTAAAAATATTCGTAAAAAACATAAGGTGGAGGTGGTCCTACAAGAGTGACTTGTGTTGTGTGACCTGACCTCTACTTGTCGCCATGCTTGGTGTCTTGTGGTCAGGAATATTAACAAAATAAATTAGATAAGAATGGTGGGGACCATATTGAGAAACACCGATTAAAGACGGATAACAAGTGGCCGTGCCTCAGTGCCCGAAATTCGACACAAAATAATAATAAATAGAATAAAGGTCAAATACATCCTTAACATTTTTAGGAGGTAAAATATCAATTTCTTAAAAATATAAAATATGAATTAAATTGATTTTTTTTAAAATAATTTTTAAGAATATTTTAATTTCTAATAGAAATTATTTTAATTCGTATTTTACATTCTTAAAAATTAAATTAATATTTTTTTATTTCTCAAAAATCAAAATATCATCATAATTTTTTATCAAAAAATCATTGAAATCTTTATTATAATAAATAAATTAAAAAGCAATAACGTCACAGAGTCACAGTCGTGAATGTAATCATTTTTTATGATAGTGGGAGAGGGATTACGTTACATTACACGTTATTTATATTCACCCAAAAAAAGATGAAGTTATTTATTTATTTTTTGTTTTTTTATCAAACAGAATAGAAAAAAAAAACAACAAAAAACCACAGCTAGGGTCTGAATCTTACAACTCCCATTGCATCAGCTAAAATAACAGAAGATAGTTTATGAGGGCAGTTGTGCCAAGTTACAAAATCTTGATCAGAGGATGCACCATATTTTGTTAACCAATTTGTACAATCAGT
Organism: Ammopiptanthus mongolicus; assembly: GCA_039655645.1. Taxonomy (NCBI): domain Eukaryota; kingdom Viridiplantae; phylum Streptophyta; class Magnoliopsida; order Fabales; family Fabaceae; genus Ammopiptanthus; species Ammopiptanthus mongolicus. Next base: position 107,899,644 of record CM077344.1, on the reverse strand, counting down.
AGCTGTATACTCATGCATTCGCATGGATCGCATTATGTTACTTATTACAATTTTTTTCTAAAAGTAATATTAAAAAATAATCAGTTTTTTTACCTAGAAAATAAGTGAATAAAGTAAATTATATGTCAATATTGACATAGTTATAAACCATAGTTATACACACATTGTGATTGTAGCAAAATAACTCCACAATCCATATTGTTTTGCCTTCTACTTGAGTTTTCATTTTGAAAATTCAAAACTTATGACTCAATGCTTGCACTTGCTGACAAAAACAATCATAAGAATGAAAATCTTGAACACTCATAAAAAACAATGATAATAACATTGAGTTTCTTAAAACATTTATGCGAGGAAATCCAATTATACGCAATGCACGCGAGGATTAACACAGGCTCAATAATCTAATTAGAACTTTCATACAAAAATAATTTTTTTTACTAATTAGAACATAAAACACAAATTAATAATTAATCAATTATACTATACTAATTAACATATAATTTGCGTGAAGGTAACATCAAGACTTAAATTTTTATACTATAGTTGTATACCCGTGCATTCGCATGGATCACACCGTGTTGCTTATTACATTTTTGCTAAAAGTTAATTTTGTAAATTATATATTTTTTTATACCTACAAAAAAACTGAATATATTAAATCATATACTAATATTCATGCTGTTATAAAGTATAGAAACTGATTTATATAATATTGAAGATAGAAAATTCATAGATCATTTTGAATTGTATATTTCATAAAATAAATATAAATGTAAATTCATTTTGTTCATCAGAAGGAAATACAAAGAAAAAAGATAAGGACTAAGCTTAATAACACCATTTGCATCAGTAAGTAGTTCTCCCAAAGCAGGAAGTCCAAGTGACAATTGTGTATGCATAAACTGAAAAATAAAATTTCATGCAATTGAAGTTTAAGTCCTGTCAACAAAATATTAGTGTAGTAATTGTTTAACTACTTAATCAATAATTTATGTTAATAATTTTAAACATAAACTGTTGCATATAAACATGCATATCAGATTCAAATGACAACAAAAAGTTAGATAATATAACTACTAAAGTATCTGACATAATAAGACAATCCGTCTATGATAACCCGTGTGATCTATGAGATCACCCATCTATGATAACCCATCTGATCAGAAAGGTTATCACAGACGGGTAAGCATAGAGGGTTATCACAGACGTGTGATCATAGACAGTTTACTTCAATTGGGTTGTCATAGACGGGTAATGATAGACGGGTGATCATAGACAGGTTATATAGGGAAACTGAAGGAACCTGTCTATGCTCACCCATCTATGTGATGATCACCGATCTATTCTCACACCCGTCTATGACAACCCAACTGAAGTAAACTGTCTATGATCATACGTGTATGAGATGACCCGTCTATGATAACACATCTATGATCACCCGTCTATGATAACCCTTCTGATCAGATGGGTTATCATAGACAGGTTATACGGGGAAACTCAAGGAACCTGTCTATGCTCACCCGTATATGAGATGATCACCCGTCTAGGTTATCATAGATGGGTGAGTATAGACGGGTGATCATCTCACAGAAGTGTGAGCATAGACGTGTGATCATAGACAATTTACTTCAGTTGGTTTGTCATAGACGGGTGATCATCTCATAGACGGGTGAGCATAGACAAGTTCCTTCAGTTTCCCCATATAACCTGTCTATGATCACCCGTCTGATCAGAAGGGTTATCATAGACGGGTGAGTATAGACGTGTTATCATAGACTGGTGATCATCTCATAGACGGGTGAGCATAGACGTGTTATTATAGACAGTTTATTTCAGTTGGGTTGTTATAGACGGGTGATCTCATACACGGGTGAGCATAGACGTGTGATCATAGACAGTTTACTTCAGTTGGGTTGTCATAGACGGGTGATCATAGACAGATTATATGGGGAAACTGAAGGAAACTGTCTATGCTCACCCGTCTATGAGATGATCACCCGTCTATGACAACCCAACTGAAGTAAACTGTCTATGATCACACGTCTGTGATCAACCGTCTATGATCACCCATCTATGATTACCCTTATGTGATCAACCGTCTATGATAACCCGTCTGAACGGTTATCATAGACGAGTTATCTAACTTTTTGTTGTCATTTGAATCTAATATACATGTTTATAAGCAACAATTTATGTTTAAAATTATTAACATAAATTATTGATTAAGTAGTTAAACAATTGCTGCACTATGATCACATGTCTATGCTCACCGGTGAAGGAACCTGTCTATGATAGCCCGTCTGACTATCCCATAGACGACGTGTTACCATAGACGGGTTATCATAGACCTTTGATCATAGATAGGATGCAACTTATATGAGATCACCCGTGTCATAGACGTTTGATCATCTCATAGATAGGTTACCATAGACGTTTGATCATCTCATAAACAGGTGAGCACGTGTGATCATAGACTGGTTGTCATAGACGGGTGATCTCATAGACGTGTGAGCATAGACGTGTGAGGGAAAACTAAAGGAACCTGTCTATGCTCACGCGTCTATGACTCACCCGTATATGATAACCCGTCTGATCACCCGTCTATGATAACCCATCTGATCAGACGAGTTATCATATACAGGTTCCTTCACAGGTTATCATAGACGGGTGATCTTATAGACGGGTGATATCTTTCTTATCTACAAAGGTAAAATCATTGCAGACGGGTGAAGGTTATTATATCTTTCTTATTTACAAAGAAATGTACATCAGTTTCCTTATCATCCAGGGGTGAAATAACAGAAAGATATTCTACCTTACTCAGTGCACAAATCTTGTACAGTTTCTATGTTTACTAACAATGCAATTGAGAAAAGACTAACGCTAGGTACACACGGATAATCACTCACTGTCAAATAAAAGCAAGAATATTAACAACTTAAATCAAATACTTATGTGAATTTTATATGGATGAAGAAAATGGACCAAAAGGTCATAGAGTAAGCTCACATGTCACACTAACCATGCAAACCTCTACTTTCTGAACACACCATACACAAATTGCTCTCACTACCAAACTTTGCCTTGAAAACTTAAAACTCAACCCTAAACTTCGAAAACAAAAGTTCACCCACAAAGAAAAGTAGCTTTGAGAGCAGAAAAAATCCAAAAAATATTATCTAAGTTTTTAATAAAGGACAAAACAGGTTACAATATAAAAACAGGACATAAAGAATGCACCACCATAGTGTGCACCAGACCAAAAATGTGAAATAAATCTTAGATTATGTATGGATCTACCTTTAAACCTCACCTTAGCCATAACTTCACTTGATCAACTAAACTTTTAAAGTATTCAATTCACTTCAGTCTAAATCTAATCAACTCAAAGGGTGAACTAAACTATAAACCCTCAACATGAGATGATACTTTTGGCACAACATCATCACCCCATACATCTGCTTACCCCTTAGGCAGGATACATACTTGAATGCATGAGGGGCTCTTGCCATACATGAATTTGAACACCATGTAGAAAGATTAAATTTGCCAATGCAATGGAAAGTAAACTCATAGGTAACAGAGTTGAAAAGCAAGCCAGTGGCCTTCGTCTGTGTTTGTTGATAAACATGCTAAAAGGTAGGAAATAATTTGAGCAAATGAGGAAAGTTCAACTACTCTAAAAGTAAATTCTCCCTAAAAAGAATAAAACTGAAGCATTCAAATATTGTTTTATTTTTGAAGCAAGTAAAGCATGTTTTATGGGCATTTGAATGACCTATGTTGAACTTTTAACAACTATTTCCATATTCTTTTCTGATTGATCTATGACTTAATAAAGCCACTTAAATTTATCGCGAGTAGAACCAAAAATAAAAAATAATTGTAGCAATGAATATCTGAAAAAGTATTAAAAATTTATCTGAAATAATGATATTGAAATTCATGCAGATCGAATAAACTAAGTGAGTGAAAATGTAGTACCTCTTGATTCCATAAAGATTGCTTCTATATAAACAATGTAGTAACCTTATAATTAGAAAAACAAAAAATCTATAGTGCAGAAAATAATAGAATTGCCTCGAGGAACCAAATTCATGAAACTCAACATCAAAATCCAGGCCCTTTTGTTGTTCACCAAAGCAAATCTTGTACTCATAAAAGCCAATACAACATGTATCCCTTCCCTTTCAAGGTAGCTTAGCGCAAATGAATTTTTTTTAATAGAAAAAAGATATACACGCACAAATAAAACACTAATTAAAGAAATTCTTACCAATCTGATTATATACAAACAAAAGGAGTGCCAACATCATTTGTGGTCAGGATTTAACATAGCAAATTAAAGCAAAATAAAGTTGATTAAGAAGAAAGAAGGAGAGGAAAAAGCATACCTACATGGACAAACGGGTTTAGGGCCATTGTTCAAATCCATCCACGACAACCTCAGCCTCGTCTAGCTTCGGTTCCATTCCAATTCCACCAGGGCAAGGAGCACAATATGAAATATGAAAGAAAAAAATCTAAATTAGAAAAAATGATAAGAGAGATAAGAGAAAAAAGAAAGAAGAAAAAAAAGAGAGGAAGATGACTTAACCAATTTGACATATAGGAGCACTTCAAGGTCAGTCTCCATATGCTTTTCGCTAGGGCAAGGTGATTCACTTTTGTTCCGCACCAACGTTAGCAGAACCCATACCCACTTCTGATGCACATTGAAATAACTCTTTATATTTGAGATAATCCTTTTTTGCCTTTTGTTTCATGTTTCCCAGGCTTTAGCAGTTCCTATGGCTTCTCTGAAGCTAACGATGAGAATGAACACAAAAAGAGAGATCAGCGGAGAAAAAGAAGAACGAAGAGAGACGACGATCGAGAGGAGTCTCCAGAAGAGTATCTGGAAAAAAAAAAAAAAGATGAGAGGAATGAATGGATAACAGAAAAAATGAGAGAAATGAAGATGAGAGAACAGTCAACCCAGATTTCAAATGCTGGAAATTTGAAATTTAGTCTCGAGAGAGGATGAGAGAACAGTGAACACAGAGTCATCTGGGTTGTGCAGAAAGAAAAAATCGGTGTTAAAGTGACGGGACAGAGGGGATTAAAGTGACAATTTTGACCTTAATTTGGGACACGTGTCAGTTTTTCAACAATGGGTATTTTAGGGAATTTGCTAGGCTTTAAAATGTATATATAGATAGTAGATTTGCTTCTCTCAAACTATGTTGAAAGCTCATACTTCATGGTTTAATTATAAGAGGAGTGCTAACAACAGAATCTCTAATACTTTTTTTTCAACACATTCTCTCAAACTTCATGGTATAGTCATAAGAGGCTGCGAATATGAGAAATTAAGGGAGCACATGGATGAACTGTTTGCACTCCATCAGCTACCAATTGCAGAACAGATTTAGAATCTGATTCACACACCAAGAAACGATAAGCAGCATCCGAAGCTACTCTCAAACCATGTGTGATATAGTAAGGAGCTCAGCATAAGATTTGTTGTAATACCACAGAAGCCAGAAAATCCTACTATCCATTCCCCTTGCATGTCCCACCCGCTTTCCAAATTGATGACTATCCCCACAAATCAACACGAGTCTCTTTAGCGTGTTTTGTCCTCACTCACACGCTTCCTCGGAAAACTTCTCAGGAGGTCACCCATCTCAGAATTGCTCCAAGTCAAGCACGTTTAACTTTGAAGTTCTTAAATGATGAGCTTCCGAAAAGAAGATGCATCTTATTGGTATAGGTAATACCAATAAATTCTTAAAAGTCTTCCTCAACTGTACAAATCTTAGGATATCTCTCATTCTGATGTGAATTCGGTTCATTCAAGCCCTTTGCCTCGAAGCCTGCCAAGAGCTGCTCCTTATTTGTGCCTCATGCACCGGCGATCACTCTATACCCTCGTCAGCCTCAGACATCACATGGAGAGAGTGTTGAAAAGAGAGTGTTGGTAGCATTTCTCTTGATTAACAATATAAAAAATCTTTACACCAACTATAAATACAAATTAAATCCTTAAAAATTTATTCAATATAACTAAACATAAATAAAAACTTACCTCATATACTACACACAATTTTTTTATGCGTTAGTTGTTTTATAAATAAGGATTAAAATATTTCTCCCTATTTATCTAACATTGTGAGTCGACTTATACTCTTTTGTCCTTGGTATTTCCATACTTCACTTATGGTGTGTTTATTTCCACGTTCAAAAATCATGTTTGATGCTCGAATCACATTTGTAATGGTGCAATTGAAAATTTTCTAACAGCAACAGCTTTCACGTCACGATTGACTGAACATGGAAACAAACATATACTTGGTATATTATCAAGTCCAACAAGATAATATAATTAATTTTCAGTAATTAATTACATTATTATATAGTTAACCTACTCAAACCTTTTCTCACTAATTAATTTTGGGTAACTCCATAGAAATCTTAATATAATCAGCAACTTAAATTATATTCTTCAATCTTGTGAAAATTAAACGACTTTTACATTTATATTATCAATATAAAAAATCACTTCATATAAAATATTAATTTAAGTCAAGAAATTTTGTAATTTATTACTGATTGATGGTTTGAGCCTAGAGGTTTTGCCACTTGCCTATATTATTTCAATTAATATTTTTTTTTGAGAGTAAAAGTCCAAATGGATCCTTAAAAAAACATGGGCACACATTAGTTCTTTTGTCAACTTTAGTACATTAGAATTTGTTGGCGTTAACGTTTTTATCTACATGACATGTTAACTTCCCTAGTTGACAGAATCCGAATTTTCATTGTGGAAATTATTTTTAAAACTCCCATAGTTGCTAAAAAACCAACATGATATTATTTTCGTTAAAGATATTATCTTCTTCAACCTTCACCAATTGAAAACATACCCATTTATATCATTTTGGGCTATTTAAAATTCTGAAGACTATTAGACGAATTTAAGTTTTCAAAGTAGATTTTTCTCAGGTTGTGATCAATAAGAGGGGATCACCTTTCAAAAAATGGAGCTTTATTCAAAAACCTTTGTAATACCCGCTAAAATGGCATATGGTAATTTTTTTAAAATAAACAAATAAATAGGGGAATGATGAATTGTTTGGCATGTTATAAATGATTTATAACATGAGAAAATTACTAGAGTCTAATAATGAGTATTAGTGTGTTTAAAAATAAAAATAAATAGTTATCAGACTAAACTTAGAAACATATTTTGTTTGCACCCAAATGTTAAGTTATGGATTAACCTAACATCAAGGGTGTTTTGGTAAAAGTGTTGAGATATAAATAGTAGATAAAGGGGTGGGCAGCCATTAGAAACCCTACCAAAAAAGAGAAGGGCAAGAGAAAAAGAAGTGGAGGAAGAAGTATTAGAATATATATATGATCAGGAAATCAGTTAGTCTGTTATAATTAGTTAGTTAGTTAGAGCTCTACATCACTATAAATAAGAGCTTACTATTGTACTGCTTCAATTTTTTTCAATCAATCAATTACAATGTTACCTCATGAGTATCAATATGCTCTCTACCTCTCCTATCAATTTGATCTTCATCCCTTTGATCCATGGATTTGTAACATGGTATCAGAGTGATACCCTGCTTACGCTTTCGATTCAGAGAGTGATGAAGATGATGAATCGGAGTGTGAGGAAGATGCTTCAGACACAGAGGAGGACCACTCAGATCTTGACACTGTATCTTCAGCTTCGGTGATTCCATTCAAGCCAGCATTCGATGGATCCACCATCAAGATCGGGGAAATCACCTGCATCTGCATCAATTCACGTTCCATAACCTCAAATCAGAATACCAAGGTAGGTTCTTCTGTGTGCAACTCAGTGGTTGTTCACGATTCGGTGTTGAATCAAGAAAACCCTTGATTCCATCAAGTTTTAACCGGAGCTCGTGAGAAGAAGATGCCTACAAAGGACGATAATACGGAGAAGGAGAAGTGTCTGGAACTCTTTCCAAAGATCGGCTTAGACGAGAGCATCGCTCGAAACACTTTCGTTACCCTCTTCTGCAACTTTGGATCTGACACTCCTGAGTTCGATCTAAAGGTGATTTGATTACTCTTGGCTTCTGTACACCATGGTTTTGCAAGCACCGCTAGTGAATAGAAAGGGCAGGTTTTCACCATCGTGTTCGCCGCCAAAAGCCACGATTGGTCCTCCGGTCATTCCGATGTATGTATCGCTATCTTCGATCCCAGGGGAACAACACCTACGATTACGCCGTTCGCCGTTCGCCGTCTCACAACATCGTGTCCTCCACGATTCCAGAAGTTGCGTCTTATTCGACGACGTCTTCTCCCTCGTGATCACGTCGTCACCAGGACTAGCTTCCTATTTGCCTTGGGTGCCATTAGGTTTTTTTCTCAGAGAATGCGATTGCAAAGGCCACATAGGTTGAAGTTTGAACACGGGAATACTCCTAGTGTATTTGGGCCACAGTGTATTTTTTGTTTGGGCTAATGTGTGTCATGGTTCTATTTTTTTTTCTCCCCTATTTGGGCTTTATTTTTGTTGATGCATCTTGTTTTACTTAGTCTGTTATAATTAGGAGCATTTTATTTTATTTTCTTTTCACTTCAAGCTGACTATGGTTACCATTGTCAGCTTGCGAGAAGGTATTAGAATATATGATTAGGAAATTAGTTAGTCTGTTATAATTAGTTAGTTAGTTAGTTAGTTAGAGCTCTACATCACTATAAATAAGAACTTGCTATTGTATTACTTCAATCTTTTTCAATCAATCAATTATAATGTTACCTCATGAGTATCAATATGCTCTCTACCTTTCCTATCAATTTGATCTTCATCTCTTTGATCCTTGGATTTGTAACAACAAGAAGAAGAAGAAGAAAAGAGGAGAAGGAAAAGAGAAGGGAAAGATGAAAGAGTAACAACAGAAGAAGAAGAAGGAAATAAGATATTTAATAACTTCAAACAATGTGAGGGATTTAGATTGTTTGTAGGTTTGGTTTAAGTTGAGGCGGATAGATCACGAAAATGAGTATAGTCTCTCCTAACTAGGGGTGGGAATAGGTCCGGCTGCTCGTCGGGAGCCTATGAGTTAGCCTATCCAGGCCTAGCCTATTTAATAAAAAGGTCAGGTCAAGGCCTTTTAAAAAGCCTATATAGCTAAAGAGGTCAGACCAAGGTTTTTTAAAAAAAAATTTATTAAGTCTATCAGGTCGACCTATTTAACACATACATATATAATATATAAAATTTAATATATAATACTATAATATATTATTTATAATATTTATAACATTTAAAAGTAAAGGCCTATTGCCCCATTTAAATGTACAGATCTACTTGCATATTTATTTGTGAATGCCTAACGACCTATTTATCAGTATAGACCTGCCAACATTTTTATCATTAGAGGCTTACAAGCCTATTAACAAGTGAAAGCCTATGACCTATTGATAGATATAGACATATTTAAAGGTTTTGCTGAAAAGTAGGCTTTTAAATAGGCTTTAAGGCCAGGCCAGGTTTTGAAGTAGGCAAGACCAGACTTTAAAATTTGGCCTATATTAGGCTAATAGGCTAGGTTCAAGCCTTGAGATTGGAATGCAGGACAGGGTCAGGCTTGTCAAGGCCTAGCTCGGCCTAGCCTATTCCCGCCCCTACTCCTAACAAAGCTTTTTCCATACACATAACATGAATCAAACTCCTTACAACATGCTTAAGGAACCAAACTAACAATTGTGTTGGACTCTGTTGGTAGAACTTACCCCTTTTGAAGACATACATATTAGGATTTAATTGTAATATACGGTCAATAAAAAAAGTTTTTTTATATTATCAAATAATTATATATTTGTAGACTTTTAAAAATATTTTACTCATATGATAACTATTTTAAAAATCACATATGTAGCGATATGTAATTAATTGATGGTATAATTTTTTTTACACTAATTATACATTAAAATTAGTCTCTATTAGTTAAAGGGAATTTATCCTAAAGTATAAGTAAAAAAATATTTTTTGGGTTCCAAACAAGTAAATGTCATTAATACAACGTTAACTAAATATCTGAAATTCTATCATAGTTTCAATTTTTTTTTATCTGGATCCATAATTTCATATTCAGTTACAGATATATATTTTATTTTATTTTTATAAAAAGGTAAATGAAATATATTTTTGGCTAGAATATAAATGATTTGATGTGACTCAAAATATATATAACTTTGGTATAAATAAATATCTTTGGTATAAGTTTGGTGTATATAATTTGTCTTAGGTATAAATGACTTTTTTTTTAATATTGTATTAAGTCATGTAGTGTTATATTAGTAACATTATTTAACTTTATAATAATCATTTTAAAAGTCATACATATATTCGTATGAATTTAATTATAATATATTGTTACTATAATCTTTTGGTTTAATTGTACCTTTCGTCTCTCAATTTTTTCAATTGTGCGATTTTGATCCCTCAAAAATTTTAGTTGTACTTTTTGTCCCTCAATTTTTTCAATTGTGCGATTTTGATCCCCCAAAAATTTTCATTTCACTTTTCGTCTCTCAACTTTTTCAATTGTGCGCTTTTGGTCTCTCAATAATTTTAATGACACTTTTTATCTCTCAACTTTTTAAATTGTGTAATGAAAACTTTTATTTTGGACCCTAGAAAGACTAATTTTACATAATTTCACAAAGTTGATGGATGAAAAGTGCAATTAAATTTTTTGAGGAATCAAAATCGCACAATTGAAAAAGTTGAGGGACGAAAAGTGCAATTAAAATTTTTGAGGGACCAAAATCGCATAATTAAAAAAGTTCGAGAAATAACATTGGAATTAAGCCTAATGTTTCTACATTATCAATCATATATTACCATATCATTAAATCATAGCTAATATAACTAGTCATTAAAAAACATTATTAAAAAGGCAAATTATTATTAATAAAAATGGAGTTTAATTTTATACACTGACACTGTAAAATCATTTTACACATACAACTAATCAAAAGTTATCATCATATCGTTAAAAGAAATTGATTCTTATCATAACTACCTTAAAAGTCACTCATAACATAATTTATGATTGGTTGATAATTTATAAAAATTTATACCATCAATACATAACAATTAAACACGTAAAAATATGCCAAAAATAGCTAAATGCAATAAAAAGTTTGGTTAGAGATAAAAAAGAGAATCAGAAAAAGCGATCATAAAAAAAAGATATAAAAAACGAGAATGGAAAGTAGGTATAGGCGTATATGAGAGGGGAGGAAATTCTAAACCGGCTATGAAGCGAAGCAAAGGGCAAAGAAAGGGGGTGAATATTTAAATTTTAAAAAGTTGAATAAATAATAATAATATAAATAAATAGTAATAATAATAGCAAGAGAGAGAAGAGGAAGACGCTAAAGTAAAGCAGCTAAACACTCACACAACACAACACAACACAACAGTATCTATCACCGCCAAAATTGAGAGAGAGAGAGAGAGTAAAGAAAGTTGGTAAGGGGTCTACTGTTTTTCCGATCAACGGCGAGCACGTCTCTCTCTTGGAAGTCCGATCTTTCCAAGTTATTAAGAGATTCATTCACCGATTGAAACTGAAAGCTGAGCTGACTCAGTAAAATGCAACTGCACTGCTCCCACTCTCATCACAAACGCTTCCAGGTCACTCACTCTCATCTTTCTTTTCTCTTTAATAATAATAATAATAATAATAATAATAATAATAATAATAATTTGCTTCCATGTTTCGATTTGATGGATCTTTCTGTTGAGTTTTCATTCTTATTTATTTTTGTTTCTGGTGTCAAATATGGGCCCTAAGGGATTAGATCTGCTCAAATCTAATTGTTCGTTTTCTTGCTACTTAATTTAATATAATTTTCCTTTATTGTATGCTTTTTGTTTTGGATTTGATGTTATGGGAACCAAAACAGCTTTTGTTTTGAATGTTACAGAGTAAGCAGTGCTTGGTGTTGGAGGGAATTGGAAACAAGAGAGCAGAGAATTCAGAAGTTAGCAAATAGTAGCATTTGTGGTGGTGCAGTGCAAGTCAGTCAGTCATTCATGGCGTCTGCTGGCCTTGGAAATGGTGGGGTCGGCAGCTCCAGGTCTGTTAATAATGCCTTCAGGGGATCATCTAGCTCTGTCGATTGGCTCGGGAAAGAGATGCTTGAGATGAGGTTGAGGGACAAGGTCGACCAAGATGACGACAGAGTATGTTCCTCTCTTCATCACACTCACCTGGTTATCCCTTTTAGGAGTATTTTGTTTTTTTAGATTACTCAACTTCTCGTGTCAATTATTGCAATTCCCAGAATGGGTTTGGCTCTTCTTTCCTATTGTGATTGATAACTTTCTAACAGCTGAGTGGCTGTCAAGTGATTTCTTTCCTCTGAGGGATTTTTTGCCACATGTTCATAGCAATATGAATTTACTGTCTTCTGTAATTCATATTTTTTCAGCTTTACTTGTTCTTGTTTCAGTCATTTCGAGTTGCCACTGTTTTATACTTTGCAGGATAGTGAGCCCGACATCATTGATGGTGTGGGTGCAGAAACAGGACATGTGATAAGAACCAGCATCGGTGGTGGTCGAAATGGTCAATCTAAGCAGGTAATTATAAAATAATTCTTATTCATTTGGAATTGGCAAGCTCTTGTGGTTATGGGATCTAAATGAACTATTGACAACTAACAACTTCTCTGACATTTGATACGTTTGACCTGGCAGAATGTTACCTATATTGCGGAACACGTGGTTGGAACAGGCTCTTTTGGGGTTGTTTTTCAAGTGAGGCAGAACCACTTAATTTGCTTTTGATATCTTTCGTAAACGGCATGCTGTTAATATATGATATACTCATACATTTTGTATTTTCTTTAAATGATTTTATCAGGCAAAATGTAGAGAAACTGGAGAGATTGTAGCCATCAAGAAGGTTCTCCAGGACAAGCGATACAAGAATAGAGAGTTACAGATTATGCAAATGCTTGATCATCCAAATATTGTTGCCCTTAGGCATTGTTTCTTTTCGACAACCGACAAAGAAGAACTTTACTTGAATCTAGTACTTGAATATGTTCCTGAAACTGTGAACCGTATAGCAAGGAACTATAACAGGATTAACCAGCGAATGCCTTTAATATATGTGAAGCTTTATACCTACCAGGTACATTGTTGTTTGCTTCCCAGATAGATCTAGGAGTCGAAAACTGGAAATACATATAAGAATAGCAAGAGACAATCCCCCAAAGTATTTGATGATTACAAATAACCTGCATGTAATAAAATGTTTTAAAAAATGAGTTTAATTTTGATACTTTGTTAGTGCTAAGTTTTTTACATTATCACGCAATCACAGGTCATCACATATATGACCTTTAAGGTAGTTATTATAAGAGTTCAACATTTTTAATGATTTGGCAATACATGATTTGTTACCTAAAAAATCTTTACGCTAACATGACATTACAATTAAATCCTTAAAAAATAATGTATAATTGGCCCATTAAGAGCTAGCTAACTCTTATATTTTAAACCCTACCTAATTGTTTTTCTTAAATTTGTATATTAAGTTTCTTAGCCTTAGATTTATCTGCTCTGATGAATTGGAGTTCTAGTTTCACATATGGAATTCTTTTTGTAGTTAGGATTATGCCATTTAAACATTTAAATCTCCATTAGTTTCTTGTCTGTTGACATATCTCTTTCTCCTTTTCTCTTATATTGGCTGCAGATTTGCAGGGCCCTTGCCTATATACATAATTGCATTGGTATATGTCATCGTGACATCAAACCTCAGAACCTTCTTGTAAGACATTTCTTCGAGTTATTGATTTATTTGTTACCTGGGACTCTTTTGGTATGTGTCTATGCCTCAGGATTGGCTCCTTTAGTATGATATTATTTATTATTTATATTCAGATACTAATTTAGAAGTTGAAACATTTTTAACACTCTCACGTCCATATAAATCCACATTGAAGGGAAACATTACTGAAATGCAGTTAATATTGTATGATCACAAACCGATAATTAACAAAAGATTGCTATCCATATAGCCTGTTCTCTTCAATTTTTTTTGTTTATGCCTCTATGATGTGGTGGCCCAATAATGGCATTATATCTCTATTGACATGTCCTCTCACAAGAAAGCCCTTTGAGCTTGAAGTGTAGGCAAAGCATAAATTCACTCAAATCTTTTGCAGAAGTTACAATTTAATTTTAAGAATGGAGGTGGCATGAATTGAACTCCTAAGTTCAAACTACTTGGTCGAAGAGGCTTTATATCACTAACAGCATATATGTCACATCTTTATGCTTGTTGGTACTCTTGTTTTGCTGTTTTCTGGTTTAAATTATGGAGTTCGGATTATTTGAATTGCCCAATTTTACTTTTTTAATATCTTGCTCTCATGGAGTCTATTATTCTCTAATGTAAATATATGCGGAGGTTTTATAACTTTTACTATAATGAGGGAAGTACAGACTGTTAAGGAACAGTGTCATTCTGAGGATTGTAAATCAATTTAAAAACTGCATTCCTGATGCCATCTTGCTGAACAAACCTGAGGTTGGGATGGCTTTTTACATTTTTTCCCCTTGTATATGCTTATTTCTATGTGAGTGAATGCAGGAGAGTAAGCCTTGGGGTTGCCATAGAAGAAATCTGACTTGTAGGGGAAATTAGGAGTTTTCTGGAATAATTAGATACTTCTTGCTCTTGGTCTATGACAATGGCGGACCTGGTTGGAGGTTTTTTTTTGTTTTAAACATGAGGATTGGATCTGGATAGAGCCTACCTTATATGGGGAGTTTCCTGTTCCTTGGAGATTTAGGAGCCTTTTGATATTATCACCTCATTGTCTTCTAGCAATCATTATGAATTTAAGTTTTGCTTAACCTAATGGAAAGATGATAGAATATATACATGGTATATATTAATAAATGCTTGAGTTGGCATCAATTACTATTTGTTGTGCTCAAATACATATTACTCATGTCAGGTGAACCCACACACTCATCAGCTGAAACTTTGTGATTTTGGGAGTGCAAAAGTGTTGGTAAGATATTGAGCCAAGTTCACTGGTGGTTGACGAAAGT
Organism: Ammopiptanthus mongolicus; assembly: GCA_039655645.1. Classification (NCBI taxonomy): domain Eukaryota; kingdom Viridiplantae; phylum Streptophyta; class Magnoliopsida; order Fabales; family Fabaceae; genus Ammopiptanthus; species Ammopiptanthus mongolicus. Next base: position 107,884,520 of record CM077344.1, on the reverse strand, counting down.
TTTTTCTCTTTTGCTCAAGTTTCAGTCATGTTCTTATTCATCAGGTGAAAGGAGAACCTAATGTTTCTTACATCTGTTCAAGATACTATCGTGCCCCAGAACTTATATTTGGTGCCACTGAATATACAACTGCCATAGATATATGGTCAACTGGATGTGTAATGGCTGAATTACTTCTTGGACAGGTAGTTTTATGTTTGAATAAATGTGACAATAATTTTCTCATTTCTTTGTTTTTTGTTGTCTTTTTTTTTTATCATTTACCCTGAAGTTCAACTTACTTTGCAGCCATTGTTTCCTGGAGAGAGTGGAGTTGATCAACTAGTTGAAATCATCAAGGTGAGGACATGTCTCAAATAATCTGGATTTGGCTATCCTAGAATTATATAATTCTTGAATATTCTGTAAATTGTGAAGTATTTTGTTTTGACTTTATATATGGTAAATTCAGTTGGATCTGCTGGAAATGATATTTTGTCTGAGGATTTCGGTATTTTCTCTTCGTCCTGCCTCAAGGAAAGGGATATAATTTATGTTGTTTTTGTTAATGATTTCCAGTCTTGCATATAATGATGCTTTTCTCTACTTGATCATCTTTTCTTGGTTTGACTGAGATAGAGTAAAGAAAAAGCAAATTTTCCTTTACAAATACATTTTGTTATTTAGCTTTTCCCAGTTATGTTAAATTACATAATTCAGTATTCCTCAAAGGAATCACCAAAAATTACAATCTAAATGAAATTTTCTTCAGGTTTTGGGAACTCCAACCAGGGAGGAGATAAAGTGCATGAACCCAAATTATACCGAATTTAAGTTTCCACAGATAAAACCTCATCCATGGCACAAGGTCCGCTCTCTTGTCCCTTGCATTCTTTAATCTGTAGTGTATTGTGAATGCTCTTAGTAATTCCGGATTTAAGTTAAATCTGTTAATGCTAATTCTTTGCCTAGATGAGCTAGTTTCTAATCATTGTTGAGCACCTGAGCCTGTATCTGTACTAGATATTTCTTTAACGATATTTGCTTCAGCATGGTTCATTTGATGGCGCTGTGCATGCATTTCCTTAGTGTTTCTAAGGAATCCACATAGCCGGCTGATTGAGTTGCTAGAATCAATTTGATTCTTGATCTCTGAGATGCATGGAATTCTGTCTTATTAACATTGCGCGTGTTGAATGCAGATTGTTCCATATGTTATTAAGAGAGGTGTTTCATGCAAAAAAAAAAAAAAAAAGGATAAGTAAGATATTTCAGATAGATGGGAAGCATAATTCTTTCTACAGTTGTATTTCCTCACTATCTCAACCACCTTTTATTAAAAGAGAGAAAGAACTACAATGCTACTATTTTACATTTTTAGAGCATGTTTGGGAAAGATGGATTTTTTCCATTTCAGCTGTTTTTTGGATAAAAAGTTGTTTCATACATAATCTATCATCTTTGGCAATTAGCTTAAATTTATGAAAAAGCTTTTTTGGGGGAAAAAAAGCTATTTTATGTCATTGAATTTGTTTTAACTTAAGATTGTTGTGATTTGATTATTTTTCATTCTCAAAACTCTCTTCTCTATTTACCCCTATAAAACTAACTTCCAAACAAATATTATTAAATTATACAAATAACTTCATATCCTTTTTCATAATTTACTATGTAAAAGTGATTTTTTTTGTACTACCCAAACGAAATAGATAATCTTAAAATCGCTTTTCAGCAAACATACCCAAACAAAAACAGATTCCAATTATAATCGATTATCACAATAATCGATTATTAGCATAATCTATTTTTTCCAGCTTTCTCAAATACACTCTTAAAAGTAAAATTCTTTTTGAAGTTAGTACTGATGTAGTAGTCTTGTTTGCTGAAGGAATTTACTGTTGGATTATTTTAATCTTCACTTTTTTTATCCTTACCACTTTCTCTTTATTTAATCCATGTATATTTGTATATGTCACTTTCTAGTCTTCGTTTAATTGTATATGTTGCAGAATGATATAAGTTAATGTGGTCCTGACTCGTGAGTTATTATGGCATTAGATAGAGTTGAGTCTGGATCAAGGACTCAGCTTATTTCTTTGAGTTGTTTTGTCTCATTTTTATAATTTATTTAAGATCTGGTATATCGAGATAACTATTTATCTATTCTTTTTTAGATATTTATTTTAGCTATTAATAAAAAATGAAGTTAGTTGGTCATCAGCTTATTTTGTTTTAGTTTGATATGTCTGCCACACTGGATTCTTGATCTGATATGACATGGGATTGGATCAGTCTTGACTTTTGACAAATCAAGTGGACTGTGTGAGATTAATGCAAGTGTAGATATTGGGCCTTATTGACACATCCTAGTTCCTTGTCCAGAGATGCCAGGAGGGTATAACAGTATTTTGTCAGAAGTGAAAATTGTTGTACACTGCTTTTTTAAAAAGTGGTTGCAGTTACCCAATGGTTGGTGATGGTCAATTTTATCAGGGATGGACATTAATGTCTGGACTAATCAATATTGTTGTTTTAGTCCGTGTAATGCACGTGGTGTGAGCTAGTCAATTTGAGCTTGTTCGAAGTATTGCTAAAACTTGTGGGCATGTTGAACCTACATTACTTAAAAGTAGTCTTGTTTATAAGAGGAATTTACTAATGATGTTATCCTAATTTGACAGGTCTTTCAGAAACGTTTACCCCCAGAAGCAGTGGACCTTGTCTGTAGGTTCTTTCAGTACTCTCCCAATTTGCGATGCACTGCTGTAAGTTTAACCTCTCCATTTTTGTACTTGTTTTCTATTCTCATTTTAGATGTACATTTGTTATAAAGATTTAATTTTGATGCACTGTACACAAACACAGCCATCTTGTTATACAATATCGCAGCATTAAAAAATAGATTAAAGTAATAATTTGGTCCCTATACGTAACACAGATTCTCCATTTAGTCCCTATACGAAAAAAATTTGGAAATGAGTCCCTACATATATAAACGTTAGCAAATTTGGTCCCTATATGTGCAAACGTTTGCAAATTTGTCCCTGTCGTTAGCAAATTAGTCCCTATACGTAACACAAATTTTGATTTGGTCCCTACATTTGAAAAAAAAATTAAATTGGTCCCTGTATGTGCAATCGATAATAATTTTGTTCCTATCGTCTGTCAAGGAGCTTGGATCTAACTAAATTTTTTTTTCGTATTGATTATTTTTCATATATTATATCAATCTATTTCTTCTATTGAGAGTCAACTTGGATAATTTCAGAATATAAAACCATTTACGGACCAAATTATACTACTTTTACTCTCAATAGAAGAAATAGATTGATATAATATATAGAAAATATTCAATACGAAAAGAATCTTTAGTTGGGTCCGAGCTCCTGGATAGACGTTAGGGACAAAATTATTATCGATTGCACATATAAGGACCGATTTAATATTTTTTTTCAGGTTTAGGGACCAAATCAAAAGTTTGTGTCATGTATAAGGAACAATTTGCTGACGACAGGGACGAATTTGCTAACATTTGCATATATAGGGACCAAATTTGCTAACGTTTACACATGTAGGGATTCATTTCCAAACTTTTTATGTATAGGGACTAAATGAAGAATTCATGTCACGTATAGGGACCAAATTATTACTTTAACCTAAAAAATATTTGACTTATGAAAATATATTATTGATTGATAGTGTAAAAAAATTTATATGGAACATGCATAAAATTTAAACTCATTATAATATTATTTTATGCTCACCATATTATGGTACTGAACCATATTATGGTACTGCAGTTGGAGGCTTGCATTCATCCCTTCTTTGATGAATTAAGGGACCCGAACACCCGCCTTCCTAATGGTCGCCCACTTCCTCCTCTGTTTAATTTTAAACCTCAGGGTGAGTAATTACTACTTCATACATAGATCAGCACAATATTGTATTAAGTTCTTTGAAAAAACTTGGTTTGAAGTAGTAACCAATAATAGAATTGCCTCTCAACATTGACGTCACTTGTCAGTAAATAAGTTGTGTTCCAATAAAGCAAAGAAAAAATGTTTGTCCTAAAATTTGGGTCAGGATCATAAAGAAAATTGTTTATTGTACAAACTTGTATAGTATAATAGTATAAATAAAGATGAGTTTTATCTAGCTTCAGGAGTGGACGTTTCTCACTTGTCTTCATGTGAGAATCCCTGTTCCCCTTCCCATTTCCCTTCTTCATGTCCTATACCCCTAGAATTGAGCCTCTTCGTTTTGCATTTATCATTCCATATTCTTTAATTTCCTTGCTTCGTGAATTATTTTTCCTGGTTTACCCTCTAAGTCTAACCTGTTTTTAAGTAATAGCCTAATTTTTTGAAGAAACTTTTATTTGCATGCATTGATTTCTTCCTTTGCCCCCATCCTTCCGTTTCTTATATGTTGTTCATTCTTGCAGAACTTTCTGGTATACCCCCCGACGTCATCAGTCGGCTTATTCCAGAGCATGCTCGTAAACAGAACTTATTTATGGCTTTGCACACCTAGCAAGTTTTATTTTTGTCTTCACGCGTCCCTTACTAGCAGGCTGTAAATTATCCAGTGCATCTGAAAATGAATGCCACAGAAAGAGTTTCTAGGATATATGTATGAGGAGTTTCAATTTTTTGAATTTATAGTCCATGGAGTTGTTTTCTATTCATGCTCAGGAGACCGCGTTTTCATGTATATTTATCTCAGACATGCGCTACGGATCATTTTAGTAAGATATATCAGGTATGAGAATATATTCATGTGTATATTTATTTACTACGTGGACTTTTTCCTATTGATTTTTTTGGTGTTTAATTTTAATGAAGGTTTTTATACTATTAATTATTTATAATTATTATTTATGTGACTTTTAATATAGTTATTATGAGTGTTAAATATTTTTAATGATGTGATAATATTAAATGTTCTATTGGGGGTGTACTAATTAAATCTTGGATTTAATTGGTATGCATTGTTAATGTAAAAGTATTTTACACAGTCAATCAATCAGAAATTATGACATAAGTTAAAACATTTGACTGTTATCCTAATTATTTCAAAAATCATTCGTATCATGATTTCTGATTGGTTGACAGTATAAAAAACTTTACATTAATAGTATGTAGAAAATGAACTCTTAAATCTTTCCTTAAATTAGTGGAACGATTAGGGATGGCATCGAAGTATTGTGAGTTCCACATCGGGTGGTTAACGAGCCTTGAGACGACCCGTCGTCCCATCAGTAGAATCTAAGATATTAATTAATCTTAATCGCATAATAAACGTTAGCGCGCCTTATTAAAACGAAGCGAAGCAGGAAATTTAGTGCGGAAGCAAAACAATAAAAGGCACGCTACGCTTTAGAGTACACAACTTCAAATATAAAGAAATATATCATATACAGCATTGTCCCATCAGTAGGGTTATAATAATAAAGTACTATATAGTGTATATCAGTACAAACTGAAATCAAAATACATAACTAAGCCAAGAGACAGCTCTCCGGCTAGCCACTATCATTGTCCAACCTCTCGAGGCTAGGGTCCGTGGCACGTCCTCCAGCGTCAGGTTCGTAAGGAATGCCGTCCAGCTCTTCAGCAACCGGTTCCTCCTCGGGATCTTTCCATAAAATAAGAGCAACACATAAAGAAAAATAGCGAGAGATAAGAAACATATATCATCAATATGGGAGAGGGGCATCAGTACAGCATATATATATACATCACACAACACAGATAACATATACAACGCAACATCACCCATCTCTTAAGTCACCCATCACAATCATCTCAAACATCATTCTCTCATATAAGCCTATAGGAGGGATACTAGTCCCTATGTATATGCTGTCTTCCTTATATGCATGTCGGCCGATACATCACGTCCCCAATTGGACATCCCCATCGGGATTACATCACATCACATCACATCATATCCCGCCTCGGGATTTTACGTAACGTCCCCAATTAGACATCCCCCTTTGGGACCAAATGCTGTGGTATGAAATGTTATGAAAATGTAACAAACATCTATCGCAGGTTGATATCGGAATCTCACGCCTAAACACTCGTCCACGACCATGACACATCGCATCACATCAACGTCAACATCAATCATCAACATCAACATCACATCATCATCAACATCACATCAGCATCAGCATCACGACACCTTGCGTCTACGAGCCGCAGCTCCACGGTCGGGACCATAACGATATCAACCCGAACAACATCATCGCTCACCATACTCTCATCAACACTCAACCAACCAATCACAATAAACATCGCAACAGAAGATCTTTCTAGTACACTTATCATCATAAATTCAGGCAATAATTCATCAAACAAACAGTTTACCAAAACAAAATCAACAGGTAATCAATTAAGTAATTCAACACAATCAACCTCAGTCAGTCTCATCATTCATAATATCAACTTAGCGGTGATAGCCCAAAAGTACCCACACCTAGGGTCTAGGCACTTTATCCAGGGCTCAACCTCTAGTAGGGTTTAAGGGTTCCCCTACACAAATATATATACTCTATACTAAGCCTGCCTTCCCGACGATATCAGTTCTTTCTCCCCACCTTAGTGATTTCCTCGTGCAGCTCCGGCTACGACTCCGCAGCCGCCAGTCGGGTGCGCTGTCGGATGTTCGAATCATGTTCGATTCTATACAACAAAACACAACCAGAAATTAAAATAATGAAACCATAATCTACCTAATTTCTAGGATCAGCTACTGCCCTTAATTAATTAAATAGGCTAGGGATATTGAAATTCTACCAACTCTTGGATCAATGATCCTTAAGCATACCTAATGCATAATCAATGATCAATTATCAAAGATTTGAACCAAAACCCCTTAAACCAAAAATTTGGGGTTTCGGCCACCACCCAAAAAAAAATAGGTGGAAGATGGATGTAGCTTCCTAATCACTTGGATTACATGATTAAGGAATGAAATATGTGAAATCAAGAACAAAGAACAAAAACCTATTTTCCCTCCCAAAAACTCACCCATTCGGACTTGAAAAGATAAATAGGTTAGAGAGCTTATTTGATTTCATTCTCTTAGATTATGATATTAGGGGATGATACTGGCTCATAGAAATTGGTTTGGCCTCAAAATGATTTTTCTATAATTTTCTAGAGATTTTTGAAGTTTGAAGCATAAACTTGAAACTATGAACTTCAATGGAGAAAAATGAAGATTGAGAGATCAAGAGTGAAATCTATACCTCCTAGGTGATAGAGGAGGATGAGAGGATCAACTTTGCTTCACAAACTTGCTTGAAAATCCTTGTGGAAGCTTGAGAAAAATGGAGGTGAAAGAAGGAAAGAAAAATGGAGAAGAAGAAAGAAGGAAGAAGAAGAAGAAAGTGAAGGGAGAGAGGAGAGAGAGAGGCACGAAAATAAGAGAGGGAGGGAGGGTGAGGTCATCAAAATCTTAGATATTTTAGGAACGTAAATGTCCTTTAGGAAAAAGATCAGGGGCATTTTGGTTTTTTTGCGTTCAGATATTTTCTAATTTCATAAATATCTAGATATTTTCCAGAAAAGTAATGATGACAGTAATGAGTCACAGGCACGCCTTACTAGGCGATATGACTTCATGTTCATCCGTTTTTAGCCCCGTTACTTTCACGATTTATTATTTCGCCCCACAAAAGTCGTGAAAACTTATATATTTTGAAAATTTTCAAAATCGCCGATAACGTTCGCAATTTAGTTTAAAACCTAATGGTTTCGTTCACGAGTCAAAATTAGGTCGTCTGAGCAGTAAAATAATACTGTCAGTGTAAAACGCAGACCGGGTTTTGTTTGAGTTTTTTGATCAAAATTTAACCATAGCTTCCTACGATAGCGTAGAGCGTGACTATGGTCTCGGAATAATTTATTAAAGTTTCTAGACCCTCAAATAACATACAATTACTTAATTATTGATTAATTATTAATTAATTAAAAGATTAAGAAAATCGGGGTGTTACAAGCCTGGCCATTGCTTATATAGTTGGGTAGACCATCCCCTCATAACCGGTTTTGAGGGGACCTTTCGGATGTCTGGCCAATTCTAATATGGTATTAGAGTCACGTTCTGTCCGGTGGTGTGGATAGTATCGCTAGCCCTCACTTGTGGTGACGAGCCCAGGCTTGAGGGGGCGTGTTGCGAGTGCCACATCGGGTGGTTAACAAGCCTGACCATTGCTTATATAGCTGGATAGACCTTATTTCGAGGATCTACAGACCATGTGATGGTCAAAGCCTTCTATTCTCTATTATTAAGGTCAAAAAAGTGAGACATGGAGTAGAAGCAGAACAAGAAGAAAAACAAGAGAATGATAGCAAACAGAGAACACTCAAAAGGGCAAACTAGAAAACCTTGATTATTAGAAAAAGAGAGAACGCTTAAATGGGCTGAAGGCACGGCTGTGAAGAGGTCATGATGGAAGAGTAGAAGATGGAAGTGGCTGTGAAGAGATTGTGATGGAAGAGTTGAAGATGGAAGGCGCGACTGTGAAGAGGTGATGATGGAAGTCACAGACTTTGCTTAGATGATGTGAACACGTGAAGATAAAAAATGATCTGAAGATGGAATCAAAGTTCAGAAATAAAATAATTTAATTCTGTAATATTATCGGGGATGGGGACCACATGGAGTGAAAAGTATGGTTCCTGTCCTTGTCATCGAATTATCTTCGAGGGGGTTGTTTATCTTCGTCCTTGTAGGTGGAAAATTCTACTTGCTGGGTTTTGAATAGGACAGTCCCCACGGGAATCTCCAAATATGGGTGTAAATTATCATCTCTAAATATGATTGATATTTTGAACATGCTTCCCGTCTTTGCTAGTGTATCTTTCCTTGGGAGAGTTTTAGTGTAGTTTTTTGGGTTTTTACCCCATTTGTACCAAAAAAATATCATTGAGTTGGGTTAACTAAGTTTAGAATATTAAAGATTGTGTGTGGAGGAGAATTAACTCATGGAATAAGAGATGCTTATCTAAAGCGGGAAGGGATGTCCTCATTAAATCAGTCTTACAAGCAATTCCTTCCTATGTTACGAGCATTTTTTTGATCTCGGAATCGCTTGGTGATGAAATTCAAAAAATGATGAATTCCTATTGATGAGACTCTAATGAAAGTGGTGGGAAAGGAATTAATTGGCTAGATAAATTATCTATCGGCAAGGACCATGGAGGTATGGGTTTTTGGAATTTATATGCCTTTATTTTAGCCACGCTTGGAAAACAAAGTTGGATTAATGACCAACCCCAATGCTCTCACATCTAGGTTGCTAAAAGCTAAATACTATCCTAGAACTCATTTTATGGGGTCCAATTTGGGTCATAATCCAAGCTTTTCGTGGAGAAGCATTTGGTCTTCCAAAGTTTTGCTAAAAGAAGTTTGTATCTGGAACATAGGAAGAGGAGATAAAATAAACATTTGCTATGATCCTTGGCTGCCTGATGGTTATTTATTACCGCAAGATTTGCCTCACTATTCTATATTACAAAATATGCATGTCCAGGATTTATTTTTCCCAAGTGCAAAAATATGGAATTGGCAACTCATCTCGAATTTGTTGGGTCTAGGAGTTACGAATTTAATAAAAAAAAATTCTGTGTCCATGCGTGAAGATAACATCAGTTGGAGGCTTGACAAGAGAGGTAACTACTCTGTCAAAAGTGCTTATCATATGTGCATGTATTCACTATTGGACACAACATATCTAAGAGTGGAAGGGGAGTGGAAACAGATCTGGAAATTGCAACTACCACCGAAGATTAAAAATTTCATCCGGCAGCTTTGTTGTGGGTGTGTTCCAGTTCGACCCAAAATCCAGGATAGAGGGGTTGTGATACCACACCTGATATGGGAATTAGAAAGGTATCAGAAGACACTCTTTGAGTGAGTGCAAACTCCAAGAAACAGAGAAATAAAAAGATAGAAGAAGAAGATAAAGAGAAGAATTTTCTATTCAATTTCATGCATAACCTCTGATTATAGTATAGCCTTTTCTTATACCCCTTTAAAGCAAAACAGAATTCAGTTACAACCATAATTCTCACACATGCATGGCTGACGCTAAAAAGGGATGATTCTATTTGCGATTGTGTTAAAGGATGTAATCCTTCAGCCTCTCTGGAATCTTCCTCATCCTTGTGGGTCTAGCATTCCTTTGGGTTTGTCCACTGTCCATTACCTCTTGGACTGTGGCAATAGGCCCAATAGCATTAGCTGGAGTAAGTTTGTCTCCTTGGGCTGCTAGAGTTGTATCACTCCCCCTCTTTTGAGAAAGCACCTTGTCCTCAAGGTGCAAATTGGGATATATCTTAATGAAATCGTCATAGGACTCCAATGTGGCATCTTCAGGGGCACAATCTTGCCATTGGACAAGCACTTTATGCGTAAGGCTACCATGTTGCAGAGTCTGACGATGAGCACAAATGGCAATAGGTAAGGAGATTGGTCTATTGTTGATCGAGTCTAGTGGTAATGGTAGAGCTGATGAAGAGTCGGAACCTTTAAAAGGTTTAAGGAGAGAAACATGGAAAACCGGATGAATCTTGGACTCTGGGGGTAAGGCCAACCGATATGCTACCGGACCCACACGAGCTGTCACCATAAAGGGGCCATAAAAACGTTTGGACAGCTTCTGAGAAGAACAATTGGCAACTGAAGATTTGCGATAAGGTTGTAAACCGACCAACACTTGATCACAAACATTAAAGTCTAGTTCACAGCGATGGGCATTGGCTTTTTGTTGCATACGATGCTGAGCAGCACGCAAATTTTCTATGAGGGACCTTAGTAATTCGTCACGGTCGTGCCGTAACTCATCCAACGCTTGGATGGGTATGGAACCCTTCGAATACACAGGGAGCAAGGGAGGGGCGCGCCCATATAGTGCTTGGAAAGGAGACAATTTAAGAGCACTATGAAAACTGGAGTTATAAGAAAATTCAGCCCAACCAAGATAAGAGGACCAGGAAAAAGGATGATCTTGTGTGAAAGCTCGTAAGTATTGTTCCAGACCACGATTGACCACTTCGGATTGCCCATCCGTTTGAGGATGATAGGCAGTGTTGCGCTTTAAAATGGTGCCACTAAGTTCAAATAATTTCTGCCAAAAAGTGCTGAGGAACACCGAGTCGCGATCGAAAATAATTGAGCAAGGAAATCCACAGAGTTTGACGACCATATCAACGAACAGGGTAGCTGTTTTGACTTTTGTAAAATGAGTGGGCAAAGCTCCAAAATGTGCAGATTTAGTGAGGTGATCAACAGCCACCAAAATAACTATAAAACCATGAGATAGAGGAATTTCAACAATGAAATCCATGGTGACATCTTCCTACACATAATAAGGGAATGGGTAACGGTTGAATAAGGCCTGCAGGGGCCAAGGTGGAGTATTTTGTTTGCTGACAAATCAAGCAGGAAGCTACAAATTGCTCCATATCCCTTGCGCATGTGGGACAAGAAAAACAAGGCAAATAATCGGACCAGAATGCGTTTGATACCCGAGTGGCCCGAGAGAGGGGTGGCGTGGAACTCTTGTAGCAATGTAGGCTTTAGTGCAGATTGAGGACTGATATAATAACGATGTTTAAACAGCATAATGTCATCCACAATAGAGTAAAATGGGGGCAGCAAACCTGCAACAGCTTTCTGGTGCAATTCGACTAAATCCGGCAGTGATCTTATTCTCTTAACGTAATATTGCCAAGAAATCTGGGATAGGGTGGCTACCCAAAGTGAATAAAGAGGAAGTGGAATGAGGGCATGGGTCAGCAAGGGACTCATTAACACGCGAAAGTGCATCAGCGGCACTATTAGTGTGCCCCGGTTTATACTCAATCTGAAAATGATACCCCAAAAGCTTCCGAACATAGAATTGTTGCTCTGGGGTTTGAATAACCGCTGTAACAACTCTCAAATACTCTTATGATCAGTGCGAATAATAAAGAATCTGCCCAACAAATATTGACGCCACTTATGAATGGCCTCGGCTATGGCGTGGAGTTCTTTGATGTAAGTGGATGCTGCTCGCAGTCGAGGCCCCAACTTCTTGCTAAAATAAGCAATAGGATGTTCAGATTGCATTAGGACAGCGCCAATACCGACAATAGACGCACCGGTCTCAATGACAAAGGCAACAGAAAAATCTGGGAGACGCAGAACCGGGGCAGCCATCATGGCCTGCTTAAGGGCCATAAATGCAGATTCAGCAGCTGTGGACCACTCAAAGCCGTCCTTTTGTAAGAGATCTGTTAAAGGAGCCGCGATGGAGACATAAGCCTTAATGAAGCGTCGGTAATAACCAGTGAGGCCCAAGAACCCGCGCAGTTGTTTGACATTAGAAGGAGTGGGCCTGCCCATCATAGCTTCCAATTTCTGAGGATCGGCTTTCACACCTCCGGGGGTCACAATATCGCCCCAGTAATCAATGTTATTGCACCCTGCATTTGGAAAACTTCACAAAAAATTGGTGGGTGTGCAAACATTCCAAAACTGTCTGTAAGTGCCTAGAATGTGCCTCCATAGAGGCTCTATAGACTAAGATATCACTGAAGAAAACGATGACAAATTTACGAAGATAGGGAGCAAAAAGCTGATTCATAGTAGCTTGGAATGTGGAAGGCGCATTGGACAACCCAAATGGCATAACATGAAATTCAAAATGGCCATCATGTTTGCGAAGCGCAATCTTATAAATGTCATGATCGTGTACCCGAATCTGATGGTATCCAGCCCGTAAATCCAATTTACTGAAAATCGTAGCACCCCCCAATTCATCTAAGAGTTCATCAATAGTGGGGATAGGGAATTTGTCCTTGATAGTCACAGAGTTTAAGGACCGATAATCAGCACAAAAGCGGTAAGAGCCATCCTTCTTTTTAACCAACAAAATCGGAGAAGAAAACGGACTTTGGCTGGGGCGAATAATGCCCTGGTCGAGCATTTCCTTGATCAACTTCTCCATTTCGGATTTCTGAATATGTGGGTAACGATAGGGCTGAACATTGACAGGCTTAGAGTTGGGCAGGAGATGTATTTTGGGGTCAATCATCCTGTGTGGAGATAATGTGGTTGGCGGTTGAAATAGGTGTTCATAGTGCTGCAACACTTGAAGAATCTCTGGAGATGACCCACGGTGAAAAATCAATCCAGGAACCAGATCGTCAGGGGTTTTAGGTTCGGGCTCGGTTGCTGTTATATCATACAATTCAAACAAACCCGAAATCTGATCATGGGACATAAGAGCTTGCAACTGATGAAAAGAAATCTTCCGAGGAGACAAGGACAGATCACTACGGAGGATAATTGGGTTATCATTCCACAAGAATTCCATTGAAAGCGTTGCATAGTCATGAGAAACTTTGCCCTGTAGTTGTAGCCATTGAAAACCAAGAACCACATCGGGACCTTCAATTGGCAATACATAAAGGTCCACATGAAAAAGATGTCCCTGCATTGATAGAGCTACCCGTGGACAAAAGAATTGGCACACCAAAACATCGCCATTGCCAATGTAAACGCGAAAGTATTGGTAGATTGAACATCTAAACCCAAACTCTTAGCCAGAGCAGGTTTGATAAAATTATGTGTGGTCCCACTATCAATTAGGACTTGAAGGGAGTGACCACCAATAGTACCAAGTAAATGAAGAGAACGAGGATTACCTTGACCCGCGAGAGCATTAAGGCTGGATATATCCCCCGTAACAATCGGCTCATCGGCTTGATGCTCAAAAAAGAGGCTAGAATGCTCACCAGTATCAAAGTCACAGTCATCAGTACTCAAGAGAAGCAGGGCTTTGCTCCGGCACCGGTGATTAGAGCTCCATTTCTGAACACAATTATAACAGAGACCCTTGTCGCGTTTCTCCCGGAGTTCCTGAGGGGAGAGGCGGCGCACGGGTAGGGCCGAAGTGGGCAGCAGAGGTGGCAGTGAGGACTAATTAGCTGGGACATATTTAGGTGGAGCAGTGCTATGAGGGATAACTGTTGGAGAGGCGATAGTGGAAGTGGTCACCAACTGTTTGTTGTTTTGCAAAGCTGATCAGGTGGATTTAGAAGGCCATTTCGACCAAGGGCGAGAGTCCTGGGGTGTATCATCCCCACGAGCTTCATAGACAAGAGCTAAGGCGAAGGCCTCCACAAGTGAATTAGGGCGAGATAAGAACAATTGGCGACGAATCTCCGAGCGTAATCCTATAATGAAGAACGAGATTAAGAGAGGTTCTGATATGCCCGTCACCTTGTTCATCAATTCTTCAAACCCCGCTTGAAACTCAGCCACAGTGGATTTCTGAGTTAGTTTCGAGAGATTACCTTGATGGTCCTTGTACAGGGACGCTTTGAAGCGGAATTTCAAATTCTGGAGGAAATCCTTCCAACGGTGAAGGAGGTTGTTAGCCTTCATTGATTGGTACCAGGCAGAGGCACGACCCTCTAAGTGAAAAGAAACGATCCGCAAGCGCTGAGGTTCTGGGGTTCCATGGAAATCAAAGTATTCCTCGATCCGAAATGCCCAACCGTAAGGATCGGTACCATCAAACTTCGGCACCTCAAGTTTCATAGTGCGTAGACTGGGTGTGGACTCACCAGACCCAAGAAAATCGTGGGAGCCGATGCGCTGAATCTGCACGCGCAATTCCTCTAAACGCGAGTCCACAGAGTTCATATACTGCTGTAAGGTTTGGTGAACGGTAAGAGATTGACCGTTGAGCTGAACTTGAAGAGCTTTTACAGCAGCTAGAATGTCCGAATCAGCCATGAAAATGGAGGCAATCAAAGCACTGTTGGAAATAGTAGCATTTAAGGCTTAGATTCATGTATCTTTAGATTCATGTACACTAGTTTAATTCATTCATGTATTTAGGTTGTTTAGGGGGCTGCACTAGCATTTAATCCCCTTGTAATCATAACATGTAAATTGATTATGGAGTGTATATAAATATCAAGTATGCTGAGTGCTAATCACTCAAGCTATTCAGGAATACTTGTGTCTTTTATTATTTCACATGGTATCAGAGCCTATCCTAGATCCATTAAAGGGCCGCCCACCATATTATCCACGCACCAAGCCCAATAGTGCTGGGCGTGAGGGGGTGTATTGGGAAAAACCCAAGTCCCACATTGACTAGAGATAGAGTCTCATAAGAGCTTATAAAGATTGGACAATCCTCACCTCTTGAGTTAGCTTTGGGGTTGAGTTAAGCCCAAATCTAATATGGTATCAAAGCTCCCGATCTAGGGGGCTCTGCTTCCGCACTTGGTTGCCTTCATTGCAACCCTTCTTAGAACTCTGTTCTGGCACCTTCATTGTGCCATCAGAATACTGTTGACCGCCGTTGACCGCCGTTGACCACCGCTTTTCAGCCCGAAACTTCACCAGAAAGATCGCAGTTCAGAGATCGGCCAAAACCCAGAAGGAAGTTACCGGAAACTCCTTCACGCTCCCTCACGCGCCTCCTCAAGCGTACTGCATCTCCGGCGCGTGTTGTCCACGCGCCACCTTCTGGACCTCCTTTTGCGACGCCACTTGCATAGAACAGATCGCCGGCGCCTCCTGGACCTGTTTTGGGGGTTCTTTTCTGGATTGGACTCCTCTTTTTTGGATCTCTATTTGGCTTGGTGTTTGTCCTTCTATTTGGTGTTTTTTTCGGTTCTGCCATGTCAAGCAGTGAAGGGATGGTAAACCTAGTCAACCAGAAGGAGATAGAAAGGATGAGGGCTTTACTCCGCTGTCTTGAGAAACCATCAGGTAATTGTTCCGTGGTATATTCAGGTAAGCTTCCTTTTTCATTTGGATTTAATGCCTCAAAAACACCTTCTACTTCATTCTGGATATTAGACTCTGGAGCCACCAACCATATGACACCTTTTTCTACCCAATTCTCCACGTATTCACCCTGTCCCAGTAGTAAGAAAATTATCACTGCAGATGGTACCCTTGTAACTGTAGCCGTCCTAGGAAACATTTAACTAAATTCCTCCATAACCTTAAAAAATGTCCTCCACGTCCCAAAAATATCCACAAATCTTGTCTCTATACAAAAACTTACCAAAGATTTATCCTGTAATGTGATTTTTCACAGCGATTGTTGTGTATTTCAAGACAAGGAGTCAGGGAGGACGATTGGACGTGCCAGAGAAGGAAATGGCCTTTACAATCTTGAAGAATCAGGTCTGTCGACAAAAAACCACTTGTCACACTCATTCATGTCAGAGTCAGTTCTTTCTAATAAAGAAAAAATACTTCTTTTCCATTGTCGATTAGGTCACCCTTCTTTTGGAGTCATTAAAATTTTATTTCCATATCTGTTTACTAAGGTAGATGTTGAGAGTCTTCATTGTGAGGTGTGTGAGCTTGCAAAACACAAGCGTCTACCTTTTCCCTCAAGCAATAAAAGAAGCACTTTTCCTTTCTATCTTATTCATACGGATGTTTGGGGTCCCTCTGCTGTTCCAACTGTGTCTGGTGCTAGATGGTTTGTGACTTTTATAGATGATTGTACCCGGGTTACTTGGATTTTCTTACTTAAAAACAAGTCTGATGTTAGTATTGTTTTCCCAAATTTTTTCTACGTGATTAAAAATCAATTTGGTGTGAACATCAAAACACTATGGTCTGACAATGGCAAAGAATACTTCAATTATGTCCTTACTTCTTTCTGTCAAAAGGAGGGAATTATCCATGAGTCCTCTTGTGTTAAAACACCACAGCAAAATGGGATTGCAGAAAGAAAAAATGGGCATCTTTTAGATCAAACCCTAGCACTGTTGTTTCAGAAAAATGTTCCCAAAAAATTCTGGGGGGAAGCAGTTCTCACAGCCACCTATCCCATTAATCGATTACCCTCTAGAGTCTTAGGGTTCAAGAGTCCAATAGATGTCCTTTCTTCTTTCTATCCAAATTTGTCAACCACGAATCATCTTAAACCTCGTATCTTTGGGTGTGTGTCTTTTGTTCATATTCATAGTCAAGATAGGGGAAAACTGGATCCTAGAGCCTTAAGGTGCGTTTTTGTTGGTTATTCCTCCACTCAGAAGGGATATAAGTGTTACCATCCTCCATCTAAAAAATTTTTTGTGTCGCGGGATGTAACTTTTCATGAAGGGGAAGCTTATTTTTTTCAACCTTATCTTCAGGGGGAGAATCTCAGGGAAGATAAGTTTGAAACACTTGATCTTCCTAGTCTTGAGTCAAATAAACCTGTGTCTAGACCTGAAACTCCACCTGAAGCTGAATCAGACCCATCAATTGAACTTGAAACACTTGATCTTCCTAGTCTTGAGTCAAATACACTTGTGTCTAGGCCTGAAACTCAACCAGAAGCTGAGTCAGACCCATCAATTGAACCTGGCCCAGAAGTGGATGTCAGATGGGGAAAGAATCAAGTTTTCACAAGAAAGTCAAAGGACATTCCTGAATCAACACACGTTCAAGAGCCCAATTCGACTCCTTTGAATGAGGATGAAATGAAAGCCCAAGCAACAGATGATGATCTAGACCTCCCAATTGCCATCAGAAAAGGAACCAGAAAATGCACCAAACAACCAGTATATCCCCTTTCAAACTACCTCTCATTTAAAAAATTCTCACCTACCCATAGAGCCTTCCTTACAAACCTAAACACTACTTCCATACCCACTAGTGTTTCTGAGGCATTGTCCGATGACAAATGGAAGCAAGCCATGAATGCAGAGATGGAGGCTTTGAAGAAGAATGGAACTTGGGAGTTAGTGACTTTACCAGCAGAGAAGAGAGCGGTTGGATGCAAATGGGTGTATACAGTAAAATATAAGGCTGATGGATCGATTGAAAGATACAAAGCCAGGTTGGTTGCCAAAGGGTTCACACAAACCTATGGAATTGACTATTCAGAGACATTTGCTCCTGTTGCAAAGATGAATACAGTCAGGGTAATTTTGTCTCTTGCTGCCAATTATGGTTGGGAATTACAACAATTCGATGTGAAGAATGCTTTTTTACATGGGGAACTTGAGGAGGAAATCTATATGCAGGTACCGCCAGGGTATGATAAAAATATAGCTACCAATACAGTTTGCAAGTTGAAAAAGGCATTATATGGCATGAAACAATCACCTCGGGCATGGTTTGGAAGATTCAGTAAGGTTATGACAGCTTTGGGGTACAAGCAAAGTCAAGGAGATCATACCTTGTTCATCAAGCACTCAGCATCAGGGGGAGTAACGGTGTTGTTAGTATATGTGGATGACATCATCATGACCGGAGATGATTGGAAGGAGCAACAAGTCTTGAGTCAGTGTTTGGCTAAAGAGTTTAAAATAAAAACTCTTGGAAAGCTGAAGTACTTTCTGGGAATTGAGGTGGCACACTCAAAGAAAGGCATTTTTATATCTCAGCAAAAATATATTATAGATTTACTCAAGGAGACAGGGAAAGCAGCATGTAAACCCACGAGTACTCCTATGGATCCGAATGTAAAATTAGGAAATGCTGAAGAAGATGCTATAGTGGACAAAGAAATGTATCAGCGCTTGGTAGGGAGGTTAATTTCCTTGTCTCACACCAGGCCAGATATTGCGTATGCTGTAAGTTTGGTTAGCCAATTCATGCATAGTCTGAGGGAAGTTCATTTACAGGCAGCTCATAGGATCTTGCAATATCTCAAGGGAACCCCAGGAAGAGGGATTTTATTCAAAAGAAATAGGAGTACAACACTTGAGGCCTACACTGATGCTGACTATGCGAGGTCAATTGTTGATAGAAGATCCACTACAGGATATTGTACCTTTCTTGGAGGAAATCTTGTGTCTTCGAGAAGTAAAAAGCAAAGTGTGGTTACGCGTTCTAGTGCCGAAGCTGAATTTCGAGCTATGGCACAAGGCATTTGTGAATTACTTTGGCTAAAAATTATCTTGGAAGATTTGAAGATTAAATGGGAAGGACCTATGAAGCTCTACTGTGATAATAAGTCAGCAATCAATATAGCACATAATCTAGTTCAGCATGATCGAACCAAGCATATTGAGGTTGATAGGCATTTCATTAAGGAGAAACTCGATAGTGGTTTGATTTGCACCCCATATGTGCCCTCACAAGGACAACTTGCGGATATTCTCACCAAAGGGTTGAACGAATTGAATTCAAGCTGGGAATGGAAAATACCTATTCACCAGCTTGAGGGGGAGTGTTGAAAATAGTAGCATTTAAGGCTTAGATTCATGTATCTTTAGATTCATGTACACTAGTTTAATTCATTCATGTATTTAGGTTGTTTAGGGGGCTGCACTAGCATTTAATCCCCTTGTAATCATAACATGTAAATTGATTATGGAGTATATATAAATACCAAGTATGCTGAGTGCTAATCACTCAAGCTATTCAGGAATACTTGTGTCTTTTATTATTTCACACCAATGATACCACACCTGAAATGGGAATTAGAAAGGTATCAGAAGACACTCTTCGAGTGAGTGCAAAATCCAAGAAACAGAGAAATAGAAAGATAGAAGAAGAAGATAGAGAGAAGAATTTTCTATTCAATTTCATGCATAACCTCTGATTACAGTATAGCCCTTTCTTATACCCCTTCTAATACCCACAATTCGCACTAGAAAGCAAAACAGAATTCAGTTACAACCACAATTCTCACACACGCATGGCTGACGCTAAAAAGGGATGATTCTATTTGGGATTGTGTTAAAGGATGCAATCCTTCAGCCTCTCTGGAATCTTCCTCATCCTTGTGGGTCTAGCATTCCTTTGGGTTTGTCCACTGTCCATTACCTCTTGGCCTGTGTCAATAGGCCCAATAGCATTAGCTGGAGTAAGTTTGTCTCCTTGGGCTGCTACAGTTGTATCAGGTTGTCTTTTGTAGCCAACATGTGGAACACTATTTCCATGTTTTGCGCAACAAGCAGGCAATTATGGATCAAGGAAGGAAGGCTTGTGGAATGATATGGAAACTGGACTTAATGGAGCTGAATACTTGGAAGACTTGGTTTGGTTGATGCTGAGAAAACTTAACAAACTACGAGGTGAGATGTGGTGCATGTTCCTATGGAGCTTGTGGAGGAGCAGATATTTATGCCATTGGGAGAACAAAAAAGAAACATCCTTGCAAATTATTTCGCGTGCAACAACCTTCTACAACCAGTGGAAATGGGCTCGTGAGTTTAATAAGGAGCAACGAGATAGTGGTAATGTCGACCAGCTAGTCCAACAAATTAACTTGGACTCCCACCTCCACAGGGACTCCACAAATGCAACATAGATGCTTCTTCTTTTGCTCATCCAGATTGAGTTGTTCTTTGCATTGGGAATGACAGTGGATCTTTTATCAAGACCAGAACTATCTACTTTAGTCCAAAACTCCCAAGTCCATGAAGGAGAAGCTCTTGGTCTCCTTTATGTTATTCAATGGACAATGGAACTTGGACTAAATCAGGTTATTTTTGAACTTGATGCAAAGTATGTGGAGGATAGTTTCTACAAAATTCAGCGGGACTTGTTTATTTTTAGAGCTATTATTTTAAATTGTAGGAATTTTTTTCATGCAAATTTTTTGAACTCTACTATAGAGTTTATTAGGAGGGATGTTAATGTAGTTACTCACATTAGACTAAGGTGGCTACATGTATGGCTAATTCTCAAGACTATGATGATGTTTCCATTTGTATTGCGGAATTGATTTTTAATGAAATGATATAGCTTCGTTTTATTAAAAAAAAAAAAGAATATATTGGATTCACATACAAAATCAAGAGTTTTTAAAATAAAAAGGGGGTCATGGTTATGAGGCTGATTCTTTACTTTAAAAACAGATTCTACATTATTTATCCTCGTGAATAATAAGACAAAGAAGGTAAGTGTAATTTTAAAAATAAGAAATACGTGTGTAAATATCAACATTAATTATTTTTATAAATGGCTTCTTAAAATGAAAATTCTTGGCAAGTGTTAGACGTGAGAATTATTTATTAACGTGGGAGGGAATGTATGAAAATGAAATAATGAATATTTCAGGTGGTATGTATTCAAAACATCTAAACTTTTTAGAACATCAAAATAATGATATAGTAATACAATATAGCCTACATTAAACGCAGAGAAAGAGAAATTCGAGTTTGAGAGAGAGATTGGAGGTTGGTGATTGTGATTGCAAGTTTGCAACCAATTGCAGACAATACGCCGAAGCTGTTTGATAAATTAGAGCAACGGGTTTATTAGTTCGTAAAACCCAAATATGAATGCTTTGGAACAGTGACTAGAATGTCTTCCGTCACCTTCAATGTCGGACCTTGTTTGAATCTGGGTGGAGGGCGATTTGGGTTCATACAGCACTCTACCTTCCACTCTTGTCTCAATATTCATCGTATGTTCTTCTCCCTGTTTTTCGTAACATACTAATTAGTTACAATATTAGTTAAAACTCCATTGCTTTGGTTTCTGGATATGTAATTTTTGTTAAGCTGACAGGGTCTTCCTTGATAATCAGTT
This sequence comes from Ammopiptanthus mongolicus, assembly GCA_039655645.1. NCBI lineage: Eukaryota > Viridiplantae > Streptophyta > Magnoliopsida > Fabales > Fabaceae > Ammopiptanthus > Ammopiptanthus mongolicus. Next base: position 107,863,022 of record CM077344.1, on the reverse strand, counting down.
AGAGAGTTTTCTATTGTTCTATTAATCAAGTTGGAATATATTTAAGAAATGATGCTTGTATATGATAACTAGTGGTGTCATCATGTTTTTGCTCAGTTTCAGGTTCTGAATCTATATTAGCCATCAGACAGAGATTGACTTCCTCTTCCGTCTCTTCTCCTTCAAAAGATGAACATTCAAGATCTTCCCATGTGGCCATCATTCCTTTCTTCTTCTTTCTGAAGAACTTCTTTTTGGAAGCATTCTTTAAAAGAGGGCATTCAGGTTTGATGTAACTAGGCTTCTTGCACTCATAGCAGACAACAAGGCTTTTGTCTGTTGATGTGGATTCCTTGTTAAATTTTTCGAAAGGCTTATGCTTTCTGAACTTCTTCTTTCTCCAGAGCTTTTTCATCTTTCTGGTCACGAAAGCAGTCTCTTCATCATCATCAGAATCCTCATCATCAGACTCGTCTATGTCACAGTCAGATTCGTTTGCCTTTGAAGCTTTTAAGGCTTTAGCTGCCTCTAGATCAACTTTTAGAGCAATGGCTTTGCTCTTTTTAATTGACACATCTTCATTTAGCTCTTGCTCATGAACAGTGAGTGTATCAAGAAGTTCATCCATAGTAAAGGAGGAGAGATCATTGGCTTGAGATATAGCAGTGACAAGAGGTCTCCACTGCCTTGGAAGACTTCTGAGAATCATAACAACTTTCTCAGCATTAGTATATATTTTACCAAGAGGTTTTAAACCATTAGTAATAGTTTGGAATCTACCAATCATTTGAGCAACAGATTCGCCTTCATCCATGGTGAACAATTCATATTTTCTAACCAGAATAAAAATTTTAGATTCTTTTACCTTTGCAGTTCCTTCATGTGTGACAGATAAGGAGTCCCACATTTCTTTAGCAGAATCACAAGCACATACCTTTTCAAACTCTTTTGGAGTGAGAGCACAGATTATAGCATATCTGGCTTTATGGTTTAGATCCCATCTTATCTTTTCTGCAGGTGTCCACTGAGCCTTTGGCTTGTTTGAGCCATCATTATTTCGAGGAGTGTAAGAACCATCAGTGATGACATCCCATACATCAGAGTTTGTTGACAAGATGAACCAGTGAAACATTTCTTTCCAGTAGTTATAATTTTTACCATTGAAGAAGGTAGGTCTGGTCATGGAGCCTCCTTCAGGTTGGGGGTTCCCACATGTGCTTGCTCCAGAATTCATTGTCTATTCTTCAGGATCTTTTCTCTACACTGTTAGGTGCTCAACCCAGAGGCTGAGCTCTAATACCAACTGAAATAGACAGGTACAAACACTAGAAGGGAGGTTGAATGGTATTTGTTAAATTTAAGTGGAATTATAAACTTTTTCGCAAGCACAGACGGGTGATAATAGACGAGTAAACTTAGACAGGTCAATCAGACTAATAACTCGTCTGAAGGTTTTCACAGAAAACACACAATCATGCAAGATGAAAATAGTTTTGATAAACATAATTATATACCCCTTTAGTTAGATGAAAGTTAAGATAAATAATCAAACTACAGAGTTAAGGGAAAGAGAGAGATCACTCAGCAGGTTTTATCCTGGTTCACCCCTTAACAATGAGGCTACGTCTAGTCTTTGGCAGCACCAAGTTTTCTCACTATAACTGATTTAGGTTACAGGACAGACAAATATTATTTTCACACCTAGCCTCTTCAGGCTCCAGACGAGTATTGTTTGCACACCTAGCCTCTTCAGGCTCAGACGAGTATTGTTTGCACACCTAGCCTCTCCAGGCTCAGACGGGTATTGTTTGAGAGAAGTTGTAAAGTAAATTACAATTTGCAAGTCTTTCACAAGCACTCAGACGAGTGTATTAAATGTGAAGTTCTAAAAGACTGCGTAATAACTTCAAATGATTGAAGAATAAATAATGAAAGAATGAAAATATAAATGCTCAGAGTAAATGCTCTTTGATTGCTTTGTTCGTTGTCTTCTCTTTTCACTTTGTTTTTCTTACTTGAATTTTCAAAGTCTTCTTCATTAAATAGGCTTCAAGATTTTAAAGCCATTAGACACAATGTTTGAAAGCTTGGCCTTTTGCAGATCTTTATTAAATGCAATAGAGTGGTTCTAGTCAGCCATTAAAGCATAGGGAACTTCGCTTGTTCTCTTTCATCAGAGTAATAAAGACTTCTGATATACCTTTGATCTCAGCAGGTTTGTATACGTGCTTTTTGTTTGCAGAGGGAAGACTTTCCCTTTTGGTGTAAGATGCAGTTGTGTTTAGGTAAAGCACTTTGTTGAAATTCCTTATCAGAGACGAGACAACTTTCATCCAATGTATTCTTTCACGTTAGTCACCAGACGGGTGAGTAACTTCATTAAACAGGCCAAATACCGGTGGCAAGGTGCATACTCTCCAGCCACTATATTAACCAAGGAACTTCAGTCTGTAGTCATGGGTTCTATTATCATCCCAACAGTGAAAGGAATGTCCGCAGAGGGTTGCTAATTTGTAGGGGTTTTGTATGCCGGGCTTATGATTGAGAAGAAGTCTGGCATGCCTAAGTTAATCGAGTATAATGTGCGATTTGGTGATCCAGAGTGCCAAGTAAGTCCCAGATGCTTGTCTGTGACAAATCCACTTTCTAATTATAACTGCTCATCCCATGAAACACACTTTAACAGGCTAGTACTCAGAACGCGATATAGTGACAAAATTTTGCCTTTACAATTCTCGTTTATGCAGACAGCACAGTTGATTGTTTAGATTGGTCCATTGACATCGAGCATGTATTCTTTAACTAAAAGGATTTGCAATTTTTCTTTATAGTTCTTTTGTCCCATTTGTTCATTTGAAAAATGTATCAAGAGACTAATATGTCTATATGTTTAATCTTGCTTAGTTTGGGATCATTATCTTTTGGTTCCAAATCACAAGTTTATCTCCCATTAACATTTCTGTTGATAGACAAATTGGTATCCGCATCATAGATAGCAAGGATTAGTTTCTCACCTTCATAATTAAAAAAAAAAGGATACCAATAGTTAGATTTGCACCATAATTCTTTCAAAGCTTTCTTTTAATCATTTTTGCAGTTTGCTGATATCTTGTTGCGTCTAATCTGAGTAGATTAGCATATGCACCCACAATTGATGATCTGTTTATTTACAAAATATGGATGAATAAACTACTCTGAGAACCGTCAGAATTAAAACATTGCTCAATAGTCAGTAGTGGTGAATCAGATTACAAACATAAGAACATCTCCAAGATAAGAGCCGGGGGTTTCCTTAGTTGATGAACCTTGTAACTTTTTTTTGGGGTAAAAGGATTAGGTAATGTTGTTACATCATGAGCCGTGATGGGGAAACTCATACCAACAAACTATTCCCCTCTCCGCTAAGAATATGGTATTTCCTCACATAAAAAAAAAAAAAGTTAAATTTTATATTTAAAGAAGCTGGATTGGGTATTTCCGGTCAAAAAATTTAAATTCCGGTCAAAACTAAAATATCCGTAAAATTTATCTCAAAAAGAATTAATTTGACGGATATTTAAAAATTTTGATAATTAAATTGGAACCTTTTATTTTTTTAAGTTTACATCCAGATATATATTTTTTGGATTTTGTTAATAAGTATTTTAAGGGCATTGTTTAAGAAATCTATAGATAAAAAAAATTATTAAAAAGTATAACTTTTGATTGTTCAATATATTGAATATATAATTTTTAATATAAAGTTTTTATGTTTATTTTTTTAATTAATATTCTTAGAGTCCTGATTAACACTTATATATTTTTTTTAAAGATGAATTTGAATATTTACAGAAATTTATGCGAATGACTACCAAGCTATTGGGCTATTTGTTCACCACGTCATTCACGTGGCTTCCCGAGAATTCAATGGTTATGCCTTAGGAAGTGTGTGTGGGGACCGAGGATTGCTATGTTGCTTTCTAGTTTATTGTTTTTCTTAATGATTTTTGCTCAGTCTTTAGATGTCAAACAAAATTACAAAAAATTGTTTCACTAGAGTGTATCTTTGAAGTTATCTAAACATATTTTTAGACATGTAAAGATGGAGAATATGGATATTTATGTTTGTTACGAGGCTAAAAAATTTATTTTCAGGTATAAAATATTTTTAGGAATAAAATAATTTTTACTTTTTCATGATTTTATTCTCAAGGAAAGAGGTGAGAATAAAAGATTTCTATGAAGGTGAGAATAAAATTTCTATAACTATTCTTATATCCTATTTTTATAAATGATTCTCGGGAATGTTATAAGTATTAACTAAATACTTTTTTAGTAAATATCCGGAAATAAAATTTTAATCATTATTTTCCTGAGAATAATTTTCGAAATCATGAAACACACCATCCGAATGATTAAATGAGTGTTTGAATTTTCATTTGCAACTAAAACTTAAGTTAACAGTAATATTATTTGAAATGGAAATCCAAACATAGAGAGCATCTCTAATGATAAAATTTTGAGGAACCCATTTAAAGTTTTTAAATGGGTCCATGTATGCTAACTCAAATTTATGACACCCACTCAATTTTCACTTCAATAGGAGTTTCTATTGTCAAGTTCCATAACTTCTCTCTCCCTTCAACATCCCACATTCTCTCTCTCACCTTTACACTATCAACTACAAAAAAATAATATTTAAATATTACAAAACTCTCTTTTTAGGTTTTTTAGATAAGGAACCCATTTTAAATTTAAGAAACCCAAAATCATATATGATATAATATAATAATATTTTATTCTTAAAAAATTCTCACTAAAAATACTCTAATAAATCCGTCCACCCTTTGAGAAAACTTCCATCCGTAGCTAGAAGTTTGTGGACGACCCTGGAGCAGTTGTGGTGGTCGTGCTAGTGTAAGTAGACTATAATTCATTTGTTAATTAATAATTTGAAGTCATGTAGGACGTATATTTTATGAAATACTTACGTATATATTATATTTATTAAAAAAAATTATCTCAAAATATATATTATTTTTTATTTTTAATATAATATTAAATATTTTTTATCAATAATATTTTTAAATTCTCCACTTTATATTTATGATAATAATTAATAATTAATATATTAATGATTAATAAAATTAATTTGATAAAATTATCATTTTTTTTATTTATTTGTTATTTTTTTAAATTATATAATTTAATCAAATATGATATATATATTAGACGGAGATAATATATCATAACGTATATTGTAAAAAATGAACAGTTTATTGGATTTCAGCTTTTAAACATGTCATTAGTAATAATACACTAATCATAATAAAAATGAAAGACGTCATGAAATATAGAGTTTAATTATTTTATATTATTAATTAATCAAAAATTATGATATGAGAGACTTTTAAGATAGTTAAGATAAGAGTCAAACATTTTAGCTTATGTGTCAATTTTTGATTAATTGATTGTGTAAAAAATCTTTACATTGATAATACATATCAATTAAATCCTAAAATATAATAATGAGTTACATAATTATATATAATATATGGATGGATATGGATAATATAAGATTTTGTATTTTTTAAAATATTATGGCTAATATCTTGAAAATATGAATAATTATAAGCGATGACTAAATTTTAATCTGAGGTGATGAGTAAAGTTTTTTTTTTTTTTTTTTTTTTTTTTTTTTTTTTTTACGTGAGCTGATGAGTAAAGTTAAAGAAAATATTGTACCAAAAAAAAAAAAGATGAAAAGAATTTAGACAAGCACGTTGGATGGGAAGTGTAAGCAAAATCATTGTGTTATGAAATGAAGTAGGTTAAACTAATTATTTGATTTAAGCTGATTTTTAATTTAATTTCTATAGGTAGAAAATTTCAATATCAGTTTCGATCTGTATAATTATTTATAATTTGATTTTTATCATTTATTAATGGTATAATATCGTTTGTTGGAGTTAAAGTATAGAAAATAAAATGAAAATGATTATCACATGTAAAAAATGAATTCAACAAAAAAAATGAATTCGATCCCTATACGTGATAATTATTTTCAATTTGATTTTTACATGTGATAATCATTTTAAATTTGGTCTCTATTATGTTATGTGATGTCATTATAACCAATAAACAGTAAAAATTAAATTAAAAATAATTATATATATAGAGTCTGCTTGGTAAAATTAGCTGTTAGCGAATAAGCTAGTTGATAGCGGATAAATTATTGTGGATAGCGGATAAGGTAGTTGTTAGCTGATAGCGGATAAACTAGCTTATTTTCTATGGAAGTGTTTGATAAAATTAGCCGTTGAACTAGCTGAAAAATATAAAATGACATAAAATGACATTTTCATTAATGATTTTACATAAAAGAGAGATAAAAGGATAAATGTAGAATTAAATGAAGATACTAAGGATAAAAGTCAAAAGAAAAATGAAACGTTTTAAGCTATAAGCTCAAACGTTACTTCAAGTAGCATATGAAAAAAACGTTATAAGTTCGTGACAAAGACGCTTACCAAACAATGCTATTTTTTCATCTGTTATAAATGATTCGCTATAAGTTCATAAACGAAGCGTGTCAAACAGGCTCATAAAAACTAATTTAAAATTTTTTTTTACCTATAAAACTAAATTAAAAATGAGGGTCACTTAGAGTAACAAAATATTAATTTAACCAATGAAGTATTATGAATGAATTATGAAATGAAATGGCATATAGATGAAGAAACCTCCAAACCTAACCCACAACTTACCTCGGTTTTCTCATGGCATACCGCCCGCAAATTGTAATCCAAGGGTCAGAAATGAAGATGGAGGTATAGGATGATTCTAGAATAAGTACACGTGGCACCACACATTACCCTCATCCTCTCCTCAAAACCCCCTTCCTTCTTCTTGTACTCTATCCCCTATCCCCTATACTCCTCTCGTGTCGTCTCGTCTCTTCTCGCGTGTTCTTTGTTTGTACAATCCCTTCCCCTTCCGCTCTCGCTGTCCCAATTAGGGTTAGGGTTAGGGTTAGGATTAGGATTATTATTATCTAATAACAACAAATGGCTGCTTCTTCAAGTGCCCAGATACATGGTCTCGGGACCCCATCTTTTGCTGGTTCACTCAAGAAGACCCCCAATTCCCGAACCCTATTCTTAGGGCAGAGATTGAATAGCACACCCTTCCCGCGTTCCGCATTTTTGAAGCTCGATAGCACCAGCAGGAGGAGGAGGCACTACCCTCTCAGGGTTGTCAATGAGAAAGTCGTCGGTATTGATTTGGGGACCACCAACTCCGCGGTGGCCGCCATGGAAGGGGGAAAACCGACCATCATTACCAACGCGGAGGGTCAGAGGACGACGCCCTCGGTGGTCGCCTACACGAAGAACGGTGACAGGCTCGTAGGTCAAATCGCGAAGCGTCAGGCTGTGGTGAACCCGGAGAACACGTTCTTCTCCGTGAAGAGGTTCATCGGGAGGAAGATGTCGGAGGTCGACGAAGAGTCGAAGCAGGTTTCCTACAAAGTCATCCGCGACGACAATGGGAATGTCAAACTCGACTGCCCCGCCATTGGTAAACAGTTTGCTGCTGAAGAAATCTCAGCCCAGGTTTATGTTATTACTTTTTCAACTAATTCATTCATAGAATCATTGGTTTTGGATTCTTATGCTATGCTATGCTATGTTCACTTTATATTTATTATTATTATTATTATTATCATTATATAGGTCTTGAGGAAGCTTGTAGATGATGCTTCCAAGTTTTTGAATGATAAAGTGACCAAGGCTGTGGTCACTGTCCCTGCATACTTCAATGATTCTCAAAGGACTGCTACAAAGGATGCTGGTCGTATTGCTGGCTTAGAAGTTCTTCGTATTATCAACGAACCTACTGCCGCCTCCTTGGCCTATGGTTTTGAAAGGAAAAACAATGAAACCATCTTGGTATTTGACCTTGGAGGTGGTACTTTTGATGTCTCAGGTATCACAACTCACTTCACTTTCCTTTATCTCAACCTTTTTATTGTCTTGAGCCACATATCATATGGGCTGATTTTTATATATATACCTATCTTATCTCAGTACTTGAGGTTGGTGATGGAGTGTTTGAAGTGCTGTCTACTTCTGGAGATACGCACTTGGGTGGTGATGACTTTGATAAGGTTCCGCTTCTATCTTATTTTATTATTATTATTATTATTATTATTATTATAATAATAATAATAACTTGGTTTAATTTATGATTAGCTAACTGTTTCCTATTATCATCTCCTGCCTGTAGAGAATTGTGGATTGGCTGGCTTCCAACTTCAAGAGAGATGAAGGTATAGATCTTTTGAAAGACAAACAAGCTCTTCAGCGCCTCACTGAGACCGCTGAGAAAGCAAAAATGGAGCTTTCATCATTGACTCAAACCAACATCAGGTATTTACTTTGCCACTCAGCAATTTACACCCAATCCACTAGTTTTTTATTGTGCCTATTAAGCTTTGTGCAAACAACTGAGTTGTGAATGCCTGTTTCCAGTTTGCCGTTCATAACTGCTACAGCAGATGGCCCCAAGCATATTGAGACCACCCTTACAAGGGCTAAATTCGAGGAATTATGTTCAGATCTTCTTGATAGGTAATGATAACTGATCTATTTTTTTAAGTGTACTGAGTTTGAATCAGTGACAATCTGGTTATCAAGCAGACAAGATTTTGCTGATTCCTTGAGGCTCCTTCCGAAGCTAAAAAAAACTAGCCAGGTTAAATAATATACTAGTATCAATGTGTTTCAGGCTCAGGACGCCAGTTGAAAATTCATTGAGGGATGCAAAACTCTCATTTAAGGATCTTGATGAGGTGATACTTGTGGGTGGATCAACACGTATCCCTGCCGTTCAGGAGCTTGTGAAGAAGTTGACTGGGAAGGACCCAAATGTTACTGTCAATCCAGATGAAGTGGTTGCCCTTGGAGCTGCAGTTCAGGTGGGAACTTGGCTATTTTAATTGAGGATTATTTAATTTTATATTGGGAAAACTAGGGGGAGGGGGCGGAGAGGATGTTGTTTAAGCTTAAGATTGTTACATGTGAAAACATCGTTTTCTGGGTAGGGTAATATCTTATGTTTGTTGACTAATATTGTTATAAAATTTCAATTGATTTTAGGCTGGTGTCTTGGCTGGAGATGTCAGTGACATTGTGCTGTTGGATGTTACTCCATTATCCTTGGGTCTGGAAACTCTAGGCGGTGTAATGACAAAAATTATCCCTCGAAACACTACTCTTCCTACCTCAAAATCAGAGGTTTTCTCAACAGCTGCTGATGGACAGACCAGTGTAGAGATCAATGTCCTTCAGGGAGAGAGAGAGTTTGTTAGGGACAATAAATCTCTTGGTAGCTTCCGCTTGGATGGTATCCCTCCTGCACCTCGTGGGGTTCCTCAGATTGAGGTGAAATTTGACATTGATGCCAATGGCATTCTCTCAGTCGCTGCTGTAGACAAGGGTACAGGGAAGAAGCAAGATATTACCATTACTGGTGCTAGTACCTTGCCTACTGATGAGGTATGGTCTATGGCTGTTAATCAACTACTTATTAAAGATTAAAGATTAAAGATTAATTAGTAGGAAGCTTGAATGATGATTACAAATATCTCTTCTATGTAATGCAGGTAGAGAGGATGGTAAAGGAGGCTGAGAGATTTTCAAAGGAGGACAAAGAGAAGAGGGATGCCATTGACACGAAGAACCAGGCAGATTCTGTTGTCTACCAGACTGAGAAGCAGTTGAAAGAGCTTGGAGACAAGGTTCCTGGCCCTGTGAAAGAGAAGGTTGAAGCAAAACTCGGAGAGCTTAAAGATGCAATTAATGGTGGTTCGACCCAAGTCATTAAGGATGCCATGGCTGCCCTCAATCAGGAAGTTATGCAGCTTGGTCAGTCCCTATACAACCAGCCAGGAACTCCAGGCACAGGGCCTGCACCACCTGGTGGCGAGTCAGGCTCAGGCACCTCAGAATCATCAGGGAAGGGACCCGATGGGGATGTGATTGATGCTGATTTTACCGACTCCAAATGAGTTATCGAGACTATCCAATAGCTTCTTTTCTTTTACGTTTTTTCTGTGTTGAATTCGTAGTGATTTTTGTCGAGTCGATGGAGAGCGGGTGTATGTTTCCATTATTAAAATTAGACAAGGGTTTTTATAGGTGCTCATTGATGCTGGTGTTGTAGCTTGGAAGTTTTGTCTATTTAATACAAAGTATTATGGATGGAAATTATAGGCTGAAAATGAAAAGGTCGTATTATTTGTTCTTGATTCTAGACAAGAGACAATTAGAGGTTTTTTACTAATAATACCTAAAAAGGAAATGACAGGACAATTTCTCTGGGAAAATGATACTACTTCTAAGCCTCATGGTTTCTGTAAGTGGAAAAAAAGAAGAATAAATGTTGTCTGTTACTTCTGAAGTCTTGATTCAGGGTTTCTTTCAAATGGTTTTATGACATGTGAAATTTAATATCATTAGCGAGTGTGGAAGTTAGGGTCTTATTTGACTATCTTGATCTTCAAAGCTTCCTTAACAAGAGAATAGTTTCCACTTTGAACCATTGGGAGGGGCTATTAACATTCTATCATGAAGTACCTTAAAGCTCTTTCAAGACCTCTGCGTGTTCAGGGATTCCATCCTCAAGTACGTCCCTGTTGTTGTATCCTCAAGTGGTCTTAGAAAAATGATTGATAAGAATATCCAACTCCTGATTCTGGTAACAAAAGAATGATAAGTAGTGCTGCTGTACAATCTTCCACTTTCTTAAACCCATTATTATGGTTTACAAGCAAAGAAAAGGAAGAAGTATTTACAATTCAGTATTTTATGTTTCTAACTTGTCATCCACTAGGTCATAGAAAGAACTATACAAGAAGAGTATAATAATTCAGAGGGCAGGGGTGTAGCACATACATAGGCACCTCTATTTCACTACTATTCCCATATAGACTTTCTAGGACTGCGAGGCACATTGAGTCTTTCAACCATAGGATGAGCATAAGCTGCAGAGTCATCATAGTATGCAAACACTTTTTGGGGTCTGCTTGGTGAGTAATAATAGTTAGGCATACCCCTGCTAATATCCGTCTTTCCCCCCACCCCTAATGACACAATTGGAGGTGGCCTCCCCATCCCAGTTCCTACTTGTGGATCTTGTGCTGCCTGTCTGGATGATGAAGGATAACCAACAAGGTGATGGCTCTGGTTGTGATAATGAGCATGATCATGCTGTTGAATACTGGAGGTATGAAGGTTGCTTAGGCTGGTAATGCTGGGAGAGCTTCTTACTCTATGCATTGCAACCCGACCGGAGGAGGGGAATGGTGATTCATGGACCAAATCAGCTGTATGACCATCTGGGGAGTTGGATTTTGGAGAAGAACAAGCGGAGGAGGTGCTAAATGCTCTGATTGGATTGAGTCTTGACTTGGGGCTTGTACGGATGATGCCATTGATGGCATCAATATAACGTTGCTCTAACACGTAAGTTTCAGATGCTGTTGCTGCTGCTGCTGCTGCATGGTTCTCTAACAAAACTGGCTTGGAAGGAAATAGGAAAGCGCGAAGCAAGGGGGCTCCTCCACTTTCATGGCGATCGTGCTCATCAATCATGTGCTTGAGATCTTCATCCGTTCTAACTGAGACCAAAGCATCAAGATCTTCAGGGATCAGCTGGTACTTGAGGACCATGTCACCACCCTCCACCATGCCACCCACCTTCTTCATAAGGTCTGATCGATAAACAGGGGCAGCACACAAGAAATTACATTACATCTTTGAAAATTTCAGGTTTTTTGGTTAACAAAAACAAAAAAATACCTCCTCAAATGTTATCTCTTTATGTTTATTATCATTAAATAAATTAATTTAAAGCATTAATGAATGAATGAATGAATGAATGAATGAATGAATGGAGACCAGAGAAGGTGATGTCGCGGGGCACAGAAATGACACGAGTCTCGCCGCCCACATACTTGAGGATGCCATCTGAGGGTCGGGGAAGAACCTTTCCGCCATGGCTGCACAAGAACTTCACTTTATTCTTCGGAGAACAACACGATTCATCCACACTCCCACTTTCTCCCGCCATTCTATTTTTCAATTGATTGATGCATGCAATTCAGGCTCGGGTTTCAATGTAACCACCCACCTACCCACAATTGTTGTTGAAAAAGCTGAGACTTTGAGTTGAAAATTGTGAGAGAGAGAGAGAGAGAGAGAGAAGAAAATGGAAGGAAGGAGAGTGATTTTGTTAGATATATTATTGAACGGTGACTTTGGGATGAAAGGAATGATCCAAATTTAGGATAAATAATAAAAGGATATATAGATAGATTGGTTTGAGTGTTGAGAGGGTGATTTGGGTTGTTCTTACTATATATAATAATAATATATAATATAATATTATTATATTGGTTTTGGCTTTGGCTATTATTCATTCTTCTCCTCCCCCTCTCCCACACTCAATTGGATTCCAACTTCCCCTTCCCACACTCCAATCCAATGAATGTCAAACATAGATAGGAACTAAAAAGACATTTCCACTTTTCCTTCCTCAATTCCCGTTTCTGACACCTAAATTCTCATCAATTGCTTCCTCCTATTGCTATTTTAGCATTTTACTTGTCGCTAATATTCTCACACTTGTGACTTAATAATACTTATCACCACTTAATCTAATTACCTAATTTAATTTGCATGTACGTAGTCTCTACCCTCTAACGACAATCACTTGACTTTGGACTCTTGGCCTCCTAATTCATTCTCAACTCTCATTCCGACCAATAAGGCATGACTCATGGTGGGGTGCAATTGCAACTCTACTTTAATTAAAATCTTTCGCTAACTGTGTGATGTTTTCCTGTGACTAGAGTTGTAGCAAGAGGCATGCTGGGAGCGCCTGTAGGTATAATTATAATGGAACTTTACTCGATCAACTGCGTACCAAAGTGAAACAGAATATATATGCTTTCCTGCTTTACAGTCATCATATTCTGGAGGAACCAAATATTTATTTGTCAATGCCGTGTGTTTCATATTAATTGTGGCATTTACACAACAGAACCCCCGTCCATGGCTATCGATGAGGATCTCCTATCCCATTTTGATATATCATATTACGTCCCAATCAATAATATATTGTCATGTATTTTATTTTTTTTAATATTAAATAAAATTTTAACTTATATGATAAGACATTATTGGTTGAGACATAATATGATACACCAAAATGGAATAGGAAATCCGACTAATATATTAGTAATCAAAGTTATCATTCCATTTTTAATTATTTTTTATGAGTCTTAAGTTGCTTTTTTTAGGTGCATGAGCGCTCATATTTCATTTTGAAGTGTGAAATATATAAACTGCAATTACAGCAGGTTTGATAGATCATTATTTTCAAGTATGGAGATAATTTTCATTTTTATTTCATTTTCTTAAAAAACATCAATTTTTGGAAGTGGACCTTAAATCCTTGCTTAAATTTAGGTAACTCACAAATCACAATAGTTTAAACTTGATAATAATAATAATCTTTTCACCTCAACATTCTTCCAAATGAAACTGGCCAGAAATCTACTTTTGCTAAATGAATATTGAATTGAATTGCAACACGGATAGAAGTAAAGTAGCTAGCTAGTGGTGAAATATAAATACTTAAATTATGGAAAAGATATTAAATAATAAAAATAATAATAATAAAGTTGCCAGAGACACAATATCTGATCAAGAAAAGTGTAAATTATTGGTGATTACATTACAATGAGAGGAGAGAGGAGCACTACAGTCCAAGCAGGCGCTTACAGGCTTTAAAGATCTTGCCTCCCCTGAGTTTCTTCTTCTTCATAGATGATCTTCTTGTCCATATTCCATTCCCATCATCATCATCATCTATTTCATGATCTGCAATTGCAATAGGTGATGCTATTGCCATGTACTGGTCATGAATCCTACAGTACCTCTCTGAAACTGATGAAGATCTTCTCATTGAGAATGCCCTCTTCACTGTAGACTGAAACCCAGATGCTGAAGAAACCGAACCGCTCCTACCAAGTATCACCCCAAATCTCTCTCCATTCCCTCCTCCATCTAATTCCCTCTCCCTCTCTGCAGCCTCAGGGACAGGATGCTGGATCTTGCTCTTCTTGACCTCGTTATAATTAGGTTCTTGTTCCTGCTGAGGTTTTGAGGTTAGAGGAGGAAGTGACAAGAAATCTGAGAAATCCATGGATCTTGGTTTGTGGGTAGTGGCAGTACTAATCTTAGAATACCCGTTCATTTTTCTGATCTATATATATGTGGCTGAAAGAGTACTGAAAAGAAATACGGAGGAGGTAAGGTAGCTGGATGGAATATATATATATATATATATATATATATATATATATATATATATATATATATGCTACATGCTATGCTAGTAAGTAAGGAAGTGATGATATATATATGGGTAGAGAGAGAATAGGGCGATATATACATACATACATACATACAAGGGCAAGTGAAGCTATGATATATTTATTAATGAATGAGGACGAGGTCGACGAAGCATTTGACTGAAATGTCTGAGACGACAAGGAAGTGAATCGTAGTACATGTGGTTGAGATGAGACCTCATATATTTGGTTTGGAGGTTAAACTTGGAAGCAAAAATGAGGCTAGTTAGATTTGGTAATCTGAAATCAAACACAACTATTATAAGATATATATATATATATATATATATATGTAGATAAAGACAAAGCTGAGACTGCGGGGTTTCTACAGTTTTACCGAACGCATTATGAAAGCGTCCGCTGATGTAATATGTAATAAGTCCAGAAGGAGTTGGTGCCTTGGTACCGAAAGTCACAAGTCCTCATGTGAGGGAGACTAGACATTCACGAAATATGAATATGAGGTTAGATATGAATATCTTCTGTCCCATTTTCTTGTAAGAATGCAGAACAACAAGAGTAATATACACGTGTATCTCAACTTTGTGTTACCATAATATGCAAATCATTCAGTGTTGGTTGACCATGGCATCATTATTCATTGCCATGCCTCATGCTTCCTGTTAGAAAAATGTTAAAAACAGTTTTATTGTTTGCATAATACATTATTTGTATTAAATTTGAAACAGTAATTTATATTTATATTTATATATTTTTATTTTATGTTGAAGTATGCAACATTTTGATACCCACTTACATTTATATAAATACAATGTTGTCCTAATATTATCTAGAACTGTTGTATAAAAAGCATTTTTCTTAGTGCACTCCTCCAACCTCTGTGTAGGTGACGAAAATATAAATATAAGGTTCAATTGATCTCTATATGTGATGGCAATGATTTTGAATTTAGCCTCGATATGTGAAATTTTTTAAAATTAAACTCTCTATATATATAATTATTTTTAATTTACTTTTGTTATTTATTGATGTTATAACACCGTTTGTTAGAGTTAATGTACAGGGGCTAAATTGAAAATGATTGTCACATGTAGGGATCAAATTCAATTTTTTCCATATTTAATCTCTATATGTGACAATCATTTTCAATTTCATCCTTAAATTTGACAATCATTTTAAATTTGATCCCTATCATGTGACGATGTTAAACACCAATAAATGACAATGACCAAATTAAAAATAATTGTACATAAATCACCAAAAAAAATTGTATATATAGGAATTGATTTTAATTTTTTTACGTATAAGGACCAAATTCAAAATCAGTGTTACTTATAAGGATCAAATTATTAGTTTAACATAAATATAATATAGCATTGTGTTTGGATGCCGAGTAGGGGTAGAAAATAGTCACATGGGTTATAGTAAACAAGGTTAAGATTTAGATTTTTGAAAAAATCTATTTAACTTATTTATTTAATATTTATTCATATAATTTTGAATTTGTAATCATCTACCTAACTTATTTTTATTGCTTTATTCTCATTATTTAATGATTTTTATTATGTAAATTGATTTGAATAAAGAATAATATAATCTAGAAGATTTTGAACAAAATCAAGAGATCTTGAACATAAAGTTTTAAAAGAGATTCTATCCAAATCTTTAAATTTTAGTTAAATCCAAATTAATCTTATAAGAAAATGTTAAAATGAAGGGAGTTAAAATCTAATTAGTAAACAAAGTGACGTATGATTGGCTAAGAAGAATCCATATGAAGGAGAAATCAAAGATTTGATATCACCATAAAAGAGATAGCATGCAACGACAGAAGCGGAAGCTCTAAGGATCAAGGATTTCTTCCACTTGTTAAAGGGTTTTTTTTTTATACCTCTCTCTCTCATCTCTTTCATTCTTCAATCTGTATGGATGTAATTATGAGTTTTTTTTCATAGATTTTACTTCTCATTTCCATATGCATAGCTAAATCCATAGTTAAGACTGTGGTGGAAATTGTATTTTGATTGTTGATTTTCGCAGTTTCAATATAATTTATCTTTTTCTCTATAAGGGTTTGTCTTATTATGTCAATTCCATCATTTCCATGTTGAGCATTCATCACCTTTAGCATGATTTAGTTGATTGATGATCGTCCGTAATTAAATAGAAGAACTATAAGACAAATTGGACTGGAATTGTTGAATGACCAAACTACGATTCATTACTTTCAATTGATCATTGAATTTACAAACATCTTTATTTTTAATGGTTTTCTTAATTGATTCCTTAAATGACTAAATAAGGAGTAAAGATCCTCTCCATTTCTCAAAAGAAAAGAAATGAAATAGTTTTGGGTGTATAAAACACATAAAAGCCTATTAAATGTCACCTATTTTAAAAATGTATGTTTTTATACACCCAAAACTGTAGTAATGGAGTCCTCCATTTCTTTTGTGAAATGGAGAGGATCTCAACTCCTAAATAAGGAGTTTAGGGAATATATTATTAGTAACTTCATGACCATCCATTACTAGTAGAATTAGTAGAGGTGACTGGCTTATTGAAGAAACTCACTTAATTAGAGAGAATTAGGAAATTAATTAACTGAATGCACATAAGTGAAACCAAGTCGTATCAATGCTTATTCATTATTAGGGATGGCAATCGCATTACAAGAAACATGTTGTTTAGCTACCGAATTAGCTACCGAATGGAGTTGGTAACTAAAGTGCTGCTAGCTAATCGCTTTAGCTATCGAATTTCACTACGGTCGCCAATAGCTACGGAAAATTTTGGTAGCTAAATATAAATATTGTGGTCGCTGAAATGGTCTCGTAAACACTCTCAGTTACCAATTTAGCGACCGAATTGGCGACGAAAATATTCGGTAGCTAAATATATATTTTGGTTTAGCTACCGAATTTCGGTAGCTAAATTTTAAATTTTGTTTCGCTTGCTATTTGTAGATTTTATTTAGCTACCGACTCCTATTCGGTAGCTAAATATAATTTTTTTTTTTTGCAAAAAATACCAAACTTTTACCAAAATTACCATCCTGTTTAATCATATAAAACATAGATAAATTGCAACTCAACTCAAACAACAATATAAATCCACCATATATATAAACATCTAATACAATATCCAATATCCAAATAGAAACAACACATGTAGTACAATAGTGGTAGTAACAAAATGTAACATATATAATATCAATGTGCTGGGAGGGTGGGGGAATCCAGCCATCATCGTCCTCATCATCGGCACCTGGATCAACATGCGAATCATCTTGTGGAACGGCACTAGAGGAGCCGGGCCTATATCCCAAGTGCTGGAACAACGCGTACATCTCTCTTTGTGTCTGATCCATCGTCCTCTCCAAGTGGTTTATCTTGTTGTCCTTCTCTACCAGCTCAGCATTGAGATTGGCGATAACCTCTCGTACGTCGGGGGTAGGGCCAGGATCGGATTGAGTATGTGATGTCGATGAGGTCAAGTACTCATCCCCATCCGACCCAACCCATACACAACACCCTTCTTGTTTTTACCACCCACCACCTCCAAGAAAATGGCGTTGTCAGATGCAGCAGAATGCTCTTGTCCCTGACCGGCGGCCTCACCCAATCTTTCATGAAACTTATCCTGCATAATAAATCACATTAGAATTTTTAAATATTAAAAATAATAAAATATATAATCACGCAATACCAGACACAAACACACTTAGATAAATACATATGCGGTTCAGTCATGAGAATATAGCTTAGGAAATCCACCATTTCAATGCAACGCATTCAATAAACAAATACTGCAGGCAGCGATTTTATTTTAAAAGTTTAACAATAATAGAACATAAAATTCGACCTAATCACATTATTCGACCTAATCACATTTGTTCCAAAGATTCAGGAACACTAATAGTATTGTTTTTACAAAGGATATGCCTTTACATACACTTGTCATTTACCCATTTAAAACCCACAACGACAAAGCAATTTAGAACACACAACAAAGGTCCCTCACATATTCTTATAACTACTTCCAAAAACTCCCACATTTTATATAATTTATTTCTTAACTTGCATAATCCTTTATATCTAACCAAAATCAAACTCCATAATGGTCATGGATCACCAACAGCAGAAATCTTTACCCTCCATTGCGTTCCCTTTATTTATTTTAAACAACCAAAGGGAAGGAAAATCACCTTTTAGCTCCCCATATCCTTTCCCATTTTCTTTCCAAAATATAAATGAGTTGAGTTTAATTTTTTTTGTTTTTATCTTTATCTGTCCTTTCTTACATATGGGATTTCTTGAACTCTTGTTACAGTCTTTCATTCCAAAAACACTAGAGGATGTTAACAATGCTGAGGAGGATGTACAACGGATAACAAGTGGGAAAGACACTGGAGATTTATACTATCAGACCATTACTGGCCTGAAAGATGCTCTGTCAAGAGCACAATCTTCATTGCAAAATGACCAGCAACAGCAGAAATCAAATCCTAAAGAAAATTCACCAATCATTTCTGATGGCAAGCCTAGCCTTCTAGAGGGTATTGTTGAGTCTCAATTTGATGAGGATGAAGATAACGGCAGTGATTCTGAAGAGGATTCATATTCTGAAAGTGAAGCAGAGGCTCCTGAGGATAAGAAAGCAGCTAGAAAAGAGAATAAGAAGAAGGTGAAAGAAGAGAAGAGAGAGGCACGTAAACATACAAGTCCCCAAGGCTGTCAAGAAAAGAAAGAAGAAGATGGCCAAAGCCCGTAAGACCCGATAGGCAGTAGCTTTTTTAATGGCTATGACTATGGAGCTGCCCTGGCAAGTTTACAACTTAGATAGAAGTTACTGCTCCAGATATAAAAAAGAGCAGTGTTGTTCGGTCATACAATCTATACGGAGAGGTTAGAAAGCAATATGACAACATAGTCACCGGCCCATGGTTTTTCTAACTATATCGCTCGCACACTTTCTGTAGTATATGTCTACATTACCTGCTTTTTGTTACTTACATTGGCTAGTCCTTTGTTTACTATTTAGAAGCCTTTCCACTTTCCAGTGGCCTAACTGCTAGAGGAAAATAACTGAGCAACGGCAGTGTAACCCACAGGCCACAACATAGGCAACGTGAATGACATAGAACAAACTGAACAACGCAGCTCGAACACGTAATACAAGGGATGCAGTTACAAGAAGAAAAAAAAGAGACAGAGATTTGTTTTTCAAGAGCATAAGTTTCTTAAATTTAAAATTTTCCATTTGTCAAAGCCAAATAAAAAAAATCTATAACATCCATTAGAAACAAGGCACTTACAATGGAAATAGATTTCCTAAAATCAAAAAAGCACGCTTTCACGCATTCTTTAAGTGTGCATCATTGGATCAATCTTAGATTTTTCAAATACTCTCAATGACTAATCCAACGGTGTACATTTAGTGAATGATGAATGCGTGCTTTTTTGACTTCAGGGAATCCGGATCCACTTACAATATAGCATCCTATAATTTACAGTAAAAAAAAAGAATATTTAGGACAAGGAAAAAATTAAGCATAAAATAGACAAAAGTTTGATACTATGTAAAACTCTCTAATTAAAGAGCTAAGCAAAACTCAAAAATTAGAATTTACGGACTCTATCACTATTATTCCCCCACTCCCCGTCCCCGTCACTAATTTTTCCCCCATCCCCGTCCTCGTTTCCCGCCACGAGGAGTTTTTCTCCCCCATCCCCATTCTCCATGGATCCAGCAGATCCCCGTGAGGAGTTTGGGGACTCGAAAAATTCATAAAAAAATAGTAATAGGTAACTAACTAAAATCCAATAAAATATAAAATCACTAAAAATCTTAAATATTTAAAGTTAAAGCAATCTCCAAGACATTGTAACAAGTTCAACCTTAAATAGTACACATATATGTTTAATATTTTATTTATTTAATAAAATAACATATATTTAAAATTAGTCAAATATATCTACAATATATATACATATATTTTTAAGAATATTCTAATAATATTTTCGGGGACGGGGAGCATATTCCTCATCCCCATCCCCAAAGTGCCTTCGTGGGGATTTTCTCCCCCATCCCCACCCCCGCAGGGATCCCCACGCACGAGTACAAATTGACATCCCTATCCATTATAGATCTTCCCTTGTGTGTTTGAATAGGACATTGTTTTGCCTTTCTTTATTGCTTTTTTTAATTTATTCTTCAACTAAACAAGTATATAAACATCAGAAATATTTATTTAACAAAAACAACACTTATTTTGTGAAAAAAATCTAAACAAACAAGCCTATAATCAAAAATAAAAAATTATATAAATATAACGTAACGTAAATATCCTCCGCGAATTCATCATATAATACGTTCGTCCATATAATAATAATGGCATTTTCAAATAATAAATTCATCCCAATTTATTTAATGTTGTCATTAAATTTTATTTTATTTTTCTCGAATAATTTGTGTACATGACAATAAATGTAATGGTTTGTTAATCTTGCTCATTGATTGTTACGTTTACTTGGCCTGTACAAAAGTCATTTTCTAAGTTTTAAAAGAAGGATTTTGAAGGGAGAATTAATTGACAACTTTCATCTCATAACTACATATGGGAATGAGATTAGTAAATAGAGAACTCAACTAACGAGTTAATGAGATGGGATGGACCCAAGTCACCCAACCATCATAATTCATATTAGACGGGGATTTTTCTTTTCAATTTTTTTTTATCAAAGAGAAAAGAAAAGAAAGACAAAAATAAGTACTAATAACTCTTATAATACCACAAGCGTCAGCAAGAACCACGGAAAGAGGCTGCGAAGGACATTGTTCCCAAGATGATCCGAGGATGAGCCAAATTTAGCTAGCCAATTTGCGCATTCATTTCCTTCCCTCAAAGTGTGAGAGAAACTCAACACGTAAGGGAAATCCAAGAATCTGCGAATGTGGTCCACAAGAGGAGCATAAGGATGGAAGGATTGAACTCCTTGAGAAATCATGTCAAGAGCTATCTTTGAATCTTGATTCACAAATCATAGCATGGAAACCAGCATTCCAAGGCTACATCCAGGCCTCTAGATATTGCCTGCAGTTCGGCCTTCGGGTTGGTATCAAAACCACAAAAACTAGAAAATCCCATAATCCATTCTCCATAACCATTCCTGATTAAACCTCCAAAGCCAGCTTTACCAGGACTCGCAAAAGAACTACCATCAACATTCAGTTTAACAAAATTCCCTGATGGAGAAGACCAAACAACTATTCTCTCTGATTTCTTAGCCGCGGGAGGGCCAAAAGCATTAAAAATGACCTCTGCCAACAAGTAGATCTAATTAAGAGTGAACCAAATTCCCCAATTGACCTCCTTGAAAACAAGGGCATTCCTAGCCTTCCATGTAAGCCAACAAGTTACCACAAAACTAGTGCAATCAAAACCAGCAACATTAAGCATTAGCCAATCTCTTAACTCCAAGGAAAATGAGTTAGATTGCTGAGAAAATTGCATATGCTCCCAGGCCTTCTTTGCTTCAATACAATCTCTCAAAGTATGAATAATAGACTCAGAACCAGAACCACGTCTAGGACAAGAAGAATTAGAGGAAACATGATGGAGAGATTTGAAGAGGTTAGAGCAATCATGCCAAATAAGCCAGAGGACGAATTTAATGTTTTCAAGTAATTTCAACTTCCAAATACCAAACCAATGACCTATAGTATCCTCATAATTTGTCCTTAATGAGCCATCTATATGCATCTCTAGCAGAGTAACAACCTGAGGTAGAAGCACCCCAAATCACCACATCTTCAGTCA
Organism: Ammopiptanthus mongolicus; assembly: GCA_039655645.1. Lineage (NCBI taxonomy): Eukaryota > Viridiplantae > Streptophyta > Magnoliopsida > Fabales > Fabaceae > Ammopiptanthus > Ammopiptanthus mongolicus. Next base: position 107,840,802 of record CM077344.1, on the reverse strand, counting down.
AGCCATCAACCAAATAACTCATAATTTTCGAACGAATCTCCATGGGCAGAGAAGTGGCCAGAGCCTCAAAATTCCAAGCACCATTGTAGAAAATGTCCTTCACTTGCAATTGAGTATCTTGAATTTCAACGTAAAGGACTAAATGACACAAATAATCATCTTCCAACCATTTGTCATACCAAACAAAAGCATCACCCTAACCAAATCTAACTCTAAAACCTGACTTGATAACAACATTAGACTTCAAAACTGATTTCCAAATATTGAAGGCACCGGGATAAGATTGAGCACGAAGAATATGCATACCTTTTAGATATTTGGCAGAAAGCAATTGTACCCAAACCTTGTCTTGATTATGCATTATGTCCCAAGCATGTTTACCTAAAAGTGATACATTTGATTCCTTTGCAATATGAATACCAAGACCACCTCTAAGTTTAGGTTGAGTTAGCTTCTTCCAATTCACCCAATGGCAAACAAGGGACGAAAAAAAGTAATTTAGCCGGAACTTAATGGTGAAACTTAATGGAAATGACCAACTTGCTTGACGTTTGGCAAGTAAGGGACCAACTTGAACATTTTTAAAATAGAGGGACCAAGTTGAATAAACTAAACAAATAAGGGACCAAAAGAGTAATTTAGCCAAAATTTTATGGCATCATTCGATCATTGGCTAATAGGATAAGAAGAATTTTAAATCTTGCTAAGCAATCTTTCTACTTTCTTTTTGGGTTGAAACTAGGGTATCCCTGCGTGCAACAACAGAGATTAATCCGTCAAGTAAATTGAAGTCCTATAAGGGGGTTGCCCTCTCCTAACAGATGTTTTTCCATACACACTATCAGGGAACGAATCCTTGATCACATGCTTCAGGGACACGAGTACCTACCACACGTGTCACACCATGTTGGTTAAGCAATTTTTCTATTTATTAAGTAAAGAAAATATTGAATGATTTTATATTTCACAAAACATTAAATACATTACTTTTTCATTTAATATTTTTTTTATGGAAAATGTTATGGTACTGGCTAAGAATTTAATAGAAGAAAGTTTTCTTTGGAAATTTGTTCATTTAGTATTTTGAGAAGGGATATTCTTAATTTTCCAATGAAAATGTGGTTTTGTTACATTCCTTAACTAGTGTCAACATTGATTATCATGACTCTTTCTTTATCGAGAAATGCGTTAGCAATACACTTTTTAACATATTCTCTTCAACACACTTTTTATTATTGGGTAGATTTCCTGTGAAACCTACTAAATCACATGGGCTCACTCTTTATTCAATGAGTCCACATGAAATCCATCAAATAATAAAGAGTGTGTTAAAGGGAGCGTGATAAAAAATATGTTGTTCATATTGTTTTTCTTTGTGGAGAATGCTAATGAGTGCCTTAAGTTAAGGAATAAAGGAAAAAAATGCATTGGGAATTGATGTATTTAATATTTGAATAAGTGATATCCTTAATTTTTCAATAAAAACTTACTTTTTTGGATGCCTTAACCTATGCCCCTAAAGCACTCGTTAGCATGACTGTTTCTTTATTTAACAGTGAAAGGAATTAGTGGGATGATTTTGTAGAATGATATAATAAACCTCAGTAATCAAGATATAGTTTAACTTTTGATAAGTACTATAATAACACATTCTTTTTATATCTTATTTTCAACGATTTTTTTTTTACTAGATAGATTTCACGTGAGACTCACTAAATCACATGAGTTCACTTTTTATTTAGTGGATCCCACATGAATTAAGATTATTTTTAACTTTTTTTAGATAATTATTATAGTCAAACATATGTTTAAATAAATATATGATAATGTAAAAAATTAAGTTAGCCTCGATCAAAATTATATTTATTTGTCCCCTAGAGTTAACTCAGTTGGTTAAGCTGCGAGACATGAATTGTGAGTGCGCGGGCCCACAATGCGCTTCGTCGCTTAGATTACAAGTAAATCTCCAAATTAATCCCTAAAATATGTAATCTCAAATTTAGTTTATGAAAAATAAAAAATTCTAATTCCATTCTTAATAATCTCATGCCATTTACAATATTTTTCATAACAATTAAGTGTTACTTAAATTTGTTCTAAAATATATTTTAATCATATATAATCCTTAAGAATTAATTTAAAATTTTCATTTCTTGTCCCCTTAAATCAGTTCAGATAGTTAAGCTACAAGACATGAATTGTGAATGTATGTGTTCAACCCTCGCAATGCGCTCCGCTCCTTTGTTTTTCCTTTCTCTCCTATCCTCTTTCCCATGTAAGGTCTCTTATGAGCCTCCTTGGACAAAAAAAAAATTATTTCTCAAAAATTAAAAATAAAAGATATGTATTTTTTTCTCAAAATAAATTTAGGTATTTATTATTTGGAGAATACTAACTAGTGCCCTTGTAGAACTAATTAAGGAATCAAAAGTGGAAAGCTTGTATTGAAAGATGATGTTTTTAATATATTGAAAAGTATTACACTTAGTTTTTCAATACATTATTTCATTTTGTTGATTCATTAACTAGTATCCTAAGAACATCTCCAATGGTACAATTAATATATTGGAGTTGTTTAAGTCTTATTTTTATGGGTCCTATCATGCCATCTTACAATTTTTTTATTTTACAATATTTTAAGCAACTCTACATTTCAATGATATAACTCTCAAAAGTTCATCAAATGAGCCTCATAAGTTACCTCATATGTTTATTAACAGTTATGTTTCTTTTTCAAATGTCGAAGGAAGGCCTATATTATTCTCTTTTTCTCCCTGATCGGTGATTTTTATATAAGGACCGGTTGGGCAACGATGCTTATATGTTGCCTTGATACGAGCTTGCTTCAATAATACAACTTAACCAAATCATGTCCTTAATTTTAGTAACTAGCTACTAGCTAAGCAAGTAAAAAAAAACATACACACTAGCTACTATTACAGCCGGTATCACGTGCGGGTGTAGTATTGCCGCCAGTCCACGGTAGTCATTAATTTGGTTAAAGGTTTAAATAAAAAGTGTAAGTTCGTCCACAATGTCTGCAATTCAGAGTTGCAACTCTCTCTCTCTTCAAAGGGTTTCATTCCCCTTAAAAATCTAATCTTTACGTTAGGGTTTCGAAATCCCAGACACAAACCACGCACTGTTGCCTCCGATCGCCAATTATCGAGCTTAGCAATTGGTTGCCCTCCTCCATTTTGACGGGTTTCACTCCATTTCCGAGCCCAGATTCATCAGTGATAAGCTCTCATGCACCGTAATTATGTATGGTTTTGCAACAGATATTACAAGTTTTGACTTAGAATGCGTTTGTTTTTAAATTAGAAGTACATGGTCGCCTCTGCATGTGCTGGGCTGGGGCAACAAATCATAAAGGAAAATTTTATATTTTTTTGAATGGGCATAAAAGAAGTACATGGTCGCCTCTGTCAGTTTTTTTAGGTTACTTGGTCATCCCAGTAATCATTAATTAGTCAATAATAGTTCACATTCATATTCATGATTTGTGTGTTTTAGTTTGTGAATTGATCATTTATTTATGTGTGAAGTAAGTTTCCAATTTTCTGAGTTAAACTGAGTGCAACATGTGCTTCTTAATTAAGTATGCTGAATTATGGAATTTGGTTCTGATTTCAGTGAAGGAGAGTGATGTGCTGAGTTATGGCACTTAAAGTTCCAGCTCATAAAGCTGCTGAGATTGCGATTGGTTCCATCGGGCGTGGTTATGATATATCTACTGATCTAAGGCTTAAGTATTGCAAAGGAGATTCAATAAATTCACGTTTAATTGAGATAGATGAAGATGATGGCAGAGACCTGGTTTTACCTGGTGGAGTTTCAATACCAAATGTATCCAAATCAATAAAATGTGATAAAGGGGAACGCACTAGGTTTAGGTCGGATGTTCTGTCTTTTCAACATGTAAGTTTTCCTATTTTTCTTCAAGAGGTAAATTCATTCATAATTAGATATAGATTATGAGTATAAGTTTACCTATTTCCTTTCGTTTCTTAGTGCTTTGCTTGTTACCTGTTATTGGAAAACACTTTTCCTTCTTTGCTAGATAGTGGATGGATCGAATAGATACATTAACAACCTAATTAACTAACTATCATGGAAATTTAGTTTTGAATAAACTGAAACGTAGGAAGGCCATTACTTTAGCCTCAAAACTTTGCTGTAATGTGCCCAAATACCTGATCTACGATAAAGGAAAACATCTCAGCCCATTGGAAAGAATCCTTCCCCCTCATTTCTTGTATTTTGTTATGTTTTAACATGTAAGTCTCACTCTCCATTTGGTCACTTGGAGATAAATTTGTAGTCAGAATTATGTGTTTTTGCTTTAAAACTTAACGGCCAACACCAATGAGGATTGACTCAACTGGTAGGATTGAGCGGCGACGACTCAACGGTCTCGGGTTCAATTACTTCTGGTGGTCCTTCATTTAGCTCTCACTGTCGCTTGCCACCTTGGAATGGGTCAACCTCCCCCCTCTAATCTTTTCCTCATTATATAAGAAGTAACTCAGTGGCCAAGTCATCTTAGAATTATGAATTTGTTAGGTTTCTAAAGGTTGTTGGATTATATTTCTAAATACTTTTAAAGGAGCAGAACACAACATTTCTTTTATTTATATTTTGCAATTTAACAGTAGTGATAAGATCTCTTGTTGTTAACAATTTAAGTTTTAGGCAAAGCATGCATATTCCCCCTCTCACTGGCTGTTTGCTTCTGTTTCCAGATGTCAGAGCAGTTCAATCAGGAATTATCTTTGACTGGTAAAATCCCCTCAGGCCTTTTCAATGCAATGTTTGAATTTTCTGGGAGTTGGCAGAAAGATGCAGCCCATACCAAGACCCTTGCTTTTGATGGAGTGTTAATTACACTTTATACTGTTGCATTAGAGAAGTCTCAGATGGTACTCTGTGATCATGTTAAAAAAGCTGTACCATCATCATGGGACCCACCTGCATTAGCAAGGTGAAACATTAAGCAAGCTTTGTTAACGTATTCTTGATCAAATGGTGAAAGTACTTTCAATTTCCATGTCAAGTTAAATATTATTACTCTCTGAATTATAATTTTGACATCTTGGTCAATTCTTGGAATTATGGGTACCTGCTCTAATGTTTGGCTTCTTGATGATTTGAGGTTCGATGGGCCTTTGGCTCTCCTTATATAATGATTCATTATATCTAAGATAAAAAGGAATTTAATGATAATTGAATGATAAAAAGAAATTGTTGGGAGGGCCTCTTAGTTACAACAGTGCCCAAGAGTTAGTCTGTTAGCAATACCTATGGGGATATCTGGTCAAAGACCAAAAAAATCCTTAAGAACTCAGTAGGGGTTTCCCCAATATTAACTATTGTTTTATGCTCTGGGATTTATATATTTGTTTCTTGTATTCACCACTATATGTTATGCACACGTGGTAGAAAATTTCTGATAATGATGGTGTGAATGAGCTTAATGACTTGAGTTTCATCTTTAGCCGAGTAGATGGTTATAATAACTGATTTATGTCAGTGCATGGTTAAATCTATCTGATTGTTTCTCCAGTGAGATCTGACTTCATGAAGCTAGCATATTTTTTGTTCTTGGAGTTAAACTCGCTTTTCCTTGCTTATCAACAACCTCTTATAATGCGGGCTTCTAAATAATAGTTGTATTTAGGCTGGGGCATTCTTGATGTATGGCAATTATTTGCCAATTTTATTTTACTAGAACTTGTTTTTTATGGCATGTGTTTGTTCTCTGGTTTCTGTGGTTTATTTGCATTTGAATTGAGAATATATAACTTCATAAATGGTTGTAATCAAATTAGGACTGATTTGGATGATGGATCTGTAATCTTCTCTTCATTTAGTTTTGTAGTTTCAAATGCTTGTTTGCATTGGCTGAATGCACAAATTATGCTGGGACTAACTAGAGGGTGCAGCTTAAACTGACTTTCCTAAAATTTATTTAAGTCTATGAGGATAATTCTCCTCGTGTATCTTTTAACTATATATTTTGATTTGACACCCTGGCTAACTATTGCTATTCACAATTATCCCAGGTTTATTGAGACATTTGGCACCCATATAATTGTTGGTATGAAAATGGGAGGAAAGGATGTAATATATTTGAAGCAGCAGCACTCATCAACTCTCCAACCTGCTGATGTTCAGAAAAGATTGAAAGAGATGGCAGATAGGAGGTTTCTGGATGCCAATGGCCAATATAGCATTGCTTCTGACCAAGTTTTCCCAAATGATAAGGTTTGTGAAAAACTTCAATCTGCTTTTCCTTTTCATGGTTGATTAAATTTAAAACCAGAATATTGAAAATCATTGTTATGTATCTCTCTTTAACCTTTTTGTCTCTGATTTTAGCAGTAGCTTAGCTCTTTTTCACGTCACAAACACAATTATACAGGTAATAACTAAAAAGAGGAAAAAAAAAAAAAAATACACGACTGCGTATATAACCTTTAGTTCTATATGAATTTCTATACATTCATTGTTAATAATTATAATCTCATTTTTCAGAAAGTACTCTTCATGAAAGGATTAAAAATAAATGCGGCAACTTCATATGATGCCAGTTTTTCCACATTATTTTTATGTCCCGAAGAGACTTCATCTAGGGGGTCAGATTTGTTTGAGACTCTGAGCCATGTGTAGGTCATTTGTTACAAATTAGAGGCTCAGTTTTTTTTGGAAGAAGCATTTGAGGCATAGATCCCAAGAAAATGTGTGGTGTAAATTGATGTGTAAGAGGAAATGCTGGGATTTTTTAGCCCTGGGACTGATCATTGTTCATCCCACTGTGCATATAGTGCTATTTTATGAAAACATCAGAATGTGGTTTCTAAAGAGCGATGGCTCAGAGATTTGATTTTCACTATATTGTGCTTCAATATGTCATGGATTTAACATGGGTTCCTGCCCCCACTTCTGTACATATGATTGTGAAACAATGTTAATAAAAGGAAAATATACTTGCACAAACTATGTGAAGTATGTGCACAATCTAGACCATCAGAAAAAGTTACTGTGGGACCAGTGTGTTATCCAATGGCTTACATGGGAGTACACAAGGAGTGTGTGAGTTCAAGTTTGTGCAAGTCGGGTTACTCAAAGAAATTTTTATTTAATTGCAAGGTCTGTGAATTGTAATCATTGTGTCAAACTAATACATCTCAAATGATAATCAGTAACGTTAACTCATGTCAACTCTCATTTGATTGGAGATATCTAATCAATTTTGCTTCCCTTCAGTTTGGAATCAGGGAGCAGAGGCTAACATTTGCTAATATTAGTCCATCAAGTTCTTATTCACATAAAGAGGTGATCTTAGAACATTAACCTTGAAAATATTTTAATAGTTATATTTATATAAGCACTGTCCTTAAATTATTTTTTATTGCAGGATATTGTATGCATTTTCAAGAGGAGGGGTGGAAGTGATAACAAAAGCCTCTCCCACAATGAGTGGTTGCAGACTGTTCAGTTGGAGCCTGATGTAATCTCAATGTCCTTTATTCCAATTACATCTCTATTGAATGGAGTGCCAGGGAGTGGATTCTTGAGCCATGCCATAAACCTTTATTTACGATGTAAGCAAAACTGGTACTTCTATCTGCATATTCATATTTGATTCTAATCTATGTGCATAACATTACTATATGCATTTGGATTGTAAAAGTTGCCCATGATGTCTTAGACCAAGCTGTTTTATCAGGTACAAACTTTTAGCCGAAGAAAGAACACAATAAAGGACACTCATTAGTAGAATAGAAATCAAATGTTAGTGTGATTCATAGATATTGTGGCATTGCCCCAGGCCTGGATTGTTGGCAGCTTCAACATAAATTCCCATGGATCACCTCTTATTATTTATTTGTCTTCATTTTTGGTTATGCATAAAATTATATTAACTAGTTTAAAATGCTTCATCACTCTGCATTGATTCGTACAGATAAACCACCAATTGAAGAGCTCCACCAGTTCTTGGAATTTCAGCTACCGAGGCAGTGGGCACCTGTATTCAGTGAACTTCCTCTTGGTCCACAACGAAAGCAACGGAGCTCTGCATCTTTACAGTTTAGCTTCATGGGGCCCAAGCTTTATGTGAACACCACACAGGTAAATGTTTGTACTTCTTGGTCCTGGACATCTAGTTATTCATTGGGCGGATCATAAGAAATTATGTTAATGTCCTTTGGTTGGTTATATACCATGAAGTGCAAACAAGGACATTGGGACACACCAAAATCTAAGATTTGTAGGACACACACAGACGCCCGCGTGTATTGGAAATTTTAGTAATATGAAACTCTAGGGAAAAGATTCAGCATTCATAATATGATAGCAATATCTTAATAAATGTCATACGTGTTAGTATTTGCTACTTTAATAAGTCCCTCCCGAAAAACGTGCAGCATCATTTCTATTGACATTTTCCCAAGATTCTCCGACACCAACTTGTCCTAATCTATGAAGCACAGACATGGATACTGGACACGACACAAAGACGCAGGCAATGACTCCAAAATATAGGACACCGCAACATATATATATATATATATATATATATATATATATATATATATATATATATGTATATAGTTGATATTTATGTAAATAATATATTCTGATTATAGGAATATTAGGTAATTAGGATAGCCAGATATTATGCTATTATGTAATAATTGTAATTATTACCTTAATTGTATGTTGATTTGTTCAGAGCACTATATAATAGAGTCTTCTCTGTGTAGTTGAAACACACGGGTTAAACATGTGTTAGGCCCAGCCCAATTAGGAAAATTAGGATTAATTGTATAGTTAGTTAGTGAGTTAGTTAGAGGTTTCAACTGTATAAATAGGGGAAGAGAGAAGGGAAGGAGGAAAAAATTATACATTGTGAGAATTAAGCATAGGCTTGATTGTGAAAGGGGAAACCCTTTGGGAAGGGGAAACCCTTGGAGGAGAATTACTCTCCTATTGTTCATTTCTTGTTCATTCATTCAATAAAGATTCATTCTTTCCTTTTCTTTTCCTGTTCTTTTCTTCAATATTCAGTCCATTGTTTTTAGGTTCCTAACAAATTGGTCCGACCTGCCGGATCATCGAGAAGAGAGCCAGTGCTTCTGGGCCGCTTTCGCGATGGATAATAGAGTGGGTGTTCTGGAGAACAAGATGGCAGCACTGGTGCATGATGTGGGTGTCATTAAGAGGATACTTATGGAACTGAAAAACAAGGGGCCATCTAAGATCGAGGTCGAAGAACCCAAGGTTGGCAGCAAGAAAGAATCTGATTCTTGCAGCAAGAAAGAACCCAGTGTTTGGGTAGAGGAGGTTGTATCGCCCAAACCGCAGATGGAGAAGGTGCTGGCAGACCCAGAGAGGAAACCACAACCCGTTAAAAAGGCCGAACCAAAGGCTGACCTAGAGGTGGAAGATCAAGAAGGAGTTGTCGCAATGGTCTACGATTCACAGAATTCAATTCTTGTTGAGATGTGCTTGGAAAAGGATCAACAGAAATCACGGCTTCACCCGCCGGACCCAGATTCGGCCATGGAGGTGGGTGAAATCCAAAAACCCCCGCCTAAACCACCGAACCCATATACGTCCATGGAGGTGGGTGGGGAGGCGATGACGAGCTCACAAACGGAAGCCAGTGGTTCATTCACAGTTGAGCCGCCATGGGTCTGCATCAAAGAACCACTGATTGCAATTGCTATGAAGAGAAAGAGACGTTTGGGAGAAGTCTGGCCAGACTCCCCGCCGCGGCCACCACCAAAGCCACCGAACTTGCCGCCTACGAAACCGTCTGAGTCGCCGCCGTCGGGTCTGAATAGTCTCACGACAGCCGACGAGATACACATCACGGAGAAGGGAGCAGAGATGTTGGTTGTGATTCCCCAAGCCAGAGGCACCGTTCTTGAGAAGAATGGCACAAGGGCGAAGATGGAATTACGAAAATTAGGTCAGATGTTTGACCTAAGGGGCCAGGCCCATACTAGGCTCAGTTATGGGTCACATGAGGAAGGAGAGATGAATTTGTTGGAACGAATGGGCCAAGCCCAAGTCTATGAGCAAACCAGCAGCAATCTGAAAATGGGAAAGGATTCCTATTTGATGCTCAAGCAAACTGAAGTCTCTCCTAGCAGCAGAAGGCAATCAAAAGAGCTTCCAACCTTGAGGACAAGGTTGTTTTTGGGGAGGGCAGTATTGTTAGGCCCAGCCCAATTAGGAAAATTAGGATTAATTGTATAGTTAGTTAGTGAGTTAGTTAGAGGTTTCAACTGTATAAATAGGGGAAGAGAGAAGGGAAGGAGGAAAAAATTATACATTGTGAGAATTAAGCATAGGCTTGATTGTGAAAGGGGAAACCCTTTGGGAAGGGGAAACCCTTGGAGGAGAATTACTCTCCTATTGTTCATTTCTTGTTCATTCATTCAATAAAGATTCATTCTTTCCTTTTCTTTTCCTGTTCTTTTCTTCAATATTCAGTCCATTGTTTTTAGGTTCCTAACAACATGTCTCTTGTTTCTCCCTTATTTCAACATTGGTATCTAGAGCCTAACAAGAGGCAACCCTAATTCGTGCCTACCTGGTGGACCTACTGCCCATCAGTGAAATTTTTTTTCTGAAAAACCGTGTCCTCTTTCCGGCCGACGACCCCACCGTTGGAATCGCCGGTGGTCGATCTGTGCAATCATCCAAACCTCGCTTCCAACCGCCACCGGATGCGCCGCCACTCGTCGGTCGCGTCTCTGCACACGCGCCGTCTTCTCCGTCGCCGTTTAGTGTGCAGAACTCGTCTCTCTCTCTCTTATACCTGCATCTGGGCTTTGTTTGTCCTTTAGGCCTTACGGTGCCTCCTTCCTTGCAATTTACTCTCAGTTACTTGTGGTTTCAGTTTTTTGGTGTTGTTTTACTGATCAATGGCTCATTCTGGACTCTCGGATATTCATAAGGACTCCTCAAAGGCGGACGCTTCTGTTTTCACCAGTTATGTTAGTGCCCCTCCTTGCACTGACAAATTGGATGGAAGCAACTACGACACTTGGGCATCTGATATTAAGCTCTGGCTGAATGGCCAATATTATGTCGACCATTTGACCAAGAAAACTGACGACATAGCCGCTGCTGACCGCCCTTGGTGAAAAAAGGTTGATGCTCAGTTGTGTAGCATTATCAAATCCACTATTCAGACTTCTCTGAAACAGATCTTTCATGCCCATCTCACCTGTGAGTCCGTTTGGGAGCAAGCCAAGGTTCTTTACACCAATGACACACATCTCTATGGAGTTTGCCAGAATCTCATGAATGTCATTGCTCCTCGCCAGCTTGATGGTCCTATTTCTGCTTATTGGGGAAAGGTTCATGGTATCTTACATGATTTCAATGAACTTTTGCCACCAGCTAACACTCCAGCCAAGGAACTTGAGCAGCGCAGTAGCTTCTTCATGTTGTTGGCCTTGTACGGTTTGCCTACAGAGTACTCTACCATCCGTGATCAGATTTTGGGTTCTCCTAATGTCCCATCTCTGAACACGGCTTGGTTCACTTTGCTTCGGGTCCGGCCAAATCATCAGCTAGTTCTGGGCTTTCTTCTGCTCCTAGCTTTGAGCTACCTCCTGCTCCCGTTGATGCTTCCGCTCTTGTCTCTCAGGGCAGTGGTCGTGGTCGCACTCGGGGTGGTCATTCGGGTAGATCTCGCCCAAAGTGCGATCACTGGCACCACTTGGGCCACACTATTGATAAATGTTGGACTTCACATGGCCGCCCTCCTCGCACTGCGAATGTTGCACAGGTTGATCCACCAACCCCATTTGAGCCACCCACTCATCCTACTGCATCGCCTATTGCCTACTTAGAGTTTCTTAAGTGGTTTGAAGAACGTCAGGGTACTGGGTCCACTGCCTCTGTTGCTCACACTGGTAATTCCTTTGCTTGTCTCTCTCAGTCGTCCCTAGGTCCTTGGGTTCTGGTGCCACCGATCATATCTCTGGTAATAAATCTCTTTTTTCCACTCTTTCTACATCTGGTTTTTACCCACAGTTGCCTTGGCTAATGGTTCTAAAACACATTCCCAGGGGGTTGGCACTGTCCATCCCTTCCCTTCCTTCTATGTTGATAATGTGCTTTATGTCCCGGGTTCCCCGTTTAATTTGCTTTCCATTAGTCGCTTGACCCGTTCCCTTGATTGCACCATTTCATTCACTGAAGATTTTGTTTTCTTGCAGGATCGGAGTTCGGGACGGATGATTGATGTCGGATGTGAGCTCAATGGCTTGTACCAGCTTTCACCTCCTTCTCGGGTTTGTGTTGTCAAGGATTCCCCTCTTCTCACTCATGCTCAGCTGAGACATCCTAGCCTTGCCAAACTCCATAAGTTGGTGCCGAGTCTAGCTACACTTACTTCTTTGTCTTGTGAGTCGTGTCAACTAGGGAAGCATACGCTGCATACCCGTAGTTCTTTTCCCAGTCGTGTCTTTAACCGAGCTACGTCTCTATTTTCTTTACTGCATTCTGATGTTTGGGGTCCTAGTCGGACTGTGTCACTTTAGGGTCAAAATATTTTGTTACTTTTATTGATGATTTCTCGCGTTGTACTTGGATATTTTTAATGGAAAACCATTCTGAGTTATTTTCTATATTTCAACAGTTTTACTCTGAAATTAAAAATCAAATTGGTATTCCTTTTCGTACTTTACATAGTGATAATGTCCGAGAGTATCTCTCTCACCCATTCCAATCCTTTATGGCTTCTCAAGGTATTCTTCATCAGACTTCGTGTGCTCATACCCCTCAACAAAATGGGGTTGCTAAACGCAAAAATAGACATCTTATTGAAACTACTCGCACCCTATTACTTCATGGCCATGTTCCATTACGGTTTTGGGGTGATGCTGTTCTACCAAGTACCTCACTCTATTTTGTTCCCTCATCAGTCCCTCCATTCATTAACTCCTCGCGTCTTCGGGTCTACATGTTTTGTTCATATCTCCAACCAGGCATTGACAAGCTCTCTGCCCGATCCCTAAAATGTGTCTTTCTTGGTTATACACTTATACTCGGTCACAAAAGAGTGACCGGTGTTATTCTCCTACTCTACGTCGCTATCTTGTATCGGCTGATGTCATATTCTTTGAGTTTGTTCCTTACTTGGGCCCCTATCATCTCCCGAGTCGATCACAGATGTCTTTCCTATTCCTTTTCCTCCGGACCCTGTCTCCTATACTCCACTAGTGATATCCCCCACACTGGTTGCCCCTACTCGTCCTATCCTCCCTAGGTTGAACATGCTCCTCCTGATGATACTGGTGCCGCCATTGATGACTCTCCTCCAACGCCAGCTCCTCTGCCTGCTCCGGCCTTGCCTCCAGACCCTGATCCTCCCATTGCCCTCCGGAAAGGTATACGCTCCACTTGTAATCCTTTTCTACACTATGTTAATTTAAGTTTTCACCGCCTTTCACCACCACATTTTGCATGCCTTTCTTCTTTGTCTTCTGTGTCTATCCTTAAGACTATAGGTGATGCCCTATCTCATCCTGGGTAGAGAGTAGAGACAAGCTATGGTTGATGAAATGAGTGCCCTTCAGAGCAGTGGTACTTGGGACCTTGTTCCTCTTCCATCTGGAAAATCTATTGTAGGTTGTCGGTGGATATTTACTGTTAAAGTGGGTCCCGATGGCTAGATAGATCGCCTTAAAGCCCGCTTGGTGGCGAAAGGTTATACTCAGGTTTTTGGCTTAGATTATGGAGACACATTCTCACCCGTTGCTAAAATGGCATCTGTTCGTCTGTTCCTGTTCATGGCTGTTATTCGTCACTGGCCACTGTATCAACTAGATGTCAAGAATGCTTTTCTTCATGGTGATCTCACTGAAGACGTATATATGGAGCAACCTCCTGGATTTGTTGCTCAGGGGGAGTCTTCTGGACTTGTTTGTCACCTCCGCAAGTCTCTATATGGCCTCAAGCAATCCCCTCGAGCTTGGTTTGGCAGGTTTAGCACTGTTGTTCAGCAGTTTGGCATGACACGGAGTGAGGCAGATCACTCAGTTTTGTATCGTCATTCTGCTCGAGGGTGTGTTTACTTGATTGTATATGTCGACGACATTGTCATCACAGGGAGTGACCACCATGGCATATCACAAGTAAAACAATATCTTTGTCACCACTTCCAGACAAAAGATCTTGGAAAACTCTATACTTTTTGGGTATAGAGGTGGCACAATCAAAGGATGGCATATTCATTTCTCAGAGAAAGTATGCGATGGACATTCTTGAGGAAACAGGTCTACTGAATGCAAAATCAGTTGATACTCTTATGGATCCAAATACTAAACTTCTACCAAATCAGGGGGCGCCACTTTCGGATACAGGGAAGTATAGAAGATTAGTTGGGAAACTGAACTACCTCAGAGTCACTCGTCCAGACATTTCTTTTGCAGTCAGTGTGGTAAGTCAGTTCCTAAATTCACCTTGCGAAGGTCATTGGGATTAGGGGTGGCAAAACAGGCCAACCCGCCTAAAACGGGATGGGGCGGGTTGACCCGCTTGAAAAAAATGGATTAGACTTCCTAACTCACCCCGTTTAGTGGTGGGTTGGCGGGTTGGACCGCCAAAAACAAATAGGTAGAAAATTAGGTTGACGGGTTGGCAGGTTGACCCGTAAAAAAATGATAAAAAAATAAAAAACAATTATAAAATATAGAAATTAGGCATAAAAACCGAAAATGGGTTGGCGGGTTGGCGGGTCAACCCGCCCCGCCTCCAAACTATTAAAATAGTAAAAAAAAAAAAAATTAAAATATATATATTTTTAGAATAGGCTGGTTGGCAGGCCAACCCGTCCAGCCCCGCCTCTGACCCGCCTTCTTGGTGAGTTAAGCGGGACGGGTCAAAACGGGTTGGTGGATTGAGAACCCCAACCCAACCCGCCAAAATAGGCGAGTTAAACGGGTTGGCCCGTCGGGCCCAACCCATTTTGTCACCCCTAATTGGGATGCATTGATTCGTATCCTCAAGTACATCAAAGGGGCCCCAGGAAAAGGGCTCATCTATGAGGATAATGGCCACACTCATATCGTTGGATATTCAGATGCTGATTGGTCTGGCTGTCCAACTGATAGGAGATCCACTTTTGGATTCTATGTACTCATTGGGAATAATCTAATATCTTGGAAGAATAAGAAACAAAATGTTGTTGCAAGGTCAAGTGTTGAAGTTGAGTGTCGTGCCATGGCATCAGCTACTTGTGAACTCATCTGGCTCAAACAGTTACTTCAGGAACTGTGATTTGGGGATGTTACACAAATGACACTCATTTGTGATAACCAAGCTGCATTGCACATTGCCTCAAATCCAGTTTTTCATGAGAGGACCAAGCACATCGAGATAGACTGCCACTTCATCAGAGAAAAAAAAAATCTTATCTGGAGACATCACCACTAACTTTGTGAATTCAAATGACCAACTGGTATATGTTTTCATTAAGTCTTTGAGAGGTCCTCGAATAAATTATATATGTAACAAGCTTGGTGCATATGATTTGTATACTCTAGCTTGAGGAGGAGTGTTGATATTTATTTAAATAATATATTCTAATTATAGGAATATTAGGTAATTAGGATAGTCAGATATTATGCTATTATGTAATAATTGTAATTATTACCTTGATTGTATGTTGATTTGTTCAAAGCACTATATAATAGAGTCTCTGCTGTGTAGTTGAAACACACGGGTTAAACCATGTCTCTTGTTTCTCTCTTATATATATATATATATATATATATATATATATATATATATATAAGTATCATTATAAAAGATCTAAATTGAAAGGACATATCAAGCATGGTCAGGGAGGGAGGGAGGAAAGTTATTATTCCTAACCCTAAAGCTGGGAAGAAGCGTATGCAAGTTGTAGGGAGGGAGGAATATTGGTGTTCAAAGAAAAGGAAGAAACGAAAAAACAAGGGGAGGGAATTCAGAAGCGTATACAAGTCACTTTTGTCTCTTTTCATTTACTTTTTATTTTTAACGTTTTATTTTACTTAATGTTTTTTTTAAAAAAAAAAAAAAGAAAAATAGGTGTCGTTTAGGTGTCCAGCCACATAGAAGTGTCGACTAAGTGTCTGAGCTGTGTTCGAGCCAACAAAAAGAAATGTTTAATTCGGACGCCTGATCAGTAGTGTCGGACACGTGTGTCGGTGTCGGACGCGTTTCCGACACTCGGACACCCCTAAAGCGAGAAGTCAGTGTTTTATAGGTCCTAATAAAACTAGCCATGTATAAGTACTTGTACAACCAAGAAAGTTAACTAGAATGAGTATCTAAAGATTAACTTAGTTTTGCTCCCCATCATTGCGCGATGGTGGCAGGATGGCTTAGTCGCAGATGAAGGTAGATGGCTAGATGGGAAAAAGTGGCCTTACAGTGAAAAACATCGTGGTCTGGTTAGGGTAACTGGGTAAGTGGTACTGTAATTGAGTAATTGGGCTTGGGTAAATGGTAATTCAGTATATCACTGTTTCTTTCTTTCTTTGTTTTTTAATGGTAATTGAGTTTTTTTTTTAAAAATAAATTAGCCGTGTCTGATCCAGAGAATTATTTTTTAATTGGACACATGGATGTCATCGTGTGTCCATGTATAAGTGTCCATGTATACATGGACACGACACCAAAATGGTGTGTCTGTGCTTCATACATTATACGGTAGGGCTAAGAACGAAAAAATTTGTAGGAGGAAATTTGTACGAAATAGCTTTTAGGATTTATAACTTTATATTTTTGTTAGCATGTAGTGGAACCTAGTCTTGCAAGTAAGGATTCATCTTTCTAATTCATGTGGTATAAACTAAAGCTATTAATGTATTGTATTGTTAACATTCATCACTTTCGTATTTTTTTCTAAATTGGACATTCTAAAGTTGTGGTCATGGATTCTGTATTTCATTTTGTTTTAGGATGGAACTTGGGCGAGTTTCTTGTACTATGTTTTCTTTGTTTGTAATAGTCCACCACACATAAGTTCTTTGAAAGCATCCTCAACTCATGAATTATGGTATTGGTAACTTGTAACCTTTGTGCTAAAGCCAGGAATACTTGTCATAACAGGTTGATGTAGGTAAGAGGCCAGTGACTGGTGTCCGGCTTTATCTTGAAGGTAAGAAAAGCAATCGGTTAGCCATCCATCTGCAACACCTGTCATCTCTTCCGAAAATCTTCCAGCTTGAAGATGATCCAAATGGTAACTTTCCGCGGGAGTCGTATGATAGGAGATTCTATGAGAAGGTTCAATGGAAGAATTTCTCCCATGTGTGCACTGCTCCTGTGGAATCGGAGGAGGATCTGTCAATAGTAACTGGAGCACAATTACAAGTCGAGAATTATGGCCTAAAAAATATACTCTTCCTAAGACTTCGATTCTCAACTGTGTTGGGAGCTAAAGAGGTAAAGCATCCCGAGTGGGATGGATCTCCTGGGCTGGGAGCGAAGTCAGGACTCATATCCACTCTAATTAGCCAGCACTTCACGACAACATTTCAGAAGCCACCTCCCCGTCCAGCAGATGTTAATATAAATTCTGCTGTCTATCCGGGTGGCCCTCCTGTTCCTGTTCAAGCTCCCAAGCTTCTCAAATTTGTTGACACAACTGAGATGACCAGAGGACCGCAAGAGAGTCCTGGTTATTGGGTTGTATCTGGAGCAAGACTTGTTGTTGAGAAAGGCAGAATCTCTCTCCGGGTTAAGTATTCTTTGTTGACTATAGTATTACCAGATGAAGAGACGTTGGACGATCAGTAGCCGATTCCTTCTTTTTGGGTCTTGCCTTCAGCTGAACACTGAAAGTGTTCATTTTTATGGAGTTTGAAGAGAAGGGGAGGGAAGTTATATTGGTTTTATTTTTGGTAATCAGGGAGACCATTGATGTGTAAGATAGTGAAGTATTGCAGCGGGTTCACCCTCCTATTGGAGTTCTGCTTTTAATGTAGACTTTTACAGTCAGTCCACAGCACAATGACTTATTGGAAATTACTTTTAGAAATCATTTGCGTTGAGAAATTATGGCATCTTTCTCAATATTTTCATTCCAGATTTGAGTTAGCGGGTTCTTCAGCAAAGCATTTGTGATGGTGGAGAGGATGGATGGGTAGTGATGATGATCAAGAAATAGTAAAGAAAAAGATGGATGGGTGAGTATGCTAGATTGCTAGTAGGACCAACGAACTCATATCATATCATCTACCTAGACAACCCGTTACAATGATCTAAGTGTTGAATTTTTCGCCGGATGATTATGGCATTAGGCTTGTCGAGTCAACTTGCCATTCATACTTTTAGGATCTAGT
The DNA here is from genome assembly GCA_039655645.1 of Ammopiptanthus mongolicus. Lineage (NCBI taxonomy): Eukaryota > Viridiplantae > Streptophyta > Magnoliopsida > Fabales > Fabaceae > Ammopiptanthus > Ammopiptanthus mongolicus. The sequence continues at coordinate 107,822,434 of CM077344.1, read as the reverse complement.
GCATATATCACTTGTTACATGCAGCTTGTTTGTTTGCAGCTTGTGTCTGTACTTACGATTGCAAACTATTGGTTACATGGAAAATACTTCACAGGCATGCCATTCAGATTTCAGCAATACGCGGTGGGACTCCAAGACTACATGTAATGTTTCCTTTTTCTCCTTTTTCCCATTGGTGAACTATATGATTTTAAGTTCATTTGTGGAAATCTACGTGATGAATGCGAAAATTGGAAGTGTCAGAAAGAAATGTCGATTTGATTTTTGTGCTAAAAGTTGACAACTTGTCATGTTTTTGTGTCGATTTTGAAGCTTTTTTTGTTGTTCCGGAGGTCCTTCACTCCTTCTCAGAGCAGAGCTCAAACTCCAGTCTTAATAAGTACCGTACTTAATTAAACAACGAAGTTTAGAAAGTGCTTTTCAAAAGCCTGATGCTGCCTGCGAAAAGGAAAAAAAAAAAAAAAAAAAAAAGGAACGGACCAGTCATCAGAAATACTAAAAATGGCCACAGGTATATTATTTGCTGGTGATTTGATAGTGAGTCAAGAGTGACGGAGTGGGTGGTATCATAGAATCTTGATTTTAGCCAAGGTTGAGTGATGTGGTAAGGCTGTTGGAGGTCTCGGTAACTTGTGAGGCATATCCGATGGTGAGTGAAAAATGGATGCGGAGATGGATAGCCAGCCAGGACAAAAGAGTGAAAAAGTAAACATAATAATCTGCTTCCTACCACAATCAAATCAAATCAAATCAAATCAAATGAGCAACTTCATAAGAAAATAATTATATTGCAACTTTAGCATTGATTGGGTGAAGTTGGCAGGACAGCAAACTTAGAAAAAGCAGGCTGCTCATTTTGATACGATACGTATTTGTATAAAATTGACATAAGTTGGTCGTCTCTAACTCATTCTCTCTCTAATCTATACATAGAAATTCATTGATAATATTTTGTAGTTTAGAAAATTTTGCGCTAATTAAATACAAAATTATGTTGATGAGAAGGCCAATAAGTCCCTTCCCTTGGACAAGGAAGAGGAGCAGGTTGAGCGATGTAGGTAGGATATTGCTGCCCTGGCATTAACACTGAGAAATCAGACGCATAAGAGGACGGAACCTGTGACAAACAGCAACACATATATGTGTGTTAACAACGACCCTCAATAAATGTTGAAACATGAAGCACATAACCACAGAAAATCATTTTATAATCGAATGATAATTTTTAAAATATAATAATGGTCACCCTTTATATTGAAGTAATCACCAACTTTTCAAGCGCAGACATGATTTCTGAGTGGCGTGCAACTCATTCTCCTTTACTTACTTAAAAAACGAATTTTCTTGTACCATAAAAAGCAAATTCTCTAATTTTGAAGAGTTAGACAAGATTAAATATCTCAGAAGTCAAGTTAGATCAAGATGTTTTCAGTTTTTTGCATTTATGAAATGTAGATAATTTTGTTCAACTTCTTAACTAACAAACAGATGTATATAGGAATAATAAAAGTGAGGTAAAATAAATATTATGAAAAGACTTACTGTTTGTGTATTTCCATGTTTTCCCGTTGTTACTGACTCCTGAGAACTTCCCAGCATAGATTCTGGCGTGGAAAATTGCGGGCTTGGTTTAAACAAGTGTTCAAATATGGCCATTATAAGAAACATTGAAATTAAAATGGCCGTGGCAACAAAACCAAAAGAAATAGCACTCATGGATGTCCCAAAGCTTTTCCATGGAGCTTCCTCATCAACTCCTGTTTGTGATGGACCTGGGTTTGAAGCTGTGTATATGTTCCATGGCTTTGCTCTTTCACTGTTTAAGTCGCTCATATTTGAGCTTACTAAATTATTTTCCTTTTCAATCTCTCAACTTTTGTTATTGTTCTTCTAAATTAAGAGAAAAATAACTGATAAAGAATCACTGGCAGCAAATAACCATAAATATCATGGAAGCCAAGTTAGATGAGGCCGCGGCTTACAAGATCTCTGTTACAAATATCTTAGTTAATTTGAAGAGAAATTCTATCCTGAAACAATTGAAAAGAGAAAGCATTAATAGCTAGTCACACATATAGAGAAGTTCAGAGTAGAAATGGGAAAATTTTAAAGATGCAAAGTAACATCAAATATTTCTTTACAGCCATTTTGTTAGCTATTTGTGGGTAACAGTCCATTCCACAATTAAAATCATCAAAGGGAAGATTAAGATACAAACATCACCAACCACAGGATTACTCAAGATACTAACGGCCTAAGGTAATTATAGCAAATGCTACAAGTACATGTATGGTATATAGATATCTTTTGCTTAAATCATGATATAAAAAAGAAATTTACCACAAAACAAATTGGATTATGGTCAGACAAATTGATTAGTTTTAAAGGAACGATAAATTTAGGTAGTACCTCTAAGAAAAGATTTAAGAAAGACACAGAGAGTTAATATCACCCCAAAAATGTAGCAGAACATATTAGAATAAAGCATTTGAAAATGCCAGTGAGACAGTAAGAGCGAGATTAGCCCAATGCCCATCTTTGATGGTAATTGGATCCATGTCAATAGAGCATGTATCATTCTCAAGTAAGTTAACAAAAACAACAGAAACAACACAACTTACCTTTCAGTTTTTCTTTGTGATATGGGATCACCATGAAGTATGGTGTTCCAGTTTCTTAGCATCCATCTTTTAAGGCAAGAGAGCACACTTCCCTATGCTTCACACAAGCATGATGCTCAGTACGGTTAGATTTATACCCAATAGAAAATGTAAAAGACAAAGGTCTATGATAATCCTATTGGTACACTTTTCTATTTATGTTCCCATGTCGATAATCCTGATGCCTAACTTATTGAATACATACCTTGTCAGAAGAAGCAAACTTAAAGGAATAAAAAAGAATGGGCCTTGCTGTCTGGAGAGCCAGAACAAGAATTTCCATTAAGCGCTTTTAAAACTAAAAAAAAAAAAAGTCATATTTTAAGCTGGATTTCATCTAGGTTGTTGTAGTTAATCCAAGCCTTTTAAGTCACATGAATAGTGGCTCGTGGTGGGGACAAGTGCAGGCAATTTTTTCCAACCACTCCTATTAGAAATGACAACATTCCTTAGATGAACAAGAATCTAATCATTATTTGCACTTAAATACAACAATTTTCGTGATAAACATGATTATTTCTACAATTAAAATTAATACAGCAATACACCGATCTGTTTATGACATTGAGGATTAAAGCCTTTAGGTCTCTCTATTATACTAACATTAATGTTTGGAATCCCCTCACTTCCAACATAACCATTCAAATGTAATCATGAGAAAGATTGCACTATGAATCTTACATAATCTCATAAAATCTCCACTGATTAAAAGATATAGAAAGAAGAGAAAAAGGCTGCTGCAATATCGTGCAAATACTAACTCATACATGACAAAAGAAACCCAAAAAAATAGTGGTAATGATAAATATGAATACAAAAGAAACCCAAAAATATATATGAATACAGGTCAAGTAAAATAATGGTAATGATTATTATAATAAATAATAAGGAAAAGGGAGAGGGAGAGTGAAAGTTGGACATCTTACAGCTAAGCAGTTGCAGAACGGCAATGATTCAAGTGAAGAAAGAAATGGGTTTATATGGAAAAAGGAACAAAGCTGGTAAAGTGGTGATGTAGACCACTTTCATTCCTCAAGTTTAGCCGAAAATAACTGGTTAAGGGAAAACCATAGCTTTTGTCAGAAACACAAGAGTTCAAGACCCAATGACTATTGCCTTCGCAAAGTTTTTGAACAAAATGCACAAGAACACACAATATTTCTCATAATCTCCTTTATCACTAATTACAGAAAAAGAATGAAACGGCAATAATTAACAGAAAAATTATTAAAAGAAATGCACTGCGTCAATCTCGTTTTGTCAACGAGGCAATCACACTGTCTGAGTGATATGATCAAAGCTTATCTTGAAGAACTGTCTTAACTGAAAAAGGTAATTAACCACAAAAAATAAAGGTAAAAAGATACGAGTTTAATTAGGAGAATGGAGGGAAATAGATAGATATTGCAAACATCTCTTTCACCCTAGACTAGAGTATAACAACAATCAATTGGTTTTAGAAGACATTAATTGTATGAACTATTATATCATCAATAATAATTATAGCCCGCCCAGTTGACACGGATATTGAAGGAATAACTTGTGGGCTCCCTACTCCTAATTAGCTAGGTTCTCTCAGTACTTGTTTGCATTTGAAGTAAGTAATGCAAATAATATATAGGAGTCGGAATGCTGAATTATATATGTTAAAGAGAATCATAAATTACAAACCATGATTCAACAGCTGAAGGGTCAGTTCAAGAAAAGATCGATCAGTGTTCGCCAATTGCATGTAAGACATATTTTTAACAAAAGAAGATGCCATGACAAGATCGATGTTGGATATATTTTTTTATTTTGAAAGGTTTTAAATTTATTACAATTAATTTTCTCTAATATTTCTTTTATTATTTTGATTTCATTTTAGTGTTAATAATGCTATTGATTGGTTTGTTCTATATATATTAAAAATATTTTTTTGACAAAATATATATTAAAAATATAGTAACATGTTTTTCCCTTTTTGTGGCATTGAAGTTTTTTTATAGTTTTAAATTCATGTTTATTTTATTTCAAGGATTAAAGTAGTATGTACCGAAACTCATTTAAACCGACAATACATAGTAATTAAATTCTTATTTCAAAGTGTAACTATGCAAATATGCATTTAATCTAGACAAAAGCAACATTATTGACATGATAGAACTTTATGTAGAGGGCTGAAAACATGCATGGAACAAATGCTTTGGATGAGAAAACATAGAGAAATAAAAAAGGTTTCTTCTACTAACAAGATCCGGCACAATTAGTAAATAGTTGGATTCCTTAAGCTTATTGTCAGGGGTTCGATTTCTGCCGTATATATAGAATTATTGGGAGTGACAAAACCCACTTCTCGATGATCTCTACATCCCGAAAGGGATTAGTCTCTAGCTAATGACCGATGATATCTTGTTACATACAAAAATAAGGTTTCTTCTTTTTACATTGAAATAAAACACTTCATTTTCTCTATTTCCATATTCACCCTAACCAATCAAAGGCAAAGAAAATGTTGAAAAACATATTGAAGCATGAAGCATATTATGTTTCCATCTTAAGCAACCATGACTTTTACAGCAAAGAATTTCTATATATATAGTCCGAGTAAGATAATGATGGATAGTATAATTGGTTAAATTGATGAACGTGGAGGGCAGCTAGGGGCAGGCCGTGCAGTGCAGTGCAGTGCAGTGCACAGTGCACTGCCAATATTTTATGATCAACTTAATTACATCTCTATTAATATCACGTTCATGGGTTTGCTTTTCCTCTGCTTGTTCAGACCATCGATCATGACACCCCGACCTCGATCGCACGCACCCCTTTCATGCAACCTTCCCATAGCTGAAAAATGCCTTTGAAGAGGTACGTTGAGATTGGAAGGGTTGCTCTGGTCAACAACTATGGCCGAGCGGCAAGGAGTATGGGATCGAGGCTCGTCGTCATCGTTGATGATGTCATTAATTGACCAGAGCTTAATTGCTAGCTAGCTAGCTAAGCTGAAGAAGACCGCGCGCGTCTTAAGCATGACTTTACTATGTGTAATTTTCAAATTTTGCTTTGAATTTCCTGTTAGGGGATTGAAGTCATGTCAGTACTTCAAATCTCAATTGTTAGAATATCCGGTGTTTGTCTAAACCGGTTTACCCATTTTTGCTATTGCATGCATGCTGTTTGAATATTTGTTTTTAAGAATCTTATTAAATTAAAAAAAAAAATCAGTACTAGGTAGCATATTAATAGCCACTACATGAATGTTAATTTGCATTTTTTAAGATAAAAAATATATATAAAGTTTATTAAAGTGTAACTAAATTAATGAAATCTCCTTTTTTTTACTTATTAGTAGTACAAAAATAAAAAATTAATATTTTTTAAACAAAATATGTAATAAATTTACAATTCACTTATTCTAGTTTGTAAATTGTAACAAGTTAATAGTAATTATCTTATTATTAATAGGTATTTTTTAGGATCTAATTAATGGGTTACAGTATCCTTGTACTCTTTATCTATATATTTTGGTTTATCAAAAAAAAAAATATGGGAAATTTGAATTACAAATATAAATAAATTAATACCAATAGTAAAATTATTAAAAAAATATTAACGGAATAACAGGGAATTCCCTAGTATAGATATAGATATAGATATCAAAGTTTAAAAAATCAATCTGTCATGTTCATTAGTGGGTAAAAGCCAACATTGATGGTTCAGTTAATACTAATAGGAAAGCTACTTGTGGAGGAGTGTGTTCAGGGATGCATCCGGGTGTTGGCTTGGAGGTTTCGCGAGAAACTTGGACTCATCAAATGTTTTGATGGTGGAGTTACATGACATATATAGAACACTCAGCTTAGCTTAAAGGGTAAGTTCTCGAAGATTTGGGTGGAGAGTGATTCTGTAGTAGCGGTTCAATTAGTGCAACGGGAATGAGATCCTTAATTCGTATCCATATTCATCAATTCTTAGAGCTATTGCTGACTTGTGTTCTCATCCTTGGGAGCTAGGTTCGTTCGTGTTACTCACGTATTAAGATAAGGTAATCACGTAGCTGATTTTCTGGCGGAGTCTGCTCATTCTATATATGGAATTGGATCTTCATTATTTGTGTAATCCTCCAGTAGGTTGTTTGCGGTTTCTGTTTCAGGATAGTATAGGTGTTTCTTTTGCTCGTGTGGTAGTTAGTTAGCTTTTTGGGGTTTAATTCCTCCAGGTAATAATAAAAAACAATCTGAGATTTAACATGAATTGCGTTAATTATCAGCTTATGTGGTACTCCTGCATTAGTGATCAACAATTTTAAGAATATTAAAATTAGAAAGACAAAAAACGTTTTATAAGATGGACATAAAAAACACACTATGAAAAACCGTAATCAAATTTATCTCATCTCGATATACTAGTTTAAAATTCACAATTATAGATTGGATTCATGAAGTGGATTTTTAACCATCGCCTCCAGCCAAGAATTACGTGGGCATTTTTTTAAAATCTAAGAAATCGAATCATGGAGAAACCTAAAATATTTCAACTAATAGTTATAGGACCCGACTTCTTTAAGGCGAGTAATTCACTTTAGAGAGTAAAGTAAGTAATATCAATCGTTGATAAAAAAATCAAGGATTGATATTAAGTGCACATGAATAACAAATCATGGATGTGTTGGAATATAAACCCTTGCTTTTCTCATAAAAGGTTGAGATTACTTAATTTACTATCTACTCACTTTAGAGGAATCAAATCCATAATTATATATTTAAATAGTTATAAACCGCAGGTCCACCCCGAAATTGTGAAAAAAAAAAAAATCATAAACAAATCATTGAAATTAGGCTTTTACTAGGGTGGGCATGTGAGAGAAGTCTCACACCGTCAGAGACCACTATCCACCATTGATTTCATGTAATCCTCATGATCATACCCTACACCCTCCACACATTATCCCTCCCCCAACTCCCTCCACAGCTCCACCCATCAGTTCGTCTCCTTCACCACGACGCCACCTCCTCATCACGCCGACCTCTCCTCCAAACTGTTGTGGGATCGAGCGACAACTAGCAGCAACCTCTATAACCTCTCCTCCTCCAACGCAGTAAAGGAACCTGTTCCAAGATGCGTGTGTTGCGGAGCACGCAACATTAGCTAGGCGATGCAGCCGAGAAATGGAAACATAATGGTTCAATCTAAGTTTCTTCAAAATTAACTAGGCACTCAAAACAATCAATAACAAGAGACTCCATGTGAGTCTAACTCTCCGAAAAAACACGATATCCAGTCCACATCATCATCATCATCATCATCAGCAACCTCAACCACAAAATCCACAAGTTCAAGCACTCTCAGCACTTTGTACTAAAAAAAACAAAACAAAAACACACAAAAATTTAACGCCAACCAAACTACATAGTACAAAATCCAACCCATTATGATTCACATAACAATGGCAATTATGCGATGAAAGCTTAAATGAATTGAAGTTAAACCCTAAATTACGAGATCCAATAGAGATAGATATCTGCACTTGGTGGCAATCGCGGAATGCCCACGAGTGTCGAACCCTTGGCAGCAGAGGAGGACGAGTTCTCGGAAACCGCCATCGAAGGATTCGGCGACGAGGGCAAGGTCGTCGTCGGTGACGAAGATGCGCTTCAGATGAATCTTCTCAAGCTACTGGTAGGTCTTGGTGAGGGCGGTGGCCCACGACGAGAAGTAATGCCCCCAGTGCAACAACATCAGATGGAAAACAACGAACCGAGGTTTCCCCCTTCACGGTGACGGACTGGACCCGGGTGCACCGGGCGGTGGCTCTGTTCAGGCAGACGGTGTAGTAGTTGCAAATGAAGAGGTCGAATCGAGTGAACCGACGAGAGGTTGAAGACAAGCAGAGGAGTGAGAGAGTGTGTGTGATCTAGTGTGGAAAGTGCACGATAGAATCCGTAGGATTGCTTGATCCAACAGTTTGGAAAGGTGGTGCATGTGAGAGACCTATTAAGGCCTCTCACTGTAGAAGCTGCCTTGAAATTAAGTTACCACTATAGAGTGTGTGTTTGGAAACATGGTGGAGACCAACAGAATCACTTCTCCACATTGAAAGCTAGTCACAATAGATTATGACAAAAGCACCTCAAAGTCCTTAACTAAGGGTTTTCAAACACACACAGAATCAGAACTTAACCTGAATCAGAAATTCGTTTGCAAGAAAGAAATAGGGATGTTTTGCAAGACAAAAATTGAGCAAGCCTTAACAAAGAAGGGAAAAAAAGGGAACTTTTTTTGTGTTTGCTTTCGTACATGACCTAAACACATGGACTAGAATCTCAAAACAAGCTTTATGGGTTTTGCATATCTGCAACTGGGTGATTGGCACATCCCTTCTATCAGTACAATGGATTTGCTGGTAGTGCTCTCAAACACATCTAGTTTATGGAAGAGACAGCAGCAGAGGAGAATGGTGTGGCTTGTGTCTGATAGAGGTTTAGGTGTGGTTGGCAAACGATGAACGATGGGTGGGTTTGTGTCTAACAACGAGGATGTGGCTGGCTTCGACTAGTCATGCTTCCCTTTCTACTTCTCCTTCCATGTTTTTACATCGTTGTTTGCTTCGTTGGTTACAACAACACCATAATTAGTGGATTCCCATCTCTGCTTTCCATGTCATACTATTTGCTTATGTTAGGTTTCAATTTCAAAGTGGAGCTAGGCCATGAGCCACACTTTTAGTTTTGTTATTGGGTCATGGGGTCCAGTTACGGATGACAATGGGATGGTGCAAGCACGAGTAGTATCCCCCGCTACCCGCTCTGTCCACTGAAAAGCTACCTCGTACCCACGCCGATATCTATTAGTCGAGTTTTTAACAGATTTTATGAATATTCACGGGTATCCATTGATATCCAGGATATTTATTACAGTATGAAAAACATTCATGGATATTGTCAAAAGCACCTAAATTGAAAATTAATGATATAATCAACACATTAATCAACATACTTAAATTCAGAAGCTAAATTTAGTACGTTTAGTCCCACAAATCCAAATAAAAATTAGGATAACACTTCTCTAAAGTAAGATTAAGTGTAAAGTAAGAAAGTAAAGGGAATATTCACCCTTGATTAGTTAAAATACATTGATATCTCAACCACTAAATGATCTAAAGGTGGATGCACCTTTAATTTCTCAGTTTACAATCAGACTCACTTTAGAGGAGTCTTTTCCTACAAATTATTAAATCACATTCAACACAATTCAAAAGTATTCTTAAAGCATATTGAGAATATGAATACAGGGCCATTTAAGTAATTCCATTATCGGGTTCAGGCACCCGCGGGTACGGATACCTTAATACATGATACTACTCGGGTCAGAGCGTAAGCTAATGATGCTTTCGGCTACTGGACGCTCGCCATCTAGGGTGCAGCACTCCACCGCTTCGCCTAGCAGCACGACGCTTGTATAGCTCTCCCACAACCCCGGGTCGATGCCCGAGCAGTTAATGGGGACGGACTGTAAATTCGTTGGCAATATGTCTACGCTGGGATGGGTAGAGAAAAATCCATTTATTTTTACCCGCGGGTACCCATTAAACTACCACACCGTACCTATAGCCAGTTTTATCTGCGGGTATCCGTGGGTCTGGGCAATTTTGCCATACCTGTTTTCGGTGGGGCTGAAAGTGTGATCCTGTCCCCAAATCTACTTCAAGTTTTTTTTATCCACGGGGAGTATCTACATGGATCCCAAAAATGGGAAAAATTGTCACCCACACCAACCTTGGTAACCCTAAGTGAATATCAGATTACTTTTTTTTATTTAGGGGCTATTTTGGGCAACCAATTTTTTAGGGACTAGAATATACCTTTTCTTATAGATTTTGCTTTTCACATGGCACAAAGATAGTGTTAGAATAGATGGTGACATGATGAACTAGTGTAAAAATAGAGAGCAAGCACGGGGACTTAAATTCCAAAAAATACAAGGATCAAAATTTAAATTTTGTAAAAGTATAGAGATCAACAGTTTATTTAAAAAAAATCTTATTTATTGCATGAATATTTCATACACTTATATTAACAATTTTAAATTGACATGCAAGGTTAATATATCACAATATAAACTTTATATATCTTTTTGTTTGAGTTTAAGGTTGAATCTCATTAGGAACACTTTATGATTAGGTCATCAGAAACAAAAATCAATTTTACAAGATATGACATTATCTCATGAGGGATAAAAAAATCAGCTTTTTTTGTTATTATATGAATCACTAACATTATTAAACACAGAAAAAAAATCTTTTAAAAAGTAATTAATATTGTGGGTAAAATAAACAAGTAAAGCTATATCCATCATTTACTTAATTTAAACTGTATTATAATCTTAACCCACTAATAATCTAATAACGTTTATAAAAAAAAGGTTATCAAAACTAATAATCTAAGGAAGAATATATCCTTAATTACTTAATTTTCACATAAGCTGATTTTAGAGGATTCTTTTCTATTACATGAACCTTAAATACATGGGTATAAGTTTTACCCTTTTTTTTTTTTTTTTTTTTTTATCATGCACATAAGTTTTAGTGCATACTTAGTAATGTTTAAATTTTAAAAAATAATTTATTTTAAAAAAAATCTGTCAGTTAATTTTTATAATAAACTATTTTAAATACAAAATAAACTAATCTTTACACCTGCACTTTTTTACTTATGGTGGGCTTCAATGATGCTTGAAGTGTCAGAACGAGATAGACTATAAGCCCAATATTGTAACGCACACCAACTTAAATGGGCCACCCATCTGTAAGATTAGGATGACTTTCAATGTTTGGATGAACTAACCCTTACGAATTGGGCGTCGTCAGTATGGAAGGGTTGAGCCTACCCTCTTAGACTTGTTAACATTTCAAAATCCATCGAAAGGAGTTCTTTATTTTTATATTTTGCTAAAAAAATACTTACTTTTTTTATTATAAATTATTAATTTTATCTAAAAATCATCATTTTGGTCCCTGAAAGTATAAGCCGCTGTCAGTTTAGTCCCTAGAAGTAGTTAAATTATGAAAAAGTCTCTCAATGTTAATTTTATTAGTCAAGTTAGTCTATCAATGTTAATTTCGTTAGTCAAGTTAGTCTCTGTCAGAGACTAACTTTACTAACGAAATTAATATTGAGGGACTTTTTCGTAATTTAATTGCTTTTAGAGACTGAACTGGCAGCGCCTCACACTTTCAGGGACCAAAATGATGGTTTACTCATAAAATTATTATCATTTTTTCATTTGTTGTGTAACTTTAAATCAAACTCAGAAACAATGAAACTCAAGATATTGTTAATTTATTCTGTCATTACTTTTTCCCAATTTCTTCTTCCTTTTATGTATACTATTCCAAATTTTATTTCACAATTATCTTTTTTTTCTTGTTTATGCACATGTATGAGTATTTGCTGCACAGGTTAGATTTTTTTTCTGTTTTTGTTTTTTGTTATGGTTCTGTTATGGACACAGCCCAACCTTGTTATGCATATATCATGCATGAGAGCTTTTAAGCCCCTTCGTCGATTCTCGACTTGAGGCTTGGGGGACTTCTGTTACAGCTGGGCTATAACATCCTGTTTTTCGTTAAATATTTTTATTTAAGTTTGTTTGGTTAAGCTATAATTGTTGGTTAAGGGCTAAGTGAGATTTTTGGCTTAAAAATCCCTTTCTGGAACATTGGCACCCCGGTGCTGATTTCCAGCACAGCCATGTCGTTGTTAGGGTGTCTTGTGACCAGCTGAGTCACAAGCACGGTCGTGCCGTTGTGCGGACCGCGTCTCGCTGATGCTAAGTTCGGCACGCCCATGCCGAAATAATGCACGGTTGTGCCATGTGCGCAGATTATATAATCGCACAAAAATCGAGGGTTAGTGATTTTAACCCTCATTTGGTGGCTGCTACTACCCTAGTGCGGCCAGACCTACCCCGTTTCCTATCTCCATCAATCTTGATGTGTTTTTGGAGTTTTGGAGACCTTTGCTAAGTCTTTGGTACGCCTGTGCCAGTTGTGTAGGTAACGTTTCTCCTCTTTTCTTATTTTTTTCCTTCATGTTTTTGGATTAGAAACTGATTTGGTTAATATTCTAGTTGATCAAGGCTTGGATTCGGATTGAGCCACTTGGGAGGACGTGACCAGTTGTTGTTTGGGACTACCGTTGCTGCAACCTTCAAACCAGGTATGGGGAGAAGGATAGTGTAACCACTAGGCAGTGGGGGTAGTGTAAGATGAGGGGTTCCCATGAACCCGAGGTTAAATGTATGCTGTTTTTTAACATGCCTGTTGTTATAATTGTTTGTTGCTATATGCCAATATTATATGCATTGTTGTTGAATTGATATTTGATGGCATGTTCATAGCATAATTATTGGTTGAATTGTTGTAAACGATGATTGATGGCTGAATAGTTGTGTTGTGATGAACCTGCTGCTATATCCTTAAATTGGTTAATTAGGATTTTTTAATTGGTTAAATAATAAAGGGACTGCTGTTCCCCAAAAATATTCATAAGACATGAATCAATAAAAGGTGAGTTTTTATGTTAATGGTTTAGTCATGAACCTAGGGATGATTTTTGAGAGTGTTAGGGACTTTTTGGTTAAATCTTTTAACCTGTAATTGCTGCCCAGAACAGTACTGTCGCGCCATCAGCATGGCCGTGCTGAACAGGGAGCACGCCCGTGCTCCCAGTTGAATTTTGGGAATGGTCGTGCTTTGAGCACGACCGTGCAGCATAGGAGCACGTCCGTGCAGATGTGCACGACCATGCATAATAGTGAGCACGCCCGTGCTACATGTAAGTGGCAGCACGCCTGTGCCAGGGTTAAGCACGTCCGTGCCACCCCTCTAGTCAGAATCTGAGGCTTATGGTTAAAAGGGGTTTTAACTCCAATGTTTCCAATAATGATAGAATAATACACCAAACAAATGATGAAGACAGATAATTTAATTATATAATAATTAAGACGATGAATAACGATGAGTTGGTTAAGTCGGTGCCCTTGGGGTTACCGCACGATGATGTAATTGGATGCCTTTAGTGATCCAATGTTGATGATGTAATTGGATGCCTTTAGTGGTCCAATGTTATGATGTTATATTGGGTGCCTTTAGTGGCCCAATGATGAAGATGATATTCTTGGGTGCCTTTGGTGGCCCAAGCGGAGGTGGCGGTTGCCCGTTGTCTGTTGTTGTGTTTATGCATCGCATTGGAGATGTTAATTGGGGAAAGTTCAACATAAGGGAGGTCGTCCTAGAGTACGGCGATCTGGCCATCCACGGTTGGTTCACCCAAGGTTTGGTGAACTGTGGCCCCCCGTGATAAGGCATCCATGATTTGATGTGTTGGCTATCCAAGGGGTTCACCTATGGTTTGGTGAACTGCCAGCGTTGGTGCCTTTAATGGCCAATGTGGATATGTAACTCCAAAGTTGTTCTTCCTGAGTTAATTGGATTCACATGCATTGATGGAGCAGTGGAGTAGTGCTGCATTGCATCACATAGCATACTGGTTGATTGATTAAGTGAGATAATGTTTATATGTGTAAGTGTATGCTTATGATTGTTGCTATGTCATGATATATGATCATCTTATTCCTATCTCCATGCCGTTGTGTTTACATGTTTCCTTACTCCCCTTTCTTTATTTTTTTGTTTGGCATGTATGGTTTATGCAGAGGATGACGAACAGCCTGGAGAGCAATGACTCTGAGGAGCCACTGAGACGACCCACCGTCCCATCAGTAGAACCTAAGGTATTAATTAACCTTAATCGTATTGTAAATGTTAGCGCGCCTTATTAATACGAAGCGAAGCGAAAAAATTGAGCGCGGAAACAAAACGATTTACGGCATGCAACGCTTCAGAGTACACAGCTGAAAATATAAAGAAATATATCACATACATTGCTGCCCTATCAGTAGAGCTACAGTATAAAGTAGTACATGCAGAGTGTATTAGTAATAAAAGTACGAAAAGTAGGTCGAGAGACAACTCACTGGCTAACCACGATCATTGCCCATCCTCTCGAGGCTAGGGTCCGTGGCACGTCCTTCGGCGTCAGGCTCGTAAAGAATGCCGTCCAGTTCCTCAACAACCGGTTCCTCCTCGGGGTCTTCCCATAAAATAAAGGTGACACATACAGAAAAATAGCGGGAGATAAGAAACATAATTCATCAATATGGGAGAGGGGCATCAGTACAGAATATATATATATATATATATATATATATATATATATATATATATATATATATATATATATATATATATACATCACACAACACAGATAACATATACAACACAACATCACCCATCTCTTAAGTCACCCATCACAATCATCTCAAACATCATTCTCTCAAATGAGCCTATAAGAGGGATACTAGTCCCTATGTATATGCTGACTTCCCTATATGCATGCCGGCCGATACATCACGTCCCCAATTGGACATCTCCGTCGGGATTACATCACATCACATCCCGCCTCGGGATTTTAATTAACGTTCCCAATTGGACATCCCTCTTTGGGACCAAATGCTGTGGTATTAAATGATATGAAAATGCAACAAACATCCATCGTAGGTTGATATCGGAACCTCACGCCTAAACACTCGTCCACGACCACGACATATCGCATCACATCAACATCAACATCAACATCAATCATCAATCATCAACATCACATCAGCATCAGTATCACGATGCCTTGCGTCTACGAGCCACAACTCCACGGTCGGGACCACAACGATATCAACCCGAACAACATCATCACTCACCATACTCTCATCAACACTCAACCACCTCAAATCATAATAACATTGCAACAGTAATTCATCCAGTGCAGATATCATTATAAAGCCAGACAATTGTAAATCACTCCAACAGTTTAACACAACAGGTAAACAGATAATCATTTAAACAAATCAACACATCAATCTCAATCAATTTTTATCATTCATGATATCAACTTAGTGGTGATAGCCCAAAAGTACCTACACCCAGGGTCCAGGCACTTTATCCAGGGCTCAACATCTAGTAGGGTTTAGGGGTTCCCCTACACAGATATATATACTTTATACTAAGCTTGCCTTCCCGACGATATTAGTTCTTTCTCCCCACCTTAGAAATTTCCACATGCAGCTCCGGCTACGACCCCGCAGCAGTCAGTCGGGTGCGCTGTCGGATGTTCGAGTCCTGTTCGATTCTACATACACACAAATCAATAAAGACATTAACTTAAAAGACAAGATTTCTCCTATTGCACCACCCTTAGGGTTCGGCCCTATTGAATGAAAAATAGTTAGGGAGCTCCAAAAAATCTCATTTCTTGGATAACACCCTAACTAAATGTGATAACCCTAGATATCAACTCAAAACATCAAAAACCAACCAAAAACCCTACCCTACACAAATAGGGGGTTTCGGCCTCTCCTTCAAACAAATAGATAGAGAGATTTCTTGGTTCTAATCTCTTGGATCATGCAAGTATGTCATGAACCTAGGCTATAGAAATTGGTTTGGTATTAAAATGATTTTTCTATGATTTTTCATGGATTTTTGAAGATTTTAGGGACAAAACCCTAACATTTATGATCATGGAAATTAGAGGACAAAAATGAGAGATTGAGAGAGATTGAGAGAACTAGCTACCTCCTAGGATGATCTCCTTCAAAAATGAGTGAAGGTTGCTTCAAGAAATTTCAAGGATTAAGCTCCAAAAATGGAGTTTTGTGAGAAGAAAATGAGGAGAAAAAGAGAGAAAGAAGAAGATAAGTGTCTGGGAGGGGGGCTGCTGTGTTCTGGCCGAGAGAAAAAATGAGAGAGTGAGGGTGAGAGAATAGATATTTATTAGGAGACTTAACAATTAAGAAACTAGGTAAAAGTAATAAAAGGTAATTAGTAAAAACTAACCAAGGGCAATTTGACCAATTCACCTCCCGACATTTTGAAAATTCCCACGACAATGGTAGGAGTCCCCAAATGATTTAACATAGCCTTGGTATGAAAATTATTGGCTCAAGGTTTTTGAAAAACCCTAAGACAGCTCGAATCGTCTACCCGATCGATTTTCAGCCCGAATATAAAATATTATTTATATTTTTGAACGTCAGGACACATTTTAGCAAAAAGGTAGATGATTGAATTCTAATACTAATGGTGCTGGCTGTTAGTCAAAAAGAGGTCTTGATAGTAGAAAAACACTATCATCCGAAAAAACATAGATCGGGCTCTGTTTGAGTTTTCGGCCCAAAACTTAACCATAGCCTCCTACGATGGCGTAGAGCGTGACTATGGCCTCGGAATAATTTATTAAAGTTTCTAGACCCTCCAATAAAATACAATTACTTAAATACTGACTAATTAAAAGATTAAGAAAAATCGGGATTTTATAACCACCACTCATAGTTAGGGCCTTCAGCTTAGTTGTTTATTTCTTTAGTCTTTCTGTTGTATTCCGAACATGTTTCCGGAACGGTTGTACCAGCTCGGAATTGTGACATCGGGGTTGAGTTTTAGTTATGTTGATATTTCTTTCCCTTTTAAAACTTTGATGAGTTTAGTTGATAAAAGTCGATTTATTTAGTTGAGCTTTGGAAAGTGGCAAGAAATATTTGTTGAGACAAGATGCAAGCCGATTTGGTTTGCCAAGGTATTCTTAGCCGTATGTAGCTGCTAAGCCGAGTTGAGCTTGGAAAACGTTGTTGGGCTTCACTGGATTTGGGCGAATATCATTGGTTTGGGGCATTAGACTTCATTCGTCTACTACAAGGAAAATGGAATGAATTTGATTAAGTCAAATTCCATTTCTATCCACTTAACCACTTCCCTTGATTCGTCAGATGCAGGTTACAAGTTGTTTTAGAGAAAAAAAAACTGCGGATAAGGATGACAGAAGCACATCCAAGGCATTTTTGTGGGTTGACCAAATCAAAGAATATGATCGAAGACTCACTTTCATGAAAATAGGAATGTAGAGAATATGGTCAACTAATGAGGATTCAATCATTAGCCAAAGCAGAGAGTTTAGGTTTGGTCTGTAACTTAGTTGATTGGGTAGTTACCTGTATGATTGTTGTTAGCCATGATCTTACTTGATGTAAAATGGCGGTTAGTGGGTTAAGAACGTGATAGACGATGGTAGTATAGATCAACCAGGTAGTTATAAGGCTATAAATATCAATTGTACAGACAAATTTTGATACATTCAATCAATCAAACGTACAAGCCTTTACATTTATCCTTTATCTTTACTTTATTTTATTGCTTTTATTTTATATTCAACACTAATAATTGCACATTTGTAAATGATAAAAAAAAAAAAATTGCACATTTGCATATTAGCTCAAGAAGGTTAAAATCTTCAGGAAAAAGATTTGCGTACAATTTTCTTTTGTTATATATTTCCCCCTATATTTTGGTACATATAAGGGGATGGAAAAAATGAAGACAAGTTAGTCCACAGATTTTTAATTCATAGCTGTGAATTATTAATAAGAGAGGTCCTTTGCAGATACATATAACCAGAGTTATAAAAGGAAAGAGACACTGCAATTATCTTATCGGTGAAGGCTAGGGTGGGAGATCTACACATATCTCCCACCGTGAATAAGGACACTTTTGCAATAAAGTCTTTTCTTTTTTATCCTTCACTTATTTCCCATTTGCAGTTGCCACCTCACCCACACCTCTCTCCTTTCCCTACCGCACGACTGCTCCATCGCGGTGACGTCGTTAATGTGGAGTAGGCCAGCAATGCTGAAGAAGCTGCATCAGTGTTCCGGCCTAAACCGTTTCGTCGCCATCTTCGCAGTTCCGCTACTCTCCTTCCACTTCATCTCCACCAGCAACCCTTATGCCATGAACTTCAAGTTCATCGTCGCCGACACACTCCAATTTGGACGAACTTCACCGCCAACGGTAGCCTCCAGTGGATGAATCATTGTCTTCCTCTTCGAGGATCGCAGCGCCAAGTTACTCATGATGGAGCATTTTCTGGAGACTGTAGCATCAATCGCATCTTCAGGTTTTGGTTATGGAATAGAGGAATTCTTCAGGAGTCTCGCATAACTTCAGGTTTTGGTTATGGGTCTCTGCACAACTTCTGAATCCCCTTCGTCTGCGGCTGTCGCAACCTCGGTCAGTCACTCTACCGCATCCGTGAAGGCGCCGCCATGATCCGTACCAAGGGAGCTATGGTAGTGGCGATTCGCGATGGAGGTGGGTTGAGAAGCAGCGATGGTGACATTGACCTGTGCGGGGGATCTGCTTGTTGTTGGTGGCCGTGGGTGCTTCTGTGTTGTTTTTGTTTTTGTTTGAGACAATTGGTTGGTAATAGAAGAAGAAAGGTTCTGTGTTAGAAGAATAAGAGAAAAGTTCAGATTTTTTAGGAACCCCCTTGTTCTGTGTTTCACCGACAACATCATCATGGTACCAGTCGGCTTGAGGAAAGTGAGAAAGAGGAGAGTGAGAGAAGAAGATGGGGCAAAATTTTAAATTTGAAAAAGTTAAAGAATTTTAAAATAATTAAAATATTACATTAATATCCTTGTTCACGGTGGGAGATATGTCTAGGTCTCCCACCCTAGCCTTCACCTTATCTTATCTATCTAGGAACATGTGCAGCATAGAGTTACAAATAGTTTATATACGTACTATTTGGATCTAAAAGCATGTGATAGATATAAGTATCAATGACTAGATTAAATAGGAATCTGATTACTCTTGGAATGTATAAAATTACAAAGGAGTACTTATTAAAAGAAGGAGAATCTTCCACTGGCTAAAACTTTCCAAGAGGACATCAATGCAGACATTGATGAGGAACCAGGACATGGAAAGTAATAATACAGGAGAATGATGAATATATTCTTTGAGAAGAGAGATGGCTACAAAAATTCGAAGAGGCCATGAGTGACAATGATATCTAGAAAGGCAGGTGTGGACAAACCCATTTGAATATGACTTGGATTTCCACCAATGCCAGGATGATGCCAACCCCACGACATACCAAGGTCAATTCTAAAATGTGATAAGGGGAACATCCAATTTTTTACTACTATCTACTACATACGACTCTAGGCTTATATTCATGGGTATCTCTGGCTGCTTCGTAGGTACCTCATTTACTCCCTTTTGCACTCATCGTGTCTACCTCTTTTGTGGGAAGTTATGTACCCTCATGTCTGATAGCCAAAACTATGATAGGGGAGCATATTATATGTAATTTTGTTATGAGTCTAGTGACTCATGCCTATTATCTAACTTAACATGGAAAAAATAATAGTTTACACTTATCACATGTTTATTTATAAGCTAGATTTCATCGAGAAGAAGAAAGAACAAAACCACCCACTTCAACAATGAAGGATTGCTTTTGCATATGATGAAGGCTTAAAAGAGCTAAGATGAAGTGACTTTGCTTATTGAGTCGAACATATGATAATATCATGAGAAATGTTTTTTTTAACAATATTTTTAGATAACATTAGAATAATATTAATTTATTTGAATAAATATTAAAATATTGCCTATTTTTGAGATTAAGTAGAAATATATATGAATTTAATTGCTATACACTGTCTGTGTAAAGTTTTTTACACTGACAATCGATCAATTACAAATCATGGTATGAGTGACTTTTAAGGTAGTTAGAATAAGAATCAAACATTTTTAATGATATGACAATTTATGATTGGTTAACCGTGTAAAAAATATTTATAATGACAACATATATCATTTAGATGTTATATATATATATATATAAGAGTTTTTTTTTCTTCCAAATGTTGTTTAAATAATTTGTACAGATAACAAAAAACTTTAATATTATACTTTGTCTTGTGGGGTGGGACATATATGGGGCACATTTTTTACCTAAAGATAATGTTTTTTTCTTTTGAGAGATTGACATTGACGTAATACGAGTCAAATTAAAACTTGTCAATTAACTTTATACACCTATGCATCATTATAATGTTGTAAAACGTACAATAATATATATTTGATTTATTCTTTAAACAAATTATAGTGCTGGTCCGGTGAAATGGTTCATTAGTGAAATCATTGGTAATATTAGGTTTTTGTTGGATAATCCTGAAACTCAATTAGTAGTTAAGAGTGCATTAAGAAAAATAAATTTCATTATATGTGATATCCATTTAAAGTGACAAACTCAGACAATGTTCTTCTTCTTCTTTTTCATAAACTATGGTTGTAACTTGTAATAGCCATGCTCATGCACGTGTGCAGGGATCCTATGTGAGAGGGAGAGGGGAAAATGATGCTATATAATGGTCATAAAACTATCAAACTAATTCTAACGATGCATGATTTTTTATTTTTTTTGAATAATTTTAAATTAATTTCATTGAAAGCTCTGATATGTAGAAATTTGATTAACAAATTTGAAAATAGGAAATTAGTTAAGTAAATTAAAAATTCATTAAGTATATTTTATTTAAAATTATTAGGGAGAAAAAATAAGGTAGGTGCATGAGAGTAAATAAAAAGAACTAACATAAAAGAAGACTGATGTAGAAGACAGAATATATTGATATAAAGAGAAATAGAACATCATAAAAAAGGAAGATTCTATGGTACCCCTTGGGTACCATACCCTTGCCTATGTGGCCCAATCAAATGGTGAGAATTTAGTCCCATGTGATATTCACATGACTCAATTAATTGAGGTGGCGCATTCTGATTGGACATAGGGTACCCAAACCCTTTAAATTTCAAGGGTACCATAGCAACGCCCTAGAGTTTAATTTCTATGCACTGACAGTGTAAAGTTTTTTACACTGTCAACCAATCACCAATCATGATATAGATGACTTTTAAGATAGTTATGATAATAGTCAAAGAAATGTGCTGATGTAGCAATTTATGATTGGATGTCTGTGTAAAAAACCTTTACACTGTCAGCGTATAGAAATTAAACTCAAAAAAATATTTTTTAAATTACTCTTTTAATTTTTACCCTTTTACTTAATTTTTAAATTGGTTTGTATAGTATAAAAGTTATTAATTAGGTTCTATATTCAAAAAAAAAAAAGGATCCCTACTAGTACAAGTTGTAAGGACTTAATTACAAAAGTTTTACAATTAGTGATAATTTAATTAATTTATTTAAATATAGAGATTAATTTTAACTTTTAAAAGTATAAGTTTTTAATTAAAAAATTTAAATATCTATTTAAAAATCGAGTAAAACTATAGGAATCAAAAGATTAACTAAATAAAAAATATTCAACTACACCTTCCTGTTCTTAATATAAGTGATAAAAATGATTTTTTTTTGTCCAATATATAAGAAAAAGTAATTCATTTTAAAAATATTTAATGTTAAATTTCAATTATACCCTTATTTATTATTAGAATGAATATTAGAAGTAATTAAGTTAGTGAATTAAAAGTAATTAATATAAGAACATTTATGGAATAAAATTTAAATTTATAAGAATATTAAATAAAATTAATAGATTCCAATGTATTTTCTTAGACTTGATGATTTTGATTATTTATTTCTTATATTAGGAACAAAGAATGTATTAAAGAGAAAGATAATAAAAAAATGTGAGGACAATTTTTGCAATCCGTATCTTAGTCAACCAGACAAATAGGAGATATTAATAAAGGAAAGCCAACTCGGGACAAAAATTTTGCTGATTAAGATGATAGTTTTGATTTGGTTGCTTTAAATCGTGCACTATGTGGCCTCTGAGCAAGAATGCTACAACTTGCAATGCAATCTAGAATAAAGGGAAATCCTACATAATCTTCTTAAAAGATACCAAACTTGGAAGCATAATTCAATTTTTTAAAATTATTTTGCATATCAAACAGGGAAAAAAAAGTTTTTGCTGATTATGAGGTCCAATTGTTGCTGACATGTGTTTTGAGGTTAGTGACAAATATCTCAGCAGCTTTTCGGTTCCATTAATGCCAATCTTTGTCTTATTACACCTTTCAACGTTTGCCAAGTTGAGCTTTTCAAGAAAGAAGAGTGTTAGTAATATATTTTTTAATTTTTTTTTAATATATTTTTTTTATTGATTAAATTTTATGAGGGTCTTATTAATTTATGTGGGTTCCACTTGAATTTAGTAGGACTCACATGAATTTCAACCAATAAAAAAAACATGTTGAAAAGAAAGTGTTATTAGCATTTTTCATCCGGAGGAATGCAATGTTTTTATAAGGATGATGCTAAAAAGTATTTTAGGAGTAGCATTAGCTAAGGAATATGTAAAAAATATTTTTTTATTAAAAAATTAAATATTTCAACTCTATAAATATTAAATATATTAATCTTTAATAAAAAAAATTTTCTTAATTTCTTGACTATTATCTTTAAAGTATTTGTTAGCATTCTACTTTTGTTATTATGCTTGGTTGAGGTTATATATACTTCCAACTGCTTATTCATGCTATTTGTTATTTAATAATGATTTTATAAATTAAAACTTAAAATAATATCTGGTTAACACTTAACAGAGTAAGCAATGAGCAATTTAGAGCATTAATAGATTTCTTGAAGTAATTCCGATCAAAAAATGAATTTTTATTAAAAAAATAATATATTTAATATATTGGAAAATGATATATTTAATTTTTTAATCAAATTATGTTTTTTAATTTATTTTTTAAGCAGTGAGACGAAAAATATTGTCGCGTAACATAATTAAAGCTTTATTATTTGATTTTCCTTGACATTTGTGAGAAAAATTGAGCTATTTCATTAATTAAAATCAAAGCTCACAGTCAGAGACTCGGAGTGCACCAACTGAGCAGATCTTGACTCAGTAGTAGCACCGTCTCCTCCCTCACAAGAATCAGAGGTTCGTACCGATTCATAACAGGCAGTAGTAAATCACGGCATCACGCTGTGTAAACTGTGACTTTCAAACCAGGAATGGTAAAGGGTGATTCATGCAGTTAGTTGTAGTAGCTTTATATAATTAAATTAGTGATTGTGATGAGAACTACTTGTCACTGCTAACATACTCGGAATGTGTGCCTTCGTTTTTTCTGTTAGCCTAGTAGGTTCCCTTCGTTGAGTTTGAAGGTGGCTTTTATTATATAGTGTATCAAACATAAGTGGGGTGTATAATATATCTTATTTTTTATCAATAGATAATCAATTAACATTTAATTAAATTTTTATCAATCCAAAAGTTATGAACACATTATCAAAGGGGGAGCACCATACATCTCGTTTTTGGGATGCACAGTAGAGAGTCCCGACCTTGTGCACTCTCCAATCAAGGTACACTTCCTAAGTGGCCCATACACAAAATTTGATCAGATGTGGTTTACACTCTGTTGGTTTGAGGGGATTTTGAGAAGAGAGAAAATGAGAAGAGAGAAAAGTGGGAAAAAAAAGGTTACTTCTATTGTTTGGCAAAGGAAAGAAAGAGGGAAGAGGGAAGTGGGAAAAAAAATGTGTGGGACCCACCAAAAATAAACACTCAGTTTGGTTGGCATGAAACACAAAGGAAAGAAAGCAAGAAGACAGAAAAAGGGGATATGAGCTTCCTTTCCCTCATTTGGTTGCAACAAATATTAGAGGGAAGAGAAAAATCAAAGGTAGGACCCACAAATGTTTTTTTCTCCCCATACATGTGCAGAAAACTGGCTAAGAGAAGGAAAAATACTTAAAATGACAAATTTGTCCTTCTGAAAAAAGGTTGCTGCTTTGTCTATTTATTAAACTATTTTATCACTTAAGGATATTTATGTCATTTTCTAAATATGTTTTTTCTTTCCTTTCACTTTCTACTCAATCAAACAAGAGGAGAGAAAAGTTTTAACTTTCTTTCCTTTCCTTTTCTCTTCTACCAAATAACTAAATAATCATCTTATTTTCTACTCTTTTTCTCTCCTCTCATTTTCTTTCCTTTCACTTTCTTTCCTCTCTCTTTCTTTCTTAAACCAAACATAGCAAAAATCTCCCCTTCGTTGGAGAGATTTCTGAAGGAGAAGGGGGTTTATTTTTTGAAGGAGTAAATACTCAATTTGGTCCCTGAAATTGTAGGGTCGTATCAACTTAGTCCTTCACATTATCAATATTTCAAAATGATCCCTGAAATTACAGAAAGTTAATCAGATTCGTCCCTCTGTTGATAGTTGCATGGACCATAATGACTTTAAGTTGGTAATGTTAGGGATGCATTTGAAACTAAGTGAATAATGTCAGGGATGCATTTGCTACATTTTGAAATTCCAAGGATCATTTTGGAATATTGATAATGTGGGGGACTAAGTTGATACGACCTTACAATTTCAGGGACCAAATTGAGTATTTACTCTTTTTTGAAGTTACATTTATGCCCCTGTTTTTCTTCCTCTCACAGTGGCATCTCATATCATTCTCTGCAATATAATTGGGATCGATCTCTCCCTCACCCGCACCACGTCGCAACGCCACCAGCCTTGAGGTTAACGCCGCCACGGACCCACATCACCACGCCGCTACCGCCACCAACCCAGATCACCACAGTAATATTAATTGAGTCAAGACTGCATTTCATTGGATGCTCATATGTATGGTAAACACAGTGAGGGACCATGGTCTCCAATCCAGAAATTCATGCAGCTGACAACAGGGTACCTCAACTAGGTACTAACTATTAAAAAAATGGGGGAACAATGGAACATGATGACTGATTGCATAACACAGTGGAGAGAGGGAAGGAGAAGATAAGCAGTTCAGATCAGGTGTTTAGCAACAATTTTGGAAGTTGAGGGGCAGAAGTGCTACAACTAATAGTTGATGCAATATTTTTGCTCTTACATGCTACGCACACTTTTGCCTCTGATGTGTTATTGGCAAAAGATTTTACCAATAGATTAAAAAAATACTCCATCCGATCCCTGTTATAAGTAAAAAAGTCCTATTTTTTGGTCAAATATATAAGTAAATTTCAACTACTTTCATCCTATTTAATGACATTATTCCTAAAATATACTTCATTTAATATCAATTTTGTTTTTCAATGACTCAATCTGGGATGTATTTAATAAAAATTGAAATTTTCTATGAAGGTTATTTTAGGTAATATACTTAATTTTTTAACAATATTAAATGAGATTAATCAACTTCCTTAATATGTGTTCCATTTAAGTTTTGCTTATAATAGAGACTGGAAGGAGTAATGTTTGTGTCTGCGTGTTAGTTAGAGGGTCAATTATTGTAGACCATATTTAGCGTACTGGGTGCAAAAATTGTTGAATAAAGATTCGAACACTTTCGTTTTAAGGGCAAATATGTCCTCACAATAAAAATTCATTTTCTTTCTTCCCACTTTTCTATACAACCAAACAATTGAATTTTCTTTCTTATACTTCTCTCCTACTTTTTTCAATCCAAACAACCTAAAAATATATCCATTTTCTATTCATTTTTTCTTCTCTCCTACTTCTTTCCTCCCCACTTCTATTCTAATCCAAACAGAGCGTTATAGTTGGTGCCTATTAAAAACCTGTTTAGCTTGTATTTTTATTTCGTGCTTACATTTCTTATTTCTATTTTTTTAAAATTGTTTTCATATTTTAAATCTTGAAAATTTTGAAAACATTTTCTTTTGATCTCCTATTCTCTATTTTTATTTCCTATTTTCAAAATTTTTGGGCAGGAAACACTGAAAACAAATTTTTTTTTTTTTTTCAGATTTGGGCTCAATTCAAGAAAAGTTTTCGGTGAAAACATTTTCATTAAACTCAATCAAATACATTTTCAAGCACATTTTCTATTTTCATTGAAAACGAGAGGAAATGACCAAACCAAACTGACCCTAAATTTGTGTTTTACACTTCCTTCGTCATATAGAAAATTTGATCTAGGGGTGTGTACAGATCGGGTCGGGTTTGGGAATTTTTGGACCTAACCCGATCAAATTTAATTGGATTAGGCCGTCTCGTGTTTGCGTTTTTTTGGAGTGACCCGAACCGAACGAACCAGCCACATTCGGTTGGGTCGAGTTGGGTCATCGGGTCAATAATAAAAAAAAGGAAAAAATTACAAACCCTATTTTTTTAAACTGCACCGCCGTATAGCTCTTCTTCTTCTTGTGAAAGACTGAAACCCTATTGCACCCATAGCTTTCTTATTCATCTTCTCAAAGACCAACCCTATTACGCCATAGAGCGTGTGATCGTGAACTGATGGTGGTGGGCGGTGATGAACTGATGATTGCGTTGCATAGCTTTCTTCTTCTTCTCACCACTGCTACGCGCATCAAATTGGTGAAGGCATCAAACTGATGATGCGAAGGTCGTGATGGAAGGCTAGGCACAGTGAACTGATGAAGGCATGGAACAAGAGGACAACGCAGCGAGTCAGCGGCCATGGAAGGATGCGGAGGTCGCAGTCGTGGTGGAGGCGAAGCATAGAAACAGAGGACGGAGGACAAGGCTGCGCACGCCATTGGTGAGGTTAGGGCTTGTTTTTTCATATCGGCTTGGGTTTGCTCGGGTTCCATTTTCTCAGACCCGACAGACCGACCCGAACTGAGCAGGTTAATAAAGAAAAGAACCGAACCGACCCGGTAACCCAAACCAACCCAGTACAGTATAGTTCAAGGATGAACCAAGCGAAGCTGGTAGGCATGTGACACCTGTGGTTGAAGAGGACGGAGAGTATCCGTCGGTGCGCAAAGTAAGAATGGACAAGGAGTGACTCCTGGAAGGTTTCTAGGTGGAGGGACGCATAAATGAACCGATTTCACACCGGAACGAAAGAGATCCCGAGACTGTGCAGGTATGAGATTATACAATTAAGGGGTTCTGAGACTATACAATTAAGGGATTCCGAGACTGTGCAGGTATGGTATTGTACAGTTGAGGAAAGTTTAAAAATAATTTATTGGTACTACCTATACTGACAAGATGAATCTTCTTTTCGGGAGCCGATAACTTAGGAACTCCAAGGTTAAGCCTACTTGACATGGAGCAATCATGAAATGGGTGACCTTCTAGGAAATTTTCCTAGAAAGCATGTGAGTTAGAACAAAGCACGCTGAAGAGAAGCATGTTGGTTTATGGGGACAGTCATCAATCCGAAAAGTCGTGTGGAACGTTACACATGGCATCCCATATTTTTCTACATATATAATGATATTTATATATTTTTTTCTCACATCATTTGTTATTTTATAATCATTATCCATCTATCCATTATGATTTTTAAAGCAAAAGTTTTTTATTAATGGTTATAAGATATGTATACAAAAGGGCCTCAGAAAAAATGAGTAAGAAAATCATTTTTCCACATCAAATGTGCAATTTGATTATTTACTCTTACTTACTAATCAGTATTGGTCTTGTTATAAGAAAAGACAAAAAGCATTTTTTTTATAAGATTATTATTTTTCTTCTCTTGCATGTTATTGAACAAAAGGAGAGGATTAAAATTTCATACTATGTACGAGCAATGGCGGATCCAAAAAGTATGGTTAATGAGACAAAAAATTAGTTTATGAATATTTTTAAAAGGAAGAAATTATAAATATGCATAAACGATATAAAAACAATATAAAATTCATAAGATATAACGTTGTTCAATTTCAATGTGAAACCTACGTCAACGGATGAGAAATGAGAGATTACAAAAGTAATTTGCTCTCACCAAATCCCCAATCACACCCGGCCATCTTTTGTTTCTATAGAAAATAGGAAGAGAGAAGTAGGGAGTAGGGAAATGGGTGTGAAAAGTAAGATTTTGTATGTTTGGTTGAGGAAAGAAAATAGGAAAGAGACAAAACTTTTGTGTTGGGACCCACAAAAATAAAATCTCTTCCTTAATGGAGAAACTTTACGCTTCTGAATGCTATTTTTTCATTCTCCCAATACTACCCTTATCTTTCAATACAATTTTTTCATAAATATTTTATTTAAAGGGTAAAAATGTCTGTATATAATATACACATTTTCTTTTTCTCACTTTCCTCTCCAACCAAACAAGCAAAGAGAAAACTTTATACTTTTTTCTCTTCTCCTTCTTTTCTTTTTTTTTTTTCAATCCAAACAATAAAAAAATCTCTTCATTTTCTACTCATTTTCTCTTCTCTCCTACTTCTTTCCTTCCTACTTCATCTCACATCCAAACAAAGCAATGTCTCTCACACAAAAAATAATCTCATACCAACGCATTTTGGTCCAAGTGGTTGGAGCCTGGTTCCCCTAAGCAAGATCTCGAGTTCGAGTCTTGTGAATGGAAAAAATAGGTGTTGGGAGAGCTTTGCCTCCTTATATGGGTCCTTCTGGATCAACTCGGATTAGTTGGGGGTCTAATGTGACTTCCGGATACCGCGGGTCTAGACAAAAAAAATACATAGTCTCATGACAAATTAAAAAAATTCAAGATACCTAAAGCTTTTAAAATTTAGGTTAGAATATACTTTTAGTCCTTTATCTTATCTTCAGAATTCGATTTGGTCCTGTATCTTTAAAAAGATCCATTTTAGTTCTTTATCTTATAACCTTACATTATTTTGGTCATTTCCGTTAGATTTGTAGTAACGGTGTTAGTAAACCACTGTTAGTCGTCGAAAACCACCCCCGTCGCCGGATTCTGGGCCTTTTCTCTTTCCATTTCTTCTTCCTTCCTTCTCATTTCTTCTTCCTTCATCTTCCTCTTCCCTTTCTTCACCCTAATCTCCTTCTTCTCTTTCCTCATCTCTGTGGATCGGAAACGTTGCTCCCTTGTGTGTCGGCGTTGGCATCGCATCAACGGTCAAATCCGCTATCACGTCAAATCCGCCATTGTCTCATCCTCATCCTCTTCGTTCCTTCCCTATTCACACAATTCGACTCGATCAAGAAACTCTAAAGGAAATTATTAATGGCCAAAGCTTCGCACCCTTTATAATTGGTTTGAAAAAGCTTTGAACTTTGAAGCTGATTAGTGTTTGGGGGATTGGGACGAAACCCTAGAAACAATTGGGTACTTGAACAATGGGTAGTTGAAATTCACCTTGAGAAGATTCAAGTTAGTGATGCGGGTCTTGGTAGGGTATCTAATTGTTTGGGGTCGGAGACTCTACACATTGTGAAAATTGCTGAGTGGTCAAACTTAGGGTTTTCTGGTATTGCTGAACGATGCAAGCTGTTGAAGAAGATTCATATTGAAAGGGAAAGAGAAAGAGGAAGGAAGGAAGAAGAAAGGAGGAGGAAGAGGAAGAGGAAGAGGAAGAGGAAAGGCAAAGAGATAAAAGGAGAAGAGATTTATTTTCTCTCTAATGCCCAGGTTCCGACGAGGGAACCTAGAATCTGGCGAGGGATGGTGGTTTCCGACGACTAACGGTGGTTTACTAACACCATTACTGCAAATCTAACGGAAATGACCAAAATAATGTAATGTTATAAGATAAATGACTAAAACGAATCTTTTTAAAGATAAAGGACCAAATCAAATTCTGAAGATAAGATAAAGGACTAAAAGTATATTTTAGCCTACAATTGCCCTTTACGCATTTTCATATTTTGAAAATGTTGTATGATTTTTTCATTTTCAATACTATAAAAATATACCTCTATGTATATAACCAAACAATCATTCAATCAGTCATCTCTAATACAATTTCACATTTCATTCTTCATAAAATTCATTGCAAAGAAACATCTTCAAAAAATTTTAAAAAAATCCTCCTACGTTTTATTTTATACAAATGTTTCTTTGCAACCAATTTTGTAAACAATGAAATGTGCAATTGTATCAAAGATGAATGTTTGATTGTTTGATTATATATATATATATAGATATCTTTAGTTAGTGGCTTAGGCTATTCTTGTACCAAAAGAAATTAAAATAAGGCGTGCTGCTAGTCATAAAAGATTATACTTGTTTTCCGAAAGTAACTTAAGAACTATCAATCCAATATAGTAATGGTTCTGGTGTTAGATTTTGCAATACGGCAGCTGATGTGGTATCTAATCTAGTTATGGTTGTTATGCAAAGGAGCGCGAGTCTTTCATTTGGATGGATTCTTCACCAGAGTTTCTCTCGATCTGCAGTACTGAGACTGGACTTTTCTGGTTCTTATTAATAATCATTTTCAGTTCAAAAAAACTATCAATAAAATCAAATTAATAATTTATAAAGGACAATTATAATTTTTTTTTGTGACTCGAATAAGTGTTACCTAGGCATTGCTTCTAATAAAAGACCTAGAATTTCTTTTGACGAACATGAATGAACTGTGAACTGGAGTAGTTAGATCCATCATACAGTTGTTGATTTCTTTTTCTTTTTTCTAATCGTTTTCATTATCTATGTAACTATAGAAGTGAATATGGGAGAGAGAAATCAATGTCCCTCAAGAAGAATGTGTTATGTTTCAGTAACAGAAGCTAGGATAGGGTCTGCCATGTATTTCTTTCCTTTAACTTCAAACAATTGTGGTGGAGCCGATTTGTTCATTGCTTTATTTATAAGTGTTGGGAACAGTAGTTTGTTTTTCCCTTTTCCTTTTTTACCCTCTTTTCCTCTTTAGTTTCCATTTTCTTTAACCCTTTTACGAACGGATGCTGTATGCATAAGAATGAGGACCAGGTGCCACCTTCCAGAGATGCTTCCTTTGTCCTCTAAGAGCATCGTTAGGAAATTTTATTGGTGTTCTTTAAGAATAAAATATTATTATAATATGTCATATATGATTTTAGATTCCTTAAATTTAAAATAAGTTTCTTATCTAAGGAACCTAAAAAGAGAGTTTTATAGTATTTAAATATTATTTTTTTGTATTTGATAGTGTAAAGGTGAGAGAGAATATTGGATGTTGAAGAGAGAAGTTAAGGAACTTGACAATAAAAACTCTCATTGAAATGAAAATTGAGTAAATATCATAAATTTAAATTGACATATATATCTTTAAAGGAAAGAGCTTAATTTGGGGCAATTGCCAAAGGTGTTCAAAGGTTGCAGGCGTGAGCTCCTTAGAGCTAGCCTTTTCTTTCTAACCTTATACGTACTTGTCTTTCATCAATTGTGTTTCCTCCAAGTCAAAGGACAATTATGATCCTACCATCCCGACGTGGATCTCTTTAATATGACAGCAATTATGCTGTCCAGTATTGCTCAGAGTGTCTCGATCATGATGTATCTCCTAATTTTATATTCTTCCTTTTCTCTCTTTAAGATTTCTCTTCCAATATAAGTTTGGGGCCATCTAATCTCTATTTATTTAAAAGGGCTCTAATCTAATCATACAATGTCAAAAGACCACTAAATGTAAAAGCTTAACTTATTATGTGAAAGTCAAAAAATATTATCTTTATTTGTTAATATTCCAATCACCAATTAATCCTATATTTTAACTTAATATTCTCTAGTACTATATATGTTTTAGGTAAGTTAATGGCCAAGTGGTAATTTAAAAATATTATTAACGAGCAGATAAAGCATAAGTAGAAACAAGAAAAAAAATTACTTGCATTGATCCCACAATATCTCAATAGAGATCTACCTTTTCTGCTAAGTCAATAATACTCGATGAGTTACTACTTAATTAGGATTTAGGACAAATCATCACCTATTCAATGACTAAAGCATGAAGTTTCCAAGGGATAGTATTAACTGCTGGCAGTTAATTTTTCCTTTTCCTTTTCCTTTTCTTCATAGTAGATTATTACAAGATTGGCCTTTCATATAACGAATAGGAAGATTTTCACTAATATAAATAACTTCATATAGTTTCAATTCCACATTAGCCAAAACCAAACATTAAATTCAAAAGTTAATTTCTTACTTATGACATTCTTAGGGCCGGCCCAAGCCCAAAGCCATCAAAGCAAGGGCTTTAGGCCTCAAAAAAAAAAATTTAGTACTTTTTTTCCTTCAAAATGTCAGTTAAAGAAAGTCTCTCCCTATTCCTAATTCCTTGCTTCTTGCTTCTAGTATACGTAAAAGTCTCAATTTGTTTAAAAAAAGAAACTCAAAAGTCTTAGTCTCTTATTCTCTTTCATCGTTTCACGGTTCACTCTCTGTCTCTCTACCCCAGTCAGTGTCACATGCTCACAGCATCACTCACTCTCTCTCTCACAGTCTCTCGGCGATTGCTGCGGCCACCGCCTCTCGGCTCTCTCTCGCTCTCCGTTGGTTGCTCGACTGCGGCGCTACTGTCGTGCTGCGGCCTCTCGGCAGCTTAGCCCTCTCCGGCGCGGCTGCGGCCTATCCACTCTCCAGTGGTTGCAGCCTCTTCTCAGTTCTCAGTCACTGCTGCAGTGATGCTGCGGCCTATTGTAATTTCTTTTTGTGTTATCACTATTAGTATTTTTAATTCTTTATATAAAATAACAATTAAATAATACATTATTTTTTCTTTCAGTGCGGATATTTTGTACCTATTCCTGCTGTATTTGGACAAGCATTTAGAATTTTTATGTTAACTAATTTATTGGAGAATCAGGTTCTATTGTTTTAACTTTTTTTGTTAAATTTATTTTTGTTTTCAATCCATAATCCATTGCTTTTATTTTAAAAAAAATATAAATGTCAACTCGAAAATTTGAATCTGGTTATTCGAAACTAAAAAAAAGAAAAAATTGAAGCTTTAATTGAATCACAAACAGGGGCCATAGATAAATTTTTCAAGAAAAGTAGTTTAATCGAAAATATAAGTGATTGCTCGTTGAATGAACAAGTTAATAATATAAACATAGATGTAAATGAAAATAAAGAAGAAGTATTATTTAATGAACAAGAATTAGAAATTAATAAATTAGAAGAGTCCACTACTAAAAATATATATGATCCAAGTCATTGGACAAATATTGATACAAGTTTGAGAGATTTATTAGTGGAAAAATGTCTTATTAAAGTTACCGAAATAGATTTTCCCAATGATGAATTTTCAAGACACTTTTCTTCATTACTTTACATTCAAAAGTTGACCAACGGTGAAAAACATGAAAAAAGATGGCTGATTTATTCTCAAGATTTGGATAAAGTATTTTGTTTTTGTTGCAAATTGTTTAATGTTCTTTCTAGTACAAGTAATTTAGCTAAAGAAGGTAGTAGGGATTGGAGACATATTAGTGCTAAGTTGAAGAGTCATGATATAAGTAGTGAGCACATTGCTAATATGAGTTTATGGATTGATTTAGAAATGAGATTGTCAAAAAATAAAACAATTGACAAACATGTTCAAGAGCAAATAAATAGAGATAGGGAATATTGGAGAAATGTATTATTCAGAATTATTGCAGTTGTTAAAACTCTTGAAAAAAATAACTTAGCCTTTCGTGGAACAAACGAATTGACATAGTTAATTATATAAGAAGACTTGATTCTTTTCCAAATGCATATATTACTTACAGAATAATGTTAACGATTCTCGTTACTGTTGCTTCGACAGAAAGAAGTTTTTCAAAATTAAAATTAATAAAATCTTATCTAAGATCAATAATGTCTTAACAAAGATTAAATGGATTGGCTTTGTTATCGATTGAAAAAAGAAATTTTAAATGAAATCGATTATAATAGTATAATAAATGATTTTGCATCCAAAAAGCACGAAAGATAAATTTTAAATAAAAATATAATAATGTTAATAAAATATTTTTATTTGCTTTAAAAAGGCCTCATCATAAAGTTCGCTTTAGGCCTCCAAATGTGTTGGGCCGGCCCTGGACATCCTTATATAGTTGATTGCTTAAAATCTGCAATATTAAATTACATTAAATTAATGAATATAGGTTATGATTTGTTTGAGAGAATAATCTAGCTACCTTGTTGTAAAGCTCAATTTAAAGAGAAAACACTAAGCAAATAAGTTAAAGATCAAGCTATCGATGCTTATATTTGCTTTTTCCACCTTTTCCCCATCTAAAATGACATTAGAATTATTCATATAGAGAATCAATAAACCACATTGTACAGACATACACTGCATGTGAGAACTTGTTGGTTCTTTCTTATGAGTAATGGACGCCATGGGCTTCATGACATGATGCACTATGTTTCCCAATGATTGGAGCGTGTTCTCTACACGCAATGCAATTGAATTGTCATGTGTGAGTTCATAAAGACATAAAGTAAATGATGGATGATTTCAGATTGGGACACTTTGGCATGAAATAGCACAGTACTATCCAGACATTGGCTGACCACTATTGTACATCAATCTTATCCTTATTATGCAAGCCAAATATTTGCCTTGTAATAGTTCCTTGTATGACGCTCACACGGACATGCACTCATAGCAGGACTTTTTCTTTGTTTCAATGTCACACGTTCTTGAGCTCAGTACAAGTAAGTTGTATATATGATTTATTGAAAGAGAGACTACATGTGACTATGGTACTTTGGTGCCATTCAGCTTAATTTCATTAAACCCAACTGACCTTTTAGCATTGAGTTTGGGCCAATGACTCAAGGTAACTGCTGACCAAACTATGTTGACAATTGGTTAATTATTTTTGGTATTGACGGGAGATTCTTTGTGCTGTTTTACTTCACATACGTATATATATATATATATATATATATATATATATATATATATATATATATATATATGATGGCAAGCCCCGGAATCATAATTGGCAGAACCATTGACATTCCTAGCAGCTTCTGCTCTGACCCTTTCAGAAAGACACAGAACCTAATTCTCTCCTTTTGGGGGGTGCAGCTTATGCTTTGATGGAAAGCAGGTTCTTCCTATTCCACCCCCACCCCCCTGTTTTCGCCTTTATTTTTTTTCTTCTCTACTAATTTCTATTATAGCTTTAACAGATCACGCTGCAGTCTTTGAATCATGTTTGATGCACGAAACAAAATAAATGCTTAATATATACTATTGTTTATGTCCCATTTTAAGGCATCATATGGCACCCCGGATGCTGTGCAATTTTGAACAAATCACTGCAAGATAATACTGCCATTCTCAAATAATACAAAAACGTTCAAGTCAAAATTAATGTAAGATTAGGCATAATACAAAATATATTTGACAACGATGCCTCATCTTTTGATTGGCAAATCTTAGGAAGGCCAATCACTTTACTTCCTTCTTAGCTTAGTTATCCTTAATTTAATTTTTATTATTAATTATTAATAATGCAATAAATTGCAAAGCGGTGTCAAGTGGGTAAATATGACGGGGCATGGAAGATTAAGTGAGGTTAAGATGGTTGATCCTTATTGGAATGAATTTAGCTAAACATGAGCTTGGGCATCCTCCGATCCGATGTGTATGATGAGGCACTAAGCTAAACTACAATACAAGGTAAGGTAGTGACCACAAATACAATAATAAGGGTCTTTTTAAGCCCAGAAGAGAGGCATGCTACAAGACAATGACGCTTCAAAAGGGCAGCAGGCCTGCCCATCACTAAGACTGATGGAGACACCTCGAAAGAGCAACTTACTCCAGCTACTTATTGCCATTAGAGCATCGAAGGTTTTTATACATGTGGAGCCAAACCCAGTATTCTCTATCTAATTACAAAATCGACATGAGAGAGAGAAAGAGAGAAAGATTGGTGCATGTTGAAACAAGAGCACTCTTTCCCATGGCATGAGGGGTCATGGATTTTCCTTTTTAGGGAGAGGGAGAAAGATGTTGTGAATGAATTCAAGATGATATATATTACAACAGCACTCTTTTCCACGTGAGAAGAAGGAAAGAGGGAGCGAAGGGAGAAAAGAGGGTGGTCATTGTCATTTCATTGTATTTTACTATTTTCTTTAGCTTTTTCTTTTGAACAAGTGGAAGATCAAAGGAAGATTATCTCCGCTTTTACTTTTAGCCCTCTCTTTATGACTATTCCGTCTCTCCTAAATATTGTTAAAGCAAAGCTCAAATACCCCATTTCATTGATAGTTGGTCCCTGCCCTATAGGGCAAGGAAGAAGAAAGAATAAAGTTGAAGCTAAAAAAGCTTCCACTGGTTCCTTCTTCCATGCAATCTATCTGGAAACACATTATAAATTGATCATTCAAACAACATAGTCATGATTTATTAATAATCATCATCTTTTACTTCTTACAACCTCTGCTTGTTGCAGGCACATGTTTCCAATTTCGAGATTATAAATTGCAAAAGAGAGGTTAAAATTGTGTCAATATGATACTAGCTAGTACGTACTACTGTGATAGGACTTGCTTGCGAAGGGAAACTATCAGTATTGATGACTATACCAGCTTCTAGACATTAAAATACACAATGGCATGCAAAGTAGCCTTCAAATTCATTTATTGCTCAACCAATTGAAAATTGACCCATCTGGTGCTGACAGCATGCCATGACGTTAGAAAGACAACGATAATTATCAAAAATATCATAAACGCTTTTTGATGGGTCCTCCATTCATTATCAACGAGGTCATATTGCTCATGGAAATCTTTTCCTCAATTTGTTGTCTAACAATTAAAGCCAAAACTATCCGCAATAACTCTTACACAGCCTTCCTTTTACCAAATTTCAGTTATCATTTATTTATAAGAAACCAAAAATAGACATTTATATATAAAGCTAGATATATCATATGCCTGTGAAGTATTACAATAGCACAAATTGTATACATAAGACATAGTATTATCATCCCACTGTTACTATACATTGCTTCACGTTCACTAATAACCCAAAGCAATTGGGTACTTTTTTTAACAGGCATTTTGTTTAAGGGTAACGATTTTTTTTGGGAAACCTATCTATCCTATACACGTCAGAATACAATTTTTCAGTCCCACTAGCCACTATATTGTTGCTTTGAGGTAGTCTGTCTAGAACAGTGGCAACCACTGACTGCAGTACTCACTTTCCATTTTTGTTTTTTCATTATTAAATAAAAAGCTCATAAAATAATAAGGTGGAATTAATGATAGTCATTAAGTAGAAATGCCCGGGCAATTCAACCATTTTGAATCATAGAAAGTGCAATTCCATCCCCTCTCTCATTCAAAGAAATAAAGAGGCATTCTTTGATTAAAGCTAAAGGGCATTTTTGTCATAAGAATGAGGAAAGAAAAAGAGCATCAAACTTTACTTTTTGTTACCCTAATCTCAACTTTAAATTTCTGTTATCCAACGGCTTTTTGTTTTAAAAAAAAAAAATCACTGGTTCACCCATTAAACAATTTTCAGAAACCACTTCTTCTCTTTCTTTCTTTCCTTTTCTTGTGCTTTATTTTCCTCAGCCTCTGAGCTTTTCCTAATAAAACCATAAAGGAATATAGAAAACAAGTATAACCAAAAAAACCATTTGTGGCAGAATTCATCTTCTTCTCGTTCTTTGCTCTGAAAGAGAAAAGATAGGAAAAGAAAGGAAAAGAGATAGAAAGAAAAGGAGAGATATAGCTTCTTCTTTTTATTTCAAGACTCTTTATGTGAAGATGTTTGATTCCATAAGCCCTTACACACTTGAAGTTTCTAAGATTCCTGTTACTTTTCTTCCCTTTTGCCCAAAATCTGATATCTCCCGAGCGCTTAAAATCTGTCGTCTTTGCTTCCACTACCTCCAAACTCAATCTTCTTGACACAAACATATTCCAACAACAAAAAAAATGGTCCCTTTGACCTTGGCCTGGACTGTTTTGACTCTGTTTTCTTCTGTTCTGGTTTCCTCTGTTTGTGGTTCATCCTTGCTCAGCGATTTCCAAGCACTAGTATCACTTAGAGAAGGACTCCAATTCCCACACCCACTTGTAAACACTTGGAACACTTCCAATTCCAGCTCAGTTTGTTCATGGGCTGGAATTCAGTGCCACCGGGGACGAGTTGTGTCAGTGGACTTAACAGATTTGAATCTGTATGGCTCTGTTTCCCCTGCAATTTCAAGACTTGACAGGCTCACCCACCTTTCTCTTGCAGGAAACAACTTCAGTGGCACCATTCACATCACCAACTTGACCGGCCTTCAATTCCTCAACATCTCCAACAACCAATTCAGTGGCCACTTGGAATGGAACTACTCCACCGTGGATAACTTGCAAGTTCTTGACGCCTATAACAATAACTTCACTTCCTTGCTTCCTCTGGGGCTTTTGAGTTTGACGAGGCTCAGGTACTTGGATCTTGGCGGCAACTTCTTCTATGGTGAAATCCCAACAAGCTATGGAAACTTAGTTGGGCTGGAATATCTTTCTCTAGCAGGCAATGATCTTCGTGGGAAAATCCCAGGTGAGTTGGGGAATCTCACTAACTTGAGGGAGATATATTTGGGTTATTACAATTCCTATGAAGGTGGGATTCCAGTGGAGCTTGGAAAGTTGGTAAATTTAGTTCACATGGATCTCTCAAGTTGTGATTTGGATGGTCCGATTCCAAGAGAGTTGGGAAACTTGAAGGAGCTCAACACCCTTTACATGCATATCAATCAGCTTTCTGGTTCTATACCAAAACAGTTAGGCAACTTGACTAACTTGGTGAACCTTGACCTTTCCAGCAATGCACTCACCGGAGAAATCCCATTTGAGTTCATCAACCTCAACCAACTCAAGCTTTTCAATCTTTTCTTGAACAAGTTACACGGCTCCATACCGGACTACATTGCTGACTTGCCAGATTTACAGACACTTGGGCTGTGGATGAACAACTTCACAGGAGAAATCCCACACAACCTTGGCCTAACTGGGAAGTTGCAACTACTTGATTTGTCCTCCAATAAGCTCACTGGTGTAATTCCACCTTACCTGTGTTCCTCAAATCAGCTCAGGATTTTGATCCTCCTCAACAATTTCCTCTTTGGGCCCATACCTGAAGGTCTGGGAACATGTTACAGTCTCACTAGAGTGAGGTTAGGGCAGAATTACCTGAATGGTAGCGTTCCAAATGATTTTCTTTACCTTCCTAAGCTAAATTTAGCAGAGTTACAGAACAACTACTTGTCAGGAACTTTGTCAGAGAATGGTAATAGTTCCTCCCAGCCTGTTAATTTATGGCAACTTGATTTGTCAAACAATGCCTTGTCTGGTCTTTTACCACATTCACTCTCAAATTTCTCCTCCATTCAGAACCTTTTTCTCAGTGGAAACCAGTTCTCAGGTCCAATCCCACCTTCAATTGGAGGACTGAATCAAGTGCAAAAGCTTGATCTTAGTAGAAATTCTTTATCCGGAGAAATTCCACCTGAAATTGGGCACTGTGTCCATCTAACCTTCCTTGACATGAGCCAGAACAATCTCTCTGGCTCCATCCCACCTATGATTTCCAATATCCGCATTCTGAATTACCTGAACTTGTCAAGAAACCATTTGAACCAAACCATCCCAAAGTCAATAGGAACCATGAAAAGCCTCACCATTGCTGATTTTTCCTTCAATGAATTCTCTGGTAAATTGCCAGAATCGGGGCAGTTTGGCTTCTTTAATGCCTCATCTTTCGCGGGTAATCCTCAACTTTGCGGTTCTCTCTTGAACAATCCTTGCAACTTGACCAGAATCACATCACCACCGAGAAAAGGCCATGCAGATTTTAAGCTGATATTTGCGCTTGGCCTATTGATATGCTCCCTAGTATTTGCCATTGCAGCCATAATAAAGGCCAAGACGTCATTCAAAAAGAATGGCCCCGGTTCGTGGAAGATGACTGCGTTTCAAAAGCTGGAATTCACAGTTTCTGACATCCTTGAATGTGTGAAAGATGGCAATGTGATCGGAAGAGGAGGTGCTGGGATTGTTTACCATGGAAAAATGCCAAGTGGGGTGGAAGTTGCAGTGAAAAAACTACTTGGTTTTAGCGCAAACAGCCATGATCATGGCTTCCGAGCTGAAATTCAAACGCTAGGGAACATAAGGCATAGAAACATAGTGAGGTTACTTGCATTCTGTTCCAACAAAGAGACCAATCTCCTTGTGTACGAGTACATGAGGAATGGGAGCCTAGGTGAGGCACTACATGGGAAAAAAGGTGGATTCTTGAGTTGGAATTTGAGGTACAAAATTGCCATTGATTCAGCTAAAGGTCTGTGCTACCTTCACCATGATTGTTCACCATTGATCGTCCACCGAGACATCAAGTCCAACAACATTTTGTTGAATTCCAATTTCGAAGCACACGTCGCTGATTTCGGCCTAGCTAAGTACTTGGTAGATGGCGGCGCATCCGAGTACATGTCTTCAATTGCAGGCTCCTATGGTTACATTGCACCTGGTATATATTATATATGCTACCTATCTTCCTCATCTCTTTTTACTTCCTTTTCTCCAATTCTAATTTCTAACCAATGCTATGACATTATTATTAATTTGTTTCATTTTAATTATCATTAAAAAATAATCATTAATTGCATAGTAGCTTATATAGAAGTAGAACACGTTTCCTATGCTATGCAATGTCATGGTGTAGTTGTTCCTAAATAACAACTCTCGCTATTTTATTGTAGAGGAGGTAATTTGTTGGTCGGTAGTAAAGTTAGTTAACATGTGAAAAAATATGCCCTGTAAATATGGGGATCGTTTGATAGGATCACTAAGTACCGTTTGATTGTACTAACATGTCCAATCAAACAGATGGTGTTTTTACAATAGATTGTAGGATGTCAAACGTGGTAGATTTAACGGTTCCAGCGTGATGGTTTAATTTAATTAATTAACCCATTTGGTCTACGAATCTCATGTCATGATGGAATGACGTCGGACAAATCACTTCATGAGCTCAAATCAAATATAAGTAGAAGATTTTATTATTTCTTTTGCAGAGAATAAATTCCTTATTTTTGTGTATGTGATCTATCTTCTTCCCCCAAGTTGTTTGTGGAGGCTAGTGATAATGATAAAAGCTGAGTGAGTGTCATACCATTTCAAGCATGACACTCCAAAAGAGAATTTTGTGTTTAGCTGTATAATTATATTTTAAACTCTTAATCATACTACCCAAACTTATTCCACACCCATAATAATAGCTAGGCAAAGTATTTTGCAGGATCAATAATATTATAATAATATTGTGTTGTTGAGATTATGATTGAGAAAGAAAAAAAACGGGGAATGATATTGCTGGAATTGGTAAAGTGAGGTGAGGGATGCAAAAAGAAGCATGAATGAAAAGGTGCGAGTGATTAATGCGATGATGCATGCAATATTTTTCGAGAAACGAAAAGAGAATTGTTTTGGAACACAATGAAATGACTGTGCTAGTGGGTGTCTGTGAGTCTGCGACACCCTTTCATTGTGCGCTGTGCCACCCTCACAACTTCGCTGGGACCATCTCACTGTCTCCTCCCCTTTCCTTTCCTTCTTTTCGCTGTGTCAATCTGACACTTCCCCCACCCCTCCCTTCTTTTGCGTTTTTTGGACCTTTGCTTTGCAATTTGCCGTGATTTGGACCAATTTTTGGGTTTTAATTTGAGTCAAGTCTAGTTGTCTTCCATTCCTTTATTTTTTTTTCTTTATTTAATTAAATCCACATATGCAAAACTTTTTTAAGCAACATAACGAGATAATCATGAAATTATGGTATTTCTATATGTGAAATGTGATTATATTATCATGATATATTATTGATTAATATATAATATGTTTGATGTTGGAATAATATTTGCAGAATATGCTTATACATTGAGGGTGGATGAAAAGAGTGATGTTTATAGTTTTGGAGTAGTTGTATTAGAGCTTCTAACAAGGAGGAGACCGGTGGGAGATTTGGGGGAAGGTGTAGATCTTGTTCAATGGTGCAAGAAAGCAACGAATGGCCGCAAAGAAGAGGTAATGAACATAATTGATGCGAGGCTGACGGTGGTCCCCAAAGAGGAAGCCATGCACATGTTCTTCATTGCAATGTTATGCTTAGAAGAAAACAGTGTGGAGAGACCCACCATGAGGGAAGTCGTTCAAATGCTCTCTGAATTCCCAGCTCGCCCCTCACCTGACTACCGATCTTCTTCCTCTTATTCCACTAATCATCCACCAACCAATAAACTTGACACACTAAAACCTTCTCCTCCCACTTTTAAACAAGACCTTTTCGTTTAGTGAAAATAATGCTATTTCTTTTTATTTTCCCTTTTTTCCTTTGGGTAAATGTTCATGTTAGTTATATGATGGCTTCGTTTTGTAATAGCCTTGCTATGTGAAACATAAATCTTCTTACTTTATTTTTGGGGGAGGCCGAGGGTTAGATTTTACTTTATTCATATAGAGGTTTTGGTCACCATAAATTAAGAGATGCAGGAATAATTACGACCGGTTGCACTTTTTTAAAAGGAGTGCTCTGAAGCGCACACAAAAAAAAAAAAAAAAAAAGGAGTGCTCTAATTTAGGTTAATGAGGTTCAAAATTATAGTGGGTTTATGCACGTTCTTTATTTGTATGTATGTTACGTTATTATTATATGTATAATAATAATAATATAATACATGTCAAATTTGATTGTCCTATAAATTGTTTTATTTTCATTTCCTTACATCTTCTATTCATAATTTAGTTGTCTTTCCGTTAATCCAATTGCATGCATCCTTCATTTTATTTCTTAATTAATCAAGAAAAAACTAATTAAAAAAATTAAAATTATACTAACCTCCCCTAAAGTTAACCTAATTACTGGCACCTCCTATTTAAAAAGATACACATATGCTTTATGGGAGGGAGGTAAGTATAATTACAATTACATCCCTTCTAGATGAGGTAAATGAAATCATAACTAACTCTCAAGAGAGATAAGTGTAACTTTTGAAATAATATGGGTGTCAAGTGTAATTAAAACAAGCCTAAAAAAAGGTTAATGTAATTTCAAAAAAACAAAATTGCATGTGCTGCAAACATCGAATGTAATCATAAAAAGGTTATGCCTATGGATATTGTTGGACCAAGCGTCAACAAATTAGTCATAGGCCTATATCCTTGGACTCGTAGCCCATGAGGTGAGCCGTTGCGTAATGTAGCCCGGTAAGAATGATCCGAATCCTTCATTCCTTTGTTTATTTTTGTGGAAATAACAATCATTTCTCACCCTTGGAGAAGGGAGGGTCAAGCAAGAGAGTCTTTTAGTCAAATGTATGAGTTTCAATTCCAACGAGCCTGGGCCTGGAAAAAAAAGGCCATGGACTAAAATGCTCATGTTGCCCAACCATGAGAATATAGGTTTGGATGACGTTTGGTTCATGAAATGTTTTATTATCAATAAAATTACATTCTTGGATATCTCATTATCAAGACTGTTTCTTTCCTACCTCTACACTTGGGAATAGAGTTTTCTACTTTCATTCATTAATTGTATTTCTGAACATCTTTTATGTCTGGGAATAATTTTTAAAACTTGTTTCAAACATGAGAAACTTTTATTTCCATACTTACATTCTCAGGAATATTAAAATAAAATGTATACCAAACGCTAGGTTGGAAGAGAAAATGATTTGAGTTTGCGTGAAAGCCGGCCTAATGGATGAATCTGTTCGTAGAAGCATCCATTTGATTGCGTTGAATATGTATTGATGATGAACAAGATCGAATATCCACGCTGTCCTCCCTCAAATTCAATATAAGCTATTAAATAAATAATACAAGTAACCATTCGGGGTTGTTTTTTACAATAATATATAAATAAATCCATCAGAATTTGATTCCTCCAAGTCATCAAAGAACCGAGAAAATGGGATAACATATATATATATATATATTAAAAGAAAGCGGACAGCTAGCTATTGCAGTTTTATAAACAAACAGACTCTTTGATGCAATAGCTAATATAATTAATATAAAGAATATGAAGGAATTAGCTAGCTAGACAGTAAACAATAGCACATGGATTATTCTCCCCATGAAAAAAGAAAAAAGAATATACTGTGGGTAACGTAACAGGCATTTTGGAAAAAATAAAAGAAGAATGAAAGAACAGAATTGACATTTGGTTAACACCTATTTCGTCTTACACAAAATTAACATCTGGGATCCTTATAATGGTAAAAAAATAAAAAATAAAAAGCAGACATTTTAGTTAATTACTTGGCGGGTGTAATTGGGAAGCCAATCCCATGCCTTGTGGTAGGAAAAAGTAGAAAGAGGAGGGTGCAGATAAGGCCAATCCCGAGAGGGACAATATCCAGCACCTCCTGAGTTTCATGCTCTGGCTTTGGATAAAAGCAGCTCAACACATTCTTGTCCCTCAAAGCCACCACACAGAATACCAGTACTGACAACAGTGCGTGCACCCAATCCACGGGCCTCACCTTGTACTTCCTCAAGTCGGG
Organism: Ammopiptanthus mongolicus; assembly: GCA_039655645.1. Lineage (NCBI taxonomy): Eukaryota > Viridiplantae > Streptophyta > Magnoliopsida > Fabales > Fabaceae > Ammopiptanthus > Ammopiptanthus mongolicus. The sequence continues at coordinate 107,777,632 of CM077344.1, read as the reverse complement.
TAGCCCCGACCCGGTTGGATCCGGGTAGTCGAATAACCACAAACCATGCAAGGTTGCGAGGCCATGGTAGACCCCTCCATCGGAAGCCTTGACGGTGTCAGTGAAGGAAGCGAGGAAGCAGGAGAGTGCCAAGAGGAGGAGGAGGAGGACGGTGAGGAGGCGCGTCACGGAGTCACAAACGCCGTTGTTGGTGAAGAGGGGCGTCAGGAGCTGAAAGGCTAGGAGGGTCCCCGTCGGAAGCAGGTTCGCTAAGTTGGCTGTGCTCATTAGAGTTTGGGACAGTGCGCGTCGAGATAGCGACGGTAATTCTGATGAATTACCTGCTGCTGCTGCTGCTGCTGCTGCTGGGGTGTCGCCATTAATGCCCGGTGGAGGTGATGCGGTGTCGTCCTTGGATGTGGAAGCAGCTCTTTGACGTCTAACTGACATCTTTCTTTCTTTCGCTACCTTCTCCAATTTAAGGATATATTGGCAATGATAACGGTATATCAATACAAAGTTAAACTGATGATGATTGTGATTTAATTAGGAGAAGAGGCCAGGTAAGGTGGGTGGGTTCGTCAATATGTATATTTATTGAGTTCGATCTGTATATGAGGGGAGTAGGCAGCTGCCTAAATGTGAAATGCTAGTTTATTGCCACGTTGCTGGGTATATATATATATATATATAGGAGAATGGATTATTAGGCAAGTGTTTGCTTGTCTCCATGGATTTAATTTCTTGTTTCCCTCTATTAGGGATGGCAACTAGGCGGGGCGGGCACAGATAGTAGCTACCCGCTACCCGTCCCGCGAGAAGAAAATTCGTCCCGTGCCCGTCCGCTACCCGCGCAGATATCCGTTAAGGAGATATCCGCGGATTTTTCAAAAATCCACCGATATCCATGGATATTTACTAAAAAAATAAAAAAAATAAAAAACATATATTCCTATTGAAACACAGTGAAATTCTAAAATTAATTACTACAACAAAAATCCAAATTCCAATCCAAGTTCAAAGTTACATTAAACAAGTTACAAAAATCCGTGAATGAGAGAGTGAGAGTGAAATTAGGGTTATATTATTAGGGAGAAAATATTTATTTTAGTATATGCGGGTATCCGCGGGTACGGATAGTACTATATCCGTACCCGCCCCATTAACTAACGGATAGTGAAAAATCCGTTAAGCCTTACCCGCGGATATTCGCTATACTATCCAAATCCGATCCGCGACGAATTTTACTCGCGGATATCCGCGGGTACGGATTTTTTTGCCATCCCTACCCTCTACTTTCCTTGTACTTGTTGCCAACAACAACTATATATATATATATATATATATATATATACTAGTGTGTGTACATAAAGTTTGTTAAATTAAAAATGTACGTATATGAATGATATTTTTTTTTTTGTAATATATGAATGATATAATATGTAATAACTAAAGTTAACATTTAAAAATTAATTGCAGTAAAAAAACCTTTAATTATAAAATTATAATTATAAAACCTTTAATAACATTTATAAATACGAAAAAAAAATTATTGGAATCAATTCATTTTAATTATTATTATAATTAAAATTATATAATTATAATTATAATATACTTATTATTTGATATACAGTGTTAGTTTAAAGATTTTTTTAACTCTCAACTGTTCCAAAATTTTCAAATAATCTAAAATATTTGACTTTTATCCCAATTACATCAAAAGTCATTCATATCATGATTTTTGATTGATTGACAGTGTAAAATATTTTACAGGGACCATGGATATTAACAAAATTCAGTTTTTTTTTTATTTTCAAACAGAAACTCCAACCTTATTAATTTCTAAACATCACTAAAACTCTTTTTTTTTAACTTCTACTTTGTTTGAATCTGATAATTCTAGGTTAACTTACTTAATGAAAAAAAAAAGGACAAAGTGGTAGACATAATGAAAAAAAAAAAATGGTGCTAGGCCCTATTGAGCTTAGAGAAAGGCCCCCATCCAGGCCCAAAGGAGGGGAGGGGTGGGAGGGGCCGAACCCCTACCACCAACCGTCTATTACATCAAATTCACCAGCTGAGCTAAGGGCTCATGTGTGAAAACTGATTATTTCTACACTAATCACCATTTTCCTTATGCGTACGTACATAGAATCATATGCGTGGCGTGTGGGATTGTTACCTTCAATGGGGGAAGTTGGTTAGGTAATCGTCTGTTTCGCTTAAATAAAACAATTTTCATTTTACAAGTCAATGGTGGGAGGAATTTTTTATTGTTTTTGGTGAATGAGAGTATTCTCGATTGATAATTGAAGATTATTTCTTTCGTTATCTCCCTAAGAAAGTTATTTCCATACACATGATAGGAATCCAACTTCTGAAAACTTAATTATCTATCAATTTTGTTAGACCTCGTTAGTAAAGAAACTTTTATAATGATTGTTTTTAACGTGCATAAAGTCCATTTTCTGAATATTTAACGTGCACAAACTTCATTAAAAAATAATTTTAATATATTATATTTCTCCAAATAGCAGTTAACTAACTATAAGCATCGAAATTTTGAAAAAGAAGTAACCTAACTAATGCAAAGAGGTTTCGTACGTAGAGGGGGGAAAATGAGTCCAAAATCCATCCTCTCTTAGTACTTATAACCAGTATGAATTTAGAAAAAAATTAATGCGTGAGCCAAAAATCATGAATGTCATCATTATGAATTGGGATCGTGAGATTTATATAACATGCGCTAACTTTACTTAGTTTCTTCTTTAATGTAGCGGCAACTTTTTTTAACAATCTTATTTCATTTCATTGTAAATATTCTCAACAATACAACTTGTTACTAAAGCGAAACCCAAGGGACTAACATAAGACACATTTGCTATATTGGTATAAGCAATTATATCGGTTTGCCTCGTAACAAACTCTACTTTAAAGTTTGGATTAATTGATAGAAGACCAAATCTCCAAACAAAGCCGAATTCAGAAATATCAGGCTTTGTACCATTCACCCCATGCACCACTTGTTGATAGTCCACCTCAAATATCACATTTCAAAGCCCCTGGATTCCACCCACTCCATATGCCTAGTAAAGATTTTATTTTGAAGTTAATAATATAAATTTAATTTGCTTATACAATATTATATTTGCATCTTGCACTTTTTAAAAAGTTTGATTGTTATGCATTGTTAATATAAAGTTTTTTTTACAATGTCAACAAATCACGAATCATGATATGAATGACTTTTAAGGTAGTTATGATAAGAGTCAAATATATTTACTTATGTGACAATTTATGATTGGTTGATAGTGTAAAAATATTTACACTGATAATACATACCAATTAATTTTTTTTTTAAATAGGTACATCTTAATATCAAACGGACAAAAAAAAATATCAAACTGACAAAAAAACGTACTTTCTAACTTTATTTTATAAGTTGTAAAAAAAAAACTTTATTTTATAAGAAGTTTTATAAAAAGATAGAATAAACTTTACACTTGTAAACTATTTCTAGAATTATACATTCATAAGGATCTTGAGAATTCATAACTTTCACTAGTAGATTGGATAGAAACATTAACTTTTCTCCATGCTAGAAGTTGATGCTTCAATCCTTGAATTTGCAACAATGGAGACTCCTTTTTGCTTTTCTTTAAGTTGATAGAAACTCTTCTATCTCTTTCCTTCTCTTTAAATGCCTCTAATTATGATGGAAATATAGAGGAAACTTTCTAGGCAGAGATAGGGAAATGTTTCATTTCCTTCCTATTTATAATTGCTTCCATCAAGCAATATATCCATTCATGAAAAGACTTCTTCCCAAGAGTCACAATCATTCATTCAAACATCAAATGATATGTCATTCCATTCAAATACTAAATGACACGTCATTTCTTTCAAATATTAAACAACATATCCTATCATACAAATTAAACCATCACTTATATTTGTCACACATGAGACATAGTTCTTACAACACTATCCAGGGACGGATGCAGGGAGGGTCACCTAGGAGCTTTAGCCCCTCCCTCCCTAATGCATTTTTGTTAATAATTGATTGATATATACAACATTGATTTTTTTATTTTCAAGCATTTACCTATGTAATATAACAAATATTTGTTAATTTAATTTTAAAATTTAAAAAGAAAGGGAAAAAAAAAAGAAGAGCTTAATTGGTATGCACGGTCAATGTAAAGATTTTTTACACTGTCAATCAATAAGACTTCATGGTATGAGTGACTTTTAAGGTAGTTAAGATAAGAGTCAAATATTTTAACTTATATGTCAATTATAAAAAATCTTTACACAGACAGTGCATATCAATTAAATCCAAAAACGAAATAAATGTAAAAATTAATATAATAAATAACATAAATTATTAAAAAAAATTCTATTACTCAATATTTATTATTAATCATTTTCGCCTCCCGTTTGATAGACTTTTGGATCCGTCCCTGACACTATCAATCCATAAACAATTAAACTCATTAAGTAATAAAAAAAAATATATGGATGATGATATACACGACATCCGGCTTTCAAAAGAGTTTCAATGGGAAAAGTAAAGAAAACACGTAATGTTTACCAAAAAAAAATAATAAAGAAAACACGTAAGTAACATAAGAGTTCAAACATTTACATTTCTATTTTAAGTTTTAACAATCTTGCTATATAACACATGGTGCATTCCCCGAGATTTTACGCATGTAGAGGATAGAGCAAAGAAAGAATAATGAGTAATGTTAGGTTGACACCCAAAATCGACAACATACAGTGGACACCGTAGGTCTAAATGGCAAAATAGTAATAAAACAACTCAACAATCATCACTCCCAAGACACATAATTGCTTTCCCACTTCTTTATTGTTTTCTTCTCTCTCATCATGTATTTCATCACTCCCAGGACACTCACCTGATATTTCTCTCATCCCAACACTCGTCTAAGCTGATCTTCACCCGTCTAATGAAGATATATGACCCGTCTGACCTAGAAAGCTCACCCGTCTACTCTCCCTTTCACCCATCTGAAGCTGAAGATCTTCACCCGTCTGATGACTATCAGTGAAGAAATGCTCACCCGTCTGGTTCACCTGTCTGATGAAGATATATGACCCGTCTGACCGAGAAAGCTCACCCGTCTACTCTCACTTTCACCCTTCTGAAGCTGAAGATCTTCACCCGTCTGATGACTATCAGTGAAGAAATGCTCACCCGTCTGGTTCACCCGTCTGATGACTCTCAGACGGGTGAACATTTCTTCACTGATAGTCATCAGACGGGTGAAGATCTTCAGCTTCAGACGGGTGACACTGAGAGTCATCAGACGGGTGAACATTTAAAAGGTTATTCACTGAGAGTTCAGACGGGTGAATCAGACGGGTGAACATTTCCTCACTGAGAGTCAGCAGACGGGTGATTCAGACGGGTGAACATTTCTTCACTCAGAGACATCAGACGGGTGAAGATCTTGAGGTTCAGACGGGTGAAACTGAGAGTAGACGGGTGAGCTTTCTCGGTCAGACGGGTCATATATCTCCATCAGACGGGTGAAGATCAGCTTAGACGAGTGTTGAGATGAGAGAAATATCAGGTGAGTGTCTTGGGGGTGATGAAATACACGATGAGAGAGAAGAAAACAATAAATAAGTGGGAAAGCAATTATGTGTCTTGGGAGTGATGATTGTTGAGTTGTTTTATTACTATTTTACCATTTACCCCTACGGTTTCAACCGTAGGTGTCCAAAAGCAGTGTCAAAATAACATTTCTCAAGAATAATGTAGAGTCCACAAGAGTGCAATAGAGTGAGTGAGTGTGAGAGGTGAGAAAATTTTACAGGGTTATATTATATAAGAATTTGAATAATAAAAAGTAAAGTTTATTGTTCATACATTACCCACTCTTCACTCATTAATTTGGTATCAGAGCTTGACGCTTGGGAACGTTTCGCAAGAGCGGTGAAGGACCATTGTTCCTGTGGTAGCTTTTCTACAAATCACAGTTTCTAACTGTGAAGCTATTGATCCGAAACCAAAGTAGAATTTGAGTAAAGACATTCCATTTAGTCACGGTGGTAGATATCTAAGGAATTAGGAAGCTCAACTCCCATAATCATAACATGTGACTGACGTGTACAAAGACATATCTCCAAGGCCAAGATTTGTGGGAGGTTATTGGTGGTAATGAGCCCACGCCGCCGCGCCTTCTGCCACTGACACCAAAGCCTTGAGAAAATGTATGGTTAAAATAGGGAAGGCCATGTTCGCGATCAAAGCTACAATTGAAAATGAGATGTTGGAGCATGTAAGAAAAGCTACATCTACAAAGGAAGCGCGGGGCACCTTTGCAACATTGTTTTCAAAGAAGACTGACACAAGACTATAACTCTTAGAGAACAAGCTCCTATCGATCGCCCAAGGAAACTGGACAATCAACCAGTATTTCACCTAGGTAAATCCTTTTTGTCAAGAAATTTCTTAATTAGATCCTCATAGCAAAATGTCTGATCAACGTATGAAAATAATTTTTATTCATCATGAATTAAGAATTCAGGCCATCATCCTGAATTTGGTAGGAGTGAAGAAATCAGGTTGCTCAACATAATTGGCGACAAGATTATTAAAAGAAGAGGCTTACAATGAAGGGGTGTACAACCAAATCCAACAAATGAGAAAGAAGAAAATTCTAGCTTTAGATAATTTCCTCAATATGGTACTAAGAAACGTGACGATTTCAGCTTCAACCGGGGAAAAAAGTCATTTTGCATGAGTTTGTTGGTTCCATAAAAGACGACAAAGATAAATACCCAAACCTCAAGTCTTTCATATGAAAAAAGAAAGCGAAGAAAAATGGGACGCTTATGTGTAACATCCCTGTTTTCGGTAACCCTAATTAAGATGAATAATCTTAATCAGGTTTTCGCTTAGGTGTCTGTTGGGTTGTATGTTGTTTATAAGTCTAGTTGGATGCTTAGAACTAGGCTTGAATCGAGTTGGAAGTGCCTAAGGTGTAACACGAGAAACTGGGAAATCAAGAAGCTGGGAGTTCTTCTCTCGCTGAGCTTGACGCTCAAGCGTGGGAGAGCTCCACGCACAAGCGTTGCGACGCTTAGGCGTGGGAAGAGAGGGACGCCTCAGCGTGCTGAGTGCGCTTTATAGCTGTTCTGAGTTTGGACGTGTGTGAGACACGTGTCAGGCCCGGGAGCAGGCGAAGTGGACGAGGTTCCACGCTCGACCGTGGAGAGATCCCACTCTAGAGCGTGGCAACGCTCAATCGTGCAACGTGAGCCTCGCTTAAGCGTGGACAGCAGGAGCCTGAAGTGGTGTTTCCACTTTCATCTTCTTATTTTGCACGAACTTGGTGAGCTTTCTGCTAGTTTGAGAGAGAAGCTCTGAGTTTTAGAGAGAGAAAGCTTGAGGTTAGAGGTGATCGAGCCGCCGGAACGCGATTTCGACTACACGGTTGCAATCGTGGCGAAGTTTTCTACGATTCCAGCGGATTAGTTTCTCGATTCATCGAAGGTAAGCCCGAATCTCTAGCACGTCAACCTTGGTGTTCTTCGAGTTCTTTGAGCTTTTCCTCGAATCTTTCTTGGTTTTTGGTTGCCCTGGGGTTAATACTGCTGTTTGCATGTTGTTCCCGTGGTTAGGGCAAAGTTCGAGGACGCAGTGGTACTCGTGGCTGAAAAAGGAACCGCAACTGTGAGAGGAGGTGGTGGTGGCAGCTGCGAGCTCGTGGTGGTCGTAGGCGTGTTTGGGGTGTTCGTGCGATCGAGGGTCAGGGCTGTCCGTTGGAACAGGAGCATTTTGGAACGAATCACCAGGTGAGGAGGAAGAAACCACATATATCTGGGATTAGTATATGTAGTATATAATTGTTCACATGAGTAGAGCTCCTCAAACCCTACTAGTGGCTAAGCCCTGATAAAGTATCTAAACCCTAGGTTTAGCTTACTTTGGGCTATCACCGTAGGATCGATCTGTGATATCTATTGGTTGAGGGTGCATGTCTATCTGTGGTAATTGATAACGTGAGTAAATGATGTCGTACGTGATAACATGTTTAATTGCTAGTTGGTATACATGCAATGATGTTATGCTGCTATACTATGATATGTTGATGTGATTGTGATTGATGTGATCTTAATTGACTGTGGAGACGGTTGGTATGTTGTTAGAAGGATAGAGTGGTTGGTGTTATTGGATTTGTAGTCGATGTCGTAAGTCAGTCGATCTAAGTTAAATGTGGCTCTCATAGTTGGAGAGCGACATCCTCATAGTTGGAGGATGTGGACCTTAAGACGTTGGATAAGTTGTTGTTAAGACGTTGAGATGATTGGTGCATAATCATAGCATTTGCATTGTTGTGGTGGAAAGCCGCAGGATTTACTGCAACAGCCGTTTGAGCAGTTATTACGCGAGGTCGGAACTTGTGCACAATTGCAACAGCCGTTTGAGTGGTTGTCACAAGGGGCTGTATGATTAGCTGCAACAGCCGTTTGAGTGGCTATCATATAAGCTGGTACCTATATACAGGTGCAACAGCAGTTTGAGTGGTTGTGTACAGGGAGCCGTTTGTACGGTTGCAACAGCAGTTTGAGTAACTGTCACACGAGGTTGAGGAGCCATTCTTACCTGGTGAGCATCCACCATCGAAGCTAGAGATTGGATTGTCATTCCTCACAGTTGGAGGTTGACTGTTGTATTCTCATGGTAAGAGTGTGCATTGTAGAATTGGCCAATCATGTAGATTCAGTTGTGCATGTAGAGTAGGTGGTGATCCCTAGTTGTGATAACTTGGAGATTGACTGTTGTGATGAACTCGAGCGATGAATGTGCTTGCCGGCTGTGCTTGTTGTTGTGCATGCTGATGTGTTATATGCTATGTGATATCCCTTTATATGATATTGTAGCGTTTCTTACCTCTCGTGCATGTTTCCTTATGTTTTACCTGTATGTCATTGTTCAGGTCGTGATCCGAAGGCGGGAGGTGTCGATTGATTGATGAGAGAGCTACAGCGGGTGGAGCTGAGTAGAGACGAGACTTCCATCGTGAACAAGTTTGATGTCAACGCTCATTGAGCAGAGAGAGAGGCCCTTGAGGTATCGTTGAGTCTCTTGTGAGTTGTACCACGGCCAGTGGGGTGTCTGTTTTGTTGTTGATGTTTTTGCGCCATGGCTTCCAGGCGAAACTCTGATGTGTAATTGGACTGTATTAACTGTTTAATTGCTTAAGTTTCTTTTGAGCTTTATCTGTATGTCTAAGGTATCAGAAAGAGTGAGGTTAAGTTTTGGAGACGTCACATTATGCATCATTCGCGGTTGAAGAAAAGTTTAATTCGGAAAAAAATAAGCTTCAATGACAAGAACATTAAGAAGCATGTGGAGTTATCAAAGTCGGATATGACACTCACAGTCACAGTAATGCATCAATCAACTATTGATCACAACAAAGATTGAATTGTTGATTCTAGTTGCTCCAACCACATGATTGGTGAGAGCACAACTGAGTACAAAGGTAACCGAGTAGTGGTGATTGTTGATAATTCAAGGTTCCCAAATTTTCATTTTGGGAAGACGATATTTTCACCTCGTTCTAAGAGCAATCATGTAAATTCACGAAATGTTTACTATATACCTCACATGAAGAAAAAATTACTTTAGTATCATAATTAACAACTCATGAGGGATATACGTGGTATTTGGTCCAAAGGTTGTCAAGCTTTAGTACAAGTTAAAGATTATTGGCGCATCCCCTCATGTTTCTTAAAAGATTGTCTATTAAAAAATTCATATTCTTTCTTTTCATATTCTTTCATGTTTCTCTCATATTAAACAATCCTTAAAATCTACTGTTTTTTTTCCCACCACTCTTTTCTATCCGTATTTTTTCTTTTTATCTCCTCTCTTTCCATTTTCTTTTGCAAACCAAACAAAGCATTAAGGAAATAGTCTTAAGAAGCCTATAAATACCTCCACTGGCCAGCATATAGAGTATTGAGCAAAGTAAAAAGAATACAGAGTCAAGAAGAGTGTAATAGAGTGACTATGAGAAGTGTCCTCAAGTGCACATGTGAGAGAAAATTAGAGTTATATTGTATAAGAGTGTGAATAATAAAAAGTAAAATTTATTATTTATACATTACTCACTTCTCACTAAACAATAATGTGACAAGTCAATTTTTGTTAATAAAATAGATGAAAGTATAATAAAAAATTACTTAATTGACAACTAAAAAGATAAGAAATCAAATTAATAAAAACAAAACATAAAAAATTAATTTAAATATTAAAAAAATTAAATACCTTTTTTTTTTTTCACTATTTTACCTTTCAGTTAATATAAATCTTGGGCAGACACTACTAACAAGAGCTATCCAATTTGGTGAGCCTGTGTTTTTACCCTTTCTATATAACTTTTTCGAAAGAAACAAACTTATTATATTTCATTTCATAATAATGTGTTCAATACAAGTAGGGACATTAAAATGAACACGGGGACTAGCATAAAACAAAGAAGCCCTAACTAACATATGAGCCACATTGTTTGCTTGACGCCTAATAAACTTAACTGTGAAGTCTGAAAAACGTGGAAAGAAGATAATTGCAATGAGCCACAATAGAGCCAACTTCTGTCAAGTTCTCCCTCTTGTTGTATCGCTCATCCACAAAAAGCTTGCTATCAGTCTCAAACACAACCCTTTCAACACCCAAGGAACTGATCCACTGGATAGCCAATAATAGACCCATCGTCTCCCCAACAGCAGTGTTCAACTTGGGAGTCATCTTCATGGTTTTTGCTGGGACAAAAAAGCATCCATGATCATGTAAACACATACCCATTCCCGTCCTACCTTGATTGATTGTCAAAAAATGAAACATCAACATTGCATTTCAACACACCAATAATATCTTCTCAATTATACTTTTTATTCAATTTTTTATGATAGATTAACTAATGAATAAATCTCAAATTAGATTTTGAAATTATAAGTTCGTATCAATTTGATCCCTGATATTTTCGAAATTCCAAAAACATTCTTGAAGTTTTCAAACGTTAATTAATTTAGTCTCTACGTCAGGGACCAAGTTGATATGACCTTATAATTTCAAGGACCACATTGACATAAAGATCAAATTGATACGATCTTATAATTTCAGAAACTAAATTGGGGATTTACTCATTAACTAATATATTTAAGCAAATTACAAAACCCAAAAAAAAAACATATGATTATAACTCGAGGCCTTTTGTCCGACACGTGCAAACCACGTGTATTTTACTAATTTAATAAAAAATTAAATGAACTAAGAACTCATTAATTCAAGACAAAAACCATTTTTAGCGAATATATGATTTTTGTTTTTTTAATAAAAAAAAAAACTAGATCCTAATGAAACGAAGCGTTTAAAGTTGAGAAGAATAGGAGATGGGGGTTCCCAATCCATAACCCAGATTGCTTACGGCGTTGTCTTCTTCTTCTTCTTCCTCTAACTCTAACCATCGATATATAGTATAGTTGATAATACCGTTAAGGGTTTGCATTCACACTCGCCCTTCGCCACTGCCTTCCACTTTGACCCGATGAGATGAATACCTCAATTCCTCCATAGCTCCGTTTCGTTCTCTTGTACAATACAAAGACATCCACACTTTAGTACGATATCTTCGTTCCTTCTATTGCTCAACTAGTATGTTATTTGTTTCATTCTCTTCAAAAATATAATCTTTATTTGTTACTTTAACTTTTTATTTGATAATTTAGTTCGATCTCAGCTAAAACTTTAACTTTTGAAATCATCTTCTTGTACTTGGGATTGGGAAACATATGCTAGAATAAGCTTCACATAGGTTTTGTGCTTAATGCTTTGTTTTACAAGTTTCTAATGACCTTGAGATTGAGATGAAGAAATTGTACAACTTTAACATCTAGTGAGGTATGTGAAGGGTAGAAGTGGATGTACACGGCCTTGCCACGCAAAGGGAAAGGTTGTTTCCAGGATTTGAACCTGTAACCTCTAGGTCACAAGGCAACAACCTTATCATTGCGCCAAGGCTCACCCTCAAATTTTAGGACTTCGTAGTTTGGTTATTTAACTTGGGTCTTTATTTGTTCTAGAGCACACTGGTATTTGGTTAGAACATGAAACGCAAGCGTGGGCATAAGAAAGGGAAGCCAAAAGGTGCAACCAATCCTGTCATCACTGCTAATGAGACCCTTAGAAATGCAGGGGTTCAAAATATGGAAGAAACCTCTGGTTTGGATGAATTTGGTAATGATAAAGATAACTCTGGAATGGAAGTTGACACACCTTCTTCGACTGGGACCGATCAGCATTACAATCTTGCTAACATAAATCCTGATGGTTCCATTGATAAGGCTGTGGGGAAGTCAGTCGGGCGTGTTAAGGTGAAGCTCAGGACACCAAAAATGTTGGACTCCCAACCCACCTCATCTGATGCTCCCACACAAAGTGATACTGACAAGAGTAGCCAGCTACAGGGGTTTGACAGATATGGTGTGAATGCTGATAGAACGGAAGATAGTGCGAATTCATTGCCTGACATGAAATCGGGTGCCCCATCAAAGAGAGCTGGTAGCATAAAAATTAAGTCATCAAAGGTGCTGGGATCAAATGCTGACCAGACAGGCACACCGTTGTCAGCTTGCACTGAGATTACCCATCCAAAAGAAAGAAAGCCCCCTCAACAGAATCCCGGATATAATAAGCAAGAATTGGATGCTTCCCTAGTGGTGTGTTGCATCTTTTCAAATTAGTTTTTCTTGTTTTAGTTTGTTATCGTCCAAGTGTTACATTCTCAATTATTAATGCATTAGTTGCTGGTAATTTTGTCCTTTGGGGGGTTTCTTCTGCACAGATTATAAGGAAGGTAATGAAAATGGATGCTGCTGAACCCTTCAATGTTCCTGTTAATCCCGAAGCTCTGGGAATTCCTGTAAGTATTTATTTTATTTTTGTTTCCCTTAAGGCATTAGATATTTGCCTTCCTCAATTTCTTCCCTAACCGTAATGTTTTCACCTGTTGCATTTTTTTTTGGGGTGGGTGGGGGTGGGGTTAAATTTCTTTTACTTAGTCATTTGCATCATGCATACTTCAGAAATTTCGTAATACTATAACTTCTATTCGCCCACCATGAAGAAAAAACTGAAGTGAAAACAAAAGTAATTGACTTACTAGATTTTACCCTACATGCTTTCTGTTGACATGGTGGATTTGTTATATAGAGGCTATTCTACAAGGATCTATGATATTATTGAGCCACAGAGACTGATGTTATTCATTGTAAAACTTGAACAATTTTTTTTTTTTTATTATGATTAAATGTGTCTAATGTCAGTGCTGTCTGGAACCAGGACTATTTCGATATCATAGACACACCCATGGATTTTGGAACTATATGCAGAAATCTTGAAAAGAATGAGAAGTATCTGAATTCGGAGGATGTTTTCAAGGATGTTCAATACATTTGGGACAACTGTTATAAGTATAACAATAAGGGTGACTATATCTTGGATCTTATGAGGCGAGTAAAGAAGAATTTTATGAAGTACTGGACTGCATCTGGGTTATACAGTGAACAACCAAAAGGGACTAAGGGTGAGAAGTCTCTCTGTGGGTGTATATCGTTTTCTACTTAAAATATTCTCCCTTCCTTTTTCCTTTGTGGAGATGATAGACATAATGCATTTAACGGTATCATTCTTGGCCGTGCTTTCTCGGGATCTGTTTGGCCTGAAATTTGGCTGCAAATGTGTATTTTTATGATAGACCTTATATTTTTTAAATTGAGAAATTTTAGTTTCTGAGATTTCATTTTCATAAATCTACCTCCAAAACTTGAAGACATATAGGAAGTTTCAGAATGACAATTAATTCTGTTTCCGCTTCCTGTTTAATTTGTTGTCTAAACTCTAAGAGCTAGACCCTTGGACACAGTCTGGGAAGCTCTTACCAAAGCAAGCGATTCTCTCGTCTTAAGTCATAACAGGTCATAACCTACTACACAAATGTAGAAGAAAATTACTCGTGTAAGGAAAGTAGAAGTGGAAAAGAAATCACTGGCTCTAATATCTTGTGTGTACTTTGAACCCTTTGGAGGAGACGAAGGATAGTTGTTTATTGTTGCATAATCTTCTGAAAACTGATGATCTTCATTTCATGTAATATATATACTACACCATGGTATTCTGATAGCAATATGGCATATTCTTTTCTTATGGATCAGGTGTAGAGAGGACTACAGCAGATGATATTTCACTGTCTGGTGATGGAAAAGTAGGGAAGGGAAGTCAATTGAAGCAGAAGACAAAAAAACGTCATGGGTGTGTATTACCAAACTTCAATTTAACCTTATTTATTATATGATATTATAATTCCTTATCTGGTAGTTATTCTTATAATGGAAACGACTGGGTTTTGATACCACTTAAACTGAATAAATCTCTTGTCGATCGTTTGTTTGTGTGTATTATGATCAAGTCAACAATTCAAGTTTACAAATAGATTGTAGACTAATATACTTGTATCCTGAAATTTGATATACGCCTGATAATGTATTTTTCCTTCAGCTTAAGTTCTATAAAATGTTTAATCTTTCAGTTCATCTGTAAACTTGGGTCATTCTAAAACATATTGATGTCATAAATCTTGAGTTTTTGACAAAGGACGCATTGCTGTTAACTCATACTTCTTCCATCCTTTCAGTTTCCGTTCTATCTATGGTGACAATTGTTAATGGGTTATTCATTGAAATGGATGCTTAAGTTTTATCATCTTTGCAGAAGACACCATAAACATGATTGTTTATGTGCTATTTGTGTGCTAAAGCGCCGTAGGAGGGAACGGGAGGAAAATGCTCGAATTGCTAAAGGCAATTTTGGAACCGGTGGGGATATGTATGCTAAAGAGTTTAAGCAAGAGGTATTGTAATGGTTTATTTCCTACTCTCAACAACGCATGATTTTATGGTGATAATCGATGCAAAGTACTAGTCTTGACCATTTCTGCCTTGTTCACATAGGCCATTAATCAAATATCTCCCACATCAAGTCATCAACCCCCAATTTCTTCTTTTGCCCATATTGTATGATATGATTTTTTACCAAATCCTGGGTTTTAAGTTGCACTGTCTGCCATATTTAACGGCCAGCCTTTTTTATCCTAGTTAATGATTTGATAGCTAGCTAGTAATGTCAAAACTACTTTTGTTGCTATTCATTATGCCGATTATCATTTTCTTCTTTTTTTTTTAGAAGTTCATTATGCTGATTATCATAAAACAATGTTTTTTTTCAAGTGTCATGAAGATGTTATTCTTTCTATCCAAAAAAAAAAAAACTAAGATGATATTCTCCCGTTTGATTTCCATTACCTTTGGGAACATATGACGAGGGTACATCATGTATTAAAAGTGGACATGAAGTCCAAGTATTGACTAGCATGTATTAAAAGTGGACAAATAACTTAAATAGGCTTGTAACCCGGTCTTGTTTTTAAGGAATCAATGCTTGTAGAGAGCCCTGGTGGCGAGGATTCATCATCAAATATGGATGAATCGCTGGGTACTGATGGAGATGGAGAGGACAAAGGAGAGGTAGTGAAAATGGAGGTTAGTGAGAAGCAGTGCAGCCCTTCTGAGGGAAAGCATGGGGACATTGATGTTGATGATGATGATGACATTGAAGATGATCGTGGGCAGGAGGAAGGGGGGGAGGAGGAGGAGGATGGAGAAGAAGATGAGGAAGAGATTGAAATGGATAGTCAGAAGAGAGAGACGGATGAAACTTTAAAGCAGTCGCAGCACGGTGGAATCTTGGTGGAGAAATCAAATGTTGTAGATGCAGGCGTTCTTCATGATGAATATACAACAATGCAACAAGGAGAAGCTACAGGGGTCCCTCCACAGAAGAACAAGGTATTTGATCTAGTAAAATACATCATTTGCATTCCCTTTATGCAAGAAATCATCAGAACAAAGAATGCAGTTGCATTAAGTTACTGTTATAATTATTTGCATACATGTATGTAGTTGCAAGATGTACATAATGGTTTAATCTGATTGTAGGAGTCACGGGATAAACATCAGAGAGCAAAGGTGCTTGAGAGCTTATATTCTGAGAACCCCAAGCTTTCAAGCTTATGTGGAATTCTCTTCCCCAAAAATAGTCAGTCTGTGTGGAGTGGACCGCACTCACTAATACGGCACCGGGATTCAGCTCGTACTAGTTCAATTCACGCAGCTATTAGGACTTTCATGGAGTAGCTTCTTATTTTAATCAGTCACTACTTCCTGGCAACCAAACCTATTAATAATTTAGTCCATAAGCTTTCATTGCTAAATGTATCATAGTCACAATTTAGCAGGATCAAAAGAGATTTTGTAGTTTTGCATTCTGTTTCTTCTTTCCCTTCGTTTTCTTTTTATACAGGGGCATTATGACTCTAATGTAACAATCCAAAATTCATTTTCGTTCTCATTTTCATTTTTTCCCCATTTAGATATTGATTCAAACTTTAAAATTTGGATCTTAAGTTTTAAGTTTAGGAGCCAAGAAATTTATTAATAAAAATATACAATATTTTTAAAATAAAATTGTTAGGTTAGACATATAATTTATTTTGATTATACTCGTCGTTTGATTTTTGATATTCTTGTTAAAAAAAAGAGATAGATGAAAGAGTTCGGGCTTAACACCATTTTACAAAAATAAAATATACACCAAGTTTCTCTGAAGATAACTTGATTGCAGGTTCAAATGTGTGGTATTGTGTATATGATAATGCTGTAGTCTCAATTTTACAGCTCTATGCTGTCTTGCAATCTTATTGTTAATAAGTACTGCATCACCATTGTTCTTCTGTGTTTTAATTCTTCGATGAAAACAATATTAACTAGCTTAGGAGATTCTAGTCTTGTCTTTAAAAAACAACAGAAACAACAATTTAAATTAACTTTCTCTAATCTGATGAAATTATACTGAGTCTCTTTTAATCCGGAAAGGCAAACCAATGGCTTGATTAGATAGATAATAACTTGTTAATTTGCTTTGTACTGTTGAAGCTCTGCCTGCAGAAATGAAACTTAGAATCGAACTAATAGCTCAGTCCAAGAAAGCAAAGATGGAGAGTTGCGAAATACTTATTTATAGGTTATTTTTAATTTAAAATAAAACGAAAAAAATGCAAGTAATGGTGTCTGTCCTGTGAAACGAAAAATAAAGAGATACAAGGGTAAAAAATAATCCAATGCAGCACTGCTGGTGCACTTTTAATGAAAGAAAAATCCCTCAAAAATGTACCCAAAAAATATCGCTCATAAATGGCACATTACAAATTCAGGTCCATAGGTTTGACACCTACGTCGAGGTTTACTTGAGTCCATGGCGTGTTTCCGAGAAACTCAATATGTCTAATAACTAGACAGATCATATTTTACCTCTCCCAGGTAGAGACCAGATGCCGGGGCCATTGGACTTGTGGCTGTAACTGTCTTCGCATTCAAAATTCTTTCAACTGAAATGGTACATCATGTGAGACAATTTTTAGTCCAAATCAGTGTGTATATATATATATATATATATATATATATATATATATTAACACACGTGAATAGAAATGAGTGGTACGAGTACCGTCTGAAGTTGTTAAGTTTCCCGTGCCAACAGCTTTTAGAACACCAACAAGCAGTCTAACCTGAAATGAATTAACATCTTGTGTAACTGCGAAGAGTAATTAGAATATAACGGTCTTTTGAAAATTTCTTTGATTTTCTCTGTTCTTTAATTTTTTCTAGGGTGTGCATGCAGGATTGAATCACAATGCAGACTAAAGAACTTAGAAGCCTGAATTAAAAGGAAGATACCAAACCTGATGGTAAAGAAATGCACGTGCACGTGCTGTAATGACCAAGCAACGGTGCCTTCTTCTTTTGCCAAATCCTACATCTTCACTTGATGTCGTTACTTTATCAATGCTTGCAATAGAGCTAAGAGGGATGCCAGTTTCAGAGTTGCTGTGGCATCCATGAACATCATCACTGACTTTATTATGCCGTTCTCTATCCATTACAGATGGAAAATATGGACTCTGAATTACCTCACAGACACTAAGTTCATCTAAAGTTCTAATTGGTGATTTTGCCTGTAATGGGGCAATTTTATGTCATATTTTATGGATAGTTCAAATTGATATGATATACAACTTGAAAACAGGAATGCCAATTTATAAAGGAAAAAAGACTTCAGAAAGAAGGTGCAAAAGGAATTTAACTAAAAAAATCTATTAAAACAAAAACTCAATAGTGACTGCTATTTGATAATTGGTGAAGCTCACCAAACAAATCGATTCATACTATGTGTGCAGGCCCCATCATCCCTCAAAGAGGAATATAGAAGAGGGTTGCATTGCAAACAATGTTTACAACATTGGAGAAGAGAAACAACCTGACAACCAGCTGCCCTGAAGGAACTAAAATCATGGTGTCCAACAAGAACTTTGCATGCTTCCTGCATGTATATCATTAATAAATTAATAAATTACATCTTTTACAGGAATTCTGAGAGCATAATCTAGTAAGTATAGGGAACTGTTAACTAACTTGCATAGCCGGAAGATTAAGCCCCTCCGGTACATGCCATGCTCGATCTTTCTCAAAGGTTGACAAAGGTTCTGGCCCAGATAGCAAGCGATAGAAGTATCTGAACAGAAGTTCCAAATAATTATTGATTACTACAATATTTTAATACAACAACAAAGCCTTTTCCCATTAAGGGCCTGTTTCGATTGGCTTATAAACAACTTATTTGGGCTTATCTACTGGCATAAGCGCTTGTCAGAGTGATTGGGAGAGCTTATGAAAACAGCTTATGACATGTTCATAAGCTGTTTTCAGCTTATTTTGATAAGCTCTCCAGGATAGCTTATGAAAACAACTTATAACTTATATGAAAACAGTTTGACTATATTTTCTCTTTAATTATAAAAATAGCTTATACATAAGCGCTTATATGATAAGCGCTTATCCTATAAGCGCTTAATTAAGCTGTTTATCCAAACAGACCTTAAGTAGGGTTGGCTATATGGATCAAATGATGTTGTTGTGTTCTGTCATAAACCATGTCCTTAGAAAGGCCATTTAAGTCTTCTTTTAATGGTTTGATCTATAGTTTTTTTTTGGTTTCCTTCTATCTCTAACTTTTGGGCTATCCTCCACCTGACCTATTCTTCTTATTGGGGCTTCTAATGGTCATCTCCTCACATGGCAAAACCACCTCAGGCGAGATTCTACCATCTTTTCCTCAATAAGTGTTATCCCTACATTCTCTCTAATGCATTCATTCATAATCTTATCTTGTTTTGTATGTCCACTTATCCAATGCAACATCCTCATCTCTACAATGTTGAGCTGATACTTTCGTTTGTTTTTATCGCGCGACATTCATTACCATAAAGCATCATGAGTCTTATATGTTGTACAGTAAAATTTTCCTTTGAGCTTAACAGCACTTTCATACCATAAATAACACCCGAAAAACTTATCCATTTCATCCACCCAGCTTGAATCCTATGACTTACATCTCTCTATTTCTTTGCCGATACCTAATATCGTGTGACTTGTGGTATGGTATAATCTCCAATTTTCACCTCTAACCTATTGTTTATGCACTTTTTGCTAAACTTATATTTCATATACTCCATTTTACTTCTTAAATGGAAGTCATATGCCTCCAAAGCCTGTTGCCATACCTCAAGCTTCCCATTTGTTACAAGTTATCATAAACAAAATAAAACAGAATTCTATAGCATAGCCTGGAAAAGTATTCGGCTTCAGAAATTCTAATACCAACCTTACCATGCTATTCTTAACTATCACTACAATATATAATCAAGTACGACTTCATAGATTAAGAAACTCCTCAGTCCATAACCCAACAAATATCAGCCAAGAAATCAGTCTTATATCTTATAAAAGCCAATGGTTCTAGATATAATGAAAGAAGTTCATTTGTGACAACTTATAATCAATGCATGCATGAATCAAAGTTTAAGAAACAAACTCTAGATTCTTGAGAGCACTCACGTGCGCTCTTGTGCTTTATATCTGGCATGAAAATCAGATGGAACACAACGAACATCAATAACCATTAAGTCGCTGTCATGCTTCTAAAGTAAATCAAATTGAAAAAAAAAATGTCAGGAGCTTCTCAGCAGAGATATCAGCAAATAAATGAAATTTGACAAACAGTTTTTTCAGATCCGTAAGTTGGTTATAAACTTAGGTAGACAAACTTTTATAAGAATATATTCAATATTCAATACTTCATTTATCTTCTTGCAATGCATTATAAAGTAGTTAAGTTCACCGTAAGTATTAAATTAAGAGTCCACATGGATGGAAAGCTATGACAAGGTGTACATATACTCTTAAAAGGACAATTTCTGTACCAACAATAAAAGCATTGGCAAAATCCAGACTGAATGCGCAAAAAACAATAACTCCAAGATTAGTTGTGGTGCAAGTTTTGGCCTCTACATGATGCACTTTGCAGACATTCCAATATGATTGAGATACTTTCCAGCAGGGACGGATGCATATGTTAAAGTGTGGGGGCAATTGCTCCCACAAGGCAATTTTCTTTTGAATTAATATATCTAGTAATTTTCTTTTTTTCCGATAAAAATTTAGATGTTGCCCCCACATGCCAAATCACCACCATTCATCTTGTAATCTCTCATCTTTTGTTTAGTAAATTGCTTCTCATTTCTCACTCGCGGACATAGGTTGCACATTGAAACCGAACCACGTGGTATCTTGTATATTTATATCATTTTTTTTTTTTTTTAATGATTATGAATATTTATAATATTTTTCTTTAGTAAAAATATTTATAGACTATTTCTTGCCCCCACTTACCAAAATTTCTAGATCCGTACAAAAGGTAAATTGCAATAGATATCAACTTACTGAAGACAATTGAGCAAAATCCAATGATTTAGGCATTATTGGTGGATATTTAAAGCATGCACTGTTTGCAGCTAGCAGGGGTTCAAAAGCATGTTTGATTTCCCTTTCAGTTATTAGTTGGCATGGACACTGCTTGTCACAGAATTTCAGATGAATATTAAACATGATCTTGACAGTGACGGATCACAACTAAATTGGACATAATCAAGGACCAATACTAGAGAGAGAAACAGGAGATGCAGAATCCGAGTATCTTTCTTTGCATTGCAGTTTCTTGCTCCAATCATGTAAAACAAGATCAAGCATTACAGAAGAAGCACCATATTGGAGTGAGCTACAATTTACTAGATCAAAGAAGAAGATACCTGTAAGAAATGATTGACAGCCCTTCTAACCACACCAGGTTCATGAGGTGGTAACTGTTTTTGTTTTCAGAAAAAGGAAGTTAGTAAGAAATTAATACTAAAGACATTCATTCATTCCATAAATTTAATCAATAAACTAAATTAATAAATGAGAAACATAGAATAGAGTGAGTTTTCAGTTTTCAGTTTTGAGAAATAATAGTATAAGGTAACAGACCACTTCACCAGGCCTCCTTTTGCTGGTGCGTTGAATATCAACATGACAGACATTTGACAAGGCATGAACTCCAGCATCCTGAATACATAGATATATAAATATAAAATACACACACAAACATATAAATTGTACTGAAATTGTTGTCCGTTGCAGTTATATACATGAGGAGAAGGAGAAGGAGAAGCCTAGAAGGAGAATACTCACAGTTCTACTTGAACAAGTGATAGAGACTGGGTTGCCAATAAATTTAGAAAAAGCATCCTACATGACCGACCATAATTAATTAATTTAATTGATATGATATGATATGATATTAGGAATAACAATGAAAAAGAAATGAGGTTCCATTCCATGCATACCTCAAGAACACCGACGACTGTACGGCAAGTGGTGAGTTGCTTCTGTGAACCAGAGAAGCGAGTCCCAATATACTCAATTGCCACCAAATACCGTTGGACTTGGATCCTCCCATTCCCATTCCCACCACTCATAGGGTTTGATTCTTCTTCTTCGTCGTCGTCGTCGTCACTAAGATTCCGGGTTTTTGATATCTTCGATGGCCTATGGCTATCACCACATTCTTCTAATTCAAACTCAGCTTCCACTGTATGCTTCAGATTCTGTGTCATTGAAATTTCAATTTTGTTTTCTGTCGGAGACGGGTTACTTTAACGTTTCGGTGCTTTCTGGCTATACTATACCATCTTCCTCTTGCCGAACACCACTAGGCCTATTTCAATTTCTTTTGAGTAAAGGGTAAAATTGGTCCTTAACAAAAAAAAATATGATAATGTTTTTATCCATAAAAATTGAAAATACCAATTTGGTTCTCAAGAATGTAAAATGTGGGTCTAATTGATCCTTTTTTGGATAATTTTTAGGGATATTTTAATCCCTGTCAGGGACTATTTTGACCCGTATTTTATATTCTTGAGGACCAAATTGGTATTTTTCATTTCTCATGGACCAAAATGTCACCGTGATTTTTTATCGAGGATCAATTTGGGTCTTTACTCTTCTTTTTTTAACGTAGAGCATGATTGGTACGTCCTTTCCACGAGCTTATAGCGGATGAGAAAGTAGCTCCGTTTGGCAAGCGCCTCTACCACGAGCTTGAGTAAAGGGTCAAATTGGTCCTTGACAAAATTTGGTCCTTGACAAAAAAATATGATGATGTTTTGATCCATGAAAATTGAAAATACCAATTTAGTTCTCAAGAATGTAAAATGTGGGTCTAATTGGTCCTTTTTTGGATAATTTTTAGGGATATTTTAATCCCTGTCAGGGACCATTCTGACCCGTATTTTATATTCTCGAGGACCAAATTGGTATTTTTCATTTCTCATGGACCAAAATGTCACCGTGATTTTTTGTCGAGGATCAATTTGGGTCTTTACTCTTCTTTTTTTTAACGTAGAGCATGATTGATATGTCCTTTCTGCGAGCTTATAGCGGATGAGAAAGTAGTTCCGTTTGGCAAGCGCCTCTACCACGAGCTTATGGCGTTTTTTCACGAGTTTATAGTGTTTTTTTCCCGACGCTACTTGAAGTAGGGTTTGAGCTTATAGCTTATAGAGTTTCATTTTTTTTCCACTTTTATCCTTATTATCTTAATTTTATCTTTATCCTCTTCTCTCTCTTTTATATAAAATCATTAATAAAGATGTCATTTTATGTCATTTTATATTTTTCAGCTAGTTCGACCACTAGTTTTACCAAATACTTCCATAGAAAATAGGCTAGCTTATCTGCTATCCTCTATCAGCTACCGCATCTGCTATCAACTAACTTATCCACTAACAGCTAATTTTACCGAACAGACTCATGATATATTTCCCTTCATCTAAAATTATAATGCAATGAATAAAAAAATTAAAGGCTTTTCAAGAAAAATCATTTGAAAAATTAAAATAATTCATTTTTAAAATTAGCATATTTTGTCGTGTTAGAATCTCGAGCTAAGTCATGAAAACATAAAAAATAATTTACCAAAATTTACATTTTTAAATTAAAAAGTGAGTTGTCATATGTCACCTTTTTTTTCGTACAGAAGAAAACAACAAAAACAAAAGACAAAAAGCAAGGGCCCAGAACACCATCCGGCCCAAAAGACTACTAATGTATGAACGTCACAGGTGTTGAATCTGCATGGAGGAGAAGCTCGAGATTGGGTGGGGGCGAAAGTAGGCGCTCCAATCCCACTAGACGAGCAAACGAATATTCCACAAGATATCCTCATCACAATGAACTTCGAAGGAGAGAGCGTTAATGAAAGCCAACGCTTGAAGAGAATTTGAGAAGCAGAAAAGATGTCATACACTGGAATCCCAAGCTTGCCGAATGCCATGGTAGATGCCAATGAGCTCCCGCCTTCAAGATCTTTGACAAACCTATGTGCCCAGCCACATCTCCTAATCAGGTACCATCGTTCTTCCTAGAGCCACCCCAAACCCTATCTGGATTACCAAACGAGTTACCATCTGCATTGACAATAAACCGAATCCCCTAAGGGGGATTCCACTTAACCTCTCTAGATTGTGCCTTAATCACAGTTTTTCTTCATTTTGTAGGGTAATGATGGAGGCAAGATTAGAAGCGGACAACGTTAGCTTCCAAAGATCCCCAACCTCCATGCTAATGCTATGGTTTCTTCGGTCCCTCCAAACCTACCACACAGTGGCCAAGAAGGTGGAATCACTGAGTCGAGCATAATTTCGAATCTAGGTAATTGTCTCCATGCAAGTTGGTTCTTAGATTGTTCCATTTCTAGCCATTAATACTCCACACATCCTTGACAAGGAGGTCAAAATCTCCAATATCCACATAAAGCAACAGGTTGGCTAGAGCATCAATTCCCAACCACTTCTCATACCAAAAGGACATAGCACCCTGACCTATCCTAAGCTGAAACCTTCCTTTAAACATTCCTTTGCTTTAAAAATAGATTGCCAAGTGTTTGACCCTGTAGTCTTCCTGCAATCCAATAGCACCTTGTTGTGAAGCTATTTATTAGACAGCACCTGCGCCCAAAGTATTTGAGGATAGTTTAACAAATCCTAGACTAGCTTCCCAAGCAAATAAGTATTGCAAAGTCTTGCCTCCCATACTCTTGAACCATCTTCCTTCTTAGGCCTAACAACCTTACTCCAACCAATTAAGTGTAATCCCTTATTAGAACTCTCCTTCCAAATAATATCTTGAACTGTCATGTCAATGGTATTCTATGAACCTTGAGGCAACCAAGACATATGCATACAGTAGGTAGGAATAGAGGATAACAATGAACTTGCAAGAATCAGCCTCCCCGCCCTATTGAGAAGCTTCCTTTTCCATTTTGTTAATCTTGTTTAGAGCTTATCCACCATAAAACTGTAATGAACTTTCTAGCTCTTCCTTTCATCATAGAAAGCCTAAAAATTTACCCAGATTATCTGTGAAAGAAATACTTGTGATCTGAGTCCACTTCTCCCTTTTGGTCCTAGAGATCCCCTTAAAAGTAAAACATTTGGATTTGGAAATATTTACCTTTAACCTAACATCAACACTAAACCTCTCAAACAAAACTCTTGATAATTCGGACATAAGAAGTCCTAGATTTCACAAAAAAAAGAACATCATCGACAAAGAAGAGATGAAAGATCCTTGGGCCATTTTCTGAAACTGTCACTGATAGCCAATTGTGAAGTCTCACTTCGTCAAAGATTGAAAGTGTCAACTTCTCCATACAAAGCAGAAAAAAGTAAAGGGACAATGGATTACCCTGCCTGAGACCTCTAGCATGAGTAAAAGGTGTTGGTTGTGGCTACACACTCGAGAATGGGGTGAATTGAGTTCTAAAACTTTTCAGCACTTTATAAAAAATAAATCTTTCTTGAAAAAGTTGTCACACAAACTTTGAAATCGGATTTTCAAGAATTAGATTATAACTTGTTTAATGATGATCACAGTAATTCATAATCAATTATATTTATATCAAACACAAGATTACATCGTGATTTGTTACTAAGCATTCAAACACTTCTAAACAAGAAAACATACATATACCAAATATTTAGAAGTTTAAGGGTAAGAAAATTGCGCAAACCGATTTATCCTGGTTTAGTTACCATCACCTGGTAACTTACATCCAGTTCCCACTCCACTTTGAGCTTTCTCCACTAAATTTCAAGCTTCAACGAGGCGCTTGATCAACCTTTACAAGATTCTTTACAAGTTTCACCCTTTGGTTCCTTCTACCCTTGTGAACACTTTCCCAAGCAATATTTTTTCACCCCAAGGATTCCTTATATCCTTGTACAGCTACTGGAAGATACGTTCTCTCTTTCAACAAATCGAAAATAAAACGAAATTCTAACTCTCAAAGCTGAATATACAAATTGAAGTTCTAATGGGTCTCTCATTTTTCTCTTAAGATAAGCTCTATTTGATTTTCAAAGTGTGATTGTAATTCAATGATGCCAATTATGAAAAAGTGTTTGTATAATGTCCTTATATAGTCAATTAAAATAATAGATCTATTGGACATTTAAATCAAATCAGTTAAGATCAAAACAAATTGGATTCTTGACTTTCAGACATCAGTACATCTATGTAATACACAGGTGTATAAAATAAGATTTGAACTTCTACACTTGAATACACAGATTACACTCTTGTGTACATATATGTACTTCTTGTATGTTTTTGAGTACACAGATTATCAACTCATGTACATCGATGTATGATGAACATTCAACCCAGAAACACGCGTACACAGATTACGTTCTCAAGCTCAAATCCTGACGCTTATGGTTTGAACTATACACAGGTGTACACTTTCAGTACATCGATGTATATTTCATTTTCCTCAAGAACCAGTTGATACACGTGTGTGCACCTTTCTTACACCGGTGTATTGCAAGATTTTCACTTACAGTAGACAAATTAATTGAAAATATACATATGTAACACATAAGTGTATAACCACACTTAATTTCCTTATTTCGTTTAAGATCTTTTGGAAATCTTTTCATGAAAAACTTAATTGATTATACTTTAGAAAAATAGTTTTTCCTTATTTCCCAAGAGATTATCAAGAGATCAAGTGTGTAATTCATACAATCACATCTAAGAACTTGAAATCTTCATTTGTCTTGATTTCGATTCGTTGTTCCTTGCGATTTCCTTTGAATCTTTAAACCTTATGATCTTCTTCGAACTTTATTCTTTCATCACTTGGCTTTCTCCTTCATGAGTAAACTTATAAACACTTGAATATACGATTAATGTTTAATCAAATTGAAAAACTCATCTAAAATTCATATTGTTTGTCATAAATCAAAACAACAAAAGGTATTGTTTATTTACAAAAGGGGTGAGCTTTCTATCATTCCACAAAAGGGCCATAGAAAGGGAGGTAACACAAAACATAATCAAACTCACAATGGGATGAAGAAACCCAAAATCCTCTCAACAATTCCTAAGAAAAGTCCAATTGACATAGTCATAGGCGTTCTCAAGATCAATCTTAAGGACCAAGTTACCTGATTTTTTCTTGGAATGATGTGTACTGTGAATAATTTCCTGCAGAATGATTGCATTGTCTTGGGTACCTCTACCTAGTAAAAAATTGATTTGAAGAGGACTTATGAACTCACTGAAAATAGGCCTTAACCTGTTAACAAGCACCTTAGTTATAGTCTTGTAAAGCACAGTGCATAAGCTTATAGGCATGAACTCTTTGAAATTACTAAGGTTATCCAAGTTAGGAATGAGAGCAATTAAAAAAAAAACCAATATCAAAAGCATCAAACACCAACTTCCAAACATCCTCACCAATAATCTGCCAATACTGCTTAGAAAAAATAGTATGGAATCCATCTGGCCCAGGGGCTTTAAAAAGGCCTCATAGAATTTAAAGCCTGAGAGACTTCGTCCTCAGTGATATGCCTATTGAGATTAATATAGTCAGCCTCCCCAATTGTATTTGTAGGCATACTGCTAACATGGAAGCAGGTAGCAAAAACAGAACTAAAACTAGTACATAACACAAATTTGAAGAACTTAAGGGCTTCCTATTCCAAAACAATCTCCTCAATACACATAAGCCACACGGTAGATGGAGGCCTAATATCCTATTTCTCTTCCTCCTAGAAATAGTATGAGCATGAAAGAAGGCAATGTTCCTCTCCCCTAACTTCACCCCATTCCCTCTAGATTTTCTATACCATCGAGTTTCTTCCCTGAACAACACTTGATCATACTCCCTTTACAGTTGTTGTTCCAAAATGAGAAGGGATATGGAGTCAACTCTTTTAAGAGTTCTCTGAACCCCTATAATTGGAGCTTCTAAATTTCTTTTTGTTATGGAAATATTTCCAAAAACATCTTTATTGAAATTGGTTGAAGCCTTCCTAACATTATCCAATTTTTAAAACACGTCATTTCCCATATCCATCCAAGCATTCTTGACCACATGCAAATAATGATTGTGAGAAATCCAGGCCGCTCCAAGTCTGAAAGACCTAAGACCAGATTTGTTCCTTAACACCCCACATCTTAACAAAATGGGGCTATGATCAAAGTGCACCTTACATAAGTTTTTTTTTATAAGCAAAATGTTAGTTTGTTAGCATTTGTTATGTTAGTGGGAGGAGTTAAACCCATGACCTCCTTATCACTCCAAACCCTCCCTCCCCCCAAACCACCAAGCCACTTTATCAATCCTGTATGCACCTTACATAAGTTCTCCACATAAACCTCTTGGAAATTCATCCCCCAATGAAGATTGACAACTCCTCTATCCAACCTGTTAACAAATGATGCATAAAGAGAGAAGACGTGCAACCATAATAACAAATAGCTTCTCATTTTAAAGATTGTTGTCAATGGCAAATATCCACAACAAAGTAGGGACGGATGGAGGCGGGGCAAGCAACGGCCCTCGCCCCTCCCTCCTTTTTCCGAAGTTTGAGAAACTATGTTTGAATAGGTAATATTTAGTTATTTACCTAGGCTTAGAGACTATGGTTGAATTGGTAATTTTTACCTAGGCGTCTTCTATGGGTTATAATAGCCTAATAGAATAACTGTTTGAATGGGCTTGGCCCACGTCCTTTTAAAAAAATATATTAAAATAATGATAATATTAAATATTGAAAACCTATTAGGATAATGCATAAAGATTGAAAATAAGTAAACCTATTGAAGAAACCGTCAACCGCAGCAAAAAAATATTCAACTTCAGCACTTCGCCTCTATGGCTCAATTCAATGTGTTCGTCTGTATGCTTCTAACGCGAAGTCGCATTCATGGAGCACAGGAGCAATAGTGGGGAAGATTGTGAAAAATCTATCAACAAATTCTGAGTTATGTATGGATGGGTGAAAACAAGAAAATACTTGACTTATGATTTGATTGATCATTTAATTCATTTGACATTTGATTCTTTCCGTTTCAACTGTTACAAACTGAGAGACCATTTTTAGTTATGAAGATTATAAAAAATAGGTCCAAAAACAAGATGGAAGATGGATTTCTAACTGATTGTTTGGTTACTTATATTAAGAGAATGATTGCTAAAAAGTTTGATACAGATTCTATTATTGATGAATTTTATGATATGAAAGAACAACGTACACGACTTAGATAAATTGTATGATGTATTTAACTATTATGATTTAATTTTATTTAATATTTATTATTATATTTTTTTAGCCCTGCCTTTCAAGAATTCCTGAATCCGACAGCAAAATAATATAAATAGGTGTTTTCTCCGATACCTCCAATAATTTTGGGGTAAAAGTTACTTTGCCCAATCAGATTGTTCCACCTCAATTAAATGAATCACGTTCATGGGTCAAGTCAAATGATTCTCACTAAAATTTAAAATGGAGTAAACCATCATTTTGATCCCTGGAAATGTAACGCACTGTCAATTCAGTCCCTGAAAGCAGTTAAATTACGAAAAAATCCCTAAATTTTAATTTCGTTAGTCAAGTTAATCCCTAACTAACGAAATTAACATTGAGGGACTAACTTGATTGACAAAATTAACATTGAGGGATTTTTTCATAATTTAACTACTTCTAAAGACTGAAGTGACATCGACTCACACTTTCAGTCACCAAAATAATGATTTACTCTTTATAAACGGAATGCGTCACGCACTCACGCTCATCTATATCTATTGATGTATCACATAAATAATAGGAAAATGGTTTTTGAACACCCGGTATAGTGACGAAATATACCTTATTTTTAGGTAAAATAAATTTACTATCTCCCAATGCGAGATATATCAGCTAAATATTGTATTTCAAGTGCTGAAATAACCGAACTATAAATAATATAATAATTAGAAGAAAGAGCAGAATGTGGAACTGTGGGAGGAGTTCTAAACAAACCACACTGCAAAGCTGCGACTCTAAACTGCTACGTGTAAAATGGAAATCTGGCTTTCTTTTTCTTTTTAATTTTTCGTCATGAAGCACTGTGGCTGTTTTCCAGAGGGATTAAGAGAAAGATTCTTTGTAAGATTGACGAGATTGACTTGCTTGGAACCACTTGATCGTGCTGCTTTGACAGTGTTCTGCAG
This sequence comes from Ammopiptanthus mongolicus, assembly GCA_039655645.1. Lineage (NCBI taxonomy): Eukaryota > Viridiplantae > Streptophyta > Magnoliopsida > Fabales > Fabaceae > Ammopiptanthus > Ammopiptanthus mongolicus. The sequence continues at coordinate 107,747,502 of CM077344.1, read as the reverse complement.
AAAATTGAAAGACAAAGATAATCACAAAAGCTCTAGTAAAAAAAAAAAGAACAAACGCGAAAATAAAAATTATTTCTACGGCATGCAAAGGAGGATCTAATACTTAACAATAATGCATTACAATATTCCAACTGTGTATACTTACACATACTGCAATTTACATATCTTCTATGCTCCAATTGCAGAAATAATTAAGAATCATTCTAGACAACTATGGAACTTACATGGTAATTGTCATTGCTATATACTTCCTGTTCGGGGCTTGTATGCTTAGTACTCCTTTGTGAAAGAAAAAATTTCTCCCGACTCTCATAGAAGTCAAAATCATCCAGCAGAGATGTCTTAGACAAGTAACCTTTAAAAATATTCAGCATTTCCAGACCCTGCTTCAACCCAATCTGCAAACCATATAATTTCAAATTTAATGATAAATCAAGTCTAACAAAACATTGAGCTATACACTCCAATATTATTCATATGACCAACGTAAATGCCATCATTTAAAAACATATATATCCTATCTGTAGGCAGCTATGAGTAACCTTGCAACTGCCTACCATGAAAAGGAGGAAAGTGGAAATTAATAGGAACACAATAAGCGATGAAAAATGACACTTCCTCCAAAGAAATCTCTAAATAACTTTCTCCTGAAAAACATGGAAATATTCGGCGCCTAGATTTGTATTGATGCATGATCTAATAATTGATCAAATGACTTAATGCATTTATATATAGTTGAGATTTATGGTTTCCTTTTAAAGCAAGTTTCCGACTTAAAAGACACAAGAACATTGACTTGATATGGTTTATGAGTAATGTCATTTACACAAAAATAGTACACAAACTAGTCGCAACTTTCATTGTCAGTCGGTAAATAACAATTAGATCCAACTTATAAATAATTTTGGACAACTCCATTTTGGCACAATCTTTTGGCATGGTTATGCAACAACTATTTTCCTTGGTATCTATAATAAGCAAGCAATAGGTGCATTTCCACACCATCAAAAGTAAGAATTACCTCTTGGGTGTCCCTACTGAAAGTTACATCCCTGTTCTCATTGTTTTCTAGGATGATGTGGCGAAACCGGCTGTTGGGAACATCTTTTATTATATGCCACTTAATTGGGAAGAATCCATTGTATTTGTCAAGTTTCCAAAAGTTCATGTCTTTTGCAAAATCCACCGGCCCAAGCATTTCAGCTACTCCCACAAACTGCCTGCTAGCATTAACCTGATTTGACAACAAAATTCATCCGGGATCTATGAAAATTCATGAATAAAGATTTAAGGACATGAATTCCTAATTGTACAATATATATACAAAGGAAAGTATGAACCAGTGTTCATCTTCTAAAGAGCTTTAGAAGATAATTTAACCTCCATAAGAAAAAAAGTAAGTAAAATAGAAGATATCTCCAGACAAGATATCAATATCAAATTCTATTAAAAAAAATGAGTTCTTTCTTTTCATGTTAGGCTTCTTCTGAAGAAAAATCAAGAGACAACTTGTGTACTGAACTCACCGAGAAGAAGAGAAAGACTGGACACTTAATGCCTGTCTGTCTTAATTTAGCCTCTGCATCATGGAATGCTGCGTTCAACTTCTTATTTCCATTTGGAGTACTTGTCCAAACATCATATTTAATGCACTTATGAATGTCATCTTCATTGAAAGATTTAATCACATAAAATTTCGCAGTTTCATATTCAGTTTGGAAATCTGGAAGGTTATATTGATCTCTACAAATTGGGATTGCAAATGCATCCTTAACAGCTAATGACTGTAGAGGAGAATTGTTGTAATGACCCCGAGGACCACGAGTTAATTCCATTGACATTTCAGATTCTCTGCTCCTGAATTTATCTCTCAACAAAAATCTATCATTTACAGTAGATACTCTCCCATTAGGCCTGTAGTTGGTAGGGGGAAAGTCAGGGCGCCTTGGGTTGGCTGATGAAGAAAATTTTCCCATTTGGTGATAGGCCCTGGGAAGAGTGGATGCTGTAAAATTAGAATGCAAATGAGGAGCCTGCAACATAACGATTAAAACATCATAGTTCTACAGGAGTTATAATGAAGACATAATATACTTAATAAAAAAAAAAGTTTATGGATTTTTTTCTCCGTTCTTATTTCGATAAAAATAAAGATGCTAGAGGTGACAAACAAGGCCCACGAGAAAATTTGCCTTTACAAATTATCCAGACATGTGAAGCAGGTATTAATGAAACAATGGCAAACAATACCTTTCTAAATATTCATAATCTACCATCCCAAAAAATGGATATATAGACCAGAAGCAGTGATATCAAGTGACATCATTATTAAATATACAAAACATCATAATCTTTCAACTGGCTACCTTGTTGAGAATTTTGATATCTTTTTTCGTATCCGCCACAGTCTTGGATGATGTGCTGGTTAAACTGCCATTTCTATCTATAGACTTTAAGCTATTTGGCTTTGCTAAACCAGAAGATATTGGACCACTTTTCGCAATTACAGAACCATTGGCGGTTTCATTTTGCATAACAGAAGTTGAGACGGATGAATAACAAGGCAGAGCTTCTGATTCATGCACACCAGATTGTTCAAAATATCCATCGGAAGAAAGGTAAGGTTGTTTACCAACACTATGCCCATCGACACCCACAATAGTCCCTGATAAATAAATATAAAGGTTGTGACCAGGAAGATAATAACAAAAGGGCATAAGTTTGATTGCATGACACAATATATAACATTCCAGGTTAACTCATAAATATCTGCTATCCAGGAAATTCAAACGAATGCATATGCTTGTGAGAACTTGTACATTATAAATCATTACAGTATTACACTTGGCAGGAAACAATATCATAGCACCATTTTTAACCCTCTGCTTATGTCAAATATAATGTTTCCATCTAAATTTTAGTTTTCTTATAACTGCCACAGATTAGTATAATATCAGAAGTAAGAACCAAATATATCGAAATTATGCCCACATCTCCATTTTATTTCATTGGGTCATTCATATTGTTCAAGATAATACTTGTTTTAGACCTCAAGGAAGTGTAACTTTATTATCAGATGTGAACATAATTGCAGTTAGTTTGCAGGAGTCTATACCTTCAAGTGACTTTTGATCAGCCTCACCTGTGAAGCCAGAAGCGACATCTCCAGAGGAGGTCACCGATGATGTCAAATCAGATGGGATTCCATCTTTTATAGACACCTGCATAAATATTATGAAAGATTTAATATGATGGAATCATGAGAAATATAAAAGTTACAACAAAAATACAGGAAGTGCTTGTTACCGTACGTAGTCATAAAATCAATCCCAGTCAGGGACGTTTTAAAAATGAATTGTACCCACAAAAATTATTAGGTCCAAACAGTGACTTAGATGTGTTCACTGTGAGTATGGAAGTGTTAAGACACTTCAATGGCAAAGATTGGCAATACTTATTTACTAAAGAGACTAAGGAGTCAAAGATAAAATTTAGACAGAAAAACAGAAAGAGACACAAAAATTTCATAGAGAGTCAAGAAAGTGGGAAAGCGGCAGTCGCCAGCCACATACCACATCTGCCTCATCCTGTTGGTGGCTAGGATCTGTTGTTCCCATTGCCACTGACTGAGCTATATCCATGGTTAAGTATATAATATCATCATAAATAAATATTTGATTAAGGTTCGACTATGGTTTTGGCTACCTGACTCCTATTGGATTATTATTTATCGATAAACAGACTATATTGTATCGTTTAATGTCACTATGTAGCAAATAGCAATTAATGGGGGGATGGGGGGGTCATTGGAGAGTAATTTCTCAGCATATATAATATATAATATACATAACATAATACTCCAAAAATATGGGCATTTGAAGTTTGCGCTGGAGATGAATAAAAAATATAATCCAAATCTCTCAAAAATCTGACGAGACCAAATAATTGCAATTCAATATATATAGTTTTATCATTGGAAACAGTAATAATACCTATAAAATAATAGAATAGTAAATAAAACAGGAAAAGTGAAATAACGATGATACAGAGGATACTTTTCTGAATTTCCTTGTCACGGCTCATCATCAACAATTATCAGTCTTTAAAGCCAAAGGCAGCCTAAAACAGAGGGTGAAAACAGGTTAGCCAGAAAGAAAAACGATCTCCAAAAATCACAAAAAACAAACACGCGCGTGTGCAGTGATCTCTCATTAAATGAAATACTGCAATTATTATATTCAAGGAAGTCTATTGATTTATCTGATAATAATAAAAAAGAAGTTGAGGCAAAAGCAAGCAAGTTGGATATCTGACTGAATATACGGACGGGATGAAAGGCAGGGCATGATATGATATTTATCATTCTACAAACTGAGCGCAGCTTGTTGCAGAAGAACAGAATGGAAAGATGAAAACTTCACGATTAGTTGAATGAATGAATAAAAGAGCAAACCTATAAATTAGAAAAAGTGGCCGAAGCGGAATAACAATAATTGAGAAAAACAACACAACACAGTAGGGTTTCTTTCTTGGAGCGAGACTGTTCCTAAAAAGAAATTAATAATGACGAAAAGTACTTGTTTATTAAGTATAGACATCTCCTAAATTTTTGCTCATTCACAAATAAGTATCATCAATTATCAATTTTTTTTAATTAATTCTTAAATTTTAAGTATCAATAAAATTGATCCGTCTATTAACTTATCATTAAATTATTAATGATGATCAAATCCGACCGTCTATTTTTTAAATTCTCAACGGTTGATTATTATTTTTTAATCATATTATTATTATTCAAAAAAAAAAGAGAAATATTCAGCACTGTTTCTCTTTAATTGGTTTCTTTCCCTTTCTTGTGTTTTAATTGGTTCCATGTTCTTTCCCTCTCACTCTCTCAGTAACTTCATTACTTGTTCGCCACCAAAGATGAAAATGGAAACAACATGGAATGCCCAAGGGCTGGGATCCACTTGCCCGTCTGACCCACTTTCTGTGCACTGTGGCTGAAACAATATCTTGGCATCTGAAACATATGTTGAAGGAATAAGCTTTTTGTTTTCTATTCCACCTAAGACGACAACCTTGGAATTGCCCACATTAACAGAATAATGACCACTACGAGGTTGGGTAAAAGGAATTCCACCGAAATCAGAAGATGTGGCTTTAACCCAGTAATGCGTTCTTACTTTCTTTCACTCTTTCACTTCATCAATTCGATTCATTCTTACTTGATCAATCTTCTCGATACATCAAATAGCAGGCAAAGTGGTAGAAAAAGAACAAAGGATGAACTTATTGAGAGAGAGAGAGAGAGAGAGAGAGAGAGAGAGAGAGGAAGAACAAGGAACCAGTCCAAACAGACGAAAGGCATAGAAGAGTTTAATTTTTATATACATTGCCTTACAGTATAAAATTTTTTTATACAGATATCTAATTAAAAATTATCACGTCGGTATATTTCTTTGATTCTTAGTTATCTTAATAATGATTCATATCATGATTGGTAATTGGTTGACAATATAAAAAATTTTACACTATCAGGACATAGCAATTAAACTCGAGAAAGAAACCCACCAAAGAGATACAGAGCTGGAGATTTTTCTCGATTTCTTTTGTCTTTTTTTAAATAATAATAAAATTATAAAATAAAAATAAAAATAATAAACGGTTGAGATTAAAACAATGAAGGACCGGATTCAATTATCGTTAATGATTTAATAGTGAGTTAATAGAAGGACCAATTTCACTAATGTCTAAAGTTTGAAAATTAATTAAGAAGAATCAATAGTTGATGGTGCCTATTTGCAAATGGACTATAATTTATGGGGTGTGAATGTTTTTTTCCCTTAAGTAAATAACCAAAAGCATATTCATTTTAAAATTATTTATTGAATATTTCACTTTCTTAATCTTTTGGTAAAATTGAATTTTATGAGTTATAAATAAATAAATAAATATTTATTTTATTTTCTTAATTTAAATTTATACACAAATACACTTTTAAAAAAAAAAAACTAAACATCCAACTTGGTATCTAAAAAAACAGAGACATTTTTAGTTCCAAAGAAAATAACCACTTGATCCCTCATTTTTACAAACGCGGGACACGTTAGTCTATCCATATTATGTTTGTGAACATCTGTTAACTATCCTACGTGGTCTGGTAAGTTCCTACGTGACTCATTAAGTCTCCTAAGTGGCACGATCAGCATTTCCACCATGGAAAATAAAAAAATGCAAAAAATATAGTGAAACGACATCATTTTGTGTGTTGTATGGGAATTGAAAAAACAAACCCATAAAAGTGACCCAAATTAGTCTTTAAAATTTTTATTGGTGACCTAATTTAGTCCATGACAATTTAATCGTAACCCAAGTTAATCATCGGTTGCACAACTCAATAAGCACAAAAAACTAGCCGCTAATGAGAGAGAACAATCCAAATTATTATAAATGATTCGTTAGTGATATATTTCATCCATGTCCGACCTTACTCTTAAAAAAGAACATAACGTAAACATGCATTTCAACCTCCAGCACCAAACTTATCAATTGCCATTCTTACATGAGATTCATGGGAAAAAATGGCCATCAGATAGGTAGTTTGACTAAAGATCATGACACATTATTGGCAATGTCAGTTTGAAAATTACAGTCTTCCTAAACTAAGCCACCAAAATCGCCAAAAGAGTCATCCAACACGAAACAATATAACTAGATTTTCCTTATGTATGTTGAGTCATAGTTTGTTTAGAGATTTAGTCAAAGTCTCTCTTTGTTAGTTAGTTTTCAGTTTTTTCTGTTATAGGTAGTTGGGCTATGCCTTTGTTAGTTTTTCGGTTGTGATGTATTTTGCTCTATAAGAGCCAAACCTTCTTTGTCAATAATCAAGAGAGTATTATTCATTCACTGTTTGATCCAAGCTTATCATTTTGGCATCAGAGCTCCTACTGGGGCCTGAGAAGAAAAGTCGCATACTTAGAAGTGTTAGCAAGAATGGCGAATGAAGGAAACTTTGTGCAACCTGCAATTCCTCGCTTTGATGGTCATTATGATCATTGGAGCATGCTAATGGAGAATTTCTTGAGGTCCAAGGAGTAGTGGAGCCTAGTCGATACAGGTTTCACAGAAACATCAAAGGGGCAAGTGTTGAATGAAGCTCAGCAGAAGAAGCTCGATGAGACAAAGCTGAAAGATCTCAAGGTGAATAAGTACTTGTTTCAGGCGATAGACAGAAACATCTTGGAAACAATTTTGGAGAAGAACACCTCCAAGGAGATCTGGGACTCAATGAAAAGAAAGTATGAAGGTAATGCCAGGGTGAAAAGATCCATTCTTCAAGCTTTGAGGAAGGATTTTGAGGTTCTTGAAATGAAAACTGGAGAAACCATTAGTGATTATTTCTCTAGAGTGATGAGTGTGGCAAATAAAATGAGGATTCATGGAGAGCAGATGAAGGATGTCACTATAGTCGAGAAAATCCTTAGATCCTTAATTGACAAATTCAATTATATTGTTTGTTCAATTCAGGAGTCTAAGGATACAGATGTGCTATCCATTGATGAACTGCAAAGTTCTTTGATTGTGCATGAACAGAAGTTTCACAAGAATCATGGAGAGGAGCAGGCTTTGAAGGTTGCCTTTGAAGAAAGAAGTGATCTTGGAGGCAGAGGAAGGGAGGCTATAGAGGAAGAGGTAGAGGTAGAGGGAGGCAAAGTAGATCAACAGTTGAATGTTTCAAATGTCATAAACTAGGACATTACAAAAATGAATGTCCTGAGTGGGATAAGGAGGTGAACTATGCTGAATTTAATGAAGAGGAAGAGATGCTCTTGATGGCTTATGATGAGAAATGTGATGTGCAGCAAGGAGATGTTTGGTTCTTGGATTCGAGTTGTTCAAACCACATGTGTGGGAAGAAAACCTGGTTCTGTGAACTGGATGAAAGTTTCAAGCAACAAGTGAAACGAGGGAACAACACAAGGATGGATGTGACTGGAAAGGGAAATGTGAAGCTGAGCATAAAAGGAGTTACACACGTGATCTGTGATGTGTTCTTTGTGCCTGAACTCAAGAACAGTCTCTTGAGTATAGGACAACTGCAAGAAAGAGGATTAACTGTAATGTTTCAAGCAGGAAAGTGTAAGGTGTTTCACCCTAAGAAAGGTTTGATTTTGCAAACTAACATGACAACAAATAGAATGTTTATTCTATCTGCTCAATTTCCTGCCAAGAAGAATGTGTGTTTCCATACCAGTGCACAAGACCTCACTCACTTGTGGCATTGTAGATATGGACATCTAAGCTATAAAGGTCTGAAAACTCTGCACAGCAAGGGAATGGTGAGAGGACTTCCTCAATTAATAGACTCAACAATTGTATGTACAGACTGCATGAAGGGGAAGCAGCACAGAGATCCAATTCCAAGGAAAAGCAAGTGGAGAGCAAGCAGAAACTGGAACTTGTGCATGCTGATATTTGTGGACCAATCACTCCAACCTCAAACGGTCAAAAGAGGTATTTCTTATGCTTTATAGATGATTTCTCAAGAAAAGCATGGATTTACTTCTTAGTTGAAAAATCAGAGGCTTTTCATTACTTCAAATGTTTCAAGAATTTAGTTGAGAAAGAGATCGGATTGCCTATCAAATGTTTTAGAACAGATAGAGTTGGAGAGTTTACATCTGTAGAATTCAATGATTTTTGTCAAAAGAATAGAATAAAGAGGCAACTAACTACAGCTTATACCCGTCAACAGAATGGGGTAGCTGAGAGGAAGAATAGAACTGTTATGAACATGGTTCAGAAAAGAAAATTCCCAAATGTTTCTGGCCTGAGGCAGTGAATTGGATTGTGTATGTTTTGAACAGATCACCTACCTTGGCTGTTAAGAATCAAACTCCAGAAGAGGCATGGAGTGGCATAAAACCAGCAGTGATCACTTTAGAGGATGTGTGGCACATGTGCATGTTCCAGATGTTAAAAGAACAAAGCTAGAAAATAAGAGTTGCAAATGTGTACTTCTTGGCATGAGTGATGAATCAAAAGGGTACAAATTATATAATCCAATCACAAAGAGGGTCGTTGTTAGTAGAGATGTGGTGTTTGAAGAAGGCACTCAATGGAATTGAGAGATTGAGCACAAGGAAGACTTGATAGTAGACATGGATCTTGGTGAATCAGGAGCAGAAGAAGAAACAGATGCTAACAGTGATTCAAATGAGGTTGACTTGCCGCTTAACACTAACACATCAACAGAAGCTGACAGTAACAGACAAGGAAGAAATAGGCATCCACCTAGATGGATGAGGGACTTTACCACAAGTGAAGAACTTTTAGAGGATGAAGGAGATGTAGTTAACATGGCTCAAGTTGATTCTACAGACCCTGAGTCATTTGAAGCAACAGTCAAAAGTTCCAAGTGGAGGACAGCCTTGGATGTAGAAATAAGTTCCATCATTAAAAATGGAACTTGGGAACTAACAGACCTACCAAATGGTGCAAAAAAGATAGGTGTGAAGTGGATTTACAAGACTAAGTTAAATGAACTTGGTCAAGTCGATAAATACAAGGCTAGGTTGGTGGCAAAGGGGTGTTCTCAGCAATATGGAGTGGATTATACTGAAGTATTTGCACCAGTAAGCAGGATGGACACAGTGAGGATGATAATTGTTGTTGCTGCACATAGAGGCTGGAAATTGTATCAGTTAGATGTCAAATCTGTTTTTCTATATGGAAAGCTGAATGAAGATGTATATGTTGAACAACCAAAGGGTTATGTAAAGCAAGGCAGTGAACATAAGGTCTACAAGCTCCATAAGGCCCTATATGTACTCAAGCAAGCTCGAAGAGCTTGGTTTAACCGCATAGAATCCTATTTCATTAGTAAAGGTTTTCAAAGAAGCAAGAATGGGCAAACTTTGTTTCTAAAACACAGCAGTGAGGGAAATGTTCTTATTGTCAGTGTCTATGTAGATGATCTCATTTATACTGGCAATGATGAATGTTTAATGAATTCCTTTAGAAGTTCTATGCAAAAGGAGTTTGAACTGACAGATTTAGGAAAGATGAGATTCTTTCTTGGCATTGAAGTTCTGCAGGAAGAGGATGGGATTTACATTTATCAAAGGAAATATGCCATGGAAATATTGAAGAGATTTGGCATGTCAGAAAGCAATCCAGTGGGAATTCCTATGGTTCCAGGACAGAAGCTGCATAGAGATGAACATGGAGAAAAGGTAAATGAGACTTGCTACAAGCAAATGGTAGGAAGTCTCATCTACATCACTGCTACTCGACCAGACTTGATGTTTGCTGTGAGCCTCATTAGCAGATACATGAGTCAGCCTACTCAGTTGCATTTTCAAGCTGCCAAAAGAGTTCTAAGGTACTTGCAAGGAACTGTGAATTTTGGCATTCTATACAAGAAGGGAGGGAATTAAGAGTTGCTGTCCTATACAGATAGTGACTATGCAGGTGACTTGGAAGATAGGAAAAGTACATCCGGATATGTTTTTTTGTTGAGTGGTGGAGCAGTTGCTTGGATTTCTAAAAAGCAACCTATTGTCACTTTCTCCACCACAGAAGCCGAATTTATAGCAGTTGCAGCATGTGCTTGTCAAGCTATTTGGATGAGAAGAATCTTAAGTGAGCTAGACTATGTACAGGAAGGTTGTACTACTTTGTTATGTGATAACAACTCTGCTATAAAGTTGTCCAGAAATCCGGTTATGCATGGCAGAAGTAAGCATATTGATGTGCGGTTTCACTTCCTCAGAGATCTTGCAAAGGAAGGTGCTATTGAGATGGTGCATTGTGGAACAAAGGATCAAATTGCAGACTTGATGACCAAGCCTCTGAAGTTAGAGTTGTTTGTCAAGCTTCGAAAACTGTTGGGAGTTTGTGAAATTCCCAAGTTAAACTAATTGCATTTTACAGAAAGAAGGTTTCTGATATGCACTAGTTTAAGGGAGGGTTTGTTGAGTCATAGTTTGCTTAGAGATTTAGTCATAGTCTCTCTTTGTTAGTTAGTTTTCAGTTTTTTCTGTTATAGTTAGTTGGGCTATGCCTTTGTTAGTTTTTCGGTTGTGATGTATTTTACTCTATAAGAGCCAAACCTTCCTTGTCAATAATCAAGAGAGTTTTATTCATTCACTGTTTGATCCAAGCTTATCAATGTAGCACGCTATGTGTACTCCTCCAACTTTACACTTCAGACTAAGAATTCTAAAATTTGGTGAAAAGGAATTCTACAGAATACCAACTCATTGGAAAGGCTTTCATGAGTTCAATGTAATTGTATTTAAGCCTACAATTCTTATTTCTATTAGGTTATTATATTTATCAGTAATGATTGAATTGACAACGTATTAACCATGAATGATATTGCATTAGCCATGAAAAAGTTCATTTCATTAGCGGCATTATAGCAAGGGAAGAACGCATGATAGTTGAAGTGGAATGATATGTGCAGAGCTATTAGAGTGAAGGTGTGTTTGGAAGCCGTTAGTAGGCCGAATTGTATACTGGGTCATTCATCTGAAGTGCAATATTAGTTGAGAATAAAAATCTGCTGTACCAAAAAATGGTATCATCCCCCACCATTCAATTGTTGGGAATAAGCAAAAATTTTAATAGTTGTGATTTTATTTTTTTAAACGTCAAATTGTTATTGGTAGGGGACAGAGAATAATTAGGACAAAAGATCTCTATCCATTAGTTGAATGGGTGGACTGTAATCAACTGAATATAGTTGATAAGTTGAGTTGGGCCTGAAGGATGTTTGTGGGCTTAGGCAGATATTAGTGGTTTGAAACATCAACCTTTTTTTGAAATAGTGGAGCTGACTAAATCAAAATCTGGTTATATCCACTTAACCACTTTCTTATATTTATGAGATGCAAGTTACAAGTGGTTTTGGAGAGAGAAACCAGTGGACAAGAGAGGATAAAAGACCATTAGTGAGTTAACTAGGTCAAGAAACGTGATTGAAGATCAACTTCCATGAATTTAGGAGCAAGGGGAACGAGGTCGGCTGACGATGATTTAGTGGGTTAGCCGAAGGAGATAATTTTGGTTTGTAGTTTAGTTGATTTGGTGGTTACTTGTTATTATTGTTAGCCATCATCTTGCATGATGTCAAAAGGTGGTTAGTAAAGTTAAGAACGTGACAAACATGGATAGTGTAGGTTAACTACCAATCTTCAATCTAGACACTTTCTAGAGTAGCCTAAAAACCCATCGTTGAGAAAGAAAGTCTCATTTTCAGTGCATTGACTGAACAAGAGGAATCAACTTTGCGAATTAGCTAATTCATCAGCTAAGCACCAAATTCGCATCAAACAATGCTTTATTTTTTATGAAGGATCCATTTGAGGAAGCTCTCAAAAAGATGTCAAGGGAATTTGTGTTATTTTTAGGAGAGTAACAATGATATTCATGCATTGCTAGTTCAATGAGTTCCCGTTAGTTGAGATTATGAAAACAAATAACAAGTGCACTTTTCACTTTAATGAAGGCTAAAATATTTTTATTTAGTTCTTTGATAATAGAGATCGCACAACAAAAAGGAAAACCACGTTATGCGTCTCAAGCTTTTAGCAAACATCTTCGTGAACACGAAGAAGGAAAGATTTTAATATCGTGACTCTCTTTTTGACAAGCTCAAAAGCCATAAGTTAAGGCCATCAGGCTATATCACTCCTATTTAGATGTTTCAGTTCAAATGGTCTATACCTTTATAGTGTGCGCCCACTTGGGCAGTGTGAATACCTCATTTTGATCGGATCCTTTTTTGTTTTTTTTACTTAAATGTACCAAAAAAAATGGAAAAGAGTCAAGATCATAAAAAAGTCTTTTTTTTTATAGAAATTCAAAAAAAATGATAAAAGGAAAAATCACAAAAATATTTTGAGCTTCATTTATTTTTGCTTGCAATTAAAATATAGAAAAAATCTAAAAATAAGATATAAATCACAAAAATATTTTAATTTCTTGTTAACGCAGTTTCTTTTATAGATGAAGAAATAAAAATAAAACATTTTGTTATTTTTAAGTTGTGTCTTGTTTATAATACTAATAAAAAAAAATAAGAAGAAAAAATGTCTTTGGGCCAATAAACCAAGTTTCAGCCCATACCCTTGCTCCATAACCCGTCTATCTCCTCCATAACCCGTCTATCTCCATAACCCGTCTATCTCCTCCATAACCCATCTATCTCCATAACCCGTCTCTCTCCTCCATAACCCGTCTATCTCCTCCATAACCCGTCTATCTCCATAACCCGTCTATCTCCTCCATAGCCTGTCTCTCTCCTCCATAACCCGTCTATCTCCTCCATAACCCGTCTATCTCCTCCCTCACCCAAAAGTAACCCTAGCAGCCGCAAACCTCCATCAACAACGTGAATCTCGCTTCTTTCCCTTCTCACTCGCATCACTGGATCTCAATCACGCAAGGTATGTGTTATTCCCTTCCATTTTTGTTTCAAATTAGGGATTTTAATTGCTATTTTCGCTGATTTGCAGGAGAGGGAATCAAAGCAATGAGGGAGAAATATCTCTATAAAGAAGGAAGCAGAAACCAGAAAAAGGGGGAGACAGAGACACACCCATTGAGAGAACGAGACAAAGAGTGAAGGGCAGAGGCTGAGACAAACTGCATTTTGTTTCTCATGCTCAAATCTGCATCTTAATGTTAGCATATCAACGCAGAGAAAAGAGAAAGATTTTGGGGACCTTTTTGTTTCTTTCTTGGGAGAAAAGGGGATTTCAAGGTTCTGTAATTTTTTTTTCTCCTCTTCTTGAGGGAGATTTCAAAGTTCCTGTGTTAAGAACAATCGGAGGATGAATTTGTAAATTTTTTTTATCAGAAGTTCAATCTTTCGTGCTTCTCTTCTGTTTTTGTTAATCTTTTTATTTATTTACTTCTTTTTCCTTTTTTTCTTCTTCTTGTCTTTACTTGTTGCCCACAAACCTGCTGAAATGATCTGGGGTTGATGTTTGATGTTGAAGCATAAGGTTTTTAACCCATTGAGATCACAGGTGTTGAGTTAGAAGAAATTTGGTCACTCTTTTCCTTTTCTGTTTGTTTCTTATTATTGTGAAAAGGCAAATGCAAAAATGTCAGTTGGAGTTTTGAAAGGACATAGTCGAGATTGTTTGATCAGTTTCTATGCTCCATAAAAATGAAAATCATAACAATTTTTAGAATATTATGTGTCTTGGGGGATTGCACTTCATCTATTTGACAAAAAGCCTTGATGCTCATATATTGGATCAAAATATATAGTCTCTGGTTTCTTTTCACATGCACAGTCATTATGCAGATTGTCCTGGTTCAGTATTTGCAATCTATGACCAACATGGTGCTGTGATGAAATATCTTGTCCCCAAATTTTGAATGATAGAACGTTGTAGCGAAAATGCTTATGAACCACAACACCATCTATGCTTGAATGGCATATGCATAGTTAAGAGTTTGAGTGAGAGTGTACTGATAATTGCTGCATCACTGTGTTACGGGTTATGCTGCTACCTTTCATTTATTTTATCTTAATCTTACTTTACGTTTTTATTTTTTATTTTTGCTTCTTTGTATTTGTTTTTTTTCTCTTTAGAACAATGCTCATTGTGATCAGGTGACTTTCTACAAAGATAAGAATTCCTTCTTTCTTTATTAAATAAAAAATATTTCTTTAATAAAAATATTTCTTTATTAACAATATTTCTTTACGAATATCCATTAAATGGAATAAAATAAACGATTTAAAATTTGTTAAGCATTTGCACAATTAATTTGGGTAACCGTTTTTTGACGGGTGCACTAGGGGTGCTGTGGGGTTAAGTCCTCATCCTTCCTTATGCATAAGCGACTCCCGAACTAGATTTGGTCCCAAAGACCATTTTGAAGGTTTTCTAATTTTTTTCCAAGTTAAATAAAATTGGTGGCGACTCCCATGTTTTTAATAAAATCTATTTATATCGCCGTTACCTTCGCGATTTTCGATCGCGACAGGCAGCACTAGAGGTGTTTATCAATCGATCCAAATCAATTCAAAGCGCAAAAATCGAACCGAAAAATCGATAACCGAAATAATCGAAAACCGCAAAATCGTTTTTTTTCATTGGATTGGATCGGATTTCGGATCCCCTAATAAAAATTGATCCAATCCAATCCAAACTGATCTACTATATGCATATACTATTATTTTTGAAATTATAGTACTACTCATACTTAAGCATTATTTTTCATACTTTTATGAACAAACACTCTTATTCTCAGTAATATTTTTGTCGGGATTGTCAAATAGATGTGTTGCAATTTGTATAATTATTATGTGCCAAGGAATAAAAAGTTATTCATGTATCTAGAAGATTTCATGCATGTACTTAGAAATAAGAATTCCGTTAATGATATGGTGAAAAACGTTCTGATAGGATGTTGAAAAATGTTTGTAAGACATTTTGATATGGTGTATTTGATATGTTTGTTAGTAGTATGGTAAAAAATGTTCTTCTTTGATATGCTGAAAAACATTACTATGTATTAATAATTTGATATGTTGTTTTGACCGTGAAATTAAACATATATACAAGTTTAATGTTCTATTCAATTTTGCTTGTAACATGGTCTATGACGTAGTATATATAACTATGTAATGATGTATCGATAAAAGCCGAATTATCCAATCTAAACCACATTTGATTGGATCAGAATTTTTTAAGGAAGCAAACTAAATCCGATCCAATCCAAACCACAAGTTGTTTCCATCTTTGGATCAGATGACTTTTTGGCTCAAAATTGATCCAATCCAATCCACGAACACCCCGTCACCACATGTTGTTGTCTTCCCAATTGCATCCAATGTTCCCTCGGAAAAAGTATTCCTAGCGTAATGCTTTGGATTTAATTGGTGTGCACTGTCAATCAATCCTAACTTATCACATCAACTAAAATGTTTGACTTTTATCCTAACTACTTTAAAAGTCACTCATACCATAATTTTGATTGGTTGATAATGTAAAAAAATTTACATTAATAATGTATAACATTTAAACTCTAATCCTTTTGCGGCCTATGCTATTTAAATTCACTTTCCCAACTTGTGTTTTGTTTTGTGGTAAATTATAAGGATTTAACTTAAATATACCCTTAATATAAAAAACTTTAAATAATGTTATTTTTTTCTGCATTGTTAAGTCAATAATAAAATTTGATTCACATAATAATTATCTTTTGATTCCTTATATACAAAAACAGGGAGCATCTAATATACTCCCATCTAATATACTCCCACCTCGTAGTATGTTAACACAAATTTTATACTAATGTGTGTTGATCCACACAATAATTATCTTTTGACTCCTTATATACAAAAACGGGGAGCAGCTAATATACTCCACCTTCCAGGAGATTAATCTCTTACCAATCGGATGAGAAGATATTTTGAAAAATAATAAAAACAAATTACACATTTTATTTTTGGATAAATAGCCCACCACTTTTGTATATAAAATAAATTTAATTTAAGCATATATTAGTAAAACTAGTTTACCAATCTTAAATTCAAAATTAAGAATTTAACCAAGCAAGATAAGAGTTGAGTTTTATTTTAACGAACGGAGACATTACAATTAATAAAGAACGAAAATCATTGCGTTTCATTTAATTTATTATTATATAATTTGAATACTAATTTTTAATCAAATAAATAATAAATAATTATAATTAACAAGTAATGACAATTTTACTTTGATATCAATTTTTGAAAACATACCATGTTCATGAACTTTTTTTTTTTTAAAATATTTTTTTATTTTAAATATGAGTATTTACTTATAAGTTATTTTTATTTAAAAAATCAGTTTTTTTAAAATTAAATGTGATTTTTTTGTGAAATATTATTGTAGAAAGATAAAATGTGTATATTTCATGAAGTTCACTCGGAAAAGACTTATCTAAAGTGAGTTTGCCTTTAAGGTGACATTTGGTTAATGTAATGTTTTATTCCTGGATAAGTTACATTTTCGAGAATCTCATTATCAGGAATATTTCTTTCTCACCCTCACACATGGAAATTGCGTTTTTAACTTTCATCTACTATTTTTATTCTCGGATATCTTTTATGTCTGAGAATAGTTTTGTATCTTTTGTATCAAATATGAGAAACTTTTATTCCTAATCTCACTTTCTCAGGAATATTAAAATATGCCTGATACCAAAGCTACGTAAGAGTGTTTCTACTCTTAGATCATTTGGTATGTGGTACGTAGTTTAAAAATAAAATTTGCGCATCAACTTTTGTTTATTTAAAATAATTATAATTATATTTGTATTTAATATGTTATGTATTTTAACTTTATACAACGTATAAAACAATATCATTTTCAGCTTCTAATTAGCTATACAGTTAGTTGTACCAAACAAAGCCCTTATTAAATTCCATTAACACATATACACACATTTACCTATGGAAAAATTCTTGTATCATTTTAATATAACTAAGTTGAATATAGAGTTCTAATTAAAGTATCAATACATTATTAATTATCTTATCTAATTATTTTTAAGCAAAAAAATAATTATTAATTAATAAAGCATCAATAATTTATGAACCTAGTATACTTAATTTAAGTATACTTATTTTAAGTATACTAAATTTATGAAATTGTTCCTCACTAAATGTGGAAATTAGCATGATTTTAGCGTTATATGATGAATGGATGGATGGCTTAGCACTTTAATGTCTAGTATGCTCTAAAAGTATCTTTAATGGGATTTCTGAAGAAATATTAAGAGTTTTTATGCGGTAACATTGTTGAAACATCGGTAACATGACATCCAACTGTAAGCATTGTTGCATTGCTTATCGAAGCAATCAGTTCCTATTGAAGCAATCGATTCTTATAAAAGCACTAACCTTTTAAAGTTGTACCATTGTAGTGGAGAATAATGTTTTAAAAATCGGGCCAATAGAAGGATCGGAAAGGAGAGCGGTTCAAGATTCAACCGATTGTCGAACAGATATATATATATATATATATATATATATATATATATAGACACACACACACATTAATAAAGAGATCAATAAAAAAATCAAAGAAAAAATACATCTTTTAAGATGCATGATAGTTCAAAACATTTAAGTTAGGAGTATGTTAATTTTGCTGATATAACAAGTCCTAGTTGACTAAGATAGTTAACCAAATATGAACATTGAGTGGATTCTAATCAATCAAGTCTTGAAGTCCCCAAACAAACGGGACAAAGTCCAAAAGTATGTTACATTTTTTGAAAAAAAATAAAACAATGAACCGACTAGTCTCTAAAGTCGTTTTTACATTGGTTTATCCGGTTTTAGGCTGGTTCAACCGGGTTTTGGTTGACTTTGCATGGTCAAACCATTTTTACGGTTTTGTAATCCGACCGAAACCAAAGAGGACACCGATCGACGGTCCAACCGATCAAACCGGACCGATTGTATCGGTTTTTAAAACACTGGTCGATAGTTGCTTAAAGTAGTATAAAATAAAAAGTGATGATGTGGCATAGTGGACCCCATAAAAAGAAGAGTTAAGCAACTCAAATGATTTGTACCATTGAAGATGCACTAAGGAATGAGTTGTTGTCTATTGAAATATTACTTGAATTTCTAGAGATAATTTGATTACTAATCGGTGTGCTCGCACTAGGTGTATTTATATCCAAACCGAACCAAAAATTGAACAAAACCGATGTCTGTGGGATTTTTTTGGATTTTGTTTTGTGAAAACCAATCGGATCGGATCGAATTTTGGATTTTTATTTAAACCAAACCAAATCGCATATGTAAAATTTAATATATGTTTATTCTATTTTTTGCATTATTGATTTTTATTTGTTGGTTTTTTCCCTGATAATACTTATTAGTTTGATTTGATGTAATTTTCTACTATTTTTAATGTTTCAAACATAAAAAAAGTTGTGTTGGAACTAGATGATGATATTTATTTATTCTAGACATATTTTATGAAATGTTATTACTCATATGTATCAACAAGTATATACAAGTTTAAGATTTTGTTCAATTTAGCTTGTAATATTGATTCTTTGATGTAATATAAATATACAATGATGTGTCGGTAAAAACCGAATCAATCGATCCAATCCAAACCATATTTAATCGGATCATATTTTTTTAAGAAACAATCCAAACCGAACCGAACCACATGTTATTTTAATCTTTGAATCAGGTGGCTTTTGGCTTAAAACCGATTCAAACCGATCTACGAACAGCTTTAGTTCGCACAAAAGGATCAAACAAACATATTTTTCAGTATGTCAATCACTAATTCAGCAGTTAACTACGAAGAGAATAATTTTTAGGTTTTAATTTTAATAATTGTACTGTTAATTAATCATACATCATTGTATATGTGACTGTTAAGATATTTATTATAAAAGTCAAATAATTTTAATGATATTACAATTTATGAATGGTTGAAAGTATAAAAAAAAAACTTTACATTAATAATCCAAAACATTTAAATTCTAATTTTTATTTTAGATTTGAATTTAATCAAAAAATATATTTTTAATTAACGACTTATTTCTAATAATCTAACGAGCATTGCAATATAGTACACTATAATTATGTAAATATAGTTTCAAATTCAATTACTATGATCTAATGAAGAAGTAATTATTTAACGTGTGAGTTTTAAGATAATCATTATAAAAATCAAACATTTTTAATGATATCCTAATTCATA
Organism: Ammopiptanthus mongolicus; assembly: GCA_039655645.1. NCBI lineage: Eukaryota > Viridiplantae > Streptophyta > Magnoliopsida > Fabales > Fabaceae > Ammopiptanthus > Ammopiptanthus mongolicus. The sequence continues at coordinate 107,727,748 of CM077344.1, read as the reverse complement.
ATTAGTTTAAGGATTTAATTGGTATATATTGTTAGTGTAAAATTTTTTTATACAGACAACCAATTAGAAATTGTCATATAAGGTAAAGTGATTGACTCTTATCATAACTACCTTAAAAGTCACACACACCATGATTTTTGATTGATTGTCAGTGTAAAAATCTTAAATCTTTACACTAACAGTACATAATAATTAAATTCGTAGTTTAAAGTGACTTCTTTTTGCTAAAAACCATAGTTGTAAAAGTCGATTTATTAGCCCAACATAGAAAAACTACTTATTAAAGGCCGTACAAAATAAGAATAAAGGTTCAAATTGGTCATCAATAAAAAAATACGATCACATTTTGATCCTTGAGAAATAAAAAATATCAATTTTGTCCTCAAGAATATAAAATGCGAATTAAAATAGTCCGTGATAGGAACTAAAATGTCTCTAAAAATTATCCTTAAAAAGACTAATTTGACCCGCATTTTACATTCTTGAGGATAAAGTTAGTATTTTCGTTTATCAGGGACCAAAATATTACCGTATTTTTTTGTCAATGATCAATTTAGATATTTACTCAAAAAATAAATAAAAATAACAAAGTGGACCTTTAAGCAACACTTTTCAATAAAAGCCTACTTTTTTTATTCGCGAAAGATATTACCCTAAACGGTTTATATTATATCTTTTTTGATTTGCATATGATTGCAAGAAGTATTTTTGATCGTTCATCAAAATTAATCTCCTTCGAAGGATTTGAAAACACTCAAAGTGGGATGTCCCTCCCAATCATATTTTTTTCATACGGAGAAATCACAAATCAAACTCCTAACTACTAGGTTAAGCTACATGAGCCCAAAATCCCTTAGATCAAGCTTGATTGGTTCCCATTTATATTATATGAAATAAAATAATAGTATGTAATTATTATTATATAATTTTATTTTCTTTATAAAAAAAAATATATAATTTTATTTTCGTGAAAATTGGGGGAAAACTCCGAGATGGGAGGGGGAGGGATAATGGAAGGTAACGATTGGGAATGGTGAAGGTGAAAAACCGAAAACTGAAATATGGAAAGTAGAGAGTAAAGAGGGGAGGGAGAAAGAAATAGAGAGATTTGGATTTGCTCTGCTTGCTTGGAATTGGATTGTTTTTAGATCCCACCCACCCTTCTCTCTGTTCTAAACTCTGATTGATGTCTTCTTCTCTTCTTTACTTCAACCGCTTCCCACTCATTCATCTCATCAGTATCAGAAAGAACCCTACAATAATAATAATAATAACTTGTTAAACTACTTACACTGCACTGTTGTCATTCTATTCTATCTTATATCTCATTCTGTCTAAAATGGCAAAGAGCAACGAAGATAGTTCGAATCTGAGCCCCAACAAATTGGAGAAAAAGCCACCATTGAAGAGGACCAAAACACTTCCTTCTCCTTTCCCCACACACTTCCATCATCTCAGAGTCTCCGTTGACAGTGGAACCTCCTCCACTTCCTCTTCCTCCTCTTCCTCAGCAGCAGCAGCTCCATTCTCAGAAGAGCAGTGGAACTACCCATCTTTCCTTGGCACCACAACAAGGAGAAGAAGACCATCGCCAAATCTTCCCATTTCCAACACCCTCAACCTCACTTTCGACTCTGCTAACCCTCACCCCCAGAAAACCCCACTTGTTCTTCCTCCCACTTCCTCTTCCACTTCCTCTTCCTCTTCCTCCTCCTCCTCCTTCCCACTCACTTCGCCACCCATCACATCCAGACCTCAACGCTATACCCGCTCTCCTCTCTTCTACCTGGTTACTTATCTCACTCAATCTTTCCATTTCTTTTTTCTTTTTACATTCTCCGAGTTTTCACATGTTCTACAAAACATTGGGGTTTTGGCTGTAAATAATAATCAGCTACCTTTGCATAGTGTTATGCCATTATCATAGACATAGTTTCTACAACCCTACTTCTTCTATTGCCTTTGTCAATCATTCTTGGTTCAATCTTTAACATTTCATAACCACAACACAACTACTGTGCATTTATCACTTCATTCATATGGGGGACACATTTTTAGATATATATATATATATATATTAGCCATTTTGGACCTAGTTATTATCGACCTTTAACTACTTTTTTTGTTTGTTTTCTCTTCTTCCAGATAATTTCTAGGAAGACTTCATTTTGACTAATTTGTTCCTTTCTGTTTTGATGCAGCTCATTATCACTTGTATTATTTTTGTACCTCGTTCAGCTTATCTACAATATAGGCTTTCAACACTGCAGGTACCACTGCGATTCAACAAATTCAATAGGGCCATTGATTTCTTGTTTATGATGGATAGATTATGTATCCATTTCGTTGGTTGCAGGATGAGAAACTTCGCCTGTGTTGTCAAATTGATTTTTGTTCCAGCAACGGAACAACATCTTTAGAGGAGGATGGCTCATTTTCTTATTTCATGAATGCAGACAGTAGAACAATTGCTTTGTATATTGTGCTGTTCACACTCATTTTGCCTTTTGTGTTGTACAAATATCTTGACTACCTTCCTCAAATAATCAATTTCTTGACGAGAACAAACAATAACAAGGAGGATGTACCATTAAAGAAGAGAGTTGCGTATATGGTAGATGTATTTTTCTCCATATATCCTTATGCAAAGCTACTTGCCCTTCTCTTTGCAACGCTTTTTCTTATAGGATTCGGTGGTTTAGCATTGTATGCGGTGACTGGTGGTAGCTTTGCTGAAGCACTTTGGCATTCTTGGACTTATGTAGCTGACTCAGGAAATCATGCTGAAACCGAAGGAACTGGGCAGAGGATTGTCTCTGTCTCAATTAGTTCAGGTGGCATGCTGATATTTGCTATGATGCTTGGGCTTGTTTCAGATGCTATATCAGAGAAGGTGGACTCACTCAGAAAAGGGAAGAGTGAAGTGATTGAAAGAAACCACATACTCATTCTTGGGTGGAGTGACAAATTGGTAACCTTCTCAATGGTTGAGTGTCTGAAATTTGACTTGAAATGTAGTGTTGACTGTTTTTCTTCATAAACAGGAAAAATAGAGGCTGATAATCGATATTTGGTTGCAGGGCTCACTTTTGAAGCAGCTAGCAATAGCAAATAAGAGTGTTGGCGGTGGTGTTATTGTAGTGCTTGCAGAAAAAGAAAAGGAGGAAATGGAAATGGATATAACAAAGCTGGAATTCGATTTCATGGGGACATCTGTAATATGTAGAAGTGGCAGTCCTCTTATACTGGCTGACCTAAAGAAGGTATTGATGTCGTATCTTTGTTCTATTTTAAGGGAAAAGGTAACTTTTAACAGAATCTCTGCGAATGATATAATGTGGGGAATATGTTTTAGTTGTTTTCCTCTACCTTCCCTTTTGCTAACTGTTCTATACCCACTCAAAAATTTAATTATTATTGTTCACAGGTTTCAGTTTCAAAGGCACGTGCAATCATTGTTTTAGCTTCAGACGAAAATGCAGATCAGGTCATTCACCTTATTCATTATTCATTTGTTTATGTTGGTAATTCTTCCTGAGGAATTTCTTCTTAGTCAGTGATTTTCTCGTGTATCTCTCCAGAGCGATGCGCGTGCTCTGAGAGTTGTTCTTAGCCTCACAGGTGTAAAGGAGGGCTTGCGGGGCCATGTTGTTGTGGAGATGAGTGACCTTGATAATGAACCCCTAGTGAAACTTGTTGGCGGAGAACTCATTGAAACCGTTGTTGCACATGACGTAATTGGACGCTTGATGATTCAGTGTGCTCTACAGCCTGGCCTTGCACAGGTTATTCAAATAACTCTCTCCCTCTTGTAAGCTTTACTGAAATTGATAGGCCCCAGTCCTGGGGGTGGTAGCATGGTGAACTAGCTCTCTCCCACCCTCTCTCATGATAGGTTGCTCACCTTTTCTTCATACTTGTTTACAATTACTTGAACGTGCTTTCTAGGTTACATACAGAGTGCCTCACGAATCCTGCCTCTTACCAGATGAATTTTCGCATGAGCTCTTTCCATTTGTAAATAATGCCTTTGCCTAGATAGTAAAGATGACAACCGATTTTCTGTCCTTTTAGCGGTTCGAGTGTTATGGACTTTATGACTTCTCTGTGGCATTTGGCTCCCAAATACCCAACTTTTTTATCATTCAGTGTTGGTTCATTTGTTTTCTTCTCTTGGCCAGATATGGGAGGATATACTGGGATTTGAGAATGCTGAGTTTTACATCAAAAGATGGCCTGAACTGGATGGTCTCTGTTTCAAAGACGTAATGATTTCATTTCCCGACGCAATACCCTGTGGAATTAAGGTAGCTGCAGATGGGGGAAAGATTATCATAAATCCAGATGATAGTTATGTCTTGAGAGATGGGGATGAAATCCTTGTCATAGCTGAGGATGATGACACTTACGCTCCAGGTCCTCTTCCAGAGGTTATTTTCTGTTCTAACTCCTCTTGCTGCACTGGGTCCATTTAGTATGTTTGTCTAATTGCTGAGTATGCTAATTAGGTGCTTAGAATATAGTATATCTTGCACATTGTCTTTAACTTTATCAAATCAGTGATAATAAGTTACTTGTGTAATTAATTTCTGTAGTCAGACACCAACAGTATATATCTGAAACATTGTTTTTAATGTTGTATATTTTGTTCAGGTACACAAGGGCCTTTACCCCAGGATACCCGATCCACCTAAATATCCAGAGAAGATATTATTTTGTGGCTGGCGCCGTGATATTGATGACATGATCATGGTAATTCCCTCAATTGTGTGGGCTCCATATTACTGCCTTAAGTATCCTGACGTGCTTAGACATGCTACATTGCTACAATGCCCTATCATATTGATGTGTACGAAGAAATAATTTACCCTTTGAAGAAACAAAAAAAATAGGTCCAATTAAACCACATTTAAAAATTCTTGATATCTATTGAATTACTAAAGAAGATTGAATTTTGACGTTCTTAAAGGTTCTATTTGGAAACAAGAATTAGCTACAACATATGCCAATGTCTGAAGCACATAAGGATCAAGTGATTGAATACTTTCTATCTAAGTGATCTACTGTGCCAGCAAGGAATCCGTTTGTGATTAAAGCCATGTTAACTGGTTATTTCTTTGAAAGGAAGACTTCTCATTTTTAATTTTCTTGTGGTCTACTACTCCAATGAGTGGGGAATTTTAGATTAGGAAAGGAGTCTTAAGAGCTACTGAAAAATTGAAAGAAAATAAGAGGTTGGAAGATTGAGAGGTGGAAATGATGTAGAAATGCCGAAGGTTGAAGCACAATGTGTATTAGTTGGCCCTAGCCTGCACCTCAATTCATACTAGATGCCAGAGGAATGTTACAAGCAGATTTTGTTAATCAATCAAGCGTCCATTCAATCACCTGGAATCAATACCCAATTTATCACCCTTGATTTGTGTGTGCTCAACACTTCCTTAATTCTTAAGATTTTTTCTTACTAGTTTTTTACACTTTTAACAAGAACAATTGGACGTGGTATTCATGATCATGATCATGATCATGATTATTATTATTATTATTATTATTATTATGGTAAGATCATGAGGTGTTTGGTTGTGGGACTAATACCTCTCAGGCGTTGGCTTTTCCCATGCCCAACAAAATCTTTCTCTTAATTGTAATTAACAGGTTTACAGAACAAATTTCTAGAATATAGGATGCAGTTGGCATTCTTTGTCTAAGTTTCTGTACCTTGTGCATGTTAAATTGGATATCATTAGGTAAAAGATATGCAGAAGAGGGGGAATAACAAAGTATCAAATTGTTGTTAACTTGTTATTCATCCATGAAGAAACTACATCGGTACATCCATGAATCTCTCGTAGTAAAATTAATTGATATTTAATGTATGGATTTGCAGTGGTTTATGGAAGCATAAGAACAATACTTCTATGACATCATACATGAATTAAGATAGTTCTTAGTGTATTACTCTGCATTGTGTATTACTCCCATAGACTTGACTGATACCTTGAATTATGCTCTTCATCCATCCATGGTGGATGCTGTGGTAGTGGTAAATAATAACATAAGTTTAATCTAATAGATTCATGCCCTACAATATGCAACTTGATTCTAGCTTCAGAATCCTCTAAATTTCCTTGATCATTGTTGTTTATTAGGTTTTAGAAGCATTCTTGGCTCCTGGTTCAGAACTTTGGATGTTCAATGAGGTTCCTGAAAAGGAAAGAGAGAAGAAGCTCGCTGATGGTGGACTAGATGTTTTTGGGCTAGTGAACATAAAGCTTGTCCATAGGGAGGGAAATGCTGTCATTAGGCGGCACCTGGAGAGTCTTCCGTTGGAGACTTTTGATTCTGTAAGTTTTAAATCTTCTCTTCACAGTAAATGAAAATTTTCTTCAACTGTATACTAACTCTGAGAGGATAGATCCTTATTCTTGCAGATGAGTCAGTGGAGGATTCTGTTGCTCATTCTGACTCAAGATCTCTGGCAACCCTTCTGCTCATTCGTGATATACAGGTATCCCCTATTGTTGCATTTCAGATTAGGGTTATGATGTTCATATCACTGACTATGTCACATTGTTTTGTGAACTGTATTCTGATAAAACTGCTTCCTTTTTTCTTTCTTTCTGTAGTCAAGACGTCTACCATACAAAGACTCAAAGTCAACTTCTATGAGGTTATCTGGGTTTTCTCACAGCTCTTGGATCCGTGAAATGCAGCAAGCTTCTGATAAATCAATTATAATTAGTGAAATTTTGGATTCTAGGACAAGAAATCTCGTGTCAGTGTCCAGAATCAGTGATTATGTGTTATCTAATGAGCTGGTTAGCATGGCACTAGCTATGGTGGCTGAAGACAAGCAAATCAACCGTGTTCTTGAGGAATTATTTGCTGAGGAGGTAGCCCTCATTTCAACTTATTTTTGCTATTTCTCATAACGTTAATGGATCTCAGCTGACTTTCAATTTCTTTGGTCATATCCCCTTTAGCATTTTTTAGATTATTGTGTATTTTATATGGTTTTGAATTCTACGATCAAAATAACATATATTTTTGGACTTTTTGTTCACTCATGGCAGGGGAACGAGATGTGTATTAAACCAGCAGAGTTCTATTTATTTGACCAGGAAGAACTCTGTTTTTATGATATAATGGTTAGAGGTCGTGCAAGGAGGGAGATTGTTATTGGCTATCGCCTGGCTAACCAAGAACGTGCCATTATCAACCCTTCAGAAAAGTCAGTGCCAAGAAAATGGTTCCTTGATGATGTTTTTGTTGTTATTGCCTCAGGCGATTGACAAGGGGCTAGAACCATTCTTTCTTTTTTCCAATGTCCTTACTCATGCTTACACTGGACCCCCTTCATGGCCCTCCCTTCCCCGTCTCTAACTTGCCACGGGACAAGCAGTTAACTGTTAATAGCAGCTGGGATTGAAAGGAATTGAGATTTTGCCCGTTCAAAGATTCTTGAAGATATTGATTAATCTCTTGTTATTTAATGTGGAATATTATATTTGTAACGTTACTGCAGTGCAACTTGTAAAATAATCTTTCATATATAGACTTTAGGTGATTAGGGGAGTTCGATATGTGGAGGTGAACTCTAACAAATATGTAGAAACTATGATCTCATTGTTAAATGATAGAGATTTTGCTGTAATTGGAAGGGGCCTATACATAAAATTCACTCTTATGTTTTATTTTTCATGTTATCAAGTAAGCACGAGGTTGAGAGAGAGAGAGCAATTTAAATATATTTGGCTAATTCAAATATCAGGTGTTAAATTTTTAACCAGCTAAATCGAATTCAGACTATTCCGTAGCTTGATATTTCTTTCATTGTATTCAGCTAAATCGTTTTGTTTTATTATACATTTTAGATCAAATATTAACAAATGTCTAAATAGCATTATGTTACATTTTTCGAACTTTGTCATATTCTATAAGTATCACATTATATCAAATGCGATACTCATTTATATTTAAACTCATTATTAGTACAAATCTCTTGGATAACATCCCACGTTCAAAAGAGAGAGTTGGATTAACGGGCAATCATAAACCAAAAAGAAAGAAAGTCTATGTTCCCATTATGATTATTATTATTATTATTATCACACTTCACAGATCAAGTTAAGACAATTCATAAATAGATTTTCTTTCTCTTTTTTTCTCTCTTGGGATAACAACGGAAATCACTTCAATCCCTAGTAAATTCTCATATTGAAATCTTCAGCATGTCCATCACCAAATTCTCCATCATTAGCATAGCTTCTTCTGCACAGAAGTTCATATTCGAGGTTCCTTCTCCTACAAAGCCAAAATTACATCAAAATTAGGAACAATCACATCCATTACCTGTTCAGTACTTGAAGTACTCCTCTAGATTTAGGAAACAGAAACAAAAAGGATTGGGAGAGGGTGGAAGAAAACCTACCATTGAAAGATGGTGCTTGATATTTTCCATAGTTGGTAGTAGTAGGTGGCTTCAGAGGACAGGAGGAGATTGGAAGGACGGGGAGGTTTTGGCAATTGCATATTTCTATCATATATCCATCTGGGTCATGGAAGAAGAGCTGATCAACTTGAATGCCACCATCTTCCACCACAACTGCTGTCACATACTCGATGTTCATTGCATCAAGTTTCTGCATTATAAGCTTCATGTCTGAGCATTCAAAGGATATATGGTTTTCTTTGGGGTTGATCTCTCCTTTTCTCACAGCAACCTTATCTGACTCAAGTAAGTGAATGCCAATGCCATAATTGAATAACCTAAACAATATTCATGTTATTAATTAACCAAAAAGCTACATTTGTTACTCAAGTTACAAACGCGGTAGTTGAGTTGAGTTGAGTTGGGTTGAGAACTTACCAAGCCCCTTCAAATTTGAAAGAAGATGGTCTCTTGATGAGCACAAATCCCAAGACATTCTCATAGAATCCCACCGACTCATTCACACTCCTACATACAAACGAGACGTGGTTCAATGAAAGCAGAGGTAGAGGCACAGCCATAGCTTTTGATGAAACTGAACCCAATGACTCTAATTCTTCCGCATTCCCCATCTCTTTCTTCTTTCTCTCAGCCTCTCACACTGTCTTTCTTTCTCTCTCGCTCGAGAAAACACTCCCAATGCAACGGGAAAATCTGGTGTATGTTTAATTGTGCTGCTGAGTGCTGAGAAAGCATCACCGCAATGAGCTTATATAAAGGCACAAGTTGTGACTTTAGAGGGCCAAAACATGTTATTTTTCTACACTTTACAGATAAAATTTAATGGAAAATCTACTTGTCCTACTAAACGTGGTACACGTGGTGATATGAAGAAAATCCAAGCCAATGGATTGGTATTTCGTAATATTGAAAATCTTAGGTTGAATTCTTCCCTATCAGTAATTTTTTTATTAGGCAATCTGTAAGTGTTACTATAAAGTATAAATCTTTGTCAAGACTTGTAGCATTATGACCTTAGCTCCTATGTCTTATACTTAATCCACACACACACACAAAAATCCTACTGACCTTCTACCTTTTCTCTTATTTTTGATTATTTTTATTTTTATTTCATTTATGATTATAGTTTGCCCACAATCACTTTAGGGTCGGATCCAATTTTCTCAATAGTTTATGCAAAAAGTTCAACAAAATTTTATTTGAAATCAAATTTGATATTTATTCTTCGATCTAATTAGCGTATGTAAGTGTTAGTGACCTCATATTTTCTCTGAAAGTCCCAAACATTATTAGTGCAAACATTTAAGCAGTGACAGTCTTAAGTATTGTAAAAGTAACATTATGATCTATCGATAAAGATATATTGGAAATCCATTGCAGAGCTCCTGCTCTTAGTAACAAATACTTACTGGTTTTTTTTTTTTGATTGAAAACACTTATGCTATGTTTGGAAGGATGAAGTGAAATGATTAATAATGGAGTGAGATGGTTAAAAGGACTTAACCCATTGTTTGAGAGTTTAATAAGTAATGGAGTGAGATGGTTTATGATAATAATCCAAACCACTCCATTCCATTCAAACCCTCAATTTTTATACCTTTCAAATTGGAGAGTTTGAGATTCTCTCATTAAACTTTCAAACAATGGAGTGATATACTTTTGTCACTCCACTCCACTCCACTCCACTCCATCACTAACTATTTCATTACTAATCACTTCACTCCATTTTCTTCAAAACTCTCAAACATAGTCTAATTGTTTCTCAGAGGGCGTTTGCATGAATGATATAAGTGATTTTTTTCGAAAAAACAATAACGTGAAAAATGAGATATATCGTGAGAATTGATACCAATTGCACACGGTCTTTTGGATCCGCGTCTCATTATAAAAGTCTTGGCTGAAGAAGGGCCCGGCCATGGGACAGAAATCAGAAATCCAACATTTTATGTGATCTTTATTTAAAGTGAGTTTGTTTTAAAATTATGAAAGTAAAAATGTAGTAATTTTTAATTTAATAATCATATCAAAATCTTAACTCGTTTAATAATTTAAAGATAGATATATTTTTATTTGTTCAAACTTAGTTACTTTAAAGTAACATTTTGATAATCACAGTACGTGTCAATTTGGCCTGCAATTTTTGCTCCCGACATACATTTGACATGTTGGTATGTTCATATCAATATGTATTCCAATATTTTAAATGTCATACTTAGAATAACAAAATCATGAGAGAGAAAAAATTGAATATTTAAGAATTTAGAACTTCCTGCTCTTGAGAGTTTTGGGTAAATTATAGATTTTATGTAAGTTTTTTTAAAGCTTTGTTTGTTTTTTTATTATGCAAATGTTAAACACATGATTGCACAAAGCATAATCCACTTTCCCTAGAAGCTATCCTTAGTTTCTTTTTCCCAAACTTCTGGTGGTGTTGGGAGAAAGAAAATTGATCATATTCGATCGGACTAAATGTTGTTATGAAACATGGAAGGAAATATTAGAGTCTGTTTGGTTTACATTTTCATTTCCTGTTTTCATTTTCTGTTTCTATTTTCTGAAAATTGTCTTCATTTTCAAATTTTGAAAAATTTGAAAACATGTTTATTTTGACCTCCTGTTTTCTATTTCAATTTTCTATTTTCAAAAACTTGGGAAGGAAACATTGAAAACAACTTTTTCTGTGTCCAGATCTGGGTCCAATTCAAAATATTTTTCTAGTGAAAACATTTTTATTAAACTAAACCAAACACATTTTCAAGCTCATTTTCTATTTTCATTGAAAATGAAAACAAGAAATGACAGAAAATAGGCAGCCCTTAGGTTTTGTTCAAATAGGTTTAAGCCTCTTGGTAGTGTGTTGACTTAATGTTTTTTTTTGACAATGTGTTGACTTAATGTTGGTCTATTACATGTCCTAAGTTTTTTTAGGCTTGGTCTAATATATTTATGAAGATATAAAAATCTGAGTTGACTCAAAAGTATATTTAAATGCATAAGTTACATGACGACTTTCATATAAGTCAAGATTATGAAGGATTACATACTGAATTGATAAGTATAAGGTTTCAAAATTTAGACACGAAGTGTGAATTGAGTTAAGAAATTAATTTCTAACAATCTTTAGCCTGACTCGTAAATAGGCTGACCGCAACAGGCCGGCGGTTCAGGAGATTTTTTTCGTACACTAATTTACTTTCTTTCGTTGGACCAGATCTGCAATATCATCCTGTATAATATAACTAATTTAAGAAGGTTTGGGCCTTCGGAAGTTGGTTTTTTCAGTAATCGTGTCTCTTCTTTAAGTTGGCCTCATCTGCATAATTGGATTGGCAATGAGTACCATGACAAAACCTCCTCTATTTACTTAATGGACCTCAAATTCGCTCGAAGGCCCTTTGGACTTTATGTTAACTTAAAGGGTGTTGGTTTTTTCTCACATTTTTAGAAATACACTAGTCACTCCCCTGCCCTCTTCTTCCTCTTTCCCTCTTCTCCCTTCTCACCCCACCCATTTCCCCCCTCTCTCTTCTCTCTTTCCATCTTTCCCCTTTACAAACGTTGTTTTAGTGACAGCTACAAAATTTAACTTGTATCCCAAAGCTGCGAATAGTTCATCCATTACGCCGCCGCTACTACTGCCATCGTGCTCTTTTTCTTCCCATGCCATCTTCGCTTTCCCACTGGACATTGACGAGCATTCACGTTTTATGCTATTGTTACCACTCCTTCCCCCGTAGCTAGAACTACCACATGTGTCTTTGGTGATCCCTCTTCATCTTTTTTTTAATTGTTTAGTTGCGAAGAAGAAAATACGAAATGGGAATTGAACTAATGAGTGGATTGGAATTGCAATTGGGTCATATCATGGTAGTGAAACTGAAGTGGGGCGGGGGGGTGTGTGATCTGTTCATAATTCTTTGAATGGTAGGTTGAGAGAGAGAAATGGTTGAGATGGGTGAGAGGTCCAAAGGGGGAACGGAGAGACCTCGGAGTGGAAAAGATAAGCAACAATGGAAGCCATAATAATGGAATTTTTTACTCCTGTGTTTTTCTTCTTTTCTTTTTCTTCCCTCTACCCTTATGCAAAAAAGTTTCCATTTCGTTTGGTATTCGGGCTTTAGATGTGTATTTTGTAGGAGAAACAATTTTTTTTAAGTAACAGTTAAATTTTAATAAATACAGATTGCCTGGAGTGACGGTGGAAGGTTAACGGAGATGGGTGGGGGTGAAGAGGAAGAAGAGGGGAGGGGACTGGTGTATTTTTTAAATATAGGTTATGGGGTGTATTAAGATAATTTGGGTTATTTTAGCGATATTCAAATGTTTTTAAAAAATTTGTGGTGTATAAAAAAAAACTATGATATAAATAGCAACACGTAAAGTCCAACTGAACCACCCAAATTCAAACCCCTGCTCATAATTATTTTCATTCAAATGCTGAAGTCATCTTATTATGCATTTATGCCTGATCCATCAACAACTGGTATAGAGATGTATTTACAGAGTTGTGTGATTGCCATTATTACATTGTTACTTTGCTTGAAACATAAATAGAGATACATGACAATTAACTACAATATTTAAATAATTTTCATATTTTTTTTCTTCTTTTTTCTTTTGAGTAAAAACACTAAGAACTAAAAAGAGGCACACAAAAAAGACACAAATTGTACCTTTTTTATAAAAATAAATAAATGAGACTTATGAGATTTTGAAGACAAAAAAATGAGATATTTCATAGACAATTATTATGATATCACCTATCTTTTCTATTCATAAAACCCTTTTTAGGAGGATGGATATGGACAAAGCAGTTGGACTGGATAATATTCATATTGAGGTATGGAAGGAGGTAGAAGAGAAAGGTATAAGTTCGCTCACTATGTTGTTTAACGAGATTATGAGGACTAAGAAAATGTTGGACAAATGGAGGGGCAATACTTTAGTCCCTATTAAGAACAAGGGAGACATGTAAAACTGCGCAAAATATAGAAGGATTAAGCTCATGATCCATACTATGAAGCTATTAGAGAGAGTAATCGAGCGGAGATTTAGACAAGAGATTCACATTATAGAAAAACAATTTGGTTTTATATCGGGGAGGTCAACCATGGAAGCAATGTACTTGCTACGAAGATTGATGGAGTGATATCGGAGGAATCCTAAAGACTTACACATAGTTTTCATCAATTTGAAAAAGGAGTATGATAGGATGCTAAGAGAGGTATTGTGGAAGGCTTTGGAGAATAAAGAAATTCATATTGACTATATTCGAGCAATCAAGGATATGTAAAATGGGATCACAATTAGTGTTGGAACACAAGGCTGAGCCACAGAAGATTTCCTATAACTATAGAATTGCACTAAGGGTTAACTTTGAGCCTTTATCTTTTTACCTTGGTCTTAGTGTGCTTACTGCTCATATCCAAGAGTCGGCGCCACGATGCATGATTTTTGCAGAAGATATAATCCTAGTAGGAGAGTCAGGAGAGGAAATAAATGAAAAGTTAGATATGTTGAGACAAGCTTTAGAAGCACATGGCTTCCGTTTGAGTAGAAGTAAGATAATGTATATGGAATGTAAGTTTAGCAAGAGGCACACTAGTTCTTGCTTAGAGGTGAAATGTAACGGTCCGGACTACTTTCAGAATTGTTGACTGTCCCCACAAACCAACACGAGTCTTTTCAGTGTGCTTTGTCCTCACTCACACGCCTCCACAAGTGCTCCAAGTCAAGCACGCTCAAATGGAGGATAGTTAAATTGCTAGCAGTAGAGAGAGACTTAATTTATTACATGACCTAAAGAAAACTATAAACAAAACCATTAAGAAAGATTTAAATATAAATAGTTTGTCTATAGACATAATTTATTATATGACATGGTTTGATTCATGGAATCAACCCCACCTAATAAAAAAAAAAAACTTGGTTATTGTTGTTGAGCGCAGGCGTGTATATATATTCTTCTTCCAGTAAACTCAGGTTATTCCAAAATAGAACATAGAAATGCACCACTTAACACAGATTACAAAGGGAAATAGCAAGTGAAAAAATTGAGAAAGCAATTTAAATTGGGCATTTGTTACTGCACGCATTTTCAGCATGTTGCCACAAAATCAAAATGGGAATACAACATTGTCAACAAGAAACAAGGATAAATAGATTTAAGTTATGAGGAGCTTAAAATGTCTCTAAAATCGAATTTTTGGTACATTCAAAATCCACCTAGACGTGGCCACGCCTATCTAGCTAACTAAGGAGGAAATGCCAACCAACGAAAGTACAATTCCATAAATCTACAAAAGGCAAGTACCCAACTACAACGCGAGGTGGGGAGGGCCTTCAATTATACTCGGAAACCATCAAACTTGAGGGCATACAAGCATTAGGCACCACGGGTCATTTTCATCTTTGGCATTGCCTTTTTCATTTGACGAGCACGCTCTTTTGCTTCTTTCTTACGAATAGCCTCTGCACCGAGCTTTGCTTCAGCCTCCTCCATCATCTTTTTCCTCTCTGCCTTTCTTCTCTGCATGGCCTCTTGTTGGGCATTGCGGAGTTCTTTTTGTGCCTCTTGGGCAGCCTTTTGTCGGGCACCCTCTGTCTTAGAACGAGCCTGCATTATGCACATGAAGTCAATCAAGGACCAAGCATAAGATGTTCATGAATGCCAAGCATACATTAGTAATACGATAGAGCAAATTCACCCACCTGAGAACTTAGTTTATATCTTCCAATCAAGTCAATATAGTATGGAACAAGAGCCACCAGTCTAGTCATATCAGCCATGTTCTTAGCAGCTGGAAGCACAAACTTGAATAACAATACCTTCTTGTGTATGCCAGAGTGTTGGTCAGAGAAATGCAATGAAATTAAACCTTTTCCGAATTTCTCATAAGCCTTATCACCAAAAACCTGCAGCATATCAATAATAGCTCATTTTGAGTCCAATGAACAAAGTTAACTTTGACGGAATAAGAACTGTACAGATGATTAAGCTTCACATAATCCTGAATACGATTGCATGCATTAAATGAAGCCAAATGTAATGAAGTTTACTTATGGGTAAATCGAAACACTTGTGCATGTACAGTTCACATATATGGCATCAAGAGAATATGTAACTAACAAGCACTATCTTAGGGTGTGTTTTTTATGCATATTGAAAAAAACTACATATAGAACAACACAACACAAGTGGTTGAGTTTACAGAGCAATTTTTATTGTTATTACTTATTTGATGACTAATGCCCAGGACTAAAAATTTTGTACTATCCACTATTTGATATGCATAAGTACCGGACAAAATAACATAAATCTATTGAAATATCGTATTGTGGAAGGAAGGCTGGGAAGATGAAGGAGGTAAGAGTTTTTGTTTTTTCTTTTTTAATGTCGTGGACAATTTTGTGACCTGATTTAGTGGATAACAAAAATTAAGAGTTCTATGTTGTTCCCTTAGTTGTTTTTTGCCCCGTACTTAGACTAGTTTAAAAATCAAAGTACATTTTTTTTGGGGGGGGATGCAATTTACCCGTTAACATTTGGATCATGCGCAATTTAGAACTTAATGTTTAAAAAGGTGTATCCCCCCCCCCCCAACGTTTCTAAAGTGTGCAACATAATCCTCCTATTACTTTTACTGTTAAAACTTGACAGAAATAGTAGTCACGTCACGTGCCATGTGCCATGCACATGACTTAATTTCTTCCAAAAAATTCCCTTGTGAGTTAGTTGCAAACTTTCTATATCTCTCGTAGAACCAATTTGGAAATATCCCAAATGCCAAATCCCAATTCTCATCCCTATCTCTCATTCATTCAAACTCACTCAGAGAAGGCAGCGAAAAAATCAAAGGCTCAACCCAGCAAACTCTGTGCATCAACCCAATTCTTATACTCAGAAAAAATCGAAGGCTCAACCGAACGCACCCACTTATATTTGATAGCAACAAATAACCAGTCACATAGCCCCACCCCTTTCTTGTGTGGGAACTCTTAAGTCTTCATTGCATTATCAGCAAGAAGGAGAGGGGAGGGGACACTGCATTACATCTCAGTTCTCAAGTTTAAAATAACATTTTTGTGCAAAAGTTGGACGATTCTCGTCCCTTTCTTGATTCTAAAATCAGTGTAGATCCTTTTTGAAACCATCTCTTCTTTGAGCCCTTCACTTACCGATATCTATATTTTATAAATGTTCTCTAATAATCTACACAATTCGTCTGGTTTAAGATTTTCAACTACTTTTCTTTGCTTCTAAATGGGGTTGTATTTTTCCAGGCATATTATGTTGGACTGTATTACCATTTCATGCTGGAAATAACTTTTTGCACATTACCATTTTCATGGGCATGGTGGAAGCAAGAGAACCTACTAAGAAAATCCAGCACCTTTCAGTCCTCAATTCGGTAGATTATGTAAAATAAAGTGTCCAGTTACAAAGATTAGGCATTTTACCAGTAGAATCTGTCCAAACAATGCCGCTATAAGAGCCCTTCTCAACAGCATGTGGTCAAGCTGGGCATATTTGATAAAAAAAATAAGACAGTGCTCCAAATGTTGTCAATTCACATTTGGTTCATTGCCAGCTGATTTAAATATACTTGATATGCATCAAGGTGTATTTAAATTGTTCCTGGTGTTGTCAAGTCATATTCGGTTCATTAAAAGCTGATTTAAATTTACTTGATATGCACTGAGGTGTATTTAAAATGTTCCAAGTGTTTTTATCAATTCATTTTTGGTTCACCTTCAATTTTTCTGGGTATAAAAATTGGGCTGATGCACAGAGTTTGCTGGGTAGAGCCTTCGCTTTTTCGCTGCCTTCTCCGAGTGAGTGAGAGTTAGAGGATGAGAATTGGGGATTCGATATATTTCCAAGTTGGTTTCACGAGAGAGATAGTGAGTTTGCAAGTGACTCATAGGGGGCATTTTTAGAAGAAATTAAGTCACGTGCCATGTATGTGACTATTTCTGTCAAAGCTTTAACAACAAAGTTAACAGAAGGGTTGTTTTGCACACTTCAAAAACATTAGGAGGTCAAATACACCTTTTTAAACATTAGGGACTAAATAGCACATGACCCAAACGTTAGGGGGGCTAATATGCATTTTTTCCTTTTTTTTGTGTTGTACTTTATCTTATTTTTTTAGCAAATCAAATGGACCCTTAGCAATCTCATCTCAACTGGAATCCCAATTGGTCTAAATATATGCCAAAACACAACTACACATGACAAATTCCAAAAGCCTATATAACCTTGAAAGTTGAAACTCAGGCGTTCACCTATTCCTATAGGATATCTTGTGCATTAGTGTGTTTCACCATGCATTCTATAACCTAGCAACAAACGTAATGACTGCCCTGCCTCTTCAAATAAATTGCCAACACTTAGCAAAGAGAAATATAATAGAGAAGACAGTCGATAATAATAATGACTAAAGGGTATCCTGAGGGGAACAAAAGGGAACATAAAATTATGTGTTTGCTGGATTGAACAAGTAATATTGATCAATAAAAATCATAAAACATTTTGATAAAGAACAATGCTCGTTAAGATTATGAAATTCTCTTCCTATAAAAAACTATAAAGGAAGAAACTACATCTCTTCCTTTCCCTCTTCTTAAGTTCTTATGAAATTCACTCTCAGACAAGTTCGAAACCAGATAGAAATTGAAGTATTTATGTAATGGACTTATACATGAAGGTTATATACACTTAACCAAACGATCCATGCTCAACATTCTTACACTTGTAGGGTCCAAGTCCAGAAACATTGCTCATTATTATTAATAATGAAATTGCTAGCAATAAACGAATGAAAATGCAATGATATGATAGAGAAAGAATGAGAATAATAATGAATGGAAACCTGATCAATAACGGCATCGGTGATGAAATCAGTAGCGACTTCCTTGGACTCAGAAATAACAGCGAGTTCGTCAGAAACCCACTTCCTTGCATTGGGAGGGGAGAGGAGAGTGGCAAACCTCTGTAAATCCCTGACATCCTTCTGCATTGTTTTTGCAGCCTTCTTCTTAGCGATTGCAAACACAACATGATCCATGGCATCATCGTTCATGTAAACCTCAAATGCAATCTCGTCCCTTGTCGGCACAATCATGTTGTAGATCCTAGCAATGAGATCATGCCTGCTCTTCAACTCCAACGTCGCCAACAACCCCTGGCAATACCTTCTGCCGCTCGCGTAAAACTTGAACGTCGTTTGACCTTCTTTCAACAACAAAGGGGCATCGTCGCCGCCGTCGCCGATCCCGAGAAGGCTGAAATTCTTCTCGAAAATGGAATCTTTGGCGGCGAACTGGGCAGCCCAAGAAAGAGCTATGTTCTCGTTCTCGCGCTTACCGGTGAAGTAATTGACGGCGAACATTATCAGAAAACTGCCGCAAATGATCTCAACGGTGAAGGAACGAGAGGGTTTGAGGTGTTGGGATTCGGGATTGAGAGAGGAAGCATTATTGTCGTGGGATTTGGGATCGGTGGGAGGGTCAGGGTGAGAGTGAGAATGTTGAAGGGGAAGGCCTTCGAATTCATCCTCGTCCCAAATATCAGTGAGTGTGGAAGGTGAAGGCTTGGGAAGATCCGATTCAGGCTCGGAATTGGGATTGGGGGTTGGTTCGGGATCTGGTTCCGTGTTAGGGTCGGGAGAGGTGAGCTTGGTGGTGAGGGGCTGAGAGGGAGGTGATCGGAGAGAAGAGGGATCGATGGACGGGTCTTCGAAATCCTCGTCATCCGCATCGAAACCTTCGAAATGGGAATCGGAGGAAGAGAGGGCCAGGTGGGAGAGAAAGAGAGCAGAGACAAAGAAGAGAGAGGAAGATAGGTTAGGATTAGCCTTAGCCTTAGCCATGGTTGATTTTTATGAGATGAGATGAGATTGAGAATAAGAAGAAGAAGAAGAAGAAGAAGAAGAAGAAGGTGACGCACCCAGTCAGTCACCAAAACAACACAAACACAACACAATACAATACATAATAGTATAGTATCCGATTTGATAGCTATTCCTACTTCCGGGTTAACCCTCACTCACACCATAATCGCCATCATTTTTTAGCTAAGGAAACTCTTCTTGATTTATCAATGAATAAAAGATTATATAAAAAGGAAAACCATTTTCAAAGTAATGTTTTAAAAATCTATCCAATCGGAGGACTGGAAATGAAAGCGATTCAAGGTTCTACCGATGGTCGAACGTGCATATATATATATATAATAGCAAGATCAATTAACAAGTCAAAGAAAAAATACAGCTTTTAAGATGCATAATAGTTCATAACATTAAAGTTAGGAGTACGTTAACTTTGCTGAGATAATATGTCCTAATTGACTAAAATAGTTAAAAAAAATTAAAACAATGAACCGACCGATCTCTAAAACCATTTTTATGTTGGTTTAATCGGTTTTAGGCTGGTTGAACCGGGTTTTGGTTGACTTTGTATGGTCAAACCGTTTTGTCAGTTCTCTAATCTGACCGAAACCAAAAAGGGCATCGGTCAACGGTTCAACTAGTCGAACTAGTCCAGTTGGGCTGATTTTTAAAACAGTTGTCAATATTTTTTAAAAACAAATGTGAATTGCACTTTAGTTTTATGGATTTAATTGATCTATATAGTTAGTATAAATAATTTTATACTATTAATCAATCATAAATTATCACATCATTAAAAATATTTCATCCTTATCGTAACTTTCTTACAGGTCACATGTTGAATAATTTTTGATTGGTTGATAGTGTAAAAAACTTTACACTAACAATCTTTCAATTTTTACATAGTGACATTTTATAATTTTGACAAAAGTAGTTAGGGCTCGTCGTGTGCTTTGTATGGGATAAGAACTGAGAGGATAAAAAAGCTGGATAAGGGTAAGATGAGCTATGAGTATGATAAGCTCTTATCTTATTTTATGTTTGATGCGCATCAGATAACTGACTAGATAATATCAGGACATGAATTCTTGTATTCACCAAATTCACGCATTCACCTTAATCTATGGTCATGATCTCATATACTCATTTTTACATTAAAATATTTATTTTACACAAATTTAATCAATGATCAAGATCTCTCTACAGTCAAAAAGTGACTGCTGGGGATCCATTTCCATAATATCATGAGCACCAAAAAAAATATAATGGTATCATATCTTGTGTTTAAGATGAACCGCATAAACAGGTTATGATATAAATTACATATGAATGAAAAAATTACCCTCATATTAGAATTATATATATATATATATATATATATATATATATATATATATATATATATATATATTCAAAATTAACTTTTAAAATCCTTTTGGCTTTTTATACATTGAAATTATAAAAAAAAAATTGGTGATATTTTTTTTTTGCCTTTTTATACATTAGTCCATTTCTTAAAATATAAAAAAAATAACTTGTACTATTTTTTGACTTTTTATACAAATTGTCAATTAAACCACACCCTCTAATTAGTAATAAGGTTGATTAATTATGTTTGAAAACATAATTAAATAACAATATTTTCATAAAAAAAAGTTATCACAATTAAACGTGATAAAAATATAATTTTTTAAGCTATCATGATTAACTGTGACTAAAAGAAATTTTTTTTTTATATGTCATCTTCATCTAATATAGTCTGCCATTAATGGCGAACTAAGTTGTACATGGCCAACAAAGACAGAAAAGTTGAAGTTTTCATGATGTAACCCACTGATTGTGTTTCCACTTTGATTTAAACGTGAAAATCGGGTAGCCACTCCACCACCTCGTCGGACCTCCACCATTGCAGCTGCGCCACCACCTCGTCGAAGCCACAACACTCTCGCTATCCCACAGAGTAGGACTTAGAGGGTTATGGTCAAGGGGGAGGTTAGAAGGGAAATAAATTTTTTATCATTTCCTGCTTGTTTCTAACTCAGCCGCCTATAGGATAAAACTTGAACTAATGAGCTGGATAGGATAAGCCAACAAGATAAGCTTATTCTATCATATTGACAAGAAATACAATTAAGAGGCTCAGTAGAAACATATCCTAAAAGAGCCTACGGCACAAGAGGACACAGTTTGCCTAGAGACTATGAGCAAGACATTGATGTTAAAGCTAAATGGGAAAGGTGGTGGAAGCGGCACAAATGTTGGATACAGAATGAGTGTGAGTACAATGTTTGGTCTACATTTATTTAAATATGTTTAACGTAAATGAATTAAAGTGAGTATAAAAAAAGAGTTTAATTGCTATGCACTGACATTGTAAAGCCTTTTTATACAGACATCCAATCATAAGTTGTCACATCAGTAAAAAAAAGTTGACTCCTATCCTACTTACATCAAAAGTGATTCATATCATTATTGGTGATTTGTTGACAATATAAAAAAATTTTATACTGTCGGTGTATAACAATTAACGTCTAAAACAAATTGGAGAAAATTTAACATAATCAAATGGTAAAAATTATACAAATATAAAGAAGTGATTAGTAGCATTACTTTTCCTACACTTATAAAATTACTTGTCTAATCAAAACAAATTAAAAACACCAACTTGAGTCGTGTGTTGATGTGGATATATACAAAAGAAAGATCGATAACCTTGTCCCTTGGTTTAGCGGTTAGTTTGGTTGTCATGTTCATGGACACCAACACAATCTGATATATTGTTTGTCTTAACCTTAAAAAAACAACCTGCCACGATCCCTTTCACTCCATGTCTCTCTTCTAGCTTATATGTATCAACTTTGAAGTAGAAGCAAAGAAAACAAAATGGACCTAACCAATTAATCAATCCTCAAATAGTAGTATGCCAACCTCTCTCTTTTTACATTATTCCTAGCTACACCCCCATTCATTTCATCAACAATTAATGGATATGGAAATGGAACCTCAACCCATCTCTGTAACCCCTCCTGCCCATGATTTTAGCTCCACCGTAGACACTTCACGTCCTTTTACCTCCGTCAAAGAAGCCGTAGCCATCTTCGGCGAACGCCTTCTTGTTGGAGAAATATACTGTCCAAAACCATTCTCTGCAGCAGACAGTACTGAATATTCTCCTATCATTAAGCGAGAACCATCATGGAGGTTTTCATCATCTATGCCACCAAGTCCCATGAAACCTAAAGAAGAAGATGCCCTTGTTGATACCGTAAAGAAGCTGGAGGCAGAGCTTGAGAAAACCAAGGTGGAGCTGAAGCTGCTGAAGGAAAGAGGGAGTGAAACGGAGGTGGCATTGGCTACGCTGAACGCGGAGCTTCACAAAAACATGTCCAAGTTGGCTCAAGCTGAGGCGGCGGCGGCGGGGAAGGCTGCGGTGGCGACAAAGACGGTGAGGTTTGAGATTGAGAGAGAAATGAATGATAGAAAGGATGGGGGAATGAATAGAAGGGAGGAAGGAGAGAATAAAAAGGGTTCCTATATAAGAAGGATTGGGGACTCGCAAACTTTGGCTCAGATACTGAGTCTTGGAGAAAATGACCATCATTTTGGAGGGAAAAAACAGAGGAAGAAGAAGAAGATGAAGCACAAGCCCATTATTCCTCTTGTGGGGGATTTGTTTTCCAAGAGAAAGCCATCTTCTACCAATCACCATAATCCTCTTTATGCTTCTCCATTTTAATGTATGCATGCCTTTTTGCTTTAATTTTTACTCGTGTTTGGGTTGAGGGTCAAAGCTTGTATTGATTTGTATTATCTTTGGGAAGTAAGTCATTTTTCTTTCTTTTAGTTCTGGATATGTTTTGCTTGTAAAAATTCAAGTTTGTCTAAGTTGTATCTTCGTAAAGTTAATTAATCTAAGGAAAAAAAAAAAAAACAGAAACAGACAAAGAGATTCCCAATTTTCAATCAGATTAATGGAATTACCAAATTGTGATGGTGGAAGTGGTTTGTATTCCGATTAAGCATTTGATTTTTAAGTTTAACTGTGGGATTTATATGGATAGAAAAAGAGAAATGTAATATTTTTTTACACATCTTGTTATAGATTCTCCTTTCCACCTTTTTTTTTTTTGAAGAAATTCTCCTTTCCACTTAAAAATATAAAAATATTAAAAAGACAAAATTAATTAATATTTTACAAATATAACATGCGTACAAATATACTATCCAGTAAGAGGTTTCTGGTTTGATCCCCGCCTTGTGCAAAATAAATTTCTTGGGAAATAATCCTATCCATGTTATTTCAGGCCCCGAAGTGGTAGCTCACTTCCTACTATTTTGAGCACAAGATGAAAAAACTTCTAGCATGTGTCAAC
This sequence comes from Ammopiptanthus mongolicus, assembly GCA_039655645.1. Classification (NCBI taxonomy): domain Eukaryota; kingdom Viridiplantae; phylum Streptophyta; class Magnoliopsida; order Fabales; family Fabaceae; genus Ammopiptanthus; species Ammopiptanthus mongolicus. The sequence goes on along the minus strand of CM077344.1, from coordinate 107,704,031 downwards.
TTTAAATAAATAGGAAGAATTTTAGGAACAAATTAAAGAAGTAAAAGCAATAAAAAAAGAATTTTAGGAAGATTTATTTAAAAAAAAAATATAACATTTCTCATAAAAATATTGTGGCGTAAGTTTTTAATTATACATTGCATTATATCCAAAAGATTATTTTTACGTGAAAAGATACAACCAAAAAATATATATTTATTTTCAGTTATATATATATATATATATATATATATATATATATATATATATATATTCGGCTTTAATTGGTATACATTATCAGTGTAAAGATTTTTTTCACAGACAACCAATCAGAAATTATCACATAAGCTAAAATTTTTTACTGTTATCCTAACTACATTAAAAGTCACACACACCATGATTTCTGATTGGTTGTCAGTGTAAAAAACTTTACACTGACAATACATAACAATTAAAGTCATATATATTTAAAGAAACTTATAATGATCAGACAATATTTCTTCCTCGTGAACTTATTATTATATTTTTAAAAAAAAAAATACAATACCATAGTTATATTAATTTTATCTTGGTATACATAAAATAATTATGTTAATTTAAAATTATGGACTATAAAATATGTATCATTTGAAAATATAATGTAAGGATATTTTTAGAAAAGATTGCGTAAATTGCATTTGAGAATATGTGTCCACCAGAGCAGGTGCATTGTATTTGTCGTGAAATTTTAGAGAATTTTAGATTATTTGGAGATAGTTTAACTAGCATAATCTTAATGAGTTTTGGTAAAGAGTAACTCTAATTTATTCTTATTGTTAAAGGAAACCCACAATTCAATTTCTGAAAAGATTATGATAAGAGTAACAATAATAAGTGCAAAAACGAATTTGTACTATAACTTTCCTTATTTATTTTTGGTTTAATTACTCTGCAGGTCTCTGAAATATTTGAGAATTTTTAAATAAGTTCCTGAACTAAAAAATTTTGTAATTGGGTCCCCGAATTTTGATATACTTTCTAATTAGGTCCCTGCATTTTAAACGTTTGTAATCAGGTCCCTGAACTTGTTAATAGTTTGTAATTAGGTCTCTGGGATGTGAGCCATTTTTAAAACCTTTGCTATTGTGGTGATCCAATGGTTCAATTAACCTCCAAGATCGACAAAAAATCTCGAAAGAGATTTATACGGCGCTCTAATTACAAGGTTCTTCTACTACCTCAGGGACCTAATTACAAATTATTTACAAGTTCAGGGACCCAATTACAAACGATTAAAATACAGGGGCCCAATTACAAATTTTTTTAGTTTAGGGACCTATTTAAAAATTCCCAAATAGTTCAGGGACCTACGGAGTAACTAAACCTTTATTTTTTGACAAGGGTATCCTCCAACCGATAATTGGAGACTAATCCCTTTCGAGACGTAGAAATCATCGAAGTGTGTTTTGCCTCTCCCAACAAAACCCTGATAACATGCTTAAGGAACTAAGCTATCTATCGATTGTGTTGGACCTTGTTGGAAGAAGCAAAATTCACTTCGATGATCTCCATGACTTGAAAAATATTATTCTCTAGCTATTAATAGGGGATATCTTGGTACACACCAAAAAGAATGTCACCCCATTATTCATTGTTGTTAACAAAAAATTGAAAAATTTTCTGGGAAGCATCATCAATTTGTCTACGTGATAGCAAGGTAAAACTAGAAATAGTGATAAATTGCGGGGAGTTTGAGGACCCTAAAAATTCATTAAAAAAAAGAGGTAATAAACTAAAATCCACAAAAAAAAATATTTATAAAAAACTAAAAAAAAAGGAAAAATAAGGGATTGAAAGGTAGTTATCAAGAATAAACACCCAATAAGTCATAATCCCTTTAAAATTAAACAAAACTAGTCCAATCAATTTTAACTTGACCCGTAACAGATAGAAATGGTTGGGCTTAAATAAACAAAAGGCCCAAAACCAACTTCGGAACAGGAATTAGAAACGGAACTGATTCATTGGTTGTGTTTGGCTGCTGAGAAAGAGAAAGAAAATCTGAAGAGCAGTAGGCATTAGAAAAGCAAAACCAACAAAACGAAACCCTATTTCGATCCATCTGATTGTGATTACTCAGTGTCAAAGGATTTCAGAAACACAGCAACAGCGATGATGCAAGCTGTTGTGCTCAACACACAATCTTACTGCAGAGGCCTAGAACCTCCTTCATGTTCTCCTTCCTCCACCTCCAAAAAGGTTTCTCTCGTATTCGATCGATTTATTGGCGTTTTTTCAACTAACCTATGTTTGGATCTAATCTAATTCTGTAATTTTGGTATATATGAACGATTAATCGCAGGGTACAAACTTTTTTGGCAGCCACGTTGGTTTCAGGAAGAGGAGGAGAGGTAACGTGGTGCCCCACACTTTGCGTCCTTCTGTTCCGATTCTTCATTTACCCCTCACTACAACACGGAGGCTCGGTCAGTTTCCTTTCTCCATTTTTTCATTTTAGTTGAATTTGTGAACCTCGTTAGATTTTCATGGATTTCGGCTTCAAAGCTCAACACTTGGAATTCCTTATTTATCATTTTGTATTTGTTACAATGAATGTTCAAATTGAAATCAATCCATTTCCAGACCCCTCTTTCGTTAGAAGCAAAATTGAGATTTGAAATTTAATATATTGATTTCATTGTTTTATTATATATATTTTTCTGACTTTTCTAGAACCAACTAATTTCAATATGCCAGATTAACCAAGTATTTATCAGCTATTTTAACATTTATACAAATGATAACGCTTTATTCACTCAGCATGGAGGCCTTAGTTTATCAATATAGCTTCATTTAATACCAAATTCAGTTTGAGATTTACTTTCTTTTTTGTTTTTTAACAATCGGGACCCATCTGTTATCTTCATTATGCTTGTGCAGTTGTGAAGGCCATCGCCACTCCAAATCCAGCTTTGGAATTGCCATTAACTGCAGAAAATGTAGAAAGTGTATTGGATGAAATTCGACCATATCTCATTGCTGATGGTGGAAATGTGGCTTTACATGAAATTGATGGCAATGTTGTACAGTTGAAGCTACAGGGTGCATGTGGCTCCTGTCCAAGTTCTGTTATGACAATGAAAATGGGCATCGAGCGTCGATTGATGGAAAAGATTCCTGAAATAGTGGCCGTCGAACCGATATCTGATGAAGAAACTGGTCTTGAGCTGAATGAAGAAAATATAGAGAAGGTTAGTTCTACCCAACATTATGATCATGCTTGCGATGATTATGTGTATACTTCACTGCTTATTCTACCTGACTCACACTTGGAATATAATATCCCTTTTTTACGTTGTCTGTTGAGGAAAATCTACAATATCTTTCCTTTTCTCAATTGGCAACAGACATATACACATGCACACACAGAGAAGGCTTAGAGACGGAGACAGCACATGATAAATACAGAAATACTACTAACTGTTATATAATTTTATCTTATTTGCCGAGCTTGACGGATATCAATGTCAAAATCGAACCATTTGGGAAGAAGTCACACACTATTGGCATAAAACCGACACTCTAATTATTTGTTATTTAAGTTCAGTAAAAAATTAGACACTTTAAGACCCTCGATGCAAAAAGTAGTAAGTTTTATGCAGTAGAAAGTAAACTCCTCCCCTATCCATCGAGGGACAAAATCACTCCCTCATGTAAGCCTTTCCCTTTGCTGTTACTCGAATCTGCATGCTGTTTACTTGATGGGATGGGATTTGAGATTGAGTACTAGCTGTTAATGTGGAGTTTAATCTCAATATCGATCCCTGCATTCCTTTAAGAGAAAGATGCTTTGTCCAATTATGTGGTTTAACTTAAAATGTTATTCGTCATTTAGTTGTATTTAGTGGATTATGGATACTGAGACTGGTCTAAGATCAAAATAACCATATGTTTCTTTTCATCGGTTTTATTTGTAGTATAATATATCTTCCTATATGTGACATTCTTATTTATTAATGGCAAGAAATGGGACAAAAATGGACATTATTCTGTATTCTTTTAGTGAATTTGGTACTTTTTTCAAAAAGAAAAAGAGAAAATTATATCAAGACTAACTTCATTCTCAGCTACTATTTCAGTTGCGAATTGCAGGACCTGTTCTGTTCTTGTCTTCATGAGTACATGTTTGTGTAAGTTTCTGTAATCGAGTTTAATACTTACCAACTGCTTCAGGTTCTAGAGGAAATAAGGCCGTACCTTGTTGGGGCTGCTGATGGTTCTCTTGAATTGGTAGCCATTGATGAGCCAATAGTAAAGGTCCGAATCACAGGACCAGCTGCTAGTGTCATGACTGTGCGTGTTGCTGTCACACAAAAATTGCGAGAAAAAATACCTGCCATAGCAGCAGTTCAACTTCTATGATATTTTGGTTTGAAACAAGAATAGAAGTGTCATGGCATTCATGTAATTTTTCTTGACCACTACCGCAAATGAAGTGATACCCTGTTACATGTGATGTATAGTATATATGTAGCTACAGGATGAAATTTTCTCTTGGTTAAATTCAATATGTACATGCTTTTACACAGTGAAAGAAGGCGTCTGCTATTTCAGTGAGACTGCTGTTCAGTTGTTTGTAGTGATGTTAAAAACACGACTTGCTTATAATGGCTATCTGCTTTACCTTGACCAGATTCAATGAAATTCGTAAATATATATTGAGATCTTGAAAATAATGTCACAAATCAAACATGTATTATGCCTTGATAAAGGTAATTTAGGTTTCTAACTTCTAATTGTTTATCAAAAACAAAATTGCAAGGAATGAAAGAATTTTCAAGTACACCTTATGTTTTCTTTTTAATAATCGTGTGGATTGCATACATGAAACGGAAAGTGTGATTTCTTTCTTTCAATATGACCCTCTCAGCCTGAGTTTTATGGACCCATCGGACAATAAGTTTCTCATGTGTATGCATTTATCTTTATAGTTAGAGACGGCTATCTAATGTGTTCCCTGGTTGGAGAAGTTATTTTTGGGGGAGAAATTATGCAATTTTAGGACGTGTGCTCCCTTGTCTCATGGTTTGGACTTAAGTAGGCCGGAAAAAAAACATATAGCTTGGCAAAAACATCGTGCCGCGGAATATAGACTCATACTCATTTTGTTTCTTTAAATTCCATGGGCAGCATAGCTACAGAGATCAACGCAGTCAATTATATCTTCTATAAGTTGGTTAGCTAATTCTCGTTTTGTTCTAAGATAAATCAACTTCATTCAAATTGTAAATGGAGTACAGTTCCACTCGATTTCCAGTACGAGAATTAAGTATCTTCCGGGTTCTTTCGTCTTTCTCTAATACACAAGCAGAAGTATTGGTTGGAATACTCTAGTGCAAGGAGATTATAAGGTCTACTTGAGAAGGGAATTGCTTGTCTGTCAATGGTTCTATTTTAATAGCAAGGCTGATCAGGCTTAACATTGCGTAGAAAGCTATGCAGAGTGTGTAAAAACGACTACAAGCCATAGCCTAAGTATATACTTTTTTTTTATAAAGAGGGGCAATCTGATAATATAAAACTCCCGCAGAATACAGGAAAGTGACAGATCGAATATGCTTATACCATAGAGCCTTATCTTACTAATTCCACTTCCTTACCACAGGACAAATTTATACATCAAGGCTGCCCTTCAATGCATATAACTACACTACTTAACCGGATCTTATGGAAAAACTTTATTTTATTATTCATCAGAAAAATATTGAGTAATACTATATAATCAAAAGAAAATCATTTTGACAAAAATCAGTTACAATTTGCATAAACAAGAGTTAATGACAACTACAATAATTCGGGCAAAAAATTCAGAATATTTAGTATTCTCTTTTTGTGTAGCAGATTGAGAAGCATCTTTTGCTACACAGAGACTGCAAACTGTTTTACATGAACTCAGTTTTAGTGCAACCAGACGCCCATGTTTCAATATCCGAAACAAGGCCATCCATCAGATGTCTAAAAATAATTGGCTTGTCATAGGGATATATAAATTATATGGCCAAAGTTACACTTATACTTCAGTCGTACGTTTGGAGTGCAAAATTTACTACCGCAATTTCCCACGAACATTTCAGAAAACAAGAGCTAGAGACTATGCCAGTTGCCTTGATTTGGCCACCAGGGCTTTCTATTTAACAATTGAAGAGCAAATTTGGTGATGAAGATACAGGATTCCCTCGGAGATGTTATCCGCCTATCACATGTCTAGTAGAATATCCATATTTATCTTCTTAATGACAGTAAAGTTTAATCAGTTTATCAGCACCAGCAGTAAATAACCAGGGCTGTCTTGGGTGAAATTTACAGTCCAATATCCCTGCAATGCAGATAACTTTCATGTAAGATGAAGAAATATCTTTTTCAAATGTTAGCATATAAGTAATTATTTTGAAACGCATTGTCAAGTAGGAAGGACATGCTGTATAATGGAACAGAAAAATGACAAGGTCAATGCATGAAAAATAAACACCTTGGTTGATCAAACATTAGTCAATCTTATCAACAATTGCCACAGCTGAACTTCAAAATACATATGAAAGCTTATTCGATTAGTTGTCCAGATTGGGATAATTACTCAAACTTTATGTATAAGTTTTTTTTTGTGGTATTTTTATGCAGAGGATTTTTAAGTACAATCATCTACAGGATTTTTCTTTTATTTTTTCTTTGGCTATGGTAATGAATCAATCATCTATAGACTCACCTACAAGGACAGAAATAAATGTGCATAAAGTAGTATTATAATATCCATCCTCTATGGACAAGGCTGCGCCAATATAAGCAAATCCTAATTTTGGCTCTTTCGACCTACTGTACTACTGTTTTTTCTTTTGATCCTACCCTACTTTTATGAGCCTACTCAGCACTCAAAATATAACAAAATTATACAGAGCAGAAGTTCTCACCTCTGCCATTTGAATGTGTATGGCCTCGTAGAATTTCCAAAGGAACAATAAGAGGATTCTGATTGAGGTCAGAATAAACCATTCCGTGAAAAACATATGCACTGCAGTCATCTGAACATGAAGCAAACAAGGGGTATGAACGATGAAAAACCACATTGTTGATATCTTTTGGGTGACACCTGCAACATTAACAAATTAAAAATAATGTGTCATGACATTAAAATACAGAAAGGCTTCTAATCCAAATTGTTGCCAATCAAATAACTAGCAGCTCATTAAGGAATGAAGACGTTCACCAAGAATATACAAACAAAACAAAGCATGGCCACTTTCTCTGTTCTTTACCCGCTGTTTAATCCTCTCAAAGAACGGAGTTTTGCCCCATATATGTGGGTGCACTGGTTAGGGTGTAAAAAATTCACAATTCAATCAACAATTGGTTGAAGAATTCATCAGACAACACTATTTTCAACATAAACTAATGCAAAGGAATCAATGCAGAAGTTGATACAGAAGTCAAACTTTTAATATATTAAAAATTATCAACTTATTAAAAGATCAACCAAAAAGTTAATGCATTAATTGGTATTAATAGTTTTCTAACCAGGACATGCATGGCCACACAAAAATTGGAAACATAAATAATAAGGTAAGTTTTACAGTACATATAGAACTTACAGCTATTTTTTCAAGCAATTGCTTACTGTTTCTGCTATAAAGCAAATTATTTCCTGCTTGCATTCAAAATGCTCTATAGTACACAGTTTAAAATATAATTGCATTAGGAAGCAGAGGACCACTCTGGCTGGGACCACTCAGGCATAAAAGAATGCCACGAGTTTGGTGCTACTTTCAATTAATTAACAATAAAAAAAAACTTACTTAAGGATTTTATAAGGTTTAGATGAAAGGTCCATGTCAAACCAACACATCTTCCCCTCTTTGCTCCCCACGATTACATTATCACCTGCAAGGAATCCATACAGAAACAATTGTGATGAATAATTTTCAGTATCCCTATAGATTAGCGACATAATTTCTTCAAAACAGACCTCCAGGATGAACAGCAATCGACGAGGCTTCACGAAGCCCGGTGTCAAGCTTTTTTATGAGTTTGTTCTTCAACAAATCATACACACGAACACTCTTCTTTGTACAAACAAAGAAGATGGAATGGGATGGATGGAAGGTTGATCTAACAGCAATATCACGTAACTTGAATGGAAATTCTTGTGTAAGCTTCTCGGATAACTTGTGTATCAGAACTGCTCTTGATTCACGTAAAGAACATGTCAAGGAAAAAAAATTGAACCAAGCCCTAGTTTAATATTTAATACCTCTAAGTTTCCTTTCATCCACTTACGATATGATCAACTAAAAAGTTGGTGAACAAGAACTAGTTTAATACAGTTTGTTTATTATAAGGTCCATGCATCAAGTATCAACAAAAGAAACACAACCATGAATGGCGGCAGATATGACATGGAATGAGTGGAATGACATGACAAATAACATCTAAGTCTACATGGTCATATTTATGCTCACTAGATGTGTAAAAAGACTGCCATGATGCCTAAAGCTGAGTTGAACAGAACAAGGAACTCCTACCAAGCAATAACATATGTAAGCAATGAAAAGCATGTGCACTATTATCACTTCTACTTATATAAAAAAGACAGATGAACACACAATCGTTTGAAAATTTTAAAAGCATAACAAATATTAAAAAGAAACAATCATCACATTGAGATATGTAATCAGTTTACGTTGAGACAGAACTCAAAAAGGATATCTGCTGGCATCACTGTTGAAAAGTAGTCACCTTTCCGGTGCCACTCTACAGCAGTAACAGTCTGCATGAACAAATCCACCATTTTTCATATAACCTTGCTCAAAAACTTTAATCACAAGAAAACCAAAATAGAAATGAAGACAAATACGGAAATACCTTAAAATGCCTTAACCTTATACCCGAATGCTTATCATCTTGAAGCCAGCTTACACTAGGTGCTTTGTTTTCTGCAAACACAAGCATTCCATGGGATATCAGAAGGAATAAGTAATGCAGTAAAAATCAAGTCAATATCCTGCCATAGAGACTAGTTAGCTTTAAATTCTGAGCTGACCTTTATCTCTTTAATTAAAAGCTTAGTCAGGGAGCGTAGGCCAGTTTGAAGCGTCTAACCACTCAGAATAGGAAGATAAGCAGTAGTAAGCAGTGATTTGACAAGTTGGTATTATTAGGCACAAGGGTTAGCTGATGAAAGTCAGCTAGTTGAAGTGGTTAGTTAGTTGTGTCAAATAGTTAAATAGATGAAATTGTAGAGGAGAGAGTGATAGTTTAAATAGATGAATTTGTAGAGAGTCATTCCTTGGTTCTGTTAGTTGGAAAATGCAGATCTTCTGCTCAGTTGTAAAGGGAAACCCTTTGTTGAAGGGGCAACCCTTCTGTTCTTTTCATCATTTCAGCAATTCTTTGATTTGGAAACGCAACAATGGGTCCGAACTGTCGGATCCTCAATCAACAAAAACGGAATCACAAATTGAAACTGTAGAAAAGTCGGAATTCCTGAAGAAAACTACCAGCAATCAAGGTATTTGCCTTCGTTCATTGGATGAGGCAACAAGGGATTGAGTGGGAAAGTGACGACAATAAGGAACTATAAACGCGCAAACTAGCCGCATCCCAGGCGAAGAAGAAATCGACAACAAATCTCGACGGAGGTACTTTAGAGTGTGGCAATGATGAGAGCCTTTCTTTGGCGAGGAAGGTGGAGTTCCCAGGTTCGAAGGGAATGATCCTCTAGGCTGGATTGCTAAGGTTGAAAAGTTCTTTGAGGTACATCACACGAAATCTTGGGGGTGTAAACATCGGCAATGTCGGAGGAGCAACTCTTGGGATATTTTTTGGTGGGTTGGGGGCAGAAATCAAGAGTAGGGTACCCATGATCCAAAGGAGATCACAAGAGCTATCAATTTGGCCAAAGACGTGGAAGAAGAACCACGTGCTTTTGGACTCTCTGGCGACGCTTTGTTTCAAGCTCCAATGTCGGGCCGCGAGTACCCTTCTAGTGGAATTGTCACACGCATGGATCCCATTGGGACTGCTTCGATGGGTTCCTCCAATGTAGTTCACGAACAAAGGGGTGATAGGGGTGGATACAACTCACGCATATTCGACATAAAACTCCAGCGCTAGTAGCACAAACTTAGCAAAAAACAAGGAAGCTTGACATCTTCCTTGTCAAGAAGACTATGTCAGAAGAAGAGGGACGATGCTTAAAATGTGGCATGCCCTTTAGTCCAAAGAACAAATATCCAGAAAATGGCATGAGTTACTATTTCAGCAAAGGACGAGCAATGGATGGTGACGGGGGACTTGCAAAGGCAGGATTTGAGTAAGCAGTAACATGAACACAGCCTACTATCCGTTGGCCATTTTCAACTTTAAGGACAAGATTGAGCTTGTAGGGGATGGCATTGTTAGGCACAAGGGTTAGTAGAAGAAAGTCAGTCAGTTGAGTGGTTAGTTAGTTGAGTGAGATAGTTTAATAGATGAAGTTGTAGGGGAGAGAGTGATAGTTAAATAGATGAATTTGTAGATGAGAGTCATTCATTGGTTTTGTTAGTTGGAAAAAGCAGAGTTTCTGCTTATTGTAAAAGGGGAAACCCGTTATTGAAGGGAAAACTACCAATGACAAGGGTATTCACCTTCGTTCGTTGGATTCCAATCTTTCGGAGATCAAGAGTTCACTGCTGGTTGAATAATGGTGCTAGTGAATAATGTTACTCCAGCACTTGTGAATAATGCTAGGGAGGAGTTCGTTGGAATGTGGGGAGGAGGACAGACTGCAAATTTTTCGGGAGGGAATTTCAATCCCCTTTCAATAGAAGAGTTCTGTGTTTTTCTTTTTATTTCTTCCATTACAGTCTCCCTTTTTCCCCTTCGCTACATGGATTTGCAAGTTATTTTTGGCCGATAATGCATGAGTTATGACCTCTTCTCTTCGGGCCTTTTTTTTAAAATATGTTTAAATTAAAACCAAAGAAAGAAATGACAACACTGACCAGGGTCATCTGATGCTGTTGATGTGTCAACCCGGAGAAGCTCCTTAATCCGTTTCTGTTCTTCTTCATCCCCCAAACAAGTGTTCAATAGAAGCACATCTTGTCCCCTAAAAGGAATATTTGCCATTGGTTTAATTTCAAAATCAAGGCATGTGTAGATTAAAGAGGAAAACTTTAAGATATTATTAAAACAAATAAATATGAACCTTCACAGTTAACGAAACCAGACTTACACAGTGACTGCTAAGATATGAATATCAGGCAGAGGATTCCAAGCAACACAGTTAACAGCTTCACCAACCTCCCACCGTCTAACACATCTGCCAGTTTCAACCTCCCAGATACGGACAGTTCCGTCACTTGAACCTTTACAGACAACAGAAAGTGAGGAGACCAACCCCCATCAATATTTAATTTAAACCAAAAACATATATATTATCAACATCCATACCTGAAGCCATCCACTGCCCTGAAGCTTCAACAGAAATTGATGTAACTGCATCTTCATGGCCTCTATACTCAATATAACATGATATAGGATAAGGTTTAAGCTCCTTTCGACTTGGAAGCTTTGGCTTTAAAGATTCAGGATCAATATTAAGCTAGCAAACAGAAAGAAAAACAAAAAAGTTAATGAATTATGCCAATTACATATATATAAGATCCTGAGTAAAAAGTAAGTCATCCACAAATTAAAACATTTTCAACAAAATCAAAATCAGTAAATTAGTTCTTAGATTTTGATATCTCACTCACACGTTTTTTTCGAACCCGAGGGCACAAGTACAAATCCAAACAACGTTCAAAACAGTCCTTCATAGCATTCTCATATGCAGGGATGCTTCTCATAGATGTAAACCTGAGAAAATTCATATTTGTAAGTACAACTGAAGAAAAGAAAAGGGAAGCAAAAATGTTTACTTCACAGCACCTTTTTGGAATAAACTTGGGGCGATCTTCCTCATACATCAATTGATAAGAATTGATCTCTTCTTGGGTTGGAATGTACTCTACAGGAGGATTATATGACTCCTCATGGCCTAAGATGCAATATGAAATCATTAACGCTGAAGATACCTCAAAGGCAAAACTAATATCATCTATAGGTAAACTTTTTAACTAATTTTTTTTTTTCATATTTAATACCAGGAATTTTCTGCTTTGGCGCAGGAATGTAAGCCAAATGATTTGCTTTTTCTATCGAACCAGAATCATCTCCCCACAAGAGATATGGACCATGTTCTTCCTTTGGCTTGTCGAAAGTTATTAACCCCTTGCGAATTGCTCTAACATACTGCACAACCTGCAGAATCATGGAAGTACATGAGCAATAAGAGGAACCAATTTGCTTTCTTTGTCTATAACCCGAATCATGTCGACACTAGTTGAATCATTTCACATTATGTGTACAAAAAGTAAATGAAAGTATGGCTACCTTTTTAGCTTCCCATTTTGAAGGAATAAACCTTCTTTTTGGTTCAGGTGCGTTAGACAATGGATGTTTGGCATCATTCCATTTAAACCAGTCAACGTAATTCTGTACATTAGCAAGGAGAGATCAAATTAAGTTACAAAACAATGCCTACTGATTGTGTTCATTATGGAAGATTGAAGGCCTTAAGAAAAAAATAAAGAAAAGGAGAGCAACTACATACTGGATATGGATCAAAGTCAGGATGTGGTGCCCGATTCTTGAGCAGTCTACGGACAATTTTGACTTCATCTTTTGTCAGCTCCACTACCTCATCATTGTACTCATCATAGATCTTCCGCCTTCAATGTTCAAGAATGCAGACAAATGAAACATGCTTTCATGAAAGGAGATAACATTAATAAAACTAGCAAGATTTTCCCCTCCTAAAAGCATGTGTAATAGCAGAAAGAAAAGGAAATCACTGTGGAATAACATCACAACAGGAATCATGCAAAAAACAAACTAAGAAAATCTATCTTCGTAACCCAACAAAAAATATCTTAGCTATACAATCATGGAAATCTATGGTTGATTGTATAATTATAAAAGTATAACAAGTGCCCGATGAAAGAAAAATGAAAAATTAGAAAACTAAACACAAGAAAAATTGTACTCCCCAGTTCTTATATTTTAAATCCTGAAATTTCTAAAGAGAATTGTTGTTCGATTGAAATCTTTGATAGACATATTCATTGTATTGAGAACTATCCAGTTTACCTTTCTATCTATTACAGTGTTATCAATGATGAATAGCGGATTATGGCGGCCAGCCAAAAATCCGCCATATAATCATGGCATCGCGGCCTATGGCGGAAAAATGGTGAATATAATAGGTGTTGCAGCCTATGGTGGCTGGCATAGAATCCGCCATGCTATAAGGGCATTTATAAGGCAGTATTTTGGGCTCTTAAGAAATAAAATAAATAATAGTCTATTTATTCAAATTTTAGGCTTCAACAATATAGAAGACATATCAAATCCAAGTATTCAAAGAAAAAACATAAATATATGTGTGGATGGATGGAAAGTCGGGTGTGCACCCTCAGGAACATTAGGAGAGCAATTATGAGAATGGAAATGAAGAAAATAAGTTGATCTAGAAATAGGAAACAAACCAATTTTTAGAGTCATCAACATTTGCGAGAAAGGAACCCAATTTGTCTTGCTTTTCTTTTTTCTTAATCTTCTTGCCCTTGATGTCATATCCAATATGGGGTTCATCCTCATACCACTTCAAAGGGACATCTCCAATGGTATTTCGGGGAGCCACCTATGAAACAAGGTAAGGAAACACAGAAAGAAAGTTGAGAATGAAGCGTAATGAATCAAGTATGTATAAGAGAAGAAGAAGATGATAATGATGATGACCTCGTCTTCAGACGAATCACTCTCAACTCCTCCTCCCTGATGGAGGTCAGAGCTGTCGCTTCCACCATCTTGATCATTGACAATGTCCTGGCATGGTTATTTTCAAGCATATTAATTAATTATGGCTGAGCGAAGAGAAGAAGAAGAAGAAGAAGAAGAAGAAGAAGAAGAAGAGCTTGTGTTGTAGCTAACAGTAATGATAGTGATGTACCTCCTCCTCGTGTTCTGAATCGTGAGAGCTATCATCATCACCAGATGAAGCAGCTTCTTCTCCATCTTCTGATTCAGATTCAGATTGAGAATCCAGTGAGTTGTAGTCGTCATCTGCAGAAGAGTCCTACGAGTGTGTGTGTGTGTGTGTGTATGCGTGTGTGTGAAGCATTAATTGAATTGAATACAAAGGTGAAGAATGAAGAAAGTGCAAAAGGCAGGGCGAATAAGATACCTCGTAACTAGAGTCGGTGTCTAATACGAAAGAATCCATCTCACATGGTGATGGGGCTCCCTCGTCGTCGTCGTTTTGCTTCATCGTCTTCTCTTTCTGCTTCTGCTTCTGCTTCTGCTTCTCGTCGTTGTTTTGCTTCATTGTCTTCTCCTTCATAGGTAGGGTTTTGAGTGCGGAGGGAGGGAGGGAGGGGAGAAAAGGGGTTTTAGAGTATACTTCGTTTGCACTATATCAGACTTTGGGCTCCAATAATTGCCCTTTCTAAAATTAGGCCCAACCATCAACCCCCTCGGCCCACGTTTGTAGTATTTTGTTGAGGTGTGCTCTAAATCTAATTATTACCTTTCATTAATTTATTTTCATTACTAAAAGAATAAAGTCTTAATTAATCCAAATTTCAAACACCCTCTTGACCATCTCCACAAGAGCATCTCCGATGGAAATTGCATAAAAGATTCTTAAAATTAAGGACAAGTTCATAATAGGTTGCATCATTGCAGTAATCTGATGTAGGTGTCACGTGTAAGGATGGTTGCTTCTATAAGCAATCAATTCTTATATAAGGACCGCCAATAAAAAAAAAAAGTGAGAGAACCATAATATTCAGCAACTCAATCACAAATGAATTAACATATTAAATTGAAACACAGATAAATGTAAATAAAGATATGAGATAACTTGTGGGACGACCTATTTAGTGAACTTTTAAGAGTTGCACCATTAAACTTTGTTTGGATGTGGGAAGTAGCAAAGAGGAAATAAGTATGATAGAAAGAAGTGAGAGAGAAAAGAGAATGGGTAGAAAATGAAGAGATTATTTTATTTTACTTCATTGAAAGAAAAAGGAAAGAAGTAGAAAAGAAAGAAATAGAGAGTTTTCTCTTTGCTTGTTTGATTGGAGAGAAACGTGAAGAAAAAAAAATGTGTATAAAATATAATGACATTTTCATCCTTCGAATAAAATATGTTATGAAAACTTTGTATTGAGATTTACGGGTAATATTGGGAGGATGAACAAATTGTAGTTGGTGGTGTGAAATCTCTCCATTAGGGGAGAGATTTTATTTTTGTGGGACCTACCACAAACTTTTCTCTCTTCCCTATTTTCTTCCCTCAAGCAAACACACAAAATCTTACTTTTCTAACCTACTTCCATCCTCCCTACTTCTCTTTTCCTATTTTATATGGAACCAAACATGGCTTTAGATTATAAAGTTGCTTAAAGTATTATAAAATAAAAAAGTTATGAGATGACATGGTAGGAGTAGGACCCATAAAAAATAAAGTTAAGCAATTTCAATAGATTGCACCATCGAAGATACTCTGTTATGTTTGGTTCAAAAGAGGGGAAGGGAGGAGAGGAAGGGAGATGGATTTTAATTAGGTATAATTTGTTTGGTTGAGAGGATGGGAGGGGAGCAGAGGTATTTTAATTAGGTAATGTGTTTGGTTGAGAGGAGGGGATGGGAGAGGAAGTAACACTATTCATGTTTGGTTCACAAGGGGAAAGGAATGATTTTAAAACTATTTTACTTTTATATCCTTATAATTTTAGATTTCAAAATATATAAATTATGATATTTTAGTCAATGCATTAAAAATGTTTTAAAATCTCTCATCTCCCCTCCAAATCCCGCCAATATTGGAGGGGAACCAAAATTAAGTGAGGAAGGGTTTTGCTTCCCACCATTCCCCTCTCCTCCCCTCAAAAAAATTGAACCAAACATGTAAAGTTTAAAAAATCTCTCCCCCTCATCCTCTTTATTCCCCTCCAACCAAACACCATGTAATAGTAACATACTGTTTGGTTGGAGAGGAATGGAAGGGAGGGATTATTTTAAATATTTTCTGTTTGGTTCACTTTTTTTAGGGGAAGGGAGGGGAGCAAATTTTGGCTCCCGTCCAATATTGAGGGATTTGGCGGGCAGGGAAGGCGATTTAAAATATTTTGAATAAATTGCCTAAAATATTCTCACTTATATGTTTTGAATTCTAAATTTATAAGGGTTTTAAAGTAAATTAGTTTTAAAATCCCTCACCTCCTCTCCTGAACCAAACAAGAAAAGTGTTATTTCTCCTCCCCTCCATTAAAATCTCTCATCCCTTCCTCTCAACCAAACACAATAGCTAATTAAAATCTCCCTCCTCCCTTCACCTCCCTTCCATTAAAATCTCTCTCCTCCTATCATTTGAACCAAACACACCATAAGGCAAATGTTGCGAGTTCCACATCGGGTGGTTAACGAGTCTGGCCATTGCTTATATAGCTGGGTAGACCACCCCCTCATAAGCCGGTTTTTGAGGGGACCATTCGGATGCCTGAATTCTTCACATGGTATCAGAGTCAGGTTCTGCCCGGTGGTGTGTATAGTGCCGCTAGCCCTCGCTTATGGTGACGAGCCCAGGCTCGAGGGGACGTGTTGCGAGTCCCACGTTGGGTAGAATGTTGCTCTGATTCCATGTTAAGAATTCAGGCATCCAAATGGTCCCCTCATAAGCCGATTTTTAAGGGACCATTTGAATGCCTGAATTCTTCACGGCAAACTCACCACCACACTGGAACCCCAAAACCCATGATCAAAGCTTAAACTAAGCAATATCCGCTAAACTTGGAGTCTCGAAATAAACAACATATTTTGGGTTTTTATTATGCAATGCTTCCATCATAGGCAAATAAGGCAATAGAGTTTTGTTTGACTCTTGAACATTACTCGACTTCTTTGCAGTTAATTGTTTTGATCGTGTGATTGATTTTTTTTTTTTTTGGGAAATGATTGGCTCCTGAAATATTTTAGAAAAAAACTTCAAACAAATATGGAAATACTACAATATCATTGTAATATTCTCATGCACAACTTAAACTTCAAATAAACACATCATTAATTTTGGCGTTGTTTTGTTTTGTCCATGTGATGTGAGGTATATTATTCGACAAATAATATTACTTTTTATAGTCTTTTTAACACTCTTTTTATCAATTATTATGTTATTTGTTATTTAGTGAATTTCATAAGATCTAATAAAAAGAAAATGAGCTCATATAATTAATGGATCTCACAAGTAATTAATTCATTGAGTAACAAATAAATGTGTTGAATAAGACGTTAAAAGAATGTGTTGTTACTTATCATTACTCATATTTTCTCTCTCAAATTATGTAGTATGATATCCGTCATATAAACCTAATGATTATTATAGTCACCTTCATTTTCTTTTGGATTAAAGTAGTATGCACTGTTTGTGCAAAAGTTTTACAGTCATATCCACTAACATTTTGATATGTGTGTTTTTATTTTAATAACTAAGAGAGAAATAACAATAATGTTAATTTATCAAAATATCATTGGATGTCTGTGTAAAAATCATTTACAATGATAATGCTTATAAATTGAATTCCTTTTAGATTAAAGTAGTATGCACTATCCACTATTGTAAAAAGTTTTACACTGATATCCACTAACATTTTGACATGTGTGCTTTTATTTTAATAACTAAGAGAGAATAACAATAATACTATATCACTGAATGTCTGTGTAAAAATCTTTTATACTTACCATGCATATAAATTAAACTCTTTTCTCTTTTCTTTTCTTTTTTTTTAATTTGGTTTCTACGGGTTAATGAGGTTTCAACATTATTATTATTATTATTATTATTATTATTATTATTATGCCAATAGTTTTACAACCATTCTTATTTCATCTAATCCTCGGAATTCGAGAGTGCCAATAATGCTATGACTCTTATTTTCGAAAATATATTGTATAAACTTAGTCTATATTGCATATATATTATTGTATGATGTATAAATTATTTAGTATGTTGTACATGTATTTTACATAAATAAAGTCCAATGACATAATTTTACTTTCCAAAATACCTACCTGGATAATAAAAATATGATTATATGATTTTGTAGATCTTTATAGTTTTATATATTTTTTAATTAAATTTATTTAATTCAAAAGTTTGTAATAAACTTCTCATACTTCTATGTTTTTTTTTTTTTCAAATAAGTCTTTGAAAGTTCACGACTTTCATTTAGACTCGTTTAACTTTTGTTGATGTAGAAATCTTTGATGTTAAGGTGCCTAACTTTTTTTACTGTGTTATGAGATAATGAGTTGTATCATACTTTCAATACTATGTGAGTTGGACAATAACTTTCAAGATAAACTGAGAAATAGAATGTGAGAGATATTTTAGTGAACCATTTTTTTTTATGAATCTTTAGTGAACCATTTGGTCTAAAGGTGGGGAGGAAAAACAAATTTCTCGTATATATTTGGTTTGGTTAAAGGACAGTGGAGGAGAGGTCTGCATGTTTGGTTGGAAAGAAAAGAGAAAGGAAAATAAAATTTATTTATTATTGTACCCTTTCACTAGACGATGAATCCGTGCGATGCACGGGTGAAATATATGTTCGACGATATAATTTCATATTATATGAAAACACAATGCATTATTTATTTGGGAATTTGTTTTTTTATCTTAAAAATAGTAAGATTATAAAATATTATTGACAAATAAATATTAAGGTAACACGAACACAATCCTCCAAATTAAGTTAACACGAAGACAATACACTCGTGCATCACACGTGTACCTGTTTGAAAATTAAAAAATTTATGATAAGCAAAAGTTGTTGACAAATTATTATTAACATGATATAATGAGATCTAAAAGTTTTCTGCATAAAATAAGACTGGATATGTGCAAAAAAACAGAAATTATACTTCAACATTCCTTTGCTTTACTTTCTTCAAGTGTCCTTTGTACTCATGAGTTCAATCAATGCTTATATATATATATATATATATATATATATATATATATATATATATATAAATGAATGGAATTTCACTTCAAAACCTATCTTTTAAATAAAGGAGTTCTGATAAACTTTACAAGTATTATGACATATATTGGATTAAACTGATTGCGGTTATGTTATCTTTTCGTTAAAGCAAACATATGAAGCAACTTCTTAGAACCCAAATGTAGAATTAAATTAGCCTCACCTGCACAAAATTTCACATAAAAAATAAATCACAAAACACAATTTTTGAAAAAGGAGTCCAAAGAAATTTTGCAAATATAATAACATGTATTAGATTAAACTTATTGTATCTATGTTATCTTCCCGTCGAAGCAAACATAGGAAGTTACCCATCAGAACCCAAATGTAGAATCGAATTGGTATCATTTGCACAATATTACACATCAAAAATAAATTACAAAACACAGCTTTTAAAGAAAGGAATCCAAATAAATTTTAAAAATATTATGACATGTATTTGATTAAGCTCATTGCAGCTATGTTATCTCCCCGTCGAAGCAAACACGAAAAGCAACACCTTAGAATCCAAATGTAAAATCAAGTTGAGCTCATCTGCACACTTGTCACATACATGTTTTGTAATTTTATATTTTATTTTTTGTGGGCCAACTTGTCATAAAAAATGATGGGAGATAATAGACTTTTTATTGGTGTGGTAAAACCTTGTGAAAAGTAAAAACAATAACACAATTTAAAAACCACAAAAAAATTGTATAGAAATTTTAAAATTGCACGAATAAAAGAAAATATTAACAAAGAAATATATTTATGTTAAAATTGTTATAGCAATGATTTTAAAAAAAATTACTTAAATTATGACAAATTATCATTTTCCCCTGCCAATTTATTTGTTAATGTGCTTTTAATTAAAATGTTAAACCTTTGTAAAAAGAAAAGGAAAATGTTCAACCTAGCGAAATATAACCACAATTTCTCCTTAAGTGTAAATTTTCCAGGTTGTAAGTAAAATGTTTATTCTGTGTATGTAAAGAAGCATGCGTTCAAAATCTGGAATATTTACAATGCTTTTTTTTTTTACTCCGGAATATTTACAATGTTGGTAACTCATAATAGTGAATAAGAGAAAAACAAAATAAATAATTCATCTTATTAAGATCTTTAATATATTTCGGTGCTTGAAGCTATGCCAAACCACGTATACTTACATATTATTCTCTTGAGAGGCAGATATAAATATAATACTCAAATTTAAACAAAGTGACTTGTCAAATCAGTGTAGTAAAAAACAAATGAATATCCAGTTCTATTTCTCTTAATGTGTAACATTTCTCTCAAATACCTCAGTATTCTACATCTCTCAACATTTAGTTTAATGGTGAATTTGTTTTTTTAAAAGTAAATTTATAAATCAACATTCACCATTTATTCTCTCACTACACTGTTATTGTACTTCTCTGAACAATTAATACTATATATATTTTCCAAGCAACTCACATGTAAAAACTAAAGTAGGATTAATAATAGAATGAAAGCAATCCTTTTTTCTTTAAAAAAGCAAAAATGCATAACATGGTTGTGGTTATAGCAATTAGCACATCAACTATCAAATGTTTATATAAACCCAGTCTTCAGAATTGCCAATTGATTTGAAAGGTAATGTTCATGTTTTGTGAAGCTCCTTGTGAATATTAAGTATAATGTATGGAGAATTAGTATGCAAGCCAGCATCAAGAATGAAACATGTATCCTCTAAGCCGCTTGAGAACGGGTGCTTATTTTGGCTGTAGAAACTATTGAATGGTAGCATTTGCAACTTAGGCCTATGTATACAATATTTTTTTTTTTTTGACAAATATTACAATATTTGAATAGCTAGAATTCTGGCAATCCCTACCGAGACAATCAAATCCTTCTACTCTAATTGTAGCTGGTTTAAGTCCAAACTTCATCCTAGCACATCCTGCTTTATGAGATGTTGAAGATGGAGATAATAAACATGATGGCAAAGAAATAGCTGACATAGAAGTGTGCTCTTCATCTTCAATTTGAGCATCTTAGATAAAGGGATTAGCAGCGTGAACTGGAGGCGACCAAAAAATATATGGAGATGTGGCCATCTGGTTTGCAAATTCTTCCTGATAACTCTCCTATCAAAACCAAGATAAAATATAATTAACCACGATCAAAGTCAGATAACATTCATTACATCAAAAAACTCAGACAACTCCAATTGTCAGCAAATCCCTTGTCAGTAACTAAAAAATTTGGAATTATTATATATCTGGGTCCAAAAGCATTTCAATAGAGAAGTGGACATTTGAAAATGCTACTATGGTAAATACCACAAACATTCCTCATAAAAATCTACTTCTTAAAGAAACGAAGATATATTAAAAAGCGTTTTCCAAATGAATAAAGCATGTATCACATTAAAAAAATAAAATCCAAGCATTACTAAGAGACTCTTTATCCTCCTTCACTCAAACATAAGCTAAACAATCTGCAACGGAGTCATCATTTTTCTTTCCATGTAGCATTCTGTTAAAATAAGTAAATAATAATTAACAAACACCATAACTTTAAAATTAACATGTACACAGAGACATGATTTTAAGAAGACCAAACAAACCATAACTATTCTACTAAAGCATCAGTTAAAAAACAAAACAGAATCAAAACTTTAATTTGTAGTTTCATGCATATGCATATTTAGATGCCACTCTTCACCAATTTTGGAAGCTGGAGTTTTCATTCTAAACTATCTATATTCTATAATAATGCCACTCTTCACCAATTTCTGAGGATATTCATTTATTTATCAATACTAACATAGGAAGAAAGGGATATATTGCATCAACAACACATCAGACTTGATATACACACCTTAACATACCTCCAGCCCATGTTAATAACACGATAAAACCGGTGAATAATCTCACATATTTATTAAAAAAATAAAGACAAATAATGATAAAAAGATACGAAAAATGAATATTTATTAATAATTCACACCTACGTGACCTTAATAGGCTAATAATTATCGTAAATGAATAGTTGCTAACAATAAAGATGATGAAGATTTAAATGAAATAATATGTTAAATAATCAACCAACTTATATATAAACAATATACAAAAAATGAGGAAAATGAAATGTTAACTGAAATAATTACGTAATAAATACAAATTAAATATTAAGCCAATTAATATGATGTTAGTTATATTAAGCATTAACAGTTATTTTAAATTCACTTGACATTGGAAGAGTGTACCCATTGGAAAATGGGAAAACAACTTTCTGCCTATCGAAAAAAGAAATATTTTGATCGGATATCATGGGAGGTTGGAATTAGTTTTATGGTTTTTTCTATGGAATGATGCATGAAATGAAACGCATTCCCAAAATGTCAAGTAAATTAAAAATTAATTTTTAAATCAGAATGAGTTGTCAAGCACTAAATTAAATTTACTATCCTAAAAATGTATGTATTATTTTAAATGAGATAGATGAATTTAAAATTTGAATTTTGAATAGAAAAAGCTATTAAAACAATGACTACTTTTCATTTATCTAGAAACATTGGAAATCACTTAAATTATTTATTCCATAGAGTTTCACTATTTATTTATTGCATTTCAAAATTTAAAATATTTTTTAAAAAATTATTATTTTGTTTACTAAATCATTCCGTTAAATGACAATTTTGGTGCCAGATTCGACGGGAAAAATATCCCAAACTAAACTATTTTTATATATATAGAGATTAAAAATTAGTACTCACATGGTTCACAACTGCTGACAAATGTTTCTTACATAGTATGGCCATGTATAGCTTGTTTTTTCTTTTTGCTTTATCTTTTCTTACTGGGCATGTAGGTTGCTAGTATTGATGGTTATAATAATCACTTAGGAATGTGCTCCTACAACATATATAATAATGGCAAAATAACAATGAAGGGTTCATTGGTAATTCAATTTGCAGCTCAAAATCTAACACACTTGTCTCTACAACTGAAGGCGGAAGAAAGCAAGATCATACAATTCTCTAAAAAAATAACCTCTCTTTGAATTCTCTTCCACAATGACTCACCACCATTAACCTCCTTGTGAATTCTCCTCCGGTCCTTCACACACCACCAAATATCCCACATTTCATCAACCTAGTGCAGGAAGTAGGCTCACCAAAACTCCACCATCCATCTTCATAAGATTGAAATGTAGTTTCTGCATAAATAAAACAATGATCAATCTCTACAAAATAAACTTTTTTTCTTCACATATTTAATAGAATCACTATCTTCATTGTCCTCTTCAACCCCACATAATAATAACTATAACTTGTAACCCTCAATTGTTCCTCCTCCTCTGCCTAAAGAGGCTAAGGTTGTTGTAGGCTTTGAGTAAACAGTTTGGCCATTGTTTACAAAATTTTAAAATAACATTTTAAGGTTGCTTGCATTGCTATTTTAACTGCTTACAATTTGCAAGTAATATTCCTTTTTATCTATCCCCAACATTTGCCTTTTATAAGCAATATTTTTACATGTCTGTTGATGCATATAATACTTAGTTGCAATGGTGCAATTTGAGTTGGCACTATCAAGAGCTCTTGGGTAAGGCCAATTTAAGATAAGCAACTCCTAGACTTATAATTGGTTATCAACTTCACTTATAAGTAAACAGCTTAGTTGTTTAACTCCAACTCATTGTATTATATCTTTGCCAATTTAGTATTTAGTAAAACCACCAACATAGACACATTTATAACATCTACTAAAACTCACCAACATAGTTTGCGAAAAAAATGTCTTCATCCCTTAAGTTTCAGATACATCTGAACTTCGATGGATGCTGACTACTCAAGTAAAATAGAATATGTCATGTGCATGACTCTAAAAAAGCTAGCAGCAGATAACAGATCATAATAACATCCTTAAAAAGAATGCCAAAATGCACTTAACAATGTTTAAATGTGTCAGTGATAGAACTCACCCAAGTTGGTCAAGTTCCATGGCAAGGAATTTTAGCATATTCTTCATAAAGGTGATAATACACTATTTCTACCATGAAATCATCATCAAAGAACGCCAATGGGAGAGACATCAATTTTTGGAGGTCCACATGAAGTTGTTCTTGCTCAATCATCGGCACGTCTACCTTTTTGAGTAACAGTCCCTCTAAGTGGGAAGTAACCTAGGGTTTAAAATCAATGACAAAGATGAGAAGGCAAAAGGGCGATTTAATCAATTTTCCTTAGATTTGAATGACATACATCAAAACCCTTGATCAATTTCATTCCAAATCGAAATGTGTGCATAATAACTGAAGAGATTTAAGTTGTTGAAGGACATGCTTTTCTATAAGGCATTTGGTGTGTGCTAAATCAGACTACAACATGCTTAGTTCTGCTTTATTATCATACAAAAACATCAATTCAACCAAAACTTCTGATAATAACATGTTAACTATATATGGTTTGCTATATAAATGGTTTGTAAAAAGCAATAACAGCCATACCATGTCAGCTGAGACCAAGGCTTGCCTGTCTGTTGGTAAACAATCTTAACACTCCGGATGTGAATCTGGGCAAATTTGAAAATCTGTTACAAATATCTTCAGATTTTGGCATTCATATTCATTTAGTTCTGTTAACATAGGCCATTCAATGAAACAAAAAACAAACATAGGCCATTCAATGGAATTTAATACAACAATTTCACCCAGAGTCATTAACTGGCAACAAATCTTATAGATATGCCAAAGAGGTTACCACAACACTCACTTTGTTAAATTCAAAGGAAAAATAAATAAAAGTACAAAATCAAAGGCAACACTGATTGAAGATAATCACAGGTAACTGCTTTCAATGTTGGGTAATCAACATGGAGTTTATATTCCTACCAATGTACCATATTTTGGTAGCAAGCAAAGTCAATCGCTTTAGTTAAAAGTATCTTAAGTTTCAATATCTTGTAACCAACAAAAGCATGCGTAATTAGAGGCTAGGTGTAGGAATGTATAAGGTCAAAGATAATGAATCTTAACCGTGAAAAGAGAAGCTAACAATAGTTGTAACTTCACCAATTACACTGATACTAAGATTCACGCCATAAGTTATAATTCAAGGATTAAAATGTAACGATAGTGAATGAAGGCACATATATGGATACAAAACACAAATAAATAGAGATTTATGATATATGAAATTAGAATCTCTACCATTAGTTCATTAAACTTCATATCAAAATATTTAAATATGAAGATATTGTATATTTTGAAGCTCTCATTCTCTAATTCTAATTTTGAACCTTGATGGTTATGCCAATCCGTTAAGCACCCTGTGAATGAAGGCACCAATATTATTCCAGCAGACTCTTCTGGATTCTTCCTTAGATGACTTAGATCAATAACTGTGTGTGGCTATGTCCCATTTTTGAGATATCTAAAAATCTTCATAGATAGGCATTCCATTCAAAATTTCATTCATTTTATATAAAATTCGCCCACTCCTAGGGAATAGCAAAATCAAATCATGTAAAATATTCAATCTGACAGATTCTAAAAAACTAAAAAATATATATTATATAGTCAAATTCCACATAATCAAAACCCTTAAAAAAAGGCAGGCAGTAGAATAATGGCAATTAAGCAATTGCCATACCTGAGAATGATCAACAGAAATTTGAAGAATCGAGTGCTTTAACTATAGCATCCATGGGCTATGAACAAAATAAACTTAGAAGGAGAAAGACTTTTTTTACATTATCAGTCACAGGCATTGGAAACAAAATGATAAGTTCAATGAAATAATCATTAACACAGCTATACTTAATCAGAAACCATCATGTATCAAAACCATAATTTTAAAAGCACCTTAAGGGATCTCTAGTAAAGGGCCACATCTACTTACCTCTTTAGAAAAAAAAGAAGCTTACTTTAAAATAGAAAGAGAACCATGAAGCAATAGAAGATCAGCAGCAGTTGTTGCAAACTCTGTGGTAAGTAGTACCTATTTTTCAGAAAATAAGTTGTTAGCATTCTTTGCTTTGCTCTACTATATTAACACAAAAATGGATACTTTTGTTTCATCTCAATACGTTTTCAAAATCTTCCTTCCCATAAATGACAAAATGAATTAAATAAGTAAAAATAAAAATAAAATAAAATAAAATAAACAAAATGACAAAAGTAACCTCAATTCAGGAGTCAAAAATTACACCAGCGCCTGCTACTTTTATTTATATACAGATAAAGATAAATATGGGAGTGGAAGGAAATTTTTAAGGAAAATTTTGAAATTACAAAAATAACCCATGGCATTTTAGTCAATACATATTCTACAAATTTTAAGTCATTTTTCCTCTCCTTTAAAACAAAATTGGAGGGGAATGATTGTGGCCTCTTTATATTCCCTTCCTTCCATACTTTTAAACCAAATTAGAGAAAAATCTCTCCCACCTTCATCTCCTACAAAGAAATAAAAATGGTTGGAAGAGGGGAGCAAGGTTTGGGAAGGGACTTTAATCCATTTTCCAGTTAAAGGTGACTTATGTAATCCCATTATGTTTATCTAATTCTGAAATCTTTAGGAATAAGGATTTCTAATTCTTGTTGGTTTCATCATACAAAATTATATCTTTCAAACACATAACAAATTCATACTCCCAAGATTATGTCCTAGCTTGTCCCATTTCCATGCCTGTGATTTTAAACGTTGTTTTTGTTCTGAAAACCCATAAAGTCCTAGCACCATAACCACATGCAATAAGTTGCGAGCTCAACTCTAAAGCAAACCAAATATGCCCATACATATTTACAGTTCTATCACTATGAAGCATTGTTTCTCACAGTCTAACACCATGAATTCACCCAGTGTGTAGTCAGGACTGTGCCAACTATAAAATCCATGACATCCATCAATCTCAACTATTCACTCCCTCTGTCACCCCTCAAATCACCCAAAGCACTAGTCCACTTGACACTACCCCATATGTATAAAAAAAACTCATGTTTTTATCTCACCCAAAGTATAACCAACCTCTCTTCTAGCAAGCTACACAACATCCTCAAACCTTGCTACACTTGGCCCAAATAGTAGCAACTCATGTCCCATAGCCAACATATTTTACAAAGCCCAACCTCAATGCACACCATCCTAGTTACCTCACGCATGGAAGCTTTCCAAAGTACCAAATCGTAACCTTAAACCACACTCCTCATCAGCTTCGATCACCATAAACAATCCACTTTCTCTTGTTGAAAACACACTAGATTATAGTATATTAAGTAACTGCAACCTAACCAAAATAACTAGTCATACTACAATGCAAGTCTACAAATTCACGAAATCATAACTAAAATCATTATCGCCTTCGATAATGCCATTCAAACCCCAAGTCTGCACAAAACAACAATCAAGATCCTCAAACAACCCCACATTAGCAAATGGTATATGTCTCCTTCTACTTGTTGTTGTGGAGCTTGATGGTGATGTGTCAAACTTAAGACTCTTATATTTTAGCAAAGAATGGCAAATGTTGATGAGAAGGATGGAATGAAGTTTTAGAAGAAAAAAAAGTAGAAAATAGGAAAAAACACAACGCTCTGAAAGTGGGTGCAATTTGGAGATTAGAATGAAATTGGGTAATTGGCGAGGACCTCCTTATTAACTTTAAAATATATGAACTTAATTATTAAAAATTATGAAAAACCATGAATGTGTATACAAAGTCACTTAACCAGAAATTATTATAAATTTGGTCCTTAATTTCTAAAATAAAAAAGAAGAATAAATCAGTCATGAGATTCCGTCTTTTGAATTTTGAAGTTATTGTTATTGTAGTTTGTAAATTAAATACAATGTTATACAATATTTCATATTGCGCCAAATAAAATGGACCGACATGTTATCTTCAAGTAAGTAAAAAGAAAGGATTTGGATCCTCTCCTTTTATTCTCTCCTTTTTTCTCTCATGTTAGAAAGAGAAAGACACAAAAACAAATTTGCTTTTATGTGTGGGGTCCATTAAAACTTGATTTTGTATCTTTCTCTCTCATAATATGAGAGGAAAAGGAGAGAATAAAATGAGAGGATCCAAATTCAAAAAGAATATTGTGTGATCTTCCCTTAAAAACGATATTCATGTATTATCATATTTGAAATTAAGTGATTACAAAAGAAATCATTGAAATATTAAGTGATAAAAATGAATTTTTCAAAAGTGTCTATTTTTAAATGGACACAATTAAGGCCCTTTTTCCATAGCATAGCCTATAACTTATGTAAAAACATAATATTTGAGTTAGTTTAAATAAGTAACTTATTAATTTTGGAATCTATTTTTAACTTATTTCATGAAGTTAATTTTTTAAGATTCTTAAAGATGTCCGATGCGAAAGCTCATATTCAATATGAGTGAAAACTGTTTTACACATTTAACAACGTTACTTCAAGTATGTATCCAACCACTAAGGTAGCATTTGTCCAACTTTTTTTTTTTGTTTCTCTTCTCCTTAAAAGTACAAATTGGGCCAAACACATTTACGGGGAAGCTCTTTTAAAAATGAACTTATTTTTAAGGCTAAAATATATTTTTGGTCCCTTATCTTTATTTTAGGTTTTATTTTGATCCCTTTTTTGTTTTTTGTTTCACAATGATCCCTTATTTTGTAAAGTTATATCAATGTGGTCACATTTTTTTGTTCCGACATGATCCCTCTTTTATTTTTTTGTTCCAAAATGGTCCCTTATTTTACAAAAGTTATACCAATGTGGTCCTTTGCGTACCACAATTTAAACAGAAAAGACCATATTGAAATCTAAAATAAAGATAAGAACCAATTAGGAACAAAAAATAAAAAAGGGATCAAAATGAAATCTAAAATAAAGATAAGGGATCAAAAGTATAATTTAACCTCTTTTTAATGAACAAAAATAACAAATAAAGAGTTTTTAAAAAAGCTACTCGTAGCAGCTTTTTTTTTAGTTTGCGCCTAGCTTCCATTGTTTCACCCCTTTTCGATCCCAACGGTTGCCTTCTCTCTCTTTTTTATGCAATTGCAAACCCTCCTTCTCCCTCTCCTCTTTTCCTTGTCTGCAAAGGAAACAATCCTAGCAGACCCTCCTTTTCACTCTCCCTCTCTCCTTCCCCAGCCTCCATTTATCTCCTCCACGTGCCGCCTTCATTTTTCTTCTTTTACTGTGTCGTTTGTCCTTACTTTTTTTTATTTTGGCTCTGTGTGATTTAAAAATAAGGGATTGCTCTGTGTGATTTAAAAATTCAGTCATGTGAAAGATGAAAGCTATTGCTTGTTCAACTGGACAACTCTTTGTGATTTAAAAATAAGGGATTTGTTCTGGGTGTAATTTCAATCTCATACACCGGGAAGCCTATGAGTTTGCTTTGTGTAAATATTTTATCTTATCTTCTAATATTTCATTCATAGCAGTTTGCAATTAAATACTTTTTATGTTAATTTTTAAATAAAATCAAAACTTTTATATATTTTTTTTACCAAATAGCTATTAATTTAAAGGTAGCTTTTAAGCTAGTTATATATGTAAATTATCAAACAAATTTAACTTTAAATTTAATGTTTTCATTTTTAGCTTTAATTTTAAAGTAGCTTTTAAGCAAAACAAATAAAAATTGGACCAAATGTTATATATAAATAACTTAATTTAAAAGAAGTTTATGATATAAAAGCTTTTTACATAGATCGAGCCTGTTAGGTAAAACTAGCAAATGACGGATAAGTTAGCAGATAGCGGATGAGGTAGCTGATAGCGGATAAGCTAGCTGATTGATGTGAAAGTGTTTGAAAACACTAGCGGTTGAACTAACTACTAAATATAAAATAATATAAAAGGACATGTGTCTATACAATTTTATATAAATGTTGTTTATATATAAAAAAAATTAAATAAGTTAGTATTATAGCAAGTAAAAAAACGTTAGTATTATATAAAAAAATGTTGATACATTATTATATATAAATGATAATCTTATAATACGTTATATTATCATATAAAATTATATTATTATATATGTTATATTATGAAATAAATGGTTGAACTACCATTGCAGAATTATTATAAAAAAGAAGGTTAAATTATATAAAAAGAGTTAATGAGTTGAGAGAGAGGGATGTGTTAGAGAGAGGGGAGGGTAAACTAGAAGAAAGGTGAATTGTGAATTGTGGAAGATGAATGTAACACCCCCTCAGTGTCACATTTCGTATGCCAAATTTTCTTTTTCGGTTAATTAAAACATTTTCGAAAATTGCTCAATAGAGTAGTTGCGGAAATCTGATACCAAAGGAAAACCTTAACAACCAGATGAAAACAAATTGAAGCTCATCATCTATAAAGGTAATTCAACTTCGTCATAAGGCGTACATCTTTTCAATCTCTTAATACACAACATACTTAACCACAGTCAAAAGATTTGACTTAAACATCATAAATCCTAAGAGCTGATCTGATAAAAAGAACTCTAAGGATAATAGAACATACTACCTATCATATATCGTACCAATGAGACTGGATCTCGCCATCAATGATCCACACATCTTCATCGTCAGCATTAAGTAACTCAAGCTATAGGGATCCGAAGTGACCCAGAGGGCCGTTGGAAAGCATCTGTACATGTATCCAAAAACATAATAGGGTGTCCAACATGTACAGGCAAAAGTGAGATACTCATTTCACAAGTTTATCACGATAGCCACACAAGCGACAAACAAAACATACATCCACATACAAATACAGTTATATTATCATATATCCATATAACATAATATCTCAAACATCATCATCAGTTATAATAATGCATGAGACTCCAATATCATCTTTCTAGTTCATGTTCTCCGGAGATTCTTAACTTCTCTTCATCGAGCGATAGGCCGTGAATACTTCTATAACACAATTGTTCTCATGAGTCGACCTCTCAAATTTAGGTCCAAACTCCAATTGTTTAAGGGTATCACGTCTCAACCATATCATGAATAGTCCAGTCTCTGATCAAGTTCATTCGTGTTTGGCAGTCGATTACCACAGCATGGGGTCGCGATGTCTCAGTCTCAGCCCCTATAGACCTAGTGGTCTTAATTGCTCATATTCTCAACCACTTGGATTGTTGCTCGTTTTCATGGCACGTCGGCCGATTCATGTATGTAACACATGGTTTTCTATTTTATTTTTCGTTCGTTCATTCTTGTCAAGGCACATAACCCACGACTCTTTTTAATGGACATTTAGCCCATTTACTCAAAACACAGGACACGTAGTCCAAGTTCTCAATCCACGAAGTACTAGGCCGACATCACGGACACTAGACTCGCATATAGGACACTAAGTCCGTTCATTCAAAACACAGGACATATAGTCCAGGTACTCAATTCACAGAACTTTAGCCTGACGTCTCGGTCACTAGGTTCACGTGCTTCACAACGTGAAGGGGTAATCACCAGTTTCATCAAAGTTTCATTTTCGTTGATCAAAAGTCAAAACATGAAAACAAAACTCAAAAATCTCTTTGGTATAAACCAAAAATCATTTTCGCTCTAAAAGTTATTTCCATAAAATATTTTCTTTGCAAAACTATTTCTAAAAGCTTAAATTCTCAAAATTCATTTTCATAAGGATTTTGACTTGAAAATCATTTTCTAAAGGTTTCATCATTTAAAACATTTTGCTAAAGATTGTCATTTGAGCAAACTTTTATGAAGAGACTTTTTCTCTTTGAAAGGTCAAACACTTTGAGAAGAAAATTCTTTCTTTGACAAAACTAAAATGTTCTTCAAAGCTTTCTTTTTGTAAAACATGTTTAGAAAATAATGATAAAGCAACTTCTCATTATTTTCCTCACTGACTTTCAACTTTTTAAGTCTTATTCGAAATTTCTTTTGAGTTCTTAACTTAGTGGTTTTTTAGTAAAATTGGTCATTATACCATTTAATTTAAAAGCTTTTCATGTCTCAAACCAAAACATTTTTAAATCTTTGATTAAGACTTTTAAGCAGCTTAATCTTCATTATCAAGCTATAGCCGATGCTATACTCTCAATCAATCCAATCAAAGAAATCACAATGCAAGATATACATATATGCCCATTAAATCTTAAAATCAACATCATACATATATTCAATCCAAGGCAACAACGCCACAATTCATGTTTAAATATCAAATCACATATTCATCAAATAATTCAAGCATATACATCACATAATACATTCACAAGAGAATCATCAACATTACTCCAAATAACATAATCACAACCATCCAACAAACAATCTTATGCGGCCATCAAACTTTCACCACTTCTTCTACTCCATAACCAAGTCAACATAAAGCAACTTCAATTCACAACCTTCATCAACAAACATTTATTCAAGTCAAACATAAGCAAAACCAAGGGCAAAAACCTTATGATAGGTCACGGTTTTGGAGTAAAGATCCTCTCCATTTCTCAAAAGAAATGGAGGGCTCTATTACCATAGTTTTGGGTGTATAAAACACATATATTTTTAAAATGGGTGACATTTATTAGGCTTTTATGTGTTTTATATACCCAAAACTATAGTAATGGAGCCCTCCATTTATTTTAAGAAATGGGGAGGATCTTTACTCACGGTTTTGAGGGGTTCAAGGGGAAGGAAATTTTCGCTCACTTTGAATTTCCGTACGCATAGAGAGAATGGCCATAAAAGCTTAAATACCAAATTTGAGAGCCTTAAGATGATGATCTTTGAAGGAAGGCTCAAGAACACTTGAAGAACACTTAAAAAACAAAATACATAGATGTCAAGACAATGAAGCAAGGAACAAGTTTACTAACTTGAGTTAAGAGAGTTTACCTCTTGGTTGATGGAAAAATGGAGAGAAAGTGAAGAACACTCAAGAACACTTGAAAGAAAACCAAAATCAAGTTTTTTATCTTAAAAACTTAAGACAAGGTAACCTTTTTGTGTTTGTAGCAAATGTGAGGGAATAGAGTGTTGGTGGGGTTATATAGGTGTGAGAAACAAGGGACAAGGAGGGCAACGATTTGTTCATTTAGGGACAAAAGAGTAAATTCACTTAGGGACAAAATTGTCATTTAACAAAAAGGCTAAGGACATAAATGTCCCACAACCTCTAAAGCCAAAAATATCTTAGATATTTTTAGAAGGTAACGATGACTTGTGGTGAGTCATATGACAAAAATGTATTTTCATTAATTCCTAAGGATAAAATGGTCTTTATCGCTAAAAATATCTTAGATATTTTTAGAAAGAAATGATGACTTGTGGTGAGTCATGGTGGTGACTCACCCTCTGACTCACCGCACTCAGGTGACTTGTATCCCTCGTTCGGTGTCAGGTTTTGCCCCTACACGTCCGTTCTCGATTCCGTCGATTTCCTGATTTAGGTTTTTACGTCCGAATAAAGTGTTATAACTTATTTATTTTGAAAATTTTCAAAATAGCCAATATCGTTGGAAATGAGATATAAAATCTAACAATTTCGTTCTCGAGTCAAAATTAGGTTTTCTGATCAGTAAAATCGTATTGTCAGTGAAAACGCAGATCGGGTTTCGTCTGAATTTTCAACCCAAAATTAACCGTAACTCTTTATGATAATGTAGAGTATAAATATGATCTTGGTTTATTCAAAATCATTTTCTTAATCTCGGATAAAATATAAAAGATATATATATTTACCGTAATTGATGAACAGTAAAAATCGGGATGTTACAATGAAAGATTATAATATTTTATAATATATTGAAGAGGGTAAAAGTGGTGTTAAAATAAAATAATAAGGGTAAAAGAGGGGGAAAATCAAACGTTATAAGTTATAAGTTTAAACTCTACTTGAAGTAGCGTCCGGAAGAAACGCTATAAGTTCGTAAAAAGACGCTATAAGCTAATAATAAATGCGCTTACCAAACATGACTACTAATCCATCTGCTATAAACTATCCGTTATAAGCCAGCGGATGAAACTTATCAAACAGACTTAGCGTGTGTTTGGATGAGCGTTTGACAAACGTGATTTTGGATAAAATTGATTTTGTAGAATTGATTTATATATAATTGAGTTTGAAGTGAAGTGATTTATGTTTGGATGTTTTTATTTTGAAAGCGAGTTTGATCTAAAAGTTAGTGTAATGTTTCAATCCAAAAGCAGAAGCTTTCTGCTTCTGGTAGAATCAATTTTGGATTCAAAATTATTTCCCCAAACGTGATACCAAACATCTATTTCTTTACTAAAATCACGTTTGACAGATGTAGAAACAATTCTGATATTCCCACCATGATATCAAACCAACACTTATAAGAGTTTCCGGTATAAGTGCCGTAAATAAACTATATCTCGAAAGGCCTAAATCTATAAGAAAATAAAGGTGCACCAAAAATTGTTACATCATCCTTCTTGCCTTTTACGTTTAAAAGTCTATTTCATTGAAAGCTACATAGATTGACCACAATGTGGAGCATGAGTAAAAACTGTAAAAGGTTTTTTTTTTTTTTTTTGCTTTTATAAAATTTTTGATGGCTTCAATAAATGTTAATTGCTTTTCCTGCTAATTTTGAGAAACAGGAGAGATAATAATTATCCCAGTGAAAATGTAAGCGAGTTAATTTAGTTCTACCCATTTAAAAAAGATTTGTCTACAATAGAACCATCAGATAATAAAGTAATTAATTCTAACCATTTATAAAAAAATTAAGGATTTATATACCAATATATTTACGATTTGATATGGATGTATACTTAATATCGATTAACGATTTTCTCATTAACAATTTATATTAGTTATTTTACTCTTTAAAATAAATTGCTCACTTTATAAAAATTGGATCCCTTAAAAAACAATGCATTGTTTTTTATGTGAAACCAATAGCATAACTGTGTGAGAGATGACAGTTCAACCATAATTGTAATATCTGCATATTGTATAATAATTAATAAATCAATCAGTAAAGAAAAAAAAGGAGGGGAGGAAGAAGAGAAGGGTATTAGGATTTGGCAAATGGGAGAGAGAGTAATGAATCCCCAATTAAGTAGAGATTAGCAGAGAATCAAGAATGGAGTGAAGCACTCATCTTTATTAGCGGTGGCACTGGTCACACTGTAAAATTTAGGTTTTTATTATCATACCTTTTTCTCTTTATAGGTTTTATCTGTTTGTAGGCAATTGCAATTCCGATCCAGAGAGACAGTTGTTTGTGACAGCTGTATCCACCCACCCACCCACATTGAGATTTTTGTTTGGGTAAATCGCTTTCTCAGTGGGCAAGATCCCCCCAGTGATCGAGCGTCATCCACACCTGAGTGAAAACTTATTAGGGTTTGTTAGTGTGGCGCATG
This sequence comes from Ammopiptanthus mongolicus, assembly GCA_039655645.1. NCBI lineage: Eukaryota > Viridiplantae > Streptophyta > Magnoliopsida > Fabales > Fabaceae > Ammopiptanthus > Ammopiptanthus mongolicus. The sequence continues at coordinate 107,668,596 of CM077344.1, read as the reverse complement.
GCGACTTCTTCGAGTTCGAGCTGGCGCGAGGGCATGTCCTCCGATAACATAAAGGGTCTATGCCTCGCTCTGTCTTCTAGCTTCTTCATCGGTGCCAGCTTCATTGTCAAAAAGAAGGGTTTGAAAAAGGCCGGCTCCTCTGGACTCAGGGCAGGTATTCATTCATTCATTCATTCCTCTTCTTTCTTCTGCTTTTAGGCCTCACCATCGATCCGATCCAACTTATTACTACTTACTGGCTTTCAACTACTACTTCTTTCTCCTCCTCGCTGATCTCACCCTCTGAACTTTGTTGCTCAATTTTGTTCACTTTGTGTTTTTGTTTTAGTGGATGGGATGGAGGGATTCTTAAATTTTCTAAGGATCTGGATGTCTTATTTTCAAGCTGAAGTTTACACTGACTCAAATCTCAAGTTTAATCTGATCCGCTGCATTCCCAAGTTTTTCATGTGCTCTCTTGACATTTTAGAACCCAAACTGGAGGCAGAATAGGTTGTCTTTGAATTTTCTTTTCAGGTTGGGTAGGAGGGCTAGAGTTTTTGGTGATGTCATGAAATCTTTTTTTTTTTTTTTTTGTCGTTGTTCCTTGGGATAGAGTAATTGAGTGATCAAGATTATTTTAGAACTGTTTTACTTGTCACACTAGAAATTTGCATTTTATTTAACCAATTAATGTTGAAAATAAATTGAGCGTCAACATAGTTGAAGTCAATTTAGTAGGTAATGTCAATGCGTACAAGAATAGCTGGTGTATTTTGGTCTAAATCAAATTGCAGATTATTATCATTCATTATGTAATTGAACAGAAAATGGAGTTTGATTTGACCTGATCTTGTATTAAATGTTAAAAATATGGGGGGAAACTGTATACTAGTTCGATAGTTTCATGTTGTTGCCACTCATCTCTATGGACATCTTTTATTTTTCTCCGATAGATATATCATACTACAACAACAAAACGGTTTTTTCCCACTAGGTGAAGTTAGCTATATGGATCAAACGATGCCGTTGTGTTCTGTCATCAACTAAGTATTCAATAAGGCTATTTAAATCTAAGTCATTTTTAATGGTTTCACCTAGTGTTTTTCTAGGTCGTCCTCTACCTCTAACTATCCTGCTATCTTCCATCTGATCCACGATTTCTTACTTCAGCTTTTATTGGTCTTCTTCTCACATTGCCAAACCCCCATAGCTGAGATTCTACCATCTTTACGACTTTACCTCAATAAGTGTTACCCCTGCTTTCTCTTCAATGCATTCATTTGTGATCTTATCTTGTCTTGTATGTGCACTCATCCATGGCAAAATCCTCATCTCCACAGCACAGACAGATACATTATATTCCATTTAGATGAAATGCATGCTTATGAACTTTATTGACTCGGCTGCTTTTCATTTGCAAACTACCATAGATGTAATTGGCTTATGCATGACTTATTTCATCTAAAAAATATACCTTTTCTTATTGATGTTTCTGTATCTATTGCACTGCTCTATCTGTCAGGATTGGTATTGTATAAGTTAGTGCATGCATATTATTGTTTCTACTAATGATTTCTATTATTTGGTTCACTGTTTCTGTGACGGATCGTGGGCAATAGTGACTGACTCCCCAAATAATTATCTTTGACAGGAAGTGGAGGTTATTCTTACTTGTATGAACCGCTTTGGTGGGTGGGCATGATAACAAGTGAGTTATATATGCTTCTGTTTGGTCGTGGAATGATTATTGAATTGAATGATGGACGTTCATTTCATTAACAATTTTATATATGAATGCTTAGTGATTGGCTGACATTGTTGAATTTTATCATTGATTTTTCCTTTCCTGGGTGTATCCCTGCAGAGCCTTTGGTCAGTTTCTATTTATTTTATAAGTGGAGAAAGTAATGTACCTACTAGTCTTGTATAAATCAAGTTCTATGCAGAACCTTAACAAATCCAAAGAGGGGCATTCTTATGTATGTTATCCCCTTTCATTCCTGCATGATTTATGAATGTTTCTAACTTTATGTAAATTCCATTTAGATTTATGTGAAAAGGACACATTTGCTAAAGCTTGTATCTGTAAAATCTAATCATCTGACCTTTCTTATTTTTTGCTTTTCTGTATAGACCCAAAGCCATCCAAAGATAATCATAAAACTAAATTTCCACATACAATTTATTGATCTGAGTTGCTTATAAAGTTATAATTAATGATATTAATAAGCTCATTAAAATTTCTATTCTAACACATTTCTGATTTCAACAGTGATTGTCGGCGAGATTGCAAATTTTGCGGCATATGCATTTGCTCCAGCTATATTGGTCACCCCTCTTGGTGCTCTCAGCATTATTATAAGGCATGATAAAGATTTAGCTTCAGATTGATGCTTGACTCTTTGTTGGTAAGTTCTGATTTGTGATGTTATCTTGCAGTGCTGCTCTTGCTCATATTATTTTACGTGAGAGGCTACATATATTTGGAATTCTTGGTTGTGTTTTGTGTGTTGTGGGGTCTACAACAATTGTTCTACATGCACCTCAAGAGCGGGAAATTGAATCTGTGAGAGAAGTATGGGATCTTGCTATGGAGCCAGGTAGCCAAATTCCTACCTGAAATATTACTCTTTACACAAAATATCATATCGGACTGCTAACCAAGAGACATAATCTTTCTTTTGCAGCATTTCTCTTCTATGCAGCTTTGATTATAACAGCAGCCTTTGTTCTTATCTTCCACTTTATTCCACTGTATGGCCAGACACACATATTGGTTTATATTGGTGTTTGTTCCCTTGTAGGTTCTCTATCGGTATGTATCTTCAACTGGTTTTTGATGATTTTCTAGTTGTCTTTGCTCCCTATTGTTATCTTCTTTTTCTGTATATTTATTTCAAGGTTTTCCTTTGACAGGTTATGAGTGTTAAGGCTCTTGGAATTGCCATAAAGTTAACTCTATCAGGGATGAATCAGCTAATTTACCCCCAAACTTGGGCATTCACTCTAGTTGTAGCTGTTTGTGTTCTTACCCAAATGAATTATTTAAATAAGGTGTGGTAGCTTTCCTTGTTAGTTCCATGAAATTTATATTAATTTTAAGTTTTATCGCGTACTTCTTTTTTCTACACTCAACAAGTGCCATCGTGTAATTCTTTTGGTCAACAAGTGTTGTTTATTGGAAATGATTTAATTGACTTTCCATTTTAGCATTCAGTGAAATCTGTGGAAGCACTTCGTGTATTTTATGTTTATGCTTTTGTAAATGCTTTCGATTTTTGAACACTTTACATGTGTACTCTTTTTGTTGATTGTGTTGATAAGTATATAAAATTGTTCAAGTGGAAGTTAATTATCTTCTCATCTGACTTGTACATGATATGTTTCTTGAACCATACGTATTTTTCTTATGGAAAACCTTTAAGCATATTACCATACTTGTGGATAGGGAATATATTAAAAATGAAAAGAAAATAGTAAATCATAAAACAGCTTAGAAAGAAAAATGGAAAGAGGATTTTTTTTGTTGGAAAAAGTTAATGCCATAAAGACGTTAATCTGAAGAGGAGAAATAATAGATAGATTATCCATTTTCCATTGTGGTGAAAATATTTTGCAGTCTTGATGTGGCAGTTCTACTATAAAGATGATATTTTCCCTTAAAACTCGGTTTTACATAATTATTTATGGAAGAGAACAACAATCTTGTAGTCCATGGTTTTTCTTGATCAGTAAAGTAAGGAACTGAAATTGATTTTATATATTAATGGCTTGCAGGTGGGTAATAACTAATAAGATGATCTGGTGAAGAAAGTGTAATGAACGGTTTAGTAATTTAAATGCATATAAAGGCAGATTAGATATCCAGAAGGAACAAGTTCATTTTTTCTATAGCTTTAAACTTCGGATATCATTTTGGGCATGATCCTGCTACTTTTGAATATTGTGCAATCACTTTTACATATTGTCACCTCTTATTAACTTTTTTTTGGGGTGGGGGTTGATGGCTATTGCTTTTCACTTTATAATTCATGCAATAATTATTTTAATCTATGCAATCAGGCACTGGATACTTTTAATACAGCAGTGGTATCTCCCATATATTACGTCATGTTCACATCGTTAACCATCTTGGCTAGTGTCATCATGTTTAAGGTAAATTTTCTTGCTTTACTGCTATTATTGGACACCACTTCATTGCTCTACTTTTAAGATTCTATAAATTGTGTTAATCAGGATTGACTGCCTATTTTATAATCTGTATGTTTTGAAGCCTCTTGGCCAACAATTGTATTTAAGCTTAAGTATCTTTCTTTATACTTAAGACAATAAGGGAGAGAAGTTCAGATTTAAGATTTCTTTTGTGCTTTTACCTGTTGCTTCAAATTGCTTCGTTAGTCACTCCTTGAAAGTTAGAGACATTCCGGTTTGGTTAGTTTATATTTATGCTTAGATTTTTGTCAGTTGTAATTAGACCTTGTCTAACTTTTTTCTTATTAGTTTGTTAAGGTGATGTGATGTCTAATGTCATTTTATTTTTGTGTTGCCACAAGATCCTCAATGATACTTGATGCCGGTTGTTGTCTAGAATTATGTCCACCTAATTTTATTTGCAAATCAAGTTTCTCTTAGTTAGTGGATCCCACATAGATCATATATGTAATGAATGAACTGCTTGTGAAACAAATGACTGTCTGCCGTGGCATGAAGATGTGAAAATTGTGTGTGAACTCTTGCATTCAAATGATTGTGAAACTTAATTTGCTCTTTCCCTTAGACATGCATAAGACATGCAAATCCTCTGTTTTGCAAATAAGAACTGAATTTTTTTATCGTCATCGCTTTAATGATGTTTTTGATGTGCAGATGCATTAGTTTAATTGTTATTTACACATTGAATGTCTGCCACCGTAATCATGTTTTTGATGCGCAGATGCATTAGTTTAATTGTTATTTACACATTCAATGTCTGCCCACCCTTGGATATTTTTGAAGATTGATGTTTGAGATTTGAATTTGATATCAGGACTGGGATAGGCAAAGTCCAACACAAGTTATCACAGAAATATGTGGGTTTGTGACAATACTTTCAGGAACTTTTCTTCTTCACAAAACTAAGGATATGACTGATGGTATGTTCTAGTGATCCGATTGTAGTAGTTTCACGGGGCTTTTGCAGTTTACCCTTTCTCATGCTTTCTCTGGTGTGAGGTCTAGAAATCTTCAAACATGATTTACCCTCTTTTGCAGGTTTACAAACATCTTTATCTGGTAGACTTTCTAAGCATTCAGAAGAGGATGGCTTGGATGATGGTGAAGGGATTCCTCTTAGACGGCAAGACTCCCTGAGAGCAACGTGATATATTATTTGCGTCACATCTTTGCATATCTCACAAGCTTGAGGCGCTGGGGAGGGACTTTGCCAACGTCATAGCGTATTTTACCGAGTATTTCCCTCCCCATCATATTTTTTCGTGATACAGTTGGAGTGGAAGGATGAAATTTTCCTCTCATTGTTCTTTATGGCGTCTAGATGATTATGCTTTCTGATCTTGCCTTGTATACCCTTCTACACTCCATACAGAAGGCCAGTGTAATTTTCTGCACACTGATTTTATATAGTGTACCTCAGTTAAATGAAAGTATTCTGCATAGAATTTTGAACTGGACAGCATAGCAATGTTATGATCACTATCCGCCATTTGAACCGAGCTTACCTCTTTTTCCCTCACCAATTGTCAACAAGATAAAATAATGGCAATCAGGATATGTGATTTTCCAGGTCAAATGAATTGGAGAGAGGGGGGCTGTTTTAACTTTTAATAGCTGATTAACCTTGTATGAAACTAATTTTTTGTAATTGTGTGAACACAAGAATTATATTATCTTTTCAAGAGGGTTATTTTTCCAAGATCATCATTTCAAGGGATGGAGGTTGTTTACTAGTTGAACTCATCTTTTATAAATAAATTACATCAGTATTTTGAGTATTGACCACTCAAGTTTAAATCTTAGATTATAAGAAGATTAATTAAGTCTTTAAAATGTGCGACGCTAGGGGTGATGCTGTTCCAATATCGTCTAAAGAGGGAATATAAGTAGTTTGATGTGAGAACCGGTTTAAAAATAAAAATATATTAAAAAGTACTAGTACACTGTAATACTTATAAGTACGAAATGAAATATGACGAATGATGTGACTTAATTTTCTTCTTTGTTTGACAATTGAATTTTAAATCAATACCACTAATGAATGGTTTCAACGAATGTGATTCGTCAAATTGAATTGGCAAGCAGTTTCGTCTCAAAATACTTGGTAGTGGTGAAAAATACATTGCCAGTAAATATTTTGTATTTATTTATAAGAAGAGAAGAGATGAATTGCTATGCACTGTTTACCAAAAAAATTTATTATGCACTCACACTCAAGTCTTTTATATTGTCAACCAATCAGAAATCATGATTTGAATGATTTTTAACACAGTTAAAATAAGAGTTAACTTTTTTACTGATGTGTTAATTTTTGATTGATTGACATCAATACATAATAATTAAATCGTTATAAGAATAGATTTGTATATAGTGCATCAAAAAAAGAATAGATTTTGTATAGTTAAAAAATTGAGTTTAATTTTAATACATTATTTTTACATAAGGAGGGATCAATATATATCAGTATAAGTTATTTTTTTCCTTACACTCACCTGAAGTCATTGATTTTATTTTTATCCGATGGTGATTGTAATTTTAATAATTTACACTATTGAATGAAAATAAAATAAATGATTGACAATGAGTAAAAACAAAAAATGAATTTTTACATTGTTAACTAATAATAAATGATCTTTTATGTAACTTTTAAAATAGTTATTATAAAAATCAAACATTTTTAATGATGTGTGATGAGTAAAAAAAATCTTTAAAGTTAGTCTCCATATCAATTAAATCCTAAAAAATTAATAAAAATAAAAGGTTTAATGAACTTTTTAGTCCCTATAAAGTGGACGAGTTTTGGTTTTGGTCCCTACAATTTTTTTGCGTTGGTTTCAGTCCCTATAAGTTCCAGAATTTTGGTTTTAGTCCATGTCGTTAGTGTCCATCCGTCAAGTGCTAACATGGCTAATGGTGCGCCACGTCAGTACTGCCACGTAGGCTAATTTAATAATTTTTAATGTCACGTAGGATTAGATTTAATGAAGTTTTTAGTCCCTGAAAAGTTTACGAGTTTTGGTTTTGGTCCCTAAATTTTTTTTTCATTGGTTTTGATCCTTGAAAGTTCTAGAACTTTGGTTTTAGTCCATGGAAGTTTCAGAACTTTGGCTTTAATCCCTGTCGTTAGTGTTCATCCGTTAAGTGCTATCGTTACTAATGGCACGCCACGTCAGCGCTACCACGTTTGGGGATGAATTTCGGAAAAATAATTTCACCCTTCCAATTAGGGCAAGTCTAAAATTGTCCGTTCAGATTCTTCTTGCTCTTGGATGTTATCAGCTTCAACCAATCTCCATAATCACAAACCCTATCACAGTATTGGAGATTGAAGTAAATGACGCGGGGTCTTCTAATCAAGTTGACTTATCGAGATAATCTTGGTGATGGGAAGGGAAAGAACGAGAAAACAAAGAAGAAGCTGGATAAATGAAACACGAGAAATGAGCTACTTCCGAAGTACGGGAAGGAGGTTGACGGAGTTAGAAACTCGAAAAAAAATATGAGTGAGATTCTATTTAATAGTTTATAAACTAAAAGAGAATAATAAGATTAAAATAATAAAAATAAATTATTTTAATAACTATAATAAATAATAATAATTATTATAAATTAGAAAAAATAAATGATTTTCCTACATGGTTTAGGAACCAAAATCAAAATTCGTACACTTTGCAGAGACTAAAAACTTTATTATATCTAAACCTACGTGGCATTAAAAATTGGTAGATTAGTTTACGTGGTATTGCTGATGTGGCGCATCGTTAATCACGTCAGCACTTAACAGATAGACACAAACGACAAAGATTAAAACCAAAATTTTGAAATTTATATCAACCATAACCAACGAAAAACAATTCTGGGTACAAAAACCAAAACTCGTCGTTCGTGTGGGGCCTTAAAAATTTTATTAAACCAAAATAAAAAATTGGGAGTTTGAAAGTGAATAGAATGGTTGGGGGGTGGGGCGGTTGGATGATGAAGTCAAAGGGCTATGTTGTGTTTGTGAAGTTGCGATTGCGAGAGAGCTTTTCCCAATCCCCGAATTGGTGAAGAAGATGAAAGTGAAGGTAGCGGGAATTGTATGGCTATGGGTGGAGGGTTTCAGAGAGGCGTGTTGCCTTCATCGCGTTCTTATTCTCTGTCTCAGGTCACCTCACTCTCTTTCTCTTTCTCTCTGTCCTTTCGCTTCTTCACCTTACTTACTGTATTGTATTATATTGCTTCTGATCTAGCTAGGTCGAGGAGGCTTTTGGTGCGAACAGGCCAATGTTTCCTGTTAAACGGTTTAATATTCTTAGGAAGGTAACTACCTACTTTTCTCTCTTTCTCTTTCTCATTCCACCAATCAAACTACCTTTCAATTTACAAACAATCCCATAATTCCCTGGATTGATTGATGTATCGTAACATCTTGTGCAGTATATTCTTCCTAAACTCCGTCATCATCCCAGCATTGTGGTGGATATTACCTGATCACTGCTCCCACTTTGTTTCTCATCGACTCTGTCACTTTCCTCGCACTTTCAAATTTTATTCTCTCTTACGTCTTTCACTCATTCACCTCTTTTATGTAAGTATCCATTTTACTCTTTTTCAACTGCACATTCACTCCTTGCTCAGACGAATTTCTCTTTTTTATTATTGATACATTGCGTGAGCAAAATCATTGAAGTTGATTGTGTTTTTCCAGTATTTAACCTTTTGTGTTTGTCCTTCTGATTATTCCCTGCAGGTGCTTTGGTTTTACCCATTATATGTGTTTAGCATAGTTCTAAGCACCATCTGGTAATATTATCTTTTTAATCTTCGTTTCCCCCATCTTTGTCGGTCAAGTTTTATGCACTGGGCTGCCCTTATTGTCATATTCATAGTCAGGTTATTTCTTATTTTTATGTCACCTATACCAAGGAACGAAATTTCTAAGCACTAGGCTGGATTGAAAGTCTCATTGGAAATTCTAGCTTATGACTCCAACATAGGTGTCGAGCACATCGACATTGCCAAACTGTGTTTGGTTGCATAGGAAAGTTTTTCAGTCATTTTCCATGTTCCCATTAGAGCAATATCAAGCAAAATATTCTCAATCTTGGATTTCCATATACAATATACCATTATATAAAATAAATTGGACATGAACTAGTATGTTGTCTCACTTTTTGTCATCTAAATGAGAACTGCTAACACAATGTTTTCAGGTACAATGACATTGCCGAGTATGGGTATGCTGCAATGGGAAGATCGAAGATTACTGTAGAAAAGGGCTCAAGCCAAATCGACTCACCAACTGTACAAAATGAGTATCATGTAAAAAGACCATCTGGCCTGGGAGGGTAAAGTTATAATTAATAGTTACTTTATGCTACTATATTTTTCTTTGTTCTTTTCTTATTGCTATGAATTCTTACTGGGTTAATCAGTGCTAAATGTTCAGCCACTGTGTTTGCTTAACTCAGGGTCATGATTGGGATAGGAGAGCAGGTGTACTCGATACTCCTTTTGAGCGTTTTCTTTCTTGAGGTAATAAAATCATTGTAATTTCTATTTCAGTATTAATAAGATAGTATATACGCCTTGATATGCAATGAACTCGGTTTTGCTACGTTTTATGCTTACTAGTTTAATAACAAGCAATTTCTGATGTTATATGCAGGTCTATGCGACAGGATTTATACCATACATAGGGAAGGTGCTCAATTTTTTACTCCTTTCCTGGATGTATGCATATTACTGCTTCGAGTATGTGGTTCATATACACCTTTGCTTAATGCCCTTTTTAAAAAGTTGGGTACATGTTTAAAAATGTGCTTTTTTATTAGGTACAAATGGAATTTCAATGAAGTGGCTCTTGATAAAAGGTTGGACTACTTTGAATCTTACTGGGCATTTTTTGCTGGTTTTGGTAAGTTTTTTTTTTTTTGTTTTAATGTATTTACATGAACTTTATTAAGTATACTTGTTTGTTTAGCTAGAGAACATTCATACGTTTAGATCATATAGGTTATCTTCAATTGTTTCATTGGTGTTTCTGAGATGAAATTAACCAGTAATAAATAAAACATTAATCAGTCTCCGTGACATGTTTATGTAAGAGATGATGTTACGGGTTTGTGAAAGGATAATTGAGGTATGAGGAATGAGGATTTTCAACTTTCTCTGGTACAAAAAATATTGATCAGAATGCCATACAATTTCATATGTGCTGTTGTCTTGGTGGCCTATTGAAGTTTAAAATTCAGTCTAATACTATTTTCTTGTTGAAGAACGTTAAACTATTGAACAAAGATATTATATTATGCATAGTTCTTTATCCTCTGATTCACTTCATATTTGAGATTAATGAGTAATTTATGTCCTTACAGGAAGCCCTTGTGTTTTGGCCATATTTTTTTTCTCACCTCTTGTGAGTTACGGGATTATGGCTATACTTTTTCCATTGGTATGTGCAACTATGTTGATTGCTCCCCTTCTATTTCTTCTTTCTTCCTCATACCTCAAATTTGACTTCTGGATGCATTTTATCCTATTTTTTTGTTATCCAAAACTGAAATATCATGTTATATTATTATGAATCAATGATATTAACATGTTGTATCTTTCAGTTTGTTTTAACTGCAACTGGGTCAAAGGCTGAGCAAGAAATATCATTTGAAAAATACAAATGGAGGGCTGCAGGGATGGAAAGGCTTCCAATATTTTATGTTGCAAACAAAGTGTCGTAAGCTTTCCGAAATTTATTCCTTTGCCACATTGCATTATTAAGCTTAGCCACTAAGTAAGTGACCCAAAAGGGTGCTCATGTGGTGATTAATAGCCTCAGATGGCAGATGAAGTCGCTCTAGTATGAAGCACGGACCATTTTGGTGCTGTATCTACTTGTTAGGCACATGTCGGATTAAAAGAAAAATATCTGGCTCAGACATGCCGAGGCATGGCCAATTTAAAATTTGAGAGGGATAAGGAATTTCTTCCCTTTTTTTAGTTGGGGCTTACTAAGTAGCAAATATGGGCACATATGACATATATCAAGAATTTGAATCTTATATATATTATATTATGAATTATGAATCCTTTTCCTTAAATTTTCAATTATATGTGTGTGTGTGTCATACATTTTTTAAAATTTGGTGTGACCATCTCCGTGTCATGTCTCATGTCAGTGTCTGTGCTTCATAGAGTAAGTGCAAGTTGATGCAATAATGATGCAAAATGTGTTTTTTTAGTTAATTGTCAATTTTGAGTTGTCAACTCGCTGTTAGTTACCAGACACTTCCTTCACCATGGGCTCTTCTTATATCCTGCCTCTAAATATATTGACTTCAAGTTGAAAATTTACATGAAAGTCATTAAGTTTTCTAGTTTGTTTGGTAGAAATACTCACCCCAAAAAAGATGCCCGCAGAATACAATCTAGTGTGGTACTCATAGGCATCTAGAGGAAGTGCACAGCAAAACTTAGATATCTTTCCCCATGTGCTGTGCTATAGAGTATAGATGGAAAATGCTACTCCTCGTGAATTGAATGTGTTGGAACTTTTTATTATTTTTGTTATTGTTTTGGCTATGAGCAGGTATTAAAATTTTCCTTTCCTTTTCTATAATTCTAAATAGTTTTGTGTTTCAAGTAATAGATCAATTATCTTAACAAGTATTCCTAAGTCCTGAGACCTTGGTTTAATGATCTCCTTTAATTTGAGTTAAATTTGGGTGGTCATTTTGTCAAATACACCTCTGCTATCTCCCATTATATTTTGCTGGTGAAGTTGGGACATAGGATGCTTTTAAGGGGCTAATGGAAGGATGATAATTGATGCTAATATTGATGCTCAACTTCTTTCTGAATAGATATCTTTCGTATTCAGATTTTTAAGGATGACAAACGTTTATAAATCATTCACCATTGGATCACCAAAATGTCTAAGGCAGCCTTTGGTGCGCAAACAAGACAAAATGTTCTGTTCTGTCCTTTTTGGTTTCACCCCGTTTAGTGGAACCAAAATGTTCCACTTTTTAATCTTATGCTTGTTCCGTTCTATTTATAAAATATGCCAAACACAGAATAGAATCCATGACTTGTTCTGTCACATCTACCAAACGCTACCTTATAATGACATATGGGTTTGCATGTTTGTATTATGAAGTACTTAGTTATTACTAGTAGACCTTCGTTATTATCATTTTATCCACATGCCTTGATTGGTGTTTATGAAGGATGTGGATGTTATCTCTTTTACCCCGGGACAAATGGGACCAGATGCAAGACAGAAAAACACAATAAAAATGTTGTAGCCGATGCTTCTGGCATTAACTGATGGCTGGTAAGAACACAAAACTGTGATTTTGTCCACCAAGGCCATGTTAATTATAAACTATTTGCTTTCACTGTGCTTTACTATGCAATATTTATTCAGAATATTTGGAACTTCCTACCACCTTCCCCGTCTCTTTTGTCTAAAAGTTGGTTAATCTTTTTGTTTGAAATGTCTGACCTCTAATTTAATGCTGTAGAATAAATGTTCTTTAACAAGCTGATGCGGTGGACTACACACGAGGTACATGACTTCAGAATTCTGATGCCGAAGATTAAAGCTACCAACTGCACCAGGACCAAAATCACCAAAGTGAACCACGTTAGAGACAACCTACTGTGTATATGGTTGGCCCCAAAGTGAGTTTGCAATTTAGCAATTCTGTTTAGAGTTCTTCCACCGCTACCCGAAACGTGGGAAATATTACGCTGAATTTTGTATACTTGCTTCATAAGTCATTGTGCATATTAACTACCGCGACCAATATATTTTTTGTACAGTGACATGGTCATTGAAATGTGCAGTGTGCAAAAATATTCATATTTCCTTGCCTTCGTTGTTAGTATCCGAATATAAATTTTGACGCAGTGATGGTTTTTGGAAACTCTAATCTCTTGGAAAAAACTAGGGTTAGCTGTCTCTCTTTTACTCTTTCCTCTACTCCTCTCTTACTTCTTTCACATTCACCGGAGAGGGGTGGTTTTGGACCATTTTCTGATCTGGAATCACCTCTCTATATCGTTTTTCTCTCCTTTTATTTAAATAAGTGATTTTTTTCACATAGATCTGATTTTTCTTTCGTGTTTTTCCATGATTTCGTCGTATGAGTGCGGCATTGTTTTGTTCGTCATCTTGGTGCGACGTTATTTGGTTTCCTGTCTTATTGCGGTGTTCGTTTGGTTCAGATTGACAGATCAGCTTTGATCCATTATAAATTCAATCGAGACTTGGGCATCAACGTTACAGATCCGGAGACATGGATATTCCGGTCATTTTGATTTTGTCACATTTGTAGGTATTTTGCAGTTTTATGCTATTAACCTGGGTGCTGTGAGTCTGTTCGTAAATTCATCTTTTTCGATTTTTAACGATGTTGAATTTGTGTTGTTTTTGATGTATTTTATCAATTTGAATGAATGAATATCTTCTTTAGTCCAAAAAAAAAACTAAATAAATGTCATTGTAGATCACTTAAAAACTTGGGGTTATAGATTTGAATAAGTAGACGAAAGATTGGACCTTTGAATTAAATTGTTGACGTCTTTAATCCATTTTGAGTTTTTTTACTTTACAATTTGAACTTATTATAAAAGAAAATTCAAAGCAGATGATAATTTTCATGGGACACAATAATAGGCAAGCTTAGGGTTAGGGGTGTTGCCACTCATTAAATTGTTGGTTGTTATTTCTATCATCAATACTTATAAAATTTATAAAATTGAATCAATAAGCAATGAATACTTAACAATTCATTTTTAATATTTGATATTTTAATAAATGAGTATCGAAGTAAATTCCTCAACCTTAGGGATGGGTTAATATATCTGCCGTCGTGACCTAACATTGAATTTTATTCATTAACTATATCAGTTTGGATCATTTTAAAAAATATAAATAAAGTATTTTTTTTTTGTTACATATATAAAGTATTTAAAAAATTTAAAAAAATATAATATGCGTTCCATTGAATATAATCCATCAAGAGCATATAAGTATTGTTCAGAAAAAGCCTTATTGCATTGATAGAAAAGGATAAGGCTCTTCTAATGTTTCTGCCCCTTGATTGGATGAAGATAAACATAGAAGGGTCTGTTTTCATGTCATAATAATACCTTTTACCTTGGTGAATGGTGACTTCCCCGCAAGAAAACTTTCTTCCCAATCTGTGATGACCACGCATTGGATATGCCATGCTTACTGTCTGCGTCAACGTTGATTTTGTACGTATTCATGCATGGCCTAACCCACGGCAAGTGAGACATGTATGATCCATGCTTCCATTTTATTCTCAAACGAAGACTGATTGAGTATATGCTTCATGAAATGCTCTAATGTTCAGTAACAACGACCTCGGCTGGTCCACTTGTTTTACCCATTCTCCAATTGCCTACCCCATGCCCGCAACTTTTTTATATCCTGCCTGCCACCTCCCTTCAGCCAGTGCCGGATTTAGAATCCTGAATTGGTGAGGGTAATTTATTTTAAATAAATATAATTATATTATTATCATCATATATATGAAAATAAAGACATAAATGTTAAAATCATAGAATTTCAATATATCTAATCAAATAAATTATATAGCTTATAATTGTGTCTCTACGTGATTTCATATTTTGAAATTGTTGAATAATTATCTCATTGTCAATGTTATTGAACACATCTCTTTTAATATAAGTCACTAACATAAAGAAAGAGAAGAAATGGCAGGACAGTGGGTGCAAATATATAAAATTATGGGGGCAAAATAAAAAAAAACTCAAGGTATTAAATGTAATTTTATACAATTCAGTGGGTGCATGCCCTCACAGCAATGTAGGCCCGTCACTGCCTTTAGCTCATTTTTCTCAGCAATGTAGGCCCGTCACTGCCTTTAGCTCATTTTTCTCTGTCTCGCATGGCAAGCTAATGTTCCAATCCAAACAAGCTCATCAATAAAATTTAATCAGTATTTTTATATTCTCTTGCTCTTTTAAATGAAGTATCTCTCTCCTAGCTGAGATGTAAGACTTCATTATTCTCTTTCTTCATTAATTGTATGTAAAATTAGTATTTTCATCCTTTAACTTTATTTATTTGTTCAAACTGGGCCTCAAAGTTTTTTGTGTTAAATTCGTCCTTTAACTTTGAAAAGTTAGACAATGTTTTCTATGATATAACTTAGTTAATTATGTCTTACGTGACAACAAAAAATCCTACATGTATTGGACTAATTTGGTTGTGTTGCCATATAAGTTGGCAAAGAATTTGAGTCGAATCTTCTTCACTCGTATGAGCCAATTTGTGTAAAAACTAGTCCAGCCATGAAAGAGTGCATTTGAGTTTCAAATACTTTGGAAAACATGTGTTTTCAAAAGATTCTTGACTGGGAATCAAATCAAAACGAAAATTGAAGTAAATATGTGATTAAGATTGATATTCTATGAGGATCTTGTGTAAAGAAAATCCATGAATGAGTTTTTAAAAAATCAACATGAAACGACAAAGGTCAGTTCATTTAAATGACTGAAAACACTTCATAAACATTTAAATAATACCAAATATGAGATTCTAGCATCAAGTCATGCTTAAATTAATATTTCATCATCAAGAATTTTTAAACCCTAGGTTCCCTAAACCAAAAATTTGAAAACAAATTTAATTTGTTTTCAATAAATTTCTCAAAATAAGATTTCCAAAACCTTTGTACATTATTCATCTTAATTTCAAAGATATCCAAAGATCTCAAGGAATGGGATGCACAACAATGAAGTTGCACGAACCCTAAGTTCTCAATTTGTAAAGAAGATAGTCACCTCCCTTGAGTTTTATGTTGTAAGGGATATAAGTATAATAATAACATAAATATCAAGGGAGTTAAGTGTATAGATCTCAATGGGAAGTGAAACAAAATCACAAATCTCAAAGAGAGCGTGTAATTTCTAAACTAAGTGGAGTATTGATGTAAGTAAACCAAACCTCAAGATAAGTCGGTGTAATCTCTACTAAATATGTAGTTATTTCCTCTCTTTTTTTATATATGTTTTTTAAGATTTAAAAATTAAGAAAAGCTAATATAGTCTCGATAATTATATTTGACTAAATTATTTAACATAAAAACTACTTAAAATGTTATTATCACTTTATTAATATTTTTATTTATTAATACTATAGATAATTTAAGAAAAAATTAATATTTTTTAGATTTTTTAAATGATAAATACTTTTTTTAAAGAGATAAATAAAAAAGAACCGTAGAAGTATAAATTTAAATATTGTGTAAGTTTATTATTATTTTTTTTTTGGTTACAAAATATTGTGTAAGTTACATTAGTAAAATTTGCGTATTTTTATTGCAAATAAATTCAAAGAATATTTAATATTTATTATCAAATATAAACAAAAATATAAATAAGATTTCTTAATTTGTTATTGTTATCATTATTATGGATTTAATTATAATACACTATTAGTGTAAATATTTTGTTACACTGTTGATCAATCATATATTATCACATTGTTTGATTAGTATAGTAACTATCTTAAAAGTCGCACATATGATGATATTTGATTAGTTAACATGTTAAAAATTTTTACACGAACATTATATCGAAATTAAACTCTATTATTATTAGGTGAATCTTCTGGTGCCAACAGAGTTGAAAGGGTTTTGGAACCCTTCTCACGTGACCCAATCAGAATAGGACAACTACTTTGAAATTTTACACGACATAGCTCAGGGGAATCTTTGTTTATTTTTTAAAAAACTCTTACTAACTTTTCGTTGTTAATTTATTAGCTAGTAGGGATTCTTTGCAAAATAAAAACTTAACACTTAAATCACTTTTAATCCCTTAATTTGAGTTACCGAAATTATTTCTTTCTGATGAAAAGAAGAACACGATGAAGAACCCTAACTCAGACAATTGTAAAATATCCCAATCCAGTGTAAATGAAAATAATCAATCTTGTTCTAAAGATAGTGATCACTAACGGGATTCTCACAAGGTTTCGATGATGACTCAGTGGCTAGTTGGAGATTCTGAAACCTCTCAATCTTTACGGGTTAGTAGAATTCACCTGATTGTTGTGTGTTATTATTATTATTATTATTATTATTATTATTAATAAAAGTGCACAAACGTGATATTTGAAAGAGTAGAAATGCAAATAAACCATTAAAATAAAGGACAATGCTAACAACACTCTTTATCACATTCTCTTGAACACTCTCTCCATTATTGGATGGATTTCATGTGGAACCCACTAAATCACATGGGTTCACTTTCTATCTAGTGGGTCACACACTCACACATAAAATCCATCCAATAATGGAGATTGTTGAAGAAAATGTGTTAAAGAATATGTTGCTACATTTCTATAAAATAAATTAAAGAATGAAGATTAAAATTACTCCGGAAGTTAAAGAATCCTCACTCTATTATTATTAATAATAATAATATTATTATTATTGTGCATGAGCAGGTCTTACACAATTGAACTATTAAAGAGGGGAAAAGGTATTCTCTCATTATTTTTACTCCAATTATTAATCTCCACCCTTAATCAACTCTACCTCCTTTCTTTCATATTCCAAAACTCTCTCTCCTTTTATTTTTCAAGGATTAGAACATTATTTTCTCATGTTTGAAACCAACACGAGGGGATTCCGATCCATTGAAGAGAGAGAGAGATGGCGGAAGAAGAGAATCCATGTCTCCTGATTTTATGCTCACACAACACAAGCGCGGCTATGTTATCGACTCTTCACTCACAGCTAAGCCAAACCAAACCCGCACTTGGCAGCCTTATGATTGGAGCACGTGAAGCGAGTGGTGCTTTATCTTCATTACATTATTATTCAAATGAATATATATATTCTCTATTCACTTATTCAGTGGTGGTGTGACGTGGTCCCCACCAGTACTTAACACAAGTTCCTGATCGTCCCTTTGTTTATTAAGTTCGACCATGTCGATGTGATAATCACGCTCTCTCCCACTCTATCATGATTCTTCCTTCATGTCCTTCCTTATACACTAAAAAAAGTGAAAGCTCCGATTACATATTTCATCAATTCAAAATGCAGATAATTAAGGAAAACTTTGACAAAAAGAAAGATAATTAATAAAGACTATAATTCATTAAATTTATATTATTTTAATTCTCTGGACAAAACTTTTGCTTTCGGTTTTCCCTTCTTAAAAATGTTACTAAAACAATTGTAAAATGATTTTAGGCTAAATTATTCTTTTGGTCTCTCATTTGTTTTAATTTATTCAACTTGGTCCCTCTATTTTAAAAATGTTCAAGTTGGTCCCTTACTTGCCAAACTGTGAACAGATTGGTCCTTTCCGTTAAATTCATATTAACAGTGTTAAGTTTTTGTCGGAGACACCTCCTCTCATTGGAAATGCTCGTCGGAATCTGAAAATTAACGCCAGAATCTAGGCACCTCTACTCCTTCATCAATTAGCAGAACCCAGATAAACACAATTTGAAACCAAGATAATTAAAGACATGAAACAACAATTTGAAGCAGAACCTGGTGTTCATTCAACAATCATTAGAAACCAAAAAGGGAAGAAACCACAATTTGATAAACAATAAATTATCAAAAATAACCAAAAAAATTGAACAAAATTCAAATTTAACAACAATATGTTCCACATCGGCAGAGGACAGAGCCGCGAGCAGGGCGGTGTTTGATGATAGGAACGACGTCGAATGAGGTGCGAAGAGGAACACGCTCTGCCTTCGAAGCAAAACTGATAAGAACGTCCAGGCATGGACCTGCGCGTCCCAACGAGTTCACTCGCAGCCGCCGCGTCTAACCTTCTTCCCTCTTATCAACATTGTTCTCTGCCTCCGAAGCAGACGCAACCTCCATGGACGAAATCGATCAAGATCGAAACTTTTCCCCCTTTGAACCTAAAATTCCAAAACCCACAAAAAAGAAGCAGAATAAGGAGAAAACAAAGCAACAAAATGAAAATAGGGTTTACCTACGACGTTTTTTGGCGGTTGTAGACGAGCTAGATCCGATGACAAACCTTGTGGCGGTGCGAAGAAACTCCCTCCGACAGCTTGGTAGAGCAGAGAAGATGAGAGACAAGGAGACCAAATTTTTGAGAGAGAGTATGAAGGTGTTGCGAATAGAGAGGAGAGAAAGGGGGAAAAGAGAGGAAGATAGGGCCCAGATTCCGATGTTATTTTCCAGATTCTGACGAGTATTTCCGACAAGAGGAGGTGTCTCCAGCAAAAACTTAACATCGTTAGTATATATCTAACGGAATGGACCAATCTGCTCACAGTTTGGCAAGTAAGGGACCAACTTAAATATTTTTAAAATAGAGGGATCATATTAAATAAATTAAAACGAATGAGGAACTAAAATAGTAATTTAGCCATGATTTTATTATATAATCAAATTTGATAGCCTTTCATAGCTGGATTGTCGGTTTGGTGCAAGGAAAGCTAATCTTCAAACACTCCCAAAAGGATAATGATAACCCGGGGAGTGAATATGCTTTGCGTGCCATTTTTTTAGATCAAAAAGTTATTTTTCGTGTAGAGTGGGTGAAAGTTCAGTTTTGTCTACTAATAAACATGAAGCTCTGGTATCCTAATATCCTATGGTGGATTTTTGTGTTTTTTTTCTTTCTAAAACTATAATATACGATAGGTTAAACTAATACTTTGATCCTTATATGTGAGACTAATTTTCAATTTAGTTTTTATACATAAAAAAATTTCAAATCAATTTCTATATGTACAATTATTTTTAATTTGATCATCATCGTTCATCGATGTTATAACATTGTCATATGACAGAGACCAAATTAAAAATAATTGTCACATGTAGGGATCAAATTGAAAATTATTGTCTGGGACCGAATTCAATTTTTTGTTATTGAATTCACTCCCTACACGTGACAATAATTTTCAATTTGGTTCCTATACTTTGACTCCAACAAACGATGTTATAATACTAATAAACAACAAGGACCAAGTTAAAAATAATTATACATATAGGGACTGATTTGAAAATTTTCTATATATATGAACTAAATTGAAAATCAGTATCACGTATAAGGACTAAATAATTAATTTAACCTATCCGATGTCCATATTGTGTGCAGTATTTTGTTTAAAGTCCGTCGTGGGGATGGACATCAACCACGTCTCATTTACATATTTTCATTTGGTATTTTCCCTTTATATAATGTATTTACGAAATTATAAATTAATAATTACTAATATTATGTTTGTTGATTATTACTTTATTTTCATTTAATTCTTTTCATTTTTAGGTCAAAAAATTCAACAATAAAAACATAAACACCTGTATATTAAAGTTGAAATTTGAAAAGCTAGTTGATAGCTAAAAAGTTGAAAATAGTTGATAAGTTAGTTCAAAGTTGAAAAGCTAGTTGATAACTAAAAAGCTTATACCTGAAAATTTAGCTGATTGAATTTTAAGTGTTTGATAAAATTATTTATTGAACTAGTTTATAAATATAAAATGATATAAAAGGACATATTTATATGATTTTTTGTATATTCTATTTTTATATAGTTTGTTTCAAAAATAATTTTTAATTTTAATACTTTAATTTATTTTAAATTATTTGTCATCTTAAAAATGGAATATTATTTTATAAATTTTTATTAATATTTTTTAAATGAAATGAAAAAATATAAATGAAATGACATGTTTATATGATTAATAAGTAGATGGATAAAGTAGAAATTTCGTTAAAATAATAAGAATAAAAATGAAAGAAATTTAATAAGCTGTAAAGTATTTAAAATAGCATAAAAAAAAAGCTACAAGCTAATTAAATAAATTGTTTATTAAACACCTCTAATTTGGCCCAACAAGCTTATAAGCTAGTCAAATAAACTATAAACTAACTTATTTAGCTTGCCTAACAGAACCACAAACCATCATATGTATGACTTCATTTTAAGGCAATTATAATAAGAGCCAAACAATTTTCATTGATATAATAATTTATGATTGACTGCTAATATAAATAAAACTTTAATTGGTTGTGCACACCAATTAAAAATGGGAATGACTTTTATATGGTTAAATTCCAAAATGAATATGACCGTATCAAGGTGATTGATAAGGGACCCTGGTCAGTTTTTGACCACTATGTCACGGTGCAATTGTGGTCACTGGATTTTATTTCTCCTAAGGCTCAAATTGATAAAACACTAGTCTAGATCCGTTTTCATGGACTAAATGTGTTCTATTATGATGAAAGCATTCTCCTAGCCATGGCAGCTGCAGTGGGCAGACCGGTTAAGGTGGATACCAACACACTGGATGTGAAAATGGGGAGCTTTGCCAGAGTCTACGTAGAGATGGATCTTACCAAACCGGTAGTGGGAAAGGTATGGCTGAAAGGATACTGGTAGCATGTCGAGTATGAGGGTCTTCATCGCATTTGCACTAATTGTGGTATCTTAGCAAAAGATTGCAAGAAGTAGCCCGAAGGAAATCAAGAATTACCTGTGCAAGATCCTGCTAAGGTGAATGTAGCTTCTCCCCCTCAGAACACGGTGGTTTCCTCCGACGAAGTATCAAGTCCGGTGAACATAAATGCTAAGAATGTTGAGGAGAAAAAGCAATCGAAGTCTACGGGATTCACCAATGAGATGATAGCTGAAAATCAGGAACCGATTTATGGGGACTGATTAATGGTGAAACGAAGAAATCGGAAGAATCAAAATTCAAAACAAGCAAAGGAAACCAAGGTCTCGAATGGGAAGGTAGCCATGAATAACTACGAGAAGCAAAATAAATCCCATGCAAATCGAGATACGATACCCTCGCATGCAAAAAAACATGCAATCAAATGATGACAATAGGGGCCCAGCTAAAGATAAGAAAGAGACAAAGCCTGGCTCGTCAGCTAAAAATAAAAGACAAAGAAAAGAAGGGGATGCAAACTGGCCCACAAAACAAGACCTTACTAGATTGGGGGAAATGTTTAAAAAGTCCAATGGGCCTTCTTTAAATAGTAAAAACAAAGAGGTCCATCAGGTGAACAACAAGCCAGTAATATACGATTTGGGCCATGGTGCTAAAAGTACTGTGAAAATGAAAGCAATTTCTGGGAATAGATATGTGTTGTTACATGATGAAAAAGAGGAGGATTCCCAGATTGGCACTCCAGGTGTTAAAGAGGGAGGATTGGCTTCACAGGAAGAGGCTAATAAGGACATGGTCCCTGAGACGCAAACAATCTCAGATCCTATGGCCACGTAAGCTTTTATCTTGTTCTGCTCCGTCTTTTATCTTTGTTCTTTTTATGGATTTATTCCAAGATATATCAATTTTTTCATGGAACATTCGTGGTGCTTTTGGTCCTAGTAGAAAGCGCCATGTTAAAGATATCATTCAGTTGCATCATCCCTCCTTGCTTCTATTGTTTGAAACTCATGGCCCCTTTGTTAAAAGTGAGCCTATGTGGAATTCCTTGGGTTGCAAGTTACTGTTTGTTCAAAAGGCTAGAGGCCACTCAGGTGGTATTTGGGTGCTCTCATGTAAAGATGATCTTGCATGTTCCCTTATTGATAGCAATCAGCAAGTGATTACCTTTTCTATTCAGAGAAAAAGTGTGAAATGGTTATGTTTCTGCAGTATATGCCTCCCCTATATATTCAGTCAGGAGCAATTTATGGGGGCTTTTGGCTAACTTAAGAAACAATCTGCACGGACCCTGGATTGTTCTTGGTGACTTTAATGAAATCCTCTCTTGCTCAGAAGTTTCAGGTGGATCTTTCAGCCTTTCTCGTGCCACTATTCTGGCCAATATGATGTCAGATTGTGACCTTATGAATTTGGATACTGTCGATGGTCTCTTTACTTGGAGGAAAAATATTCAAAATGGGGGCCATATAAGAAAAAAACTAGATAGAGTCCTAGCTGATATTGATTAGAGACTTTTATTCCCTCATGCTCTTGTGGCGATGCTTCCCTCTCATGGATCTGATCACAACCCTCTACTTTTGAGTTGCAAAAAGTCTACTAGCAAAAAAGCTAAATTTTTCCATTTTCAAGCAGCATGGATTGATCATCCTGATTATGGGAATTTGGTGGAGAATGCTTGGAATCAAACTAATGGTTATGTCATAGCAAAACTATGCAAAGTCCAGGATAAATCTCTCATCTTCAATAAAGAGATTTTTGGTAACATCTTTAAAAAGAAAAGGTAGCTAGAAGCAAGAATCAAAGGAGTTCATAGACAACTTGACTCTTATGCTACTTTAGGCCTGATTAGATTGGAAAAGCAACTTCAGAATTAGTACAATGAGGGTTTGGCCCAAGAAGAACTGCTTTGGTACCAAAAATTAAGAGAAAATTGGGTAAAGTTTGGCAACAAAAATATCAAGTTTTTCCATACACAAACAATCATCCGAAGAAGGGGAAACAAGATTACTGGTCTTGATATTGGAGGTATTTGGTGTACTGATGCAGAGGTTGTAAAGAATGAAGCACAAGCATTTTTTAAATCTCTCTTCCAATCCTCTGATCCTTGTCAACCTTGATGTTTAGAGTTGCGGTAACTACTCAGTTGGCAATGTGCTGTTTGAAAATCTTTTGCAACCAGTGTCTTTTGTTGAAGTCAAACAGGCCTTGTTTTCTATGAGCTCCTATAAAGCCCCTGGCCTAGATGGATTTTAGCCTATCTTCTACAAAACTTTTTGGAATATAGTTGGTAGGGATACTCATCAAATGATTTGTAATATTTTCTCATCAGGAACCTTTGATAAGAGGTTGGCAGAGACCCTTATTGTGCCTATTCAAAAAGTTGATGTTCCAACTAATCTAAAAGATTTTCAGCCAATAAGTCTTTGCAATGTTCTAATGAAGCTTATTTCCAAGATCCTTGTGAGAAGAATCAGGCCTTTTTTAGAGGAGTTTGTGGGACCTTTGCAAAGTAGCTTGATTCCAAATCGAGGAACAGCTGACAATGCCATCATTGCACAAGAAATATTTCATCACATGCGTAAAAAGAAAAGGAAAGAAAGGAGTCCTTCTATTTAAAATTGATTTGAGAAGGCATATGATAGGGTGGATTGGAATTTTCTCAGGCTAACTCTAACAGATTTTGGCTTTCCCCAACAAACCATAAACCTGATTATGCAGTTAGTTACTTCATCCTCCTTGGCCTTGAAATGGAATGGTGAAAAGTTAGATAATTTTGAGCCAAAGAGAGGCCTAAGACAACGTGATCCAATATCTCCCTATTTGTTTGTTTTGTGTATGGAGAAACTTGCTCTCCTCATTCAGCAATTGGTTCAGGATAAGAAATGGCAACCAATTGGGATATCAAAACAAGGGCCAGCTATCTCACACCTATTCTTTGCAAATAACTGTCTCTTATTCACTCAAGCTAAGTCCTCTCAAGCAAAACTAGTCCATGAGGTACTGCAAAAATTCTGTCTTGCTTTTGGCTTGAAAGTCAGTGTTCAGAAGACCCGCTTCCTTGCCTCTAAGAATGTTCCAAAAGCTAAAATCTCAAAATTTGCTTCCATTACCTGTTTTCAGCACACATCAAATTTGGGTAAATACCTTGGCTTTCCCCTTTTGATAGGTAGAGTGAAAAAGAATGACATTGGTATTGTCTTGGAGAAGGTCAATAATAGATTAGTTGGTTGGAAAAAGAATTTACTCAATGGAACTGGCCGTGCGACTCTTGCCAAGTCTGCCTTAGCTGTTATTCCTGTGTATTCTATGCAAAAATTTTGGTTCCCTTCTAGTGTTTGTGACAGCCTTGATTCCTGTATTAGGCATTTCATATGGGAAGAAAACAATTGTCATTGGGTTAATTGGGACAACGTCATCTTGCCAAGGAACAAAGGAGGACTTGGTATCCATCCTGCTCGTTAGTGCAAATAATATTTTCTAGGGAAACATGTATGGGATATGTTGCACAATCATGACAAATTTTGGGTGCAAATCCTCTCGGCTAAGTACTTAAAAGGATCTCATATGCTAGATGCAAATTATTCTGTTGGAGCTTCTTACATCTGGAATTCTATTTTGAAAACAGCTAGCCACATCAAATCTGGTTTCAAATATAGAATTGGCAAGGGTGATATATCTATATGGTATCATAAATGGCTAGAAGAAGACTTATTATGCAACACGATCCCTTATGTTGATATTCAGGATACACAACTCACTGTGAAGGATACTTACTATGATAATACTTGGCATTGGGAGAAGCTGGCAACACAAATCCCCTCTCTTTTAAAGATGTAGATGCAAAGCCACTTCATTGATGACAATTCAGAAGATGTTTTGATTTGGTCTGGTGCAAATTCAGGAATCTATTCGGATAAGGATGGTTATAAATGGATTATGCAGCACATCAGCCATCAACCTATTGATTTTGAGTCCTGGTCTTGGGTGTGGAAGTTACAAGTCACTGAGAACTTAAACAATTTTAATTGCTCAGTCTTCATAATTGCCTTCCTACAAATGCTTTCAGAACTTTTAGACATCTTTCCTTGGACTTTTCTTGCCAAAGATGTGGTGTGTATCAGGAAACCTTGTTGCATACTTTAAGAGATTGTGTCAAAGTTAATTAGGTGTGGTCTATGTTTGCAATGGATCATGGCCAGGATTTTTATACTCTGGATTACAAGGACTGGTTTCGAATATATGCCACTGATGCTAATGGTGAATTATTTGGGACAATCTGTTGGTGCATTTGGAAATCTAGAAATTCTGAGATTTTTACTGATACAGTGTGGAATGACTGGTATATGAGGAATTACATTCAGAGTCTCTATGATTCCATCATTAAAGCCTTTGGATCCACTCAGAATTCAAAACCAGTCAGAGAGGTTAAATGGAGTCCACCTTTAGATAATTACATTAAACTCAATGTGGATGAAAGCTCTTTTGGGAACCCAGACAGGTCGGATTTTGGAGGAATTTTCAGGAATTCTAGTGGAGAGTGGATTTATGGTTTCACTGGTTGTTGTGGTATTTCTACCAATCTAAATGCAGAGCTGTTTGCAATCTATCATGGCCTTGTAATTGCTTGGGAGGCAGGTTACAAATATGTAATTTGCGAATCTGATTCCCCTTTAGGCTTGTCTCTAATAAACGAAGGTGTAGACCATTTCCATCCTTTGGCTCTCATGATCAAAGGGATTCAGAACTTAAGATCCTTGCAATGGTCCCTTACTCTTCAGCATACTTTGAGAGAAAGTAATGAATGTGCTGATTGGTTGGCCAAGTCAGGAGCTTCTATGGATGATGATCTCAGGATTTAGGAAGTTTGTCCACCTCAACTTCATTCTATTATTTTAGAAGATGCTTTGGGTGTAACTAGGCTCAGACCTTAACTTTTTCTTTGTTTGTTTTTCCCTTTTTCCCACTGATAAAAAAAAAAAAACCCCACAAGGTTGCAACCTGGGGATCATGGGTTGCCGGCAGAAAACATGAAATGTTTAGCCAATCGAGATTGGAGAAAATAGTGGGGTGACAAAACTTGTAATATCTAACATTTCACAGGGTTATTTTTGTCTAAAAAATGATTCCATTTTTTGGTTGCATACTCTCTCTCCTCTATAAAATCATATTTTAATCAAAAGCTATCCAAAATAGCTTCAGATTTTTTTTCATATTTAATCATTTTTTTACATTCTCATTATTTTTAAAAGTTGAAACAAACATATTGAAAATCATCATAAGTGATTATTTTTTTAAAATAGATGATTTGTTTACAAAATAATATGTAACAAACAGACTCTAAATCTATACAATAACACTACTCAAATAATTTTTAAATTATTTAATTAAAGTTACTAGTCAGTTTTATGAAAGATATATATAATTACATTTGAAATTGTCATATTGAAAGGTTGGATACGGTGGGAAGAAAATTTAAAAAATAAAATTTTTAAAACTCGAAAATATTGCATCATTATATCATCAGCTAATGAAAGTTATGAAACTGCTTTCGCAGTATAACCAATTAATTGGACAATTGGGAATCCAAAGAATATCATTGTTTTATGTAGTGTTACGAAAACTCGACCGATCTGTCAGACCGGTTGAATCATGAACGGGGCTCTTGTTTGATCTTGATTAGGGAACAAAACCCATTTTTACGGTCAGATTATTTTGAATCGGTCAAAACCAGTCAAAAATCTGGTTAGATCAGGTTAGACCGGATCTAAATCGGATCCAGCCGACTATCCTGAGAGAAAAAATTAAAAATCGAAAAACAAAAAACTGAAAAGTGAAACAATAAAGATAAAACCTAATCAGATGGCGAATCCTCTATTTCAGATCCTGTAATCCTTCCTTTGTAAATGCGTGAGTGTACAATAACAAAAGCTCTTGGTCCGTCTAACCATTTGTCCCGTCTGACAGTCTAGAATAGCATAACACTTTGATCTTGTATGTTTTGAACTTAAATCGAAACTTTTTTTGATTTAATGTCCGATCCAACTTTAACAACATTGTTTCTATGTAAAACAAATGAGGGTTAATGGTTAAAAGTGTGAGAGGCGATGAAAATGGGCAAAAAGAAGAATGATTGGGATTTGGGCAATGAAAAGAAGGACCCATTTGAAACTGATTGTTCACGTCAACACCAAAGTCAGTTTCCTTGCCGCCCTGGCTTATACTGACAACGTTACCATCCTTCAATTATGCATCCTCATTTTAATTTCCGATTTTGGTGGTGTTTGGCCAAGCTAGTTTATGGTTCATAATTTAGTTTATAGTTGATAAATTAAATTTTAGTTAAAAATTTATAGTTAATAATTTATAGTTGAAAAACTAGCTGATTAAATTTGATGTGTTTGATAAAATTAGTTGTTGAACTAACTTATAAATATAAAATGATATGAAAGGATATATTTATGACAAACATAATAAAGTGAAAATTTTATTAAATAAAAGAGGATAAAAATAAGAAAAAAATTAATAAGTTATAAGTCATAAGCTAAATAAAATAGCTTATAAAAAAATTATAAATTAATGAGATAAACTTATTTACCAAATATCCCTATTTTATTCAAATAAACTTTCAAACTAGCATATTGGATTTGTGAAAGAGAGCCTTTGAAGTTGCAATTAATCTCCGTACTTTTCCTTTTTGTCTTTTACCCATCACAATTGATTGTTCAACTTTTCTATTTTCGCATTTGTTTGACAAACAATCCACATTAATCATCTTTTTTAAAGATGTTTTTTTTAATCAAATCTTATTATATTAAATTTTGTGCAATTATAATCTACATATAGAGAAAAGTCCAATAGCTATCGTTATAGATGTTTTCTATTTTTTTTTCAGTAAAAAAAAAAAAGCCAATATATATATAACATCAATATGCAATCAACCTGCTGTTGGTAGCGTGACTCTCTTATAAAGAAAAGGACGCAAATTCGATTATTGGAGTTGTCCAATTGGGAGGCAGTCCAACCCCATGTATAAAAAAATCGGATTTTCGTCACTGCCGAACCAGAGATTAGTCGCATAATCGGTCCATATGGTCAAAACTGTGGGGGACACCCCGATGGACTCGCTGGAGAGCCAAAAGCCCTTATGGTGGGTTCCTAAGTTAAAAAAAATATAACATCAATACGCAAGAGTGCTTTAGAGGGATGGCTTGCCAAACCGCTAGCTTATAGTGGATAAGTTTGTAGAGGTGTTTTGTAAACAACTTTATCTCACTAACCTAGAGAAGTAACATTTGAGCCTATAACTTATTATTTTTTTTTCTCATTGCTATCCTTACTAATTTTTAATCCTTCTTTTATCCTCTCATAAATACAATAAAAAATCTTAATCCCTAAATTAATTTAATTAACAAAGTATTTATTTAAGGACTAATTACACTAACCAAATGCATATTTAGGATACAAAATAATAGAAAATATCCTTTTGTCTATAAAAAAATAAATTTATATAAAAAGTTCATATCAACATATCATTTTATTTATATTATCTCATTTTATTAAATAAAAATAACTAAAAATTAAATATTTAATATCTTAATTTTTAAAATAATAAATAAATTAAAATAATTTAAAGTATTAAACATGATAATTATTTTAAATAAATAACATATATATAAATATAATTTACATAAAAAAACATATAAATATGTCCTTTTATATATATCAGCTAATTCAATTGTTAATTTTATCAAATATTTCAAATCCAATTAGCTAATTTATCCGTTATTAATTAGCTAGTTTATTCACTTTCGGTTAGTTTTCTGTTATCGACTAGTTTTTATCAATCACAGTCGTGGAACATGACCTCAATTTTTTTATTATTTATAATGTTAAAAATTCTAAAAATTATTGTTTTAAGAAGTACTTTATTGTTTACCAAAAAAAAAAGGAAATAATTTATTTAAATATTATTTCGAACTCAAAGAATTAAATACTTTGGTCAAAGATAAAAAAAAAATATAGCAAGCTTTTAAATTCAAATGAATAATTCATTTAACTATTATAGTATTATCAATGTCAAAACAGGCTATCATTCTAAATAAGTAAATATATACATAATCAAGGAATACGATAGGTATATTAAATTAATAAATTTTTGGTAGAAAATAAATACTTTTTTTGGTAGAAAATAAGTCAATAACTGATTGTCGGGTTTCAATAATTTTTTTAATTTATGACGTTGCATATTTCTTCTCTTGCTTTCTGATAATCATCTCTCATCTCAAGTCATTAACAAATAAGCATAAAAAATATAGTGGGGGATACACAGAAACAAAAGGAGAAAATTGAAAATTTGAAAATATATATATAACTATCAAATAAATTATTTTTTTGAATGTGAAAAAAAGAAAGGATAGAGAGAGAAGCAAAGTGGTGGAAGTTAATGCCTTGCAGTTCCTGACATCCCTTCTGGATTTCTGTTCAAAGGCACATATTAGTAACTGGGATTTGTATATTTAACTCGCAGTCGAGGTAGGATGAATTGTTATTTATATATTTTGGCCTCTGTGAGTGTCTCCTTACCTGGCAATCTATTTTGCTTAATTGGCTACTGCAGTCTAATTCTTATCATTTATTTTATATTGCCATGTACCTTTCCGGTGCTAAAACTACTAGCAGTTAGAAGGGAAGACAATTTTGAATTAATTATTTTTTAAACGATTAATCAATTAATCAATCATAAATTATAAAATTTTTATATATTTATCTTGAAAGTTATTTATGACATGATTTGTGATTAACTTTTGAAAAGTGCATCAAAACCAAACTGAAAGAATAATATCAACATAAAATATGTAATTCCATATTTGCATGTATAGAAAATAGTCTAGATATAAAAGGATATAAACAAGATATATATAATAAGCATCACTAGCTAGAAGGAAGATATTCAAACTCTGCCTTTAAATCCTTTTGAGTTTTAATTGTTTTCCATATTGTCATACATATAAAAAAAGGGAAGAAAAAAACAAGTAATAAATAACAATACCATGACAAATTTCCTCCTATACAAACAAGCTCTCAGTCTGCTAAGTCCCTTTGGACCAAAATCAAACTGTAAATTAATCACATAGCAAGGACCTCGAAATCAAGCTAAAGAAATCAACTTCCTCAAAAGAGAAGGAAAAAAAACATGACTATAGAGCAACATATGATCTATGAAACTGATGATCATCCATGGATTTTTCAAAGCACTCACTTTATGATAAATTCAACTTCCAATCTGCAAAAAACAAACCCGATAAAACTCTAGTTGCTGCTCAACAAATTAAAATGTAAAAAATGCGAGATAGATATATATAGTGGAGGTGTTAATTATTTACAGTCACCGATGAAATTAATTAAAGGCAACTAACCAATTAAGTTGAGGACGTTCACTGGGAGCTATTAGGACCACCATCTTCTCCACTATCAGTAGGTTGAGGTTGGTGTTGATGATGATGATGTTGTTCCAAGTGATGAGTTTGGTGATGATCAGAATTCATGTTCAAACCAGCACCAGCTCTGGTGTAAGCATTGAGAGCAGCCAGCATACCCAAGTTGGAGTCGGACATGGCTAACCCAAGATGCTGAGATGGCTGCTGCTGCTGCATTAACATGGAACCCAATTGTAGGGCACCCCCTCCTCCACGTCCACCTTGGAATTCAAGCCCACCAGGAAGGTTGAACCTTGGCATGAAATGCAACGGATTCCCACCACCTTGTGGAGGAGGAGCTGCAGTAAAAGGCCACATCTGGTGGGTCTCCGAAGAGGAAGCTGCTGCAGACGCAGAATTAGTAGAACCACCTCCCACTCCAGCAGCAGTTACAGGAAGCATCCAAATAGTGCTACCACTACCAGGAGCAGCAGCAGTGGTGGGTGCAGGTGCCACTGCCCACATGGCAGTACCGGGTAGCAAATTGGAAGGTCGCAAGAGAGCAGAAGCTTCGTGTTGCTGCTTTTGCAATTGGAGGTTGGTTTTGAAAGGCTTAGGTGAAGAGGCATCGCCACTGCCAGTGCCACTACCACTTTCATTTTGTGATTGGTTATTATCATCTTTGAACAGGTCTTCTCTGAAGCGTTTCCTCATATAGTTCTCGCTCGACTCACCGCCACTTCCAAGTGCTTCAGGGATTTGGTCAGCGTTCATGAGATGCTGATGAGAGTGGTGAGGCTGAAACCCTACAAAACCCGTGTGCTGCTGGTACGCTTCCTCGTACGGGTGATGAGCCAGTGCCAACGCCCCATGAAAACTGTGAGCCGCCGACTTTGACGCCGGAGCTGACAGCGTCGAACCGGTACTCCGAAGAGACACGTTCAAGCTAGAGAAATTGGCCGGGATTGTTCCGGTGCCGGTTGCGGCGATGATGGCCGGCTCCGCCTGCTGAAGCAGCCACTCGATGGTCTCTCCGTCGGACTTGTGGCCCAATTCTCTGGTCAATTGGAAAACCCTAGCGGCGCAGGTGGCGGGCATTCGAATTCTCCGTCCGCGACCATCAACCTTGGTGTGCCTGTCTTTGGTGGATCGCTTGGGAGGGTTGGCGGGGACGATGGCGGTGGAGGTGGTGGAGATGGATAATTGTTGTTGTTTGTTGAAGGAATCGGAGCGAGAGGAAGGGAGGGGTTCAGATCTGGTGGCAATGGCTAGGGAAGCGTCGATGAGTTGGGTAGGGGTGTTGGTGGTAGTAGTGGTGGCAGAAGCAGAAGAAGAGGAAGAATTTGAAGAAGAGGAAGAATTGGAAGATGAGGAAGAAGAAGAAGAAGAAGAAGAGGTAGGAGGAGGAGAAGGGTGGATGGAGATGGAGCCCATGATGAAGGGTACTGATGGCCTCCCACTCCCATCAAAAACCTGTTGTTGCTGCTGATGACTACTGCTGCTTTGCTTCTT
Organism: Ammopiptanthus mongolicus; assembly: GCA_039655645.1. Lineage (NCBI taxonomy): Eukaryota > Viridiplantae > Streptophyta > Magnoliopsida > Fabales > Fabaceae > Ammopiptanthus > Ammopiptanthus mongolicus. The sequence goes on along the minus strand of CM077344.1, from coordinate 107,636,021 downwards.
GTTGTTGTTGTTGTTTTGCAAATCTGATAGTTCCATTAGGCCTGGTGGGTGGGTGGGTACCGGGTGAGTGGGGACTGAATGGGGAACCCTCACACTCTCGCTCTCGCTCTCACTCTCGCTCTCCCTCTCACTCTCACTCTCACCACACCTCGATGATCTCTTTTTTTTTTTTTTAATTTTATTTTTATTTTCTTTCTTTCTTGGGTATCACAGATGATGATAAGTGATAACGATGATGATTCATCAGCCCCATCTTTTCTTTTGCTTATCTATCTAACTCCTACTCATTCCTCTCCCTCCCATTCTTACTTTCTTTCCCTTAATTTAGATGATGGGTAGCGTTAGAGAGAGAGAGAGAGAGAGTTTTAAAATTTCTAATGTTTGGAACCAAGTGATATTGAGACACTGAGTTAGTGGGGTTCTCCGTTTTAGATTGACTGTTATCTTCCTCTATGCTCAGAGAGCAACAGACAGAGAAAGAGAGAAAAACAAGGCCAGGGTGGGTAAGGAACAAACCAAGTAGTAGTAGGTTACAATTACAACTTACTACAACTCAACTGAAGAGAGAGAAAGAGGACTGAGTGAGTGGGGGACCTTACTTAGCCTTAGGAGGAAGGGAAAAAACCAAGGTAACAGAAGTCCCCTCGTGGGGTCTCGTAAAAGGAATGCCAAAAATTGCCCTTTCTTACTCACTTACATGCCTGCAATATTATCTATCATCCACTTCAAAGTCAATAACCCTCTTTTTTGTGTCAATTTGCTTGAGTTCTTACTTAATTACTACTACACTAAAAACAACTCTCTACTTTCCTCCCTCACCCTCTTTAATTCGAATTTGGATTCACTATAGTTGAAGGATTCTGTGATTATCACAGTCACAATAACTCTTAACGTTGGATTTATTCTCATTTTTTTTCATCGTTGTTGATTTGTTTTTTTTTTAAAAAATAGAAAAAAAAAATGGAAGCAAAGAGAGAAAGAGATGGTTGAGTGCTTCTAATCCAATTCATCTTAATTCACATAACAAACCATTTGCCACCCAAAAAATCTCAACTCAATCTCAGGCATAACATTCGTTTTGATCTCCTTTTGAAGTAAAATAATAATATAATAATTATGAGACATTCAGATTGATCCGTGATAGTGTTGTTGTATGCTGGGAAGGAGAGCCAGATTTAATTATTAACATGAAAATGAATAGAAAACAATAATAATAATTCCCAGCAGAAGGGAACGCAGTGGGTGGGTGCGTGGGTTAGATGGTTAAAGTAAAAAGGATACACATACACGTACAGGGAAGTCCAGTGCAGCTGAGTAGCTAGACAGCACAGGGGAACATCAGATAAAGGCATCTAATGCACCACGACAGCTCATCCCAACCCAAACCACATTATATGTGTATTCGTTTGTTTGTTTCTTTCAATATGCCTTTTCGAAATTAAAATACTTTTTCTTTTTTTATTTGTCATGGTCAAATTTGGTTGGGCACCCTGGCTTTTCACAAGTGGAGGTTTTCTGCAATGACATAATTGCCCCAGCCCATGGAAATTTCAATTTTTAATTTTCAAATCTACTCGTTGAATCCCATCAGTTACTTAAATAAAAGTTGCCTCTCTGTACAGTGTACCAAAACAAAATCCTATACAAAGAAAACCGTTGGCTTTGACAATTGAACAAAAACTTTGCTGTCTAAAAGGAAGGAAAAAAGCTAGGAACGGCAAATCAAGTTGATTTTATTTTATATATATTGAAACATTTGTGGCTGCAATTTTATTAAAGAACGTTAGATATTTCCTTTATTATTAAGGGCTCAAACATGAAAATGGGTAAGGAGAATATCCCCTATTAAACGAGAGAAAAACTTGTCAAGCTTTATGTTCTTTCGATCCCATCTATCTATATATATATATAAACTTTACATTATATGGAATAGCCAAAAGTAGAAGGTTTGTAATTAAAATGCATTAATCTACGAGATATATATATATATATATATATATATATATATATATATATATATATATTCTCAAAGGAAAGAAAGTCATTAGGATTAAAATGGAGAAGGAAATTAAATCGTGATTGAACGATATTATTTGCGAAATCTTTCCTAATACTATCTTTTATAAAAGCTTCAGTTACTGTTCAAATCACGTTAGTATAATTTGTATTAATATTGTAATCCGTACCCTTGTACAAATATTTAATAATAGTCAGGGAAAAGTTATCAACATGTTTGAAATGGTTATAATTATGTTTTTTTTTTTTTTTTTGTGTTCATAAAAATATCCGTAATCGATAGTTAAAAAAATAATCCATTTCGAAACGTAAATATCATTGAAGTGATTTTTGTCTGATCATCTATCTATCAATTATATTAGACTTTGTTGATATGATTATAATTATATTGGTCATCGACAAGGATTGACTGAGTAGGATTGAGGGCTCTTGGTAGAAAACCCAATTTCAATTTTTTGAGGAATTATTTACTGAAAGGGACTCCTAGATAGTAAAAAATTACAATTATGACGGTAAGATTCTTATATACTAGTTAAGGATATATATATATATATATATATATATGACCATGTTAAGTCTTGCTAATAAAATACTTTTTCCTCGTCTTAAAAAATAGTTAAAGTTTTTTTTAAAAAAATTTGATTCTTATGAATAATTCCAATATTTATATGCCAATTATTTCGTGAAAGTGCCCATCTGCTTCTCCATTTCTAGAGAGGTAAAAGAAGAAGAAGAAATTAATTTTTGTTATAAAAAATGTGCTCCCCATTTTATTCTTTAAGAAATAAAAAATTTCAGTTTGATCCTTAAAAATCTCAAAAACTGATCAAATTAATTCTTTTTCGGAAAACATTGAAAAGATAAATTAATTTCTATTAGAGATTATTTTGACTAACATTTAAGATTCTTAAGGATTAAAATAAAAAAATTCATTTTTCAAGTACTAAAATGGGGTGTGAACTTTTTTTTTCAAGGATGAATTGGACATTTCATTTGGTTATATCATCTAAAAATTTCTTTGAATAATATTTTAATTTTAATATTTGATAAATATATATATTTCATATTTTAAATATTTTAAATATTATTTTATTTTGAATAGTTAATAATTTATTTATTTAATAATTAAAAAATTATTATAAATTCTGGTTAACAAGATTTATAGTTATTAAAACGAAAACAAATATTAAGCACCCAAAAAAAAAATTAAAACAAAAAACAAATACAAACCCGTTTTTGACTGACCAACCATCCAGCTTCCCCTTTAATAAAATTTTAAAGCACTATTATTTAGTACATAATGAGATATTTTCACAATTTAATCAAATTATCTTAGTCATTAATTTGACTATTAGAACACATATGAAATCTTTCTACAATAATTATTTATTTATAATTGAAACTTACATTCTTGCCTAAAAAGGTCGAGATTGGTTTTGCAGGTAAAGCACTCTTTTTTCTTTGGTTGCATTTTTAACTTTTGTAATGTTTTCCAGCTGGAGAATGCATTCTACATGGAAGGTAAGATGGAGTTCTGCATCTTTTCTGAGTTTTGATTTGTAATTTTGTTGTGTACAATTTTGTCCTGTCACTATAAAAGTGACCAGGCTTAGAAGTTCGAAGGGTACCTGATGTGTGCCTGTATCATTTTTTGCTCTTTTAATATTTCCAGCCAGTATTATTCATGTATTAAAAGACTAATCAGCCATCTTAAAAAATAATAATAATAAAGAAAACAAAAAATAATATTAACCAGCCAACAATCCAGTCTGGACCCACTTGCTTTATTATTTTACTATATTTCAATTTGAACAGATAATCATCAGATATAATTAAATCTACTAACCACACAAACCAAACCTTTCATCTTTATCTCTAACCTTTTAACAATATTAAATTCAACAAATCAATTGCCATTATCACTCAGATCACAATTAATATATAGCCAATGTAGCATTGAAGCAATCCCTCTTTCGGTATGGGGTCATACAAGAAACTTGTGCAGTTAACATGGATGGGTTTTGGAAGTAGGGTTTTGGAAGTGGGTGTATGTATGTCAAATCAAATTTATGATTCACTCAATTTTCACTCAAATGAGGTTTTTATTATCAAGTTCCTTAATTTCTCTCTCTCTTCAACATCTCATATTCTCTCTCTTACCTTTACACTATCAAATACAAAAATATATATTTAATTGCTATGGAACTCTCTTTTTAGGTTCCTTAGATAAGAAACTCATTTTAGATTTATGGAATCCAAAATCGCATGTGACATATTATAATAATATTTTATTCGTAAAGAAACCCTAAGGAAGAATTCAAAGATAGAAAATTATATTAAAAAATATAAATTTTGAATATTCAATGTATAGAATATATCACTTTCAAGACAAAATTTTTATCTTTAATTTCTTAACCAATATCACTATGATATCAATTAACATTTGTCGTTAAAAGTAATTCAAGGCATAACTAATGGCTAAATTCGTAAATAACTAGAATTTCCTCTATTAGTTTTACTGTAGTGCCTGCTGTGGGAGGACAGTCACAGTGAGAACTACTATTCATACATCACACCCTCTTTGTATGGTTCTCCTTATAAAAACAAGGATTCTTGACAGAGACTTCTCCATTTTATCTTCATTTTTTTTTGGAAATTTGCGCACTTTTTAAGTATAGATTTAAATTATTTTATTTTATATTCATAAAAGTTTATAGAATGCTAATTACTGTTCTTAAATGTTGGTTAATGAATAAAAAAGATCTTTTTTCAGGAATTGATATATATTTAATATTTTTAAAAATAATATATTTAATATCTAACAAAATTTTTTATTCCTTAACACTGATTAGCATTTTTTTCTTAATAAAGTACTAGTAGTACTTTTCAATTAAAAAAAGAGTGTTTTCTTTAGAAAAAAATAAATTATTACATATATTACATCACGTTACAAAATGATGGTGTCACAGGATTGTCAGGAAAATTTCAGCCGCACTCGCGCTGGTATTTGAATCAGGGTCATTAAATTAGTGGTCTGCCTGTGTGTTATTTAAATCTGTGCCCCGCTCTCCTGCTAAAAATACGTTTACGATGTCTTATCAATGGTATTTCAGTGCCAATCTTTATTGCTTTCTGTTCCCACTTGCTTTCCTTTTTTAAATGTGATCTTCACCCTAATTAAGTTTTTCTTGCCGAAGATAGCATGCCAGGATTTTTTAAGTACAGCAAAATACTAATCGAGTGTATTTAGGATACTTTATAAAAAAATAAAAAAAAATATTTTTTATTAAAAATTGATGTATTTAATATTTGAAGAGGTGATATAGTTAATTTTTTTAATGGAAAGTTGCTTTTTTTAATTTTCTTAAAGAATGTCCTTAGAACACTCATTAACTTGATCCTTCAATAAAAAATAAAGAAAAAGGAAAAACCAGACAATATAGGAGTAAAGTATAAACAAATACTCTAACAGTCTGTTTCGTAAAATTAGCTTTTAACGAATAAACTAGCTGATAGTGGATAGCGGATGAAATAGCAGATAAGCTAGTTTATTTTGTGTGAAAGTGTATGGTAAAACTAGTGGTTGAACTAACTAAAAAGTATATAATGATATAAAAGGACATCTTCATTAATGATTTTATATAAAAGAGAGAGAAGAGGATAAATGTAGAATTAAATTAAGATAATAAGGATAAAAGTGAAGAAAAAAATGAAATGCTATAAGATATAAGCTCAAACGCTACTTCAAGTAACATTTGAAAAAAAATGTTATAAGTTTATTAAAAAACGCTATAAACTCATAACAGAGACGTTTATTAAATAAAATTATCCACTATAAATTTGTAGAAGTACCTGCCAAACAGGCTCTAATATCAATCTTGAAGGCGGGAGAAAGTGCCCAATAATGATAATAGTAAAGCTGCAAAATGTGCATGGATTCCTGGAAACAAAGGGTCAACCAAAAAAATGTAAAGCTGCAAAATTTCCCGAACTTTTCAGTAATCCCAGCTTGAGTCCCCGGTACTTCATTTATATAACGGAGGTGAAGGTAAGCATGTATTGAGCAAGGTCAGCTTTGCATAGCTTCTCTGCATTTTGCTTTGTGTATGTTTTTACGAGTAGTTTGAATTTTTTTTCTTGGTTAACGTATACTTCTATGTAATTTAGAAAGAATGTTTTTTGTTGTTTATAACTCGTTTTTCACAGTGGAAGATTTTATTGTATCTTATGCGTAATTTACTCTTGTTTATGTGATCTAATCAGATTGTAAGAAATTAGTCTCATATGATATTAACATGATTCATTTAATTGAGGTGATATATTTTGGTTGGACATAGGATATCCAAACCCTCTACTTTCTAAGAATACCAAAACAACACCATTTAACATCCGGATGGGACCACCCACATATGAAGTGACCATGTTTGTATCGGCCGTATGTGGTTTTATTTATAAACTTAAGTGTAATGTAATATTAGTGTGAACGATTTTTTATTCTCAAATAATTTTATATATTATTATTTTATTAAAAATGTTTCACGCTCAATCTCTTATTTCCTCATTTCTCAAATCAAACACTCCAAATCCCTGACTTTCAAGAACAACAGCGAAAGCAGGTGTGTAGGCCGAGACCAAGCAACACCAAATATCTCGCCTCATCCCATTTGAGCTGCTTCACAACAGGTGTTATATATTTTTATTGATGGTAGAAAATGGCGGATGAATAGAAAACTCAAACTCCTTGACAATCATTAACTGGTACAGAGAAAATTGGAAGTGCCCCTTCGCATAACCCCAAGTGGATGGTTTGGCTAGTGAACAATGAGGAGGATCCTTCAGTGATAAAAGAGGTATTGACACGTAGGAAAAAACCCTTTTAGACCAGGTTCACATGTGTGGGAACATTTTACCAAGAAAGATAATGGTGAAAAAGTTAAATGCAATTATTGTAGGAAAATGTATACATGCGGTTCTAAGAATCAATGCAATATCTTGAAGTTGTTTTTCATTAGTTTATTTTCTTTTTAGTGTGTTTAATTATAATAAGCTAAAAGTTTAGGAAACTTGATTCACCTTTAAGGAAAGTATTAGAGTATCTAGCAAATTATTTCATAATATCATTATTATATTTTAGAATCATTAAGAAAATCTTAGATATTCTCTTGTAATTTTAGTTATATTTTTATTATCTGGTTTGTTTTCTTATTTTAATTAGGATTAATATTATACTATTAATAAAATATGACTCTTGTATTTTGAATCACATGGTATCACATCACATTACACATTTCATATTACATTATTCAATAGAGAAATGTTATATCCACATATCCTCTTCAATTACCCTTACTTGAAAAAAGAGAAAATGTTAAAAAATTCAAGATTGATTAGTGCTTTATTAATCTAACTAGTGATATGTGATCAACTTCAAGTGTGTAAGAAAATTTATGGAAAGATATATTATTTCTCTATTCAACAATACTTCCCACTTATAATCATATCTCTCTGTTGTTCGTTCCCTATTGGTTTGTTTAGAAGTTGGGAGGGGAAAGAGAGAGGAGTATAAGACATTTTGAGGGTTTTTTTAGAAGAAATAAAGATGTAAAGAAATTTTAAAAGTCCTTCAAAATCCTCTCCTAATTCATTTTTTTGTTTTCTCAAAATTGGGGGGTCCTTTTATTGAAAAATAAACCCCATACAATGTGAGAGACTATATATTCTCCCTTCCCTATCCCTTTCCCTCTGAGACCCTATATTCCTAAAACTAATTTCTTCATAATAACATTGATGGTTAAGAATTGAGGGGTTGATAGTTTGATACCTACGACTTTATGCTTATTTTAATTTGAACATGAATGTTGGTTTTTGTTGTTTGAATTTAAAGCCTTGTAGTTGGAATGTGAACTTGTGAATTGTTATGTAATTAACTTGATATATAACCTGACTATTATGAGTATCTTTTGGTAAGTCTTATCCGTTAATTTATAGCGGATGAGTTAGTAGTCATGTTTGGTAAGCGCATTTGTCATTAGTGATTTGTGTTTTTTTACGAGCTTATAGAATTTTTTTCAGACGTTACTTCAAGTAACGTTTGAGCTTATAAATTATAGAGTCTGATTTTTTCTCTCTTTTATCCTTATTATTTTATTTTAATTTCACATTAACCCTCTTCAATTTATAATAAAATACTATATGATAATATAACGTATTATAAATATTTTAATTCCACCTTTACCCTATTCAATTTATAAATATTTTATTATAATATATTATAATAAAATACAACGTATCATTTTAGTACAACATTTATTTGATAATATATATATAACATATATATAATAATATAATTTTATATGATAATATAACATGTTATAAACAGGTAAGATTACCATTTATATAATTTTTTTATATATTATAATGCATCAACATTTTTATAGAATAATAACGTTTAACATTTATAATACTAACGTGTATATATATATATATATATATATATATATATATATATACACAACATTTATATAAAAAGGTATAGATATATATCCTTTGATGTCATTTTATATTTATTTGCTAGTTTAACTGCTAGTTTTATCAAACACTTCCACACCAATAAGCTAGCTTATTCGCTATCAACTATCTCATCCGCTATCCGCTAGTTTTGCCAAACATGCTCTATATTACTTTTAGCTATATTTTCTTAGTTACAATTTTTTTTTATTTATATTTTTATACATGTTGTTGTTGTTATATTTTTGTTTTTTTAGAATAAGTAAAATAAGATAATGTGTTTAATTCATTAATTCGTCTAAATTGAATCTCACAAACTAAAAATAAATTAACACAACTCGACCTACTTTAAGTCTTTTAAGAATAATTAAGCATCTGTTTGCTATTATGGTGAAAAAAATAAGGTGGAATGTAAAACACGATCGGCATAGCATTTCTGTAATTATTTTCAACGAAAAGCAAAAACTATAAATAAGCAACTTTCATGTCTAACGAAAAGCAAACAAATGTTTGAGCATCCACTGTGATTCCAAACAGAGCATAAGTCGGTCCATTTTTGCATGGCCTCAGTCATTGGTAATATTACTATTAGTTTTGGTAATATTAATATTAGTTGTTGCAATGATACACTTGTCATCTCAACTCGTGAATGTTCACCAAAAAAAAAATCTCAACTCGTGAATAATGTGTAAAACTTTTTGTTCTAAGTTTTGAGAGAAGAGATATAGTTGAAACGTCCGCGCAGGTGAAGGGTATTGATTATACGGATTTGGCAATGTATTTGACTGCACGCACACTTCACGTGTTTTTTTAATTAAATTTTGGCAATGTTGGCTAATCTTTATGCATGATTTATAGGAGAATGTTAATCAGTATCCTTAAGAAATTAAAAGGTAAAATTATATTGAAAATGATACGTCTAATATAGGTCTTGCTAATCAGTATCATTAGGACTCTAGTTAAAGAATTAAAAAAGGTAAGTTTTTATGCAGAATATTTCCCAGGCTCATCATATTGATGTCCCATGCCGAACTGCATCAAAAATATATATAAATTGTGTGTTAATAGTACAACTTAGAAATAATCTTGTTAATTAGTATTAATGCTAACTAAAAAATATTTTTTTAATTTAAAATTGAATTACTACTTTTAAATGTATTAAATATATTTTTTTTTAAAAAAAAAACTATTTTAATTTTTTAACTTGTGTCCTGGAACCCTTGCTTTTTAGGGCTCCAGTAACTATAACTTTGGCAAAAATAAAATGAGAAGATATGATGAGTTTTCAGTTCAATGGTTGACTTTGTAATATACCAATCTAATAAAAAAATGTTTATGAGTAAAAACTCATTTGATTTAGAATGTGTTTGGGTAAACAACTTAATTAAGCGTTTGTTCAATAAGCTTTTTTTTTTTCAAATAAGCTAAAAACAACTTATTTTCATAAGCTTCTCTGACAAACTTATGGAAATAAGCTAAAAAAAGTTTCTAGGAAAATCATAAACTATTTGTATAAATTTATTTTCATAAGCCATTCGAAGAAACTCTTTATAAGTTCTTCCAAACACATCCTTACACCGTTATACACATATACCTCCTCCTTCGATTATTTCACTTTCATTTTTTTGTCACTGGAATGTATGTTCTATGTTGGTTAGCTTCTCTGTCTTCCCTCTTCCGGCTTTCATCTAGTAGTATGATCGTCGTGTGATGTGATAAACTAGTGCCTTCATAAGTAGATATGTGCTATTTTTGAAGATTAAAAAGAAACTATGACGCAACATTTTTTCTGTCAACAACTGCGACTCATAATTAACATGTTGAATATGTGAGGGGGATTTCATCATTGTGTTATCAAGTGTTTTTTTCTTGTTGGGCCGGATGATTTGTCTATGTTATTACACAATTGTTCTGAATGTAGCCCAAATATCTTCGGACCACAGACTGTTAGCCGAATTTACTTTGAATAGGGGTTCTTCCCAATACGTGGAATCACTTAGAAAGAAAGGAAGAAAGAAAATAAAAGACAAAGTAAAAAAAATACACCAATGCTTGTTGGCCTAACTGGCAAGTGATAAGCAGTTTGATTAATCTTCAATAATATCTCGACTTCGAGTTTTGTGAATAAAAAAAATAGACTTTGAGAAAGTTTTGCCCTTGACTTTTGGATACTGAGGTTCTCAAACCAAAAAAAAAAGTCACACATACAGCAATGAGCCATGAAAACAAATTATTATTTCTAATTTGTTTTGATTATAGAGGCTCGGTTGTATAACAAGAATCAAGAGGACAATAGTCGACACAGAGTGCATGCAATTTAGGAAGCTAATGATTCAAAGGTTTCTGCTTCCTGCTGAACAAAGAGGACAATGGTCATTATCAAAGGTGTGTCATGTTTTGAGATAAGTTGAACCACTTAAAGGAGACGAATATAAAGCTTTTAAAGGATATATGGATGATGGATCCCAATAAAACTTTTTTGAAGACCAAATCTTCCTGCCATTAGAGAATTGGAAAGCCATATGCAATTGTGATTTTCATATTATGTTGCAACAACTGTACAATTAAGACTTAAGAGCTATAAAATAAGATTTGGTGGGAATAAGATTCTAAGGATCTAATCCAATCACTTGGTGGGACGCTGAGTTTTAGGACTATATATGCTCAGTATTTGACTGTTAAACCTTGGGATGCATGCCTTCCTGATTATGGCTAGAAGTTAGAAAAAAACTAATACAGTCCTTCCGGAAAAAACTCCTCTAAAATAAGATTAAATGTAAAGTGAGAAGGTAAAAATATGAAGATCTGAACCTATTTTAATTAATTAAGGATGAATACATATTTACTTTCTCACTTTACACTTAATCTCGCTTTAGAGAAGGTTTATCCTGATCCGTGTGATATGGTTTAATTTAGTGCAGAATAAGTGGACAAGTTCACCCTTTACCATTTATTAAAACATTACTGCAGTTTACTTTGTTTCCATTCTCAATTAAATTGAATTTCAAGACTCACTTCTCGACTACTAAAAGAAAGTCAACTTTCTTGATTTATTAAACAAAATAGTTTTATATCCTCCAACAAAATCTTCCTAGTCCCAACAAAATATTTAATACTTTCTTTATTTAGTAAGTAGAGGATTGAGTAGAAAGATTTTGAATTATTAAAAAAAGTATTAAATTTTTTAATGTGTCATATTATTTGTTTTTCTTTATATGAAAGATTACACAATGTGATAGCTTATTTTTTTTTTTAAAGAAATTCAAATTTTATCTTGTTTACTATTAGAGGTGGGTATATGGGTTGCGGTCAACGGATCGGCCCGCATAACCCGTGGACTACGCGAGTCTAGACTCGTAAAATTATGGTCCGTTTAATTGTGGGCTGGGTTGGTTCGTGAACTCGTGGATCATTTAATCAGTGAGTTTCGCAGACCAACCTGTTATTAACCCGTATAAAAATAAAATAAAAAAATTTTAAAAAAATTTATGTTGTTATTTTATAATAATTTTTTTGAAAAATCTATTTTAATTTTTATTTTTTAAAAATTATGTTGTTACTTTATAATAAAAACTAAAAAGAACTATTTCAAAATTTGTTTCATTAAAAAAAAAATATATAGACAAAATTAATTACGTCTTGTCTTTGGCATAATTAAGGAGCAAAGCTGATTGTAAGAAAATATATAATGTCTAAGTTTGTTCTGATAATAAATCAATAATTTATAGACAAATATAGAAATCATGATAAACAATATGCTAATTAATAAAACTTTAAGGTAGTGGAAGAGGAAAACTTTTGAAAGGTGAAAATAAAAGAGAGTAAAGAACTGAGAAATGGGATCACTAACCAGCTTTTTTGTGGAGGATCATTTTTGGCAACGTTTAAAGTTAATCCTATTTTTTGTGGAGTTAATTCCTTTTCAGTCATTAATTTTTTAATTTTTTAATTGCTGATTAAATTTTGTAAAAGATCAATCATCAAGCTCATTGTTGGAGGACTTTAACAAACATTGTGGGATATAGCATGCCTCGTCAGAATCCTTTCCTTTGATGTACGTAGAGGACACCTTTTCTTGTCACAAACTCTTTTGCTTTTCCTCTTCTCATTAATTCTTCCATTATAATTTCTATTGAAGTTTTTTCTTTCTTAGGTCTCCAAAGCATCTTTATTCTCTGGGTATACTACAAAAAGCTATGCTACCTCTACATATCGAATCCCTCAAGGCCTCAACTTACTAAAAAGAAATAATTTTGTTACACTTAGATCTAAATATCATATGCTTACCTTTACACTTGTCACTTTTAGTTTTAGGGAAAAAAAGCGGGAAAAAAGCTCTTATTTCCCCCATCTTTTATTTTTACTTTTACAAAAAATAATATGTGCAGAGGGAGCTGTATAAGTGGAGGGTGTAGAAAGGAGGTTTTTGTATATTTGCTTTCGAATTTTAATATAGGTATCACATATTAATATAAGTGTAGATATATAGATCAAAATATATTATATTTTAAGATGAAGTAAATATATTATATCTATATGCGAAAAAATATTATTTAAGGGGTCAAATTTTTAAATCGTCAAATAATAGAGTATATCAGTAAGAATAAGAAAATTGAAAAATAAATACCATTTTCTATAACACTTAAAAACAATTTGGATTCTCTCCATCCACTCCTTTTTCATCCCCTCTCCATCTTTTCTATCTCTCTCTTATTTTTTTTTTCTCTTCATCATTTTCCAATTTTTTCTCCCTTTTCTCTCTTTTCCCATTCTAATATTTTGGCCGGAGAGGATGGAGAGACAGGAGAGGGTCCAGATTGCTTAAAAGAAGAGCACTGTTATTTATATATCAGCAGTGAATATTAATGTTGTATAAACATACTCTATAACTTATTTTAATCATTTTTTCTCTCTCCTCGTTTCGTTCAATTCAACAACAAAAAGTTAAACTCCCTCAATACAATATTGTAAGCTAAAGTGTGTGGTTTGAGTTGTTCAAAAACTCTTTCAGCTTAAAGAAACAACCCAATACTCCGTTCTCATATATGCTAAAGAAGAAGCAACACAGTGGTGATAAGGAGGAGAAAATGGCAGAGTTTGATTATGAAGAGCTTGTAAAAGCAACAGATAACTTCAACCCTACAAGGCTAATAGGCAAAGGAAGCCATGGATTGATATATAAAGGTGTACTATTCAAAGATAACAGATTGGTTGCTGTGAAGAAGCCATCTCAAGGCCTTCAATCTCTTCATGATCATAACTCCTATAAGCTCGAAAACGAGATTCGAGTCTTATCCACTCTACGTGAAAGCCCTCATGTGCTTAAACTTCTAGGGACGAGTAGTTATGACTCGTTCAATAACAAGATCATTGTCATTGAGCTCATGCCTAATGGCTCCCTCCATGACTGGCTCCATGATGCAACAACCCCACCCACATGGCCTAACCGCATTGATATCGCCATGCAAATCGCTCGTGCGGTGCAGTTTCTTCACGAAGGCAAGCCTTTGGTCATCCACAGAGACATCAAGTCCTCCAACATCTTGTTTGATTCCCAATGGAATGCAAAGTTAGCAGATTTTGGATTAGCGGTCATAGCAGGCGCTGAGGCACTGATGAATCAAGTACCCGCTGGGACAATAGGGTATTTGGACCCGTGTTACACCATATATACCTAGTAAACTCAGCACCAAAAATGACATGTTCAGTTTTGGGGTTGTGTTATTGGAGATCATTAGTGGTAGAAAGGCCATTGATATGTCAAATACGCCTGCTTCAATGGTGGAATGGGCCATTCCATTAATCGAACAACAGCTTTTGGAACAAATTTGTGATACGAGAATGGCAGTACTGCCTACATACATTGTGAGCACCATCACTCACTTTCTACGTGAGGCTGCACGTTGTGTGTCACCAAATGAAGATTATCGTCCATCAGCAGGGGAAGTGATTATGGGGATGGAGAATTGCTTCATAGAACGTGTCAGAATTCCCATTTGGACCAGCGTTTTGAAGAGCATGCATGTGCCGTTCAGAAAGAGGAGGAAGCTGATCATTAAAACTGGGCCTCCACCTCCACCTCCACCTCCTCTGAGTAAGACCCAAGTACAATGTGAACGTAAAGCACAAGAAGATCGTGAAGAAGTTGATAGTGATACCCATATGTCAATTGGGAAGCTATCCATCACCATCAAGCAGGTTTTGGCTGATGATGTTACATTCAATTTGGGAAAGTAAAAATTAGTTGACTCGTTGTGAACCAGCTAATAAGTTTCTCTTTTACTCTTACTCGCTGGTTAGTTAGAGTTTGTTGTAGATTAGTTTCTCAGTTAGTTTTACAATAACTGATTTTCAGTTCCCAGACTCACTATATAAAGGCTATTGTACTTGACTACATTCATCGAATCAGAAATATATGAGATTTCAGTTTCTCTGCTTCTCTATTCTCTGTTCGAGTTCATCTCAGAACACTTTTATGGTATCAAAGAGCATAAACTTCTAAGCTCTATTGCGCATCTCTGATAATGGCGAGAGGTAACAACAATGGTAGTTCCAGCAATGGCGGCAATGCGGCACCTACAGATCCTTCACAAAATCCATCAAGTCCCTACTACGTTCACCCAGGCGAGAATCCCGCTGTGGTTTTGGTGTCGCCACCCTTGAATGGGAACAATTACCATTCATGGGCTCGATCTATGAAAAGAGCGATTAGTTCTAAGAACAAATTTCGTTTTCTTGATGGAAGCATATCTGCACCGGAAAAATGGGATCCAAGCTATGATGCTTGGGAAGGTTGCAATAACCTGATACATTCATTGTTGGAACCAAAGTGGTTATGGTCCAAATAATCCCTTAAGTTTTGATGTTAACAAAGGGCTAATTTAAGATGAACAAAGATTTCTTATGGACTAACGTTTTATATTAAATGTGCAGGATAAAACTTAATTGAGTCCAAAGACTATCCAAAAGTCCAAAGACTTTCGTCCAACCTTTGAACGTGGTTACGTCTTATCAGACTGGATGCATGGTAATAAATAGAACCATGAGTCCAAGACTCTTTCGGTTACTTTTGTAATAGCTAGTCCAATAGTGCTTTTTTATTTTAAGCGCGAATACCTTGTAAAAGTATTTGCATTTATTATTCCCTGTAAAAGGCTTATATCCTTGGGACAAAACATTCTTTGTAATATTCGTTGAAATGTAAAGCGTAAGCCAGAATGTCTCTGACACTTAAAGAAGTTGACCTTCTTCTTTTGGAAAAACAAAAGGGAACTTTCGTTCTACATAGAGGATATGTCAGCACCACTTTAGCTATCATCCTGATAGTCTATTCTGCTGATCAGAAACTTCAGAAGCTATCAGACTCAACGGATCAAATGCATTCAATGCTCATCAGAATGGATCCTTTTCCATCCGTTGAAGACTAAAGTCTGCTCAAAGACAAGGCTATATATACCTCCATCCCTTGAAGATAAAAGTAGGCCGAACTTGAGTAAAAATACAAGTGAAGCAATACTTAGTGATTCAAAATCTTTCAAGAAAAACAAGCAATCATCCGTTGAAGCAATCAAATAGAAAATCTCAAGCTTGCAAAGCTAGCAAAGCTACTCTGATCCTCATTTTAATATTACTCTATGTGTAGAGTTTTTAAAAGTCTAAGCTTTAGTTTCGAATTCTCACATTTAGTGAGTTAGTAGAACAAACTCTTTTCAAAAACCTTAGTTTGGTTAAGCCTGAAGAGGCTTGTCTCTGAAAGAATACTTAGAGAACCTGAAGAAGTTGAGAATACTACCTGAAGAGGTGTTGAATACTTTGTAACAAAGGGTTTTTGTTATAGTGGATAAAGCTCTCAAGTAGAGAGGACTGGACGTAGCTCTTTGGTGAAGAGTGAACCAGGATAATATCTCGGTATTCTTTTTCTCTCCCTTACTCTTACTTTAGTTTATTTTCTATCTAACTAACTGGGATTGAATTGCTTTTTCCTACGTTGTTTTCTTATCTTATTCAAACTAAGTTAGCGTCCAAGTGTTTGAAAGAGCTCTCTTTGCGTTTAATCATTTTAGCGTCCAACCTTGCGAAAATTATAATCTGCTTACGAAAAAATTTTAAAATCTTCAGAAACACAATTCAACCCCCCTTCTTGTGTTTCAAACAGGTTCCTTCATTCATGGCTTATGAATTCGGTTTCTCATTCAATTGCTCAAAGTATCGTGTACATGGAAACTGTTTCAGAGGTTTGGCTCGATCTGAATGAGCGTTTTTCTCAAAGTGATTTAGTTAGGGTTGCAAAATTGCAACAAGAGTTGCATTCTTTTCAACAACATTCACTTTCAGTTAATGACTGTTTCACTGAGCTTAAGGTGCTATGGGAAGAATTAGAGTATTATAGACCTCTTTCAGTGTGCAGATGTGCAGATTCGATGCTGTACAGGAAGCAAGATCACATAATCAGGTTCCTTATGGGGCTTAGTGATGGTTTTGCAGTGGTGAGATCACAAATCCTGATAATGGATCCCCTCCCCGCATTGAATCGAGCGTTTTCCATGGTGATGCAGCATGAGAGACAGAATGGTCTCCAACCTTCTGAGGATGCTCAAATATCCATTAACTTGGCTGAGGGAAAGAAGTTTCAGTCAAAGGGAAAATTCACTAATGGTGGAAAGCAATGCCTATACTGTGGGAAATCAGGCCACACAGAACTCACATGCTATAAGAAGCATGGCTTTCCACCCAATTTGCAGTCTAAAAGTCAATCAACAGCACATTTCTCTGCTTGTGAAGAGGAAGCCTAGAAGAATGAAGATTCCACTCACAACCAGTTATTACACAGCAGGAGCAGGGTTTCCCAAATTTACACATGAGGAACATTGTGCACTCCTGAATCTTTTGCAGCAGTTTGGGACCTTGTCAAAGATAAATGAATCACAAAAGCATGGTGTGAATCAAGTTTCAGCCTCCACAAAAGGTAGCAAGGAACCAGAATTCCCAGCAATTGAAGGTACTAGATGTGTATCCATTTATTCTGTTGATAGCAAGTTAGACTCATGGATTGTAGATTCTGGAGCTACAGATCATATATGTAATTCTCTGCACTGCTTTAGTTCATATAGGAAGATCACTCCTGTTAGAGTAAAGTTGTCAAATGGAAATTCCTTAGCTGTAGAATACACTGGTACTGTTAGAATTTCAGATACATTGATTTTAGATGATCTCCCGTACCTACCTAATTTTACAACCAATTTACTATCAGTGTCCAAACTCACAAAGAACCTCCCATGCTCCCTTATCTTTAATGATGGTTTGTGCTTCATACATGGCCCATTATTGAAGATGATTGGTTCGAGTAAGACTTGCAATGGACTCTACTATTTGGATCCGGTAGACACTCTAAAACCTGCTGATTCTGAATTGACACAGAATTGGTTTGTAATTCTTGTACTTTGTCCGAAACTGCTCTATGGCACTAGAAATTTGGACATGCTTCCCCTTCCCATTTACTCTTGTTAAGTAGACAGTTTCCTTCTATTCCAGTAGAGAATAAAATCATTTGTGATATATGTCGCCTAGCTAGGCAGAAAGGACTTGCATTTCGTTTGAGTATGAATAAAGCATCTTGCCCACTTGAGCTTGTGCATATGGATATTTGGGGCCCCTTTTCTGTTAGCTCTGTGCATAATCATAAGTATTTCTTGACCATTGTAGATGATTTTAGCAGATTTACTTGGGTCATTTTACTGAAGGGTAAGTATGAAGTCCAGTCATATGTCAAAAGGTTCATTTTATTAGCTGAGAATCGATTTGGCAAGTTGGTTAAGACTATCAGGTTAGAACATGGGCCTAAGTTTGCCTTTGCAGATTTTTATAGGAATAAGGGCATACATCACCAAAGGAGTTGTGTTGAGACTCCTGAGTAGAATGCTCGTGTAGAAAAGAAGCACCAACACATTCTTAATGTTGCTCGGGCTTTGCTTTTCCAGTCTCATCTACCCAAGACTTTTTAGAACTATGCAGTGACACATACAGTTTTTTTGATCAACCGGATGCCTACTAAGATTCTTAAAGAGAAGAGCCCCTTTTAGCTGTTGTATTATAAATTACCTGGCCTAGAAGACTTCAAAGTTTTTGATTGCCTTTGCTATGTGTCAACCCTTGCTTCTCATAGGTCCAAGTTTGATCCTTGAGCCTGAAAATGCATCTTTTTGGGACACAAATCCGGGGTGAAAGGCTATGTCACATTTGATATGCACTCTAGAGAAATTGTCACCTCTAGGCATGTTGTTTTCCATGAAGATATTCTGCCTTACCCAGCTGCCAATGCACCCTCTCACCATCAGTTCTATGATCACATTCCTGTTGTTTCTGCCACAGTTGAGCCTCTGCCATCTATTCAAAACAATGATCACATTCCTGTTGTTCCTGCTACAATTGAGCCTCTGTCCCTTATTCCAAACAATGATCTTGCTGCCAATGATTTTGTTGATATTGAGACAACAGTTGTAGCTCCAAGAAAGTCCACTCGCATTAAGAACACACCACACCATCTCACTGATTTTCATTGTGGTACTTTGAGTTCTAGTGCATCATACCCCATCTCAGTTCATCTCAGTTATACTTCTCTCTCACCATCTCATCAAGCTTTTTCCTTATCATTGTCTACTGTCACTGAACCTAGCTCTTTTGCTGAGGCAAGTCAAGCTTCGAATTGGGTGGCAGCCATGGACACTGAACTGAATGCACTTGCTGCTAATAAGACCTGGGAGGTTTGTGGACTTACCCCCTGGTGTTACCTAAATTGGCAACAAGTGGGTCTATAAAGTCAAAAGAAAGGCGGATGGTTCCTTAGAGAGGTATAAGGCGCGGTTGGTGGCCAAGGGCTATACCCAAACTGAAGGTATAGACTACTTTGATACTTTCTCACCTGTAGCAAAGCTCACTATAGTGAGGTTGCTGCTTGCCCTTGCTTCAATCCACAACTGGTTTGTACATCAGCTCGACGTAAGCAACGCTTTTCTCCATGGGGAGCTCACTGAAGATGTGTACATGACCATTCCACAGGGTGTTCCTCATCCGGGCAACAACAAAGCTTGCAAACTCCTCAAGTCTCTCTATGGCCTTAAGCAAGCTAGTCGAAAATGGTATGAACGCTTATCCACTTTACTCCTTCAGCATGGTTTTCAGCAGTCTCAGGCTGATCACACACTGTTCACTAAGCATAAGGGCTCTTCCTTTTTGGCCTTGCTGATCTATGTGGATGATATTGTCCTTGTTGGTAACTTTTCTGCTGAGCTTTCCCATATAAAGTCTACTTTTGATTCTCATTTTGGGATTAAGGACCTTGGGGTCTTGAAATATTTTTTGGGACTTGAAGCAGCCCACTCCACCTCTGGTATTTCCCTTTGTCAGCGCAAGTATTGCCTTGACTTTCTCACTGATGCAGGGGTTCTCGGATGTAAGCCAACCATTACCCCCTTAGATCCCAATACTCGTCTCTATCAGGATGATTCTGCTCCTTACATGAATGTAGCTGAGTATCGTAGACTCATTGGCAGGCTCCTTTATCTCACCACAACTAGGCCAGATATCTCTCATGCCACTCAGCAACTCAGTCAGTTCCTTAATGCTCCCATGATGATTCATTTCAAGGCTGCTCAGCATGTGCTACGTTACCTGAAAGGCTGTGTTGGGCGAGGTCTTTTCTTTCCCCAATCTTTTTCTTTCCAACTTTTGGGCTTCAGTGATGCCGATTGGGGTGGCTGCCCTTACTCTCGTCGCTCCATTAGTGGTTTTTGCTTCTTCCTTGGTGACTCCTTGATCTGCTAGCGTTCTAAGAAGCAACCTACGATAGCGCATTCCTCCTCAGAAGCAAAGTATCGTGCCTTAGCAGCTGCAACATGTGAATTACAATGGCTCCATTATCTTCTTCGTGATATGCATGTCACTTGCTCTAAGTAGGCTGTCCTCTTTTGTGATAACAAGAGTGCTCTTCATATCGCAGCCAATCCGGTGTTCCATGAGCAGACTAAACATCTTGATATTGATTGCCACATAGTCCGTGAGAAATGCCTTGCTGGCCTTATGCATCTTCTTCCTTTGGATTCCTCTGACCAAACTGCTGATGTCTTCACCAAAGCATTGCTTCCAGCTCCCTTCAGTAAGATGGTTTCCAAGCTTGGCTCAGTAGATATCTACCATCCTTAGCTTGCGGGGGGATAATAAGCTTCTCTTTTTGATGTGAACCTCATAGAGAATCTAGAAGAGAAGGATCTTTTCCGTGATTTGGTTTTCAATTTTTCAAAAAATTCAAGAAGAACAAGAACACAAACCGAAAATCAAACTTACAAAAATGGAAAAAGGAAGTAGATGATGATGGAGATGAAGATCGCCACATCCAAGGATGGATGATAAGATCAAAGTGTGATCGCCACAAAGGATTTGGTTAGCCCCTTGATGAGACCCATAGCAAGGGTTCTTCCAAGAACCAAAGGAGCGAATTTCTAAGCTCTCAAACAAAATGAATTTCTATTCAGAATCAAAGGTCCTTTTACAATAGAAGAAAAGCCTATTTATACCTTTGTGCATTTTTACTATGCACACCTCCTAATTTTCTAATCACAACCTATGTGCCCAAAAACAAATAATAGGCTTCTAAGTAGGAAAATTCATCAAAGTACCATTATTACAAATTGAAAAGAACAAACAATACAAAACAAGGTTCACAAATTTATTATATTTCCCAATAAAAGACTAGTCACTAATGAGCAGGATTTGGTAAATTTTGTCTTCATTAGATTCTCTTCCAATGGGAACCAACAAAGAACTAATCTTCTTCTCCATGTCCTCTTGGAGCTTCCTTGCTTTGCTCCTAGTGACTACTCCTTTTTGTGCTTCCTTCCCTTGAGCTAGGAGGTCCTCATCACACCCTCCTTTTTTAGAAGAACTCGCCCACGAGGCACGAGTTATGCTCGTCATCACCTACATCAAACAAGGTCAAATCATTTACATTGAAAGTAGCACTTACCCCATAATCCCCGGACAAATCAATTTTATAAGCATTGTCCCCAATCCTTTCAAGGACTTGGAAGGGACCATCACCTCTAAGTTGGAGCTTAGATTTCCTTTGTGAAGGAAACCTCTCCTTCCTTAGGTGCACCCACACCCAATCTCCGGGTTGAAAGATAACCCTTTTTCTACCTTTATTTGCTTGCTTAGCATAGGTCTCATATTTGTGTTCAATTTTAGCTTTGACCTTTTCATGCAATTTTTTAACAAATTAATGGGTAAAGGCAACAAATCAATGGGGGTGAGGGGATTAAAACCATACACAACCTCAAATGGGGAATGGGAAGTGGAACCATGTGGAACCCTATTGTAAGCAAATTCAACCATAGGCAAACATTCTTCCCAAGCCTTTACATTATTTTTAAGAAGAGATCTAAGCAAAGTACCAAGAGTTCTATTTGTTACCTCGGTTTGTCCATCCGTTTGAGGATGACAAGAAGTAGAGAAAAGCAACTTAGTACCAAGCTTACCCCACAAACACTACTAGAAAATATGTTTTTAGCGACCGAAATTAGCTACGGAAAGTTTTCCGTAGCTAATGGCGATCGTATTAGCTACCATATTTTAGTTTTCTAAAAACTAATAAATATTGACATTTAGCTACGGGATTAGCTAACGAAATTTGGGGTCGCAAATATTCGGTCGCTAATACGGTCGCCAAAGCTGAGATTTTTAAGGTCAAATTTGTTGACTTTTTAGCTACCGAATCTGAGACCGAATCCTATTTCACAGTCATATTTTTACATTAGCGACTGAAAATGTATCGGTAGCTAAATATTTAATAATTTAGAGACGCATTTAGCGACCGAAATTGCGGTCGCTAAACTAAATCCCTAAATGTTCACCTTCCCCTCATTTTCTTCTTTCTCTCGCACGCTGCCTCCCACGCTCACTCTCTCTGCACTCTGCCTCTCACTCTCACGTTGGGTCTCAGCAAAAACCCTAGTCCCCAATATATATCACTTCGCACGCCTCATCTTTCTTCCCTCCGAACCTAACTCCATTTCGATTCAGCACAATAATGCCGCCGAAGCTCGACCCCTCGCAAGTCATCGACGTCTACGTCCGAGTCACCGGCGGAGAGGTCGGCGCGGCGAGTTCCCTCGCCCCGAAGATCGGTCCACTCGGTCTTTCCCCTAAGAAAATCGAAGAAGACATCGCGAAAGAAACCGCCAAGCTCACTCTCTCTCGCACTCTGCCTCTCACTCTCACTCTCTGCGCCGCTGCCTCCGATCTGCTCTCTCTCTCTCTTTCTCCATCACCGCCTCACCTCCGATTGACTCTCTCTCTCTCTCCATCGCTGCCCCTCGCCTCGGTTCCGTGCACGCACAGGTATGCTCATCCCTCCCTCTCCATTTTTCATTCATTATGTGAATGTGCCACAAACACAGTTGCTTCTAAGCCCCACCGTCCACTTTATGAAATGGTGAAGGAAGGTATCAACATCAAGGATATCCAATGGGCACAGCACTGATTATCTTCGCAAGGAAAGTTAATGACGCAATTGGATATGTCGCGTGATGTATGGGACACGGATAACCTCCCTTGGAGATAGTCAAACATATGTGGTGCTCAACCATATGAATAATCATTTGGTCATCCAGGTTTCTGGTAGCCTTTCAGAATCGTTTTGAGAATCACAATAGGTAATTTAGGATGAAACATGCTCATTAATAGTTGTGTATAATAAAATCTTTATGGTATTGCATGCATTTTCTTCGCAAGTACCCTAAATTAGATTATGATGACAGAACAAGCACTGATACTCATAACCTATTATCAAGTTTTGATTTTGTTTTGTACCTTGTTGAATCTTTAATACGTATGGCCAATTACATATGGTGAATTGTTGGTTTTATTTATATGCCTTTGGCTTGTAGATTACTAAACTGGATGATGATAACAGAATAGAGGGAAAATGTTCATAAACCATTGTCAATTTTCAAATTTGCTGGTTGTTTTGTGTGTTATTAAGTATAGATGTGGCAACTTTTCTTTACAGATCATAATTTATTTACATATCTTAAGTGAATAGAGTCAGTTTTAAATCATACTTTATATTATAGTACACTCAAATGACAAATACGTGAATAACTTAAGTAGTCAGCTGAAAAATTGCTCCTTGCAGCTTCTAATAAGTAGCTTCTATATGCTATTGATACTTGTTTCTTGAGTGTAAATTTTTTCTCTGCTCAATCGTTATTTGTATACAAAATGAATGAGCAAATTATAAATAAATGCTTAGTTGTTTGCTCACTACAGGAAAAACCAATGTCATTTGTTTATATGGTCTCTGATTTATAAGAGCGCAGCAATTTTAATGAACTTACGAGTTTTGTTGCATTGCATATGACTTGTTTGTTGTATAGTTAAATATTCATGTATGGAGCTATGGCATCTGATTGCTGTTTTTCTCTTTTGTATGTACTACAAGTCACATATTAAAATATCTGAGTGGTTGCTTGTTAATTTTGATGATTAATCTGAGTGCATCGGTCTATGAATTGTTTTGTTGCTTGGTTTGACTGGTAAAATGCAAATTGTTCCTTGTAATGAGAGATTTTGTTTGATATAACTTGGTTATGGTTGATAGCTCACTTTGCAGATAAGGGAATTGAACTTGTATATTGAACTAGCAAATATAAGGTCTGAAGTCACATGTTCATGGCTAGGTTCTAGAAATTGCATAAATTGTTTCTAGGCTTGACATGTGTTTGAAAATGTTTGATCAGGGATCAAGGTTGTACACATTGGATTATGGGAAGTGTACAGCAACCCTTTTGGTTTCACTATTTGCCTATTTGGTCATCTTGATTGCTATTCCATGGGGGGACTATTTTATTTCTTATGTTAGTATACTTGGTTTTCAGTTTAATTATATATATGATTATAATATCCCGGTGTGATTCTCAAGGTTTCGTTGCCTTCATTATTCTGATTTAAGTTAAATTTGTCATGTCTTTTGAGGATCTTTAATTTTTTCCCGCATGCTGTCTTGGTTTTTGCATCAAGTCATGGTTTTTGGCAGCTGCTGTGTTTTCATTCATATATTGAGCTAGACACATCAGATTTAGTTGCCCTTTTCAGAAACTTGAGACACAAGGCTTTTATTTTACCTCAAATCTGATATTTAAAACTTTCATCAGTCAAAGTCAGTTTTGGTTTAAATCAAGGTCTGTTCTGCGCATTCTCAGTTTGACCTCATCGACGTCACATACTCAATCCGATCCTGGCCCTACCCCCGACGTACGAGAGGTTATCGCCAATCTCAATGCTGAGCTGGCAGCAAAGGACAACAGGATAAACCACTTGGAGAGGACGATGGATCAGACACAGAGAGAGATGTACGCATTGTTCCAGCACTTAGGATACAGGCCCGGCTCCTCTAGTGCCGTTCCACAAGATGATTCGCATGCTGATCTAGGTGCCGATGATGAGGACGATGGCGAGGACGATAATGGCTGGATCCCCCCACCCCCAGCACATTGATATTATATTTGTTACATTTAGTTACTACCACTATTGTACTACATGTGTTGTTTCTATTTGGATATTGGATATTGTATTAGATGTTTATATATATGGTGGATTTATATTGATGTTTGAGTTGAGTATAATTTTATGTAATTTATATCTGTTTTGTATGATTAAGCAAGATGGTAATTTTGATAAAAGTTTGGTATTATTGCAAAAAAAAAAAATGATATTTAGCTACCGAATCGGATTCGGTAGCTAAATAAAATTTGCAAATTTAAAAGTTAGCTACCGAATAGGATTCGGTAGCTAAACCAAAATATATATTTAGCGACCGAATAGGATTCGGTCGCTAAACCAAAAATATATATTTAGCTACCGAATTTTATTCGTCGCCGATTCGGTCGCTAAACTGGTAACAGATATGGTATACGTGACCATTTTAGCGACCACAATATTTATATTTAGCTACCGACATATTCCGTAGCTATTGGCGACCGGAGTGAGATTCGGTAGCTAAATCGATTAGCTACCAGCACTTTAGTTACCAACTCCATTCGGTCGCTAATTCGGTAGCTAAACAATTTAGCTACCGAATTTTGGATATAAGCTACCGAAAAATTCGGTAGCTAAACAGCATTTTTCTTGTAGTGAAAGTCCTCCAAAAGTGGCTTAGGAATTTTGGACCCCTATCCGAAATAATGGTTCTAGGCACACCATGTAGCCTTACCACTTCCTTGAAGAATAGGTTTGTAATGTGACATGCATCATCTACCTTGTGGCATGGAATAAAGTGTGCCATCTTGGAGAAACGATCCACCACTACAAAAATGGAGTCACGACCATTCCTTGTCTTTGGAAGACCTAGCACAAAATCCATAGAAACATCCACCCAAGGTGTAGAGGGAATAGGGAGCGGGGTATATAATCCATGAGGCATGCTCCTAGATTTAGCCTTTCTACATGTAATGCATTTAGAACATACTTTATGCACATCATGTTTCATTCTAGGCCAATAAAAGTGTTCATGCAACATTTCAAGTGTCTGATGTTCCCCAAAGTGGCCCATCAATCCCCCCTCATGCACTTCTCTAACCAACAATTCCCTAATAGAACATTTAGAAATGCAAAGCCTACTTCCCTTAAAACGAAACCCATCATGCTTATAATGCCCCTTAAATGCACCATGATCACAATATATATATATATATATATATATATATATATATATATATATATATATGTGTGTGTGTGCAAAATCAACATCACAAGCATACAATTCTTTCAAATGTTCAAAATCAAGAATCTTAGTTTCAAGAGAGGAAAGTAAAACATGTCTCCTAGATAAGGCATCCGCAACTACATTACTTTTGCCTTTCTTATGTTTAATCACATAGGGAAATTGTTCCAATAATTCTACCCACTTGGCATGCCTTTTATTTAATTTTCCTTGGCCTTTAAGATACTTAAGAGATTCATGATCACTATGGATCACAAATTCCTTAGGGAACAAGTAGTGTTGCCAAGTTTGTAAGGCCCTAACCAAGGCATACAATTCTTTGTCATAGGTGGAATAATTCAAGGAAGCACCACTCAATTTTTCACTAAAATAAGCAATTGGGTGCCCCTCTTGCAACAAAACCGCATCTATGCCAATGTTGGAAGCATCACATTCCAACTCAAAGGCCTTAGAAAAATTAGGCAAAGCTAGGATAGGAGCATTTTTCAATCTAGTTTTGAGCTCTTGAAAAGCTTGCTCTTGCTCCTTTCCCCCACTTAAATGCCACATTTTTCTTGACAACATCATTCAAAGGAGAAGCTAATGTGCTAAAGTTTTTAACAAACCTTCTATAAAAGCTTGCTAGTCCATGAAAGCTCCTCACTTCACTCACATTCCTAGGGGTGGGCCAATCTTTGATGGCCTTTATCTTTTCGTCATCAACTTTCACCCCTTGGGAACTAACAACAAGTCCCAAGAACACTACTTTATTTTTACAAAAAGTACATTTTTCTAAATTAGCATACAAGTGTTATTTTCTCAAAACCTCCATGACACTTTTCAAATGATTAACATGATCTTCTAGTGTCATACTATATATGAGAATGTCATCAAAATAGACCACCACAAATTTTCCAATAAAATGCCTTAAAATATGGTTCATCAAACGCATAAAGGTACTTGGAGCATTTGTTAAGCCAAAAGGCATGACTAACCATTCATATAGACCAAATTTGGTCTTGAATGCCATTTTCCATTCATCCCCTTCCCTTATCCTAATTTGATGATATCCGCTTTTTAAGTCAATTTTGGAAAAATAACAAGCACCATGTAACTCATCAAGCATATCATCTAATCTTGGGATTGGATGTCTACATTTAATGGTGATGTTGTTAATGGCCCTACAATCCGTACACATTCTCCATGTGCCATCCTTTTTTGGCACTAAAATGACGGGCATAGCACAAGGACTCAAACTCTCCCTTACCCATCCTTTTTCCAAAAGTTTTTGAATTTGTTTTTCAATCTCTTTAGTTTCTTCCGGATTACTTCTATAAGCTGGCCTATTTGGTAATGAGGCACTTGGAATGAGATCCATTTGGTGCTCAATACCCCTTATAGGAGGTAGGCCATGAGGTATGTCCTTTGGGAACACATCCTCAAATTCCTTTAAGAGATGTTCAATACATTTTGGCAATTCATGAGAAGAAGTAGACAAGCACAAATCATTATAATACAAACAATATAGGGGTTGCCTACATGTCAAAGCTCTCTTGACTTTCTTTTCTCTCAAAAATAAATTTTGTACTACTTTCTCCTCTTTTTCCTCAACTTTCTTTTTATTCTTTTTATTCTTTTGCTCTCGGCCCTCAATTGTTTTGCTACTTTCTCCACTCATTTTCTCACTCATTTGTAGCTTTTCTTTCTCTCTTTTGAGCCTAAGAGCTATTTGATCTTCACATACTTCCTTTGGACTAATTAAGAGGTGATAAAGTAATTTTGAGATTGTTGTGAACAAAAGTAAATTTGTTATTCAAGCCATCGTGGATGACTTTCCTATCAAATTGTCATGGTCTACCAAGCAAAATGTGACCGGCTTCCATTGGTACTACATCACACAAAATTTCATCTTTGTACTTGTGGATACTAAAGTTCACCAACACTTGTTTGTTCACAACAATTTCTTCATCCTCTCTTAGCCATTGAAGTTTGTAGGGCCTAGGATGGGAAATAGTGGGTAGGTTGAGTTTTGTAACTAATCTAGTGCTAGCTACATTAGTACAACTACCACCATCAATTATCAAACAACATAATTTCCCATTAACTAGACACCTAGTGTGAAAGATATTTTCTCTTTGGGAGGGGTCATCTACCTTAAGGTGCACTCCTAGTAATCTCCTCACCATAAGCAAATCCCCTTGGAGGGGTTGATCTTCATCTTCTTCCTCACTCCCACTAGAAGAACTAGAAGAGGAGGTAGAACTTTCTTTCTCACTTTCGGTCACCATACAACCATCTTTGACGACCAAAACTCTTTTATTTGGGCATTGGGAAGCAATGTGCCCCCTCCCAAGACATTTAAAACACTTAATGGAAGAAGTAGAAGAATTAGAATTAGAAGAAATAGAGTTAGAAATTTGTTTACCTTTATGGCCTTGTTTGGCCGAGGCTTCATCATGCTTAGAGGAAGAAGATCCCTCCTTCTTTGGCTTATCCTTATCCTTCCAATTTGAAGCCTTGTAGTTGGAATTGTAGTTGGAATTGGATCTCTTGTAGGAACTCTTTCTTTTGAATTGTTGCTCCACTTTGGTAGCTTGATGAACTAGCTCCTCAAGATCAAGGTAGTGTTGTAACTCCACTACATCCCTTATTTCATAATTCAAGCCATTCATGAATCTTGCCATAGCCACTTCTCTACTTTCCTCCACATTAGCTCTAATTTTTGCAACTTCCAATTCTTTGTAAAACTCCTCATCACTTTTCCCACCTTGAGTGAGCTTTTGGAGCTTGTTATGTAATTCTCTATGGTAATGACTTGGTACATATCTTCTTCTCATGATAGCTTTCAAGTCTTCCCAAGAATCAATAGGCCTTGCTCCACACCTAGCTCTCTCTTTTTGTTGTTGATCCCACCATAATAAGGCATAATCCGTGAACTCCAAGGTAGCCAAACTTACTTTCCTTTCCTCCCTTACTTCATGACAACTAAAAATTTGTTCAACCTTGAGTTCCCAATCTAAATACAATTCCGGATCTCCTTTGCCTTGGAAGTTGGGAATGTTGAGCTTCTTTTTCTTCCAATTTTCTTCCTCCCACCTTTGGCTCCTATCCTCCTCATCACTATGATGCCTATGCCTATGCCTATGCCTATCATTTTCAACTTCATGATGGTGATGCCTATGCCTCCTTTCATTTTCACCATCATAATGTCTATGTCCTCTTACATGCCTCCTTGTCCTCCTTGCTCGTCTAGATATCCCATCTTCGTCCTCCTCCTCCTCATACTCATGAGTTGGAGTAGGTTCTCTAGATCTTGCCCTCCTTTCTACCAAATTAATTCTTTCCCCGAGATCTTCACTAACCCTCCTAATCTCCAATTGTGTTTCTCTTTGAAGATTAGTCATATAAGCCATGAGGGCTGCTGTTCTTGGTGATGGTGGAGCACTTGACATGATGCCAAAGAACCAATACAATGTATAGAAAAAAAAATTGGACCTCACCACTCAACTAAGTGTTTACACTCTTGAAATTTCACTCGTGTTTACACTCTTTGTGGCTTTGGTGTAATGTAATCTTTCTTGCCTTTTTCCACTCCCTAAATTCCTCTCCTAGAGGTTCTTAAAAGGATCCAGGTGGATTTCAATCACCAAGTTGTTGATGTTACTACCAAAGCAATTGAAACAAACACACAAAGAAATTATCACACAAGAGGCCAAAAATGACAAAAAATGAAACTCTAAGACACAACCAAAGAATTTCAAAGACAAACAAGAAAAGCTAACAAGACAAAGCTAAAACAAATAGAGCATGAAAAAGACAAAGCAAGGAAGGATATCTATGTGGTTAATGGAAGCCAAATCTGCATATGTAACAAATATGTATATGTATATGTAACAAATGTATGTATGTAACTTATGGAAGGAAGGATACTAAAACGCACAATCCAAAGAATGAATATGGTAACTATTTGCAAATTGAATGAAGAATCAAAGCCTCAAATCTGGATATGTGCCTTTTTTTTTTTTTATACTTGCCTTTTTTTTTTATAAGTACTTTTTTTTTAGAATCACTTTTTTTTAAAAGCTGTTTTTACGGCTTTTTCTATGCAGAATTGGATTGCTCTTTTTTTTCTATACAATTTTGGCTTTTGAAAATCCAGATTTGGATTTGAAATGAATTTTTAAACACCAAAACAAATCTCAACAAAACCACATTGGATCAAACTTCCTCTTGTGAAGGAGATGATGAAGAACAGGATGAATCCAGAATTTTTTTTCAGCAACTATAATTGCGATTTTCGCTCAAAAATCAGAATCTAAAATGATGGAATGGACCTTCAAACATACAAGTAATCAACAATTACTCAAGTACTATGCCATTTCAATAAGATCAAATCATGAAAATGAAGATGAACTTGAAGCTTCATCTATGGAGTTTTTTTGAAACACCAACATAGAAAGTGCAGGATCACGATTCGATCACAAACAGCATGGATTTGATGCAGACAAACCAGAAACAACTCATGATTCAAGAAATTAACATCATAAATCCAGACTTCACACAGAAAAATGAAGATCACTGATTTTGCTTTTCCTAAAACCTTAATTCTGCGCTAAAACAGTAGCTTCGAATTTTCCAAATACTAGAATCCCAATATCAACAACACATAGCAGAGATCAACGCAACAGAGGCTGGATTAGACATAATCGAAGATCACAAATCATGAACATGTGGTCCGATACAAACCCTAGCGACGAAAAGCAGATTCACGAACACAGAAAACAAAAAAATGACAAGAAAAATTTGAAAAATCAATGCTCATAGAATTGGCTCTTGATACCAATTGATGTGAACCTCATAGAGAATCTAGAAGAGAAGGATCTTTTCCATGATTTGGTTTTCAATTTTTCAAAAAATTCAAGAAGAACAAGAACACAAACAGAAAATCAAACTTACAAAAATGGAAAAAGGAAGTAGATGATGATGGAGATGAAGATCGCCACATCCAAGGGTGGATGATAAGATCAAAGTGTGATCGCCGCAAAGGATTTGGTTAGCCCCTTGATGAGACCCATAGCAAGGGTTCTTCCAAGAACCAAAGAAGAGAATTTCTAAGCTCTCAAACAAAATGAATTTCTATTCAGAATCAAAGGTCCTTTTACAATAGAAGAAAAGCCTATTTATATCTTTGTGCATTTTTTCTATGCACACCTCCTAATTTTCTAATCACAACCTATGTGCCTAAAAACAAATAATAGGCTTCTAAGTAGGAAAATTCATCAAAGAACCATTATTACAAATTGAAAAGAACAAACAGTACAAAACAAGGTTCACAAATTTATTATATTTCCCAATAAAAGACTAGTCACTAATGAGTAGCATTTGGTAAATTTTGTTTTCATTAGATTCTCCTCCAATGGGAACCAACAAAGAACTAATCTTCTTCTCCATGTCCTCTTGGAGCTTCCTTGCTTTGCTCCTAGTGACAGGAGGTCCTCATCACTTTTACTCTTACTCGCTACTCGCTGGTTAGTTAGAGTTTGTAGTAGATTAGTTTCTCAGCTAGTTTTACAATACTTGATTTTCAGTTCCCAGCCTCACTATATAAAGGCTATTGCACTTGACTACATTCATTGAATCAGAAATATATGAGATTTCAGTTTCTTTCCTTTTTTATTCTCTGTTCGTGTTTATCTTTCGTTTTTCGGCATGCACTATGCCCATGCCCAGCCAAATGGCGGGTAAGCAGAGAATATATAAACTTTTGGAGATGCCCATATTAAGCTTTTTTGTTTCTTTTCAATTTAATTTCTATATCAATTTTATTACTTGTACTCCTCAAACCTAGCACCTTTCTCTACAGCTAATATTTTATTTTTTTAAAAAGAAAGAAATTGAGAGAAGACAGAAAAAATTAAGGGAGATTTGAATTAGTTTCTAAAAATAATAAACGTAAAAGTAAATATATGAATGTATAGGGTATAAATAATAATTATTTCTTTGTGGTTCTCCTTCACTTGGATCATTAGTAATAGAAATAGTGGTGATGGTGTCCCTGATTTGACTTCTTCGGGCCCTTCCGCTTGTGTATTTGTATTGTTTAATTAATATTTAATATTGAAAAATGCTAAAGCATGACTGTTTAATATTTAATTAATTAAATGAAAACAAGCTACAGGACAACTATCTTATTCAACTACCGTGTTTGTTTTGTTGATTATGTCAGTGCAGTTTAACACATACAAATAAGGAGACCATTTTAATGTGAGATTAACTGCATGTTTGGATTATAATTTGCACTTGATAAATATATGTGAGTTAGTGACTCCAAACTTATTTTTGCAATTTTTTTTATAATGTTTGATTTCTGGTTAGAAAAATTAATTTTGGGGATCAAACGTGATTGATTTGGGTGGAAGCAAGAATTTATTGTTTTTGCGTTTGCCAAAACTCAGTTTGAGTTTTTCAATTACTATTTTTACCATACTACCCTTAAAAGTTAATCACTTTTCATACTCATTTAAAAGTAGAAGGACATTTTGATAACTAAACATTCAAAAATCACTTTGAATGGTACAATCCAAATAACATTCATTTTATCAAAACTACTTTTAACAATAAAGTATCAAAACATAAATCAATTACTACCAACTCACTTTTAATCAAAACTCAGTTCATCAAAACTCATTTTTACAAACGTTAAACCAAACACACCCCAAAATGTTCTAGGTTGCAAAATTTATATATTTCAAGATATAAAGTGAGAAATAATAAGTGCTCATGAAAAAATAATCTTT
Organism: Ammopiptanthus mongolicus; assembly: GCA_039655645.1. Lineage (NCBI taxonomy): Eukaryota > Viridiplantae > Streptophyta > Magnoliopsida > Fabales > Fabaceae > Ammopiptanthus > Ammopiptanthus mongolicus. The sequence continues at coordinate 107,602,949 of CM077344.1, read as the reverse complement.
TAGATGAGTTTAATTATTATGCATTGATAGTTTAATTTTTTTTACACTGTCAATCTATAATAAATTATGGTATGAATGACTTTTAAGACAGTTAGGATAAAAAAAATCTTACTAATGTGATAATTTTTAATTGAATGTATGTATTTTTAAATTTTTAAATTCCAAAGACGACGGTGACACGATTGAAGTCGGCCCAAAATCTTGATGGGCCAATATTTGTTTAAAAAAATATTAGAGAGTTTCAAAAGCAAAGCCTAATAGTAAATACCCAGCGCTTGCGCTTCAATTTCTTTGTGGTGGTATCATCAGTGGCGCAATTGGAGTCCGGTTCAGTATTCCGGTTTGAGATAAGCAGGAAGCAAACCAATCCGACATGAACATGGAAACCCGAAGCTTGATCCTCCTCCTCCTCCTCCTCCTCCTTCCAATTTTCTCATTATTAACTCTTTCCATCCCTCCTTGAACCCTCACCGTAAAATCCGAGAGAGTCAGCGATGGAGACTCAATTTAATCACAGTCTTTTCGAGAGGCGCCCCTTCCTCATGTCCAAGGGGCCCGCTGTTAAATGGGTCAAAGAATGGTACTACCACTTTCTCGTTCATCAATCATTTTACACTTTGTGATGTTCAAGTTTCTATCTTCTTTTTTTTTTTTTTTTTTTCAATTTATTTCTTGTTGGTTCCCCCAAGTTGAGCGATAATTTTAAATTTTGAGCATAGTCGTAGCTATGTGTGTTCTGTAGAATTGGTATCTGGTGGATTGAAAGACAGCAAATTAAAAATTTTCTTCTTCCTGGTTGGAATTCAATACTGTGTTGGCAATCAGTTGGTAATACATTATTCTAATTATCAGAGCAATATTACTACTACCAGGGTTCCCCAAGATGTTGTAGCAACCGGCGGGAAGTGCATACACTTAAGATGGGTACCAGGTTTGTCCTTTTTCCAGCTACCAAGCTTACATCTTTTCTCACTTCTCCTCTGTTTGACTACTGTCTCTACTTTTTTTTTTAATGGATAGTGACAGTTGCATATATCATATGTGTTACTGGTACATGATAGTTTATATCTGTGTCACTGGTAGATGATAGTGATATCAGTAAGGTTTTAAATTGTGGTCACTGTTGCGTTGCATTTACCGCTATTGCGGACATTTGCGGAAAATGCGGCTGATACGTCCGCAATTGCCTTCACGATGCCTTTTCAGAGATTGTAAAAACCACAACGTATCGGGCTACGTTGCGGTTGCCCACTTTTTTTAAAACCCTCACTGCTATCCTTAAGATATAGTTTACACCGAGCACCCATTGTCCTTGGTACCTTAATATAATGATGGTTCCTAATTTGCTCCATATAACTCTACATGTATGAATTGGGCCCTAATGAAGAGAAACTAATCTGTACATGGTGTCTAATATGCTCATGATGTTGCATTTGTGTATTGTTTTGTAGTTTGGAATCTTGAATATTTATACACAATGGTTCTATTTCTGACTTGCTTACCCATTTATTTTTTATATCACCATTGGAATTATTTATTATTGAATGTTTGTATTAATTCAAAAAAATAATTCCTGAAACGTGATGAATTGAAGTTTAAGCACGCTTCTCATCTAAGGGACTGTTGTATTATATGTGATGTTTTGTCATGTGTTCTCTCTGAAATTTTTCTTCATTTTACTTTCCTTAGAGGATACCTTAAAGGCCTTGAAGGAAAAGGAAAAAAGAACCTTCAGCACCTGAGCCAGAACCAGAGCCTACTACTGAAGTACTTTTTCTTTGCAGCTATGAAGGCTGCGGAAAGACATTCATAGACGCCTTTGCTTTGAGGAAACACTCTCACATCCATGGGGAAAGGCAATTTATTTGCCACTATTAGGGATGTGGAAAGGTAGCAAATTTGTCACTTCAGATACACACACATGCACTATGCTGTGTGTTATGTCAAGGATCAACTCTATTTAAAGCTTAAGTTGTTAGTTCTTAGGTGGAGGCCTAAGAATGTGATATAAGCATATGCATGTTGGTATAGTTGTAATACACTTGGTTCAAGATAGATCCTTAACAATTTTTCCCTTTGGTTTCATAATAACAATTTTTTTTTTTATATTTATGGTGACATGATCACCTTGCCTAAAAAAACAGTTTTTTATATATAAAATGCTATGTCACAAGTTACAGCTATCATGGTTTGCCATTTATTTTAATGTCAGGTCTATTAAGAAGTGCTTAGAATATTTTGTTTCTGCTGCAGAAATTTCTGGACAGCTCAAAGTTGAAAAGACATTTCCTCATTCATACAGGGGAGAGGGATTTTGTGTGTCCTCACGAAGGTTGTGGTAAGGTGATAAATCCATCCATTGAATGGGTCTGTTCTAATTTTTCTATGATGGTTTCCTTTTCCTACTTGGTGTTGAACGTTCTGTTTGTTGATCTCTAAGGTTTGCATATTTAGATTTGGATTTTCAATTAACTTCATGCTTGTCATATATTCCACCATACCCAGAATATCAGCAGCAATTCGTTCTTTTACTGTTCACTCTGAAGCTAACTACTGATCTGTTTTTTCTGCCATGGGAATGAACAAATATCTAAGTAGCAAAGCTTCAGCTGCTTCGTAAATGAGGTGAATGACTACCCAACAGTGGGTTAATGAACTGCTCATATATAAAGGATGACCAGCTGATTTGGAAATTTATCACTTTAAAAACAATGTACACCAAATCTTGTTTGGTGGTTGACTGTATTGTCACTGTTAAATCATTGTTATCATTGTCATCGTGGTCCATGAATAAAGTCTGATTCAACATGAATCTTCCAATTGAAAGAGAGAAACAAAATATGTATTTTCTGAATGGCTTGTGTTGAATCCACACAGCACAATGAGATTATATTTATACACTTGGAATATTAATTACAACTTATAATTACAAGGAAAGTAAATAAGATAACTATTCTGTAAGTGTATAGATAATTCCTATGTTCATGAATATGAATCTAGTTAATTACAAGTACCATTTCCTAAGTTATTAATTCCAATAACATTTAGTGCTTGGACGGTGGATTCCTTTTTTGGACGATAGGTACATTCCTTTGGACGGTGGATACATTCCAACACTCCCCCTCAAGCTGGAGAATGGATATCTATCATTCTCAGCTTGCTATTGAGATCATGAAACTTATCTATAGGAAGTCCTTTGGTCAGTACATCTGCCAATTGTTGTCCTGAAAGAACATATGATGTGGCAATCAACCCACTGTCAAGTTTCTCCTTAACAAAATGTTTGTCTACCTCTATATGTTTGGTCTTGTCATGTTGAACCGGATTGTGAACAATGCTAATGGCAGACTTGTTGTCACTTGTCACAAAAGAGCTTCATTGGGACTTCATACTTGATTTTTAGGTCATCCAAAATGTTCTTCATCCATAACAATTCATAGATACCCTGCACCATCGCTCGGAACTCTGCTTTCGCACTTGACCTTGCTACTACATTTTGCTTCTTACTTCTCCATGTTACTAGGTTCCCTCCAAGAAACATGCAGTAGCCAGGTGTTGACCTCCTATCAGTAACTAAACCAACATAGTCTGCATCAGTATATGCTTCCATAGATACATTCTCACCCTTTTTGAATAGTAAGCCTCTTCCTGGAGAGGCTTCGATATACTGTAAAATTCGATCAACAACCTGCATATGTCTCATCCGTGGATCATATGAACTGGCTTACCACACTAATATCAGCTTCCCTACCAACCTCTCATACTGAGTTTTATCAACTTTGGGACTCTCTTCCTCATTGCCCATTCTATAATTTTGCTCAATAGGAACGCCATTAATTTTACATCCAAGTTTCCCAGTCTCCTTACAAAGGTGAAGAACATACTTCCGTTGGGAAATGAAAATACCATGTTTGGAGTAAGCAACTTCAATTCCAAGGAAACATTTCAATCTCCCAAGATCCTTCATTTCGAATTCAGTAGCCAATTTCTTCTTTAGGAGTAATTTTTCAGCTTCATCATCACCTGATATAATGATACCATCTACATACACAAGTAGGACAATCAGTTTCCCTTCAGGCGAGTGTTTGATAAAGAGGCTATGATCACCTGGACTTTGTCTATATCCAAGGGACACCGTGGTCTTCGTGAATCTTCTAAACCAAGCACGAGGTGATTGTTTCAAACCATCTAAGGCCTTCTTCAGTTTACACACTTTATTTCCTTCACCATAGTAGTCATACCCAGGAAGGGCCTCCATATAGACTTCCTCTAATTCACCATGAAGAAAGGCATTCTTTACATCAAACTGATGAAGTTCCCATTGGAAGTGTGCAGCAAGGGAGAGCAAAATTTTGTCTGTGTTCATTTTTGCCATAGGGGCAAATGTTTCCTCATAATCTATCCCATAGGTTTTTGTATACCCTTTTACAACCTGCTTTGCTTTATACCTGTCTAGTGTACCATCGGACTGGTATTTCACAGTGTAAATCCATCTGCACCCCACTGATCTCTTTTCCTTTGGCCTCTCAACAATTTCCCATGCTCCATTCTTTTCCAGAGCTCGCATCTTCTCATTCATGGCTTGAACTCAATTCTTATCCTTCAATGCTTCCTGTACTGTCTTAGGGATTCTGATAGAGTTAATGGCTGCAGTAAAACTCTGGTGCTGCAAGGAAAGATTTTTAGACGAGACAAATTGAGAGATAGGGTACTTAGCACAAGACCTTTTCCCTTTTCTCAATGCAATGGGCAGATCAACATTTTCAGGGTCAGGTTCACAGGTATTTAATGGAATATGTAAAGAATCAGGGTGAGAAGTATGGAAATCAGTATTACCATTACTTAGTACAACTTCAGGTTGTTTTCTCTTTTGATACACTTTTTTTGGGTGAGTTGGCTCTAGTTCGAGCAATTCCTTTAGGTGGATGGCTAGCAGAAGGTGCTAATTCCTGTTTTTCATAAGACATATCAATGAACGGAAGCAACTAGCAAGGGTATGTTGTTCTCCTGAGAAAAACTCTCAGCTTCCAAAAAATCATTGTCGTTCTCCCCCTAAAGTTGAGAGGAAGCAAAGAAAGACTAATTTTCCTGAAAAGTTACATCCATGGAGACAAAGAAGCGACGACTTGAAGGATCATAACATTTATATCCCTTCTTATCAGGAGCATAACCAATGAAAATGCATTTAATAGCACAAGGGTCAAGTTTGCCCCGATGCTGACGATGAATATGGACAAAAACGGAACAACCAAACGAGACTCAAGACTTTGCATAATAGGAACAGAGGGAAAAACAGATTTCATGATATGGACATGACTAACACCCCCAAGAATTCTAGAAGGTATTCTATTTATTAGATAAGTAGCAGTCAAAACAGCTTCCCCCCAATATGACTCCGGAACTGACATTTGGAATAACAATGCCCTGGTCATTTCAAGTAAGTGCCTGTTTTTTCTTTCAACAATCCCATTTTGTTGGGAAGTATCAGCACATGTGAGTTCATGGATAATACCTTGTTCCTTAAGAAAGGTAGAAAGATTTTGATTCATATATTCTCCACCATTATTAGACCTCAGGCGCTTAATATTTTTTCCAAATTGAGTATGAATCATATGATAAAATTGAGTGAATATTTTGTACACATCAGATTTATCGTTCATCAAGAATAACCAAGTGACACGAGTACAATCATCAATGAATGACAAAAACCATTTTGCACCAGAAATATTAGGGATTGTAGCAGGACCCCAAACATCAGTGTATGGATAAAAGAAAATGGTTCATCACATTTATTAATACTTGAAGGAAAACTTATCCGGTGATGTTTGGAAAACTGGCAAACATCAGAACTAAAGGTCTCAACTGATTCTTTCAAAAACAACGAAGGAAACATGGACTTTAGCAAAGTAAATGGGGGATGTCCAAGACGTTTATGTTGGAGCCAAATTTGGAAGGCACAAGACTTGAATTGATGACAAGAATGTTACAACTCCACACCAGATCCACCTGAAGCCTGCATCTCAAGATAGTACAACCCTCCTTGTTCCTTAGCAACTCCAATCGTCTTCCCCGTGACAAGGTCCTGGAATACACAATGTGAAGGGAAAAAGTTACAGCATAATTAAGATCTTTGCCAAGTTTATGTATAGAAAGAAGGTTAGAGGAAAGTTTAGGAACATGAGATCTTGCAAATTTAGGAAAGGGCCAAGTTTAACATTACCAAATCCCGCCACTGATGTATGAGAGCCATCAGCTACAATTATCTGATGATTACCAACAGAAATTTGATATGATGAAAAATGGGAAGAACAAAAGGTTATGTGATTAGTGGTACCAGAATCAATAATCCAAGAATCTCATGGACAGTACCAGAAGCATGAGAGAATAAAGAACATAGGTTCTTACCATTTACAACATGAGGAGAAGTGAAATGTTGCTTACTGAAGTAGTGGGTGATAGCTGAGATGTTGGTAATCTCAGTGTTAGACATGATTCAGTGTGGTAGCAACCAAGAGCGCGATGAAGGCGTGAAGTAAGACACACAGGCTGCAATGAAGGCAACCGTTGCGGTGAGAAGATAAAATGAAGGTAGCTTGTTGCAGTGTGGTAGCAGCAAAGAAGAGAGTTTGCAGTGAAGATCACTTTGGGGTACTGTAACTAAGAAAGATAAAGCACAATGAAAGTGCTGAACGTGCAATCAAGGCACAAGATAGAACAGGTCTTGCAATGATGGCAAGGCACCTAAGGTTACTCAGCAATAAAGGCCGCGGCGGCAGAGACTCTCAGGTTCGGGAGCTCTGATACCAAATTGAAAGAGAGAAACAAAATATGTATTTTCTGAATGGTTTGTGTTGAATCCACACAACACAATGAGATTATATTTATACAGTTGGAATACAGTGTTATCACCGCCATGGCGGATTGCGGTGGCGGATTTTTGGCCAACCGCTATGGCCAATTTATGAAGGATGGCGACGCCATGGCCGCAATGGCGTTTTGAGGCGGCTTAAAATGGCGAATTTTTGGCCTTCCGCTATGGTCCGCCATCCGTAATTGATAACACTGTTGGAATATTAATTACAACTTATAATTACAAGGAAAGTAAATAAGATAACTATTCTATAAGTGTATAGATAATTCCTAAGTTCATGAATATGAATCTAGTTAATTACAAATACCATTTCCTAAGTTATTAATTCCAGTAACATTTAGTGCTTGGACTGTGGATTCCTTTTTTGGACGGTGGGTACATTCCTTTGGATGGTGGATACATTCCAACACTTCCAGTTGACAGCCCTATGGATGAATCGGACACATGAAGTTAGTTTATGGTTCAAGATATACGTGAAGATGTAGACAATTATTCAAACCTTTTTTTGGTATTATTGTCAGCAGAGCATATTTATAAGTCTAAACTACCTCTTCTGACAAGATAAATTGGTAGCATATTGTTTTGAATAATTTTTCGCTACATGATTCACTGGTGAGCTCTAAAGATTCTTTAGTGTCAATATACAGGCCTTCTCACTGGATTTCAACCTGAGGTCTCACATGAAAACACATTCACAAGAGAACTATCATCTCTGCCCTTACCCGGATTGTGGAAAGAGATATGCTCATGAATACAAGCTAAAGAATCATATTGCATCCCATCATGAAAAGGTCGTGTAATCTTTCCTTTTAGTGTATCTGGTTACATCTGTGTTGTGTTTTGTCCGGTCAATGTTCATAATAGAGGATGCATCTTGTCATGTGAAGCATATCTGGCCTTTTAATTTGTCCACTTGGTTTTGATAGGAGATTTCATTTGGTATATTTTAACACAAATATGCGAGATTTCTGATATCTTGGGTATCTGTATAATATGTCCCCAAGTGAAACTCCTGACTAACTCCACTTATGGACGAAGTTAATGTGCATGTAAAAGTTCTGTATAATATCACCTCATACAATCTTTGGTTTACAATTTCAACCTCATCTTACAGAATGCATCAGTGGATGTGACAAAGTATACTCCACCTTCGGAGAAGCACCTTCTGGGGCAACTTATGGTTCTGCATCATCTGATCGTCCATATGCATGTCCATATGAAGGGTGTGAAAAAGCCTACATTCATGAATACAAGCTTAAACTCCATTTGAAGAGGGAGCATCCTGGTCATATGTCTGATGAAAGTGCTGTTCATGCTCTGGCTAATGCCGACAATGAAATGGATGAAGCAAGTGACCAAGATGCCTATGGTGGGAAACGATCAAATGGTAAAATTCAGAAGCAAAGTAAGCCCAAGCCAAACTTGAAGTTGCTTCCTTCCAAAATTGCCCAACTAAAAGGGTCAGCTCCAACTCCTGCCACTTTAAATGTGATTAAAAAACCTTGGCCGGTGAAAGATGAAACTTGTGATGAAGATAGCGAAGAAACTGAGGAGGATCATGACAATGTTGAAGATGGTTGGAGATATGGTGGAAACAACGAAGATGATGATGAGGAAACAGAATATGGAGATTGATATTTCATCGAAACAAAGTTTCTCTAAATTTAACTTGTATGTAAAGTGAAAAATGAATATCTACTCTTAAATCATTAATGGAATAAAATCACCATATAATTTAGACTAAATCAAGGTTGAATTTACATTTATTTGCTTACTTTACAAACTAGCTGAAGGAACATTTTCCATTTGGCTTATGACATCTAAGAATGCAACCTATTTCTTTTGTCCTCTCCCTCTCTCTCTCTCTCCTACACGTCACGCGCGCGGGCACACTTTCACTCACTTTTATTTTAGCTCTCCAACAAGATCAATTGTTTTTGGGGTTCATCTAATGCCCTAGTGCATTTTTATTTGCTTCAAGAAATGCCATTTTCTCCCATAAAAAAAACAAAAGAAATGCCATTTTCATGTCATAAACGGTATAATGGTTATTGGAATCATGAATGATGTGGTAGGGTGAATTTATATCAATAATAAGAGGTGATATAATATTCTTATGGTTTTAACATTTTGTTATATAGAGAGATCAACAGAGAGATCAATTGGCAGTGGGGTAAATTAAAGACAATCCTACACTATTGCATAATATTTTATTATTAGATAAGTTTCTTATGAAATCGACATTTGAATTGAAAACTAATATCATGCTATATGGAGTAAACCATCATTTTGGTCCCTGAAAATGTGATGCGCTATCAGTTCAGTTCTTGAAAGCAGTTAAACTACGAAAAAATCCTTGAATGTTAATTTCATTAGTAAAGTTAGTCCCTGCCAGAAACTAATTTGACTAACGAAATTAATTTTGAGGGACTAACTTGACTGACAAAATTAACATTGAGGAACTTTTTCATAATTTAACTGCTTTCAGGGACTGAACTGATAACGGCTTATACTTTCAGGGACCAAAACAATGATTTACTCGGCTATATGTAAAGTTGGTTTTTTTGGCCCGATTACTTTTATTTTTTAAAGTATTTATCAAATTGCCTTTACTTCTGTCATTACCAATATGCTCTTGTTTTTGCCATGTAAACTTTTTTTTCAAAAAAATTTATAGGTCCCACCTTCACCTCTGCTTTATTCAACCTCACATTTCATTTTCTTTCTCTTAACCCTTTCCAATAGAGTCTCCTAAGCCAATTGTCTCCTAAGGGACGGCAATTTTAACCTATATGCAGAAATTTTCGTGGGGACTGCCCCATTTGCGGCTCACAGGCGGAGACTTTTCCCATGCGGAAACGAGGACAGGGAAAAATAACCTCAAGGGCAATTTGGGGATAGGGAACATACTCCCTGCTTGCGGGGTTCCAGTTCACAAGAACATTACAGAAATACCTTTTATATATAACAATTTTATTAAATTAATACAAGAAACTTAAAGTGAATCCCTTTACGAATCGTAAGTTGTAGCATCAGACACAATGACCAAATTCACTACCCTATTAAAGTAAATACATTTAGAAATGTTCTGCAAATTCTTGAAAACATGCTTGAATGCCACAACTCGAAACCCCATGGTCGCGACATCCAAGCTTGCCATACCCACAATGACACCCACATCCACCCCAAACACATCTCTTCTCTCATTTTTTGCCTTCCTTATAACCTTCTAAATAGTGACTGAGATGCTCGGTTTGTGAAAGGGTTTCCGTTTAAGCATCATCACGACGTTCTTGTGGGGCTGGTTGAGTAGGTTTTGAAATCCAAAAGCAAGTGCAGAAAGGAGTATCGAATGCCTTCCACGACTCTGGCAACAACAAGGTGGGGCTACGGGATTTAATGCAATCTAAATGGGGATTGCGTTGAAGGAAATATGATTATTGATGACGAGAAAGCTATGTTCGGGTTTATGTTGCTATTCCAGGTAGGGGTGGACAAGGATACTTGATCCGACCGGAAACCGAACAACCCGGAGCAATTTGCAACGCACGGGCGGGTTTAAATGGTTTCACGGGTCACCGGGTTTAAAGTTTCAGTTACAAACGGTTGATCACGGGCGGGTTCGGGTATGCATAAAAAAATCCATCGGTACCCGAACCGACCGAAACAGTGCAAAACGTAAAAAACCTTTCAAACTTGCAGATTGTAGGCTGCAGAGAGAGACACAGAGTAGGTGCCTTTTGAAATTTTCAACGTTAAAGCAGCTGTATTACAGCTGTAACCTACTAGTCTTGGGACTTGTAAAGAAAGCAACGTTATCAAAGCTTTGAGACTTTGATTATTAATCAACTTTACGCTCTGATTCAAAAGAAAAAAAAATTACTTCTTTGAATTTTAAATCCTTTCCTTTTGTGCTCAAAGCCTCAGACCAAGCATAAGCACCGTAACCAAGCATACTATTAGCGCCCTTCCCTTTTAAATCGAGCCTTTTTCTCTCTCTCTCTCTCTCTCTCACTCTCAGCCTTTCGTCCCCCTCCCTCATCCGGCGTCTCTATTAATGGCCACGAGTAGTGGCGCCTCCCACGAGTCCTGGCTTGAGCAGTTGCAGAACTCATCTCCATGGCTTCGCTTTACGACCACTACACGCGCCTACGATCAAGCAGCTATACACCAGATCGGTCTTCCTTTGCGCTAGATCTGAATGCCTTCATCTTATGCGATCAAGCGCCGGAAACAACCTTTTTTTTTCTTCTTACAGAACATTTAAGAAGGAGGCACTGCACTGTGTTGTTGTTGCTGTTCTTCTCATCATCACGTTTTTTTATTTTTAATATACATTATTTCTCTTCAAGTTTCAACATTTTGTCCTTTTGTAGACCAAAAAATGAAAAGGATTGTTCTTTGAATCTCTGTTTGTTCTGATTTTTCTTAGTGGTGTTTCTAGATTTTTCCAGCATTTTTCTTCGTTGAAAATTGAGTTTTGTGTGGTTAAAAACCGTTTCAACCCACCCATCCAAATCGATACCCGTTTAACCCGTCACCAGACCAAACCGAAGGTCCAAACGGACGGAAAAAGGCCTATATTTAGGTACTTCGATTTTCGTCGGATCGGCATTTTTTGGCCCGAAACTGACCGAGACTGACCGCCGTCCACCCCTAATTCCAGGGTCCCTGCGGGGAGGCAGAGAACGGGGATGGGGGAGAAATACTCCCCACAACGAGGATTGGGAACAGGGAGGAAAATAGGGGACGAGGACGGGGAGCGGGAGGGTACTCTCCGCCTTCACCCTACCCCATTATCATCCCTAGCTATCACTAGGGGTGTTCATGAACCGATCCAAACTAATTCAAACTGCAAAAACCGAATCGAAAAATCAAAAATCGAACAAACCGAAAACCATAAAAATCGCTTTTTTCATTGGATTAGATCGGATGTCGGATCCCCTAGTGAAAACCGATCAAATCCAATCCAAACCGACCTACTATATACATATACTATAATTTTCGAAATTATAGTATTACTCATACTTAAGCATTATTTTTCATATTTTTATGAACGAATACCTTTATTCTCTTTAATATTTTTGTTGGAATTGTCAAATAGATGTATTAGAATTTGTATAGTTATTCATGTACCTAAAAATCGATAGCTATTCATGTATCTAGAAGACTTTAAGCGTGTACTTAGGAACTAGAACTATATTAATGATATGGTGAAAAATGTTCTTATGGGATGTTGAAAAACGTTGTTAGACATTTTGATATGGTGTATTTGATATGTCTGTTAGTAGTATGGAGAAAAACGATCTTATTTGATATGCTGAAAAACGTTACTAAGTATTGACATAATTGATAATTTTATATGATGTTTTGATGGTGAAAATAAAATAAAGGATAACTGGGAATATGAAAATCCGAACAAAACTACATGAAACTAAACGTATATACAAGTTCAATGTTCTGTTCAATTTAGCTTGTACAATGGTCTTTGATGTAATATAACTATGTAACAAAATACCGATAAAAAACGAAGTATCCCATCCAATCCCAATAACATTTGATTGGATTGGATTGGATCGAATTGAATTGGATTTTTTAAGGAAGTAAATCGATCCAATGTAAACCGCAAGTTGTTTCCATCTTTGGATCGGATGAATTTTTGGCTCAAAGTCGTCGTTGTTCAATCCCATGATGGCCGTCAGGATATGGCCATAATCTTGACGAAATGATCCTTCACATGACGAACATGGAGCCTTTAGTGGAATTTGTGGGGATGACGTTTTAATCCATGGTCCTGAAGATCACGATCTACGTTGAGGAGAGGAAAAATGAGGACTCGGTGGATAAGTTTAACGATAAGGACTTCCTGCTGAAGCAATCCTATAAGATCAAGTGGAGCGTGACGTCAATGAGGATGATGGTAATGGAGCCGACACTGGAGTTGTTGTGACAATACTGGAGATGGAGCATGGGCTTCTGGAGCAAGGGGTCATTGTCGTTTGGGTCGTTGGGGAAGCCAAAGGCGTTTTCGTTCATATGTTATAGAGAGATGAAGCCACCATTTTTCAGTGAACAAGGTTCTTTCTACTGTCAGAATCGAGCATGACGTATTCCAAATGCAAGAGCTTGTCGAGGTGGAGTAAGTCAACAGTCAGCCTCATGTTCTTGATGTTGTTGAGGCCGGGAAAGAAGACACATGGAGATGTGTGATTAGTGAATGATGTTCCATTGGAAGGACGATCGGAGATCGTTGTGTTTGGTGTGGTTGAGGCAGAGTGGAATCGTGGAGGAGAGACATGGTCAATATAGAAATGATGAGATGAGGTAAGGTTGAAAAAAGTACGAGAAGGATTTAATGTGGGACTCATTGGAAAAAAAAAGTGGTTACATAGAAAAACATGAGCATATGGGTCAAAACTCCAAAACCAAAGGCATTTTCATAAATGGTTTAAATAATAAATGTAAATTGGTCAAAAAGCCATATAACAATTCATATTAATACAAATTATTTAGTTCTTCATTTATATACTTTAAGATTAACATAATATATACTTTTAAAATATATAAAAATAATTATTATTTGATTGTATTCTTATCGATGTTCAAAATTTTCAACATTTGAAACAAATGAACAAGTTGATTGATAGGTTTAATTCAACGATTGGATCATTAAAAATCATATTCTTCGAAAGCTATTGAGTTATGTAAGAGTAAAAACTCTTACACCATTGTAAATTGATCCTTCCATTCCATACATACATTGCATAATTTTGCCTAATCTTAAATAGTCCATTAAGGTGCTAACTCTTTAAGATGGGCCAAGTCCAAAATATTGATATTAAATAAGCCCATTGTTATTGTAAATAAAAACTTTGCATTTTGCTGAATAGCGATTAGGTTTATTAGGTTTCTTCTTGATTTCATCTAGAGCTAGCGCCTCTGTCATCACCTTCCTCCTTTGTTTTCGACAATTCTACAAGTTTAGTAGGCCGAAATTCCCGCTTTTATCTTTGCGATTATGTGGCAGGCTACCAATCATGGTAAGTTCATTCAAAGTTTGTCATTATTTCTTTCCCCTTTTTGTTACATTCACGGCACCCAAATCGCTATTGAAATGGTACTTTTTACAGAGCCATTGTATCGATCTCTACCATTTCACTGACATTTCTACCGGCTATATCGTTGTATGTCGACCATCCAAAAGCTGTTTCACAGATGAGGAAAATGGTAATGATGAAAATGGTAGTAGTATATATTAAGGACATATCCTGGATACAAATTCCACAACAGGAACTTGCCATGTCGCTGCTCTATAGGTAGCCTTTATATTAACTTATGCATCGTTTGTTCATCTTACTTGTTTCATTACTGCTTTAAAATTCATCTTAATTATTGTTTCATATTGATTGGATACCATAGAAAATGTAGCATTTGGAATGAAAATTTCAAATACCTCATCGCTCAATCGACACACAAGTAAGGGTGTTTGTGGGTACAAGTAAGGGTCTTTATGGGAAAGGTTGGTTCGGGATTGAAAGAGAAAAATTGCAAACCAATCAAATTTAATTAATTCGGTTTTGATTTGTGAAATTTTACTAACCGACATGGACTTTGGAAACAAAAAAAATGAGCAAATTCTAATATTCTATAATTGTTTTGCTAATATTAATACCATTTGAATTTGGGATTTTGGCCTTCTGATTTTAGGGGTGGTTTTTCAAATGAGAAATTTGGAAAGTAAAATGTGTCGAGACAAACAAACATGCAACATATGGGATTATGGATAATATTAAGAAAAAAATCTTTGGTATCGAGTTCAAAATCACAAATTAGATATCCAAATCTATAAAGACAAGTTTATATTGGATTTCATCCGATGTAATCTGATTACTCAAACCAGTTTAATTGATTTTGTTTGAATTTTCGAGTTCGTCAAGTTGATCCAAATCAATGAGCACCCCTGCACATAATATCTGAGGGGATGCACGCAAGATGCAAGGAAATTGTGGATCTCATCATAGTTAGGGGTGTTCATTGGTTCGGATCAACCCGATGAACTTGAAAATCGAACTGAACCAATAACCCGAAAAACTAAACAGAACCAATAAAATTGGTTCGGATTTTTTGGTTGTTCGAGTTGAATCTTAGCCTAACCAATTAAGATCTTTGGTCAAGTCATCAAGTTTGGATTTTTTGTTGTTCGTATTTTTTTGGCTGTTCAGATAGTAATTGGTTTGGTTCTCATATTCAAGGTTTTTGAAATCGAACCGAATCAAACCGATTATATATTTTAATATTCATATATATTTCTTTTTATTTTTTAAATTCTTTTCAGAATAACTTTTGATATTTTTATTCTAATATCTGAGAAATTTTTATATATTGTTTAGTTAAAAACTTATCTTTTGATCATGTATTGTTCTGACATATTAATGTATTAACCAAACTTTTATTTTATAGAATTGAACTGAACCAACTTATTATTGATCGGGTTGGTTTGGTTCGAGTTTCTTGAAAAAAAATTGCAAATCTCAATCAAATTAATCAAACCAATTCATATTGAATGGTTCAATTTTTTTCCTGAGGATCGGAATCAAACGGACCCCTGAACAGCTAATCATAGTGCAAGATTCATTACATCATAATATCATATAGCTTAGGTGTTTGAGTGCACCACCACTCGGGCCCTTCGCAACAATTCTCTTTTTGAAACTTACTTAATAATGTGAATTTGCATACTTCTTATGTTGATGCTCATTTATCTTAAACTCTCTTAATTATTTCACTTGATTTGGATATCATAAATTAATGTCACAACATTTTTAAAGGAAATTGATCAGCACCGCACTGCTCGATAGGCACATACATAAGAATATACGATGCAGGGCAACTTGTACTGATCCTACCCAAGTTTAGGATGCATCACATTAGGAAAAAAAATTAATTTTTTTGGTACCACTAGCTGAGACGTCTATAAATATTGTATATGGTAATATATGTGAGTAGATCATAGGTATGAAAATGTGAGAGGATGTCTCTTTCGTTTTCATTTTTATTTTCTGTTTTTATTTCATTTTTTTATTTTTTGAAAATTATTTTCAGTTTCAAATTTTGTTTTCATTTTCTTTTTTTTTTACTTCATCCTGTTTTCATTTTCACCATTTTCATTTTTGAAATTTGAAATGAAAGTGGTGAAAATGTTTTTTTTGTTTTCACCTTTGGGCCATATTTTGGAAATATTTTTAAATAAAATGTTTTCAAAAAAGTAACCAAATATATTTTCTGTCTTATTTTTATTTTCAGTGAAAATGAAAATAGGAAATGAGCATACCAAATAGGCCCTACGTAGTTAATTATTGTTCAAGCTAGCCCCTCACAACAAATCCTCTTTTCGAAAGTTATTTAAAAATGTAACTGTATCAACTCTTTCGTTGATGCCTCAATCTCAATTAGGCTTGGCAATAGGGGTGGGTCGGGAGTGGGTTTTACCTTCCCCCTCCTCATCCCCGACTCCCTACATAATCCTTGACCCTGTCCCCGATCCTAATTGGGGGTGAAAAATTCGCATTCATCCCTATCCCGTCCTTGCCCTAGACTATACAATATGCATTTTTAGAAACTTTATCCTTTCTGAATATGGGATGAAAATTTCATTATGAATCTTCTTAAGAGAAAATTTCGAAAAATTATAACTTGAAACAATAAGAAAAATTAAGAATAATTTCTAGCTATGTCTAAAAATAAATAAATCAAGAATCAAGAGATATAAACCATAAGTAAAGATTATAATTATGAGTAGTTATGTAATTTTCAAACAGTGATATGGGTTCGGGTGGCGAGTTCGAGGCAGAATCAATATTCTCATGCCCGCCTCAGATTTTGGAAAGTGGGTTTTCCTCGAAACCGATCCCAACCCCAATTAAAGCGAGTTTTCCCATCAAAATCAAGGACGAGTTTGGATGGGGACCTGTAACTTCTAACTCTTTTGCCACGCCTAATCTCACTTCTTTCACCATGGTTGTATATCACAAATTAATGATGTAGCATTTTCTTAAGTAAGATGCTAAGCACCTTACCCTAGGACAAACAAGATTTGAGGGGAAGCACACAAGATGCAAGGCATCGTTGCATTGGATGCCACCCTTGTGTAAGATGCATCACATCATCGTTACTGTTCAATCTAGTCCTTCACAGCAGCTATTCTTTTAAAAGTTATTTAATAATAATAATAATAATAATAATAATAATAATGTAACTTTACATAAACTATTTGCATTGACTCCATTTTTTTTTGGGTACTAATTAAGAGGCCCAAAGCAAAAAACAAAACAAAAAAACTAACACTTAGCTAACTCTCCTGGGCAAAGAAATGTCCGAAAAAACATATATAAAAGAACAGCGCATGCTAAGCTCCCCCGTAGGTTGCAGCATCATCTGCATGTTGCACCCATAAGCTAGCTATATATGATTAGTCTTCACATCTATTACCCTCCCGCAGAGTATAAACAAAAATAACTTGGCAGTTCCTCTGCTGAAGCCTTAATTAAATTAATTCCTCTTCACCAGATTGATTGATTAATTAATACAAGATCCCTCCCTAGCTCCTCCCATTTATAACCTGCAGGTTGTTCAACGAGCTGATGAGGCCGGGCACTAGAATCTCCGATTCCACCACAACCCTTTATAACCTGATTCCTCCCAAGCAACCATGATTGCCCACCTCTCCGCAAGGTAATTAGAGTCACAAAACCCCATATTTGAGAAGAAATTGATGAATGCCTCACCAGTCATGGTGACACACAATATTTGAGTGATGCACACACGCATGCATGCAAGGTATCCTCTTGCCCATTGCAGGATGCAAGATCATATGGTTGAGTACTGCATCAACCTTCAATTCAGCTAGCCCCTCGAAACAATTCTACTTTTGAAAGTTATTTAATAACGTATCTTTGTATGGCATCATACATAATAAAGTTACTTCACTACCATTTAAAACTTTGTATTAACTCTTTTATTCTGATTGGATATCATACATAACTTACCGCATTTCGTGAGTTGGTTATTTAATGATGCAACTTTATATTAGCTTTACTTTAAAAAAGAAAAATTAATTCAGACACTTATAGTATTGAATAACTCTTTATTATACGTAATTTTTATATTAAATCATCATTAAATTATATATGCATCTACATGTTTATCTGGCATACTAAGTTTTTCCAAGTTAAACTTCAACAAGGATACTTTGTGTTGTGTTTATCTCGCAATACACTTTTTACTACATTTTCTTCGATACACTATTTATTATTGGATAAAATTCATGTGGGACCCACTGAATAGAGAACGAATCCATATGATTTAATGGATCGATTTCTCACGTTTAGAATCCTTTAAAGTGCACAAAAACTCTGTTTTCTGTAAAACCTTGTGCTCGATCGGTCGGCAGAATTCCGTCATAAATTATTACGCTCATTTCTGAAGACTTTGTATGTTAAACCAAATGACAAGTTGTTTCGTATGTCAGAATTAATTTTCATATAGCTTATTCTCCAAAATACATACATCCTGGATGAGGCAGGTAGATTAATTTTCGCTCGCAGTTTAATGAATCTCTTATATTATGGCATATGATTGATTAATTCGTAATGTTGGAGTTGGAGACATACAAATCTGGATTTTATGCATGGATGTTTATCCGCTCAGTCGTTGTGGTTGACGTTGATCGATGCAGTACTATCTGGGTGTACAATTAAGCAAACAATCACGCGCGGCAAACATAAATTATATATGAATAGAGAGTTGAGAGAGAGAGAGAGAGG
Organism: Ammopiptanthus mongolicus; assembly: GCA_039655645.1. Lineage (NCBI taxonomy): Eukaryota > Viridiplantae > Streptophyta > Magnoliopsida > Fabales > Fabaceae > Ammopiptanthus > Ammopiptanthus mongolicus. The sequence goes on along the minus strand of CM077344.1, from coordinate 107,584,256 downwards.
GAATGAAAATAAAAAGGCAAGCTAATAAGATGACATAATATAAGATAGATGAGAATGGACCCAGAAAGACAGACTAAGGCACTAAACGCCAAGGCGCATCAGTTACAAAGAGAACAAAGCCAAAATAAGCAAACAGAAATGCAAATACCAAAAGCAGACAAATAAACCCTAAAACACAACACACCCGGACCCACACTTACTTTCATATATATATATATATATATACTGTGAAATTAATAATTAAAGGACGAAAGGAAATAAATAATAAACGCCTAATGCCAAGGCTAGCTAGCTGATGTGCGCATGCAACTTGTTCGATGATCATCATCAGTTCACTCCTTCTCCTCCTCCTGTTGTTGTTGTTGTTGTTGTTGGATCAGTTGTTGATCTGCTGCATCGCACGGCGACGGTTGTTGCTGAGCCACACCAGAAACATCCTGCGGCTGATTCCCATCTCCATGCAGAAACCCTCGATTAGTTCCTTGTCACCCTTCTGTGGTCTCCACCCCAGCCTCTCCGCAAACATCATCATCCGGTTTTTCTGCTCCGCCGTGAACAGCGTCCTTTTCTTCCTTTTGCTACTCGGCGGCGGCGCCATTGCCACCGGCATCGGCATCGGTATCGGCATTGTCTCCGCTTCTAATTGCTGCACACGGGATCCAGATGCTGCAGGTGGTGGTGAAGCTGTAGCGTTCACAGGGTTGTTGTGGGGTAAGGTTTCATGATCAAAATGATGAGTTTGGGGTATTGGGTTGTAGAGGGTCACCTTGCGGTGAAAGCTGCGATGACAACCGCAAGCAGCACAGAGCATGTCGTCTCTGGTGTTGTTGTCGTCACCCCTTAGGCCTCCTTCCAGAAATTCAAGGCAGCCGTCGTAGGCAACACGGCCAAGAGAGGCTGCATGGTTGCGCCTACACTCTTTGTACATCACCTTTTGCCCATAAGAAGAACCTGCTGCTGCTGCTGCCAAATTGATGTTGATACCTGCAGACATGCTTAATTAATTAATTTTCTCCCTTACTATATATATATATATACATATGAGATCAGAGATTGGATCGATGTGCATTTGAGTTAAGGGAGATGAGAGGGGGTTTAAATAAGAGATCAGAGAGCAGATGAGGGTGGCCACTTGGAAATGGGTTTTTTTATGCATGCTATGACATGTCTCATGGACGTGTCATCTTTCTTTCACAAAAACTAAATCACAATATTATTAATTTGGTTCTTCAAATGGTAATGCTTCCATTAAATGATGGGTTTCATTATGTTTAACTACAGTTAATTTAGTTTTGGTTCACTGCATTTTTTTTAAGGTTTTTTTTAGCTAGGGCAAAAGGTTGTGAATTAAAAAATATTAGGTATTAAATGAAAAGCAAATCATTTAAGACATTAAATATTTAAAAACTTTATTTGTATTTAATATTTATTATTATTTTTTCAATTAGTCAAGGTTAAAGAATTAAAAAAAAGTAGTAATATTAAATAAATATAAAATATTTAATATATTGAGAATCTAAAAAAATCACTTTTTATTTAATATCTATAGTTTTATTTTTTGGTACTTTAAAAAAAAATATTTCTAAATATAGGGATTTTACAATCCTCTAGTTTTAAAAACATCAACCTCTCCTACTTTGCGTTTTATGTTATGAGATTAATTCGGTTAACGGATCAGAATTTGCTCCCATTTTGATGTATCATATTTTATCCTCACCAATAATATCTTGTTATATATTTTATTTTTTTTTAAATTATAAATTTTTTTTTAACTTATATGATAAAATATTGTTAATGGAACAAGTCTTGGTACACAAAAATAATGGAATTGTTTAGTCCCGTTTTAAAATGTAGTCAATAACAGGAGTGTCAATGCAGCATAAAACACAAAATAGAGGAGACCGGTATAATTTTCAAAACTAGAGGGGTGCATGTGTCATTGAGGTAAACCTTAGGGTACCAAGTGTAATTTCTCCTTAAATATAAATCATTATAAAATAAAACTTTTTTAAATGATCACCGAATAAAAGAACAAAAACGTAACAAGCATTGAACGAAAATTAAAACATTTAATTAATATTTTAAAACTTAAAAAAGTTTTTTTTCATTTAATACCTTTTTCATTTAATATATCCTATTTTTGTTTTAGGTAAAGGTTGAAAAATAAAATATTAATTATTAAATGAAAATTAAATATTCAATATATTGAGAATCTATAAAAATTATTTTTTTTTATATAAAATTTAATAATTTTGTTTTGGGCACCTATTTAACAAAATATTTTTTAATTACAATATTATCATTATAAAAATTGACTTCTTAAATATCACTGGAAAAAGATAAAATATAGCAAACATTAAATGAAAATTAAGGTATTTAATATATTTATAATTGAAAAAAAAAAAGCGTTTTTTAAAATGAGAGAACTGAATAAACTTTAATTTTCATGTAATATTTGTCTTTTTTATTATTTAACTAGTACTAAAAAAACTCCATTTTATAGTCAAACGTATTAAATAGTTTAGAAATATATAACTGGATAATATACAATTTAATAATATAGAAATACTTTTTAAATGATTGCTGATAGAGTTAACCTTATTTAATAACAGATATTTAGATAGTATACAATTCATTTAAATTAAATTTGTTTGACTAGTGATTTGTTTTGATATTAAGGATGGATTTGGTAATTAATATAGATACAAAATTCATGTAACCTCTCTCTTTTCCTTACTCATTCACCGACTAAGGTTGACGTGAGTGGTTAAAGGCCTCTTGCCCCTTAATCAAGGTTTTAGGTTCGAATCTTGGGTATGAAAAAAACCTCAGCTGGGAGGGATACCACCCATCGAGATGTCGAACAAACTCTCGCGGGAGATTAATCCCCATCTCAGGTTAGCGGTGGGATACTCCTCGAAGTAGATCAAAAAATTTCCTTATTCATTCAGTATGAAACTAATCAGGTTCGGGGTACGGAAGAAATTCATAATATATCTATTCATTATACAATAAAATAGACGATTTTCATCAAAATTATCCTCCTAATAATATTGCATAATTGTGCATAATTTAAAATTGCATAATATTTAGGTATTTTGGGTTTTAAAATTGTTTATATTTGCTTTACTTTTTATTTGTTTGCCACGATTGAAATTTATTATGGACCTCATAGGACCGCTAACGAATCAAGTAAGATGATTAATGAAACATGTAGGCAAATAAATAAATGTCGGAACTGAACTTGGGACTAATGTGTCCCGCGTTTATAAACTTGTTAGTTTATTTTTTTTAGAAACTAAAAGTGGATCCCAAAAAAGTTCTAGGTACTAATTAATTTGGGCCTTCACTCTTTTGAGAGTCTTTCTATATTCATGGCATGTTGCAATTTATTTTATATCGAATACTAACTTGTATATTATTTATTTTTTCGTTATACTAACTTGTTAGTATATTATTAATTAAACCCGAGAACAATGTGCAATTTAATTAGTATATATTGATAATGTGTAATTTTTACACTGTTAATCAACCAGAAATTGTCACATTTATAAAAATAATTGACTGTCATCCTAACTACCTTAAAAGTCACTCATATCATGATATCGGATTAGTTGATAAGGTAAAAAATTTTACACTGATAATACATAACAATTAAATTCCAAACTAAATTAAATGATCAATACTTACATATAATAACATATTAATTAAATTACCATATATTTTTTGTAAAGATGACCATTAATTAATCGATCTTTTATATAATTTTTTTATTACATTATATCGTGTTCTCGTATCATTACGTAACTCTTATAAGCTCTTTTTAGTTTATTTCCATAAACTTGTCAGAGAAGTTTTTGAAAATAAGTTATTTTTGGGTGCGTTTGGAATAACTTATAGAGAGATTATGAAAATAGCTTATGAAAATAAACTTATGATTTTCCTATAAGCTCTTTTTAGCTTATTTTGTATAAGCTTGTCAAAGAAGCTTATGTAAATAAGTTGTTTTTGACTTATTTGAAAAAGATCTTATTGAATAAGTGTTTAATTAAGTTGTTTATCCAAACGCACCCTTTAACTTATTTGAAAAGGAGTTTATTAAATAAGCATTAATTTAAACTGTTTACCCAAAATACACCCTTATATCCAATCACGGTTGTTGAAAAAGTCAAAAGAAAAACGTTAAAAGAAAGAAAAGATGAATAAGACAATAAAGATATTTCACTTAACGTCATCTTTACAACGGGGCAAAATTCTAATGTCCCAAAAAATGATGTCTCGGTATCCTCCTCGAATCAAAAGCTGAAAATGTACAAAGGTTTTAATGAGTTATGATTTCATTTTATTAAGTGATAAATTATCATTGGTGGGGACAGAGAATGTGACAGGAAAAAGGGACAAAAGATTTCCATCCCTTTACTACAAGAAAAATTGAATTAATTCAATTCACAACTAGTTAATGAGATTCTTTACTCCATTCAATTCAATGAGATCATTTATTAACCCTTAATATTACATTTCTGTTAAAAAAATTAGGGTCATGGTAACAATTGTCTAAAGAATACTAATTAATGAATTCGAAAAAAGTAATCTTGTTAAGAGGGTCTCACTATGAGCCTATTTGGTAAAACTAGGGATTTGGATCCTCTAACTTTAAGGCGGAAAAGTCACCTTCCTTTCACTCTATCTCTCTCTTTATTCATTTTCTTTCTCATCCTTATCTCCTCATTTTAATCACCTTTCTCTCTCCTCTATAGATACAAAGTCACTATAACTTTCTCATCCTAAAGTTAGAGGATCCATATCCGTAAAACTAGTTGTTAGCGGATAAGCTAGCCGATAGTGGATAGTTTATAGCGGATAGCGAATGAGGTAGCTGATAGCGGATAGCGGATAAGCTAGCTTATCTTTTGTGGAAGTGTTTGGTAAAACTAGCGGTTGAACTAGCTGAAAAATATCAAAGGACGTCTTCATTAATGATTTTACATAAAATAAAGAGAAGATGATAAATGTAGAATTAAATTAAGATAATAAGGATAAAAGTGGGAAAAAAAAATGAAACGCTATAAGCTGTAAGCTCAAACACTACTTCAACTAGTGTCTGAAAAAAAAAACATTGAGGTTCGTAATTCTTGTAATCATATCAAATTAATTAATGTAGTTGGAAGTGAAGTTTATTTTCTTTGGTATGCATCAAGGTACACCCAACCAATAGCCAGAAATTAATTCGTTTCGAGGCGTTGAAATGACCAAAGTAAGTTTTGGCTCTCCCAACAAAACATTGTTCATACACATGATATGAATTGGACCCTTAATAACATGCTTAATGAACCCAATTATCTACCAACTGTATTGGGCCTTGTTGGTGTAATTGAAAGTTAAGTTTAAAAGTGTGTTGTTTGTTGGTAAGATAATTTAACTTTAATGGTTTGTTTGATGGAGAAATTGGGATGAGAGAGAACATGAGAGAAGTGAAAAGGAAGAGAGAATGAAGTTTTCTTCTCTTTGGTTTGGAAGAGAAAAAAAGAGGTTAGTCCCACCTAAAAGTTTTCTTCTCAAAAGTGAGAAGAAAATTGGGAGAAAGCGAGAAGTACTTCCCCCATGCCACATAACACACTTTTCTTCCTAAGCCAATTGTATGATGTTAATGTTTCATGAATTTTTTTTCTCTTAATTTTTTTTCATGTTTTTCTTATACCAAACAACCCTTAATCCACTCTTTTTCTCTCTCTATTTTATTTCTCTTTCTACTTCCTTTCTTTCTATCTGCTCTCTTTCATTTTTCTCTCGCAAACCAAACAAAGCATAAATTCATACAATAGGAACAATTAGTTAATTCGATTCACGATTGATTCGTGAACTTTTTTTATATGAATATGATCATTAATCGAACTTTAATACTACTTCCTCCGTCCCATTATATATGTCATACTTGGCTAAATTACACGGTTTAAGAAAAAGCAATAAATGAAAGAAAATGAACAACAATTTTACTAACTAACATTGTTTATATTTTCTTTATTTTTACAAATTCTGTTATCAGTAATGATAAGCTATATTTAACAAGAAAAAACAAGTATTTCAAGACATTGATAATAGAACAAAATGCAGTTATTGATCACTCTAATGTTTTACTTTTAAAATTAAAAAGTGATGATTTCGATTAATGCATCACATAATAGAATTCTAAAAACATTATTAGGGCTAAATTGTCAAAAAGCATTTAATATTACAATGAAATTAAAAAATGACATGTATTTTGGGACAATTTGTTTTCGTAAATGTGACATATATAATGGGACGGAAGGAGTATTTTTTAAAAAAAGATTGATATATAATTTATTTGATTTTTTTTTTTTCATCCTCGTGTTGAGTCATATCTTATTTCTTTTATGTATAATTGAGGTTCCCAACTCTTGCAATTAACTATATTCAATTAATTAATGCAGCTCAAAGTCAACTTTATAAAGGTGTATGGTGAAATTGAAATATTTGCAACTTTGTAAGAAAAAAAAAGAAGAGTTGTATTATTTGAACATCAAGTTTTGAATACCGTATGTGACACTGTATATTACTATCTCTATCTCTCACTTACTTTTTATTTTCTTTGTATACACACAATTCAAAAATACATAAAAAAAACAAAAGGATACCATATTATTGCCTCATTTTGATGTCCAAAAATCATTTCTCAAAAAAGAAATATGAAAAAGAAATCAGTAGCAAAACAACTTATACCAAATCACTTAAGAGTGTTGTTGGGTAAAAACTTAGAAGAGTGAATATCGTTAAATAAATAAACAACGTTATATCATACGAAATTGGATTTTGTAGCCTTTGACGAATTCAGGATAGTGTGTCAATTTTTAATACAATAAAACAAAATTGAAAAATAAAAAAATACAAAATGACTTTTAAACGGTGATATTTTCTTGTTAACTTTCACATTCGTGTGCTGTTTCACGAAAAAACTATCTTACTATTTAGTATTATCGATAAATAAATACTACTTCAAATCATGTATGAGTACCTAGATATTAAGGGAAGGTGTTAGGAATTTAAGTGTAACTTTAATGTTAGTGTGAGTACACATGTTTTACAGTACATTAGATGAACAAGATAGGATCATATATAATGAAAGGATCATAAACCTAATGCCTTAATGATTTTTAGTTAAGACGTGACGTCAAGCATACTAGTGTGGTTCCTTAGTAAATCCATTGAAATAAATCTATCTGATATTTTGGGCTCCCATAAACTCGACTAATGGCATCAAAGTTGATGTTTTGGACAGGTCACAAGACGAATATTGGAGAAACTATTATTAATAAACAACGATATGAGCCGATGATCTTGCCCATTGATAAGCGGTATGTATACAAGCATGACTCAATGAGTAGGTGAAGAGCAATAACATGCACTAGGAAAAAGTATGGCTGGTAGGTGTAGGCAAATCTTCTTGGGAGTGGGGAGTAGCCATGCCCCACAAATTTCTTTATATAAAAAAAATCATATATGACATCTTCAAAATAATATGTGCACCATATATTACAAACAAAACTCTTAAACTATCATATATTTTATTTTGTTGAACATTATTATTACATCTTGTTGATTTAAAAATATTCAAATAGTTAGAACAATTTCATCAAAACGGACATTATTTTCAACTCGATACCATCATGACTCACTACAACTATGTTCCTCCTCCTCTGCGCATCTACTTCAAGTTTCCTAACTTCTCTTGCACGCATCTGCACCGTTGCAAGATGATCAAGCCCTAAATAGGAGTTCACATATTAACTATTTACTCACTTTACATATTTGAGTGATAAAATTATACATGAATAATTATGAATTTTAATTGTATCATTTTGACTAGTGTCCAATGACTCCCCAAATTTTTTTTACTTAAGATCTGCCACTGTCTGTAAATAGCCTGGTCCAGTGACTAGCAATAACAGTCGTTAAGACATGATCGATCCGTTGAAGAATGGATGCATGGAAGACAATGACTCTTGAAAAAGTAGGCTTGGTATTCTCGGGGATCGACCATTGAATATTCGAGAAAGGCTTCCATGTGAAGAGGAGTACTAGGGAATTACAATTGAGAAAGAGATTGTTGGGTGTTCTAGTGTGAGTAAAGAAGTCTCACATCAGATGGGACTGCCTCAAGATGGATGCAAGTAATTAGGATTCTCTGGCATCTGCTAAGGGATTGAAGGATTTTTACTCTTCTTTTTCCAAAATCCCTGCCAACTCATCCTCGGATGTATGAGTATGTGCCTATGTAGCTGTGGTACATGTATGGACTTTGTATCCGGTATGGATATATAAGGAGTATAATTTGACTTTGTTCCAATATTTTCTATTGGAACATTTTCATAAAGTAATAATATTACAAATGAAAAGCTTCAACATTCTGATTCTATATAATCATGATTTTACTGAAACACTAAAGCTAGAAAGCAAGATGATGTTTACATTAAAAGTGTAATTTTTATTTCATGGACCAAATCATTCTTCCACCTCTTTATGATTGAACAGTCTTTTTGAAGCTAACTTTTGAAACTACATCTTCACCTACAGACCCAAGAAAGTCACCAAACTGAGAAAGGGAATAAATAATGATCAAAACATATATGCAATGGCTTGCCCACCTTCCAGTGCAAAATTTATCATTGTCCACAAACAACAGCATCCACAAACAATACATATCGATCAAGCACCGAAAAGAATATGCATTTTCAATACAATAAGCTCAGGAAACATGTTACGAACAAAAGTTGAAAACGTGAGTGAGTAATGAAAAAACTCAACAAAAATGCACCTTCTTTAACATTAGCCATGGTTCTTCAAGTAAGATTTTCAATTTTATTCTGAATACAAAGAACAAAGATAACTATAAAATAAATATTGACAACTACCTTACTCTCAGAATGTCATGACAGATGCCCTTTTAATTGCTCCATGCTTATCTTGGATTGTGTATCTAAGAATTTTGTATCAATAGATACAATTGAGCATATATCATTATTTTAAAGCAACTATTATCCCACGTAGGGTACACTAAATCTTTTAACTAAATCTGCTTTAACCACAACACAAGATATTATAAGAAAAGCTGAGAATGAATAACATATTTCGCATAGGCTACATAGAGATCTGCAAGATTATCAGTTTTAAGGGTTCCTATCAGAGATAAATTATGATTTATGTGATTAACAATTTGACATTCTTGTGAAACGATAACATTTAAGCAATAACAGTTTTCACACTTAGCATTTCTCTTTTCCTCCAACTTTGAGCCTAAAATCTCCGAAGAAAGTAGTTAATCAAATCAAGCATGCAACAAGCTCTTCCTATCCATGAGACTTCTCCCGTGGAAATAAAAACAACAGGATTGATTTTACCTATATCAGATCACCAAACCAACGAAGTTTGTTCAAGCTTTATGCAACTACCCTAATAGTCATTGTCTGCTTTATGCAAATTATCAGGAGTTCAATTGTGAATTGTCTCATACATGAGAGCTTTGTGTGTAACACATCCTCCACATATATAGGGAACACAAATACTTGGAGCAGAGTATATAACATATTCAAAGGGAAAATGCAATCAGAATATACTACATTATCTATGCACTTGACATTGTCGAAGTGAGCTGTGACTTGTGAATATTTACATGACCACCTTTCAGCATCCCTGTCTTTCCCTCCAAAATTGAGATAAAGCTCTATGAAGTTCATTGGATTTAATTGAAACCTATATTAGCAGTTTTGTAAAGAGTTGACTCAATCAAGCTTTGATCCTTAGATTAGACCAGTGGACTTGATTACAACTTTACAACAAAGGAAAACATTACTAATACCAATGCTATGACACAAATGTTTAGCAACACTTTACCTTAGAAATTTGCAAAAATCAGCAATCAAATGTCTCCCATGCTCCTGCTTGGTACTTGCTATTACAAAGGCAGAAAAGAAACCAATGAAGTTGACATCATCACATAATCAACTCACTAGGTCTACACACAATCATGTATATATAACATAGCAAAGAAATACTAATCCAGCTGGAGATAGTTGATAACTTCGGCCAAGTTATTAGTTAGTTGAATAAGTAAAGTAATTGATAAATTTTTTTTATCATCAAATGTAAACCATTTTTTATTTTGATGAAGGATCAGAGGAAATGGTAATTTTTGAGCTAAAATATATATTCTAGATAGCAAATATAAGAAAAAGAATGATGTCAATTTTTTTTTTAACAAATTCCTGTCAATAAAGAGAAAATACCTTTAAGAATTCCACCTTGAAATCTGTGGCAGGAGATCCATTCAACAAGAAGGTAATGACGTCAACAGGAATGGTGAAGGAGCAGGGTTCATGTGGCACCTTCACTTTTAAAATTTTCATTCCAGTGAAGGGAGAAGGCTGGCGCAATGCATCAGAAAATAGGGCAAGAATCTACGCAAGCAGGCAAAGAACAACAGTAAAACCATTTGAAATTTGATAAGCAACAAAGGCAATGAAGAGTTATCATAAGCAAAGCACATTATACTTACACTTATAGTTTGAAAAGACAATATGACAGTCTTTGCATCCCCAAATGCCCGAAACATATCAGTCAAATGAGAAATGAACTTTTGTTTTGCCGCATGATTGTTACCAAACAGATAATAAATTTCAGCCACATCAAGATAAACTTTTTCAATGGAGGGGAAGCAAGGAACAGAGAAATCCAGAATATGGGAATCAATGAAATTGAAAGAAGTGATTTCTGTGGAAGAAATCACAATCTTACAATCGGGGCTTAAGTTTCGAATGTGTTCCATATTTGATATGGTGAAGTCGGAAAGGTGAGGAGCAGATATCTTAAAGATCTTAACTTTAGATGGAATTCGACAATCAGATATCAACAAATTGGTCAAACAAACAAAATCTTTAAAAGGGTCAAAGGAATCATGAGCATCGATTATAAAGGAGCAGTTGACAAGATGCAAAGTGGTCAAGGTAGCAAAACCGAAGAATCTGGGTAGAATGATCAACTGATACAAATGAAGGGATGCTAAGGATGGGGAAGAGAAGAGAAGGGGAAGATCATCGACAATGCGAGGGAAAAGGAGGCTGAGATGTTGGACGCGATGGGAAATGAGATGGTGGATGAGAGTTTTGACGAGGGGTTCAAAGAGATCGTGGCTATCGATACACATTTGAATAGAAGAGTAAATAGGGTTGGAGATATCAAACCAGAAGTTGCAGAGAGTGAGAGAGGAATGAGAGCGAGCGTGAAGGATGTTGAGGACAAAATTGGAAAAGGAAGAGTAGTAGCGGAAGGAGTCGCTATCTATGTTGAGGATGGGAAGGGAAAGCCAGAGATACCTCCATCTTGAACTCAGAACGCTGCTTTGAACGGCATCTTTCGTCTCCACAAACGAAAGTATGTGTTGAAGAATTTCATCCGGTAGACTGCTAAGCTCGCTCACCATTCCTGTTTTCCCCCTTCTCTCTGCTTCAACCTTCAATCCCTCAACATCATCATTTCCCCAAACCACCATTCTATATATATATTTGATAGTGCAATAGTGATGGGTCATAGTGCAAATAAATTATAATCACCGGGACCCTCATTGCAATGTTAAAAGTTTACCTAAACACCACTTCGAACTCAAACAAAGATCAAACGTATCAATTCAAAAACATTTACACTTTGTTTGGTTTAGGAAAGAAAATAGAGGAAAGAAAATGAAAGGAGAGAAAACATATAAAAAAAAGGAGATAATTGTTTAATTGTTTGATAGAAGAAAAAATGAAAGGAAATAAAACAAATTCTTTTTTATCTCCTCTCGTTTGATTATGTAGAAAGTGAGTGAAAAGAAAAAAAATATATTTATAAAATGACATAAAAATTTAAATAAAAATAAAATATAATAAAATTAGTGTTTACATCTTTTCACATTTTTTTCTTCTCTTTTCTTCTTATTTTTGGAGGAAAACTTTCTTGACATTGGGCCACAACTTTTTTCTTCCCTCCCCTTTTTCTTACCCCATCCAGTATATTTTTTTTATGTAATCTTGTTTTTATTTTTTTTTGGCAATTGCCCCTTTTCCAAACAAGATAAATATATTTTTATCAGACCATTTTTTTATGATATGCAAATAATATTTATTTTCTTTATCAAAATTTAAATAAAAAAATTCGCTTTAAAATGACACATAATTTTGTGTGTACAATTAATTTTACGAAATCATTGCTAATCAAGTAAACTGTTTTTTTATACATCACACAAATGTTATGAACACATTCTTTAAGACATTCTTTTTAATACAATCTTTATTATCGGGTAGATTTTATGTGGGATTCATTAAATCACATGGACTCATTCTCTATTTAGTGGGTCCCACATGAAATCCATTTAATAATAAAGAGTATGTTGAAGAGAGTATAGTAAAAAATGTGTTGATAACATTGCTCTTATACATAATATTAGATGAGTTCAGCTAACGAATCTCCCAAGGACATTATTAAGAATCAAGAAAACGTAAGGTTTATTGAAAAACTAAAAACTCTACCAACAAAGCCGAACACAATTGGTAGATAATTGAGTTCTTTAAAGGGCTATCGGGGATTTGATTCATGCCATGTGTATGGAAAATGTTTTGTTCGGAGAGACAAAACTCAATTCGGTGATTTGTACATCTGAAAAAGGATTAGTCTTCGACCATCGGTTAGAAGATACCCTTGTGCACATTGAAAAACTAAAAATCCCATTTCTCCATACATTAATGTGGGTTTGCGAAAGATTGATTTTTCGTATTTTAGCTGTTTTTTTTACTAAAAAATTGTTTCATACATAATCTATAATGTTTGACAATTAGTTTAAATTTTTATAAAAAAAAAAATTGGGAAAAAAAGTTATTTTATGTTATCTAATTTGTTTTTGCTTAAAATTGTTGTGTTTTGATTATTTTTTATTCTCAAAACTCTCTTCCTTATTTACCCCTACAAAACTAACTTCCAAACAAATATTATTAAATTATACAAATAACTTCATACCATTTTTCATAATTTACTATGTAAAAGTGATTTTTTTTGTATCACCCAAATGAAATAAATTCTGATTATAATCACTTAGAATAACTTCATACCCTTTTAAAAGTGATTTAAAATCGCTTTTGAGTAAACATACCCAAACAAAAATAGATTCTAATTATAATCGATTATCAGCATAATCTATTTTATTCAGTTTTCCCAAACACACTCTAAATACATGATTTCTCTATAAAAACTTTTTTTTTTTAATTTCTTAACCAATACCTTTACCCATGTAAAAATTATAAAGTTATAGTAATAGAAACTTAGAAATGTTGTACCAATTTTTAATAGGATTTAATTGTAATGCATAGTGAGTAAAAATATTTGTTTACATTATCATCCAATCATCTATTACCACAATATTAAAAATAACTTTTATAATATTTTAAAGTCATAAATATTAGAGCTGGATATATGGGTTTGGGTCCGTGGACGATCGGTTTAACCAGCGATCTGTGCGGGTTAGGACCAAGTAAAATATAGACTCGTTTAAATGCGGGCCTTTTCAGCCCAGCCCATTTAATCCACGGGTTAGACCTGTTTGATCTGTCGGGTAGCGGGTTGGACCGAAGACCACTTTTTTTAAAAACATATATATATATATATATATATATATATATATATATATATATATATATATATATATATATATATATATATATATCCTTTTGACCCTATTAAATTGGGCCAACTTAGTCACTGACCTGTTGCAACCTCCCATTCCATTTCAATTTGTTACTCGGCTAAACCTAATTCCGATTCAACCATTCCTCCCTCTAATCCTAATATCCTATATTCCTCTCATCCCTCAAATGACAAATCAATCCGTGACCACCGTAGCTCCAGGCGTTTAGCTCCTCGTAGTCCGCCGTCACACTCGTCCCTGTCACGGCTGGTTGTTTTCTGCAAAGTCTGCGATTCTGTGAGTGTAACCGCATGAAGCTCCCTCGTCAGATTGAAGAACAGGTTTGTTTCTTCTCTTTAATCTTTCCCCTCTTATTTGGTTATTATTTCATTTCTTCGCTCATTATTATTATTATTATTATAACTAATCAAATAAATCTGACCAGTGAGTGAAGACTGCAACAGGTTCGTGTGAGTTCACTGAGTTGAGTTGTGACCACTGCTTAGCTCTTCAACAGGTTCGTCTGTCCTTTCTCTCTACTTAAGCTCCCTTGATTTGTGCTTTCCCTCTTCTTATTCTGTGCTTTCTGGGTAACAACTCTTAAAAATCAGATCAGATTTGTTATTGTGGCTCTGTGCTTTCTGTGAAGAACTCTGTTGCTGTATTTTCTGTGGGAAAAATCTGTGTTTTTTCACTCTTTTTTTATCTTACTGTATGCTACTATTTTTTATCAGATTAAACTTTTTATCTTCTGTCTGGAATTATTTTGATAAAAATCCTGTGGGTAGTGATGGGAACGAGAGGGCTCCATGCAAGGCTTGTGGGACAGAATATGTAAGTGGTGGTAGTAAATATGGAACATTGACTTTAATATGTCACATGAACAAATGTGAAAAAGTGCCAAAAGGGTTTGCTAATACTGAGGTTGGTAAACTTTTGCTTGATCATAATGAAAAATTAAGAGTTAGAAAAGTTGATTTTAAAGTGGTAAGTGACATGATATCCATGGCTATAATAGAGCATGACCTTCCATTCTCTTTTGTTGAATATGGGAGGGTTAGAGAATTACTAAATATTTGATGGATGACTTGTTTGATGGATTTTAAATATTTGATATACTTGGTATTATGGGACATTTAGACATTTGTATTTGAGACATTTAATTTGCAAGACTTGTTTGATGGATTTTAAATATTTGATTTACTTGGTATTGTGAGACATTTAGACATTTGTATGTGAGTCATTTGGTTTGCAAGGGCTGTGGTTTCTGAGGCATTTATTTTGAAAGGCTTTTGTTTGTATTTATCCAAGACACTAAAAGCTCACTTGGTGTAATTTCTTTGTTGTAGTTTGTAATTGTATGCACACCACATTTTTTTAAGTTGGTGGACAACGCTTCCATCCAAGTCATTTAGCTTGCTCAATTTATTTTTACTTTGCTGGACAATGCCTTTAATTTCAAGGTGCATATGCACTTCCACAAAAGAATGGATCTACTTCCCAATTTATTTTAATCCCGCTAGCAAAAACTATACAGAGAAAGGAAATTCACATGCCTATTGCCTCTATTTATTACTGTATATAAAGAAATGACAAAAAAAGTGTACAAAATATTTAAGTCCGCGGGCCAGCCCATTATCCACGAATTAGGAGGGCTGGACTTGGGCCAGCATAAATCAGGCCCGTTAGTTTCACGAGACAACCCGTATCGGTCCGTTTAATTGCGGGCTTATGTGGGCTGGGCTGGCCCGTATACCCAGCCCTAATAAATATTATGATATATAATTGGTTGATAGAGTGTATCAAAATTAAACTACTTTTAATATTTATTATTTATATACAAATCACATTAGTAATTTTTTTTTCATAAATTTAAATATAATAAAAGTAGAATAAAGTTATATATTAGTTATATATTTTTTTTCAAAAAAAGTTTCTGTTTCGTATTTAATATTTGTTTTTCGAAAAAAGGGAGAAGTAAGATAGGGCAGTTGTCGAAGCCCTGAGCCATGAGTGAATGTTATATATAAAAAGACGAAACAATTGTCTTTCTCTTCCCTTTGCTTCTCCACTCCTACCTTGTCAGCTTCTTCCCTCTCCCGATTCCTACTTCTTCTTTTTTCAGTAAAGTTTTGTTTTCTTCTTCTCTGCTTTTATCTGATCGTTTTCTGCATCGCACATATCATACCATTTGTTTTCCCCATCAATCTTGATCTACTTTGATTCTAACTTCTTATGATGCAAGAACTAGATTTTTCTGGGTTTGTATGTAAAAATCTGCTCTTTGTGTTTTTATGCTCGAGTGACCCTTTGGTTTGTTCCGTTCAAATTCTTTTGTGTTACCTGATTTTCCTGATGATGTGATTGAATTGGTAATATTTAGTATTTTTTAGCTATGTTTCGATTAGTCATTTATAATTTGATGTTCTTCCATCTTTTATGGCTTGCTGTTTGAAATTTGGTGGTGCTAGTGTTGGCACATATGAGAATGAAATGCACAAAGCTAGGTTTATTACCATTTGAAATTATTAAATTCTCTGATTTACTCACTTTTCTCGCTGCTGAATTTGTTTTTTTTTTTAGGATTTTGATTCTTATATATTTTCTATTATAAAGTAATGGTTTAGCTGTGAGATTTATTATGTTCATGTTGGCTTGAAATTCTCCGATTGAAATTTTTCTTGGAAGTGCAGATTCAAGTTAAGTTCTGGGGGAGTTATTGAGTTAAGGTGGAGCTGTTCCTGGCCATCAAACATTAACATACATATATCCAAAGATGTAAGGTAATTACCATAAAAGTTAAATATTTTTAAGGTTTAATTGTATTTTTTGTCTCTCAACTTTTTTAATTGTGCGATTTTGATCCCTAAAAAATTTTAATTGCACTTTTTGTCCCTCAATTTTTCAATTGTGCGATTTTGGTCCCTCAAAAAATTTAATTGCATTTTTCATCCCTCGACTTTTTTAATTGTGTAATAAAAGCCTTTATTTTGGTTCCTAGGACTAATTTTGCACAACTTCACAAAGTTGAGGAATAAAAAATACAATTAAATTTTTTGAAGGACCAAAACCGCACAATTAAAAAATTTGGAGGGACCAAAAGTGTAATTAAATCTATTTTTAATCATCTGACAATTTATAACTATTTGATAATGTAATAGAGATGGGTCATAGTGCAAATAAATTATAATCACCGGGACCCTAATTGCATTGTTAAAACTTTACCTAAACACCACTTCTAACTCAAACAAAGAACAAACATATCAATTCAAAAACATTTACACTTTGTTTGGTTTATGAAAGAAAGTGGAAGGAGAGAAAAAATATAGAAAGTGAGATAATTATTTAGTTATTTGATAGAAAAAAAATAAAAGGAAATAAAACAAATTCTTTCCTATTTCCTCTTGTTTGATATGTAGAAAGTGAGTGAAAAGATAAAAAAACATATTTATAAAATGACATAAAAATTTAAGTAAAAATAAAATATAATAAAATTAGTGTTTACATGTTGTCACATTTTCTCTCCTTTCTCTTCCCTTTTCCCTTTTTTTCTTCTTAATTTTGGATCCCTAGACTAGACTGTGCGGCAGATCTATCATCCATGCCATGGCGGTCTCAATTTGGAGGAGTCGCGCAATTTCGTCGTCGCTCAACTTCTTCCCCGACGCTCTTCGGCGCCGTTTCTCTTCCGGTACGTACATTTGCCGCTTCTCTTCTAGATTTGATTGCTCAATTGAAACCCTCTTTCAATTCCTTTGTTTTTCTGTTCACAGATGTTGCTGCAAACAGGAACCCTCATAATACACGTGAGAGTATGATGAATCAAATGATGTATTCTGACATCAATTCACAAATTGGGAGTTCCATGCCACTCTCTTCAATGCGAATCGGAACAATCATTCACAACATTGAGTTGAACCCAGGGCAAGGTGGCAAACTCGTTCGAGCAGCTGGAACTAGTGCAAAGATCTTAAAAGAGCCCGCATCAGCATCCTGTTTAATCCAACTCCCCTCAGGTGTTAAAAAATTGATTGATTCTCGATGCAGGGCCACCATTGGTACCGTGTCTAATCCGAGTCATGGAGATAAGAAGCTTAGGAAGGCCGGACATAGCCGATGGCTTGGTCGAAGACCCGTTGTGAGAGGAGTGGCCATGAATCCTGTAGATCATCCTCACGGTGGAGGAGAGGGTAAGAGCAAGAGTGGTGGCCGATGGGGACGAGGATCTCTTACTCCTTGGGGCAAACCAACTAAGAGTGGCTACAAGACTGGACCCCTCAAGCGCAGGAGGTAATACCAATCAATCATTCACTTTACCTGCCTGCTTCCGTGGTAGATGTTTGTTTGCATTGTAATAATTGTGGAAACTGTCACTCCTCTTTAGGAATTTCTACTTCTAGCTAGTCATGGAATGATTAGATACAAACACTCAATTTGTGGATTATATGGGTACAAGTTTTATAGCTGTCGAAGTTCTTTTTTGTTGTTGTTGAAATTGTTGCATTTTCCACTGCAATATGTATGCACTTGCCTTCGGCTTATACAACTCGGATAAGGACCATCTCATGTTCCTTACAAACATGAGGGGGGCCATGTTAACACAAAAAGAGTTGTGGTATCAGGAAATTCTATACCTTCTAATACAATATTCACTTTGTGGCTAGTTCTTTTCTTTTATTCTGATTCTTTCATTCTCTCCCTTGAATTAGTACATAGAAAGAAATTTAAAGGAAAAAACACCCCCTTGGGACTTGGGAGTTTCATAGTGCATACGGAAGTATGAAAATAGCCAAAAGAATGAATTTCGATTTCTCCCCTTTTCATTTTGGAAGAAACCAGGAATCTGCCAAAGTACCAAATAATCATGATGGTAGCTTCAAGCTTATGCACCTTGGGGTTAATTTGAGTTTAGGGTTTTAAACTTTTAGGGAAAACAATTCCGTTATTTGAACATTCAGGACATTTCACTTTGAGATATGGATTCACACTCAGGTCGACATATGGTGTCTCTATTACTTATCGTACTTGGTGGTTCCAAAAAACATTTTCCTGTTGAAAGTAAGTGGAAGTGGAACCCAATCGAAACATTTGTGCTTTGGAGCTTCGTTAATGTTTTCTTGAATGTGTTTTATTTAGTTTTTTTTACTCGTAGAAAAAATTATGGATGTACTTAACAAGACCTGTTCACATTTTATCTTCATAGTTGCAATAAGAGTTTAACACAGTTTCGCCAATGTATTTCATTTCATGCTATTAACAAAGAATTAGGCACGAGTGTTTAGGCCAAGACCATTAACCCACTATAAATGGGCTAGTTTTCCCCCAATGGAAAGAGCAGAGCAGGAGAGAGATGGGCTCGTTAGAGATGATGAGGACTTTCATCCTATGTTCAAACTTCAGACTAGAGTTGATATGTCATTTCTTAACTGTTAGAGATATATCAAAGTATAAGTGAAAGTGAAACTAGCAAGAAACTGATTCTAAATTTCTAATAGGTAATATTGGTCCTCGGGTATATACTGCGTTTATAATTTTGTTTCGAGTAAATAGTCAATTTGGTTCCTGAAAGTGTAAGGCGGTATCAACTTAGTTCCTAAATTTAACTAAATAATAAAAACGTCCTTGAAGTTGTAAAACGTTAATCAATTTGGTCCCTCCGTCAACCCCAGTTAGTTGATCCCGTTAACGGTGTTGATGTGGCACGTTAAGTGCCTTGTTGGTACCGTTGTCATTGGTTAGGTGGTATCCACGTGGTCAGGGATTAATTTGAAACTCTGAACCAGGGACTAAATTGATACTCGCAACTCTGAACCAGGGACTAAATTGATACTCGCAATAGTCTTCTTTTTCTTCTGCTTTATCTTTCCCCTTTCTCTCTCTGCTCTCTCTCTCTCTCTCTCTTTGCTTCCTCTGTCTCGCGATAGACGGGTGGTTAGAGAGCGCAAGACAGAATAGACGGGTGGTTAGAGAGTGCAAGATAGAGGAAGCAAAGAGAGAGAGAGAGCAGAGAGAGAAAGGACCCGTCTATAGACGGTTGGTTAGAGAGAGCGCGAGACAGAGAAAGCAAAGAGAGATAGAGGGGAAAGATAAAGAAGAAGAACTATTGCGAGTATCAATTTAGTCTTGGTTCAGAGTTGCGAGTATCAATCTAGTCCCTGGTTCAGAATTTCAAATTGGTCCCTGACCACGTGGACACCACCTAACCAGTGACAACGGTGCCAACAGGGCACTTAACGTGCCACATCAGCGCCGTTAACGACGTCAGTTAATTGGGGTTGACGGAGGGACCAAGTTGATTAACGTTTTACAACTTCAGGGACGTTTTTGCTATTTAGTTAAATTCAGGGACTAAGTTGATACCGCTTACACTTTCAGGGACCAAATTGGTTATTTACTCATTTTGTTTCTGTTTTATTCAATTATGCAATTTAGTTTTTAAATAATTTAATCCCATTTAAGTTAGTCCTTAAAAGGGACAGCAAAAGAACTAATGTGAAATGGGTTTGCATAATTTAAGAACTAAAATTTACATTTCATTAAAAATAGAAGAGAAAATTGCGAGGGAGGATTGATTTACAAAACGAATACACTATTTTTACTCAATTTTGATTTGATATTTATGACCGCTAATTCCCAAAAATAAAAAGATAATAACAGCTAAGTGAGTGACCTGTAACTATGATACAATAGCCAACATTGTCCTTTTGGATAATATCCAGATTTTCTACATGGGTTAGTGAGGAGTGGGTTTGAACTTGGGGCCTCACTATAGGGCATCCATGGAACCATGGAGGCTGTTAACAATACC
This sequence comes from Ammopiptanthus mongolicus, assembly GCA_039655645.1. Taxonomy (NCBI): domain Eukaryota; kingdom Viridiplantae; phylum Streptophyta; class Magnoliopsida; order Fabales; family Fabaceae; genus Ammopiptanthus; species Ammopiptanthus mongolicus. Next base: position 107,563,725 of record CM077344.1, on the reverse strand, counting down.
ATCACATTTGCACATGCACTATCCCATAATATTTAGTTATTTTTTTATTACAAAAATACCCCCACGGCTTTACTCTTCCCACCCATTCTCCTCCCTCATCTCCTCCCACTTGATATTTTTCTCCTCATTCTACTCCATCTTGTCTCCCAGATTCTCATGAAGCTATCCTCTTTTCCAACAGTTCCTCTCAGTCGTGTAGGTAGTGTGGATGGCTATACCGCATTATTTTTTTCGTCATTTCGAGTTCTTCCGACAACTAAGTTCTGGGAACATAAATATGTACTTCCGGCAATTAAATGCCGCAATGTATGAAGGTGAAGAAAGTGAAGAAGAAATGGTGGTGCAGAAGAAGAGAAACGGCGCCACCGCCCAACACCAGAATCGTTGTCCATCTCCTCCCTGTTCTTTTTCTCCATCATCCCCTCATCTCCTTCTTCTGCCTCACGATTTTTCTTTCGTGTTTTCTATATCTATCGGCAATTAATTGCCGGAACTCAAATTATGATATATTCCGGCAACTAATTGTCGGAAGAAGCTTAAAAAACTTGAAAATATATATTCCGGTAATTAATTACAGGAATACATCATAATTTGAGTTCTGACAATTAATTGCCGATAAAAGAAAGGAAAGCTTTTAGAAGCATGCAAAATGGTGAACGGTAGGAAAAAAAAAAAAAGGAAAGGGGCGAGGTGGTGTGGAGAAAAGAAGAAGAAAAGGGAGGTGGATGTGTAGAAGAAAAGGGAAAGAGGGCAGGATGGTGCGATGTCCAGAGGAAGAAGAAGAAGGAGATGAGGGGGTGGTGGATGTTAGGGGCATTTTTGTATTTTCATTAGTAAAATTAAAAAGTGGGTTGTGGACGTGTAAATGTGGTGGTGTAGGGAGCAACACCCTTGAACCATTTGTGCTAGTATGTGCGCTTTGTCATTGCAAGTCATTTACTCCGTTGACAAACAATAATAATATTAGGGCATCATATTCATTACATAGTTTTATGCCACCTACATTTTGAATAATAAATGAAAAAAAAATAGGCACAATGATACATTTTTTTTTTCTCCAGAGAAGAAAAGTATAAAAATTATGTAACGACTGTACTGTGCAGATAAAAATTTACTTCACAAAATTTGAGTGTACATTGTATATTGATAGTAAACAAGGGAGGTAGGCGTAGAGTGGCAACTAATTTGTATCAGGAAAAAGTTAATTTAAAGCTTGTCTTAAAATTGAACAAGAGTATATTTTTTCTTAAATCATTTAATGGGTTGAGATTTTCACACATTTTATTAAATCAAGGCTGGATAAATTCTCACTTGTTTATTTTACTGACAAATGCAATTTAGATGAGTTTTATCTTTTGTAGCGACTAACGAGTATTTCTTAAGAGGAATTTACTAATGAGTATCTTCATACGGAATAAAAAAAGAAGAATGTTAACAAGTGTCCTTAAGATATTATTTAAAGAAAAACAAGTTTTTATGGGAAAGTGGTGTATTTATTATTCTGAGAAGTGATATGTTTAGTTTTTCCATAACAACTTGATTTTTATAAATTCTTTAACTAATGTCCTAAAGGCACCAGTTAGTAAGAACCATAAATAAAATAATAAAATATATTGGATACTCAAAAAAATAAAAAAATTAAATAGATGATATTTTATAATTTTTTTAGTAAATACCTTTAAGACTCATTAACAACATCTTTTTAAATTGGTTGTAGAAAATAACTGACTCATGTTTATATTAACAACATCTTTGCTAACCAGTGCCCCATGACATAGGTTAAGGATTCATAAAATAGTAAATTTTCGTTGAAAATTCAAGTTCATCATTTTTCGATAGTATAAATACATAATTTTTCAACAAAAACTTATTTCTTTTGATTGTTTAACCAATGTCCTAATTTAAAAAGTTAGATGATTTGATATTTTACTTTTTATTCTTAAAAAAAGTTAATTATCAAAATATGCTTCTCTAAATTTTCACATAAAATTCACTTATAATCGATTTGATATCTGATTGGAATTTTGTGTGTAAATATTAAACATAAATCAAAATATCACAATTAAATTCATTTAGTAATCTATTCATAATCATCATTCAGCATCTATCCTGGTAAAAAACATATTTTAGAGATCCGATCATAATATTCTCGTACCATTTTTTTTTACAAGGTACCATTTCTTTTAATATTCTTTTTTACACATATTTTATAACCATTGATTATAATTTAAATGTAAAAAAATGGTGTAATAAAAAATAGTTTAATTCCTATGTATTGTTAGTGTAAAGTTTTTTATAATGTCAATCAATCAGATGATATAGATGATTTTTAAAGTAATTATGATACGAGTCAAATATTTTATCTGATGTGACAATATATGATTGGTTGACAGCAGAGGCGGAGCTTCTATATGATTGACAAGGCAGCCTTGGCTCCCCCAAAAAATGTTAATTTTTTTTATGTACATAAAAAATTAATAAAAAAACCCAAACTCTAAAAAAAAACCTAAAAAATCCATTACCAAAAAAAAAAAATACCCCCAAAATTAATTTTATTTTCCGGTTATTGATGATTTCAAGCCATTCAAAGTGCGCAAAAGCAACAATTTAAGGTAATTCATAACCATTTACTTTAATATTATTTTTTGTCAACTTTGAGTTTACATTACAACTTAAAATTTAGAAGTATAATATGATATTATATTTTTGAATTATGCAGTAAAATTTATTCTGGCTCCCCCAAATTTTTGGTTCAAGATCCATTATTGGTTGACTATGTAATAAAACTTATGCATACCAATTAAATCTAATAAACAAATATGAGATGAATATTTTCCTTTTATATCTCATGATATAACTATATAAGGCATAGGCGCTATGCACCAAAGGAGGACACTACAACGGCACAAACAAATTTTAGTTGCTTTAATGTATTTTGGTCATCATCTTCAAGACTTGAAGACTTCAACCATTCCACTGGAATCTGGAAATGTCTGTTGTGTATGAAGCTGCAAGCTCATAATTTTGTATACATTAAACCTATTATTTTTTCCTTTTTGTTTAAACTATTAACTTTAACGTACTAAAATACAATATATATTTTTATGCTCTAAAATACAATATTATATATCTGTAAATTGCTGGCGGTAGGGGGGCTGATTATAAGGATATGCATTCTCAATTTTGGCTATTTCGTCGGCTAATTTTATAAAGGAAGCGAAAACATAGAAAGTAAGAAAATTTCTCCAGTTACCGAAACGGCAACCATAATCCAAATGCATCAATCAGCACGCGTGGAATTGAATGCTACACTCAAGAATGTACTAATGAGACATGGCCACATCCTAAGCATCCATATGTACCCATTAAATGCAGCCTTAATTCCTTTTTATTATTATTATTATTATTATTATTATTATTTTCTTTTTTCTTTTCGTTTGATATGAAGGTAGAGGGAGAAAATGAACATGCTTTGTTTGGCATTGCTCAAACGGCGTTGTGCCTTTCGTCATCCTTTACCAATTTTTTCTCTTTAGCAGCTGTGTATCTGCATGCATTCCAAGACTAATAACACTTAGCAGTGGATAAGCACAGCTAGCCACCATTTAATTTTGATTTCTAATACAAATCCCAAGAGCGAGTGTTACTGTCACGCCTTAAAGCCAAATCAAATTAATTTTCAACTTGAAACCTCCTTGATTTTGTTTGTTTGTTTGTGAAAGGAGGATCGAATATCTATCTATCTATCTTATCTCGTGACTTAAGTATGAGCCCATTTTTTGTCATTCATCAAAGATCAATGGCTAACATCTTGATTTCTATATTCTTCATCGTAGTCTGCGTCTCACCCTCTTGTAAGCACCTCAAAACTTCTTAATTTTCTATGTAATTCATTGTTTTACGATTATCAGCGCGATACTTTTTTTATATATAAATATAATACATTATTCTTTGTAATCCTCCTCTTCCTCTTACCATTCTTCTTCTTGTGTTTATTTATGGGTAGAATTTGACTGAGAATTAATGCAGATGGATACGATTCATTGGATCCTTTTGGAAGCATCACCATCACGTGGGATTTCTTGTCTGATAATGGGGATACAGTCGATGTAAGCAATTTTAATTTACTAGATTTTTTTCTATCTTATTTATTTATGAAATTTTTAGTAATTTGTTTTCTGAGCTACCATTTCCTGGGGTCGCTGTCACTACCTGGGAAGGCATGAATGAAAGTGACTGAATTAGCGCAACCCCACCTGGGCCATGGCCTGGGCCTGGAGTGGGATGATATTATGCCGATTCACCTTTAATTATTAATCAATAAAAGAATAAAAAAAATTAAGTAAAAGGGTATTTTATTTCTGTGGATTTTCGATATTATTAAGGAAAAGCTGAAGATGGGGGTACCGCACTTGTTGTCTGCCTTTGTTTTGTTTGTTTAGGGATTTTATTTATGTTCATGTGCATGTGCTGCTAAGCTGAGCTTAACTGCTCAACACTGCACAGTCATGGTTCTTTCTCTCTCTTGGTTTACTTCCAATCACTTCACGCCACCTCACCAAAGAGAGTATTGTGTTTTTGGGTAAAATGAGGGGCCCGGCCATCCTAGTACTGTACTGTAGGGACCTCGGTGTCCAAGTTTATGTCTTTTTCATGTGGTTAGTGGTCACACTTCATTATTGGCAATGCCATGATTTTAAATTGCGATTCTGAAAAATTGCATAATCTATTATAGTCGTGAATAAATTCTGAAGACTCTAAAAAATGCAATGTTGCGGCCCCAACTACATTTGCTAAAGCAAATTAAAACCATGTTAACAGGTTTCAAGTCATTTTAACTACATTTATTTTTACAGCTCGTATTACCTCATACGTGTATATCTAACTAACCTTTTTTCAACAGCTTCATGGTCCATGAGCAGGGCTTGCATCTGTGCCCTGTTCTCTTGATTTACTGCTTCACCCTCCTAGTGTATGCTTTTTGTTTTTATTTTTCAAAATTCCACCAAAAGTGAGCCTTTTGATTTCAGGTGCATACCTACCAAAATGTTGGCTTAATTGGTGATGTATAGTATAAAATTATATATTATTAATATATATATATTTACAATTTGAATTTGAATGAGAAGAAGAAAAAATCTTATCTAAGTAGCTGTCAAGTATCATCTTTGGTTTGGTTTGGTTTGTAGGTGAGGGTATCAATATACAACTTCCAACTATTTCGCCATGTGGAACAGCCTGGTTGGAGATTGGGTTGGGCTTGGAGAGGTGATGAGGTGATATGGGCAATGTTGGGAGCAGAGGCTACGGAGCAAGGGAATTGCACAAGATTCAGAGGACAACAGAAACCCCATTGTTGTGAGAAGGAGCCAGTTATTGTTGATCTTATGCCCGGAACCCCATATCACATGCAATCTGCCAATTGCTGTAAGGGAGGGGTCCTAACATCCATGACACAAGATGATACCAAATATGGTGCCACCTTCCAGATGAATTATAAGAAAGCAGATGGCTATTCTAGCAACCCCCTTCCAGATGGCAATTTCACCATGCCTGAAAATTTCACCCTTGGAATTCCTGGTTATAGTTGTGGGCCAACATTTCAAGTCCCACCAACCAAGTTTACCCAAGATGGACACCGTTGGACGCAAGTCTTAGGTGACTACTTCTCTTGCTTTTGCTTATTATGTATGACTAGTGCTTACATGGATGCTTAGGAAGTGATTATGAGCAGGACTTTCTCTCTTTTTCTTGCGTGTTTAAATGTATAAGTAAAATATTTATGCTGGTTGCCATAAATCACAATGGCTACAATTTTTTTTTTTCTGGCCATTTCATGTGTAAAAACTGGGTTGGAGTTTAAGTATGCTCAACATAATATATGTATCCTAAACTATGTGAGTTCAATTGGCTAATCAAGTGAGCTATGGCTCATGAATACCTTTGCTTATGTTGATGAGAACATGATTAAACTAACTTCTCAGTATAATACTGTTAATATGACATTGACATATAAATTCAGTGATAAACCCTTAATACAAAATAATAAAAATATTGATTTACAGTTGTTTTCTTCAGGTTTTCATATCTTGAAGATGCCCTCTCTCTCTCTCTCTCTCTCTCTATATATATATATATGTGTGTGTGTGTGTGTGTGTGTGTGTGTGTGGAAAATGGAAAATGTTCATATCACCACTTTTTGAAATTAATTCAAATACTAATGGCTAATTACAGGAGATGCAGCTTAGGAAATGAATGCTCTATGTTCTTGTATATTTCAGCAGCCTGGTGTTTTACAATCACATTTCTTTTGTGGATGAATTGCAGAGACGTGGAATGTGACCTGTATTTACTCCCAGATTCTAGCATCACCTGCCCCACAATGCTGTGTCTCCTTGTCTGCATTCTATAATAGCACCATTGTTCCTTGCCCCATATGCAGCTGCAATTGCCAAGGGCTACCAGGAGCAAATTGTCTCAAGTATGATTTCTTCCCACTTTGAGTTATTTTTTGTTCTGGAAGCTGCTTCTCTATCTTTATAGCTTCATGTTTACCTAGTCTAGATTAATTAAATTATCCTTCAACCGTTAATTCTGAAAAGGAGGAGTTAATTCCTAATGGAATATATGAGACTTGTTTTGGCCATAATTTTCATGTTCTATTAGGAAAAGTTTTAATATTCATTTTGAAACACTGGATACAGAATAATGCATGTTATTGTACTTGCTTCATGGAGCATGCAATCATGATTATTGAGTGCAAATTATGTTTCAAAAATTTTACTTGCTACACGAATTCCTTGAACTTGGAGCTACGACGCGAGGTCTTATTGTAGTTTTCTTGTTAAATTGCACCTTTCTTGTAAAATTTCAGAGATAAGGATTCAATGTTGAGACTGCCTGCACAAGCATATGACGCAGAATCAGCAGCAGCAGTGGTCCGGTGTTCACGTCACATGTGCCCCATTCGTGTTCACTGGCATGTGAAACAAAGTTATACAGAGTATTGGCGAGTCAAGATCACAATTACAAATCTGAACTTTGTCAAAAACTATTCCCAGTGGAATTTGGTGGTTTTACACCCTAACCTGCGAAGTGTAACCCAAGTTTTCAGTTTCAACTACCAGCCCCTGCCAATTTATGGAAGTCTCAGTAAGTTACTAACTACTACATGATGATGATGATATGCCATCTTTCACTGAGCATACTAGTAATATATATGCCATCGTCAGGAGAGGAGAATAGCTTAAATTGATGATGATTGTTTGCAATTTGTTTGTATGTATAAATTTCAGATGATACAGGGATGTTCTGGGGGCTAGAGTACTATAATGACATGTTGCTGTCACATGGTGACAATGGGAATGTACAGACAGAGATATTACTGCACAAAGATCGAGGAGACTTCACCTTCAAAGAAGGATGGACTTTTCCGAGAAAGATTTCATTTAATGGCGATGAATGTGTTATGCCATCTCCTGACCACTACCCCAGGCTCCCCAACGCAGCTCATATTATTATGCCTACAGCAACCCCTTTCATACTTTTCTTCTCCTCACTGTTACTGCTCTCAATATTGTGATTCTAACATATATATTTGAAGGAACGAACCAACGAACGAACGACGATAGTTAATTCAACATTTCACATTAATTTTGCCATCACATAACTAGTTATTCATCATAGGATTTCCTTGGCTCAAAATTGTGCCATTTTGTTTGACATCAGTAGCTGTCTAAAGTGAGATATATACAATTAGCGATGGGAAAGTGGGTCAACCCATTCCGTACCGTTCCGTCATTAACCCACCTTAAACGGGACGGGACAGGCCAACCCGTTTTCGTCATGTGGGTTGAACCCCCCAACCCACCCCGCCTAATGATGGGTTGACGGATTGACTCGCCAAACACATGAAACCTTAAATTGGGTTGGTAGGTTGGCGGCTATAAAAATAAAAAAAATTAAAACAAAAATCATATAACATTTCTATTTTTGGGTCATCTTCATAACCTTTATTAAATTATTATTAAAAAATTAGAATAATCTTATCTTATATCATACAATTCGTATTATAAAAGTAAAGATATTATTCTTTTAGTTTAAAATAATTCCAAGTAACAATTAAATTAAATTAAATAATATTAAATAAGTAATAAATTAATATAAAAAAATTAATATGGCGGGTTGGCCCGCCACCGACCCGTTTTTGGATGGGGTAAGCGAGGCGGGTCAAAGTGGGTTGGTGGGTTGAGAACTGCAACCCACCCCGCCAAATTTTGACGGGTTGACGAATTGACATGCGGGTCACAACTTATTTTGCCACCCCTACATGCAATCAATATTATTCCGCCAACCAAGACATTGTATCCGCTACTAAAATGTCCATCAAATTAAATCACAAGCAACATTTACCGTTGTGTTAATGTTTAACCTTGGATCGTAAACAGTTATTAAAAAAAACTTGGGAAATGCTAGTCGGTGCAGTAAATGAGAAAATGCTAATGAGTCTCCTAAATGTATTGATTAAGAAATCAAAAAATTTGTTTTCATTGAAAATTGATGTATTTAATATTTGAATGAGTAATATATTTAGTTTTCCAATAAAAACTTATTTTTTTGGACTTACTTAACCAATGCTCTTATAACACTCATTAGCATGACTCATAATTAAAAACACATTTTTCGTGGGGAAGTGGTGTAATTAATTTATCTTAAAGTGTAATTTTTAGTCTTCCTATAGAACATTACATTTTCTTGATTCCTTAACTAGTATTGGTTAGCAAGACCCAAAAATTAAAATATGTGACTCTTTAATCTATTAGATACACCACTTCAAGGGATATTTACTTAACTAGTGTAATTTTGTGGCAGAATTACGGAATTAGTTTACCTTTAAAAAAAATTACACATATGGGATAAGTCATATTTTAGATGAACGACTTAGTTATAGAAGTCATACATCCAAATAATGAATTACTTTTATAATCATTAAATTTAAAAAAAAAAACAAAATTTTCATAAAAGTCGTAGATCAAAGATACGATTTCTGTTTTTTATTTTTATTTTTAACGTAGAAAGGTAAGTCGTAGGCTTAAAACACAAGTACCATTCTTTTTAAAATCTTATGACAAAGTCGTAGGTACAGTCCACGACTTTGGTTTTTTTTCATTTTTTTAAAAAAAAGTAAAGATCCAAATTGGTCATCGACAAAAAATCACGGTGATATTTTGGTCCCTGAAAAATGAAAAATACCAATTTGGTCCTTAAGAATGTAAAATGTGGATCAAAATAGTCCCTGACAGGGACTAAAGTGTCCCTAAAAATTACCCTAAAAATGACCAATTTAATCCGCATTTTACATTTTTGAGAATGAAATTGATATTTTTCATTTTTCATGGACCAAAATATCACTATGATTTTTTATCGAATACCAATTTGAATCTTTACTCTCAAAAAAATATTCATGATCTACCACTTACCTATTAACTTTTAAAAAAGAAAAAGAAAAAGAAAAACCAAAGTCTTGAAGAAAGTCGTAAATGATGCTAACGACTTCTACAAAAATATTTTTAAAAAATAAATAAAAAGGAAAGTTGTAGCTTGAAGCTACGACTTCTGCAAAAAAACTTTTTAAAAAAATAAATAAGAAAGTCGTAGTTTGAAGATACGACTTGTGTTAAAAAAATGGATAAAATTAAGTCATTTTTTAGATGTACGATTTTAGTATGTAAGTCGTTGTTATTCAATACGACTTATCCCAATCATGTTATTTTTATAAAAATTACACTACTTCCGTAATTTTCCAACTAAATTACACTAGTTTGATAAAATTCCCCCCAATTCAACATCACTTTTTAAGAAAAGATTACTTTAGTTCCTTAACCATTATCTTTAAATTAGCAAAATCTGTAACGTCCAGATTTACACGTTTTCTATTTCTTCAGTATTTTAACGTCTTTCTTTTATTCGAGGTCTTAGGAATGGAAATAAAATATTCCGAGACCATAGTCATGCTCGACGTTATCGTAGGAAGCTACGATTAAGTTTTGAGTCGAAAACTCAAACAGAGTCCGGTCTGCGTTTTTACACTGACAGTATGATTTTACTGCTCAGAAGACCTCAGATGGACCCGTGAACGAGACAGTAAGTCTTAGAATTCGATTATCTACGTTTTGGTTAAATTTCATAAAAATCTCAGAAAAATTACTTCCTGACTTTCGTTCGGGCGGAATCCTCAATCGGGTGACGAACGGAGCCACATATGGATTTATCGGGACTCGCCAAAGGATAATCTTGATATCACATCATTCCAGGACACTTGGGAGAGTATGCCAGAGTCGTCATGACGTTCGGAAATATCTGGACGCAAAATGACCAAAATGCCCCTAACCTTAGTCTTTTACACTTTTACCATTTTACCCTTTTGGCAAATGACCTTTTTACCCTTAAGTGAGCTTTTAAGAGGATGAACTCAGCCCCTCACTCTCTCATTTTCGCACAGCCCCTTCCCAAATAGAGCTCCATAGTTGTTCTTGAGAGAAAACATCATTGTTGGTCATGAAGCTCTTTGATTTCTTGTTGGAATCACTTGATTCCTTGAGCAATCTTCCTTCATTTCAAAGTAAGATCACTTCTATGATCTCTTAGCTTCTTGAATCTTTCTTTATTTCAAGATCAATCTTCATTTTCATGAAAAGAATTTCTTAGATCCAAAACTTTGAAAATCCATAGGAAATTATAGAAAAATCCTTTTGAGGTAAGACCAAGTTCTTTGAACTCACATCATCAATCTCTACCTAAACCCAAGAGCTTATAATTCAACTCTCATCATAGCTCAAAAATCACTTTTTGGCCGAACCCTACTTGATGATGATGAATAGTGTTTTCATCAATTTTTGATTTTTAACACTTGATTTCATCCTTAGCTTTCCTAGTGCCTTTGAATCCATGAAATGGGAAACCAAGATAAATTCCTAACCTTTTTAACCTAGGGTGGCCGAAATCCTCTTTGTTATAATAGTTGAGATTGGCTTTGATTGTTGTTTAATGTTGGATTGTTGTGTTGTTGTAGTTGTTGACGATTTCCAGGAGGTTCATAAACCGATCAACCGACTTTGATCCGGGAATCTTCTCATCAACAGGTATGGGGGGTGAACCTCATCACACCAAGATGGTGGTAGTGAAGATGGTTGTTAAGTTTATGTGTGGGTGAAACCCTTTAGTTTGGGTTCACTTTTATGTGTTAAGTTTTGTTAAGTTCTCTTGGAGAACAAGATTGTCATGATGAGTTTATGCTTTAGTATGTTGTAGTGTGCTTTAGCATATGTTGATGATGATATGATTGAATGAAAATCATTTCCATGTATGTTGAAAAACCTACTTTGATCACTAGATCAAGTATGAACTTTTATGTTTGATTATGAGACCATGATGTGTGATGGACTTGGATGTTTGATTTTGATGTAGTAATGTGTATTATGGTTTATCATGATTGTGTGAGCTTTTGAGCTGCATTTGCTTTGTTGGTGAAGCAAAGTCTCCATTTTTCATTGGAGTAGGCTTGTGGCCTTAGTAAGAGGAAAAAATAAGAACATGTGTTGTTCTTGTTTTGGCAAGGTTTTGATGCAACAAAACATGATTTCATAACCTATGTTTTCAAAGAGAAACAAAAGTGATTTTGATCTAAAGATCAAATGAAGTTTTAACCTTGAAAGTGTGTCACCAAAGTGGGAAAATGTCTTTTCTTTAGCCATAGGTCTTTTAATCAAACTAAGTGTTTCAAAAGAAGAATTAATGAAGGAGTTAGGGAAAATGAAAAACAGGGCACTCGCCCAGCGAACCCCGTCTCGCCCCGCGAGACAGAGGGAAGACAAGGCATTCGCCAGGCTAACCTTGCCTCGCCTCGCGAGACAGTGGACTAGCCCGAGCAGCAAAGATGCAGCTTCTCGGCCTCGCGTCGCGAAGTCGTCTCGCCTCGCGAACCGCCTAAGCAGCAAAGATGCAACTTTCTCGGCCTCGCGTAGCGAAGCAGTTCTCGCCCCGCGAACCGCCTAAGTAGTGAAGATGCAGCTTCTCTGCCTCGCGTCACGATATAATCCTCGCCTCGCGAAGCAGAAATACTGTCTAAACAGTAAGATAACTTCTCAGCCTCGTGTCGCGATATAGACCTTCGCCTCGTGAGAAATGGTTTGTTTATTAAGAGTGTTTTTCAACTCAAACTGTAAAGTTTTACGTTTTAAAACCTAAGTTAAGTAATTAACTTAGAGTTGAAGACAAGGAATAATTAAGTATAATATGTGGTGAAACAAGACCATATACTATACCATTGATGACTTAGTACATCAATGACTTCATAAGACATAAACACAAACATGAAACGTTTTGGGTTTTGAAACAGTAGTTTGATGACGGACCGGTGATTCGGATCTCAATCAGTCGTTCAATTGTTTCAGTCTTGTGATGACTCTATCCCGGAGGGATCACGAGATTTATCCTGTGGATAAAAGGTTTTGTTTTTCAAAGACACGTGTAGTTCCTAAGGAAGAAAACCTTAGTAGACTTCGAGGTTTATCCGGGGGATAGACATTGCTTGATCGCATCTGCTTTGTGTAAGCATTGGCATTTCATTTGCATAGTCGTAAAGCTTTGAGCCTAGGAGTTGAGCTTACACCTTGATGCGGGTGCGAATCTTACGGTGACGATCTTCAATGGTCTTTTTGGAGGTATCAGGGTTGGAAGGGCTTACCTGTGACCAGTTGGTAGCTCTTCTGTGTCGTGGCGAATCCGTGCAATACAGTGATACCCTTTACTAGATGTCGTACTTTTCATGTTTGGTCGAGAGTGTTACCGTAAAGCCAGATACGTGCACGTTACGAATGTTGTAGCATCTTGCTCATGGCTGGCAGAAACCGGAACATGTCCTCCCATTCACTCTCTCCGACCTTTTGTTAGCTCCATGGAGTAGGGGTCAGAGTAGTATCCAGTGACATTGACATTGAGTCATATACATTGCACTGCATTGCATGGCTATTGATGTTTACATTCACTGTTATACATCGTTGTATTGTTTCAGAGTACCTTATTTTATGTTGTTAACTGCTTAATATGTTTATATTGAGAATTCTTGTAAGCATGTTGGGTACGCTGTTACCCAGTGAGTCGTCCCGTTTTTACTATTGCTGTTTTGTCGTGTTGATGAACGGGAATCTCACCCATATCTGTATGTTTTCTGTTGGTACTTGCTGTTGCTGCTTGAACAGATGGACGTGATGATGGTTTAGTCCAGTAGTCTCCTTGAGCCCGAAGGCGGACTCTTTTTGTGGTTTAGTTTTGTTGTCGGCCAGACTATGTCAGTTTTTGTAGTACCTTTTGGGAGCTATGACTCCTAGTACTTATTGTATTTCTTATATCAGTTATACATTAGACCTATGTCTGTATACAGTAACGTTGATATTTCTGTTTCTGTTCCGTGTTTATTATACATCATATTCTGGAAATGCATGGCGAACCTAAGTTCGTTTATTAGTATTATTTACCTTTATTAATCCCATTACATCTTTTTGTGAAAAGAAAAAAAAAAAAGAAAACCGTATTTTCCGCATTAATAAATATTTTCGGCCTTATAAACGTTAGGGAATGTGACACTAGGGAAAGGATATTGCAAAATCAAATCTTTGATTTCTTAACCAACACTCTTAAGACACTGATTGGTAAGACTCATGAATAAAAGTGCATTGATATCTTAATACAATTTAATACAACACAACATAATAGTCCATCAAATAAAAAGTTGAGGTAGCCAGACTAGCCCCAATAATGGCTAAAATTTTAAAAACTCCCTCTAACTATAAGTCATTTTCTGAAAACTAGTATATCACTTATGTAATACAAGGGAGATATTAAAAAAAAACATAATAATATACATACTTAAATAAGAGTATTTTTAAATAACGACTTTTATCTACTTTTTAAAAATTTAATCTTAATTTAGTGCATAATTGGAAATTTAAAATTTAAAAATATTGAGAGTAAAATAAATTTGAAACAATGTCTCAATGAAAGTATAAAACATTAAAAGCAAGTATCGGAAACAAAAGAAGTCATTAATAAAATAGATAACTAAAATTGAAAAATTCCAAATACGAGATGTAAACTAAATTTTTGATATAGAAATTTTAATAAAATCAAATGTCAAAACAGATTTTCGTAATGGTGAGTGATGATCTTTGGAATCTGGTTAATCAAGCTTTTCTTAATGGTTATTCTGATGCTAGTCTGGCATAAATTCTTGTAGATCCGATCCACAAGGTGGACAATCCTATGTGCATGAAGGAATATCGCCCTATTAGCCTTTGTAATGTGGCTTACAAGGTGATAACTACGGTTATCGTACAGTGTTTACGCCCTTTTGTCGGGACGCGGATCCTCTGTACCATATTTTCTGTGCCATTCCCTGTCACCCCAATAAACACATGCCACGTCAATTAATGAAAAATATTACTTCTACTTTATAAGTTAACACCGTAACAGCCGTTAAGCCTTTTAACCATGCCCCATTATTCTTTGTTTGGACGCATTCACTGTTCATTTTGGTTCCTATTATAATTTCCTACTCGTCGCTACTCGCTATGAAGGTCTCCTCCTTCTTTTCCACCCACATATCCTTCTTTGTAACACACTGTACCCACCATGTTTGAGGCTTGTGATATGAGATCTGAAAAAAGTTACCAGAAGAGATGAATTCTCGTACTTGCTTAAGAATTGCAAAGAGGTGGGTTATGACCATTTGCTCTTTGCTTTTCATTGTTGGCTACTGAATGCTACTGTCTTTTGAGTTAATGCTCTCTGCTTTTCATCACTTTCACAGAGGGTGCTGATTCTAGTACGTATATGCTTTTGGACTTTTAGAAGTCAACTTAAATTACGCTAAGGAGAGAATTGATGCTCGCAACGCTCCTGAAGCAAGACTATGGAGACAAGCTCGCAGACAAGGTTGGGTGGAGTCCCTGGTGGTGCATCAGGGGAGGATATTTGAGGATGATTCTCACAATGAATAGGATATATAAAGGTTATTATATATCTAATTTATATAAATATAAAATATAATTACAAAGAAAGTATTATACAAAGAAATTATAATAGGAACCAAAACTTCTCTTCCAATTGCTGCAAAAATTTTAGTGATAAAAGAGCGTAGAGTACCTTCAATCCTTCACCATTTCCCCTCGCAAATAAGCAATTTTTTATCACAGGGCATTTTTAATATTTAATCATTTTTATCTTTTGAAAAAGTGCATTGTTTGCATCTAGAGAAAATGTGCAGATGGTTTAATTGGGTCCTTAGAAACTATGGTCAATGGAGGTAACGGGACATTTGACATAATGCGGCAGGCGGAGAGTAAAAAAATACTACAAACGGGACTCACATGTAGGGTTAAAAGACTTAACGGCTGTTACAATGTTAATTTCTAAAATAGAAGTAATATTATTTCATTAATTGACGTGGCATGCGTTTATTGGGGTGACAGGGAATGGCACAGGAAATATGAGACAGAGGATCCGCGTCCCTTTTGTTGATGAGTTAATAGGCCCTCTTCAGAGTAGTTTTATTCCAGGAAGAAGTACTACTGACAATGCAATTCTAGCCTAGGAAATTGTTCATTTTATGCACATATCTAAAGCTAAGAAGGGGATTCTTGCCTTCAAGATTGATTTGGAAAAAGCCTATGACAGAGTCAATTGGAATTTTTTCCAGGAGACACTTCACCTTTTTGGATTCCCGATAAATATCATTAATCTGATTATGTGGTGTGTTCGTTCTGAAAATTTATCCTTGCTTTGGAATGGTGAAAACAGGGACGGACACAGGGAGGAGCAAGCAAGGGCCTTCGCCCCTCCCTCCCTATTCATATATTTTACAAACAAGGTATATATGATGCATAATAAGGTATATACTATACCAATTGTCAAGCCAAATAATAGGAGCTAGCATGTTGCGTAACTTGATGGTTATGCATTTAGTAACGCTGTGAACCTGGGAGCAGGTAGTTTTTTTTATTATATTATTATCTAATATATATTATGTTATATTATTATATTATATAATTATCAGATATAATGTATAATTTAATATTATATATATTGAATTTTATTAGTAGATTATATATTATATCTTTATATAAAAATTAAGGTAGTGTGAGGTTAACTAGGGGTAATTTTGTTAATTGTTTAGGGATAATTATTAATATTTTTTTAAAATCTTAAAATAGGCAAATAAAACTAATATAAAAGTAAGATATCTTTTTTTAAGAATTCGTGCGGGTTTTTTCAATTAAATTTATTGATGTTTTAAGTTAAATTTTGAAAATGTTTCTTTATATCACAGAAATGGTTGATTTTCTTAACACTCTATTATAAAAAAATATTAAATTGTCAGTAACTTTTTATTTTGTTATTATTTTAAATTTACTGACAAAATTTATCTTTCCAAATAATACATAATTATATTCTTTAAACATTATTTATATGTACATCATATGGGTCCATCTTCTAGTTTTTATAAAAAAAAGATGTATCAAAGCATGTATGAAAACATGAATATCAACATATGTATAGTCTAAATTAATATCAATGTACAAAATAATCAAAATATGAACCAATAAAAGAACAAATAGGATTCCACATTTTTTCGGCCCCCCGTTTAATGAATTCCTGGATCTGTCCCTGGGTGAAAAGCAAGAGAGTTTCAAGCCATCTAGAGGTCTTTGCCAAGGTAATCCTTTATCACCATATTTATTTGTGCTTTGCATGGAGAGAATGGCTCTTAAAATCCAGCAAAAAGTTAATGACAGGAATTGGCTGCCCATCTCAGTTTCTAGAAGAGGTCCATCCATTTCTCATCTTTTCTTTGCAAATGATATTTTATTATTCTGTCAAGCAAAAAATTCTCAAATTAATTTGATTACTGAGACGATGGAAGAGTTTTGTCTTGCTAGTGGATTAAAGGTGAATGTGCACAAATCTAAAGTTATGTGTTCTTCTAAAATCCCTAGACAAAGACAGGATGAGTTATCTATGCTATCTCCAATTTGCTTTGTCAAAGACCTTGGAAAATACTTAGGCTTCCCTCTCATAAAAGGTAGAGTGACAAAACAGCACTATAATTTTATTGTTGAAAAGGTGCAAAAAAGAATGGCCACTTGGAAGGGTAGAATGCTTAATAAGGCAGGTAAGGTGCGCCTTGCAAAATCTGTCACGGCAACAATTCCTTCCTACCCAATGCTGATTCAACTTTTACCAGCTAGTGTTTGTAACAAAATTGACTCTCTCACTCGTGGGTTCATTTGAGGTGGTAATGAAGGCCAAAGAGGGTTGTCTTTAGTGAACTGGGATAGTGTGACTCTTACAAAAGATAAAGGAGGGTTAGGGATAAGGGGTGCTAGAGATAATAACTTGAGTCTGCTAGGGAAGTTGGTTTGGAATATGTTACATGACCATGACAAACTATGGGTTAAAGTTCTCTCCCACAAGTATATAGGTAACTCTTCAGTTTGGAATCCTCCTAATTGCTCCACACCTTCTCCTACTTGGCGCAGTATTAACCAAGCTTCAACTTTATTTCAAGAGAGTTTTGCCATGAAGATTAATTCTGGAACTTCCTCTCTTTGGTATTTGGATTGGTCAGGCAAAGGTAAGCTTTGTGATTGGGTTGATTATGTGCATATTTCAGACACCCTTCTTCAACTTCGTGACATTTGGGAACCAGGTCGTTGGTGTCTTGAGCATCTTGCTACAAATCTCCCCAACTCAGTGTCAGAATTATTTGTGGGTTTATCTGCACCTACTCACTTGGATAATGAACTCGTGGGTTGTTGGGCATGGTTGGGAAACTCAAATGGTATATACACTGTGTCATCTGGATACAATTGGTTGGACCGCATGAGCCAAGGGACCATTGATTTGCGCTGGGTCTGGAAACTCAACACACCTGCGAAGATTCAATTTTTTATTTGGTTGGTTATTCACAAAGCTCTACCCACAAATGAGATGAGATATAGAAGACATTTATCAACTTCTTCAACTTGTTCTCGATGCTCTGGAGGAGTTGAAGACTTAATGCATTGTTTATGTGAATGTCCTCATAGTAAGGAACTCTGGTTATCAACTTCTTTGCTCAATAGGATGTGGTGCAATGGGTTCATGATCAAGTTAATGGTGAGATGCGAAATCTCTTCATGGCTGGCATTTGGTGGGCATGGTGTTGGCGTAATGAGATGGTTCTGAGTGATGAAGTTTCAGAGATCAGAGTCATTGTCAACAAGGTTATGCACCTCCATGTTGAAATTCGAACCTTCATGAAGCAAGATAATCTGCATGCAGATGACAGGAACCTGGTTCAATGGTGGTTCCCCCCTCCCTCTGGTGCTGTGAAGTTGAATATCGATGGAAGTTTTCATCCCTCTTCTCAAAACATGGGAACTGGTGGGTTACTAAGGTCTTCCAAGGGGGTGTGGCTAGCTGGTCTTTCTACTCATGAGGGCATGGGAGACGTGATCTTAGCTGAACTTTTGGCTCTAAAAAATGGTCTTTTGTTTACTTGGGACTTGGGTTACAGATTGCTCTATTGTGATAGTGACTCCATGGATGTGGTTTCTCTTATGAAGCAAGAAACAAATTTTTCTTGCCACAAGTATGCTATGCTTATCAAGGATATCAGTGTACTCCTTCAACGTCAGTGGGTTGTTCATTTACACCATGTTCCAAGAGCTTGCAATAACTGCGCGGACTATCTGGCTAAGCAAGGTACAACAAACATGCCTATGGGTTGGAACCACTGGATCTCCCCTCCTCCTTTGTTGGGATCGCTTCTATTAAAGGATGCTCTTGGAGTTTCTTCTCGTGTAGTTTTGGTTTCTTTTATCTCTTCGTACCAAAAACAAAAATGTCACAACAAATTTTCAAATGACAAAATCAACTTCGACATGACAGATTCAAACAGTTCCTTTAATATATAGGCCTCGTTTGAATAGTATAGTTTACCGCTTATTAGAGTCTATCCGTGCAAGTGTTTTTTTTTTTTTTATAAAGCAACTAAGTAAACTTAAATTGAGTAAACTTAAATAAGCAACTTATTAACCCATAAAAACTATTTTTAACTTATTATATGAAATAGTTTTTTAAGTTTCCTACAAAAACCTTGAGCAAAAGCTCATCATATTCGATAAGCTATTTTATACATTTAAAAGCACTTCTTGAAGTATATATCCAAACATTAAATAACTTAATTTAAAAAGAGCTTATGGTACAAAAGTTTTTCACATAAGATCTTCTTACATAAATACTTAAATAAGTCATTTATTCAAACCACATCATAGTCTTGATTATTGGTTGATTTTCTGTAATTTCAAACTCGAAAACCCCACTCCTTAAACTTACCAAATAGTGCAATGCAGTAGAAAATTAATTCACTGTTCATGTGCAAAATATAACCTCCATCCAAGATATCAACATGTACAGTTTGATAACTTGAAGCAGTTAAAGTCGTTGAATTTTGAACACCATGAGGGTTTTCTCAAATTCACCTACAGTTGAAGAAATTTCTCATTTTAGCCAACAATAACCTACCAAAACTTTGACTTCGCCTGTAAATGCAGACCTTCGAGAAGAGGAGCAACTAACAGCAAGTCAATATCAAACAATGCGTTAACAAAAGATGAACTACATTAAAATCATATAACAAACATTGAATTAACATAATTCATATAAATAATGCATATTCAAACAGCTCTAAAGATATTTTGCTGTTTGCACTAGGCTGAATTCGACAACCGTGGAAATTCACAAGAGATGGGGCTTACAAATACACAATAATCACTGAAACATGCAGTGAAGGCTTTGAAGCTGTTGAGTTACCACCTCCGGCAGGTCAACTGACCAAAATAGAATAGGATTTCGGCTATGACCACCAGGTGCACATTTTTGGGTGGACTATTAATTTAAGCAAACAGAAAAGTAAAACATAAAGAAAAGGCCGAAATGAGTAAAGCGGGCAGAGAGAGGGCATATGCTGGAAATCTCTGCACAATCCCGCACATGGGAGGGAAACAAATTTGTTGCAGGTGTTGCAACACAAGTTGAATGAAGAGGCAGAACACAGCTACAGCTACAGCTACAGACTGCAAATCTAAATTCGAAGCGCACCAGTCACTGGATCACGCCCTGAATTGGTGTCCTTGTGTTTTAAGGAAAGGTTTGCAAACTGGGATTCAAGGTCTCTGCTGTTTGAGCGTCGATGGCTAGCAGATGGTTGCTGTGGTGGCTGCTGCTGTTGCTGCTGATACAATGCACGTAATCTTCCTATCTCTCTTTCTAGTACTTCCTGCTCCACTGAATTTCACATTGCATAAACACAAATCAAACTTAAATGAAAATTATGTGTTTCTATTCTATTAAGAGATTAATACAAAAATAAAATGTAACATAACCTCACAAGGCTACATAGAAGGGTGTAATGTAACTCCCTTGAAATGCACAGATTCCAGATTAACATTTCCACAAAACAAAAGACTTCCAAATTACTTGAAACTTACAATATTTGATAAGCTGCTCTTGTGCTAAACTTTCTAAGCGATGTTTGAGAGCTTTATTCTCCATACTAAGGATGAGATTCTGCTGGTTAAGAAATTCAAGCTCAGCTGATACTTCAGACCCTTCTGCCTATGTATTGACGAATAAAAAAACAGAATCAGATTTTTTTTATATAGCAGAAACACAAATTTTCAATAAACATCACTCTGAAATAATGCAGATTATTGCCTTATGCTGAAACCCACCTGTAAACCACAAACATTTCTTTCCAGCTCAGCTATGTATTGAAGTTTACGGACACGTGAACGTTGAGCAAATTGCCTGCAATAAAAAATTGTTTCAGAATTTTTTTCCTTGCCGGTTTCCATATATAAATCCATTGGTAGCATAAAAGTCACTTTAACCCAATCTCATTATAAGAAGACAATCATGGTGTAGTTGCTTTTACCCCCCATCCCCCAATTTATTTTCTTTACAACTGAGAATTAGTATCCACAGAGCATTAGTAACACAGAGTACACTCTGCCACAACTATTGTTTTAACTTTTCTCCTTCTAAGTATTTACTAAAAAGTCGTGCACCACGTGCATAACACTAATTTAATAACATTTTTCTGTTAAGAACTATCTGGACAAACTTTGCATGACATGACTTCATGGGTATGCTATAAATAAGCAGAGTGCATGGAGAAGCAAATGGGGAGAGAAAAGCAGCAGAGGACCAAAACAATCACCAGAACTTACAGCCTCCAAATCATATATGTGCTAAATCAAGGAGATTACTGTAATAGTCATAAATTCAGAAAAACAAACAAAATAACTACATACTGTTTAGCACGTTTTGCATCCGTTTCAGAAGCAGATAACTTTGCATTTGAACCATCCTTTATTTCAGACGATGATTTTGCATCCTGTTCACCAGATTCTACCGAATCATGCTTTTCATTTGCAGTTGATGGAACCCCGTCTGCATCATGCGGTGGACATGACAATCCAGAACTCTGAAAAGCAACATTGTCTTTGCCAGAGGTAGCAACACCTGGATGTGTCACAGCATTTAAACAAGAGTCCCATGCCCTATTTTTCAGTTTTGTTGAGTTCATTTCTGCATGCATGGGCATATGATGAGCATCTTTGCTGTGATCAAAGTCTTGAGATGACCATGATGGAATAGATACCATATTCCTAAATTTATATTCATTTTGATCTGCATAACTCATGTTAGAAACATTAGCTGTGTCTAAGTATGCAAAAGAATCACTTGATGAACGCCGATGTCCACCCCTTCGGACAGGTGTCTCTGGCTCATTAAGAAGATCATCAAGCCATGAAGGCTGCTCCTCTATAACAAGGCTCTCAGATGAAGTACGTTGATGGTGTGTGTTTCCCTCTCTAGGTCTCTGCACAACCTTTGAACCAATTTCAGGACTTGGCATATAATCAGCATGTGCTTGGGAAACACTAGGAAATGGAATCTTAGGAGGAAGCAGGGCATGCTTTCCAGAATACATCAAATTTCTGATGCCTGATGAGCCTTTTGAGTTTGCCATAGAAGAAGACCCAAAATCTGCCAAAAAAATGCTATGAATTACCAAAGAATATGGCCAAGTATCACATCAAAAGATAAAGAAGAGAATAAAAGGACCATAGACAATTATCGAAGGAACTTGCAGAGAAGATTTAAACAAGATGATGTGATCATATGTGCTTATGTTCCCACTAATCAGTTTAAAAATATAATCAAACATTGGGAATGTCGTTCTCCATGGAAGTCTAATAAAAAGACACTATAAGGGCACAAGCATGTCTATAAATGTTCCAAATAATTGAAATTATATGTTTATGCACTCACTGACGGTAGATTCCTGATTCCTCATATTTTTTTAATTATTAAGTCTAGGAAAAGAAGGCACCACATGTTATCAAGGCAGCTTCACAAAAAATAAAATATAAAAATAAAAGGATTAAGTAATCTCAACGACCATAGATGAACAAAATAGATACTTCAGTGGGATAAATGCCTAGGTTCTAAATAGCCCAGGAATCCATAAAAGAATAAACATCATCGAGACAAAAGTACATGTCACACTAGGAGCTTTATGAATCTCTCCTTTTCTTTGTTGCCCCAAATATAATTCTAAAATTTGTCCAGCCATTTCATGGACAAACCAAATTTTCCAGTTCATAAAGATATTATTCCAGATAGTTAAGTAATGTTGCCTGTCCTTGCCTTGCACTACAAGAGCATCCAATATTGATTGGTGAATGGTCCATTCATTCACAATTTTCATTATCAGCAATGCGCACATTATAAAAATAGTAACAAGCATATTAGCAAACACAATTACATGTTATTTGATGATGAATAATGATCACCGATGTTTTAAGCCACACTGCTAGCATGCTGAACAAATCGACATACTGAATTTATTTATTGGCTGCACATTTGACATAAAATAAACCTCAAATCAGGACAATGTCTACCAAACCTTGGAAGGAAACAGTTTACTAACCATTTAACAAATATATATATATATATATATATAGGATGCCACGAGCCAAAAATGTTGTTCTCTCACAATTAGCTAAAGTTTCTCTTTTCTTTTAAATGCCTAGGTCCCATATGAGAACAAAATCAAAGATCGAAACTTAACTTTGCTGCCTTTCATATAGAATCCACACAGACATGAATTTAAAAGGGAAAAACATGCATTTAGAAAAAGAAGAAAATCCAGGAAAGCAGTGTTTATAGAAAATGAAATGCTGCAATGAGCGAGATTGGGGAATCAATCAACCGGTAATTTTAAGCTGACTGAACGAATTGAGCATGGGAATGGAGATGGATTCGACCCCCCAAGCAAAAACCCAAACGTAATTTCGTTTTAGAAAATCCAACCCCTAAAAAAAACTCACCTTTAGAGTTGAAGATTCGAGATCCTCAAATGAAATGAAATGAAATGCAAAAAGGGCTTGAAAGCAAAGCAAAGTTTCTCTGTCCTAGGGTTCTCCTTTGTAGGGGGGCAACCGCCTCTCTCTCTCTCTCTTCTCGTTGAAGCTGAGGCTGAATAAGGTAAGGGGCTTGATCGTAAACCAGAACTAATATAATAGTAGCGTTCCCGAAACTTTTTCTATTTCACAATTTCACCCTTCAACTATTCCCAAAAGTCCTTTCATTTTCTTAATCCAAAATCTATCCAATCCGGTATTAGTTTATTTATTTAATTAGTAGGTATCCGCACTATTAAGATATTTTTATACTGTCAATCAATCATAAATTATCATATCATTAAAAAATAGAGTTTAATTGCTAGTGTAAAATATTTTTACACAAACAACTGACCACCAATCATGATATGAATGACTTTTAGGATAGTTAGGATAAGAGTCAATTTTTTTTACTGATGTGACAACTTGTGATTGAATGTCTGTGTAAAAATACTCTATACTATCAGTATATAACAATTAAACTTATGATGATTCATGATTAATTATTAATGTAAAAAAATTTATATTGACAGTATATCAAAATTAAACTCACACTTTATATTTAAACTTTATTTTCTTACCATTACAATGGTTATTAAATACATGTAACACATTTTATTATTATTTTTATCACATCTTTTTATTGTAAGATAAATTCGAGGCAGAAATCCTGTACTACTAGTGAACTACCCCATCAAGAAGCAAAATGTTAGGACTTCTCCGGTTATGCCTATAATTTCAAGAATTTGATTCCTTTAAAATGAATGAAACTATAAAATGAGAAAGTAAGAAGTTATTCATCCTTAGATCATTTAATGGGTTAAAATCTCTATTCAAGCCAAATCCTAATTTCAATGTTTCATTTTTTACCTTTTACCCTTCATGGTTTTATGGTGGTCGAGTTACGAAGACCATGAAAAGCTAGCATGTTATTATTCTTCCATTAAAAGCTGGTAGGTAGATTGAATTCCAGCAAGTTGCGCTACCAAAAGTTTAGCTCACATTTCCTATTGCTAGTATTATTGACTATTGATTATTGATTAATGATTATTGATTATGGATTATGGATCCCATGTGAGAAGAAAACCTCGAATGATCGAATTTTCTTTGTTTTTATATTCACAATTAGGAAATGTGAGTTATTTGCACGTAAAGTTTAAAAGTTCAAAAAGTGGAGAGGGTTGTTGACCATAATTGGCATAAATAATTCCAAAAATATTTTTTAAATACTCAAAATACAACACAATCTATGATATGGTGTTACATGTGAACAGTGACTCATTATTTTCATATACGGCATATCAAACTAAAATAAATATATTATATATAAATATAAATAAAATATTATATAAATATTAAATGAAAAAATAACGCATCTAATATTTTAAAAATATAAAAATATTTTTTATTTAATAAGTAGAAAAATTATTAACAGAATTGAGTAGAAGAATTTAAAAGTATTCAAACTCATATTTTTAATATTCAAATAACGCAATTTAAATAATTTTAAGTGAAAGAGAAAAAATAAATAGTGGAATGTAACCACAAAGTTGACAACCAAATCCACCCACAAAAGTGCACAAAAGGACAAGTGGTTCCCATAGGTACCCAAGCGAGGGCATGTCCTAAAGATAGAAAACCCCCCCTTGTTGCATATGGTAGCCGTTAAAGGGTATGGAATTCCATGTGCATTTAATTGGTATTAACCTATCAAATCTAACAGAGAAAAGGAACTTGATAACCCTTAAAGATCACATTCAAAGCTTTGAAATTGACTTACAATTATGCTCTCTATAAGAGTTTTCCTTTGTTTTATATTAGAGTTTTTTTGTTCTATGTACCAAAAAAAGTGTAATGTACCAAAAAAATATTAGAGTTTTTCGTCTTTAACTGTTAAACGCCACTAACAATTAATACAATAGATTTAAAAGAGAAAGACAGAGTTGAAAAAAAAGTAATGCGACCAGTTGTAAATTCCAAATATATAGTATTGTGGATAAAAAAAACTGATAGACAAAAGGGCATTGAATAGGTCTTCTTAACAGAAGAAGGGGCACCCACGTTTGGTGTTTTCTTTTGGAAACGGCTCATTTCTTAGCTGGTTGAACGTATTTCTACTTCAGCATTCCAACTGGACATGGGTCATTTCTTAGCTGGTGCAGGACCACTGACACATTGCTGCTCATCAATTTACGTCTTCAAGGACAAACAAAGAACGAATCAGTGGTCGTATTGTGATGTTTAAGCGACATTCAAGCTGGATTATGCTTATCTATAAACATATAAAGAATCCATATTAAGGGATCAATTCCCAAAAACTTGCCTCACTGCAACTCTGTTAGATCTTTGCCTAAATATCTTAATCATTATTATGATCTGTGTATAATATATATAATTGCAACCAAGGAAGTTTTCAGAATTAATTCTACAGATAAAAAAAAAAAAAAAAAAAAGACTCTCCGGGTCTAAAGTCTAAATAGATAAGCAAAGTTTATAAATAATTTCATGAAAGCCTTGAGGATTTCCCAGGGAAAAACAAAGTATGAAAGGAAGTCAGATTTCAAGGGCTTTGCTAATTTTAAGAGAGGACGTAGAGAGATTGCTTTCCACTAGTAAAGTCTATCAAATATGAATAGGTACTGGTAAGTGAATAGTATTTTGGATATATATATATATATATAAATGGAGAGCATTTTAGTGGGTCTGTATATGGGATATGGATTATTTCTTTTTCCTCTTTTACGTTCCCTTTTATGTTTTAAGAAAAAAACATAAAATCAAATTTCAATAGACTATACATAATTAACTCTCATAACATGGAGGAAACATGAAATAAGAAAAAGAGAGGATCCAAATTTTGGTATAATATAAGACCTTTCCACCCTCAACCCAACAAAAGAGAGAGGGAGATAAATCACCCACGGTCGGCCTAAGAGTAAGTGAGGTCTAAAGCAAACTTTGAGTGAGACCCTTTTGCTTTAATTGAGAGGGAGTATAGGTTGGATCTTTTTGCCAGTATCAAGTCCGGCCCGTATATGAAATTTTTAAATGAATGAGATTGATTTATATTAAAATTTAAAAAAAAACATTTAAAAAGCTCAACATTAGTCAATATTAATAATTAATTAATATTTTTTACTGAATAATTAATTAATGTTTAAATCTGCATTTTGATTGTTTTGTATGTTTCAATATTTAAAATATTAAATAATAAAAATATGGATTTTAATTAGGATTAACAGGATAAAAAATTAAACTAAATGAGATAAATAAAATATTTACTACAAGATGAATTTTACTAAAATATTTTAAACTAAATGAATTTTACTAAAATATTTACTAAAGTAAAGAGTCTCTTATGCTCATACTTATACCCATAAGTTTTTAGATAATTATCTAAATTCAAACCTAAAATAAAATCTCTATGCCTTGATTACAAATAGCTTTCGTACATAGAAAGTATTGAGAATACAATTGTGTTTTTTTACCTACCAACTAAAAATATAAGCCTTTATTCACAAATGGACCATGATTCAACAAGTTGTGCATGTCACTAGTGAGGTGCAACAATCAAACAGTGGGTCTATCAACAACTACACTACAACTTTAGGGTGTAAAGACCGTTCAATAATGGGCCTATTATTAGTATAGTAAATAAGTTTTTTCGGTGGAGGCCTAAAGCAAGGGCTTTAGGAACCTCCTTTTGAGCAGGTCTTAAATCACCTTCAATGAGAAAGCTTGCTCCATAAAAGATTATATATATTTATATGTATATAAAAAAGATATTTTAAGTGTTGTTTTTTTAACAAAAATATAACATATAAGAGTTGTTATACATATTATATATGTTTTCGCTAATTAGCTATTGTTAGAAAATAGCACTAAGACACTTTAGAATAGCGATGTCAAAATGAGTCAACTTGAATAACCTCTCACAAAGTATATAGGTTGAGTTTTAAATTTTAAATATGATATTACTTTGGCCCAACCCAATTTGGCCCAAAAATTTGTTGGTCCACTTTTTTTTTTTTTATTTCTATCACTTGCTATTACATTGACACACACACACACACATATATATATTGGGAGCCTTTAAGTAATTGAGACTGATGCTTAGGTGACCCCCAATTTTTTTTTTTTATATTTTTAATAAATTTGACTTATTATTAATTTAAATTATCAGGTGATAAGTTTTATCGTGGTATTTCTTATTGAGTCTTTTATGTTTTATATCACTTCAAAATAAATTTTTGTCTACATTATAATTGTCAACAAATCCCAATTTTATATTTAAGTTATTTTATAATTTTCCTAATAATTATATCAATTACTAATTGTATTAATTGTCTTTTTTCCTAACTATTTTATCCTAAAACTTTATAAGCTAGCTAATGTCTTAATTATTATTTTTTGTCATTCTCTTCTCTTCAGACTCTAATCAAAACTTAAACTCCACAAGTCATTATTATTTGTTTATTGCTTGCTACAAAGTTTTTTCACCCTATTACTTGGCATGCGGCAAAAAATGCACAAGCCATAAAGTATTTCTTATCGCTATTTGACGATTTACTATTGTTATTTTCTCACTTATCTTTCTATATCTCTAATCATTCAAAGAATTGTGGTGAATTTTTGGAGTGACCAAGCGGGTTATTAACGATATTGAAGACTTGAAGTGAGTTACGATTTTCAATGGATAATATTGATGTGAAAAACTTTGATAACTGATTTTGCAGCCCAAAAAGTTATAAGAGTAAAATGAGAATGATGAGATATTAAACTACGTCTATAACATGAATTTTGCCTACGGCCCCAAAATTTCTAGGCACAACCCTATATATATGGGAGGGTTCGGTTTACATCAGTGTAAACTATTTTTCACTTACATTCACTTACAACATTAATCATATTCTTTATCCAAACGGTGTAAATTATTACTAAAGTTAAAATCACAATATCCGTTGGATGAAAGTAAGATCTATTGGCCTTTATGGGGGGTCAGCACCACCCTTTGATTCGGGAGAACGTAACTGATCGTTGACTAACCGACCGACCTGTGATTAAGGAAATAAAGTTGTGCCCTTGCTAACAACTATAGCTTTTGGCCTCATGGTTAGCGTTTGATCCTTCAATTGGTATTAGAACCAAGGTCACAGGTTCGAATCCCCCAGGCTAGTGCCGGGGGTGATTGTTGGCTTTTATGGGGTCAACACCACCCTTTGATTTAGAAGAACATAATTGGCCGTGAACTAACTGTCCGACCTGTGATTAAGGAAATAAAATTATGCTCTTGCTAACAGCTATAACTTTTGGCCTAGTGGTAAGCGTTTGATCCTTCAAGATCAATGACTGAAAGTGGTATTTTTCTGTAAAATTTCGATCCCTCCTTTTATATATATATATATCACGCACATGCATGTAAACTTCAAACAAGTCCACAAAAGACTACAATATATTACGGTATATTTCCAAAACAAAAAAGGGATAAACAAAAAAGGGATATATATATATATATATATATATATATATATATATATATATATATATATATATATATATATAATGTTTTTTTTCGACAATATATATATATATATAATGTTGTTAATATAGTTGATACGAATTGATATGTCAGTTTGGTGGGTATAGTATTTAATTAGGATGAGCAATAAGATATCTATCCCATCTACCAAAGGACATCCTTGTGCAGAAAAGATGCTAATTAACCCAACAAAATATTGACTGTATCTGATTGCTTCATCAAAGATTCAGATCAATTTGCATGTCGCTTAACACATTATTTTTACATCTTGCATATGTCGGTAATTTTTATTAAATTAATGTTACTTACATCAATCCTTTGTTTAATTATTATGTACTGCTTTTCAAGTCGTAATTCATTGACTCAAAGAAGCGTAATTTCCTTAGCTCTAGCTGAATTGTTTCAAAGGAAATCAAATAATAGAGAATGATACGACTCAACTTCCTTGATAAAAGTAAACTCATTTGCTTATTGGTACAAAGAGGTGTGGAGTTGGACAACTTGTGGCACTGCTTCCGCACAGACGCGTTTACAGGATATACCAATTAACCGAATTAAGGATGAATTGGTTGTTGTCGATCGGTGACGGTGAGGTGCTGGACGTGTACTGTTGATCGAAGGTGAGTGACAGGTCCAATTAACTTTGGGACCAAGTTGTTGCAGTAATGATCACATCGGCAATGAGGAGGAAGATATGGATCGAAATTGACAACATCTTAGACATTGGTGATATTGAGTTCCAAACTTTAACTCCTACTGAGGTAATGACGTTGGAGTTGGCTAGCTATTACTAAAGTAGTGAAGCTACCTGCATTTTATGTTTACAATGAGTATGGGAGAATTAGAGCATTCAGGGCAAGGAAAAAACAATCAAAGGTTGAGATAACAATAAGGATATAATTTGGTTGACATTTTTTTGTTGTAGTCATCAGGGGTTTCACCAAAAAATATATGTTAATATGAAAAATCGTAAGAGGGATCGATCATAGACGACAAGGTTTGGGTGTAAAGCGAGGTTGATGCTAAATCAGGGAGATGTTATGTGGTTGATTTTAATGATGATCATAATCATAATCATAATTGCTTGATCCTATGTTTACTGGATTTCTAAGATCACATTGGAAAATGTTGGATGCTAACATACTTCGAATGAATAGCATGATAGAAACTGGTATAAGTATACCAAAGATTTATCATAGGTCATTTGCGAAGCAGTCTGGTGGGCATCCTTTAGTGCTTTTTGGAAAATGGGAGATATACAATCATACTGAAAAACAAAGACAATTTGAAGGTTCAGATGTAGAAAGTGCATTCAAGTACCTTGGGAGGTTAGCAAGTACAGATCCTCCAATGTTTTGGAGGCATAAACTTGATTCTGACAACAGTTTATTGCACTTATTTTGCTGTGATGAAGCAAGTTAGTTGGATTATGAATAATTTAGTGATGTTTTGGCCTTTAATGCAATGTACATGAGAAATAAATGTAAGTGTCGGTTTTGTTAGAGTTGTGAGATTTTTGCCTTATTTGAAATTTGATTTTTGAATAATTTTTAGATATAGCCTAGATAGAGTTCTGTTATTGAATAAATTTTAGATAAAGTCTAGATAGAGTCCTGTCATTATTGCATATTTTATCCTTTATTTCTATTTTCAGTTAGTTAGATGTAATCCAAATAAATCTGATGCAGATCAGATATTGTAGGTAGTTCAAGTTGGTTGTGTAAGCCTATACATAGGCATTCTCTTTTATGAAATATTATTGCAATTTTCCTTCTTCAATTTATAATCTCTCAAACCGTTTCTCTGCAAGTTCCAGTTTTTGTATTTTATGAAGTTTATTTCCAACAGCGGTATCAAAGAGCTATCTTCCTATGGGATGTGAGGCAAAGTTGTAATTTTTTTTTTGGGCTAAACACGCTGAGGTTGAGCGATTATTTTGTTTTTCAAGCAGTTGTGGTGCAAATACGTCTACTTCTAAAATTTTTTCCTCTGCAATTCTAATGTTTAAAGGTGAAAACTATCACATTTGGGCTGTCAAGATAAAGTTTTATTTAAGATCCGGAGGTTTATGGAGCGTTGTGATCTCTGAAGCTGATCCACCGCCATTGAGAGAAAATCCTGTAGTTGCTCAGATGAAAGCTTATGAGGAGGAGAAACTTAAGAAAGACAAAACCATCACTTGCTTGCATTCAGGACTTGCAGATCATATTTTCGCCAAAGTTATGGACTTGGAAACACCTAAACATGTATGGGACAAGATCCAAGATGAATTTGAGGGTAGTGACAGGGTCAAATCTGTTAGGCTCCTCACATTGAAGATAGAATTTGAAAGTGTGAAGATGAAGGACAACGAATCTGTCAAAGATTATTTTGGAAGGTTAATGGATGTTGTAAATCAAATGTGGCTTCTTGGTGACGCATTTAAAGATAAAAAAGTTGTAGAAAGATCATGGTGTCAGTGCCTCAAAAGTTTGAAGCTAAGATCTCGGCAATTGAAGAGTCTTGCGATTGCAACGTCTCATAATTATGGAGCTAACCAGGAATCTTCATGCACAAGAGCAGAGGGTCTCAATGGGAGATGATGAAGCTATTGAAGGTGCCTTTCATGAAAAACACAAGGAAAAGCATTCTGAAAATTCACGGTCTTTTAATATCAACAAAGAGAAAGAGGAGGTTCTTCAAGAAAGGGTAATTTTTTGCCTTGTTCTCATCGCCAAAGAACCAATCAGGCAGAGAAAAATTGTTATTACAAAAATAAACCTCTTTTTCGCTGTGATTTTTTCATTAAACTCGGCCACAATGAGAAGTATTGCGTAATCAAGAAAAAACAGTCTTAGCAACAACCAGAACAATAGGTAAATATGATTGAAGAAGACAACAATGATGAAGAACATTTATTTATGGCATCACAAGCACTCAATTCACATGAATTGAATACTTGGCTCATTGATAGTGGTTGTACCAACCATATGACCAAATGTCTATCAATTTTTACATCCACTGATCGATCAGTTCAACCAAAAGTTAAGTTGGGAAATGGAGAAGTTGTGCAAGCTAAAGGAAAATGGACAATTGTTGTAAAAACCAATAAAGGTATGAAAGTTATCAATGATGTTCTTTATATTCTACAACTAGATCTAAATCTTCTTAGTGTTGCACAAATGCTAAGAATTTGATATGCAATCTTTTGCAAAAAGAAGTATTGCTTTCTTATTGATGAACATGAAACAAAGATAGCAAAAATTGAAATGATAAGAAACTGTTTTTTTATTTGAAGTTTGATTTAGTTGAAGATCATGATTGTACTGCCAATAAATGAGAATGCTATTTGGGGCAAAAGATTTGGTCACACCAACTTAAGGTCATTGAAGTTCATGCAAGATGTACTTGAGATGACAAATCTTGGCATCTGGTACTTAAAGACGGGAGGAGTTAAGCTAAATGGCTATGTTGACAGAGATTTAGGCTAGGAAACTGATGTGCAAATTGTTGACACAATGCCTAAAGCAA
This sequence comes from Ammopiptanthus mongolicus, assembly GCA_039655645.1. Taxonomy (NCBI): domain Eukaryota; kingdom Viridiplantae; phylum Streptophyta; class Magnoliopsida; order Fabales; family Fabaceae; genus Ammopiptanthus; species Ammopiptanthus mongolicus. Next base: position 107,531,106 of record CM077344.1, on the reverse strand, counting down.
TTCTGAAATCAAGATTGCAGTTCCGGAAGCTAAAGCTTGGTATGTCTATGGCAAATCTCAAGAAGGAGTGTTAGAGTTGTGATATCTTGCCTTATTTTGAAATTTGACTTTTTAATAAGTTTTAGATAGAGTCTAGATAAAGTTCTGTTATTGTTGCAGATTTTATCCTTTATTTTCTATTTTCAGTTAGTTAGATATAATCCAAATAAATCTGATGTAGATCCGATATTTTAGGTAGTTCAAGTTGGTTGTGTAAGCCTATATATAGGCATTCTCTTTTATGAAATATTATTGCAATTTTCCTTCTTCAATTTTTAGTCTCTCAACACATTTGTTATATTTTCTAGTGTCAATCATCCTACAAGGTTTGTGTTTTTGGTAATGTGATTAAGAGACTTATATTTGGTTGCTACATCAATTCTTGGAAGTAATGAAAGGGAAATCTCCGAAATCTGTATTAACTGGTGGTGACATATCAATGAGGAATGCTATAAGATTAGTTTTTCCACAAGAACATGATGTGCCAGTTAATCATTGTTTGCCAATTGAAACCTAAATTCTACTTGGTGGATTCTAGGGTGAGGTATGTAAATAGGTGCCTCACCATGTACCATCATTTTCTATCATTAGATATAATAATAAGATATTTAATGGTCCAGATTTGTTGGTCCAAAAGTACAAATAAAAGAAAATGACCCTTTTACCCTTTGTCGCGACCGTCCCGTCCGGGAGCCGCGAAGAAAAGAAAGAGGAGTCGCCACCAATTTTTATTGGGAAAAATTGGAAACCTATAAACTTAAAGAAACTGGTCTTTTTTAAAAGGATTAAGATCGAGCTCGGGAGTCGGTTACGAGTAGGGAAGGTATTAGCACCCTACATCGCCCGTTCTAAGAACGGTACCTCAAGTTAATTGTACATATTTTAATAACTTCAAAAATATTTGTTTTACCCCAAAAAAAGAATAAAGAGAAGATATACAACACAAAAATAGGAAAATTTAATTTTAGCTTGACGAAATGATTAATTTCGCTCCTACGTATTCCCTGGTGCGATGGGAAACTCAAAGCCACGTAGTTCTTCTAGAAAATGCTTGATTGGTTGGATATTTTTTATTTTCTTTTGAAAAAGATTTTTTTTTTATTTTTGAAAAGATTTTATTTTGGAGATAATTTTAGAAAAAAAGGATTTTATTTCAAAATTTACTTTTGCACAGGATTCAAGATAGCAAAGCTATACGATAAACCCTTACAAGATTATACGACACTTGAGGATGAAAAATCATATATCAACGTCATAAATTGTTGCGAGAATTGAAAACATCTTATTTATTTTTTTCCTTTTTTGTTTATTTATTTTATTTTTGTTCTTTTCTGATTTTATTTTGGTTTAAACCATAAAAATGACTAACCAATTGGACCCTAACCACTACACCTTGAGCCCAAAAAATAAACAACCAAACCCTTTTCAATTAACCCAAAACTAAAAAAAAACAAAAACTAACCAAAAATAAATAAATGAAATGGTTTGCCCCTCAGCTATGAAACCTGATTGTGAAACAGAGGAATGAAGCTCGGGACCTTTGAGCTACACGGTGACATGGGAGACGCGACTAGACTAGTTCGTGATGGGCGGCAAAGCGTGGCGCACGCACGGTGGTGCTCTGGATGGATGAGCTGGGGTGGAGTAGGCGCGGCGGGTTCGGAATGGGGCTACCACGATGGAGATAGGGAGTGATGAACGATGTTGCCTGGTGGTGCTATTGGAACGTGGGGTGACTGGTATGGCAGCAGTAACCAAAGTACTCTTGGCTTTTGGAGATAGCAATGTTGGGCCTGTGTGGATAAACAGAGAGGAAGATAGAGACGCTATGCAACAATGGGAAACTTGGTGTTAGAACGTAAATGCTCTTATGATGGAGGCTTGAGTGAGAGGATATTAGACGCTGATTTGGATTTGGGGAGATGAAGGTCAATGGAAGTATAAGGTGAGTGATGGCTGTGTTGTAAGTGTGGGAAGAACCAAAGGGAAAGGGTCAGAAGCAAAGATGGATCATGATTAGAAAATTTGGTCCCCCCTTGATGATAGAATAGAATCCAATATATAGGGGAAAAAAGTAACAAACTCTCGTTATCAAATTAGATGAGCTATCAAAAAGAAATCCTCATCTATCTCAAATAGATTATGATAATTATATGAAGCAAAATCTGTTTTGAGAGTTTGAAATGATGGATATGTGATAACTATCACTATCTTTCCCTATCTACTAAAACAACCTAATCTTCATCACATTTTTTTTTTTTATTATTTTATTTTATTTTATTTTTTTTATATTTTTTTATTTATTAAAACATGATGAGCCTAACTTCTAAGAATTGAGCTAAGATCTAATTAAATTTTTTTTTGCGATTTTTTTAGTATTAAAAGGAAAAAGAAAATTGATCCGGACAAAATTGGGTGTTCACACCCTTCACCCATCCCATCCAGATAGGTTGACCCAACCGTCGTAGCCGTAGCCGTAGCCATAGCCGTAGCCGTCACCGTCAGTACAAACACACCCTCGACGACCACGTCAATGCCACCATCACCTACGGCCTTATCATCGGCGACAATATCAGTCTCATTTGTGGCCTTATCTTCCAGATCGCCTAACTCCATGTATCCATCATCGCCTTATTGACGAAGACCTCGACCGCCGTTGAGACCTCCACCCCCTTCACCGCCCACAACTGTGACCTTTCCTCACGCACCGTCAACGCTACCAACTCCGAGCTCATGTCCTTCTTCCGCGACATGGCTATCCATGGCTTCTGCCACCTTTACGATGCCCTGGAATCCGTCGTCGTTGGCATGGAAGCTGCAATTACAAAGAAAGACACCATCATCACGGCATACTGAGACCACTGTACCTTCATGCGTAGCTGTAGAACCCTAGTTGAGGTGTTCGAAAGGAAAGGACGATTCTATGCATTTTTACAGGAAGCTAGGTTCTATGGCGACCAGAGAGATGAGGGGTTGGGTTCTCTAGACTCGAGGCTGTTTGGAGGCTTCTCCTATATATTGTGGTGATGGTGGTGGTGGTCGGTGGGGTGAGGTGAGGTGAGGAAGATGATAGGTGGTGGTGGGCATATTAGAGGGGTGGGTGGATGGTGGGGTGGGTTAATAAGGGTAAAAATGGTGTGAAATTGGTGGTACATGGGTGAGACACCTATTTAGGTACCTCATCTTAGAATCCACTATTATGTTGTCCATGTTCACAAGAAAGGCCACGAAGTTTAATGTGGAAGTTATTGGCTAAGTTGTTCGATAAATGGAAGAACTTGGTGAAGAGAATTAAACAACAACACTTGATCAGGTGTGACTATATGAAGTCCAAAATAACTACACATGTTGTCTTCCTGGCTGCATTTAAGAAAAGTATATGCAATTCCATTCTTCATCAAAATCATGATGAACCTCCCAAATGATGGAAATGATGAGTAGAGAAAAAGAACACATCCATTGTATGGGTATCTATAACTGTAAAAATAAATTATTTTAGAGAAACACTTGTATCTATTACAATTTTTTTGTTTCTGTTATTTTTCCTTTTAGAAAACAATATATTTACAAATTACTATTACGCGACAAGTCTAGCAGCAAAAATATAAAAAAAGCTATTCATTTTTGTGATTAATTTATGAGCTGGTTTGTTATATTAGCAAGGAAGACAATAGGGAACCAGGTAATCCAAGAATAAGATCGTAAACTCCCTCCTTGCTAAGATATAGAGATGGAAGCAAAGAGCATACAAAATTATCTTTATTCATATTTTGAAGGAAGTGAACTCATCTCCGGATTGATTAATAAGGCTTTGTTTGGGTTGCTATTTGGAGCCCTAAACGTCCATTCTCTAGATGTGAACGCAATTTTGGCATCCAAAATTGTTGTCTGACTACTCTCACACTGAACACAGTTTTGGGGGCAAACCTCGGTTGGACTCAAAGCAAAAATTCGGTGCTTATGCGTTGTAAGTTGCCGTTGGAAAATTGAAAGAGCATCTTAAATTTTAACTACCAGTCATAAAGACTTTATTGTCCTTAAATCTCAAGAGTTCTTCAACCGTTATTACCTACCAAACATTCCTTGGCAAGCTATTGTGACTGGGGCTGTGGCAATTTTCGACAAGCTCACTTCTATGATTTCGACAAGGTACGACAAGCTTCCATCAAACGTTCTTGCAAGGTTGGACTGGTATGCGGCATTTTTTATTTTTTTGTCTCTGTTCTCTAGTCTTTTTTTAGACAATCGACCAATTTATACAGACAATCGAAAAACTTTATGACAATAGGCACCTCAACTTCATTTTGGGGCTGCTTTTTTTTGTTGCACTAAAAAATATCAGATCTGTTAGTTCATATTAAGCACAACTATAGTATTTTTTATGACTGGTATAAGATTTCTTGAAGTTTTTTTTTTGGCTTTGTTTTCGATAGTCTTTTTTTCCCCTTAATTTGAATATTTTGAATATTACAATCTCTGCTTTGAAATGGGATGTCTAATGTCCTTGAGATTATTGTTTGATATTAACTTTGATGACACATTAATTAATTGTAGTTTTTCTATTAGTGTGTGCTAATGTGTGATATATATCTAAACAATGGTTGTTATGTCACTTATAGACCACGAACCACATTGGCTATTATGTCACTAATAAAAAATGATGATATGAGAAATTATAAAAAAACTTATTTTTCATGGTGATTTCTTTTGTAATAGAATCATGAATAACAACAAGGGTATGTGGGATTCGAAGGCAACTAAGTCTTATATCAAAGCATGCTTCAACCAAGTGTATAAAGGGGAACACAATACAAGTACCTTTACAAAGAGATGGCGGAAAGCCGTTATATCTGAATTCAATAAGAAAACTGGAAAACAATACGACAAGTCCCAATTCAGAAACAAGTGGGATAATTTTAGGAAATAATGGTCAGTATGCTAGAAGTTGTGTTCTAAAGACACAGGTCTTGGATGGGATAGTGCAAGGACTACTATAGATGCCCCAGATGAGTGGTGGGAGAAAAAACAATTGGTATGAATTTTTTAATCTGAAATTATAAGTATTAGATTTCTTTTGTGTAATATATAATGTTCATTAGTAATAAACATGCAAAAATACAAAGATAAAGGACTTCTCTTTGCTAATGCATTAACTATTTTGTTCAAGGATGTGATTACTACTAGAAAACATCTTTGGGCACCCTCTTCTGGGATATTATCTAATGATATAAATGAAAATGATGACGTGTATCGTTCATCTCTTGTGTTTGAATTGCATTGTAGTTCTTGCACTCTCATAAATTTTAAGGCCCGATTGAATTGGCTGTTATAGGCATATTGCGTTTAGAAGTGCACTCACCCTTTTCAGTAATTACGCTTTTAAAAGTGTTTTTCATTAGTATTATCCAAACAAAATTCATTTTCTCAATACACATTTTTCAAATAAAAGTATGAAAACATAAATGATGTTACAATAAACCCACTTTTAATCAACCTAAGTTTGCAAAATTAAGTTGATTCAAACTTAAGTTTACAAATGTTTAAGTTTCGACTGGGATTATGACTTAGCATGAAATTTCTACTCTTACCGATCTAGTTAAACCTGTTTATGTTGAATTTCGTATGACTGGTTTACCTCGTCTAGTACATGTTTTTATGTATTTTTTTTTTCTTTGGCAATTGCCCCTTTTCCAAACAAGATAAATATATTTTTATCAGACCATTTTTTATGATATGCAAATGATATTTATTTTCTTTATCAAAATTTAAATAAAAAATTTCGCTTTAAAATGGCGCATAATTTTGTTTGTACAATTAATTTTACGAAACCATTGCTAATCAAGTAAACTGTTTTTGATACATCACATAAATGTTATGTGATGGAGGCAAAGGAGGGGCAAGTGAACTTTACAACAAGAGGAAGTCAATCCATTCAAGTCCAATTCAAACTCTTTAAGTCCAAGTGATCCTCTTTAATGTTTTGGGTATATCTTGAGTTATGGATATCCGAATGCAGTGATATTTAATGCGTTGGAAATATCACTGTAAATGTTATCTCAAGCATAAAGACCTCATTCGGCCTCTATCATGATGAAAACCGGACTAGAAGTTGAGAACGCTGTTCTGGACGAGTTTGACTTAATCCATTCAAGTCCAAAGAAAACCTTCTTCACGGTTTTGGTTATATCTTGCATTCTAGATGTCCGATTGATGTTATTCTTGATGCGTTGGAAAGATAAGAGAACTAGCTACAAGTTTCATTGTAAGTTCAAAACCTGATTCGGACTCTATCATGATGAAAACCGGACTAGAAGTTGGGAACGCTGTTCTGGACGGATTTGACTTAATTAGGCATTTTTAGGCTTGTCATTGGTTTTGGTCTTTAATTATATTTTGGGCTATATGGGCCACGAAATTACTCAGCCACCTTAACCTAGAATGTTCCTTAGCTTCTATAAATAAGACTTGTATGACCTCATTTACATAACTTGGAATGAAATTAGAATTTATCCTATTTGGGTATTTTTGTGAGTTGAGCATTGGCTCCTCCTCTTCAAGTTCTTGTATTAGAACTTGCTTAATTCTTATCAAAGAGTTCTATCTCTTTGTGGCAAATCCTCCTTGGCTTATCAATCTTCCAATTCTATGGATGATTGTGGCGCCTTCCCCTTCATCTTCTTCCTCTTCCATTTTCTTAATTTCTTTTATGTTCTTCTTTACATTTGTGCCATTTATATTCTGTTTTTATTCGTTGCACTTTAATTCTTTGTTCGGTTAAGTTTCTTGTTTAGTTATTTCCATTCTTTAGTTGTTTCCTTTTATTAATCATATTCGGGTGACAACCGCACCTTCTTCTTCCCCAATTCTTTTCATCTTTTTAACATAAGAATAAGAACTAAGAACAAACTCTTAGATAGATCCTTCAAATTTGATGATTCTAACTTGAATCATATCATGTGGTATCAGAGCTAGCTTCCTTGAGCTTAATTTCTTTTTTAGTTTGGGTTTTGCTAGTTGGATTGTGTTGAAATTTTTGCAATTTTTGAGCTATTTTGTTAACCTTGAAACGCATGCCCTACCCCATATTTTGATCATCAATGTTGATCATTTGTGGTGTTGTAATGAGTTGTTAGACCATTGGGGTTTGTAATTGATAGCATCCAAAAGATGTTTCATAGCTCAAGTTGCTTCCTTTCCTCGTATTCCATGTTTTAGATTTTTGAATTTTTTTGAATTCTTTATCTTGTTCTTGGAGTTTGAGCCACTTTGATCTTTATGAATTTCAAGAATTGGTGTTATAGTGTTAATCTACACCTTGATTGAAAGGTCTTTACAAGTGGAATCAAGTATACCAATCAATTTTAAGCTTAAAGCATGAACTAGACATCAATTTGGGGGAATTTAATTTCTGGGTACACTTCCCAAGAACAACCCCTTGTTCATCATGTTCATGTTTCAAAAGGCTATTTAATCTTTGTGATTCACTTAAATTCTGTTTGCGGCGTTCTTTTCTGTAATTTTTAGAAAAATTTTGTGGCCAAACTTATTTTGCAAAAATAAGGATCCCAAAAAGTAAAAAAAAAAAAAAAAATCAGAAAAATACAAAGGGACCAATCTGCAATTATAAAAAGTAAAAAAAAAAAAAATTTGGCAGAATTCAAATTAGGCCACAAAACCCCTATTCTAAGTGTTTATAGCCTTAAAATTGATATTACTTGATGTTTTAGACATATTTTTGGCTCAAATTCTATTCCTAAACACTAGTTCTTGAGTCTTTGTCTTCTTACTTCTCCATTAGAATGTGCTTTCTTTCCTTTTTAGCTTTTCTTGCTTGTCTTTAAATTTCTAAGTTTTGTCTTAGTAGTTTTCTTTTCTTGAACTTCTTGATTGATTACTAGTTTGGATTTTTCACAAAGATTTGGTACTTGTTTACATTCTTGAATTAGTATAGTTCTTTTCCAAGGATATTGAAAGAAGACTTTGAGTGAGAAAAGGCAAGAGTGCAAAACAAATCAATGGTGTGGAAAAAGCCAATTTGGGTGAAACACTTAGTGAGGAAAATGGTGAGACCTTTAGATAGGATTGAGGGAGTGAAAATACCTACTTTCCAAGGAAGAAATAACCCTGAAGCCTACTTAGAATGGGAGATAAAAATAGAACGAATCTTCTCTTGTCACCACTATAGTGAACAAAAGAAGATGAAGATAGCATCTCTTGGATTTGTTGATTATGCCTTGATATGGTGGGATCAATTCCAAAAGGAAATGAGGAGATATGATGAGCAACCTATTGCTAATTGGAGGGAGATGAAAGCCGTGACAAGGAAGAGACATGTTTCATGTCACTATCAAAGGGATCTTCGCAACCAATTGCAAAGGTTAACACAAGGCACTAAAAGTGTGGATGAGTATTACAAAGAAATGGAGATGACCTTGATTAGAGCCAATATTGATGAAGGAAGAAAGGCAACAATGGCTTGGTTTCTCCATGACCTAAACCAAGACATCCAAGACATTGTTGGGCTTCAACACTATGTGGAGCTTGATGACTTAGTGCACCAATCCATGAAAGTCGAGCAACAACTCAAAAAAAAAGAGGCACAAAAGATATTGCAATGTTCCTTCTACTCCAACTCTTAAACTTAGAAGTAGAGATATGATGTGCCTAGTGTGTTTTGGATGGGGGCATTTGGATTATCAATGCTCAAATGGGAAGGAAAAGAGTGAAAAAAATATTGAGAGAAAAGAGGAGAGATTAAAAAGAAAGATTGATAATTTTGAAGCATATTGGAAGAAAATGTCTCAAGACAAAATTCAAGAGACAAATTTGAGATTGAAAAGAGATGAAGAAAAGAAAGAGGGAGAGAAATTAGAATAAGAGAGTGATGTCCATGTTGAGAGAAAACTTGAGAGGGAGGTGAAAGCAAAAGAGAGTGATGCTAAAGAAAAAGAGGCAAAAGAAAATGAGAGAATTGAGTATGTGCCTTCAAAGGAAGCTTACAAAACAACCAATGCACTTGAAGAAGTGTGTCCAAAGGAAACACCCCACGGTTTGCTTACTTGCATGGCTCCTAAAAATCATGAACATTCTACCCCTATATTTGATAACATGCTTGGTAAATTGCATGGGTCTTGCTACTTTCCTACATTAAATAGGTTTGATTACTTGCTTAATGAATTGCATGACTATTGCCATCTTTCTAAGTTTGATTTGAAAAGTGGGTATCATGATACGAGGGTACGGAATTTTTATGCTCATTTTGATAAAAATTCATCTTGCACAAATCATGTTAGCCTTCTTGGGTTTAATGTAAGTTCTCAAGAATTGCATGTGGACTTGTTTGATAGGTTCACTAGTGCATTCATTCTTGCTTTACCTATTCTTGCAAAGTCCTTTCAAATTGAATGTGATGCATCTAATGTGATCATGGGGGCTGTTTTACTTCAAAAAGGACCACCAATTGTTTATTTGGGTAAAAAGTACAATGGATCCAAACTTGAATATTCCACCTATGAGAATAATTTGAAGCATTTCAAAAAGGATGCAATACTCTCAAATGTCATCATGCCCAAGCATAGAGAGGTAAATATGGTGGTCAATGGGCAAATTCTCAAAGGTATAACTTTCCTACTCGCCTTGAACTTCAATTTCTAGACCTCACAAATCTTAAGGTGTTGTATAAGCATAATGAAAAATTTCCTAACATATTTGCCACATGTGATGAGTTCTTTAAATTGGTGTTTGACCCCGAAGGATTGGGAGTGCGCACATTAGAAAAATAAAAGGATTCCTACTCAAGGAAATCCAATGTTTGATTTACTTTCAGTTTCCCTAAACTTAGTTCTTTCTCTTGATGTAGGTATGGAGATAATAAATTCGAGGTCGAATTTCCTCTAATAAGGGGGGAATGATGGAGGCAAAGGAGGGGCAAGTGAACTTTGCAACAAGAGGAGGTCAATCCATTCAAGTCCAATTCAAACTCTTTAAGTCCAAGTGATTCTCTTTAATGTTTTGGGTATATCTTGAGTTATGGATATCCGAATGCAATGATATTTAATGCATTGGAAATATCATTGAATTATCTATAAATGTTATCTCAAGCATAAAGACCTCATTCGGCCTCTATCATGATGAAAACCGGACTAGAATTTGGGAACGCTGTTCTGGACGAGTTTGACTTAATCCATTCAATTCCAAAGAAAACCTTCTTCACGGTTTTGGTTATATCTTGCGTTCTAGATATCCGATTGATGTGATTCTTGATGCTTCGAAAAGATAAGAGAACTAGCTACAAGTTTCATTTGAAGTTAAAAACCTGATTCGGACTATATCATGATGAAAATCGGACTAGAAGTTGGAAACGCTGTTCTGGACGGATTTGACTTAATTAGGCATTTTTAGGCTTGTAATTGGTTTTGGTCTTTAATTATATTTTGGGCTATATGGGCCACGAAATTACTCAGCCACCTTACCCTATAATGTTCCTTATCTTCTATAAATAGGACTTATATGACCTCATTTACATAACTTGGAATAAAATTAGAATTTATCCTATTTGGGTATTTCTGTGAGTTAAGCATTGGCTCCTCCTTTTCAAGTTCTTGGATTAGAATTTGCTTGATTCTTATCAAAGAGTTCAATCTCTTTGTGACGAAACCTCCTTGGCTTATCAATCTTCCAATTCTATGGATGATTGTGGCGCCTTCCCCTTCATCTTCTTCCTCTTCCATTTTCTTAATTTCTTTTATGTTCTTCTTTACTTTTGCACCATTTATATTCTGTTTTTATTCGTTGCACTTTAATTCTTGGCTAAAATATCATTTTGGTCCCTTAACTTATTTTTTAGTTTCAATTTGGTCCCTTAACTTTTAAAAGTTTCAATTTGGTCCCTTAACTTGTAACTGTTAACCCAAGTTAGTCCCCTCCGTCAATGACATAATGAAAAGTGACGAAAATGCCATACGTGTTAACAATTTAAAGAGCCAATTTGAAACTCATTTAAAATTTAAGGGACCAATTTGAAACTCATTTAAAAGTTAAGGGGCCTATTTGAAACTTGTTAACAATTTAAAAGGCCAATTTGAAACTCATTTGCTATGTTATTGACGAAAAGGACTAACTTGTGTTAATAAAGACAAGTTAAGGGACCAAATTGAAACTTTTAAAAGTTAAGGGACCAAATTGAAACTAAAAAATAAGTTAAGCGACCAAAATGGTATTTTAGCCTTAATACTTTGTTTGGTTAAGTTTCTTGTTTAGTTATTTCCATTCTTTAGTTGTTTCCTTTTGTTAATCATATTCGGATGACAACCGCACCTTCTTCTTCCCCAATTCTTTTCATCTTTTTAACATAAGAACTAAAAATAAGCTCTTGGATAGATCCTTCAAATTTGATGATTCTAACTTGAATTATATCATTATGCAACACATTCTTTAAGACATTCTTTTTAATACAATCTTTATTATTGGGTATTTTATGTGGGATCCATTAAATCACATGGACCCACTCTCTATTCTATGGGTCTCACATGAAATTCATCTAATAATAAAGAGTGTATTGGAGAGAGTATAATAAAAAATGTGTTGATAACATTGCTCTTATACATAATATTATATGAGTCCAGCTAACGAATCTCCCAAGGATATTAATTAAGAATCAAGAAGACGTAAGGTTTTATTGAAAGATTAAAAACTCTACCAACAAGGCTGAACATAAATGGTAGATAATTGAGTTAGCTATTAGGGATTTGATTCATGCCATTTGTATGGAAAATGTTTTGTTTGGGGAGACAAAACTCCATTCGGTGATCTTTACATCTCAAAATGGATTAGTCTTCGACTATCGGTTAAAAGATACCCTTGTTAACACCGAAAAACTAAAAACCTCATTTCTCTATACATTTAATGTGTGTTTGTGAAAGATTGATTTTTCGTATTTTAGCTTCTTTTTTTTGCTAAAAAATTGTTTCGTACATAACATATCATGTTTGACAATTAGTTTAAATTTATAAAAATAAAATTTTTTGGGGAAAATTTTGTTTTATGTCATCTAATTTGTTTTAACTTAAAATCGTTGTGTTTTGATTATTTTTCGTTCTCAAAACTTTCTTCCCTATTTACCCCTACAAAACTAACTTCCAAACAAATATTATTAAATTATACAAATAATTTTTCATAATTTTTTTTGTAATTTATTATGTAAAAGTTATTTTTTCATATATTTACATATAATAAGTGTAGAATAAAGTTATATATATTTTTTTTCAAAAAAAGTTTGTGTTTCGTATTTAGTTATTGTTTTCCGGAAAAAGAGAGAAGTAAGATAGGGCAGTTGTTGAAGCCCTGAGGCGTGAGTGAGTGAGTGTTATATATAAAAAGGGCCAAACCATTTTGTGTTTCTCTTCTTCCTTTTGCTGCTTCTCCACTCCCTTCCTTGTCGGCTTCTTCCTTCTCCCGATTCCTACTTCTTCCTTTCCTTTATCGGTAAAGCTTTCGTTTTTCTTCTTCATCTTATTCTCCTCTGCTTTTATCTGATCGTTTTCTGCATCCCTCATATCATACCATTTGTTTTCCCCATCAATCTTGATCTATTTTGATTCTAACTTCTTATACCGCAAGAGCTAGATTTTTCTGGGTTTCTTTGTAAAAATCTGACCTTTTTGTTTTTATTTTTGAAACCCTTATGGGTTTTAGCTCGATTGACCCTTTGGTTTGTTCCTTGAGATTCTTTTGTGTTACCTGATTTTCCGGATTATGTGATTGAATTGGTAATATTTTTAGCCATGTTTCGATTATTCATTTATAATTTGGTGTTCGTCCATCTTCTGTGGCTTGCTGTTTGAAATTTGTTGGTGCTAGTGTTGGCACATATGAGAATGAAATGCACAAAGCTAGGTTTATTACCATTTGAAATTATTAAATTCTCTGATTTACTCACTTTTCTCGCTTCCGAATTTGTTTTTTTTTTTTTTTTTTTTTGAGGATTTTGATTCTTATATATTTTCTATTATAAAGTAATGGTTTAGCTGTATGATTCATTATGTTCATGCTGGCATGAAATTCTCTGATTGGAATTTTTCTTGGAAATGCAGGTTCAAGTTAAGTTCTGGGGGAGTTGTTGAGTTAAGGTGGAGCTGTTCCTGGCCATCAAACATTAACATACATCATATTTCCTGAATCTGTTGGCCACCATTATGGCTGTCCATACCAAATCCCTTCTTATTGCTTACTCACAAGAGATTGTGGATGGACAGCCTATTTTGGTTTCTTCAAACTGTCTTCCTATCAAGGCTTTGAAATTTGAACCTGCAGGCCATTCCTTCCATTCTGCTGCGCTTAAACTTCGTGGTGTCGAGGAAGTTAATGGAGATGCTGATGGTAAAAAAGTTGTTGATGATAAGGAACGTAGTTATTTCCCGTCATCTGATTCTTATAGCAGCAAGAGCAAAAAGAAATCTGGTTCTGGAGACAAGCAGCAAGATCATTATGCATTATTAGGCCTGAGCCATCTAAGATATCTTGCTACAGAGGATCAAATACGGAAAAGCTATCGTGAAACTGCTTTGAGGTTTCATCCTGACAAACAGGCAGCCCTGCTTCTTGCTGAGAAAACTGAAGCTGCAAAGCAGGAAAAGAAGGATGAAATAGAAAGTCACTTTAAGGCAATCCAGGAAGCATATGAGGTGTTGGTTGATCCTGTGAAGAGAAGAATTTATGATTCCACAGATGAGTTTGACGATGAGATTCCCACTGACTGTGCCCCACAAGACTTCTTCAAGGTGTTTGGCCCTGCCTTTATGAGGAATGGGCGGTGGTCAGTTAATCAACCAATTCCATCTTTAGGTGATGATACTACACCATTAAAAGAAGTTGATAATTTCTACGATTTTTGGTACTCCTTTAAAAGCTGGAGGGAGTTTCCCCATGCTGATGAGTTTGATCTTGAGCAAGCTGAATCTCGAGACCATAAGAGGTGGATGGAAAGGCAGAATGCAAAACTGTCAGAGAAAGCTAGGAAGGAAGAATATGCACGGGTGCGCACTCTTGTTGATAATGCTTATAAGAGAGACCCAAGAATATTGAGAAGGAAGGAAGAGCAAAAGGCTGAGAAGCAAAGGAAAAAGGAGGCTAAGTTCCTAGCAAAGAGGTTACAGGAAGAAGAAGCAGCCAGAATTGCAGAAGAGGAGAGGCAACGAAAAGTGGAGGAAGAGAGACGAGCTGCAGAAGCTGCTTTACAACAGAAGAAGGTGAAGGAGAAAGAGAAAAAGCTCTTGCGGAAGGAACGAACACGTCTTCGAACTCTTTCAGGGCCTATTTTGTCACAACATTTACTTGATATTTCTGATGATGACGTGGAAAGGCTTTGCATGGCACTTGCTATTGAGCAGCTGAGGGGTTTGTGTGAGAAAATGGAAGGTAAACAGGTGTTAGAGCAAGCAGAAGTTCTAAGAGATGCACTGAGTTGTAAGGAAGATGTGGTTGATAAGAAAGGTGAGAACACCAATCAACAAAATGGTTCCATCAAGGCTAATGGAAATGCTTCGCTGAGCAACATTGAGAAGAAGGAGAAACCTTGGAATAAAGAAGAGATTGAGCTATTGAGGAAAGGAATGCAAAAATATCCCAAAGGAACTTCACGGAGATGGGAGGTTATTTCAGAATATATTGGTAGTGGAAGATCTGTGGAAGAAATTATGAAGGCAACTAAAACAGTTCTCCTCCAGAAGCCTGATTCTTCTAAAGCTTTTGATGCATTTCTTGAGAAAAGAAAACCTGCTGCACAATCAATTGCATCTCCTCTGACAACCAGAGAAGAATTACAAGGGGTATCAACTGTTGGGCAGCCTGAAAATAGTGCTGCCACAACAACAAATGACTTAGAAGACCCTCTTAACCAAAGTACAAATAATCAGAACTCTTCTGGTGGTTCTGTTACTGCAAATGGAGTTTCCTCTAGTTCAGAACAAGATGTGTGGTCTGCAGTACAGGAAAGAGCATTGGTCCAAGCTTTAAAAACCTTCCCAAAGGAAACTAGCCAAAGATGGGAACGAGTTGCAGCAGCTGTCCCTGGGAAGACTGTGAATCAGTGCAAGAAAAAATTTACTATGATGAAGGAGAGTTTCAGGAACAAGAAAACTGCAGTTTAATCTGTTGGATTTGTCTGCCATGAAATGATTGAAGAATTGATAAGTACATTGGAAGTACTGTCAGGTCTCAATAATGATCTACATAGGCCAATATAAGGACATGAGGTAATATTGGTTCCTATCTGTGGAGTTTTTTCCTGCTGCTTTTAGATTTTACAGTTAAAATTTTGAAGAGCTCAAACCCCCAGTATAGGTTACTTTCAAATTCCATCATATCCATAGTAGTTGCTTGAATCTGATAGATAGTTAATTTCAAGTTATTTATATTATGCCTTGATACCGTAGTTGGAACTTTGAACACATTTATTTGTATTGATTATGAAAGAGCAAGCATCGTTGTAGACCAGACTGAATATGGTCGCCCTTCATTGATATTTTTACCATTTTAAAATCCAGTGTTCTATCATACAATGGGATATACAAAGAGACTCCTTCTTTACCATTGACAGTTTATGGGCTCTTGAAAACTGGGTCCAAAGCAGAAAGGATAATTATGCAGTTTTGAACCTTTTGTTGAATATCCGTTTGGGCATATTTCAGAGGTTTGATGTGTGCATATTTCACTGTCAATCATGTAGGTGCAAGTGAGCTGAATTATTTTCAGTTTGGCTCAAGAGTCAAGACTTGCATATTTGGTTTACAGTTGAAAAATTGTAAACGTACGTTTAGAACAAATTATCTATCTCCTTTGGGACAAACTTACGTTTGAATCCAAACATACGTTTGTAACGGTAAATTAAACATAGCCCTGTTGCAATTCAATTAATAACAAAGTAACTACTTAAATGAATTAAAGTGGAAATTTATTATTAACTATAGGCTAGTAGGATTCGTTATTATTAACAAAGTCTCGGAGGTGGGTGTGGTGGGTTAAGGTTTAGGCTATGTTTAAAGTGATGGAGTGGAGTAGAATGTATTGGAATGATACTATGTTTCATTGTTTGGATTATTTAATTCAAAATGGAATGGAAGGGAACATGATGGAATGCATTCATCGTTTCATTGTTTGGATTATTTAAATTCAAAATAGAAGGGAAGGGAAGTTAATGGAATGCATTTCATTTCATTCCATTCAATGCCCCTCTTTTTGTTCCCTCCCAAATTGGGGTACGGATGTAATCAATTTATTTTTTGTTCTTATATTTATTAAAATAAGTTTGTAACCCTCTAAACCTAAACCCCTTTAAGCAGCTTCTTCCTCCTTTGCTGCCTCCATGCTCCCGCCACTACCAGAGAAGTGAATCTTGCACCCAATTGACTGAACTACACGCTTTATGGCCATATTTACTCTTGGCAATGTTCACAGCCTAGCTGTTTCGCCGCATCTCCTTTCGTAATTGTGCATTCAATGATTAGAGATGAATCAACTGATCAATTCATTTGGGACAAATGAAAGAAAGACAAACGTTATTTTATTTTATTTTATTTTTTGTAAGAGTAAAATTTGTTATTTAGTTATTCAGACGCCACTCTGTAAGGCTGTAAAATAGGTGATGCCACACTGTAAAATTTAAAAAAATTATATATTCCGATAAAAAATTTAAAGTTATGTTGCAGAATATAACTCATCGCTAATAAAAGAAGCGAAATATAGTATATAGTAATAATAAATGGGTTAAATATGTTTTTAATCCCTAAAAAATGAGTAGATTTTGCTTTTGGTCCTTATAAAAAGTTTTTTTTGGTTTTCATCCCTCTAAAATATGAAACTACTAATTTTGGTCTCTATAAAATAAACAAATTTTAGTTTTGATCCCTGTAAATTGTTTTTGTTTGGTTTTCATTCCTCTAAAATTTAATATCACCGTTTTTATTCCCTAGCATTCATTTTAGGGTAGATAAATATAATTCATTTTAGGGTTCAAGAAAATTTTTAAGAGAATCATATCCTAACATGACACCACAGAGGTCATTGAGTGTCGCTTGGGATGATCATATGACCTTCTGTTAGACACATAAGTAGTTAATGGATGTCACATGACAGTAGAGGCTAAAAATAGTGATTTTAGATTTTAGAGGGACAAAAACCAAAGAAAATTTTTTACAGGGACCAAAACCAAAATTTGCTCATTTTACAGGGATCAAAAACATATTTAACCCAATAATAAATATATGATTTATTTCATTCCTCTACTTTTGAAAGGATGGAAGGGTAATTTTGTTCCATTCTATCATAATACTCAAACAATAGAATAGAATTTTTATTCCGTTCTGTCCCATTTTACCATGTTTCATTTTATTTCATTCTATCTCCTTCCATGATTCTATCATATAGTTCTTATTTCGCACCCTTATCTAAATAAACTTTCATGCTTTGTTTGGTTACTAGTAAAATCAATAATATTAATTGATATAATTATATATATTTTTTTAATTTCGTATGAAAATATGGACTAATTTTAGTATAAATTACAAATTAGCTTATGCTTTTATACTCCAACTCAAGTGTCAATACTATATTTATAGTAGAAAAGCTTAAGTGGTTGCAATTGAATAAATAACAAAGCTTGCATTTGGTTTCATGGGAAAGAATATCTAAATTGATTTTGCCCTCTGTTAAACATGATTTTAGTAAGTAGCTTTTGCATTTGGTTGAAAAATTTATATTAAGTTTTACATCAAACTTCCTTTGAAAATAAAAAACATACAAATATAAATTACTTCACTTCAAACTTAATTGTAACCAAATAATTTTACAATATTAATTTCGTTCAAAATCATGTTTGTTAAACGTTCATACAAACTCACAAAAAGTAACTATTGAAGTGAGTGGAAAAACGTTATTAAGACCGGACGTAGCTGAGATGATGTAAATATGAACTTAATATGATGTCTGCTATTGCACCCCTAGGGCTCGCACTAAACAAACTAAAGTAACAATTGTTTAATTACTTATTTATATACCTTTAAAGGTTAAATTAAGATTTTGGTCCTACACTTGACACTAAATCTAATTTTAGTCTCATACGTAAAAATTTTGGATATGGGTCCTACATGTGTCGTTGTTACCAAATTAGTCATTGTTGTTACACGAGGAGCCAACATTATCAGTAACGATCCTACTGGGCAAACGATCATCCTTGTTGGCATCATATGTGGCTCAATCTAGCAGTTTAACTAATGTTTTGATCCTTATACGTAATGCAGATTTGATTTTAGTCCTCATATGTAAAATAATTTGGTTATGAGTTCCTACATATGTCATTGTTACCAAATCACTCATTATCATTAGCCAAAAGTGGATATACCCTTATTTGCCCATTTACTTTAGAGAGCTTTATTAAATCAATGGTGGATATACTCTTACTTGTCCACTTTAGAGTCAAACTTACTTTAGAAGTATGATTGTAGAAGTTGTATATGTGGTTTTCATGGGATGTGACTAACTGTGATGTTGATGTTGATTGTGGTTTGAAATTGAAATGTGGTTTGAACATATAAGGGTGTGATTGAAATTCTATTTCATATTTATTTTACTCCCAATATTTTTAAATTTTAAATTAATTATGCTCTAAACTAAAGTTAACTGTTTAAAAAAGTGGACCAAATTTTATTTTTTATTACTTAAAAATTACTTTTATTTAAGTATGTATAATATTTATTTTGTTTTATTTATTTAATATGTTCCTTTTATCACAAGGGAGGACATGTTAGTTTATTACTAATTGAAATATATCTTTTGCTCATAGAATGACATTATGAGATAAGACTTCTAAAATAAATTTGCATCTAAAGTGGGCAAGTAATGATATACTTACCCCTGATTTAATAAAGTCTATGGAGATCTCAATCTAATAAATGATCTAAGGATATATATGCCCTTACTAACATCGTTGGCATCTTGGTTAACGAATGAGAGTGATTTGGTTTCGATAACACATGTGGGGACCCATTTCCAAAATTTTTTTACCTATGGGGACTATTATCAAGATCCTCGTAACTTATATAGAGCAAAACATTAGTTAAACCGCCATATGGAGCCACGCAAGATTTCAACAACGACGATCGGTTATCCACGTAGACACCTCATGTAACGACATAGATTGATTTGGTAACGACAACACATGTTAGGATTGATTTTTTTTCATTTTTTCACGTATAAGGATTAAAATCAAAATTAGCATCACGTATATGGATCAAGACCTTAATTTAATCTATTATTAAATACAAATTTATGAATTATTTATTCATTTGATTTAACCACTTATAGGAAATAATATAATTAAAATTTATTTAATTAAATTAATTATACATAACTGAAGTATACCTATGAAGGCACACACCTAGAAGAAACTAATATATTACAACCAACACTATTAATTTACATACATACCATCACATTATTAAATTAATATAAAATAATGACCATTTAATTCAAAGATTTTTCTGTTAATCTCCTTTCTTCAAAGTTTGTACATGTAACAAAACAAGTTGGTTCAGTGATGGAGAAACCTTGCAATATTTTAAATAAACGGAGAAACCTTTGCAATATTTTATTTCAAGTGTTTAAGAGGCTAGCCGAGTACTCTTTAGGTACTCTAACACCGAAAGATTCTGTGATGCACCGTAACGGGTTAGAGTGCATCATGCTCCTATAAAAATAGCCAGTCAAAATTAAAATAAAAAAAAACGTTTTAACATATTTAAAATATAAACCTTCAATGATGGATACTTTCACATTAGCCATAACCCTAGGGATGCCGGTGGATATTTTACCCAGACAGCAAGAATTATCCATAATAGGTGGGATAATTATCCGCTTTATAAGTATAGGTACGAGAACGAGTAATTACCTGCAAAATTTAATGTGCATGAGTGCGAGTATGGATATTCTAGGTTATTACATTTCTTATGGATTTCCTCAATTTAACTTTCCTTTTCTTTTTTTGCTATACTAACTTGCATTTTCTTACCGTTATGAACTTGTTGTTCCAGAGATTAATTATAATATTTACTCGATTTTTTGAAAAATATTAGGTGTTTGGTATCACTTTTACATTTCATACTTAGATATATCATGATGTGGATGTTCAATGTGAAAACATACTAAATCGCTTTGTCTTGTTATATATATACTATCATGATATTTCGAACTTATTATATATATGTTCTCCACATGTTATACATTTTGAATAATGTTTCTTTATTTATTAATTTTTTATTATTAATTAAAGTGTGGGTAATGGGTGCAAATATAGGTACTTAGGTACCCAACGGGTAAGGATAAGGATACAGGTACTTAAGTTGCTACCCACGCGACACGCAGATATGGGTGCGAATTCGTGTATATTTTTAAAACGTGGGTATGAAAACAGGTACATAGTACCCTACCCATACTTTACCCATTGACATCCTTACATAACCCACCTCTCTCACCTCCACCTATTGTCACCACTCTCACTGTCACCACCGCAAGCCACCACAGATCTCCTTTGCGCACTTGGCCTCGTACTGTGACTCCACCTGAATTTCATACTGTTTTGCAACCAAAGTCCTTCTATAGTTAGTATTGCAAAAAAGTACCCCCACCCCCCCCCCACCCCCACCCCCACCCCCACCACCGCAACAACCCCGCTACTAACCACACCTAGGCTAGACGGTGCATTGAAAGTGGCAGCAATCAACGCGGCGAAGCAAGACCCACAATCCACCACCACCTAAGAGCCACCTCGACCAACACAGATCTGCTATTTGAAGCCTAGTTCGTACCAAAGCATTCAAAGCTCTCTAATCTGAGTGAATAATCTGAATCTGAGTGCCCCAAATTCTATGGACTAAACCTAAATGCCTGGAGGGGTTGAGAACCCGATTGATGCCAACAATGGTTCCGACAAGGCAACCACTTCCGATGTAGAAGGTGAGGTTCTTATCCCTTGGCCAATGCTTGTGGCTACCACTTTCACTTCCTGTCCAATCCTGGCACAATTTCAAAGTGGTGGCTGCCCGTGGTCGATGGGACGATAGGGGTAACAAGGGAGAAAGGGTGGGAGTAGGGGCAATTTTGAGTGATTGCCATAGACGAAGGCACATCGACACCAACGATGTGGTTGTGGGGTGGTGATGATGTTGAGGTGAGAAGGAATGAACAAGGACCATTCTGCAATTACTAACAAAACCAGTTTGGCCAGTTGCCAAACACATTCTCACCCCTCCATCTAAATTGCCTCGAAATCAACAATGATCATTGAGGGTGCATAGTTGCACCTTATTTTTAAGGGTGTATTCTAGAACCATCCCTAAAACTAAGACACGACAGAAACTAAAGCACTCCTCTTGCTGGCAAAAGATCCAGATTTATGTTTACCATAAATTAAAAGAAAAAGGAAAAAAAAATACTACTACAATGGAAAAGGCACAGGGGCAGCGACAAGAAAAGTGACAGCCTCTAACCTCTTAGCCCGCAAAACAAACAGAAAATTAGAAAGTCCTAGTGAAGACACGCTATGGTGGATACACACCACAAGGGAGTAACTAGCAGACAGAAGGAAACACAAGAGGCTCAATCTATGAGCTTAAAATACGCAGAACAAGTTTGACTAAGCTTTGCAATCATGTTCCCTGTTTAAATAGGGAAGCAGCAAAATCAGTGCCGGTGAATATCCCAAAAATTAAAACTGAAAACAAATTAGAACTAAATGATTAAACATTTGAAAAAATAATAATAAGTGCAGAGAATGTTGTGTCGAAGTTCATGTTAAGGGCACAGCAACTACATGGTATGATAATTGTCTCAAGTTAGTGGAGCATGGGAACTAGAGTTCCTTATCAGCTATTATGTCACAAGAACAGGCATTTCTCCTTCCCAAGACGACATAAAGAGAGGAATTTCACTACGGCACAGAAAGAGGAATCGGCTTCACAGAACTCTGAATACGTCGAAACGCTGTTCTTACTCTTTCCTTAAGGCCTTCATTTTCACTTTCAACTTCCCCACTTTCTTTGTTGAGCTCAGCCACATTTCCATCAATGTTAATTACCAACTTCCCATTTTCTCCTACCTTCACATCTCCAAACAGTGAAATGAGGAGTGCATGCATAACCTTCTCTGCCTTCTTCTCATTCTCTTCCTCAATTTTTATGGCATCTGATTCAGCCATTATTTTTGGGAAATCACGGTTGATATTTAAAACTAGAGCAACAATTGAGTCTGATACCATATCACTGATGGGGTCTGATGCCCAATGCAAGGAGATATGCTTCTCAGATTCATGCTTCACTGTCACACGCTCATGGACTTGCAATGTTGGAACTCCAGATTCTTCATCCACTGATGACTCTACACTCTCATATATATGCTTGAGCCTATGCTGTATGACATGAAAAGCACCTGAATAAGGGATGGTAATTCTCTGGGTAATGTTTGCTGTTGATAACTGTGAGAAGACATGGAGATCATCAGGTGCCATTATTTGATATGTAAAACCTTTTTTTACAAGCAAACCACTGACAATTTGACCATCTTCTGGTGTTTTCTCAGCCAGCTTCCCAATGGTTTTTGCCATTTTCTGCGAATTGAAATACATTTCAACTGATTGACAGTTTTTTGGAGTGAGGATTTTAGTGTTTCGATCAGCAAATTGACCAATAAGCTTTTGTTTGAGCCTCCCCATCTCATTAGCTTCCCCATGAACAAGAATTATGTTAGGAGGATTGAGCTCTTCTAAGAATGCACTTGTTTGAGCAGAGTCAGCATGTGCAGAAAAGGAAATGTAGTGCACCTGCATGTTGAGAGGTGCAGTGAGTCCATTCATGAGAGTAACTTCCTTGGGTTCATTAATGATGGTTTTTGCCAGTGTCCCTTCGACCACATACCCTGGTAGAATGCAAGCATTTTTTTTATCAGAGCACCACATATCAAATAATTGCCGTGACAACCCACTCTGAAGTCCACTAGGGCTTGCCATCACCACAGATGGTCCTATATCTTTGAAAATTTCAATGCTACTTAAAGCTGATATGTACTTGAAGGAAAAAGGATTTGACTTTGCATTCTGGATCCTGTCATTCATCGAAAGGGTGTATGTCTCATACACTGTCAAACATTTTTTCGCAAGTGGAGAAGCATAATAAATGGGTATATTCTGGAGTTCTGGATGATTTGCCCAATATTCATCAAGGATAAGGAGGAGCTCTTGTGCGCGACCAAGGGCAAATGCTGGAATCAAGACACGACCCCCTTGAGAAATAGTTGAGTGGATGACATCAGTGAAGCGTTTTTCTCGTGTGTGGCGAGGCTGATGGTGCTGTACACCATACGTGGATTCTATAATGCATACATCAGGGGAGAACTGTGGGGTCTCAGCAGCACGGAGATGTCGGTCTTCCTCACGTGAATAGTCTCCAGTGTATAGAACTCGAACACCAGCGATATCAACCATAAACATAGCAGCACCAAGAACATGGCCTGCAGTATAGCACCAGAATCGAATACCGTTCACTTCTAGTGTTTGATGGAAATCAATAACCTGCAGCAGATATACTGAAATTTAGAGGATCAAAACATAATAATGTAGACAAGACATGGATTGGGAGTCTGTCGATATGTATACAGGTTAACAGATAACTATATAATCACTGGTGGACCATGGTTGGAGGGGGGAGAAGTTTTTAACATAAAAAATTATTATAACACCCTAAAAAATACTATTACTTAATTAATTTTAGGTGTTTTAGGAGTGTACATTTATCTTGAAAATATCCTTTTGATTAAGATGAAAATAGTATAACTTGAATATATTCACTTCAAAAGCATTAATTATGTATATTATTTTAAAAAACTTTGATAAAATTACATATGATTAATTTTAAATTTTGAGCAAATCATTTTAGCTAGTGTTTAGTGGCTCCCCCAAAACTTTTAGTGAAGATCCACCACTGTATACAGTAGGTGTAAAAGTCAGAATAGAACAGTATCTAATTCAAGTTGCAAATTAGAAAAAAGGAGGATTATTGAGCATTGGATTCTGCATCTAGATTCATCCAACATACAATGGTACCGGATTCATGAAATGTGCGGTGACATTGTTATTGAATATTTTGAAGCAATTCAATCAGTATATTATGGGATATTGTAGTTGATTTGACAAGCCAAAAATGAAGTCAGTGCGATGCAATTATCCAACAAGAAGAAGTCCAAAATACTCGAGCGACACAAACCCTAAAGAGATGAGATAAAGAGTACCTCAATTTTATCCATGGAGCGGTTGATGTCCTGTTCGTCGTAGAGCATATCTTCAACAGAAACCTTACTGACTTTGACAAAATCAGACAAGAGGAGCTTGTAGATGGCCTTGGTTGCATACGTCATGAATACGCGTCCTCGGAAGGTGGTCTTCTCGAGGAAATAGGGCAACGAAGCAGCGTGATCCAAGTGGAAGTGAGTTATCAGAAGCACGTCCACCGTCGATGGGTCAATCTCGTCGAAGTACGGAAGAGCCGCCATTCCGAAATAAGCAGGATGTATTCCGCAATCGAACAAGACGGTTTTACCCTTGTACGACATGTACACGCATGAACGTCCCACTTCGTTACCAGCTCCTAATGGAGTCACTATCAGCTGGTCTTCCTCTCTTCCTCTGTTGATTCCTCTCTTCACTGCACCTCCCTCTCCCTGTCCCGTTGAACCCATTCTCAATTCGATTCCGATTCCGATTCCGATTCCGATTCAATTCAACTTTGAGACGAAGACAACCTTCAGTTCAGGTTTACGACGAATAGATCTGAGAGTAAAACCCTAACATCAGGGAGTTAGGTTAGGGCCTAACCAAAATACGTCGTCGTTTCATTAAGGAGTCTAAACCGAAAATATCCTTTGTGCATGCACAAGTATTTTTAAGCTTTAATTACTCACCTAATTCCTGACTTATTTGAAAATTTTCAAAATAGATCCCTAAATTAAAAAGTTTCATAGGACCCTTAATCATGTAAAAAAAAAAAATTAATTGGATCATTGGGTGTTAGTAACGTACTAACCTGGACACAATATTCCTTATTCTCTCCTAGTTGGACGTCCTTCCACATATTCAGTTCGTCTCTAAATTATTTGCGAATTTTCAAGTAAGTCCCTAAAATAAAAAAGTTTCGAATAAGGAATTATTCATATAATTTGATAGACTCTTATCATGATTGTTCTTTCCAATGCAAAGCATACAAATTTAGGAAGTATTACATAAAAGCTCTAAAAAAATTATCTTTTTACACAATCTCAATATCACTTTTTTCATGTTTATACAAACAGATTGCAACCAACATATGATTAATCTGAGTGATAACGAATTTAAACCCCTTAAAAAAATAATCAAGGGTTCAATCTCTACCCTTGTATATGAAAAGAATACGATTGAAAAAACCAACCCTTTAATATCGTCCAATTCCTCATAAAATTAATTTCCAAAATTGTGCGCAAGAGATACCTTGGAAAACCTAAAAAACAACGCGTTGTTCCAAATTTTATTATTGATAAGTTATATCGATAATAGTTAGTTTATAGATAACTTCTATAATGATGATGAAGTTTATACCTTGCGTCCTTCATCAACCATCTCACAGCACACATGCTTCATGTATACAAATGCTTCTTAACCTTATGAACACCTTCAATCATCAATCCTCGAAACGTAAATATAGGACGATCCCCTCGCAACACATCATTTTATGTGAAATAGCGATTTAAGGAATGATAAATTACATATAGTGGGAATTGGGAAAGTAAACAAAAAAGACGCGCTATGGCAGAGGGCGTATGACTCATAGCAACGATTACATTGCCACATAACCTAGAACGCAAATTGTCAATCATCTATTACTCTGTCCGTTACAAATAGAAAGGAAGTAGAGTAAGAGAGGCACATGAAATTCAAAGTTGAACCATTTTTAATAAAACCAGGCATCCGGCCGCAGCTAGTACAAACTTTACATACCACATCTAACTTCGTCACAGAAACAGAGCGTAGATATACAATGACAGCTAGAAGATTAAATTCTCCACCACATTGGCAAGGACATGGAATCAGCTGAGAATGCACTTAATAACTTTCCATAAGACCCGCCTGCACGTCTCAGACTACTCTATCAATACCTTCCCTGCAGAAAACAACAAAAACAGGTCATCTTTTGCATTGCTTCATCCAAAGAGTTGACAGTTTTTCAAATATCACAGATTACAAAGATATAGGCTCGTTTATTATAGTTTCACAGAAGTCTAAAATATTTAACTAAATATTATAAAACAAGACGAGCATTAGTTTTTCCTAGCTCTCTATTCTAACTGATCTGATCCAGAAACAGAAACTTGAATAGTTTCCCCTTCTTCTGGGACTACTACCATACCTCTCCAGTAAAATTGCCCTGGCCAGGTGGATATCTTTGTTGGGTCCCCGTCTGTTCTTTGGCAGCATGATTCCCCTGCTCAGCCCGTTCAAATTCCTCCATATATGATGGTTTGAAATCCTTCATATATGATGGGGTAAAATCATCCCATGCCTGAGAAGCACCAGTTCCTCCAGGCCTAGGAGCAGGATCTCTTCTTTCTCCTTGTCCAGGCAGTCCAAAGTTCTGCTGTGGCACATGATTTCTTCTTTCTCCTTGTCCTGGTGGTCCAAAGCTCTGCTGCTGTGCATATTGTGGTGAAGCAGGTCCATATCTTTGCTGTGAAGCAGCACCATAGGTTTGCTGTTGTGGATGAGGTGTGTAATTCTGTGGTGCTTGGCCATAGTTCTGTTGAGGTGGATAATTCTGAGATGCTTGACCATAGTTCTGTTGGGGTGGATAATTCTGTGATGCTTGGCCATAGTTCTGTTGGGGTGGATAATGCTGTGATGCTTGGCCATAGTTCTGTTGGGGTGGATAATTTTGTGGAGGCCCATAGTTCCTCCCATCCCCTTGCATGGGCCCCCGATTATTGTAGGAGAAATTCCCTTGAGGGTTTGACATTGGATTCTCTTGGCGGTTATATTGACCAGGACTTCTTTGGCGATCTCGTCTTCCTTGATTTCTTCCATACTGTATTGGTGGAGGTCGAGGGATAATGGTTCCATTGATGTACTGATCCCCTATTTATCACACATGAAAAGTTCCTTTCAGAAATCTTCTTGCAAACAAGGGTAGCAAAATAGTAGCCATCAAATAGCACTACTAATGAAACAGGTCCAATGAGCTTATTAGAGCATGAGCAAATATATACATATATATATATATATATATATATATATATATATATATATATAGCGTATCAATTGAGATTTTTATATGAGAGGAGCAAATTAGGACCATTAAACCATATACGGATGGTCAGGATGAGAAGTGACTTAGTGATAAGTAAAAATAGTCAAACTGACCTTATGTTCAATCTTTATCATTTATGGGTGATCTAAAAGTATAGAATTACTCTTCTCATCTCTCACGACAATAAACTCCTCTCACTTGAGAGATACCCTTTATGTATTGGGGACATATCAAGTGAGAGGAGCAAATGGTACTGTGAAGGATTAGTTTGGACTACACACCACTGTAAGCTGATCTTTCCATATATATTTGCTTACCTCCATACTGCTTGTTCACGGGATCGATATAGGAATCTGGTAGCACAAAGATGACTCCAGGAAGACCTATTTAAAAAACAGCAAATCAAAATTCATTTTTATTTTTTGCATTGTGTGCACTGGATCATTGAATTTGAGTGTAAGAAGAAAAAAAAAATACCTTCAAATTTCTTGGACTCTTCTTCAGTCATGACAGCCTGAAAGCCAGTGTAGGTTGTAGTGCTGCAAGCATACATTTTCTTCTTCGCCTCTTCCAAACTGAAACAACCAATTGAAAAACAAGATGTAATAATAATTAATTGCAAAGAAAAGCTTATTGGTTAATCGAAATAAGGAAATGAAGTAAGAGGAACCTGATGTTGAGACCCTTGGCACAAGTCTCCTCGTACACGCGAACCATCTCTTCGGGGGAGGGTTTGTTGTCCTTGGGGAAGTCCATGACGAAGAGCCAGTGGTTGTAGTCGCAACCCTCGAACAGAATCGTATCGGGACCAATCTCGTCCGGGATGTTGCCCGCTGAGGAGGATCGAGTCGACAGAGGCGAAATCGGAGATGACCTGAATGAACGGGATTGAATTTGAAAGACGAGATTCGGTGCTGCCGGTGGTGAAAGCCGGTGAATGGGGGCGGAGAATGGCGGAGAAGATGTGGCGGAGAAGGACCGCTGGAGGCCCGAGAGGGCTCTGAGGGTGCGGCGGAGGCGAATTAACGACGACGCCATGGCGGTGATGAGAAGTGGGTAGGGCAGTAGGGTTTTGGCTGGGAAATGAGGGTTTTAGAGAGAGAAGAGATTCTTTCTTTCTATCAACAAAATGGCTGCAAATATATCTTTTGTACGCTACGGGTTGTGCACTCCTATACTTTGGTCTTGTTTTTTTTTTTAATAGGTGCCTCGTTTATCTTCTAGCCATAAAAAATTATTCTGTCTAATTAAAATATATTATCTCCATTAAATAGATCATGCCATTATCATATATGACTACCATCTTATTAACAAACTTAGGCAGGATAAAAATGATTGGAGAAATTAGAGAATTCATCTTTTTTCCTCCGCTCGTAATAAAAATGTACGGGTATTTTTTTTTTAAATGCTTTTTTTTTCAATTGAGAAGTGATGATAATTGTTAGAGTCTGAGTAAGGTATTATAATATTCGTTCAGATACCAGCATTTTAAAAAATATTTGTATCCAGACTCACACCTACGTGGATAGCAATTTTAATACTCGTACCCTTATATTTGGGTGCCTTGGATACTCATATCTGTACCTATTACTTACACTTTAATTAACTATGAAAAATAAATACATAAATTAATTAATTAATTAAAAATAAAACTATAACTCAATTGAAAAACTATTTAAAGATCATCCAAACCTAGTCATAACACATTACAGACAGAATTATTTAACTAAATTAAAATATAACATAATAAGGTTATTAAATACAATGCATGATATTATGTTTGAACATTGAGTAAATATTACAATAAATTACTTTCGGAATAACTAATTCATAAACTTGCAGGTCCTGAGCCGACAATCTCCAAAATCTAATAAAAAATGATGCATTAGAATAATTAATTGTAATTGTAAAATCAAAATTAATAACACGAATTGTTAGTTTATTTTACTTCATCATCAGAATCAGAATCTCCAAAAGACTTCAAACATTTATCTTTCAAGAGTAAATATTGTTTTGGTCTAGTGATACCAATAGAAACTAGAAGGTAGCAAGAAAATTAATAATTAGACTAACTAATTAAAAGTAATAAATACAAATTCAATTAAATAAATAAATTAGTATAATATTTATTACCTTCATTTTTATGTTTCAACTAGGTTTGTGCATACATAAATGCCTATAAAATATCCTCTTTAAGCCCAGAATGATGAGGACTCAACAACAAGTAGATTTTGAGCAACCGTTGAAAAAAGTTGGCCAAAATATCCTTGGCATTTTTTTTTGCAATATTGGATATTTTATCTCATTTGTTTTCCACCATCCAACAATATTAAGAGCAGCACTCTTGGGCAAATGAAACATAACAGCTAAGAAAATTGTTAGTATTAAGGTTATATAAATTCAACTCATTGTCATCAAACTTTTGGTTTAATTATTCTGTTGATTCTCGAACTATTTGAAAAATTTTTAATATGTTCCTAAATTAAAAAAAATTATAATTGGGTCCCTGCACTTTAAACATTTGTAATTGAGTCCCTGAACTTATAAATTATTTTTAATTAGATCCCTCGGATAGGATAAGAACCTAGTAATTAGAGTACCGTATAAATTTCTTTCGAGGTTTTTTATCGGTCTTAAAGGTTAATAAAACCATTGGATCACCATAATAGCAAAGGTTTTAAAAATGCCTAATATCCCAGGGACTTAATTACAAACAATTAACAAGTTCAGGGACTCGATTACAAACGTTTAATGTGCAGGGACCCAATTATAAAGTATATCAAAGTTCGGGGACCGAATTACAAATTTTTTAGTTCATGGACCTATTTAAAAATTCTCAAATAGTTCAGGGACCTGCAAAGTAATTAAACCTAAACTTTTCAACTGAATTTTCCGTCATTCCATTGGTTTTAGCTAGATAATCTTGAAACAACGAGTAATAATTTCTTGATATTGTTAATTTTAATTGAAAATGAACTTCCATAAAGCTTGGAAAAGTGGTGTGAGACGATGGGCGACAGACACCAATGACCGATGGGAGATTGGCGTAAGGCAGAAATGAAAAAGGAAAGAAAAATAAGGACAACTATATATATATATATATATATATATATATATATATGTGTGTGTGTGTGTGCGCGCGCGCGCGCGCGCGCGCGTACGCGATGGCGGGAGTACTAGAGTACTCGTACCCACATCTATCTCCATTAAATTTTGTGGATAATTACTCATACTCATGTCCATTAAATGGGATGACTTCACTATCCATTATAGATAATTTTTGTGAAATGTTTCTTGGACATTAAGATATGGACAACAATATGGTGTCCTTTGTTTTTTTTATGTATTTTTGAAATACGCGTATACAAAGAAGATAAAAAATAAGTGAGAGATAGAGACAAATAGATACGATGTCACATACGGTGTCTAAAATCTGATGTTCAAATAACACAATGAATAATTTTTACAAATGATCTAATACTTGTTTGGTTTGATCAAAACTGACTTTTTTTTAATGGGTTTTTTTTATAAACAAACTAAAATTCAGATTTTAAGAAAAAAACTACAAAGGAAAGTCGATTTAACTTCCCTCAGTCAAACTGACTTTCACTTAGGATGTATTTGGTTTAACGTTTATAAAACTGAGTTTTGATCAACTGAATTTTGTAAACCGAGTTTTTATTAAAAGTTAGTTGGTAGTAATTGATTTATGTTTGGATACTTTATTGTTTAAAGTAGTTTTAATAGAATGAATCTTATTTGGATTGTATCATTCAAACTGACTTTTGAAATGCTTAGTTACCAAAATATCCTTTAAATTTTAGATGAATATGAAAAACGATTAATTTTTAAGAACCGTATAATAAAAATAGTAATTGAAAAATTCTAACTGAGTTTTGGCAAATATAAAAGCAACAAATTCTTGCTTCCACCCAAACTCACGTTTAACCCTAAAAGTAATTCTTGCAACTGGAAACCAAACATCATAAAAAATTGCAAAAGTAAATTTGGAGTTACTAATCCACGTTTGCCAAAAGCAAACTATAATCCAACATGTACTTAATCGCTTATGGGAAAAAACAATATAGCATAAATAAAAATCGGTTTGAGCTAAATGGACTTTCCATTTATATATACAAATTATTCAAAAGTCAATTTTATAAAAAAAAAAAAAAGAATATTATAATAGATAAAAACACTATGTATATACTTTTCTTTTTTCTTTTTTTATTTTTCCTTTTTGATTAGTTTTCACACAATTTCTTAAACTTTTTTTTCATGTCATTAAATTTTCATGAACTTTGATTCAAAGTTAATCCATTAACTCATTTTATCAACTCTAACTACAATTGAAACACGTGCTTGTCACGTGATAGCTCATATTATAAGATGCATGGACTTGGTCCCCCTCATGTTATTCTCATATACATCCCTCACTAATTTCTTGGGTTTGCAGCAGTTGAAGAGTTGGTACGGGCTTTCACCATATTGGAAGTTGAAACCAGCCAAAAATAATCCAGCATCAGTTCCAAAAATTTATGTCTGTCAAATTAGTTCCTAAAAATTGATTAATAACACAAATTAGTCCCGAAAAATTTATTTGTGACCCAATTTATCCCAAGCTAGGAAACTCACCATAAAATTTTAGTATGCAATTGCACTTGCATATACACTTCCACTCCTAGATGAACCTATACTTGGTTCGTGATGCTGCAAATTTGTTTAAAAACCAAAACCAATATCAGGGTAATTGATTGAAAAAACCAACAAAACCAGTAAAACAAGCACCAAACCTATGATAAAAAAAATTTAACACAAAGTAAAACTAAACAAATTAGCTTACAGAAACCATAGATCAAACAACCAGCAAACCAAAATCATATATCAAACAACCCAGCAAACCAAAACTACAAAGACCAAACCAGTAAACCAACCAAACTAGGTTGCTAGCAAACCATTAGACCAAACTAGCAAAACCATTAGACCAGAAAAATCAGTAAAGTAAACACCAAACCAATAGTTAACTTACCACAAGGACCAAACCAATAAACCATTAGACCACAAAGATCAAAAATCAAACAAACCAAACACATGCATGATGCCACCAAACACACGCATTACATCAGACACACAATATTATTATACCCCTCCCACACAAAACCTAATGCACCCCCACACATGCACCACACAACACACCAACGTCAACCAGTATGAGTTTTCTAACAGAAAAATTGAATTTTCGGACCATAGAAATAGAAAAAGACAACGACACGCATATGGTGATGGGTTCCACAATTGCTATTGGTCTCCTCATTCGAAAGCACTCTCTTCAAAACGTGATTGGGGAAATTGGGGTTAAGGTTTAGGGTATTTCTCTATTTTCTCATAAGAAGAACATAGATTCAATTAAACTTCCGGTCCCATTATTTGAACATCGAAATTTGACAATTAAATCGATAATAATTTTGATGGTTAATGCAATTTTAAAATGTGATTAATGAAGTGTTGCATTTGGTTAATGAATATATCAAGATGTCGTAACTCATTGACCATCAATCGAACATCATTAACTATTATTTTGAATGTCATTAACCACGATTTTTAGGTGTTCAAATATATATGTAGCATGTATAATGAAGTTCATATTCAAACCCAAAAATTGTTAGTGTAGTGTGTATAATTTATCCCACGGTTTTTTGGATTATTTGAACACCTGTAAATCGTGGTTAATGAAGTTCAATTGATGGTTAATGAGTTGCGACACCTTGATATATCTATTAACCAAACTCAATACTTCGTTAACCACACTTTTGAACTGCGTTAACCGCGAAAATTGTTGTCGAATTTTGTTGTCCCGTTTTAATATACAAATAACATTTCTCTTAAACTTTATATCTTAATTTTGTTTAATTAGTGCTTTGCTGTAGGGGAAATTAAGGGGTTTCACCGACAAAAGCGCATCATTCTAGACCTATGAAATTAGTGAAATTCCTTAGCACCCAAAACACATCGTTTTGTGCTCGATTGGACACCTTTAACACAGGTGAGCAAGCAAGGTGCCATATAAGTTACGTGCCCCGTATGCAAAATCGTTAAATTATATAGATCAAAGATGATGTAACATCCCTATTTTCTGAAACTCTAATTAAGGTAAATGATCTTGATCGAGTATTTGTATGTTTGTTGATAATTACTATCATGGCTTGAAAGTGTGCTTAGAAGACATATTAAGAATAAGAGTGAATTGGATAAAAGAAACATGAAGAACAAGTGGCCCAGAACAGAATGCTCAAGCGTGGACCAGGAGAATGCTCTAGCGTGGAGAGTTTGGACGCTCAAGCGTGGATCTTCTGACCAATTGACTGGCAATGATGGGACGTAAAGTGACACGTGTCAGTTACGCGTCGCAGCTGGCACGTGATGGGCGTGCCTTGAGGAAACGTCAGCTCTCAAGCGTTGAGAGAGCCAACGCTCAAGTGTTGGAATGCTAAAGTGTGGGGATCCACGAGACTAAAGCGTTGTCTGCAGAGTTTTACCTCTATAAATAGTTGTCATTTTCACCATTGGACGAGTTTTATGAACCTTCAGCAGTCCAGAGAGTTTGAGAGAAACCAAAGATAGGTTTGAGAGCTTCAATCCAAGTTGTGATTTGTTCGTTCATCCGATTCCAGTTCCGATCGGGTTTTCGTGACCAGCGCGACTTCTAATACAACTCTACCGGTTTACTTTCGTGATTCGTCAAGGGTAAGCCGAGGTTCTGTATCTACCTACATTGTAGCTATACAATGTTCTTCTATGGTTTAAGCTTCTATTCGTAGTTTTAGCTTCGTATTAGGGTTAATGCTATACTCTGCGTGTTGTTTCCGTGATTAGGGCAAGTTTGGAGGTTGCATTCATAACTCTTTTTGGAGTAGGAGACCGCGGTTCTGAAGGAAGCTTGGAGGGCTTGTGATGTTCGTGATTGTTGCTATTTTGCTATCAGGTGGGAAGAAAGAGTTACACACGTCGGGGAGGCAAGAGTAGTCTATATAGCATTATTGTATGTTTTATGTGTATAGGGGAACCCTAAACCCTATGTGAGATTGAGCCATGATAAAGTACCTAGAACTTAGGTTTAGTTTACTTTGGGCTATCACTACTATATTTGATACCCTAGGTTAGTAGATTTATGATGCATGCATGGTAATATGTGTTGTTTTGGGTGTACTTGCTAACTGTGATATTTGCTATATATGCCTGATGTGTTGATAATGATAGCATGTCAGTATATCATTATGTTTACTGCTTTATTGAGCATGTTTTGTCTCTGGTAATGTGTGTATGTATGAGGTTTGGAGGTTTAGTATAAGTACGGCTTTGACCCTGTTGTGAACGTTCGAGCAGATAATAGAGATTCGAGGTTATAGTTGGAGCATGTAGCTCATAAGTTTATGATGGGAGCTTGGAGCTCATATTGGTTACAAGTGGAGCTTGGAGCTCATGATAGTTACTTTTGGAGCTTGGAGCTCATGTTGCTAAGAGCAAGTTTGCATGTGTTGCTATATTAGCTAAAGAAAGATGGATGACATGCAAAGCATATGAATATGATGCCAAGTGGCGGGCCGAGTGTTGTGAGGCATATGAGGTTGGTGCACCGACTGTGGGTGCGGAAAACAGAAGGGTAGGTCTGTGTGATCTTGGGGATATACTGGACACAGGTGTACCCACATGATATCGGTATGGTAGCTCCTATCCTGTCGTGGCGGTCCTGGGCATGTCCTACTCTCCCGACTGGACCCTGAGTCTTTCCAGTTGCTAGTGGATCTTCCGAGGAGGCCCAGTTAACGCTTTTTGTCTGGGACAGTTGAGCGGTGATGCACTCTTATGGGTCACGACGAGCGGAACAGATTACCTGAACAAACCAACTTGTTGTCAGATTTGTGGACGTGATGTTGCCCTTAGGAGGGTGTTTAGTACCGGCCGACATGCATAGAAAGCGTATGTGTACATCTAGTTAGGAAACGACTTATCCTTAGGCAAGGAGACCAGGGTCCAAACGTCACTACGTTGAAACTGGTTGAGCTCCTCTTGCATAGCGAGGATCCAGCATTCGTCCAATAAGGCTTCGTCCACAGACTTTGGTTCCATCTCAGAGATGAAGGCTGAGTCAGTTTGCTCTCTGAAGGTTGACCTTGTCCGGACGCTATCATTAGGTTTGCCAATGATTTGATCCTTAGGATAATAAGTTCTGAATTGCCACGAATGAGGGGTATTTATAGCTTGCTGAGACGATGATGCGTCCTTCGTAGCGTCTGATGCCTCGTTTTTGTTGGTTGTTGGACGAGCATCTGAATCATTCAGATTCATATCTGCAAAAGAATCATCTAGCTCTGATAATATCTTATCAGGCTGTTTGTCATCAAATTTAACATGGATGGATTCTTCAACAATCAAAGTTCTAGAGTTATAGACTCTAAAAGCTTTGGACGTTTCAGAGTATTCTAACAGTATTCCATTATCTACTTTGGCATCAAACTTTCCTAGTTGATCCTTAGTATTTAAAATAAAGCATTGACATCCAAAGGGGTGGAAATAAGAAATGTTGGGTTTACGTCATTTCCACAATTCATAAGGAGTCTTATTCAAGATTGGTCTTATGTATATTCTGTTTTGAATATAGCAGGCAGTATTTACAGCTTCAGCCCAGAAGTGCTTAGGGACAGAATTATCACTGAGCTTTGCCCTAGCCATCTCTTGAAGAGATCGGTTCTTTCTCTAAACAACACCGTTTTGTTGTGGAGTTCTAGGGGCAGAGAAATTGTGATGAATACCACTTTCATCACAGAACCTTTGAAAAAGCTCATTTTCAAATTCGCCTCCATGATCACTTCTGATCGAGCTGATGAATATGCCTTTTTCATTCTGAACTCGCCTACAGAATACAGAAAAGACCTTGATAGACTCATCCTTGT
Source organism: Ammopiptanthus mongolicus (assembly GCA_039655645.1). NCBI lineage: Eukaryota > Viridiplantae > Streptophyta > Magnoliopsida > Fabales > Fabaceae > Ammopiptanthus > Ammopiptanthus mongolicus. The sequence goes on along the minus strand of CM077344.1, from coordinate 107,494,748 downwards.
GAGCAAGGAACTTAACCCATGTCCATCTAGTATAGTCATCTACCATGACAAGTCCATATTTCTTACCACTGACAGAGGCAGTCCTTGTTGGACCAAACAAATCAAGATGCAACAATTCCAGTGGTCTAGCAGTACTAACAATGTTCTTGGACTCAAACGAGTTCTTAACTTGTTTTCCTTTTTGACATGCGTCACAGAGAGCGTCTGATCTAAAAACAATCTTTGGTAAACCTCTTACAAGGTTATGCTTGTTTAGTTTAGAGATTAATCTCATACTAACATGACCAAGTCTTTTGTGCCAGATCCATCGCTCATCTTCCATAGACACTAGACGTGATACACTTTAAGTTGAAAGTTCCCTCAAGTTAATCTTGTACAGATTATTTTGCCTTTTGGCAGTGAATAAGATGGACCCATCAGGGTTCTTGACCATACATTCACCTTTATTGAAGGAAACAACAGACCCACTGTCACATAATTGACTTATGCTAAGCAAGTTGTGTTTTAATCCTTCAACCAGAAGAACATTATCAATAGAGGGAAGAGGATGCTTATCAATCTTACCTATTCATACTATCTTCCCCTTCTGATTGCCTTCAAAGGTGACCCATCCACTAGTCTTCTCACGGATTTCTTGGAACATACACCTTTCTCCCGTCATGTGACGTGAGCAACCACTGTCCAAGTACCAAGACTGGGGTCTTTTTTGTGTTGCTAAGCAGATCTGCAACAGGTATTATCATACTCTTAGGTATCCAGATAGACTTGGGTCCTTTTGGGTTAGTTGGTGGTCATCGTCCATGCATTTTGTTTTTGTAAATGCATTTTGAAGAGATGTGACCACTCTTTCCACAAATCTTACAGTAAGTTCTGGATGCATGCAATTTATTTTCTTTTTGCTTTCCATAGGAATGAAAAACCTTGTGATTTTTGTTGGACCCTGATATTTTCTGAGACGCATTTTGTTTCTCAGAGTCATAGCCTAGGCCAGACATATCATAAGGTGATCTAGTGTACCTCAATATCAGGTCTAGCTTCTCTGATCCTCCAACAAGCTTAGTTACGCTTTTGGTGAGATCAGATACCTCTTGTTTCAGTCTAGTTACTTCATGGGGTTCACTGGACTCAAAGGTGAGTTTGTCAGTTAGACTGACATTCTCAGCTTTAAGCTTATTATTCTCTTCAACAAGCTGCTTATTTAGTTTGTTGGACTCTTCCAACTCCTTATTTACATTTGACAATTTTCTCTTAAGCACGATGTATTGATGATGCAATAGAGAAGAATCATTTAGCATTTCATCATATGCTTCTTGAAGAGAGTCAGAAACGGATACCTCGTCATCTTCTGATTCAGCGTCCGAAGAGCTTTTGACCATCAGGTAGAGATTTGAGGTAGACTGGCTCCTTGGTCTGAACCGATGTTCCAGAGCGTCCAGCTTCTCCTTAGCTGTTTGGAATTGCGAGACCATGTCCAGTCTTGGACGATCAAGGGCGTTGACAAGACACCAGTTAGCATAAGCATTTTGAGAACACCGTCTGATATCATCACTCGTCCAGTCTGTTTCATGTTTGGACGACGTTGATCCGTCCTCAAAGGTAATCATTGGACGATAATCTCCGTTAGTGAAGATGTCCCACAACTCATAGTTTTGAGCTTGGACGTATAGTTGGAAAATTGATTTCCAATAAGTATAGTCTGTTCCCTTGAAGATCGGTGGAACATTCACATTCCATCCTCTTTCAGAGGTAGACTCCTGACTTCTTTCTCCGGGAACAACAAGTTGTTCATCGTCCGAAGAGTCTTCATCTTGCTTGTTGGACCAGAGGCATAGGTTAGCCTCTTCATTTGTTTCTTCTTCTTCTTCAGAAGAGTTCAAGTCCTCCCAAGTTGCCATGAAGTTCTTTTTCTTCTTTTTGAAGAACTTCTTCTTGTCCTTTAACGTAGGGCAATCAGCTTTGAAGTATCCTGGTTTGTTACATTCAAAACAGACCAACTGACTTTTATCCTTGGGTTCAGCATGATCCTTGAAGCTTTTCTTTTGGAATGGCCTTCTCTTCATTCCATTTACTTTCTCCACATATTCTGAATCTTTCTGGAGATAAAGGATAGCTCGTCATCGTCTGATACATCATCATCAGACTGATCAGCTTCATCACTGGACTCATCAGCTTTTAAAGCTTTTGAGTTGTTGGACCTATGAGCTTTCAGGGCAATTCCTTTGTTCTTCTTTCCAGGATTGTCAAGATCAAGCTCCTGCTCATGAACTTGAAGCATCCCGACAAGAGGTCTCCATTTCTTAGGCAGACTCCTAAGAATCTTGGTGACATTCTCCTTGGTAGTGTTCCAAGGGATTTCAGATTGTTGATGATCGTCTGAAAGCGACCCATCATGTCTAGGATGGACTCTCCTTCAGCCATGGTGAACATTTCATACTGGCCAACCAGCACGATGATTTTAGAGTCCTTCACCTTGGTTGTCCTTTCATGGAGATTAGACAAGGAGTCCCATATTTGTTTGGCTGATTCACATGCGTGAATCTTCTGAAATTCGTCAGGACTGAGGGCATACATTAACGCATATCTTGCTTTATTATTCAGTTCCATTCTAGCCCGTTCAGCATCAGTCCAGTCGTCTTCTGCTTTTTCTGTCCCGTCAGAGTTGAGACAAACGTTAGGACCTTTTGTGATTCTGGTCCAAAGAACTGAGTTTGTACTGAGGATGAAACCTTTGAATCTTTCCTTCCAGTACAGGTAGTGAGTACCATTGAAGAACGGCGGTCTGGTCATGGAAGTACCTTCCATAACAGGTTGACTCCCGCTTGGCATACCTGGTCCAGACATATCTGCAGTAGGATCTTTTTCCTCTACACGGCAAAGTGCTCAACCCAGAGGCTGAGCTCTGATACCAATTGAAGGAACCTGTTTGAAACACAAGAAGGGGGTTGAATTGTGTTTTAGACGATTTTAAATTCTTTTCGTAAGCAGATAATGGTTTTCGCAAGATTGGACGCTAAAACGATTAAAAGCAAAGAGAGCTCTTCCAAACACTAAGTTGGACGCTAACTTAGTTTGACTAAGATAAGAAGACAGCGTAATAAAAGACAATTCAATCCCAGTTAGTTAGTTAGATAATAAACTAAAGAAAGAGTAAGGGAGAGAAAAGAACACAAAGATGTTATCCTGGTTCACTCTTCACCAAAGAGCTACGTCCAGTCCTCTCTATTTGAGAGCTTTATCCACTATAACAAAAACCTTTTGTTACAAAATATTCAACACCTCTTCAAGCAGTATTCTCAACCTCTTCAGGTTCTCTAAGTATTCATTTACAGACAAGCCTCTTCAGGCTCAACCAAACTGTGGTTTTGAAAAGAGTTTGTTCTACTAACTCACTAAATGTGAGAATTCGAAACTAAAGCTTAGACTCTTGAAAACAACTCTACACAGAGAGTAATATGAAAGTGAGGATCAGAGTAGCTTTTCTAGCTTTGCAAGCTTGAGATTTTCTCTTTGATCTCTTGAGCTAATATTTGCTTGTATCTCTTGAAGGATTTTGAATTGCTAAGTGTTGCTTTACTTGTATTTTTGCTCAAGTTCAGTCTTCTTGTTCTATCGTTGCACTTTCAAAGGATAGAGGTATATATAGCCTCTTGTCTTTGAGCAGACTTCACTCTTCAACGGATGGAAAAGGATCCGTTCTGATGAGCATTGAATGCATTTGATCCGTTGAGTCTGATGGTTTCTGAAGTTTCTGATCAGCAGGATAGACTGTCACGATAATAGCTAAAAGTGGTGCTGACATATCCTCTGAGTAGAACGAAAGTTGCCTTTTGTTTATCCAAAACAAGAAGGTCAACTTCTTTAGGTAACAGAGACATTCTGGCTTATGCTTTACTTTTGTACGAATATTACAAAGAATGTTTTGTCCCAAGGGTATAAGCCTTTTACAGGGAATAATAAATTCAAATGCTTTTACAAGATATTCGCGCTTGAAATATAAAAGCATTTATTGGATTAGCTATTACAAAAGGTAACTGAAAGAGTCTTTGGACTCAAGGTTCTGTAAATTACCGTCCAGTCGTAAACCAAGACTAAATGTTGGACGAGATAAAGTCTTTGGACTATGGATAGTCTTTGGACTCAATTAATTCTTATCCTGCACACTTAATATAAAACGTTAGTCCATAACAAATCTTTGTTCATCTTAAATTAGCTCTTTGTTAACATCAAAACTTAAGGCATTATTTGGACCATAACCACTTTGGTTCCAACAGACCCCTCTACGTTTTTGACCGTATACACCGGACCAGTGAGCTTACTATTTCGGGGCGGTACTCCACCACGAGCAGACATCATGGGACCATACAGAGTGATCTAGTTTCTTCCCTTCCCACAGATGTGGCACCCATCTAGTGTTGAGTCTCCAAATGTCTGATGTGCATTTACCTTAGTTTTGATGAGATTAAAATAGTTATTCAATGATTTAAGTGAACCCGTCTGTGGTATTTAACTCATCTACTTAGTGTAGAGATTAAAACATTAAGTGTCTATATGAACTGTTCACTCGTCTGAACTTAGATAAGTTCACCCGTCTGAACTAACTTAAGTTCACACGTCTGAACTAACTAAAGTTCACTCGTCTGAACTGAGAGAAGTTCACTCGTCTGAACTAGCTAAGGTTCACTCGTCTGAACTAAGAGAAGTTCACTCGTCTAATGAAGTCTTCAACCGTCTGATCAAAGGAAGACTCACCCGTCTAAAATACTTTGCAACTGATGTCATCTCTTTGTTAAAGAGTCAACCCGTCTAATGAAGCTACTCATCCGTCTAGTGACTAACGTTAAAGAATACATTGGATGAAAGCTGTCTCGACTCTGATAAGGAACTTCAACAAAGTGCTTTGCCTGAACACAACTGCATCTTATACCAAAAGGGAAAGTCTTCCCTCTGCAAACAAAAAGCACGTATGCAGACCTGCTGAGACCAAAGGTATATCAGAAGTCTGCATCACTCTGATGAAAGAGAACAAGCGAAGTTTCCTATGCTTTAATGGCTGATCAGAACGACTCTATTGCATTTATTGAAGATTTGCAAGAAGCCAAGCCTTCAGACTTTGTGTCTAACGATCTTGAAGCCTATTTAATGAAGAAGACTTCGAAGATTCAAGCAGACAAGAGAACGATCAAAGCAATCAAGAGCAATACTCTGTACATTTATATCTTCATTCTTTCATTATTTATTCTTCAATCATTTGAAGTTATTACGCAGTCTTTTAGAACTTCACATTTAATACACTCGTCTGAGTGCTTGTGAAAGACTTGCAAAGTGTAATCTTTTTACAACTTCTCTCAAACAAACCCGTCTGAGCCTGAAGAGGCTAAGTATGTAAACAATACTTGTCTGGAGCCTGGAGAGGCTAGGTGTGAAAACAATACTCGTTTGGAGCTTGCAGAGCTAGGTGTGAAAATAATACTTGTCTGTCATGTAACCTAAATCAGTTATAGTGAGAAAACTTGGTGCTGCCAAGGACTGGACGTAGCCTCATTGTTAAGGGGTGAACCAGTATAAAACCTGCTGAGTGATCTCTCTTTCCCTTAACTCTTTAGTTTGATTATTTGTCTTAACTATCATCTAACCAAAGGGGTTTATAATTGTGTTTATCAAACCTTTTTTTATCTTGCATGATTGTGTGTTTTCTGTGAAAACCTTCAGACTAATTATCAGTTTGATTGATCTGTCTGTGTTTACTCGTCTATCATAACTCGTCTGTGCTTACGAAAAAGTTTCTAAATTCCGCATAAATTTGTCAAACATCATTCGACCCCTTCTAGTGTTTGCATCTGTCTATTTCATCTAGGCCGCGTGAGCAGGACTTTATGTGGGTTGCCCCAGCATCATCTCACAAGACCAGTCGCAGAGGTTTCGTGCTTAGAGGACAGCGTCGGAGGTGTGAGCGGTATTTGAGGGCCGCCGGGCATAGGCGGATTGTTATGTCTAGTTCTTCCTCAGACTATGTGCCCTTGCAGGTTTATAAGCACACGCATGGGGAAGGACAAGGTAACTCTTGACTTTCACGTTAGTGAGGGCGTGACGTCGCCAGTACATCTGTCATAAGATGTGAGGTGAGACCATTTTGATATATTTTGAGAAGGGATGGGGAGAGCATGTGAGGACGAGCTCTGGAGTCCCTTTTGTTGTATCAGTTTTACTTTTGACGTCCTATGTACTTTCATATATATATAATCACTCTGATGTTGCACGCGTTTATGGTTGGATGCATGTTATCGTTTGTTTTAAATAAGCGTGTAATCATTAAGTCATGGTTAACAATGTAAGTGAGTTCCAAAACTAATGAGATTTCCTCGAGTGGAACTTGAGGACGTCACAAATGACTAACTATCCCGCTGTTATAATTTTGAGGGACTAAATGGTTAAAAAAATTGTCAAAACCAAACTTGTTTGTGTAGTTTTTTTTTTTTTTCCGGAACCAATTTGTTGCTTTTACTCTAAATTAAATTAAAGTTGAAGAATATTATTGATGCTATCTATATCCATTATTAGCTTGAAAGGATACTTTTATGAACTTGTATGACAACAAATATCCATACTAATTAAAAAATAGAAAATAATAAATAATAAATAGATAAAATATGTAATATATTACCAACAAGGCCAAACACAACTAGTAGGCAGTTGATTTTTTTAACACATGTTAGAGTTTCGATTTTTATCATGTGTAGGAAAAAAAATTTAAAAAAAAATGCAAAATCCATTTCGATAATCTCTAAGTCTTGAAAGGTATTATTCTCCGGCTATCGATGAGACCGAACTCGTTGACTATAAATTCATCATATAGTGCAGTTATAAAAAGGATTTGCTTTTTGTTTTGATAAATACTAGCTGTGTACCAGTGCATTCGCACGGGTCGTGCTGCGTTGCGTACTATAATTTTTTCTAAAATTAAAATTGAAAATCAAGAAATTTTCTATGTATGAAAGAAATGATCAAAAAAATAAATAATATACCAATATTAGCATATTAATAAAGCATACGATTACATTTATAAAGTAACTAATAAAATAATAATGATTAATATCGAGAATAGTAAGAATCATTGGTAACCGTCATTAAGTTATGTTATATTTGCGGTATATGAAATGTATGGCAGGGAAATAGTATTGAATATTTGTTTTTGCTACCTTTTTCTTTTAGAATATTAATGTTTTTTTCTTTATTTTATATTAGGTGAACTTATTATATCATTATTCTTGAGATAATTATAACAATAAATGAAAAAATGATGATTTTGAAATTGGACAGCCAAAACTGAATTGATATATATAGAACAACTATGAATATAGAGTTTTTATGTTCTTCAATATAATACTGCTATTTAAGATAATAATACCTAGTATGTTGATAAAAAAAAAAATATTCATACTTCAGTATGTTAATATTATGATGCTTCAAAATTTGTAATTTTTAATTAATAATATCAAACTCGTAGAATTGTGAAATTTCTTCAATAATAGCCAAACTTGTTGTATCTGTTATTCATTTTACAGAAATACTCATCACAGAAGCAATTGCATAATGCTGAAGGAAATAGTCTAATATATAATACTTCAAGCAAATGAGAGAATCACAAAATATAATAGGTTATATAGTAATAAGTAATATGTAGACTTCTTTACGTGTTTTGTCTTGAAAATAATATCAACATGCCTGTAATGAAATACCAGATTCAATAAGTAATAGACAGTTATTACTTCATAAATTTTAAGGATATTTACTGAATAGATATAGATATAATCACTTAGATTATATATACCTATGCATACGCACGAGTTCGGCGAAATTGTTTGCGATAATTATTTCAAGTATGACATATTAATATTAGACTGGCATAAACACATTCGTTAAAATTGTTGCTTCCTCAGTTTTTTCAAACCCAATTGGGAAGTCGGGTTCTTCAACCACGACTTCTCAACGTGGGGTTTTTTTTCATTTAATTTTTATTGTTTTAATTATTTTAATTAATTATATTAATTTAGTTTATTAATTAATTATGTTAGTGCAATTAATTAGGATAATCATTTTAATTAAATAATTTAATTGAAAAAATTAAATTATGAATTAAATTATTTAACTTATTAATTTAATTACATTTTTAATTAATTGTAATAATATAATAATAATAACAAGTAATACTTCAGACGAGTTGACTTTTAGTAATACTTCAGATAGGTGAATGTCATCAGACGAACGAAGGCTTAGACGGGTGAAAGCTTCATTAGACGAACAAAGACTTAGACGGGTGAAAGCTTAGACGGGTGAAAGTCATCAGACGAACGAAGGCTTAGACAGGTGAAAGCATGAAAGCTTAGACGGGTGAAAGTCATCATCAGACAAACTAAAGCTTAGACGGGTGAAAGCATAAAAGCTTAGACAGGTGAAAGCTTCATTAGACGGTTGAAAGCTTAGACGAGTGAAAGCTTTATTGGACGGGTGGAGTATTTGTGTACACTTCAGACAGTTCAACTTTCCTTAGTTCCAGACGTGTGACCTTTTAAAAGGTCCTTCATTGATAGTCATCAGACGGGTGAACATTTAAAAGGTTCACCCGTCTGATGACTATCAGTGAAAAACCTTTAAAATGTTCACTCGTCTGATGACTATCAGTAAAGGACCTTTTAAATGTTTACCCTTCTGATGACTATTAGTAAAGGACCCGTCTGATGACTATCAGTGAAGGACCGTTTAGATGTTCACCCGTCTGAATCTAAGAAAAGTTCACACGTCTGGAACTAAGGAAAGTTCAACTGTCTGAAGTCTACATAAATACTCCACCTGTCTAACTGAAGAAAAGTTCACCCGTCTGGAACTAAGAAAGGTTCACACGTCTGGAACTAAGAAAAGTTCACATGTCTGGAACTAAGGAAAGTTCAACTATCTGAAGTCTACACAAATACTCCACCTGTCTAATGAAGCTTTCACCCGTCTGAACTGAAGAAAAGTTCACCCGTTTGGAACTACGAAAAGTTCACACATCTGGAACTAAGAAAAGTTCACCTGTCTGAAGTCTACACAAATACTCCACCCGTCTAATAAAGCTTTCACAGACGTCTGGAACTTAGGAAAGTTCAGCTGTCTGAAGTCTACACAAATACTCCACCCGTCTAATGAAGCTTTCACACATGTCTGGAACTAAGGAAAGTTCAACTGTGTGAAGTCTACACAAATACTCCACCCGTCTAATGAAGCTTTCACCCGTCTAAACTGAAGAAAAGTTCACCCGTCTGGATTTAAGAAAAGTTCACGCGTCTGGAACTAAGAAAAGTTCACACGTCTGGAACTAAGGAAGGTTCAACTGTCTGAAGTCTACACAAATACTCCACCCGTCTAATGAAGCTTTCACCCGTCTGAACTATAGAAATGTTCACCCGTGTGAACCTAGGAAAAGATCACACGTCTGGAACTAAGAAAAGTTCAACTGTCTGAAGTCTACACAAATACTCCACTCGTCTAATGAAGCTTTCACCCGTCTAAGCTTTCAACCGTCTAATGACTATCAATGAAGAACCTTTTAAATGTTCACTCATCTGATGAGTATCAGCGCAGGACCCGTCTGATGACTATCAATGAAGAACCTTTTAAATGTTCACCCGTCTGATGACTATCAGTGAAGGACCATTTAAATGTTCACCCTTCTGATGACTATCAGTGAAGGACCCGTCTGATGACTATCAGTGAAGGACCTTTTAAATGTTCACCCGTCTGAACCTAAGAAAAGTTCATCCGTCTGGATTTAAGAAAAGTTCACGCGTTTGGAACTAAGAAAAGTTCACACGTCTGGAACTAAGGAAAGTTCAACTGTCTGAAGTCTACACAGATGCTCCACCCGTCTAATGAAGCTTTCACTCGTCTGAACTAAAGAAATGTTCACCCGTCTAAACCTAAGAAAAGTTCACACGTCTAGAACTAAGAAAAGGTCACACGTCTGGAACTAAGAAAAGTTCAACTGTCCGAAGTCTACACAAATACTCCACTCGTCTAATGAAGCTTTCACCAATCTAAGCTTTCAACCATCTAATGAAGCTTTCACCCGTCTAAATTTCAACCGTCTAATGACTTTCAATGAAGAACCTTTTAAATGTTCACTCGTCTGATGACTATCAGTGAAGGACCTTTTAAATGTTTACCCTTCTGAGGACGATCAGTGAAGGACCCGTCTGATGACTATCAGTGAAGGACCTTTTAAATGTTCACCCGTTTGAACCTAAGAAAAGTTCACCCGTCTGGATTTAAGAAAAGTTCACCCGTCTGGATTTAAGAAAAGTTCACGCGTATTGAACTAAGTTCACACATCTGGAACTAAGGAAAGTTCAACTGTCTGAAATCTACACAAATACTCCACCCATCTAATGAAGCTTTCACCCATTTGAACTAAAGAAATGTTCACCCGTCTGAACCTAGGAAAAGTTCACACGTTTGGAACTAAAAAAAGTTCACACATCTGGAACTAAGAAAAGTTCAACTGTCTGAAGTCTACACAAATACTCCACTTGTCTAATGAAGCTTTCACCCGTCTAAGCTTTCAACCATCTAATGAAGCTTTTACCCGTCTAAGCTTTCTCTAATGATTATCAATGAAGAACCTTTTAAATGTTCACCCGTCTGATGTGTGGCAATCCTGGCATTTTAAATGTTCACCCGTATGATAACTATCAGTGAAGGACCCATCTGATGACTATCATTTCTTTACTAATAGTCATCAGACTGGTGATCATTTAAAAGGTTCTTCACTGATAGTCATCAGACGGGTGAACATTTCTTCGCTGTGTTAGTCATCAGACGGGTGAACATTTCTTTACTGGCAGTCATTAGACGGGTGATCATTTCTTCATTGATAGTCATCAGACGGGTGAACATTTCTTCACTGTGATAGTCATCAGACAGGTGAAGATCTTCAGCTTTAGACGGGTGAAACCTCTCGAGTAGATGATCACACTTGTAGTCATCAGGCGGGTGATCATTTCTTCACTGTAATAGTCATCAGACGGGTGATCATTTCTTTGAGAATTTATTTTTTTCATGTATTATTCTTTGGAAAAGGAAATGGAAAATAATTGACTGTAATTCATTGTAAGAACCTCATTTGAATTAAATTAGGAAATGATTGCAAGATTATAATAAGATAACCCATATTTGTTTGGATAAATTTTTTTCTTTGGATAATGACATGGAAGATCACTAAATTAACAAAATATAGTTGAAGTCCAAAAAAAACATAATATATCTAGATTGAAACTTCAACAAAGCATACTCCATCAAACTTCAAAAAAAACATCAACAAAAACAAAACATCATCCATCAAACAAAAGACTGAAACAACAAACAAAAAACGTAAACCATGATCCCATATTCAATCCTATCAGATCATCAACCCTAAACCATAAACTAATCTTAAATCCTTTTCAATCTTGATCTCCTTCTTCAGAAACTTTGCACTTGCTTTTTTCGAAGCAGGCCCTTCCAATTCACATGATCTCTTTGCTGGTGCCTTGTAAACAGGATACTTGGTCAAATCAAGGTTGACTGCATCACCACACTCTGCTTGACTCTCATCGAGAACATCAGTGAATTTGCTCATCAGATCCTACACCAACAACAAATCATGATGTTAATAAACTAAAATTTGAATTTGAGGTTCAACTCCCTAATGAAAATGTTAAAAAGAAACATCGTTCGGATAACATTAACACACCCAAATTACCTGACCAATAACCTCCACCTAATATGGTTCTTCAAAGTTTTATCTACCAATCCTATTCCTTCAAGGACATTTGTAATGTCATATATTCTCCATTTTTGGGCTTGCAAAAGTTAATATTAGGTGTATTGAATAACAATTAAAAAAATGAGTAAAACAAAATAGTAACAGCAAGTCTGGCTTTGATTGTCATAAAATTCATCAATATTATGTAAAGATGGGAAAAATTCTTCAATGAAAGACCAAAATGTAATTATAAAACATGAAATATAAAATCAATGAAAGATTAAATTGTTTAATAACCTTTAAAAAGAATAGCAACTGCCTTTGCTTAATTGGCACATGTGTTCAAACTTTCCTATCATCATGTTGAACCAAGCTCCTTAACAACAACTCAAGTAATTATTTAAAGATTGAGCAACAGAAAATGAAATGCACCAGCAATATTATAGTAGCAGGGATAGGACCAAGTCGCAAAAAAATAAGACCAGTTATAGTATTTCAATAAGCTTTTTCTATCTAAATCTAAAAGCAATAAAAACCTGATTTTGCATCACACTTTTAAATTCCTACACATACTAAAAAATACACCTCATGTGCAATTTATGAATGAACCCATTCACACAAACAACTTAGAATCTAACCTCATTTTCAGAATCAATTAAAGTAATATAAACCAAGCATATAGAAAAGGATATAACAACTGTAAAATACAAAAAACAAAGAAGAGAACAACTTAGAATTTTAGAATAAACCCATTCACACAAACAACTTAGAATCTAACCTCATTTTTAGAATCAACTAAAATAATATAAACCAAGCATATAGAAAAAGGATATAGCAACTGTAAAATACAAAAAACAAAGAAGAGAACAACTTAGAATTTTAGAATGAACTCATTCACACAAACAACTTAGAATCTAACCTCATTTTTAGAATCAATTAAAGTAATATAAACAAGCATATAGAAAAGGATATAGCAACTGTAAAATACAAAAAACAAAGAAGAGAACAACAACTTGGGTGAAAACTTGCCTCAGATCAGTCCTCGGCTCAACCCCAACCCAATGCACCTGTCATCAGAGTCCAGAGAAACTCAAAAAACCCTATTGTAGAACACAATCCACCATCTAACTTTTTTTGTTGTTGATGTTGTGACAAAAAAAATGGAATCAAAGAAAAAGAGGAAATGACGAAGAGGAAGAGCCTAAGAGAAGAACGCTTACCTCGCAGCGCAACGTCCATGGCGGTTTCAGGATGAGAAGCTACCTCTCCCATGGATGACGGTGGTGTCACTGAGATCTGGAAAGAGAAAGAGAATCGAGAAAGAGAGAATGTGGGAGAGAAAGAGAGAAAAACATTGATGAAGAGCCTGAGAGAGAGAAGAAGTTAATGTGAGAGATGAGATTTTGAGAGAGGAGATGGTGTCGGGAGAAACCAAAGCAGAGAAAGGGAGAAAGTGATAAGTCCATTTCAATTTCAAAATTTCAAAAAGCCTGCTATTTGTCTAATTAGGTGATGACTGGAGGAGAAACAATGGATGCTTTAAAATGACAAATTTACCCTCAATTAAGGACACGTGTCACAATTACAACAAAAAGGTATTTTAGGGAATTCCCTAGGTATTGAGATTTATCTATATCTATATCTATATTTATATAAAATATATTTAAAGGATAGTGTTTTGAAAACTTTTGCTAGGTGGCAGCTTCTGGTGCATTGCCTTCATGAACACTCTTCTTTCTGACTTACTATATTTGGAAATTTTTACAATTATATAATAATTTAATTAATTTAATTTAATAATATAATAATAATAATATTATATGACTATTTGTTGGAGGCCTATCCATTCGGCCCAATTGGGACTCATGCAATGTAAATTTTAAAATTTTCATTATTACAAATTTCTGGGGAAATGTTTAACTGCATCGTGCTGTGTTGTGGATAGCTATCACTCAACGATTGGTTGTTCCGGCTCTCTCTGCGTTTCGTTGCTTCGTCTTCCTCCCATTTTAATTCATTTAAATTTAAATTTTCAAAATTTTTCTCGGGAAATGGCAAACCCCAACCGTGTGTTATGATACATCCAGGGAAGTTTCTTCCTCCAATCCCTATCAGTTGCTTCTCTCACAATCTCTTTGTTGCTTATCTTTCTCACTCTATTGGTTCGTCTTGCAACCTGTGCAATGGAGAGCGCATTTTCCAATGCATTAAAAAAAGATGCATTCAAAATATATATTATTGATAGTTGTTTCCTATTGTATTTACTTCCTACCTCCTTTTTCTTCACTTACACCATTTCCTCTCTCTCAGATTCTATCGTCACCTCCTCCTTCACTTTCACAACTCTATTTCTTTCAATTTTTTCTCTCTCTGACAAAATTCGAGGGAATGTTTTCTCCAAGCAAAGCAATTCAACTTTTTCTCAGGCATGAGAGAAGAAGAACACCATTAACTACGAGTATTTGCTTCGGGCTATGAGTTTCTTCTTTTCTTATTTAGGCTGGGTTAGCTCTTGGAGAGTTACAATCCGTGGTGGATCTCTAGGATTTCAACTCAATTGCAGGGTCATTTATGACGCATTGCTTATGAAAGTTATAAATTGAAATGAATTATTTTTAATGATGTGCCAGAAGCTCTAGAAACGTTTCATGCCTTGGGACATAAAGGTTGTAATTTATTTTTCATAGATCTGTACACTTCTATTGTATAACTTCTTTTATTCTATTTTTCTTTATGGATTGAAAGAGGGGCTATCATAAAATCTTCTTGCTCTACCAGTTACTTTCAAGAATTTAGGATGTTGAATGATTTACTCTTGAACTGATAAATGGTGTAGGGGATCAGGTTGGAGGATGCAAGAAGTGCTTGCGAGTGGCCTCTATTCTTGAAGGACTTCTACTGTGTATGAAGATGAAGAGGCTCTACAATGGGCTGCCATAGAATTGAAAGGTGAGTTCCATCTTTCAAATATGGTCTTCTGTACCTCTACTAAGGAAGTTCACAAATATAAAATTTTAGATGAAATTAAAGATTTAGACTAAAATTTTTAGATTGAAGGGACACTATCTCTATTTGATAGTAGATTTTGATAATAATCATTGTATGATTTTATTTATAATGCATGAAAAGTACGATTAGTGAATTCGTATTACTTTTTGTGCCATTTAATTTGCGCTCTGCTTGAAGTTTTGATTTTGTGGCTATGTTTTGACTCTTTTTTGACATGTTACCCCTCCTTCTTTCAACTAATAACTATTTTTTGCGATTTATAAAGGTATGTTCTATGAGCAATTTAAATTTAAATATGATATATTCTTTTGGTTTGTCATCTAAAAAAATGCAGCTCAAATTTTGGAACCTATACTATTACTCTCCTTCCTCTTTTCTCATTTATTGACTACATCATGATCATGAAGTCCATTCTCACCTACTTTTAAGCTTCAAAAGCTTATCCTGAAGTGCTCTGGTTTTGTTAGGTTACATTACATGAATGTATGGAATTGCTTAAAGATATGGAAACTAAGGGTTTACTAGGTATGACTAAGGTACATGCATTCTTCTGGATTTTACTTGATACTTTGTTCTTTAATTTTGATTTTCTTCTATATGCCACATCTGAAGCTTTGAGAGTAATTTCTGCTGGAGAAGGAATACCTTTAATAATTAAGAACTCCTTAATGCCACCCAGCATATAAATTTTATTTTTCAATTTGTTAATTGTTCAACTGCAAATGATTTGAAGTTCTTATATATACTGCCACACTTTGGGTTACTTGAACACCAAACACAGTTGGTGTGTTTCAACTGACTAACAGCTCTAACAAAAAACTACAATACATACTGACATGCTGATGGTAATAGACATTTTCATTTCAGGTTTTGAACTAACATTTTGTAGTATGTCTACTAACTTTTTAAGTTTTTATTGATTTCATGTTTCATATCAGACTGAAAATTGTTTTTTTATTTTACACACAAAGTTTAAGCTAATTCAAAGCAAATACACTCTGCAAAGCTATATCTCATGTTCTAAGAGCAGAAGTCGGAGTCCAAATCTTAAAAATGCTTGAAAACCAATTCATTAAAACTCATTGTGCTAGCTAAAGTTGTCCACTTCAAATTTAGTTTTTTCCCACCAATTTTCATCCAATGATAGTAATGTTTTTTCAGACATTTAATGGCATATGGAATAACTTCAAACTTCTAGGATAAGTAAACCAACTCAATCATAATAATTTAGTTTTAATTTGTCTATCACTATTTTGTAAGACTCCCTGGCATAAATGCTTTTAGGTTTCACGCTTCATTGTATCTTTAGCTATGTGATTGCTAAATGATAGTTGTTGCCTAAGATGAAGATAATATAAACAATTTAACACTTCCATCTTACCAATGTAATAAATTCTTAAATCTTAATTGTAGCAGTCCTAGGGAAGTTAACAACTGCACAAAAATAGAAAGAAGAAATAACCAGGTGGCTACATCCCTTGTCTTCCATTCTCTTTTCGTTTACCAGTCAAGCCCTATTTTGAACTGACTTTTGTAACTATATGCAGAGCAAATATGAAGCTAATGAATTAGAAATTTAATTGATTTATGTTTCAAAGTTTCAGGTCTGCAGGTGCACAAAGTTGTTGACGCATGCAAAAATGTTATTAGAAGTCTGCATAGCAACATAATTACTAACAAGGAATTGGATAGGATTAGTGATAGAATACGCTTGAGTTGTTTTTACACTGCAATTTAGTGACAATAGCTTTTTTAGACATAAGTTTCTCTACTAAACTCGCATTAACAATGTTCAAATCTGATTATTTTTTTATTTACTTTTTCTCCCTTTATATAAAGTTGATCCTTTTGGTGTGGTTGATTATTCAATGGTTGGCACCACAATGAAATTATACAAGATTGTCTACAACAGAAAGATGAAACAAAAAGTATTTTTTTAATTAATTTTCCAATTCTTTGTATCTCAAGAAAGGAATTGTCTGGGATGGAACAATTTTGTCATGGCTTGAATAAGTTGTATTGCTTTGTGTGAATGTACTCGGTTAAATTTATGCTTCATTCGAATGCCATTTTCTTTGCTGACTTGAGAGGAAGAGGCACCATTTTGACATGATTGGTCATGGGTGGCATGAGATAAGACTAAAATGAGAACAACCATTGAATAATCCTTATTCAATCAAAACGATTGTTCAATTGTATGACAATGTTGTATCTGCTTTATCAAATTTCCATCTACTAATTTATATGGATGGAACATTTGAGAAAAAAAAAATTTTTTTTTACCCAACAAGAGTATGCACAATTTTTAAAATGTAATGTTTATTAAGATGTATTAAACCATATTAAATTAAGCAAGTTCTATCTGAAACCTGACAAAAATCGTAATCCATATATCAATATAAAGGATATGAATAAATAATACTTTGTTTTATCTTGAAAAATGGATATGAATAAATCAATATAAATGATGTGAATAAATTAAGCAGGTTCATAAGGAAGTCTTCAAAGATGCTTATAATTTTGTCTCTGCTTGGGAATTTAATCTAAAGATGCTTGGCTAAGATACAGCTATTTTATTCTTCTTTTTTCAATTTTTTGTCTTCACTTTGATTCCTTCGAGTTTGATTTTAATATTTTCATATTAATATTTATATTTATATATTTGAGTTTGAATTCCATTAACACTTTTATTTTCTTTCATGAAATCTATATTTATTATATGTTAATGTCACTTTATAATCCCGCACACCCGGTGCATGACTATGGTCATATACTAGTATATATATATATATATATATATATATTAGATTAGTAACTCCCTCTTATTAATGAGTACTGATTGTCTCCTGTCATTCCTCTCCAGCGTCTCTCCTACTAAGAGATCCGGACCGTTCATCCAGATTTGATGGTCCAAAATTTTCGGGGCATTTTATAATTAAGAAAAAGAAAAAAAAAATTAAAAAACCCATATACCCCATCAGTTTCCCCTCCCTGAGCCATCCTTTGTTTTGTTTCATTGTCTGTACAAAACTTTAAGGTAGGCTCATCCCTAAACAAGGCTCATGAAGGCAACTCCATGTATGAATATTCAGGTAGGCCAGATGCTGAAACAATGTTACTCTTCTTAAACCCATCAAGCCACAAGGATATGCCATTACGTATAAACTTTACAGGCGACTCTGGATGGGTATGGTAGTACACATATGGAACCACGAAATGCACTTGTTCCTGGACCCTATCCATCCCACCTGCAGTTCCTCCAATCACTGTATTGAGGTTAAATTGAAATACAACAGAACATCTAGATCCTTTACACATCCTCAAAATAACAAAAAATAACTAGCCATGGCAGGGGAGGGGCATAACAGGGGAATGACGTGGCGGTGGGTAGGGTGAACGGCCCGACGGTGAACCACGACGGAGGCGCTGAACCACGGCGGAGAAGTGAGAGAGACGGCCGTGAACTGCGGCATCTGTTCATCCTCGGCGGCGGGATGGAGGCAGCGCGGGGGTTGCTGGCGGCGAAGGTGGAACAGGCATTGGTATCGGGCAAAGGGAAACTGGCAGGGTACATGGGTTTTTAAAATTTTTATTATTATAAAATATTCTAAAAATTCTGGACCGTCTGTTCTAGATGGACGGTCCAGATCTCATAGCAGGAGAGGGATGGCAAGAGACAATCCGGATCCCTTATTAATACTCTTTTAAACATATTTTTCATTATTAAGTTAATTTTATATAAAATTCACTTTTGCGGATAGATGTTATGTGATTCAAATTGATAACAAGTTTGGACCCCTTAAATAAGTGATTAGGGGATTCGACTTCTCACTCTTACTAATAAAAAAACCTAATTAAAAGAAGACAAGTTATTATTTTCGAAGGTGAATGATTCATATCAATGTATGAAAAAAAAAAAAAAAAAAAGAGGAAGGAGGAGGGAGGGAGGCTTGCTTGCAACTTAACAGGGCTGGACAGGCTCTGTCTCCATGTGCTTTTTGTGCAGTGCATGGTTTGGATTTGGAGAGTGAGTGTATGACTGACAGAGAGAGCAGCAGCAGTCCCAATGGCTCTTCAACTCAACTGGAGTGTGGAGAGTTGAAAGATAGAGAGAGCGAGAGAGAGCGAGAGACAACAAAAATAATAATAATAAATTATAAGAATAAAGAATGAGTTTATGTTGACATCTTGACTGTCCACATGCACTTTCACCAAATAACTCACTAACTAAAAAGTGCCTTAGCTCAGCTGAACATGACATGTTGTTATATTGTTATGCAGTTCCCCATTTCCTGGATCCTTCATTAACTACATCTGGGATAAACAATGAATGAATGAATGAATGAATCAAATCCCATGAATATGAATCACATCTAAAATAAAATGGCGGAGGTGCTACAGCCAGGTCGCTCTCTTGCTGAGACCCCAACGTATTCAGTCGCCTCAGTTGTTACTGTCATGGTCTTCGTCTGCTTCTTGGTTGAGCGCTCTATCTACCGCTTTGGAAAGGTAATAATTAATCACACTTCAACTTAGATTACAATACACACTAGTTACACCTCAACTACCAATAATCCGTAACAAGCTACTACATACAAGTAGTTTCTTAAATCTCATCAACAATTGAAACTTATTTTTCTTCCCTGTGAAGTGGTTGAAGAAGACAAGAAGGAAGGCACTTTTTGCTTCACTGGAGAAAATTAAGGAAGGTAAAAAGCTTCACCTAGTACTCATATATCATCGCAATATCATTAGCAGAGAAGGCATTTCCAGTGTGAGAATATTCAATAACACTTTTTACTTTCTTTTTTTATTTTTTGTATTTAACTTGGATTCATCCTTCCTGCTAGAGCTCATGCTGCTTGGGCTTATCTCTTTGTTATTGGCACAAAGCGCGAGATGGATTTCTGAAATTTGTGTAGATTCATCACTTTTCACCAGTCAATTTTATATTTGTTCTGAGCAAGACCTTGGCATGAAAGACAATATCATGCTTCAAAGTTCGTCCTCTTTCCCTGATGAAACTACTGTTCCAGAGGGACTAAAGAGTGGTGTATTCCATCAATGTGGAGAGGTAACATGCTGCAATTACAATTTAGGTGTTGCATTATTCATTGTATTAAGTTTATTTCACTAAATAGTTAAATGATGGTAGCCAGTAATAAGTAGCCATGGACTGGCTTCTGCTGTTACTGAGTGACAGAGGATAGCACTGGTGGTGAATGTGGTTATGGGGGGGAATTGGGTGTTTTAAAATGAGTTTGTCATTAAGTAACTTATGACTTCACAAGAAGATCATTTTTTTTAATTAAAAGTTTAGCTTCCATACCATCATCATATTTAGGTTTGAAAGTTACAGAAAAAACAAAATGCAAGACAATATCTTCTATTCAACAAACTGAGATTAACCCCTGTTTATTTGCTGAAATACTAATAATTGAAAGCAGGGGCATGAACCATTTGTTTCATACGAGGGTCTTGAGCAGCTGCACCGGTTTTTATTTGTTCTTGGGATCACTCATGTTCTGTACAGTTGTCTGGCAGTTGGTTTAGCGATGAGCAAGGTCAGTCCTCAAATTTCCCAGCTTATTGTGAGATTATGTGTAACTTTAAAATTAACCCTTGAGGTGCTGTGGCAACAACAAAAATGTTCACAATTATTATACTTAAAAATGTGTCAATGTTCTTATAATCAGTAACGACAAGAAAGATGAATAGTGTCGTTGCTTGAGTCGTTAACAGTGTACTAGGAAAAACAAAAATGATTTATCTTGTAAAAGTTCCTTGTTCCAATCTGAAGAACTTAAGAATCTTGAATATGAAGCTGGCTTAGTATATTGAATAAACTTGTGTCATACAACATATCATAGCCTGGTATATATAACCATTGGGCTATTAGAAGAGCTATCTCAGTCTAACTCAAACTCTAACTAACCAATATTCAAAACTGACTAACTAAACTGTTCTATTACTAACAGACTAAGAGATTAAGATAAGACAAGATATCCTATCCTATCACTAATACAAATGACAATGGTATCTCAATATTATCCTAATACTCCCCCTCAAGTTGGAGAGTGAGGATCATGAACTCCCAACTTGCACAACAAGGCATGAAAAGATTTGAACCCCAAGGCTTTAGTAAAAATGTTTGCTTGCTGCTGCTGTGAGGGGATGAAATTGGGAACAATGGTCCCTGACTGCAGGTGCTCACGAACAAAATGACAATCGATTTCGATGTGTTTTGTGCGTTCGTGAAAAACAGGATTTGCTGCTATATGCAAAGCCGCTTGATTGTCACAATGAAGAGGAGTAGGAGTATCACATGAAACCATCAAAGAAGAAAGAAGAGTGCGCAGCCAAATGATTTCACTAGTAGCATGAGCCATGGCTCGATATTCCGCTTCACTCGACGAACGAGAGACTGTTGTTTGTTTCTTTGTCTTCCAAGAAATTGGAGTAGATCCGAGCTTCATAAGATAGCCAGAAACTGATCGCCGAGTAATAGGACAAGCTGCCTAATCGGAGTCACAATAACCAACAAGTTGTAGATTGTTGTTTTTAGGAAGAAAGATGCCCTGTCTTTAAGTAGCGTAAGACCCGTAAAGCAGCCTCCCAATGTGCTTGCCTAGGACTTTGCATATGTTGACTGAGAATGTGCACCGAATAAGTAATTTCTGGTCTGGTTATAGTTAAGTAAATTAGGCGACCGACAAGTCATCTATTTTGAGAAATGTCCTTGTAAGGTTGGCCAGTGTCAGAGGACAAATTATGATTCTGCTCCATAGGAAACATGCATGGCTTGCAATTAGTCATGCCACATTCTTCTAGTATATCAAGAGTATATTTTCTTTGGCCAAGAAAGAACCCTTCTGGTCCACAAGCTAACTCCAAGCCAAGAAAATATTTGAGGCCCCCTAAGTCTTTCATGCGAAAGCAATTATGCAAGTAATCTTTAAAACTATTGCATGCTTCAATGTTATTGCCTGCAATGATCAAGTCGTCCACATATACAAGGACAGCAAGGAAAGTTTCTTCAGAGGAATATGTGAACAGGCTGTGGTCTGCATGGGATTGGATGAAACCATATGTGACTAAACTTTCCGAGAGCTTAGCATACCAGTTGCGTGAAGCTTGTCTAAGCCCATAGAGTGACTTTTGCAAACGACAAACAAGATGTGGTTGAGGAACCAAATAACCTGGAGGAACTGCCATGTAGACTTCTTCTTTTAATTCTCCATGAAGGAAGGCATTGCTTACATCCATTTGATGTAACTGCCAACCTTTTGCTGCTACAACTGTAAGAAGACATCGGACTGTTGTCATCTTTGCTACTGGAGCAAAAGTTTCCCTGAAATCCTATCCTTCCACTTGTGTGAATCCCTTGGCGACTAAACGAGCCTTGTATTTGTCTATCTCTCCATTAGATTTATGTTTGATTTTGTAGACCCATCTGCAACCTACCAATTTCTTTCCTGCTGGTAAAGGTTCTAGTGTCCATGTATTATTTTCTTCTAGTGCTATTATTTCTTGTTCCATGGCTGCACGCCACTTCTGATGTTGAATAGCTTGCAAGTAACTCTTAGGCTCATGAGTAGTCATTAGAGCTGCAAGGAAAGCTCGATGTGTGGAAGAGAAATTATCATATGTTACATAATTTGAGATCTGATAAGACTTACCTAAAGAAGTTGATGAATTCTGTGGCATGCAAGCGGGTCTATGAGAGGCAGCATGGTAAACATAGTCCTTAAGGTATTCTGGAGGTCTCCTAGCTCTTTGTTCACGAGTGGATATTGTTTCAGGATTAACAATGTTGGTCTCCCCCTGAATTTGATCGGTATTTAGTTCTAGAAGGGTAGTTTCTATATCAACAAGGTTGAGTTCTTCATTGTCTGCTGCAATATGCGGTTCTTCAATATGGACCTGATGATTAGGATTTGGGCCATGTGCTGTATCAACAGAGTTGTTCATGGCAGAACTATAGGAAAAAGATTCTCATAAAACACAACATCTCTTGATGTTGAGAACTCATGAGTCTCTAGATCATAGACACGCCATCCCTATTGGCCTTGTGGATAGCCAACAAAAATACTCCCGCGAGCCTGGTTTGATAATTTTAACATAACAAAGACAGCCAAAGACTCTTAAATGTTTGTAAGATGGCAGTTTTCCAAAAATCATTTCATAGGGAATAACTCCTTGATTGGCTACTGTTGGAGTTCTATTAATTAAGTAAGTAGCAGTTAGAACACATTCTCCCCAAAAAGATAAAGGCAAATTAGATTGGAACCTAAGTGCCCTTGCCACATTAAGAATGTGCCTATGCTTCCTTTCTACTCGGCCATTTTGTTGAGGTGTTCCTACGCACGATGTCTCATGAAAAATTCCTTCTTTTTGGAAGAAAAGTTGTGTTGGAGTTAACAAATTCCGTCCCATTATCACTTCTAAGCACCTTGACCGTAGTATCAAATTGGGTTTGCACCATCTTGCAGAAGTTAATTAGACGTGTAATTGTTTCAGATTTTTCTTTTAGTAAATAGACCCAAACTGCTCGTGAGTAGTCGTCTACTATTGTGAGAAAATAATGGGAACCATTATGGGATGCAGTAGCATACTTACCCCATAAGTCACAATGAATCAAATCAAAAAATTTCTCTGCTTTATTATTGCTCAAGGGAAAAGAGGATCTACATTGTTTGGCACGATGACATACATCACAACATCCTATCTTACTTTCATCAAAACAGAAATTAAGTACATTAGAGAGCTTCTGCAAATTTTGATTTGAGGGGTGACCCATCCTAGCATGCCAAGTAGAATTCTGATTTTCTGAAGTTGCTGTTGATGAAGAGCCTAGTGTCTCAACCTTAAGAACATAGACCCCCTCGAGCAAGTCACCGAATCCAATCATCTTCTTCATTGTTTGGTCCTATATAACACAACCATCAAGAGAATATATTACTGTGCAACCCAAATCACAAATAAGTTTGTGAATAGAGACAAGATTGCAGTTAAATTCTGGAATAAACAGGACATCATGCAGTTTTATGTTACTGCTAAGAGTTATTGTTCCTACTTTTGAAACATAAACAACATTTCCAGTAGGTAAAGAGATACACATAGGATCATTAAGACTACGTATATCTTCTAGGATCGAGTATAGTGGTGTCATATGGTGAGAAGCACCACTATCCAAGATCCATCTATGATTACCAGAAGCACCATTATGTTGATCACCACTCATTCTGCCCTGTGAACTATGAAGAGCATGGTTGTTCTGCTTTTTGCTCCTGCCCTTTTGTTGGCTTCTGATTACCCTCTGCCTATGCAAATCTTGCACCTCCTCCTGGATTAGAAGCTGCCTTCTTTTTGTTGATTTTGCGAGTGTCCCAGTAAGAAGGATACCCGATTATCTCAAAGCACTTGGATTTCTCATGTCCCAGCTTTCCACAATGCTCACACTTTAATCTTGGCTCATCTTTATTCCTTTGCTTTTGAGTGTAGAAGGCTGAACCCATGTCTTGCTTGAATTCTCTGCCTTTGTCTGCAACAAAGCGGGCTTCTTCTCACAAGATATGGTTGAAAACCTTCCTGAGAGATGGCAAAGGATCAGTGTTAAGGATTGTTCCTTTAATGTGTGCGAAACGATCCCCATCAAGACCTCCAAGAAACAAATGAACATGGTGATCTTCCTCCCTTTGTAAAAGCTGTTTAGACGCTCCACATGTGCACTCTGGTAAGGGTTGATGTTCACTTAGTTCATCTGTGAGGCTTTTGAATTTGCTATAATACTCAGTCACTGTCATACTAGGACCTTGTTGAATCAGGCTGAGATTGCGCCATAGTTGATGCATGAGCGATGCATTGGTTTGAGCAAAACGCTCCTCCAAGTCAAGCCAAACATCCCTCGCTGTTGCTGCGTGGGATATGCTTCCATGTAGTGTGGAATCTATGGAATTGATGATCCACGCTGTTACCATGGAGTCTGCCTTCTCCCACGCATAGAACTCTGGCGAAGTTTCTGATGGTTTCTTGACCGTTCCACCCACGAAGCCGAGCTTCGACTTGGCTCGCAAGGCAGTCTTTACTGATCTTGCCCAATTGCGATAGTTTTCACCAAGCAGAGGCACGACAACCAATGGCATCCCGAGATTGTCAGATGGTCCGAGATGATAAGGTGAAGAGTTCGTGACAGTGAACTGCTTCGACTCATTGCCGGAGACTTGCTGCTTCTCCGGCTTCCCACCGTCATCCTTCTCTGATGCCATAAAGAACTTAAGAATCTTGAATATGAAGTTGGCTTAGTATATTGAATAGACTTGTGTCATACAACATATCATAGCCTGGTATATATAACCATTGGGCTATTAGAAGAGCTATCTCAGTCTAACTCAATCATTTGGAGTTGTCTTAGTTGCTTTTGTTCTCTATGTTTGGTTGTTTGGTCCATATCTGTCATATACGGTCATTTCAAATGCTTCTGAATTTTGAAAATTTATTTTCATCTTCATGTGGGAGCAGACATTGCCTATTGTGTGCTAAGTACGCAATTGTTTGTTTTCTCTTTGTTATGTTTGTAGATCTATAGTTGGCGCAAATGGGAAAATCAAGCTACCATGGCAGCCGATGGAGATCTGCAAGGTACATAGCATAGAATTGTGCTTCATTGACCAACCATTGTAGGAACTTCGCCAATGTAGAAACAAATGGCTCTTGGAAAAATTCTGTAAACCTGGTTTCCGCTGTTTGTTTCTGATGTAATAATTTTATGTATCATATATCACATGTTAATAATATTGCCTTTAGTTTTACTAATTTTTGTTCTGCAGGAAAGAGAAACAAGGTGATGAGGCGGCAGACAACCTTTGTTTTTCATCACACTTCTCATCCATGGAGCAGGAGTCCAATACTAATCTGGATGGTGATATATCATTAATATTAACTCTACATCCTTAATTATTTGTAAGCTTATATGCCTTATGCATATTTTGGATGTCTTATAATAGGTGACAATTTGTATCTGACCTTGCAGCTTTGTTTTCTACGTCAGTTTAGGAGTTCTATACAAAAATCAGATTACCTTGCACTCCGTCTGGGTTTCATCACTGTAAGTTTTTAATTTTTTTTCCGTATGTTCTCTTGATGGAGTTAATTAGGACAAAATAATGCATAAAGGAGATTCTTTTGTCCGTTATTGTTCCTTGATCTTTCTATTGAAGCAACCTTCTATTCAAATATGTTATACATAGTGGACTGAGCTTCACTCTTGCATTTACAAATCGCAGAAATTCAAGTCATTCTCCACATAAATTATCATCATTCGAGAATTTTAAGATATAAACAAAAAGTTGTTTTTCCAGAATAAAATCATTAACTTGCTGTTCATCTTCCTTATTAGCTGATTGATTATACACCATTGGTCTAACGTGCTCCCTGCTTTATAAATTTACAGGAACACAAATTGCCGCTATCATATAATTTTCATAAATATATGGTTCGAAGCATGGAAGATGAATTTCATGGCATTCTAGGAATAAGGTATGAACCCTTCTGACATGAATTTCTCGTTTTGACAGATTACTGTGCTCCAAACCAATGTAAGTTCTTGACAGTATAAGCTGCCTAGTTAACATGGAATGCTCGTGAGTAACATAGAGAATAAGGTGAAGAGCTTTGGAGTTTCCTATGAGAGGAGCTCCTGAGTTATTGTAATATCAATGCCAATGTGTTCATTTCAATACACCCTTATTTAAATGTACAGTTTAGATACTTATGGCAGATCATACAAAATACGAATTATATAATGTGATGTTTCAAGTATACCTAGTCTGTAGCTAATGTGTGAACAAGGGTAAAAATATGGATGATAGCATCTTCTCTTCATGACATACAAATTGGCATTATTTAAACTAGTACCAATCTGTTTCAATTCTCATAGATTGAATATGTAACCTCTAGTACTAAGAAATTTAAAATAACTCCATCAATTTCATGCAAATAATGCTCATTCAGCTAAGGGAGACTTCGAGCTGGTGAAGCAATAAAGCTTCTCTTCAAACGGATGTTCTCTGCCTTATCTTACTAGTAAACAATAGTATAAGACTTCCAGAATGCTTGTCAAATTGACTAGGAATTAATATCACACTTACTTCTACTAATGTTTTATTAAGATTTTGTATTTTATGTATTGAGTTTAAAGAAAAGCATGGCGAAAATAATTTTGCAGCTCAGTTACCTTTTTTGATTTGCAGCTGGCCGCTTTGGATTTATGCCATAGTCTGCATCTTTGTGAACATCCATGGTAATTTTCCTTCTTCACTATTGAAGATTCGTTGATTGTTAGTGTCTTTGATTAATTTCCTCGGATATTCAAGTTTTTTAAATTTGCAGGTCTGAATATATACTTCTGGCTCTCATTTATCCCTGCACTAGTATGTATATTCTGTGGTTTCATATTATTTCAATAAATCAAAATGAAACAGTTCAGTGAAAATTATTTTAGTTCACATCTGATTTCTCTACACGTAAAAGCTTGTCATGTTAATAGGGACAAAACTTCAACATGTTGTATCCACTTTAGCACTTGAAATCATGGAGCGAACAGGTCCATCTGCTAGGACACAAGTAAAGCCACGTGATGATCTTTTTTGGTTCAAAAAACCAGATATACTGTTATGGCTGATACAATTTGTGATATTTCAGGTAAAATTTATTAACGCCTTATTTGTAGTCTGGTCATTCTGCATTGTTGTGTTTTGTTCTTATTTTTTCTACTGTTCATGCAGAATGCCTTTGAAATGGCAACTTTTATTTGGACATTGGTAAGATTTTAAATCTTCAAGAATGCATCTGTGTTTATGCGAGAATGTGTAGGGGTGCCCATGGCTAGGCCTGGCCTAAAGCTAATTAGGCCTAATGTTTATGCGAGCCACACTTCCAGTCAGCTCAACCAGGCCCGATATTACATAATGCATTGAACTTATAACTTTATGAAAATTACTAACAAATTATAAGAATTCTCGACTTAAATTGATATTTGTTGCATTGATATAATTTATTTCAAAATATATATGATAAAATATCTCGTAGTTTTTTTTTCATATTTTTAAAATTTCATGACTTAGTTACACATATTATCCAAATTTAGACATTTATTTAAATATCGGATTTACTCAATATCGATCCGATCACTAATTAGGCCATGATCGACACGAGATTAAACCCGGACCATGAGCACGGCATGTGTATGTCTATATATGTTCCATTACTAGGATTAATTTGCTCAAGAGATTCTTTGATCAGATGAATTTTCTTGATTTTCTGTATGTCTAGTGGGGGCTCAAAGAACAGTCATGCTTCATGAGAAATCATTACATGATCATCATTCGGTTGACATCCGGGTGGGTTTCATCACTCTTTCAAGAATGCTTTGTTTGTCTTATTTTCTCCACTTTCATGAAATTTTCCAGATCCTACAATACTTCAATTTGCAGAGGAACTCACATTTTCTCATATTTTAAAACTTGCAGTGTTCTTGTTCAGTTCTGGTGTAGCTACATGACAGTGCCCCTGAATGTAATAGTTTCAAAGGTTGGCTTAACCTTCTCTTCTCTCTGTTAAGTTGTTATTTCTAAATATTTGAACATCATTCTGCTTCTTTTCTCTAACAGAAAGAATAGACAGGTCTATTATATAGTTTGAAAAGTGCACTAGGGAAAGCAACACACAGTTCGTTAAAAAATCTATAATTCCTTCTATCTCATTTTTTGTAAATGATATTCAGCAAAATGTGACAGCAGTAAATTTATGTTACTCTGATATTCATTCACCCTTGATCACTCCAGATGGGATCCCATTGTAAGAAGGCCTTGGTGGCAGAGAGTGTTAGAGAGTCGCTGCATAGTTGGTGTAAGAGAGTAAAACAGAAGTCTAAGCATGATTCTTCTTTGCATACTGCTAGATCAGTGTGTTCCCTTGAATCAGCAGCAATTGATGAGAGGGACGAGATAACAGTAGTATCTGGTACTCTAACTCGAAGCTCTTCCTTAGAGGATTTGAATCAGATAACAGTAACTTCAGTAGACCAGCTGAATTTTGAGACTTCTAACAACCCCCAAGATTCAATCAAGGTGGCTCAGTATTTGTCTACATCATCTGGACATATTAATTCACCACTACCACCCTACAATGGCCAAGACCATGTTGGCAATGGAGACGAAGCAAAAGTTGAGACTCTTCTTGAATTGTTTCACAAGACATGATATGATCGATTTATGTTTCATATTATGAGTTTTACTGCTTAACCAGTTGAAACTTCAGAGAGTATAGATGTACAAAGTCATTCTTAAATGCTCTGAAGCATAGATATATAACTAGTTGGGGATTAAGAAGCTTGTACTGCAGATACAACTTGATATCATGCCTCTTTTACATAAGAATATTAAGTTATAGACCTCAAAGTAGGGTTAAAAACTTTGGCCACACAATTTAATCTCTTCCTAGCATTTTGGAAATCTAGTCCTCCCCATTCCATTTGCATCATCAAGTATCAACTATGAGAAGCAATAACTCAGGGATGAAGCAAATTGCCCCAGACAATGATGTGAAAAAACAGCAAGGAAAACATCATTAAAGCTACAACAAGTTCACTTGTTACTACAGCTGAAGGAATCAATGCAGTAAGTCACTCATTCTCCTATAAACATAAACAGGCATATACTGAGAAAAGGCACAAAATTATTAAACACAACATATAAGAGGAGAACAAACAGGAAAGATATTTATTTAAGAAAGTAATTTGTGGTGAGATTTGATTTAAGCGGTGAGCTCCTCCTCCTTGTGGGTCTCAATAACAACATCTGACTGAGGGAAAGCAACACAGGTGAGAACATACCCGCTTTCTATTTGGTCATCATCAAGGAAGCTACCATCTGATTGGTCCACTTGGCCACCCACAACTTTGCCTGCACAGGAAGAGCAAGAACCAGCCCTGCATGAGTAGGGAAGCTCAACGCCTATCTCCTCTGCCTGGTCAAGAATGTAAACATCATCTGGGCACTCAAATTCTTGTGGTCCCTCTGGGGTGATCAGCTTCACCTTGTAAACAGCCATGGCAGTGATACGACCTCCACGTCCACTTTTTACACCAAACAAAGCCTGACCCACGTTGGGAAATGCCTTAAGGCTAGTGCTCACTGGCTGCCTCCGGAGGAAGGAGGTGTTCACCATAGTGCCAGAGAAAGCTGGTGTGGTGGCCATTCTTTTGGTGTTGCAAACCGTCCAAGGTAGAGCAAGAGGAGTAGACAATGGCTAGCAACAAAGGCAGACAAGTGTTTGTGTTTGGTTTGTGTTGTTGATAATAATAATGGTGAACTTGTGGAAATAGTGTGGCTGCAGCAACGTGAAGTGCCATGCAATCTTATCTGCAACGTGGCAGTATTATATGCCTCATTCTATCTATCTCTCTGTTATCACCAGACTATTGGTGATTGTGGTTGCCACAATCCTCCTCCCATTAGTCAATTTCCAGAGGCAAGGTTTTGGCCTATGAAAATTTATCGTATCTTTTTTATGGCTATATTATAAAGCTTTATTTTTTGGTAATATGCCACATAATAAATTTAGACTAAAGATCCATTTTGGTCCATCCTATTTTTAATTCCTAAAAAAAAAAATTCATCAGTTAGTCCCCTAAATTTACCTATGTGACCCAGTTTGGTCCTTCCGTGAATGAACTGTCTGTGACCTCCGTTATTGCGCTTATCTGAATTGTTAACTAACCTAATGTACAGTTAAATAAGTTTTCACTGTGACATTTTAATTTAAAAAGCAAAAAAAAAAATAGCAACTCATTCTAACGTCTCTTTCCCCTTTATATGTCTTCTTCTTCACCATTGAAACCCTAACTCCATAGTCCACTACACAGTTCGAAATTTCGGGTGGTGAAAGGTTGGTTCAACATTTTGGTGGTCCTAACCTGTTGTCTTTGAGGAGATGAAGAGCCATGTTGCCTCAGAGAGTTCTCATTTTGTCTCCAAGCATGAGGTGAGTTGCTGTGGGAGTGAGAGTGCTCCAAGTATTGCTACCCATGGAAAGTTTCCTCCCCCAAGATGTGTTTGTAAGATAAATGTTATTGTCTACACCTCAAAAACGACCAAGAACCCAAATAGCGCCTTTATGGCTGATCAGACGGGTGAACATCAGATGGGTGAAGAAATGTTCACCCGTCTGATGACTATCAGTGAAGAAATGTCTTCACTGATAGTCATCAGACGGATGAACATTTCTTCACCCCTCTGATGACTATCACAGTGAAGATGATAGTCATCAGACGGGTGATCATTTCTTCACCTGTCTGATGACTATCATCTTCACTGTGATAGTGATCAAAAGGGTGAAGAAATGTTCACCCGTCCAATGACTATCACCTGTCTGTACCCCACACAACATTTAAAAGCATTTACCCACGGTTCCCCACTGCACCCAATACACCCCACATGCATCACAAGACAACAAAATATGCATAAAAAGTTGCAACCCAACGTGCATAATAACAACCAACCAGAACAAAGTAAGAATGGCATTTCCATACTTGGGACCACCAACCAACCAAAAAAGGCATAACAAAGTAAGAATGTCCCCAAGCACATGCAAAACATGGGAAATAATACAATGTCATCCCTACCTTGACCCAAACCAGAAAAGACACAAAGAAAACACACCTGCAATGCAAAGATCTCTGCTTAGGGTTCGATTAACGCAGCCAATAACGAACTTGTTGATTAGGGTTCGATTTCTGCTTAGTCACTCAAACAATTCCCCCCCCAAATCGCAACTCAGATCCCACGCTCCTTGTTGATTATGCTTCTTAGGGTTCAATTTGTGAAAAAAAGTGTGTCCGTTTTGCTCCTTGTTGCGGAGAACAGAATGGAACAATTTTGGGGCTTTGGGTTTTCAAAACCCACACTAATAAACGACGTCGTTTGTTGATCCCATAGTCCCTCCGTTTTCATCCACAAGGACGTCGTTTTGGAGCCTAAAAATCAACACTTTATTATTCAAATGTATTATACACGCTGGAAACTTATTTAACGGTACACTAGGCTAGTTAACAGTCCAGATAAGCACAATAACGGAGATCGCAGACGGTTCATTCACGGAAGGACCAAACTGGGTCACAGACGTAAATTTGGGGGACTAACGGATGATTTTTTTTTCAGGGATTAAAAATGAGACCTAAAAAATTTCAGGGACCAAAATGGATCTTTAGTCATAAATTTATTATAGTCATTCGATATAAGGAACGTGATTAGAGATCTGTCTAGAAAAATCGATTTCAAAATGACAACCCAGTTACTGGCAGCGAGTTACGAGCATATTAGAGCCACAAAATTCAGGTCATTTCATAATACTGGAACTGCAATTATGAGTAATCTTACTTACACAATTACCTTAGAAAGAACTTCGAAGCACATACGAAAATCAACAAGCAATCGTGAAAAAATTGTTAAATTGCAATGAGCTTTCCCAATTTCAAAGGTAACCACATGTTCTACGAAAATCTCCAAAAATTAGGAACAGAAAATGACCAAAATAGAGGACGGACAAGAAGTCCAGCAGCCAGCAGCTGCAGCACAAACTATTTATCTACTTACATTTATTCTTGGCTGCCTAAAACCGTGCCTCAGCTTACACCCAGACATGAAGAGACATTGAAAATATTGACACCCTAAACAACATTAGAAGGCTAAAGAAAAAGAATGCACATCAATAAGTTAAATTTAAACATGAAGGGATGTGGAGGAAGCAGATAGGAAGCATATTCAGGTCTTGATCCAAATTCAGAAGCACAAAATTCATTTCCGAGACTTCATCCCCTCTACGTACATTTGATTGAATAGCTAAAGCGCGTACAGAATCAGACATCAGTCCGTCAATCAGGCACCTATTTAGAAAAGGATGAAAAAGTAACAAGAGTCTGATATTTTCCTAGCTATCTAAATTATAAAGACAAATCCCCTGCATTCTAAATCAAGGTTTTCAATTACAGCCAGGGGAAAAAATCTCAGGGCTTCCCTAATATAGAGAAAGAATACATCCTCATCCTCAAAACCCTGTGATAACTACCTGTGTAAACATTGTTTGGTCCCACACATGACCAGAGGCTTCCTCTCAGAATTTTTTTTTGTCTCTAGCAACAAACATACGGAAATGCTCTGGTCTCGACTAACAGAAAAGCCTTAGTCACACTTGATGTTTCTGTATATCCTCCTCACAAACAAATTCGAACCAAGATAACCCACAGCTCCTGCACATTTGAAGAAAACTTTAATCCAATTCAGGTGATAAAAAGACTAGCATTTGTTTTAAAAAAAATGAGATATTCAGCACACGATTAAGATATCCCACTTCACTGCTGCAGGATTGACACACGATCCTAAAAAATCAAACAGAATACGTACCACAGAGAATTCCTAGTCCAAGACAAAACATCAAAGTGTATCCAAAATAGAAGCTGGTTTGGAAGAAGCCTGACATCTTTGTCTTCACATAGTAGTAGTATATCGAGTACAAATACACATAAACAGCTGTTGAGGCAGCTGAAAAGAAAGAAGTCCATCGCCAGTGGTAGTTCTCAGCATTTAACAAAAAGTATGTCCCCACAATTGTCACACAAACGGTAACAATGATAAGAATCAGAAAAACCAGTAGCATGAAGCCATAGACATAGTACACCTGTTTGTCACAAAGTGGAAGCAAACAAAAAACATGTAAGACAATAATGCATGTGTTTTCTCAGCTTCCACAGGAAGATAGAAGTTATTACTTAAAACTTAAGACAATTATATAAAATATTTTCTTAAAGAAATAATTAATGGCTCTGCTCATATAAAGAAAAGTAAACCTTTTACCAAAGCAATTAAAAAAATACTTTACTATCCAAACAAGTCACAGTTTTGTAATTCACCTTGTAATTCCAGAATGAAGTAAATACAAAATACATCTCAATGAAAATGCTGCCAAAGGGAAGCAGTCCTCCCATCAGAGAAACTACAGATGGTGTGAGGTACCACTTCTTCTCAGGAATGGGACGAGGAATGGTCTTTACACGACAGGGATTATTTGGGACACCACTCCAGTTTCTTCCAACAACTGTGCCAAGAAGTGCTAGAGGGAAAGAGATGAAAGCCCAAATAACAAAGACAACCACCATTGTACCAAAGGGGATTGCGGCTAGAGATCCATAGAATATAGCAATTGTGTTTAAGATAAATCCAATTGCAAAGCACATGAAGGGGAATAGAGACGCTGTGATGATCGTGGATTTAATCCAATGTTTACCTAAAAATGATAAGCATTGTTATAATCATTCAGAGAGCGAGAGAGAAGGCTGATATAGAGCCACTCAAACAATCTGAAGAGAACATGCAGAATGTTCAATGCAAATTCTTACCCCCATTACGTGAGTACATCCCTCCACTCACATAACCACAAATGAATGATGTGAGAGCATAACATAAAATGAAGGTTGTGACAATTGCTCCTCGCCTGCACATTAAAGGAAATTTATATGATAATGAAGGGAAGAGAAACAAATGAACAAAATACACTCCATAGAAAGACTAGAGCAAAGGATCATTTAATCATAGTTGAGATATCCAGGCAGAAAATGTCATGTGCATATTGCATGAAGTCCATTTTGTACACAATCACACTACCAATAATAAATTCATTATTAAGAATAACATTACAGTCAGTTTAAGTTTATGTACTTACCCAACATACAACATCCCAACAATAGCCAACAAGATGACAAGAAGAACCAGCAATGCCAGCTGAGCACCTGTACCAACAACAGCTGAAAGAAGCACCAAACTGCGAGGAGGCCGAAAAACATCACCATGCACAAGTTTCCAGCCAGATTCTTCACTAACATCTCTTTCCTGGAAATATTTGAGTGTTGATTAAAAAAAAAATAACAATCAGACCAAAATGATTTTTCTAGGAAGAAAGAATCTATATTACATAAATAAATAAAAATAAAAAATAACAGACAAAAGTCAAGAAAAAATCACCAGAGTTTCCAAATCATCATCTTCCCGAGCATACTTTGCATAGTCATTTCTCAAAGTTCGCATCAATATCATTGACACCAATCCAGTAAGGAAGATGACCATCATGAAAGAGTTAAAAATGGAGAACCAATGGATCTACGAAAAGCCAAAAGGAGCAAAGTTCTCTCAGTGACATGGCTAGGGTAGGATCAACACAAATGAACACGAAGGAAGTAGACAACGATAAACACATCAATCTAAAACACAAAGCTGGCATGATTTATTTCAACCTGATGCTCAAAGAATGGATAATCCAGGTATACATCAAATCGGCGTCCAAAAGTAACATTCGTAGGAATCCATTTGACAGAATATGTCATGTCCAAAGGTCTTCCTGCTTCCAAAGGCTTTGGGTTGTCCTGAGTGAGATTTACATGAATGATCTGCAAGAAAAGGGACCTAAGTATGGTACTTCATGAATCCCAAAACAGCTCATAGGATAAAAGAAGAAATTTTAATAACTTCTGACCTGATGTTTATTATATTTAACAATGATGTTCTTGTGTGTGTAAAGGACATGCTTGCCATTATCACTGTTCTTATCAGGATGTAGCTCACCAATATACCCTTAAATATGAATAAAAGTACCTTCAATAATGATCAACAAATGAAATGCAAAATCATATCAAATAAAGAGAAAGAGGCAGAGGCAGTTGTATGCATACCCCACAATGGTAGGTCATCTGAACTTGTGTTTAGCGCATCGAAGACCAACAAATATTACAAGGAGAAAACAATGCCAAGAGTAAGTTTTTCAGCAAATAAATAAAAAGAAAAACTAAAAATTATTAAGGTAAAAACAAATAAAGAGGAGCAACACCTATAACAAACCCTCACTTGTCAAATAGTTGCTAAGGTATTTAAAAATACTTGATAAATAACTTCACACAAATAATTCTTAATACTTTTGAAGAGGAGCCTTGACACAACAATTGGAGTTGTGCCATGTGACCCAGAGGTCACATGTTCCAGTCATGGAATCAACCTTTTGCAAATGCAAGGTAAGGCTGCCTAGTGCCTACCAAGGAAGCACAGACACTTTAAAATAGTAGTCATACCGGTGTTAGACACTTTGGATACTCCTAGATGCATTATACAAATTTTTTATTTTTTGTTTTGTTTTTTTATACTTACTAACACATGGAAAATTGGGAATACCACAATAATTAGATAAATGATAGTGTTTTATTAAGTTTACAGTGACTAACTTTCTATGTTGTACCATAACCATGTCAAGTTCTATAATTTTTAATTTTCAAAGGATCAAAATTGAGCAAGATAATGCTCTTCCAAGCTGAAGTGTTTCTAATTCCGTCAGTGTTTAATGCTGTACAATATCTAAATAAGTTTCATCATGTATACATCAATAATTTAAACTCTCACATAATGAAACAAAGTAACTACTCACAAATATATTCTCAATTGATGAAATAAAAAAAAATATGTAATATGAATTCCTATTTTTCTTAACATAAGGAAAGAATGCCCATAATTGCATTTAAGCCATGACGATCATGGAGAAAGCCATAAGTCAAGTCCATTTGTTAAAATTTCAAGGACTCATTTAAATCATTTTCACCTGAGACAATTGCACAAAAAGCAGTTAATGCATACATTCAACAAATCAATCTAAAGCCCTAGCTTCCAGCTTCTCCTCCTCTAGTAGCATCAAACTAGGCTTCCTAGAATCTTCAAAGCAATTGCATTAATACAAATACAAATATCTTCTAGGTTGATTGGAAGATGTCACATAGCATTCAAGACTAAAAACTACTACCGGTCTCTCCCAATGGTATGTCCCTGAAGTTGATCCAAAGGTTGTAAAATACAGCAGCTAATTGGATATCAAAGACAGAGTAAGGGACCCCCCCCCCCCCAAAAAAAAAAAAGAAAAAAAACACCAAGCTTCTAAAATTTCTTGACTGTCCAAAACTAAAATCATTCTCTCAGCTCTGTGTGTAATAAGTGAAAGAAATAAACAATGTGCAACATACCCATGAAGAATTCAAACCAGTAACTATTCTCTATTGCATCATTGAAATGTTTAACCTTTGTATCATCGAGATTCAGATGGCAAAAGGTGGTCTTGTCCACATTTTCTGAAAAAATAAAAAATACATTAAAGCCAGTTAGCCGGCTAATAGGTCTTCTACGAAATAAATAGGAAGAGAAGCTTGCATACTTAGAAACTTTATCTCAATTTGACTATCAATGAGTTCGTTGCCCCCAAGGACCTCACCAAGACCACCCCATTTGTGTGCAGCATCGCCAGGTCTACGGCAAAATGGGAGGGAGTAATAGTTGTATGTTTCTTGTGGATTGTTATAAGGACCAACTTTGTTCACCCAAAGAGTAACCGGGTCATCTTGTTGATACTACAATAAATGAAATACACGATTTAAACAGAAGCCATAGGTGACTGGAAGCTACAAATGAAGGATACGTATCTAGTCATTACCGCTAGCTCAGTAGCAAAGATTCTGTACTAACAGATATATCCATATAGGAATTACAATTAAACTGCTTAAGGACATTTAGAAGTGAATTCTAGATATTAATTATGGACATTCATGTCCCAATAACACTGTTTCATATGCAGGTAGCCAACTTTCACTTAATGCCCGAAAAGGTCAGACCAATATTAACATGAATGAATCAATAATAGAAGAGCGAAGAATTGAAATAGAAATTGATAGATGGTGAATACGTTAAGCATGTGAATCTCTGTCGAATTAATTTGCAATAGATCTTCTAATTGGAAAATGTAGAAATGGTGTTACCCTGTGATCTGAGTCGGAAGCGGAGGCCGGAGAGAGGAAGAGAGAGAGGAACAACACAATACACAATTTCGAGGGCATGGCGGTCGGATCTCCAACACTACAATACAATACAATACCATACAATAGAATACAGTACAACGCGGACTCACTCACTCGCCCCCTTCCTTCCCTTCACACTCTCTCTAATCTGGATGGAACATCATCTTATTACTGCCTGCCTTTACTCATATTTTAAATTTTATCTTCCATTCCATAAAATATAAAATAAATCAAAACATTAAACAAAATGCAAACTGACCTTGCAATTTTTTATTTATTGCACCTCCAATCAAACTGGGCCTTGGCCCTCATTGGGCAATTGGATTACTTATTCAATAACCCAAAGAATTGCTCCAATGGGCCACAACTAGCCTTCCATTCTATGTCCCCTCAGATATATGTATATAAGCATAAATAAACAAAGCATAAATAAACAAAAGTTTAATTGCTACGTATTGATATCGTAAAGTTTTTTTTATATTGTCAACTACTTATAAATTAATATATAGTGATTTTTCAGATAATTAAGTTAAATGTCAAACAATTTTAATGATTTGACAAATTTTGATGATGTCTTCTCCGATATCCCTAATAATTTTCTGATAAAAGTTATCCTGTTCAATCAGAATGTGTCACCTCAATTAAATGGATCATGTTAATGAGTCAAGTCAAATGATTCTCACCATCTGATTGGATCACCTAAATAAGATAAAATTACCATTAAGATATCGAAAAATTCATCAATTTTTATTTATTGATAAAAAAATTTATACTAATAATACTTACCAATTAAATCCAACTAAAAATGTAAGGATCGTGGAAGCTAGTAAAACTACCACTTTATGGCTTGTATATATTGAAAAAGAAAAGGGTTGGTGGCCCCAATAAAAGAGGTGACTAAAATAAGTAGTCAAAAATTGAAAGGTAAGATAATGACTAATGAGGCACGCATGGAATGGAAATGTCGTTCTCCAATCATATAAATTTAGACTATCGGTTTTGGAGTGGTCGAAAACGAATTTTTTTCTCTGTCATTTGAAAGGAAATTTCAGATCGTGAGAAAACGTTATTAAATTCTTTTGGAATAAAATTCCTTAAAAATATAACTTATTTATAAAATGGATAAGTAAAGATATATTTATTTTTAAATTAGAATATAATTTAATTTAAATTAATAATAAATATACTTCCACTTATGTGATTTTTGAAAGATCTTATTTAAACTCATTTGGACTTATCTTATGACATAAACATTTATACAAAATATTTGACAGAACTTAAAAAAAACATAAGTCATTTTATAAGTTATTTTAGGTTTATTTTCAAAAATTAGTGGGAGAAACTTATAAAATTTTAAAAGCAAGCGGCATACATCCCGTAAAATTACACTCTTCCATATCTAGCTCCCACCTTTTTCGTTTATTTTATTTTTCTTCCTTGTTTTTACACATTATGAAATCATGACATTAGTTTTTAGATAGTTTTTTGATGTTATTTTTTTTGATGTTATTTTTTTTTTATTTTTTTAACGTTAGTTTTTAAAAGAATTTTTTTAAAGTTGAATTTTTTAATTTTAATTTAATAAAGTTACATTGTTCAGTTTTAAAATGTTTATAAGCACTTATGTAATAATGCATCCAAATGTCATAAAATTTATATAAGTGCTTTTTAAAGTGCTCATCCAAACTCAATTAGTTTATTGAATTTAAACATTTATGACATAAATTCTCATATTATAAACACTTATGTGATAAGTGCTAAATTAAACTGTTTATCCAAATACAATCTTATTCATTCATATCATTTTAGAGAATTTATTTATTTTTTATTGCCTCCAGTCTCTTGTCAAAACCTCATGGCATGACCCGTGGCCATGGCTCTTTCCGGCTCGTGCAAATCCATTCCCTTAATTATTGAGCACAAAAAAAATATTAATTGTCATTCTTTAATGTCTATTATAATTTTCATTTTTATAATTCTTTATTAAACTAGTTAACTTAAATAATTGAATTGAAAAAAAAATAAAATTTATTTAATCAAAAAAGTACTCATGACTATATTTTAAGAATTTTGTTCAAATTGAATCTTAAATTGATTATAATCAATCGGAACGTTTTTTACCAATATAAATATTTTTATTAATTATTGACGTTATATTGTTTTCGTGATTGATTTTATAATGAATTGGTACTTTTCTACTTAATTTATTGACTTATTATTTTTTTTGATCAAACGGAAAAACAATTTATTGACTTATTATGATTACGTACATGTGACACGTTCTTTATTAAGAATTTTTAATAAATGGATTCAATCAACAATTAACAAAAATTTAGTTTTTTTATTTTAATATATAATCTAGATTTTTTTTTCATTTTTTACTTATTTATTATGTTTAAATTAATTATATTTTCCTTACCATAAAGACAAATGTCTTTTATACAAATATTTATTAAACACATAAATTAGTTGACTGCCTAAAATAACAACTCCTGACTCTATTAAAAACGATTCACTTGTTAATGATGTTTATATGAAAGTTCCTAAAGGGTTAAATATGCCTAAAGCATATAGCATAGAGCCTAGTATATCTCTTTACAAAGTCCTTACCAAATAAAATGTTTGATCATCTAGTGTTTAAGATCTACCTTTATGGTCTCAGACATATTTGTTTACATGAGAAGATAAATAAATACACACTGCACTCTTTTTTCTTTTTTAGGGATGATAATTTGTATCCGTGCGTGGGGATCCGCGGGGACTGGCCTGAAAAGGATCCCGCAGGCGGGAAATTTTTCCCGCGAGAGCCAGGATGGGTAGAAAACCCCCTTGAATGCACTTTGAAGACAAGGATGGGGAACATGCTCCCCATCCTTTAGGCTCCTCGATCCTGAAAATATTATTAAAATATTTTTAAAAATATATGTATATATATTATAAATATATTTTATTAATTTTAAATATATATTATATTATTAAAGAAATAAAATATTATATATATATATATATATATTAAGGTTCAACTTGTTCCTTTAAATTTCATAATAACATATATAGGATTTAGTGATGCATGTCTAATTATTCCTTTGTAATTTAGGGGGCATTGCTACCGTATAAATAAAGGTCTTAAAAGCTATAAACATAAACATATGTAAAAAATGAAAGATTTCTCCTCTTTATTATGGCCTTCTCTCTATGCTTTGTTTATATAACTGTTGCTCTCGTTCTCGTAAGTTGGTTAATTTTATAACACTTAACATTTTATGAGAGAGAAAAAAAAAGTTAAAGGCCTAGATCCTATCCTATAAGATACAACCAATCATGTTGGAAGTAGATTTTGGCACATGTTTTACGGGAATCCTATCATATTGTTAATGAAATTATTATTATATATATATATAACCATTAAAAAAAAAACGGTGACATTGATAAAAAGATTCCTCTCACATTTAACTTTTGTTTTTTGGTTGCATCCTCTCACATTGAATTGTTTATGCTTATTTGAAAAGGAATTAAAGGCATGAGTCACGATCAAGGGTGTTGAAGGTACACTGTGCTGTGCAGTGTAGTCAGATCAGATATCCATTTTCTTTTCTTTTCTTTCCTTTTTACTCTCTCTCTCTCTCTCTCTCTGTCGACTATGTACAGTGCGCTTCTCTGTCTCTTCCGCAATTTTCTCTCTCCTCCGTTTCTCAGATCAGTCATATTATTTGTATACATAAATTTTATTAATATTAATCACATTTTATATATCATTTAACATAATTACAATAACATTAACTAATTTATCAAATACTTATATAATATTATTAATTATTAATCATGATTTATATATTATTAACTATTAATTATGTTATCTGATGTTTGAACATGCAAATATCATTTTTATTTTTATTTCCAGACATGTACCCCACCTCAAGCGTTAAAGTTGCAATTTTTCATTTTTTCTGTTCCCCTCCATCGCCTCTATTCAATAATTAATCAATTAATAATAAATAATAATACATTTAGCTGCAAATTACGCACACGATTCCTTGCTTTCCTTCCAAACCTCATCACTATCACAGTCTCATAAAATCACCACCTCTTGATCTTACTTTCCAATTCCCATTTGTGATCTGGTTGTGGGTATCATCGGGGTGGGTTTGATTGATCTATACTACTTGTGTGTTTGTGGAATTGAAAGGTGTAAAATTTGTGTGTGTTGGTTGATTGAGTATATTATGATGCAAACGAAGATGGAGAAGTACGAGCTGGTGAAGGATATAGGATCTGGGAATTTTGGGGTTGCGAGGCTTATGCGCCACAAAGAGACAAAGGAGCTAGTTGCCATGAAATACATTGAACGGGGTCACAAGGTTCCCACTCTAATTTCCATTACTCCTCCTTTCATCTAACGTTCTTTCACTTCAAATTGAATTGGTTCCACACAACTTAAGTAGCTAAATTATTTCATAGAAAACACATGTCTCTGTGTATTTATGTCTCTGTATGTCTTTTATTATTATTATTTTTGTATGTTCATGTCGACATATATCTATATATATATATATATATATATATATATATATATATATATATTTTTTAATTGTTGTTTTTCAGATAGATGAGAATGTTGCAAGGGAAATCATAAACCACAGAAGTCTTCGCCATCCCAATATTATTCGGTTTAAGGAGGTGTGTATCTATGTGTCTTGTTGTGGTTGGGAAGACTAATATAATAGCTTAATTTGCTTGTATCATGTTTGGTTTGTTTAATAATATGGGATTTCGGTTTTGCAGGTGGTTTTGACCCCTACACATCTCGGAATAGTTATGGAGTATGCAGCAGGTGGAGAGCTCTTTGAGCG
This sequence comes from Ammopiptanthus mongolicus, assembly GCA_039655645.1. Classification (NCBI taxonomy): domain Eukaryota; kingdom Viridiplantae; phylum Streptophyta; class Magnoliopsida; order Fabales; family Fabaceae; genus Ammopiptanthus; species Ammopiptanthus mongolicus. Next base: position 107,452,180 of record CM077344.1, on the reverse strand, counting down.
AATCTGCAATGCTGGAAGATTCAGCGAAGATGAGGTTTCCTCTCTCCCTCTCTCCTTTTTGCTACAAAAATTAATTTCATTTATAATTTCTGAATTATCAAATAAGATTACTTTGGAGCTCCAAATTACATGCCATTGTTTGATGAGTAGAGCGCATGACAAGAGCATAAAACACACAAACTTGGCAGAAAAGAAAATGGCAAAAAGCTGCTTATCCCCCTCCTCCCCCAATTCTTAACAAATGCTGGAAGAATGTATAATTCGTTTCTCATTGTTGTTGCACACTCCAAATTTCCAGGCTCGATATTTCTTCCAGCAGCTCATCTCAGGTGTTAGCTACTGTCATTCCATGGTAAATGAAATAATTATTCTGGGAATGTATTGTTTGTTTCAGTCTATTGAATAATCTGTTTTCTGTCCACTATGTAATTTTCCTTCTTTTGCAGCAAATCTGCCATCGAGACTTGAAGCTGGAGAACACCTTGTTAGATGGCAGCCCTGCCCCACGTCTCAAAATTTGTGATTTTGGTTATTCTAAGGTTCAATTATGTAGTGATGTCAATACCAAATGTTTAAAATAAATTATTAAAGGCATATTTGACAGGTTTTGCTTCTGATATCCTTTATTTTTCTAGTCATCTCTGCTTCATTCAAGGCCTAAATCAACAGTAGGAACTCCAGCCTACATTGCACCAGAGGTTCTTTCACGTAGAGAATACGATGGAAAGGTAATCTAGTTTCTATCATGGAATAAGATTCAGATTGTGATGGAATGGTTCAACACACACATGAACTTTTCTTTGTTGGAGGAAAGTAAGAAATAAAACACAATAATTTTGTTGGCACAAGGCCATCAAGCAACATAGTTGTACACGATGAGTCACTGGTAATTATAGATTTGAATTATGTTTGATCACTTGATGACTTGATGTATCCACATTTGGTAGTTTGGAATGCATATTGCAAATATCTATTGGTGGCTAGTGGTGAATTCTTATAATTTTCAAATGCTCTTAAATAGTTTAGCCATATAAAGGAAAGGGCATTAATTTGTGCTTTTCTGATTTCCTTTTTTAATCTCTGGTTCTATCAGATGACTTTCCCATTTCATATTACCACCACCTATCCTAATTGACATGGCAAAAGCTGGAGTTTTGATTTCTATTAAATATCTAGGAAGAGCCATTTTACTTGTGTGGTTATCAATCGGCCTTACAACTTTCCTTATCAAACAGATGCTTCAATGACTATGAAGCTCTTTTCCTAATGTCCGAGAGGAAACATTTGAAGTATTCAGCACTGGAAGGATTATGTTGCTTGATGAGTTTCATGTATTATATTTCAATAATGTTCATTTTCTCAGTTCTCATATTCTGTTTTTGTTTCTGTTCAGTTGGCAGATGTATGGTCTTGTGGAGTGACTCTTTATGTTATGCTGGTCGGAGCATACCCATTTGAGGACCAAGAGGATCCCAAAAACTTTAGGAAAACCATAAATGTATATTTTTTTTCATCACCTCAGTTGATAGATTTATAAAATGTCTACTCTTTCTAACTCTTCACATTCTTATCCAGCGAATTATGGCTGTTCAATACAAGATCCCAGACTATGTTCACATATCTCAAGACTGTAAACATCTGCTATCTCGCATTTTTGTGGCAAATCCAGCTAGGGTATGTAGATGTTATGCTGCGAACAGCATTTTAGAATTCTTAATTTATATAATTATTTCTTGATTTTCTTCAGGAACATTGTCAGAAAGTTTAAAGCTATGGCATGTTAGATGTATGATATCACTTGAAGTTAGTTCGTAATTGTTTAACAATTTCATAATCATAGTTATGTAGGGTTTATTTGGTCATTTGCTAAGTTTCAAACATGGACTGATAAACCCTTCATGAACCAGTGAAATTTGGAAGTGTAATGCTGCAAAGCTACCCCCTCCCCCTCCCATTATAAGGCGGCATTTTGTTGTAAAATAAATTATTACTCTATATTGTGATTTACTGCAGAGAATCACCATTAAGGAAATCAAGTCCCACCCATGGTTTTTAAAGAACTTGCCCAGGGAATTAACTGAAGTAGCTCAAGCTGTCTACTACAGAAAAGAAAATCCAACCTTTTCTCTTCAGAGTATAGAAGACATCATGAATATTGTTGAGGAGGCCAAAACTCCGCCTCCAGCTTCCAGATCAATTGGAGGGTTTGGCTGGGCTGGAGAAGAAGAAGATGATGAAACAAAAGAAGGAGCAGAAGCTGAGGAGGTGGATGAGTATGAAAAGAGTGTTAAGGAGGCACAGGCTAGTGGAGATTTTCATGTCAGTTAAAAGATGTTAATTCTTAGATCGTGCAATGGATTCTTGGTTTCCTTTGCTCTTGGTTAAGTTCAACTAAGGCGAGAGTGTTTTTCTCGTATATATATATAATACAGTTTTCTGCATAGGACATATAGTAGTTGAATAAATGGATGTACATTTCTTATAATATTGTACAAGGTTGTTGATTGTGACCATATTACAAGTATTGAGTTCTCTTTAGGGACATAGTTTTTCATATATGCTTTGGTTAGGTGGTCAAAATGCTAGGTGTACGAGGAAGTTTCCATGTATCCGTTTTCTTTCCCCCCTGGTTTAGTTTTAAGGCTAAAAAGTGTTTTCTGTTGTCGAGCCTGGAGTGTTCTTTCCCCTTAAGTGCTGTCAGTCAGCTTAAGGTCTGCAGCAAAAGTGTCCAACTTCTGGAACAAGTGTGGTAGAAGCTAAACTCGTTCAACTTGAACACCTGGAACTGGAAAGCAAAATCTAGTTTGGTTCAACATAATCTTCAAGCATAACTATTTGTTTTACTTGTCTGTAAAGTAAGTAACTAATGTATTTATTTTTAATTTAATCTAAGGTATGTTTACTTTAAAACTAGATATATTTTTACCTTCTCTTTCTGTAAGTAAAATCACTTTTAAAGGGTGTCCCTTCACTGAATTACCCAACCTTGAGGTTCTCAACAGTAATTGACGCGTGTGACAAGGAAAATTGTTAATATCAACAGTCTCAGTGATGGTTCGAGAATGTTTCTTACAGAAAGTAAGAAACCACAGCCCACACAATCCCATGAGTCGTGTAACAAAAAAAGTGGGAGAGGGAGAGGAAAAATGAAGGGGTATATCAATAAAAGGTATTCGAGTTGATAATATTATAACAACTTTTTTATATTTGGTTAAATTATGTTTTTATTTGGTTAATTTTCTCAACGTTCTGGGCCTCGGCCATTTTATTGATTAATATAGATATATAACATTCATCGTAGAGAGTTGTTATTTGAACATTAAATTTCAATTATCATATTTGATATTGTATATATTTATTTATTTTTCTCATATATATATATATATATATATTTAAAAAATACATCAAAATATCAAAGTGACAATGTCCCTTTTAGTGATGCTCAAATAAGCTATTTCCGTGGGAAAATGGTCAGTGGTTTGATGTTGTCTGACTAATGATTTTCATGTAAGGCATTCCCATTTTCCCACACAATCATTTTGCTATTATTCATGCTCTAAATTAGCAGGTTCGATTCTTGCTGTATGTATAGAAAAGATTTTGGTGAGAGAAGTAAAACTCCGTTGATTTTTACGTCTCGAAAGAAATTAGGAAGTTTTCATTTCTACGTCTACACCAAAAGAAAAAAAGAGAAAAGAAAAGAAAAAGAACCTCCAAATATGTTTTGTTGCTCACCCCGTACCGAACATCGAATAAATGCCTTGGTCGGAATTTTGCATCTACAATTTTAACATGGCACAAGAAGAATCTGCAGCAGTATATTTCCATTGAGGGTAAAAGCAACTAGAACTCTTAAAACCACTCCTTTATCCAAAAACCGACCAAAATTGCTTCCACATTGGCGTATGCTCCTCATTTTGTCAACAAGGCTGCCTCGCTTATTACCGAGTGCAAGTTTCTTGCCTCAGTTAAAACGCATTCCCTATCGAATAGAGCAGAAACGACAGCAACTCCTTTCAGATTTGGTACACTTTCCATGACAGCACGTGCATTTGACAAACCAATGCCACCAATTGCAACCACAGGCAGTTTAGAGGCCTGGCATACCTCCCTCAACCCATCTAAGCCTATAGTACGATTGTTTGCCTTTGTATTAGTGGGATATACACCACCACAACCAATGTAATCAGCACCATCAATCCATGCTTGTTCGGCTTGTTCTAGCGTCTTGCATGATACACCAATTATCTTTTCAGGACCAAGGAGAGATCTAGCAAGACGTGCAGGCATGTCAGATTGACCAACATGAACACCATCAGCATCACAAGCAAGGGCCACATCTATACGATCATTTATAAGTAGAGGTACTCCGTTGGAACGGCATATTTCAAGGCATACTTTGGCAGCAGCAAGAAAGTCCCGTGTCTCAGCATCCTTTTCCCTGAAAAAAGCAAAGAAGTAAATGAGGCTAAAGTGATTCATGGCCATGCTAAAGTCCTAACAAGCATACAAGTTAAAATCACACATGCATAATCAGACACTTCAACTAAAGTGATACAACAAACACTTATATATTCAAGAATATTAGTATTCACAAACATGAATTAGGATCAAGGAATCATTGAACTGAAAATTCACTTTACAAATTGGTAACCAAGGCATAAAAGGAATTTTTGTGGAGAAAAGGAATTAACGCCACGGCTGATTTCTTTCATTTAGAGGATAGCCTCATGTCACTTCAATTATGAGACTATCTTTTTCCATGGAAGGACAAAGTTAGATAACCAGCAAGAGACAGTTAGGTTAAGTAATAGATCTGACTTGAGACAAGACTGGGGGAGTGGAATAGACAGATTTTGGAGATGATAAAATTAGCTGAATGAGATTATCATACATTTTGATACTGTGATTGATTTCAAACAGTTAATTACAGCACCGCAAGAAAGTTCGCATGAGATATATACTTTAACAAGACATGCATGCAGTAATGCAGTTGAAATAAAACTGGCTTCCTTAGCAACAAACAAGTAGGATATAGCATATACTTTACGGAGGTTTTTCTTACCCCTTTATTTAAAGGTAAAAAGATGTGAGAACAGAACAAAAGTAAGCATCCGATACAAGACACACAATAATAGAAAAGGATTGCTGGTGTACTGTTTGTTAAGAGTTCAACTAATCAAGCCTGAAATTGAACATGTGACTCTGCACTGGGTGCTTTATTTTATTTTTTCTTTTGGGTGGGGGAGGGGATGAAAGAGAGAAGATTAAAAAAACATTTTCCTCATGATTAAAAACAATATTAATTTCCAGGTCGCTAGGACAGTCAGCTTGGCATATTAAACCATATAACAAGTGATGGCAAGAAACACATATTCTCTATCACAATTTTGATACTACAAAAACATGCAAAGCACAATTAACGAAACAACCTTAATTGAACCATGGTAGCACCTCCTTCTACAGCAGCTTTAACAGCTTCAGCAATGGAATGACCCCACTTCCTATTCATCGATGAATCCGTTACTGCATATAGCAATAAGTCATTGGGGTTGAACCTATCCGGCCTACAGGAATTCTGATTCATATTCTTAAGTGCTAAAAAATGGTCAAAAGGGCCTTGGGCTCCATTCCCAATGAACAAGTCTCTGCTGTAATCCAAGGCAGTCTCAACATAACGTTTAGCTACCTGCCAGAATCCAGATATGTAAAAATATTAGAATGATAGGATATTCCATCTTTCACTCTCTTTTTATTTTCATTCCCTCCTATATTTTATATATAATCCAAGAAAACAGAGAAGGGGGTAGATCATGGGTATACCCAAATGAGATACTCCAATATTAATGTGAATGGAGACATATCAACAAACCTTAACTGCTGAAAGCATTGATGAACCTTTTGCCAGTTCTGCTGCTATGCTTGATGCCAAAGTACAACCAGTACCATGAGTATTGCGAGTATTGACACGCGATGAACACAGCTCATAGAATTCCTCACCTGCAAAACTCAAAACCTAGAAATGGAGTTCATTTTTAAAATAGATTTGGACATACATTAGCAAAAAGTAAAGAAAACAAATTGTGTCTCATAGGTTATTTATTTATTTGTTGACCATTGTGTCTCATAGAATCAAAGACTTGGACCTTACCATCAAAGAATACATCAATAGCATCTAATGAATCAGGGAGGTCACCACCTTTGACAAGTACATTCCTGCAATGAAAACTAATAATCTGTAAAAGCGCACTAAGCTTAAGTTAGAGTAGTTTAAGATTTATTTTTGTGAACTCTTTCCTAGAAGCCAAACACACTTATACAACACAAAACAATTCAACAATACACATTCTGTAGGTCCATATAAACAGCACCAATGACACATACTATGTTCTCAGCTCCAAAAGTACTGCTCAGGCCCTCAGGTCCATATTCATATTCAAATATACATATCTAAGAAACAAAAGTGTATGTTATACATACAAATTACACCTATGTCGTTCTTATTTTAGAAATTTGTTTCACTATAGTTCTAAGCATAGTAAGAGACTAATATACCCATTTATCACTGTTAAATATTTGATGTATCAATACTGCTGTTGCAATTAGTGATATTATTTTCTAATAGTTTGAAGTTTCTCAAAGCTTGAAATAGAATTTAAAAGGTCCTTGGCTCCTTGCTTCATAACTTGCAAAACTCAAGCTGTACCAAACTAACAGTTTAACGTTGAATGTCTACTACTCATGCAGCAAAGTTCTGCTTAGAAAGAAACTTATATGAGCTTTCCATAAGTTTCTGAAAGATAGACAAATAACTATTAATAACAGTAAGAGACAAATTTATAATAGTTTTAAAACATGATGTAGTTAGATTGGAACCAAAAATTCGAATATATTAAACAGCAACGAACCTAGGACCCAAATCACGTATCAATTTTGCAGCAATACGCATATCAGAAACTGATTTTAGTGGCACGTTATTAAGTAAAACTGATGCCTCTTTTATATTTGGGGTTACAATGTCGGCCATGGGAAGCAGCTCCTCCCTGCATTCAAAAACCAATAAATAAACGGAATCAATTTCCTACAGTTCTATTAATTAAATTGGAATAATATTACAAACAGTTTTTCTGTCCAATGATCCGTTGTTGTAAAAATAGGGATTAAAATAAAATTCATTTTATGTATGTCATAGTTTTCTGCCAAAATTAAGCATATTAAAATTCATTTTCGACCCTTCTCTAGACCCTACGCATAGCTGGAGCTTTATAGCACCAAATTGCCCATTTATAGTTTTCTGCCAAAAACTAAAAAAACCAATAGAGAGAAACCCATAACAAAAGAAAATTAAGCATTAGGCTACATAATCAAAGGACTTCAAATAGTGAGGAGTATTTGAAATCCTGCTGTGAAGACTTATGACCATGAAAAAAAATACTCTCATGTCATACAGATGCTGCATAGTTCAGGTTCAACAACACATACCGAAATCCAGCAAGAACAGAAGGACCAGCAAGTACATCTCCACTGGTAGATACCATGACAGGATCAACCACAAGAGCTGCCTTCAGCAAAAATGAAGACAGCACAGAAGTCACCCCAATTGCAATTAAATAAACACGTTAGAAATTTCCGTACAAGTGAATACCTTTGACTGGAAATTTCCTAAGGCTCTGGCAAAGGACCTTCACTATATTAAGAGAAGGCAGCATGCCTGTTTTGACCTGGTGACATAGCATAATTAGTTCAGGAGGAAGAAATATTAGCAGTCATTGTTAACCAAGATTTCAGAGTGTATCAAGAAGAACAGAAAGTAAGCAACCCTAAAATCGATCATCATGCTTAGAGAACTCAGTAGATCAAATTTCAGAATAGCTTAATGCAGGGTTAAAATTTTCTTTCTCCCCCTAACCCCCCCCCCCCAAAAAAAAAAAAAAAAGTTGCATTTGTAGCATAATAAATATCATATTAATATCTAGTATTTGTGTTGGGATCATCCCTACAGTCTGACATTCCAATTGGCAAGTGGAATGCCATGCGTGTATTATTCTTTCACAAGATGTAGTATTCTATCCAGGTCATAGTTCCTTGGACATTTCATACAAATGCATGAAAGTGGAACTAGGCAAAACAAAATCTTTGAATTTAAGGAGCAAGTTATGCAGGAAATATTATGCAATGCATTAACATACCACCATGCCCAATAGGTTTCAAAATATGGTTTTGTGATGGTTTTCAATATGCAAAGACAAAATGGTGTATGAGCTATCCTAAGAGTTTTCTTGAATCATAAAGATTACAACTAGGAAAAATACTTGAAAATAATAGTTGAAGCACTCACTATTTTGACTTACCACATCGACGTGCATATCAGAAAGCACAGACCTTAGCTGCTCTGCCACAGAATCCTCAGGCACTATCTCCACTCCCTAGCAATTGCCACAGAATTGAGAAAAGGAAAATAAAAAGAACACATTTCAGTCGCGTTGGTATTTAGGGTTAAAATTGACTATCCATGAAACTAACAGTTGGCTGTAGTTCATTATATGTAAAAGTCTTGAACTAACACAACTTAAAGCATTATAGTTACCGGGTAAGCGGTACGCGAGTCATTTGGTATGCAGTTCGTCACTTTTTACATTATTATTATTACAGGACTTTCTTTAACGTGAACACGATACACAATATGCGGTATGGTGAATTCGGTGTGTGGTACGTAGGATTAATGAGATAACCCAGTAACTATGCTCACATATGCATACAGCCATTACATGAATCCAGCTTTGTATGTGGTATACCTTTAGGGTGTACAAAAAACATTTCCCCTTTTTATTATTAAATAGTATAGTATATGGGCAACAAGCAGACACAAGAGTGATGAAATTAATATGAAACTGAACCTGAACTCCAACAGTGTTCTGTGCAGTAACAGCAGTTATGACGGTAGAACAGTAGACATGGCGAGCAGCACAAGCCTTTAGATCTGCTTGGATTCCAGCACCACCCCCAGAATCAGAGCCGGCTACAGTGAGGATATGAGGAATTTTGTTGTGTATAGTTGTTGAAGCTCTATCTGCTTGCATGCTCACAAAACTCTGCCTTTGATTCTTTTTATTACTATCTGAATTCCTCAATACTAGTGGGGCAACCTGGAGTGACTGCCATGAGAGGGAACACATAGCAATAGCGTTAATCGTTTAAGATGCTTCAGCATTGCAATTTTGCAAATAAAAAAGTACGTGTAGAAAATAATGAAAAAACAAGAAAAAGAATAATTTGTTCACAGATTATAAGTAACGTTATTGAATTGTCGGATTTTGTTGTCTTCAAAGTTGTACTTGCACCTGGTTGGTGGGAAGCGGAAGTGTTACAATAAATTTTGGGAGTGAGGAAAGCAATATATGAAACGAAATTATAGGTATAGAGGAAAAGGTGGAAAAAAGAAAAGAATATGAGTCATTGAGTCTAGTCTTCTTAGGTTGGTTGGTAAAGAAAACAATAAGAAAGATGCATAGAAGATAGTAGATGGAGATTAGTAAACATCTAATGCTGAATCATTTTGTGAGGAATGAAAGATAAAATTAAGAGAGCAATGAGAATGAGAAGTAATAAGAGTACAGACCAGAGCCATTCACTTCGTTGAGGCGAGAGAGTGAGAGAAACGGCTAAAAAGACAGAAGAGTTGAACCAACAACCTCTTTCCTCAGCAGTTTCTGTCGTGAATTATCTATCTGCCATTGCTTGTGTGCTTCAAATGGTCAACCACCCGATCCGAACCCACCCCAATGCCCGTATAATGTAATTCAATTCAATTTCAATGGCTTGGTATTTTTTAGTGCGTGTGTGCGTGTGTGTGTGTGTTTTTTTTTTTTTTTTTTTTTTTTTGTAACCATGACATGGTTAGGGAGTGTCACCATCGTTAGCAGTGATTAATCTCTGTCGGAGAACCTATTGGGCACATAAGGTGGGTCCTCCCCTCCCAGCCAACTTTTCTCCATATACAAAGGCATGATTCGAATCCCTAATCACTTGTTTAAGGTGTCCGAGTCCCTTATCACTTGAATCAATCACATATTGGTTTTTTTAGTGTATGTTTGGATTAGCTGCAAAAATTCGATTATTTCAATAATCGATTATATTGTTATAATCGATTATAATAGAATCAGTTTTATGTTTAGATGTGTTTGTTGAAAAATGATTATAAGATAATCTATTTTGTTTGGGTTGTGTAAAAAAGTCACTTATATATAGTAAATTAGTATAAAGGGTATGATGTTATTTGCATTAATAATATTTATTTTGTAGTTAGTTTTGTAGGGGTGATATAGGAAAAATATTATTGATTTCAAAATAATCTACCAAATTTTTAAATAACCTTCAAACTTCTAACTTCTATAAAAACAGTTTTTTTCCTCATAAAAACAATTGTTTTGAAATTTAATCAGTTTACCTAAACATATCAGCTTCTATTAAAAAATAACTTTTACCATGAAAAATAACGATTTAGGTAAGAATTAATCTTACCCAAACACCCTCCTAAACTGATTCTATAGACTGGATTTGAAAATTTTAAATTTTTTTTTATTCTGTATCCACGGTAAATAGGTAAATCATTTATTATTTATATATTTGATATTTAGGCTTTGTTGTATGGTAGGTTACCGATTATTTTGGATAAATTCAAAAAATCCATATACTTTAAAACTATTTGATTTAGTAAAGAAAGTTTGAGGGAAAAAAACAGGGAAGGAGAAAAAAAGGTAGAAAATGAGATAATTATTTAGTTGTTTGGTAAGAGAAAAAATGAAATGAAAGAAAACTAAAGAAATTTTCTCATCTTGTTCGATTGTGTAGAAAATTAGAGAAATGAAAAAAAATATTTTAAAATAACATAAATGCCTTTAAGTAAAAATGAGATATAATAAATAAGTCGGGAGTGTTTATATCTTTATAATATTTTTCTATCTCCATCACTTTTCTTCCCAAAGTGGGAGGAAAACTTTTTCCATGTGAGATCCACACGTTTTTTTTCCAATATTCCCTTTTCCATGACAACCAAACAAGGGAAAGGTAACTTTTTCTTCCTTTTTCTTTCCTTCACTTTTCTTCCCATCGAAATATAGTGCAAAACTTTATACTTAAATCTCTAAACTTATAACTTGTTTATAATTTAGTCCTCAAACTTAGCCATTTTGAGTTTGTGAATGAGCCAAAATATTACATGATGTCATTATAGGTGTATTGAGTTGGACAACCATCTTAACCTCATAGTTCATGTCAATTGTCCGATATATTTTTTCCTTTTCACTCTTCACTGCTCAAGGATTTCCTTTCAAATCCCTAAGTTGTTTTGTCTTGTTAGAGGGGTGACCCTGTGGAAGATTCTATGTGATGGGATAGTAGTGGGAAGCACGTGAAAGATCTACTATGTGATTCATCAGGCTCGAGGTACACACATTTTGCTCATCTCACCTTTTGCTTTCGCTAGCTGTTCAAGTAGTTTTATTTATAATGGTATGTTTGTTAGTGTCTAGGAGTTTGCTTATTAGATTTAGGGATTCTTCGCTAATGTGTTTTATTATTTTGTTATTTGATTTTTATTATGCCGAAATTGTTGGTTACAACAATCTCATGGAATGTGAAAAGTTTGAAATAGACATACATCACACGGTTAGTTTTCGAATAGTAGATTTGGCATAGGATATTTAGGTAGTAGGACTAAGAAAGACCTTTTGTTTGACTTGATTAACCATTGGTATTAGAGTTAAGATACAAGAGTCAATTGGCGTGTGAAGATTTGGTACTAGGAGCCTGGCATATGTACGGAATGGATCCTCTCATGGTATTTTTTCTCATATTGAATCTCAAGCTCTCATCTAATACCTTGAATGAGAGAGATAATGTATTTAAAATGGAGAATAGGATGATTGAATGATAGGGATTAAAAACATAACTCCCTCATGTTTTTTTCCAACATGAGAGGATCCACTCCCGCATATGCATGAGTTATGGACTATAGGAATTGAAAATTGATTTTGATTGTATAGTCGTTAAGTACAGATGTGAAACATGTGTAAATATTATATGTTATGGGTTATAATGAAAATAACGATATTGAAATTATAATGATCCAGACTAATGAAGATTACTTTGGAAGTGAAATAGGAAGTAACAATATGCAAGGGGATAGAGTTGAAGGTTTTAGCAGCAACAATGGTAATGCTTTGAAAGCTGGATTTTATAGAATTTGTCTTCGCCCACTGGTTGTAGGTATGAATATTTTAATTTTAGGGTAAATACACATTTTTGTTTCTGACAAAAACTTTCATATACATATTAGTTTTTGATTCAGAAGGATATAAATCAGATATGCTGGCCTTTATGTTAACTCCAATATGTTAAAAGTTTAATTCCAATACATTGTAGATATTAATAACTCTGATGGGGCCTCCAAAGGCAATCCGAGATTGACTGGGTGTGGGGGGCTTGCTGACGGATGCTAGTGGTACTTGGATCATGGGATATTCAGCAAATATAGGTATTTATAATGCATATACGGCTGAGCTCTAAAGAATTCTTAAAGGTTTGGAAGTGACGTAGAATCAAAGATTGCGTAGGGTAGTTGTGGAGTTTGGCTCTGCAAGTATTATTTCTCTTCTTTAGTGTGGCTCTCCAAGGGTTGTAGTAAGCATTTATCTAGAATTCGAGATTGGCAGAAGAAGGAGTGTTTGTCCATACGTAAAGAGAAGGTAACGCCTGTGCGGACTGGATTGCAAACTGAAGTTTGCGTCTCAACATTTGAGTTTTCATACCATAGCCCCTCCTTTTAGCGGAGTTAGCTAGAATCATTTTTAATGATTTGATTGGGGCTTCTATACCCCGAGCTAATATTCGTTTCTAGTTTGTTTTGTTGTTTTGGGCTTTAGCCTCGTTTAAGCATAAACGATAATATTATGGCTCGAGTGACCATTAAATTGACCTATACACTAACAAAAAAACGCTACTTTGCGGCGGTTATTAGTTTTAACGGTGGCGGTTCAAACTACAGCATAAACATACTTGCGGCGGTTTCTCAACCGTGGCAATGTCGACCGTCAGGAGCAGGTTTTGCGACGGTTGCTACAATCGTCGCACAAACAGTCGCATAATATGGAAAAATGATTGCAACGTTAGCAAAACCGACACAAATTACAAACACGGAATTGACTGAACAATTAGCGGCGGTTACATAACCACCACAATTGTTTTTTAATTTTAAACAAAAGTTAGCGGCAGTTGGTTAACCGCTGCGAAATTTAAATATTAAAATTTGAAAAAACAAATAGTGTCAGTTTTCAACTGCCGCCATTGTTTAACACTGGAATGGCAATAATATTACCAGCGGTTTTGAACCGCCGCAAACTAGTTTCGATGAATTTTTTCCCAAAGAAAATTATTTATTTTGTTTACAAAATCTGCTTATTAAATAAAATTTTTATCTTAAAATAAAAGTAAATAAACTAATACGAGGCAAATAAATTAAAATTCATTCATAAATAAAATGATGAGTTACAAACTACAAGCAAAAGTATTCCAAATAAAGTTCAACAGTACACAAATATAAAGAAATACAAGTAAAATCCCTCAAGTTCATAAAATGAAAACTAAAACTCTAAATGGTCCTATGTGATGATACTTCGTGATCTTCAGGCATATGACTAGACTCAGAGAAACGTCCCTTATCTCTTGGTGACTCTAAGTCAGCTGGCTGTAATTAAAAGAAATCATAAATTAGATAATAACCACTGATTGAATGTGTGAGTTATCAAAATTTAAAATATATGAATCAAACAAAAGAGGAGGGAAACATAAGAGAGTAAATAGAAAGTGAAAATAGAAGAAGAAGAAGAGGTCGTACCTTTTGTCACCGTTGTAAGAGGGATGAGAGAACCTTCTGTAAGTGAAAGAAGACGGAATGTGAAAAAAATAGATGGAATGTAAAAAAAGAAACAAGTGATTGATGCTCCTTCTTTTTCACAATCGTCGGTAACATATATTGAACAGTCACAATATTTTAAGGTTTGTGAGCAACCGCCACAAATTATTGTCGGAGGCGATTGGATTGTAACCGCTGCAAAGTGTCTGCCGCAAGTTACAATTTTTCATGTAGTGATACTTGTACTAATAAATTATGTATATATATTATGTCTGCATAATTAATCAAATATCCATTAATTATTAAAAGCATTTTCAATGGGGTAATTTATTGGAATTGTTTAACTTATCTTTTTATGGGTTCTACCATGTCATATCACAACTTTTTATTTTATACGTTATACTACTTTAATCAACTTTCAAACTCCAATAGTTTAATTGTAAAAAGTTTACCAAATGGGTCTCGCAAACTACGCATATTTTTATTCACATTTATTGTTATTACAATTTTAGGAGGAATGTAACCAATGCAATTCTTTATTTTTTCTCTCTCCTTATTTTTTTTGAAGGTTCTAATATAAAAAAACGGTTGCTTATAGAAACAACTCTTACAAGCAGTTCATGTCCACCTAAGCTCACTCCAATGATGCAAATGTGTATGGAATGATTACTTTACTCTATGCAAGCCTCAAGCAACTCCCATGGGAGGCCCTCTAAAATAGTAATTTAAAAGGACAACAATACTTACTGTAATTATTTTGAAATTAGCTTAAAATTTTAATTGATTATATCAAATAAACAGGTCTCCATACAAAAAATTACTGTTACTATATTATGACTACACTTCTAAAAACATACTCATTGAGTCAATTCATAATAAGATTTTTTTTTTTTGATTCGGAACCCGCCACAATTAAAGTTTTTTGCTCCCAAGTGAATTTATCGGGATGTCCCCACAGTTTTGACTTTTTGAATCGACTAGGAGACTAATCACCGATTTGATAGCGATAGACATCTAGTTTTTTACACATGAGGTTGGGCTGTCTCCCAACTGGACGACTCCAGGAATCGAACTTACATCCTTTTCTTTGAGGAAAAGTCACGTTACCAACTCTTCCAACACGATTTTATTTTATACTCCATTTTTTCTTCTATTTATTTATTTATCAGTGTGTTAAGTAAATAATAAATCCAAAAATAAATAAATAAATAAAGGATTTAATTGGTATACACGGTCAGTGACTCAGTGTAAATATTTTTACACAGATAACCAATCAGAAATTGTCACATAAGCCAAAATATTTGACTCTTATCCTGACCATCTTCAAAATCACACACACCATGATTTTTGATTGGTTGCAGTGTAAAAAAACAATTAAACTCATAAATAAAAGGAAAAAGGAAAATTAGAAAATAGGCTTATGGTGGGAGGGAGCTTGGTATTAAGACAGAGATGAAATGAAAAATCCCGCCAATGCGACGGCGTGGTAGATTTTGAAGATCGATCTCTCTCGAAACGCACTCTCCAGTTCCTCCCTTCGCATTCACTCACATTCATAGGTCGATCTCTATCTATCCCAATCGCTGCATCACCTTCTCCTTTTCATTTTGTAGGGTTTTATTTATATTCACTGTCCCCAACCTATATTGCTACTCTCTCGTTCAACATTTCAATATCCCTCACAAATTTTGAGATAAATAAGGCAGGCACGCCAATGGTTTTGTCATGTTTTGAGTATTAATTTATGATATGATATGTGAATTTTGTTTGTATTGTACTGGGCTGGGCAGGGCTGGCATGAGATGAGATGGTAAACCAAGTAGCAAGCAACTCTGTTGTTTCATTTTGATGACTAGTAAAATGAGGCAAGGGTAATGCATCCTTATTTCCTTTCTATTAGTTTATGTGGTTCATTCATCACTTTATAACTAGTAACTAGTAACTAGTCATTAACAAATAAGGGTTCAAATGCTCACAGTCAAGCCAATTCAGCGGAGGGTCTTGAATGCAATGATAAAATTCCCAAGCTCAATTGGTTGCAACATGCCAATGCACATGACAACTTCTCATCCCAGTCCAAGTTCTTGACCTCTAATTTTCTCTACTCGTTGACAACACACAAGCCTTCCTATCAACAACCAACCGATGGGAGGTATGCCTTGTATTACAGGAATCAAATCTCTTCATCTTTATTTTCGTGCAACTACAACATGATGCGACTTTATTTATTGTTTTACAGCTAGTTAGTTGAGAGAGAATTTGTTGTCAATAGTTCTTAGACAACATGATTTAGGCATTTCCTTGTAGTAATTAGGCGTACAAGGTTCATTAGTTTTTTTGTAAATATACAGTTCTGGTTGGGGAAAGTGATGTTTAATTGAAGTTGCAAGATAAGCATTTGTGTCTGTCTAACATTTACTTCTTTAGACAATTCTTACTTCTCTATCATAGAGGTGTAACATGGTAGATGATGATTTAAACCTACTTCAGTTCAAAGTTGTCATCTTGGATTAGGGTGTTTCTAGCCCACTTTTTCGTAGTCAGTGCAGAAATAATTTCTCCAAGAGTTAACTGTTTGTTCTGTCAACTGTGACAATCCTATTTTTCTGGAACTTGGTAGATCACTAGATTTACGTGTCTGCATTTCACTATAATTTCAACATGCTCTCTAATGCATTAATTCTTTCAGGTTTGTACTCCAACAAAGTCAAAATATTCAAAGTTCACAAAGAGTACAAGTTGAGAAGGTATAGTTGTAACAATGCCATGTGAACATGAGTAAATTTATTACGTGTTATCTCCTTGTTCTCTTGGGTTGACATTTTTGCTGTTTATTGGAGTTTCACCCTACTGTGTTATTGGTAAACATGTTTTTGCATCTGTGGCAGTCAATATTTTTTCTCCGACATTTTATTCAGGGAATAACTTGCCCTCTATTTATCAGGATTCTGTCCCTTATAATCAGATTAATCAGGCCGAGCTTGACATTCATATTTTGACTATATTTTTTGGTTCCGACTCACTTAAATCAATGTTAAATGTTCTTATTTGAAACTTCTATAATTTGACAATGACTTCTGTCCAAACAATTTCCCACAGGCTTGGTTTGCTCTTTCAAGTCTACAGAATTCTAGCAGGAACTATGTCCAACCTGGGAAAACTGTTAAAGTTAATCCCAGGCATCATGAAGACAGGAGAATAAATTCCTTCCAACGAACCTATGAGGACAAAAAGCTTATGCACCCTGATGTCACCACAACTCCAACTGTCATCAATCATAATTCTCGGGTTATGAATAATTCACTGAACAATCATACTAAGTATACAAGCCAAATCAATGAATCTACAAAATGCTTAGCTGATGACATTGATGACGATGATGACATACTCAAGGTAATTTAGTGTGCTAGTCTGATTGATCTCAATGAATCAAATTTGTTTGGACCGTTCTTGCAAGGCATGCAGGTTAGAAGACCAATAGTACAAAAGTAGCATTGTGTTTGAATGAACCCATTGTAACATTGAAGGGTTTACTTAAGTTGTTAGTTGCATTGATGAGGAATTTTTAGTTTAACTTTTACTGCGTTGCTGATGAATTTACACCAAGTTATCCAACTAGAAGGATCAAGGATGTCCTTTTACTCCTTCTTGTTGGTTTAGCTAGTCTGTTGTTGTTTTTCCTTCCTTTCATTTTTTTAAATTCATTACTTACGACTGTTTACCTCCATATACATGCTAATTTCTCTCCCTTCATTTATGTGCCTCGACTCTGTCTTTTAGAACATTGATGTTGACCAAATAGTAGAGAACTACCAGTCAAGCACTCCTCAACCATCAACATCCAAGCTTCCTCCTATTACGCCAACTGTAGATAAAGATAATTTTGCTAGAGGGGGGGATTATTTTTTGCCACCAGAGCTGTGCTTAGATTGTATACATGGATACAAGGTACTGATCAAACATATTGTGTTCTTATATGAGTTACTCCTGTTAATCTGTCAGATTTATATGCCTAATCCTGAAACTGGATGCAGCTAGGGCTTTGCCCTGAAGCAGCAAACCATTTGCAGGAATTGAAGGATAATCTAATTGCTATATCAAATGAACTGCTTGACAATGGTGAGAACCTCAGTTCTGTGCAGATAGCAAAGCTTCGCCAAGATAGGTGTGCCTTTCCCTTGAATTATTTCCTGTCTGTGAGATGTTCATTTTTTATATATAGTACATACAATACAAGAAAAGAGCTCAAAGGCTTCATGATTGTAACCTTTTTTTTCTTTTAAATAATTATGCTGCATAATTATACTTGGAAAAAAATTGCTGCAGCATACTCCTTTTAAATGAATAGCGTTTGGGTTGAAAGTAAATTCTGTTGCTAATGTTAGGTCACAACTGAATAAGCAAATTCAGCAGCTTGAAAAATATATTCATTCCAGTAATCTTGATGAGGAAAGACAAAGGTCACATTTTTCTGCATCCACGGCACCTCCTAAATATCCTGTGTATGAAACACCTCAGCAAACTTTTCTCAGTAGTGGACCAAAGAGATATGATGCCCAGGCTTATATGGGTAATGGTACATGTGGGTCATCATTCCAGTCTCATTCATTCTCTTCTGTAGATCAGTATGGCATGTCATCAGGTCCAGTGGAGAGGGAAACATTCATCCCAAAGATTATTGAAGTTAATTACATTGAAGGTTCTGGAGACAAACGTTGGAGCAGTCTGGATTTTCCTTGGACCAAAAAGTTAGAGGTATTTAACTGAATTATTGTCAGTTTCCAGCATATGTAACTCATAATCATTATATTTTTTTTATTTCTTTGTTGCCTTTAGGTTAATAATAAAAAAGTTTTTGGAAATCACTCATTCCGCCCCAATCAAAGGGAGGTCATTAATGCCACAATGAGTGGATGTGATGTCTTTGTTTTGATGCCCACCGGTGGAGGAAAGAGTCTGACCTATCAGGTAATATGATTTTCAAGAGACCTTTTGAGTTTTGGCTTTTTTCCTTCATCATTTACAAGTAGACTGTATATACCTTTTCCCTTAAATGATGGATCTGTCTCCACTTTTAATCTGAAATATTTATAATTAATCAGTATTGAGTTGTTTAGGAATGTCTGGTATTATGAATTATAATTTAGTTTCTTTGCTATGTTTATATTATATTGCAATATCCTCTGCACCAAATGACTCACCCAAGTCATGTTATGCAAGATCAATTTCCTTTACATTACTGGAAAAGTTGCTTTTAGATTTTAATGTGATCTTACGACTTTGGACTGTTTCTGTTGCAGCTACCAGCTCTTATTTGTCCTGGTATAACACTAGTAATTTCTCCCCTTGTGTCCCTTATTCAAGACCAAATAATGCATCTATTGCAGGTATTGCTAATTTTAACTGATGCTTTCATATTTCATCGTGTGTTTTTCTAATAGATACATGCTTACATACTTCTTCGGGCTTGCCATATAGGCAAATATACCCGCTTCTTACTTAAGTGCCAATATGGAATGGACTGAACAGCAGGAGATCCTCAGAGAACTTAATTCTGATTATTGTAAATACAAGTTGTTATATGTGACACCTGAAAAGGTTGCCAAGTGAGTGCCATTGTTGATAGTTGTTCCACTCTTAACAACATTTTTTTCTTCATATTCACATTTTTCATTTCCATAAAGCTTTTCTTTTCTTTTTTCTTGGGACTGCAGAAGTGATGTTCTTCTGCGACATTTGGAGAGTTTACATTTTCGTGAGTTGCTTGCAAGGATTGTAATTGATGAGGCTCACTGTGTGAGCCAATGGGGGCATGATTTTAGGCCAGATTATCAGGTTGGAGCTTTTATACCTTTCAAATTAATAAAATATCACATGATATGTTGTTTAAATTTTAATTGATTGTGTAATTTTCCCAGGGGCTTGGTATATTGAAGCAGAAATTCCCAAATACTCCTGTTTTAGCTTTAACAGCTACAGCAACAGCTAGTGTAAAAGAAGATGTGGTGCAAGCACTTGGTCTCGTTAACTGTATTGTTTTTCGGCAAAGTTTTAATCGCCCAAACTTATGGTGTGTTAAACAAAAGGCCAACTTCTTACTAAACCTTGAATGGATGAATCATGATTCATGTTGAACATTGCAGGTATTCTGTTGTCTCCAAGACCAAAAAGTGTTTGGAGGACATTGACAAATTCATTAGAGAAAATCATTTTGATGAATGTGGCATTATCTATTGTCTTTCACGAATGGACTGTGAAAAGGTTTCTGAAAAATTACAGGTTGGTCTCTCATTACTCTAATACTTGTTAAGTTGATTGAAGATTTGATTTGATGAATTGGTTTTGATTTTCTTGTTTATTTTTCTTCCTTTTCTCCCCCTTGTTTTTTTTATCACGCTTGTTGTTTGTGTTGCACTGTTTCTGCATGATGATATAGGTATCTGGTAACTGTAAGTGCACTCTTGTGACTTTTCTGCACATGAGCCCAGTTTTAACGAGCTGATTGATATTTTTAAATGAAAAATAAATCTTGAAGTTAGCATAAAATTCTGTCCGTTATCTGGTTATGTTCATTGTTCAGGAATGTGGACATAAATCTGCATTTTATCACGGTAGCATGGATCCTTCTCAACGTTCCTTTGTTCAAAAGCAGTGGAGCAAAGATGAGATCAATATAATTTGTGCTACTGTGGCATTTGGAATGGGTAAATTTGTTACTCTGCTACTGCTTATTGCATTGATTAATTGAATGGAATTATATTTTAAATTTGATATTTCAGGTATTAACAAACCTGATGTCCGCTTTGTAATCCACCATTCCCTCCCAAAATCTATTGAAGGCTATCATCAGGTACTGGCAGAAGTGCAGAACATCAAAGTATGTGTTTGACATAGGTTTTGGTTCCGTTGGCTTACATGTATGCTTATCTTTTTCCTTTCAGGAGTGTGGACGAGCTGGTAGAGATGGTCAGCGTTCATCCTGTGTATTATATTATAGCTATAGCGACTATGTTAGTATCAACTATAACACTACTACTTCTTGAATATTCTAAGTTAGCATTCATATTACTGGCGAATTTTATGAAGCAAGTGATGATTGAGATCCTATTCTCTCCTTCCTTTTCTTCCTCCTTTAATTGCTTATATCTAGTTGGATCTTATATATTTATAGATACGAGTTAAGCATATGTTAAGTCAAGGAGCAATAGAGCAAAATCCCATGACATCCGGATACAATCGTTTAAATACGACAAATTCAGGAAGGATACTGGAAACAAACACTGAAAATCTTTTGAGAATGGTACTTCTTTCTTTTGTTTAAGCGCTTTGAAGTTTCTGTATTATCTGTCACTAATTATTACTATTATTTGGGTTGACATTATGAAATCTTTGCCTTGAAATGTCGCAGGTCAGTTATTGTGAAAATGATGTTGATTGCAGGCGCCTTCTGCAGCTTGTTCATTTTGGGGAGAAGTTTGATTCTTCAACCTGTCAGAAAACATGTGATAATTGTTTGAAGATCACAAGTTCCATTGAGAAGGATGTCACAGAGATTGCAAAGCAATTGGTTTGGAAGCAATTTCTATCCATATATTATTTTCATCCGTCCACTTTATGGAACCATATTAGATTGTAATATTTTTGAGTCCACTTATTCTCAGTTTAAGTGCTTTTGTTTGTCTTCTGCTTAGGTTGAACTAGTTAAGCTAACAGGGCAGAAGTTCTCATCATCTCATATGTTAGAAGTGTATCGCGGTTCCTTAAGCCAGATGGTATGTCAATAAGCGTTTGCTTGTTTTTGTTTTTCTACCCTTTTTTTTGCAATATTTTCTTGCTCTTAATAGCCATAATTTTCTCCAGTCATGTATTTTAACATCAAAACTAATTATCTTCTTTAATAATGTACTTTTAACATCAAAACTAGGTCAAGAAACACAGGCATGAGACTGTGAGACTTCATGGTGCTGGTAAGCATCTAGCTAAGGGTGAGGCTTCCCGTGTATTGCATCATCTAGTTGCTCAGGATTTTCTTGTGGAGGAGGTAAAGAAAAGTGAATATGGATCAGTATCATCAGTATTGAAGGTATCAAAGACTAAAAGTCTACTTTATAACTTTAATATGTTTGTATGCTGCAATTTTTCTCCAAAAATTTCAATTTGATCATTGTGCTTCTTGCTATTACTTTCCATAATTAGATTCTAATAACCATAAGTTGTTTAATGCATTGAATTGTTTTCAGGTAAATGAGCCCAAGGCCCGCAATCTTTTTTTTGATGGGAAGAGAATTATATTGAGGTTGGCCCATCTCATTAAGCTATTTCTTGCTTAAATATGTTAACTGGGATGCTAATTCTTGCACCAATTGGGTAACTTAGCATGAAAATTCCTTCTTATTTTGTATGTGTGGGGCTTTTATAAATATGATATCAATTGCCAAAAGCTAGGGGTTCAATGCTGTGAGCCTCAGATATCTTTATCTTTACATCAATTTAACTTGAAATCTGGTCTCTACCTTCTGCAGCCTCAAGTTCACAATACATTTGTGTTTTTCTCAGTCTATATTCTACTCAGTGGCATCCTTAACTTTTGTAGATTCCCATCCTCTTTAAAAGCATCAAAGGCAGGGAAATCTGATTTAACTGCGGCTAAAGGTTCTCTTGCATCTGGGAAGCTGAATCTTCCACAAGTTGACATTCCTGCCCAGCCTCAAACTGAAATGGACTTGGTATAAAATGGTTTTTTTTTCAGTTCTGTTTGTTGAAAATTTGTAACTGTCATTATTTTTTTAATTGAAATTTACTTCAGAATCTTTCAGCTAAGTTATACACTGCTCTGCGGAAGTTGCGGACAGCTATTGTTAGAGAAGCTGGAGAGGGTGTCATGGCTTACCACATATTTGGGTAAGTTACTAGATATTTTTATCTTCCAATTATAGAAGCATCAATTTCTCTATTTAGGGTTCATGTACTCATTGTAGTTACGGATTATGAACAATGCAATTAAAAATTTAAATTTGCATAGTAAAACCATTTCTGCTTTACTACATGAGCTATGTATATATAAGCATCTGATAAGCTGCTGTCTCTATTGTTTAGTAATGCTACGTTGCAGCATATAAGCAAGAGAGTACCACGAACAAAGGAAGAACTCCTTGATATCAATGGAATTGGCAAGTAAGTTCATTCTAGGAATAGTCAGATGTCCTGGTTACTGAACGAGCTTTCATTAACATTTTGGTTTAACACAGGGCTAAGGTAAGCAAGTATGGGGACCAGTTACTGGAAACGATTGAAAACACCATAAATGAATATTACAAGTTGGATAAAAACAGCAGCGGCAGCAAAGGCAGTGCTGATTCTACCAAAAGGAGACGAGGGGCAAATGGAGAACCAGATGGTAATGCTGAGGATGACGACTTAGTCAGTAGTACCGGTCGTTCAAAGAAAAGGACGGTAAAGAGACAGAATAAAAAGGCTGAGATATATGATTCTGGAGAGGAAGATTATGACTATGGATGCCTTGATGAAGACCTGGATTTTGACAATATAGAAGAAGATGCATTAAATAAAATAACTTCTGGCAATGCTGAGGGAAGAGTACTTCCTCAATGGACGGCATCTTGAAATGGTATATGCTGATGATCATATATTCTTTTTATTATTGTATATGCCCCTTCAGAATATGTGTCTGCTGTTATACGGCTTTCAGTGGATCACGCTGCACTAATTTATGGGGGTTGGAAAAGAGTTTTGTTCCATCAGAACGGTGGAAGACAACTTGTAAATGCAGACCAACAAGAGTAAGTTGTCCATAATCTAACCGAGGTATCTAGATGGCAATGGAATAGTACAATTAAGTTTCTTTTCTTCTAATTTATTCAGAGCATCACTGCTATTGAATAATGCCGGTGAAGTGCGAATTTAATTCGGTGAAAACGTGTTAAAAAATATGGCAATTTTATCTGTTAAGAACGGGCGAACATATTAAGGGAATGGGAATGATAGTTGTGGGAGGATGGACGATGTTTGTCCAGTGTGTCACGGCGATAGAGATGGTATGAATTATGAAGCGACGCGAGTACCCAATGTGCTGTCGCCTTTTTACAAACCTCCGATTAATGATATCGTTCATTATGTGGAGGTGAGATGAGATGACTTTTGTATGCGCATATGCAATCACCAGGATTATTCATTTTGGTCTATTGCTTGTATAATGGAATTCAGTTTTTCCGAAAAAAACATGACTTTAAGGAGGAACGTGACACATTCATAATTAACGGCTAGAATTTTTAGAATTGCTTTATGCTTTGACAAAAAGTTTAGTTATCACAATTGTCATTTATGTGTTCATACAAATACAAATTCGCCTATTGGAACAAAATTGCTTGTATCACATTTTCATGCGTTTGCTAATTGGCATTAAAACTTGTTTGA
The DNA here is from genome assembly GCA_039655645.1 of Ammopiptanthus mongolicus. Classification (NCBI taxonomy): domain Eukaryota; kingdom Viridiplantae; phylum Streptophyta; class Magnoliopsida; order Fabales; family Fabaceae; genus Ammopiptanthus; species Ammopiptanthus mongolicus. The sequence continues at coordinate 107,427,834 of CM077344.1, read as the reverse complement.
CTTCTGTGCAGTTGCATCTGTAATTAGGGCAAGCACTCCAAGTTGGTTTATGTACACTCCTCATTAACCAATTGTAATTTTATTTTTTATTTCACTAAATTATCATTGATTAATGAGGAGTGTCAATAACCTTACCCTCACAACTATCATATTATTGCATTGTGCGGTGCAAGACGAAACGACCTATTTTTCGGATAGCGTGCTTCAACCAAAGCAAATTACGGTTGAATATACAAGTGCTCTCTTGTCCCCTGTGACTCGCTCAGCATCCTTCTGTAGTTTCAATGATTTGTGCTCTTCATACTAGCCATTTTGTATCAATATTAGAATGGCATGCAGTGTAAATATTAGGACATCATCCCCTTAGCACTGTGTTTTGATGAAGAGGATTTAAAAGAACAATGATCGTTTCATTCTGGTAATCTTACGAAATGAGGTTGTAGAAATATAGTGCAATGCGAACAGTTACATAAATTCGTCTTTCCCAGTTTCCCTAGTTGACTTGGAATGTGTTATGACAACGTAAATACACACTTCCCGGCACATATCATGAAAGCAACAACACAGTCAAGAATTGCAAAAATTTAAAAACGAATGAAGCGATAGTTAATATACATCGATGTTGACAGAGCGACCATTAGAAACTTTTGATTATATGATTTTTTTTTTTTTTTTTTGTGCTATTGATTATATGATTTAGTAAGAGGAAAAGGAAATTTATATGACAACATATAATAGTAATTTAAATCTTAGGAGTTTAGATACACCTATATACATTTTTGTGCGTTACATCAAAAGAATGCTACTACAAACAACTTATCCCTACAGAAACCTAAGATACATAGCTGACAACTTTACACACTGCTATATACATGTGTGCATATTATTATTTCTGTACTTAGCAAATTACATCATATGTTACCAGTCAAATATTTATACCATGGCGCATGAACACTAACTGATATAGTAGCTGCCACAATCAAAACACCAGCAGCTTCCACTACCCTTTCAGTCAGAACACCAGCCCCAACTTTCAGGAGAGCCATTTCGGCTAATTTTCTCCCACGAGGTCCACTTCCCCCAAACACAACTCCGCGCAAAGCTGAATAGACAGCATTAAACACCCTCTCAAACACAGCATCCCCAGCTTGTAAGCTCTTTCCTAGCATCCTGGCAGCGACGGCCTTCCTTGATTGAAGTTTCACTGTATCTTCCCCGTCAACTGTGGCCAAATTGCAAATCACCTCTACAATATCTTTAATATCAGCATCTTCAAAATGGTCTAAGAGATCCAAAAGTTGTTCAGCGCACTTGGACACCATGTTCTCCATATCTGCATGGCTAGCCACTGCTTTTTCATTCAGGAGAATCTGGCGGCATATAAGAATGCTGCAATTCCATAATGAGATAGATAATATAGTAAAATATACATACACAATAAATAACGTTCAACACAGCTCCAAGAATAAATCACTTCAACTTACCTCGTAGAAATCACAATAATCTTCTGAATTTGAGCCTGAACTGACCTCAGCCTAGTGAAGTTAAGGGATAAAGTTTCTGGTAGATCTTCTTCTGTCAGACCAGATATTCCACTTACTAATTTTAGCAAACCAAGCCTCACAACTAGATCAACTCGTTCTCCTTTGCATTCTGGCTGCTGATTACCTGATAAGGTAACATACAAGCAGGTATCAAAATGAATGTCTGCCTCAATAGTTGAAACAGCATACTTCTTTTTGTAAGCAAATTAAAGAATCGGGAATCAAAATTTTATAAAAAATTTGAACCTGTAGCATTTGCACCATCAGGAGAAAAGGCCATTTGACTGCCCGTTGTTTTGAGCATACTAGTTCCCCCAGTTCTGAGAGTAGTTGAAGGAAGCCATTCTTGGGATGAATTATCAGCCAATGCCGAGGAGAAACTCACATGTTCTTCCCACTCCTGATCTTTGCAACTCCAAACAGATGAAAGCCATCTCAGGGTCAAAGGCAAAGAGGTATTGGCATCAGATGGAGATCCATATTTGTTAGCAAAGGCATTCCTAAGGTAGTCCAGGCCAGCAGGCCCTTTAACCAAAGGCTCCATTAATCTTATGCGTGCTTTGCTTATCTCTTTCTTAAGAATCTGCAAAAGAATTTATTATGTCACATAATATAAAACCAAAGTAGAACTAACTTTTATAAGGTAGAAAACATCCATGCTGGTGCAGTTTCCTCAAAACAAGGTCTACAAGAAACAGAAGAGGGCATGTTTGATGGGAAGATAGGTTCTCTTCTCTACAGCAAAGTACAAACAACACATTATCGACTGAACTAAGTTTGAGCCTATTTCTACCACATCACAAGCCATTCAATGTAATACACCTAACAACTACACTTAAAACTTAAAAGCAGTGGTATTCAAGTACTTTCAGAGAATTTGTTACCTCTAGAGCACCCCTAATACATAATCAGTAAGTGAAAAGGAAAAAAAAAACACGATCCATAAGATAAAGTAAGTTTTAGCTAAAGATAAAATTAAGCGAAGAGAACAATAAAGGAAAGGTATATATGCAAACAAACCTGAATCTGTTCGAGGACAAATTGCAACCCCTTGACCAAGGCTATAACACATGCATTGTTTGATTCATCTCTAGATTGACATATTTCACTCAACTCGGAAAATAGTTTCCGGTGTGTAGCCTTCATTATCTCCTCATTGGCTGGAGCCGAGAGCTTTTGCAAACTGACAAGCGAAAACTCCAGAATTTTTCCAAGGTAATCAACATCCAAGTTACCCGACATCAGCACCTTCAGATTCACAGAAGAAAGAAATATTAGAAAAGGAGAAATTAGAGTTAGGTATGCCAATGATATATCCAACAACCCAACCATCACAGGCTGCAAGAAGAGAATATAGCTGCTACTACCTGAGAAAGAATTTCTAAATCAATGGCTGCAAAAATATCATCCTTCCAGCTTTGTGGGGCCATCTCACAAATTTCCTCCCTAACTTCTCTCATGAGCTGAACAATCCGATCATAGTTTGGCTGCTCTTGCTTAACAGATTCCATGATACCATCCCAAAAGGCCTTCTCTATTGTCCGTTTTATTTTCCCCTACAAGATAAAAAGGTGAGTGAACGGAACTCAAAATATTATATATGCCATCAGCAGTCAGCAAATTAAAAAAATTATATACTGCTTTGGTATACTAATTTTGGCAATAAATCCAACAGCACAGAACATTTCATACTTGGAGGGATAATATGAGCAGGCCAACACTGAAGGCCAACGGCAAAAGCACTTACAAAAGCCTCATCCAGAATCAGCCATCAATTTAGGGTTAACAATTTTACAAAGACGTACTAACCTCAATGCTGTTTTGAATGTGATCTACGTCAAAGCCATCAGATAAACTACGGTGATGCTCATGGAGAAATTCATTTATAAGAACTTCATTCTCTGTTACCAACTTTTCAGAGGAAGATCCCAGCTGACTTTCTGAACTGGATCTGGGCGCAGAGAAGCTGGACCCTCCAGGGGAAGTGGTCTCCTTAAAAAGGGAACGAACTACTCGGCTTGTCTTATGATTGCTCTCATCTAAAATATTTCTTTCACTTGAGCTGGCAACGGTAGGAAGTGGAGTTGGGGTTGGAAGCATAGACTGAGTCAATGGAAACCTCACTGGGCTTTCATTATCCCCTACTCTGAAGTATCTAGCTCGAGTTTCAGATAGTGCGCATTCCATACGCTCAATCCCAGCATCTCCACTGAGGTGCTGCACCTTTTCTCTCAAAAGTTTTTGATCTTCCGTGACCTGCATTTAAAAAATGCAAGCATCCATACTTTTAGGATTAACCAACCTAAACCATCATAAAAAATTGTTTGACAAGGGAAAAGGAGTGAAAAAGTGCATTCAGTAAAAAGAAGCAAATTCTGTACACATCATCTGACAATCTTCAATGGACCACTAGTCAGTTTCCAAAGTCATTAATGTTTCGTAATATTACCAAAATAGTTTTGTCAATAACAGCAACCATTCAAAAAGGAAAATGTCAGCTATCGACATGGAGAATTACCTGATGCTGAACAGCTTTCATATCATGACTGAGCTGACCACCAACTCCTTCAGGAGTTAACTTGCAAGTTTGAATCATAGAAGCCTCAAGCTGGCAAGCTGCTCTAACTAAATCCTCCTCCAGTGATCGAGCATCCTTAACCTTCCATAGCACAAAACAATTCAAGTACGAGCACCATGCTTTATCAAAAGCAGCAAGCTGAGATCTAAAGGTATAACGCTTAAGAACTGCTGAGTCGGACTCTTCATCGAAATTCTGTATTGGCCCATCTAGTATAATTTTTATCAACAGCTCAAACATTTGGACAAATTCTTGAGCAGACTTGGCCAGAGAAATCTCACGCTCTCCCATTCCACTAAAAACTGCATCTGGATGACCCAATATCATATAAGCACAAAGAACAATTCTCACTGGATACCTTGATAACCTCGCTAAGCTCTTGTTTGACTCCTTGACTGAATCTACTTTCTTTGCCTCCTTGCTTCTCACAGAACTCCTTGGAGTAGTCCTTTTCTTGGGGGAAGCAACCCGTTTAAGAAGATGATCAATGTTATCCAAGCTAGACAAATAATTGGAAGGAGCAACTGCTGCAGATACTTTGAGGCGGCTTTCAATCCGGTCAAGTAAAGCTTTCACAGTCTGAAGAGTAGAAGCTGATTCAATCAGAAGAGCAAGCTGTTCAAACGGCATTGACTTAACAGATTTTTCATGGATCCCCAGCATGTCATATGCCTTTGCCAAGGCAAAAGTTGTTCTCTTCTTCCTTAGGAACCGCCTCCAGCACCTTAAAAAGAAGCTACTGAGGTTAGTAGAAATTCTAAAGTAATATGAACAAGAAGCAATCAATACATCAATTGTACTTCAGATTTAAAGAGTAATTAAACCCAGTGTACTTCAGTTTTAAAAGGTACAAGTTCGGCCCAAAATAGGAACTAAACATCTTCAAATACTAAATTTATCCTACATAAATATATATCTTAGCTCGGACCTCCAAAATGCCTACAACTGAGTAAAGCAGTGAAATTAGCAAAGCTATCCAAATGTTGCAACAGAAATATCGTAATTCTGAAATGCAAATAACCTTGCTAGTTTTCTGGAAAGATATTCTGCTTGCTTTGGCATTCTATTCAAATTCTCTTTTAGATAGCCACGCAACCTTCCCCTCTGCCTGAGATATTCAGCTCTTTGTCTTCTTGCCTGATCAATATAAATTCAGAGAATTAGCTATAAACAAGTACCACTAAAGTCTACCAAGTAAGATGGACAAAATGCCCAATAAAAAAATCAACAACAACTTCAAGCTAACATCATACCCTTTGTAATCGGTATTCCAACTGATCCTTCTTTCTCCTTCTCTCAATCTCGCGCTGGTGAGATACGGACTTTGCCACATGCCTCACCTGCAAGACTCGAGCATGTGCCCTCTTCTTCTCAGCTTCCAGCAACCCAAGTCGTTTTGTTTCAGCAGCAGCTCGTTTTTGGTGAATTGCAGCACGCACACACTCCTTATATTTGCTCTCTCGAGCCATCCTTCTCATCAATGACTGAGATGACCTTTCTCTAAGAGATGCCCTTCTTTGTCTGTGAGCCTTGAGGATAAGCATCCTATTAGCCTCTGCCTGCTGAACACGAGATTCCACCTTCGTCCCAAGTTTCACACGTTCATTCTCATAACGCATTTGAACTCCATTTTTTGCTGCTTGACGCAATTTGTCCAGCCTTGCCAAGCGCATCTGGGCCTTTGTCAAAAGGCTCATCCTGTCAGGCAGGCAGTAAATTATCTCAATTGCACAAATAATGCATAAGTCAAATAATATAAAATAAATAAATAATAAATAATGTTAATACAAATCAGACAATACACATATCAGATCCTAGCTAGAGAACAAAATCAGATCCTGAGATCCTAAAGAAATTATGAATTAAGAGAGAATACACAGCTCCTAAATGGGAGGTAATTTCCTTAAAAGGGAGATAGTTTCCAACAAATAGTTCAGGGTGGAAGTATATATTATTTTTCGACGGGAGGTGGAAGCAATATTAAATAGAATTTAAAAATAATTTTCAATTATACCAATGGAACAAATAAAGTATAAGATTCAAATATAAAAAATGAGATCTTTTTAAGTATTTACCTGTTTCTTAGTACAATGGAGTTCTTTTAAATATATATTATTATATAAAAATATTATTATATTTCAATTAATTTGACCATAAAAATCCAGAAATAAGTTTGTAATGAAAGAGTTTCTCAATCTCCAACTTAATGTAATTGAATTCTTTTGGACAAATATGAGGGAGGTGAAAAAGTCAAATTATCATAGAAGAATTACAATGTTTAACTTCATAATAGTCAAGTTTATACATTATATAAACTTCTCCAAGAAATGTAATGGAGAAAAAATTTCTCCAATAAAAGGATATGCACTAATAAAGGCTGGCAAACTAAATGGAGTAATTACTTTTACCAAATAAACATAATTGGGAAAAGCCAACAATAAAAAAGGACTGACAATCCCATTTCAGAAAGAACACAAAAAAAAAAAAAAGCAATTCTAAAGCAACAAACACAATATCATAATGCTAAAAATGCGGGATTACAAGACACAACGAAAACTCAAGTATTCAACATTTGAAACCTACCTCTTCTGTTCAGCAGCTTGCAGCTTTGCTTCTAGTCGCTGACCAAGATCTTCCTCCTGAGATGAGCACCGTGAGGGGCTTCTAGGCTTTGCACGTGCCTTGCTTGAGAGTTTCTCATAGTATTTCTGCAGTCAAGAGAAGTGTAAAGATGGTGTAATTTTTTTATTTGCAAATATCATAATTGATTTCTAAATGCTCAAGACTAAAAAATTTTGATCAGACATCAGAGGCACCACATAAAAAATGATAATTAGATGAGAGAGAGAAAAAAGATAAGAGAAGATGACGTAAAAGAGAAGAAACGTAACTATGCGCTTGTGAGAATAAAGCATTCTTGTGGGTTGAAGAAAGCATAATATGTTGTTATATACTAATAAAGCAAAACTTGAATTTTCCAACCAATACAAAGAATGAAAATTAAAACCTTGCAATTCAAAACGAAAGTTATTATCAGAAAGAGAGAACCAACCATGTGAAAAAGTACCACCCAAGAGTGGGAATCAAAATTCGAAACACAGAAAAAGTAGTTTCTCCTATCCTATCCTACCTAACATAGGAACAACCTTGGAGAAAAGGCAAGAAAGAACAGGGAACCAAAATCATTCATGCCAACAATTAATCGAAAACGAAGCCGATGAATCAAAAAGGTTGCAAATTTTATATAACCCCAAGAATAAATAAAAAATCCCAAAAGAAATTGTTTTTTTTTTCTAAATAGGGTTTATTCCAAATGATCGAACGCAAAAGAGAATAATCTCGAACTACTGAATTTTCTTCCACAAAAACGAGTTTAAAAATTAAATTAATTACACGTGGTTAATAATATGTAAAGAGGAAAAATAAACAAGTAAACAGAAAATCAGTTCCCTAAACTTTCTCACCAACCAAACAAACAAACACACTGTTTTAGAATAGAATCGTAAGAACACCTGTCTGCGAAGATGAGCGTCTCGGAGCTTTGCTTCGATTTCCTCCACCGTACTGGGAGACTTCCCTTCCGCCTCAACGAGCCGTCGCCGGAGCCTCTTCGGCAACCTAGGCGGCGACGACAATGATTCATCGCCGCCCGCCGGAAATTCCATCGCAATCCCACCTCCGCCGGATCTCCCTTCCGGCAACTCCACTCCGGCAGCCATCGGAGATGCAGAAAGCAATCAAACCCTTCGTAACAGCGATTAAGGCAACGACGTCGTACCGTACGAACCGCACAGCACAAAGAATCGCGCCGACGAAATGAATTTAAAGCGATGAAGAATAAGCGATGATGATATATATATAAATATGTTATTATCGATATACAGATAAAGAGTGGAAAATTGAAATTGATTCAAAGGGAAACGTTGCGATGAGTGGGACTCAGCTTTGGGAGCTTCGTTTTAGAGAGAACAGATGGAAAATGTGAAAGGGCGTGTTTGTTTGGGTTTATAAACTTTATTTATAATATTAATTAAAGAGTGGGTTTATACGACGTGTTTGTTGTTTCACACTCATAATGACGGAGGGTATTAGCCACGTCACCATGGCCTTCTAGGCTTCAACGGCACTCTTTCTTTTTTGTTCCCTTGGACTTTAATGCCCCTGGCCCTACCTTTTTTGACTACATTGCCCTCTAGCTCTATCCACTCCCTTCTCCACTTGACCTTTTTTTCCTTTTTCTTTTTATTTGGAATTACATCTACTTTTACTCAAAGTTCTGATGTATTTACCAAAGTCATGTTGATTCGAGTGATAAGGGACTCGGACATCTTAAGTAAGTGATCAGAGATTCGAATTCTGACTCTTGAGTATGAAGAAAACGTGATTGAAAGAAAAAAACTTACCTTGTGTGTCGATAGATTTTTCGATGGAGATTAGTCACTACCAACAATGATAGATACTTCATACATATGTCAAGATTATCCATAAAAAAAGTTATGCTGTATTTTTAACAACAACAAAATGTTGTGATGTATTTTTTCTTTCTTTTCGCTAATTTGTCATACTTTTTTTTTATGAACCAAGGTATCATCAGTTGGTAGTTGAAGATTAATTTCTTTCGAGGTGTAGAGATCACTGAAGTGGGCTTTGCCGCTTTTAATAAAGTTTTTTCTGTACACATGACAAGAGTCGAACCCCTTGACGGCATGCTTAAGGAACCCAGTTATCTACCAACTGTACTAGATCTTATTGATAATTTGTCATATTTTCTATATACTATATATTGTGATTCCATTTCTTTTTCTTTTATTTTCTTTTAATATGGGTTTAATTTTAATATAATGTTTTTGTAAGTTTTTTATATTATCAATTAATCATACACTATTATTTATATATATATATATATATATATATATATATATATATATATATATATGACATTGAAAACAATTATTTTAATTCAAATATTCTGAGGATCGGTTTGATGCATGGAATTAGAGCCTAAAATTGGAATTGGAATTAATTCATAATAATAATCCAATGTTTATGTTGTGCAAAGAATTAGCGCCTAAAATTATAATCATAAATTCAATTTCTTAGAATTAATAGTGATGGTGACAACGACAGCAATAGTGATGGTATCTGTGGTGGTAGCAATGGTGATGGCAGGGTGGCAATGCTGGCGGTAGTGGCGATGGCAGTGGTGATAGAGGTGGCAATGATGATGATGTTGGTGGTGGTGGTGATGACAACAATATTGTGTTTGTATTATAACTCAATGTGCATCAAATCCACACCTAATTGTGTGGAATTAAAATCCAACATGTGGTTGGTCCAAGTGGTTAGGGGTTCGATCCGCGGCTCTTGCGTATGGAGAAAATCTGGTTGGGAGAGATCAGTCCTTAAATATCATCCAATACCTCGAGGGATTAGTTTCTACAGCGGAGCGCGGAGAATACTACAAGAAACCAAAAAAAATTGTGTGGAATTAAAAAAGTTTAAAATATTCCAAATATAAAAATTAGAATTTCAAGCCTCAAATTTCATGCTTAATTCCACAAACCAAGCATAAACTTAAGAATGTAACAACATTTTACTAATTGGTAATCACTCTTCTATTTGTCTCTTCCCTCTTTCTTTTCTCTCTAATTCACTCATACCAAACAAATTTTTAGGGTACTAGAGGGCACTAGTTAAAAAATAAAGAAAATATAAATTTATTAGAAACTCTACTTTTCATTTGCTCCTAAAAAATTGCTTTTTTAACTTCTAAATTAATTATGTTAACGAGTATTCTAAGGGTATTGTCTATAAAAAACCCAAAAAAGTAGGTTTTCATTGAAAAATTAAGTATCTCCCTCCTTCAAATATTAAATACATCAATTTTTAATGAAAACTTTCTTTACTTAATTTCTTAACCAATATATTTAAAACACTCGTTAACATTTTTCATGCTAAATAAAAACACCGATTAATATTTACGTGATATACTAAATGTGCAGATATATTTCCTTTTCCAAGGCCAAAACAAACTAGTTTGGCTTCGGAGTTTGGGTTCCCAAAAATTCAAAACTTGATGCACAAGGACATATGCGTAAAGTGGTTAGAAATTGATCTTTTTTATATGATTTTTCATATCATAAGGTTAAGTGAAAAGAAAATAAAAAATGTGAAAAATGTAAAAAAAAAAAAATACAAATTTTAAGTGAACTTTATTAATAAATTTTAATATTTATATTTTTTCTAAATAATTTTATCACGTAAAAAGCTATTTAATACTCAACTTATTTATGGTCATGCTTAAGACACAAAATTTGATTCGCATTTGAACAGGTCAATATCTAAAAAATAGTTTTATTTCTCATTATGTACAACTAAAGGTTTGCCGTTCTGTACAATATATATATATATCTTTAATACCATAAAAGCTCAACAATTCAATTTTGCATGGTGGAAAGCAATCAAATGTCAAAGTAGCCTGAAAAACAATTAAATATTTGGCTATATGAAATGGAAAATTAGACACACTTACAATAGTTTTTGTACCGAGAAGGTTCAACAGGCGGCCTAACATTAGATCAAGTTACGAAAATAGATTAAAGAAAGAGCCTAGATGTGTTCCTGCGGTCGACTCCTCGACTCGCTGGTCGGTCAAGGGCTTAAGGCCTCAAATCTGTTGCTGGTTTCTTTGAGCTTCGTTCTCCAGCCTTGAAGTCCTAGGATTGTGTGATCAGCGGACGACTTTTGTGATCATCTACAGTCTTTTCTCTGCTAGAGTTACAGAACACACAATGGAAGAGAGAATCTGCAAAAACACTTCGATGCCAAAGTAAGCATAATGTTCAACAGGATTATACAACAAACATATAGTTAGAGAATTAGAGTACTCAATGGATGCCCTGTATTGCATTACTACCTCATATTTATAGAGGGAGGAGCTCCCTTACGTAGTTTGGATGATGCGAGGACAAAATTTGGGAGGCACAGTGGCAGATTGCAGGCGCGGCTCTGCTTGTTGGTTCGTAAGCAGCGTCAGGCGCCGTTGACACTGTAGCAGTGTCAGGGGTACTAAGGGTTGCGTGCTTGGTACGTACTGACCAGACAGTCTGCCTGCAGCTTTATGTGACTTTTTAAATAATTATTTTAAGTCAAATGTTTTGAGGATCCATATGGCGCATGGAAATGAAATTATTTCCGAATTTTAATTCCAGTTCTATTTCCTCAAAATTGGAATTGATTCATAATAAGAATTCTATATTATGTTGTGCAAAGAATTAGAGCCTAAAATTATAATTATAAATTCAATTTCTTAGAATTGACAAGTGATAGTGACGACGACAATAGTGGTGGTGGAGGCGGTGACGGTGATGGCGGGGTGACGATGCTAGTGGTAGTGGTGGTGAAGGAGGTGGCAGCGGCAACGATGTTGTTGGTGGTGGTGTGTGTTGTTCTGTTTGTATTATCACTCAATATGCATCAAATGCACACCTAATTGTGTAGAATTGAAGTTTTTAAAGTCTTCCAAATATAAAAATTAGAATCCAAGCATCAAACTCTCGTTTCAAGCCTCAATTTCATGTTTAATTCTAGACGCCAAACAGGCAATATATTACACTTTATTTTTTTGTCATATTATTATGATTAGGGTCTTACTAATCAGTACTCTTAGGATACTAGTTAAAAAAGTAAAATTTACTAAAAACTTCACTTCTCGATACATTGACTATGTGTCTCTTTAGATAGGATTTCTTTCAACGCTAACGAGATATTTTGGCCTCTCAAGGCACTTTTTGTGAAAGTTGCTCTCTTGAATGCGTTTGAAAATTCGTTTGCGTTGAGAATAACTTAAAACAAACAAATTTTATATCATTTTCTCATAAAAAAATTCCTTTTTTAATTCTTTAATCAAGTTACTGATTAATATTTTCCTAATAGATGAGTCGTGTGGTGGATAATGTCGAGGACACTTATTATTGGCAGGAATATTTCCTTTTCAGTAAATACCCAATTTGATCCCTGAAATTATAGGGTCATATCGACTTAGTCCCTTATATTATCAATATTCCAAAATGATCCTTGAAATTACAAAATGTAGCAAATGCATCTCTGACAATATTCACTTAGTTTCAAATGTATTCCTGACATTACCAACTTAATGTCATTATAGCCCATTTAAATATCAATGGATGGACAAATCTGATTAACTTTCTTCTATTCCAAGGATCATTTTGGAATATTGATAATGTGAGGGACTAAATTGATACGATCCTATAATTTCAGGAATGAAATTGAGTATTTACTCATTTCCTTTTCCAAGGCCAAAACAAAGTAGTTTGAGTTGCCAAAAATTCAAGATTTGGTGGATGAGGACATATGCGTAAAGTGGTTATAAATTGATCTATTTATATGATTTTTCATATCAAAAGGTTAACTGAAAAGTAAAAAATAAATATAAAAATTATAAAAAAAAATACAAATTTTAAGTGAACTTTATTAATAATTTTTTATATTGAAATTTTTTCTAAATAATTTGATCACGTAAAAAGCTATTAAATACTCAACTTATTTATGGTTCGCAAAATTTGTTTCGCGTTTAAAAAGTCAATGTCAGATAAAAAATAGTTTTATTTCCTGTTATGTGCAGTACAGCTAAAGGATTGCCTTTATATACATAATTTAATTGTTATATATTGTTAAATGTAAAAAATTTTATATTATTAATCAATCAAAAATTATGATATGAGTGATTTTTAATATAATTATTATAAGAGTCAAATAATTTAATTAATGTGATGAGTTATGATTAACTGATGATGTAAAAAAAAATATTCTATCAGTTTATATCAATTAAAAATTATGTATAATAGATTTATCTTAAATATATACCATGAAAGCTTAACAATTCAATTTCCTTTTTATTGATTTCTTTTGTATTTTGCATGGTGGAAAGCATGCAAACGTCAAAGCAGCCTGAAAAACAATTAAATATATGGCTGTATAAAAGGGAAAAATTAGACACGGTTTCAATAGTTTAATAATAAAGTTGACAAAGCTTCAACTCAAAGAAATTATTGAATTGCATTTTAATTTTTTCATTTATTTTAGATTTTAATAAAATTAATTTTAAAATAATTGTTGTTAAATTAATTGATTTGAAAAAAAATGAGGTTAAAATAATTGATTTGTGTTTAGTAATGATATTTTAAAAGTGAATTTAAAAGAATTGATTTTATTTGAAAAATAAAGTAAAACCACTTTTAAGATATAAATATAAAAAACTTTGTAGGTTTCACACTCAGAATCAATTTTACTCAACGGAAAAGATAGAAATTCTTACTTTTATTAAAATCAATTCTACCCAACCCAAAATTGATTTTATTGGATACACTTTTAAAAACAAATAGGTATAGGCACTGTTAAAATGACTTTTGGGGTTTCAAAAGCCATTTTAGCTTCTTAACCAACCCGGCACTAATTAAGAGCTTGTTTGGATAAGTTTTTTATTTTTATTTTATAAAAAACACTTATTTTTAAAATAAAAGTGCTTTTAAACAGAATATGAGTATTTGGAAAAGATTTCAAAAAATGCAAAAGCGATAAAAAAGCAGCAACCATTTTTTTAAGAACCTACAATTTATAGCTTCTAAAAAAGGGAGATGCGGTAGAACAAAGAGAGCGATGACCCAATATATTTTAGTGCCAAATCAGTCTCAAATGTTCTTCATAGGTTATTGGGTTAAAAATTACACAATGATGATATTTGGGGACCAAAATTGCACAGTCGTGATACGCGGGGATCCAATTGACGCAATTGAAACCTAAGAGACCAAAATTGCACAATTGTGATATTTAAGGGACCCAATTGGCGCAATTAGAACCTGTGGGACTAAAATTGCACAATCGTATTACTTGGGGGACTAAAAATGCAATTAAGCCTATATTTTATTGAATAATAATGTCCCTACAACAAATCTCATAAAAATCCCTTTTTAGTGTCTGTTTGATTAAGATTTTGGATGACCCAAACATAATTCTTGGTGCAGTGAAACCGATTTTGGAATTCTGAAGGCGTTTGTTTATAAAATCGTGTCTAAAAAAATTGATTTTGGATTTGATAGAATTGATTTTAAGACAAGCAAGAATTTCTAACTTTTCAATTGAGTAGAATTAATTATAGATCCACCCACAAAATTCTTTATATTTACTTCTCAAAAATGATTTTACTTTATCATTCAAACAAAACCAATATTTCTAAATTCACTTTTAAAATATAACTACCAAACATAAATCAATTTTTTAACCTCATTTTTTTTAAATTAATTCTTTTAATATCAATTCTTTCAAAATTAATTCTATCAAAATCTAAAATAAAGAAAGGACCTTAAAATTCATCCAAACAATAAAAGAACTTCCAATTTCTAGTAATAGCTTCTACTTCTGCTTCTTCTTCCAATTTATATATATATATATATATATATATATATATATATATATATATATATATATATCATCCAAATCAGCTCTAAATAAACAACAGACCAATCAATATCCATTCTCAGAAGTAGAGGTCTTATCACTATGAACCCATGTGGCCAGGTCACATAATGGGAAACAAAGTTACGAAGATAAAGAAGCTCATAACTAATCATGATCATGTCTTTTGAGTAAGTAAGGATTATTGTTCAACTTTGAAAAAATCATTCATGAGAATATTGTGGGGTGTCATTTGGTTGTCGCTAAAATATAAGTTATCTTCTCTTATTTTATATGTCAAAATATGTCCGTCTAAAGTAAAATGACACGATGAAGGGTTAGAGATGCTTAAACAAGCGGTTAGGGATTCAAATTTTGATTTTTATGAATAAAAAAAATCTGATTGGGACTATCCACCTTGTGTACCTTCAGATTTTTTGATGGAGATTAGTCATTATTAATGACGGTGAATACTTCGCACCTATCACATGAGTACCAAAAAAACAAATAAAATGACATGTATATTTTTAAATAATAAAAATGGCTAATAGATGATATTAAATAAAGGATTTAATTGGTATACACAACTAACCAATCAGAAATTATCATATAAGCTAAAATATTTGACTCTTATCTTAATTATTTTTAAAGTCACTCATATCATGATTTTTGATTGATTGATAATATAAAAAACGTTACACTAACAATACATAAGAATTAAACTCTTAAATAAATCGTTAACTTGATCTACTTTATTTGGATTTTAAATAATTACATAGAAAAAGATGAAACTGTGTGATACTAATGTAAAAAAATACTAATAGCCGATGAAATGAAATCAACAAGTAGTGATTTTTTTATTTGTAAATATTTTTGTTGTGTGTACCAAGATATCCCTGACCAATAGTTATAGTTAGTGTCTAATTCTTTTTAAGATGTATAGATCACTGAAATGAGTTTTGTCTCTCCCAATAAAGTTTTTTTCATACACATGATAGCGATCGAACTTATGACATCATGCATTCATACTTAAGGAATCTAATTATTTATCAACTGTGCTCAAAAGTGTTTTTAAAAGATCCCAATATTTTTTGTACCAAATGTCACGATATTTTATATATAATTTTGAAACTGTATATATTTTATGAGTTCGTATAATTGATTTTTAAGATGGTCAGGATAAAAGTCAATTTTTTTTACTAATATAGCAACTTATGATTTGATGTCTATATAAAAGATTTTATACTAATAACATATAGGGATTAAACTCAAATTTTATTAATTTTTTTTCCTACAACTTTGTTAAATGGTTAATTAGTTCGGAAGTTGCGTATTATTTGCTTAGGTTCAAAGATAATTCCATTTACAAACTCCAGTCCAGAATTAGAAGATACATCTTACATCAGATAGGGAAAAAAGAAAAGGATTTATGGGTAAAAAACATATGTGCTGAGTTGAATATACAAATGTTTAACATTTAAAAATTAATATATTAATAAATTATAAATATTAATTTTATTAATTCATAAAATTACAATTTGCCCAATATATAGATTTTGAGAAAAAAAAGAAGATAAAAGAGTAGAAAAAGGAATTTTCCTATTTCTTTTTTCTTAATAAAGTGTTAAAGTATTTATGTTATTTCATAAATATATTTTTTATTTTATCGTAATTTTTTACTTTCTTACACAAATAAAGAAGAGAAATAAAACATTTTAGTTTTTATTTTTTATTTTTTCATATCAAATAATTAAATAATCATCTTATTTATTATTATTATTATTATTATTATTATTATTATTATTTAACAAATTATCCTCTTTTCATCTTATTTTTTTTTATCCTTTTTTTCTCAAAACTTTATCTGTGTGACCAACCAAAACAGTAGGAGTAAAGTTGCCAATAAAAAAGAATAACAAGGGTATCACCGTAATTCAACTGACTCCATCACTTTACTTCATTCTGGAGGACACCGAGAAAAGCCATGCGCCTCTCGCTCAAACTCTGCCACGTTATCAAACAGGCGCTACTCCAAGCTATTGCTTTTTTTCGAAACAACTCCAAGCCACTCGCGCGTTTACATAAATCAAACCTTACTTTCCCTCTTCGGCAATTACGTATAGCCCTATCTATCCAACATCAGGCCTTCGCGGATGCGCTTCATACAACTTGGATTACGTGTCAGTCATATAACAATGGGATGCATGAGTTACAGTGGCAAGGACAGCACTAGAAAATTAATCATTTCGAATAGAAAAAGAGGAAAAAACAAAAGCAATTTGTTTAGACGTGCGAGGTGCAACAAAAAACACGTGTGGAGCTGGAGACGCGGGACTCAAACTCAACCATAAAAACCGGTGAGAAACGTTTTGAACATGAGAAAAGGATACCATAGGGTGTTTTTTTTATTTTTGGATGTAATTTTAAGATATATATATATATATATATATATATTTAAAAAAATAAAAAATAAATAAGAGATAATGATAAATATATATAATATTATATATAATATTTAAATGTTGATATTCAAACAATATAACTGAAAATTACTCAACGCCGGCCCCACAAATTTAAGCCGCCTTGTTTCACATACCTGCAGATCAAGGATATAGTAACACGTAGGTAGACATGTGTATGTCTACATACTTATATGACATGCTCCTATAGTTAATGATTAAATTAAATTTTGATGTTGCTTGCATAATGGACCTCAAATTTGATGCATGATCCCAACTTTTTTTATTTGAAAATAATAATGAAGAACAATGACAATCACAATGGTTGGATGTTGGAGGCTTGGACGTAATTAGAGGAGTAAACCTTATATTTCAACCAATCAAAATTTTACACTGTCAATCAATCGTTCATTATGGTATGAATAATTTTTAAGATAGTTAGAATAAAAGTTAAATATTTTTATTGATATGATAATTTATAATAAGATATCCATGTAAAAGAGTTTTACACAATCAGTATATAACAATTAAACTTTATATATATATATATATATATATATATATATATATATATATATTCGTATAAATATGAAGCAATTTACCTTTAAACATAAAAAACAATGTTAATGAGTTAATTGACTAGTTTAATATAACATTTTATTTTAGTCTTTACAAAGTTTATTAAGTCTATAAAGTGTTGACGTGTAATCGTATATATATCGCATGATATATATGTTTTTTATTTAGATATGTTTTATAAAGTGAAATGAAATATAAATCTAATCAGTTTTTTAATAAATAAATTTAATAATTGTTAATATTGGATTAGTCCAATTCGTCAAAATGCAAACAATTTAGGATTCGTTTGATGGTCAGGATAAGAGAGATAAGATATGATAAGTTGTCATATCCTACTTTAATCTGTAGTTTGGTAAACCAGCAGTATATGATAAGCTTATCATGTTAGCTTATCATATCCTGCTACTTAATTATAATTCTATCCTGAGGGAAGGGCCGGGTTAGGGCCAACATGATATGATAAGAAAATTTTTTTTTTTTATCCCTTATCCTTAATATTGCTATTATTTATTATTAGGATAAGAAAATATGTAGTTTAATTTGCAATTTTTTTATAAAAAGTGAAAAGTATCACAAGTTAATTTTTATTTACTTTTTTTATAATTTAAAAAATGGACTAATGTATAATTAAAAAATCAAAAGTATATGTTATCAAATATTTTTTAATTTCAATGTATAAAAAAACCAAATAAAATCAAAATGTCATTTTGATATAAGGGTATTTTTATCATTTATGGATATTTTATATCGTATCCTATCATTATCTAATGCGCATCAAATATCGGATAGAATAAGAGCTTATCATGCTCATATCCTATCTTATCCTTATCCAGTTCTGATATCCTATCCGTCCTTATCCTATCCTAACCACCAAATAAGCGTTTGGAACTTGAGAAGGCATTTAAATTCTGCCTCAATCAATAAGCCGAATGTGATCATTCTTCACCGTTGGATATTTGCTTACTCCGCCCGCATGGGTTCTCACCTAATTTATGGGCGGCTTTGTTACGGGTGCTCTAATTTATTAAGGACACCTTTATAAATAGTGTATTTATCAAAATATTCTCACAAAAAAATAAAATATTTGTGAGTGAAGAAAATTTTTCTTCACTCGCTTTACTCGCAAATATCATATTTGTGAGTGAGCAATTCTCAAAAAATAATTCATTCGCAATATTTGCGAGTAAAGAAGATATTTGCGAAAATGCTATACTTATTTGCGAGATTCCAAAAAAAAATTATCAATTCTCAAATACCTAATTTGCGAATAAAAAATTTTTTTCACACTCGCAAATACCTTATTTGTAAAATCATCCAGTATTCGCAAATAAGGTATTTGCGAGTGAAGGAAATTTTTCTTCCCTCGTAAATATGATATTTGCGAGTACTTGTTTTATTCGCAAATATCATATTTGCGAGAGTGCAAACATTTTTCCCACATATTTGTGAGTGAGCCAAATGACAAAAAAAAATTAAAAGAGATATTTTGATAAATATACTATTCATAAGAGTGTTCTTAGAATTTTTGGGGGTGCCTTTAACAAAGCCCATTTATGGACAAATGGGCTTTGCCTATCCGGGTAAGGTCTTTCTTGATAGCCGGAACCTGTTGTTCATAAATGGGCTTTGCCTATCCGGGTAAGGTCTTTCTTGATAGCCGGAACCTGTTGTTCATAAATGGGCTTTGCCTATCCGGGTAAGGTCTTTCTTGATAGCCGGAACCTGTTGTTTATCCAGCGTAAGGTCTGTTATGGTAACGTGCTTCAAAGATTTTAAGAGGTGTATTCAGTTTTGATTTTGAAAGGATACTTTTATATAAAAAAGTCTTCTGAATTTTACAAGATTATTTAGAAATGTAATGATTTATAAGGTTGTTTTTGAAATTTGTTATAATCAAGACTTTTATGTTTGGATTTTAATAGATTTATATCATAAGAATTTATAAGATTTGAAGAATTATATAAATTTATAAAATTTAAAAGGAACACATGATGGAGAATAAAATTTATATTTATAGATAACCAAAAAAAAATCCGTATTTATAAACTAGGTTCTATTTGTATAATGAAAAATAAACACATAAACTCTAATTGTATACCCCTAAATTAAAAAATTTAATCAAAGTTAATTATATTTTAATGTTGCTTTCACATAATACCCTACTGGTGGTGTTTTTCTTTCTTCGTAGGGTTCACTGAGTGCAATGAAATAAATGACTAGACATGCATTGTTTGAATTTGTAGACGCTCTAGACTCTGATTTTCTTTGACATAATAATGACTCTCTACTATGTAGAAGTTAGGATTTCAATTTTTACGTGTAGGTGAAGTATATAGTAAGACTTGTAGAATAATTAAGAGAAGTGTAGCAGGAAACAAAACTTGTTTATTTGTTGTTGTGCAAATTACAAAATAGGGTGAGAAGAAGGAAGGGAAAGAGGTAATTCAGCAGTGAAAATGCATAGAAACTCGATGGATTAGGGTGTGAAACTTTTTGTTACTAAAAAGTCACACAAAATCTACATTAAAAAACAATCCATCGAAATCAGTAAAATTTTGAATGCCAAAAGACTTTTTGTTACTTGTACAAAACTATGATTGAATACCAGTACTAGATCTAGAGCCTGTTTGGCAAGACATTCCTACGAGCTTATAGCGGATAGCTTTTGAGAAGTAAATATAAAGAATTTTGTGGGTGGATCTATAATCAATTCTACTCAATGGAAAAGTTAGGAATTCTTGCTTGTCTTAAAATCAATTCTACCAAATCCAAAATCAATTTTTTTAGACACGATTTTATAAACAAACGCCTTCAGAATCCCAAAATCGCTTTCACTGCACCTAGAATCATGTTTGGGTCGTCCAAAATCTTAACCAAACAGACACAAAAAAGTGTGGAGCGAAGAGCGTCGGAGAAGAGAAGAAGAATTTTAGGTGAAATAGCAGGATTCGTCTAAAGCAATATTTAGAGCTTTTGGAGGTCTACAAAATGTGAGTAGAATTACTCTTTCTCACCCTTTCCATGGTGCAAATTGTCTTGGGGTTGGGTTATGTTTTCAAAAATATGTTTTTTTTTTGGAAAATAATCCTGGTTTGGTCAAATCCTGATTTTACAAATTTGGAGGTTTTCCTTCTAAGGCGTTGCTGCTATCAATTAAATGTTTATTATTGAGATTGATACCATGATATATATGATACATACGTGATTTGGTTGAATTGACATGCTATATATTAGGGGTGTTCGCGGATTGGATTGGATCGGTTTTGAGCCAAAAAATCATCCGATCCAAAGATGAAAACAACTTGCGATTTGGATTGGATCGGTTTGCTTACTTAAAAAAATCTGATCTAATCTAATCCAATCAAATGCGGTTTGGATTGGATTGGATAATTCGGTTTTTACCGATATATCGTTACATAGTTATATTAAGTCGAAAACCAACATTAAACCTATATATACTAGAATTAATGTAGTTCTAGTTCCTAAGTACATGCATAAAATCTTCTAGTAAATGAAAAACTATTGATTCCTAGGTATATGAATAACTATACACATTCCAATACATCTAATATTTGACAATTCCAACAAAAATATTAAAGAGAATGAGAGTGTCCATTCATAAAAGTATGAAAAACAATGCTTAAGTAAGAGTAGTACTATAATTTAAAAAATAATAGTATATGTATATAGTAGGTCGGTTTGGATTGGATTGGATTGGTTTTCACTAGGGGATCCGAAATCCGATCCAATCCAATGAAAAAAAAAGCGGTTTTTTCGGTTTTCGGTTTTTCGGTTTTCTGTTTATTCGGTTTTCGGTTTTTTGGTTCGATTTTTGCGGTTTGAATTGGTTTGGATCGGTTGATGAACACCCTTACTATATATGTATTATTTGATGATATTTGTGATATTGGCATGATCCCATAACTGTTAATATGTTAAATGTTGTCTGCTGCAATACTGCATATGATAGAGGTATCGAAAGTAACACTGCCAATGAATTGGGGTGTCGAAAATAACTGTTAATATGTTGAATGTTGTTTGCTACAATACCGCCTATGATAGGGGTAACGAAAGTAACACTGTCAATGATTTGGGGTGTCGAAATATGAAATACTGTCATGATGGGGTATCGAAAGTAATATCGCCACACGGTGGGATGTCGAAATAAGTAATACCGCCACCGGTGTACAATGGTTGATATCGAAATAAGTAATGTGACTGAAGAGAATGTGACATCGAAATACCTTGATGAGTAAAGTAGGTAATGGGACGCCATTGTTATGTGCAGTTTGAAAGTCATATGACTTATGAGGATATTTGAGATTATTTGATATATGAGATTTTGTCATATTTGATTTATGATGTGTTATTGATGACTGTTTACTGTCAATAATAATTGTATTATTATTATTATTATTATTATTATTATTATTATTATTATTATTATTATTATTATTATTTTATTATATACTATTTTGAAAATAGCGGGTTCCATGGACAGTTTTTCCGGTTATTGTACCGGCGGAGAACAATGTTTTTGTGAAAACCTTTTAAACTATATTTCTGTTCACTGGTATTTTATATCTCATTAGTAGTATTATTTTCAGAGCCTGAGGACGTCCCTATAGAGAAGCCAGACGTTTTGAAGACCATCTCTTTAGTTTTAGAGCTTGGTTAGTATTATATGCTTATTTCAGGAGGACCTTTATTATCTTTTAATTATTTTCTCATACGAGATGTTATAGACGTCCTGTTTTGAGGTTTTGAAACTGATTACGTTATTTCGGTTTTGAATTAATATAAACAATTATTTTGGATTAATATTATATTAAATATTTATTTAAAAAAAATTTATTTTTCTGATTTTATTTAAATTATTAATTTTTGTTATTAATATAACGGAATGAGTTACAATTATAAACAATAATCAATGACAGATTGCTTAATAGTGCAGTCTTGATTTGAGCTAAGGAAACTCTTATTTTTACGATAATAAATAACCTCTTTTTTTTTTTGCTACTGGTTCTGTAACAATATTGTTTTTTATTCATAACAGCCTAATTCTTTTGGAAGAACACTTCTTACAGCTAGCTTCCAACTCAACTTCCTCCAATAGTGGAACTTTCAAGAATTGGTTCTTACATTTAAGAACCCGGCTAAGAACACCCGTTTGAAGTGGCCTAACAAGAATGGTTTCATGATATTTGAACTTGTATTCTCAAGCGAATAAGTTAAAATTTCATACTACCTTACTTCTGACTTGATTTTTTTGGTTTGTAAAAAATATTTTGGAATAGATAAAAAATTCATTATGTTTTTTTCCTGGTCCAATGGGTTTACAGAAAACAAAAGGTGGGTCATGAACCATCCATTAAAAAAAAGAATCCAACCCAATCCAACCTACTTATTTTTTATTTTATAAATGGATGGATTTGATAAATTTTTTCATGAATAGACTGGATGAATAATAGGTCCATGGATTATTTTGCCAGCCCTAACCTTAACTCATCTTTTATAAATACTAGTTTACTATCATGTTTGTATAACATGAAAGATTATATTCAAATTCATGCACAAGTAGACTGTATAAATACATGTATTTATCGACCATAGATGTTTTTTAATATGTATTTATATCTTGATTCTAAAAGCTTAAATGAACTTTTTATTAGTGTATATCTCTCCAAAATACATGTATGATGTTAACGGATAAATACTTGAATGCGTTGTTTGAATAAGAAAAGGAGTAGGGAGAATGGAAAGAAGTGAAAAGAATAGAGAATGAGTAGAAAATGGATAGATTTTTAGGTTATTTGAATCGAAAGAAGTATGGGAGAATTAGAAGAGAAAGAAAAGTTAAGTTTTCTTTCCATTCATTTGATTGGATAGAAAAGTGGAAAGAAAGAAAATGAATTTTTCTTGTAAAAACATATTTGCTCCTAATAACATATATAATATAAATATAATATAATAATATAAAATTTAATAATATAATATAATATAATATAAAATATTATATAATTAATATTATATAAAGAATATAAAGAAATAAAAAAAATACATGGCAAAGACTTGAGGGAAAGAGATAGGGTTAGAAATGTAATTTTGTTCATTATTCTCTCCTCTTCTCCAATTTTCTCTTCATCCATGGAGAGATTTTTGTTGGGTGGGTCCACACTATTTTTTTTCTCTCTTCTCTCTCTTATCAAATAACATAAAACTACATTTTCTCCTTTGTTTCTTTCCTCTCAACTTTTCTCCTCTCATTTTCTCGTGAAAGAAATGCAGTAGAAAGGTTAACCGGTCATGTGTGAAGTAATAATCTATATACATAAATTTATGTAAATTAATATATTTACTAATGAGAAAAATTCAAAAGAATCAATCAATCATGAGTGAATATATTGCTTGATATATATATATATATATATATATATATATATATATATATATATATGTTTGCTCGAGTGTAAATTATTTTTAACTTACACTTATTTTAGTCATTGATTTTATTTTCATCCGAAGGTGACTATAATTTTAACTTTAATAATAATTCACATCGTTAAATGAAAATAATATCAATGACTAAAATTGAGTATAAGTGAAAAATGATTTACACTGATATAAACTGTTCCCTTATATATATATATATATATATATATATATATATATATATATATATATATATATATATATATATATATATATATATATGGCAAAATGAGTTGATTGGTCTTATATGTTTATTTAATTTTTCACATCTGTCGCATAAGTTTTATTTTTTCAAATTGGTCTTACACGTTATATTCCGTTTTCACGTTAGTCCTTTCCGTCAATTTCGACCTAACGCCGTTAGTTTTGAGCGGATGTGGCCATGATATTAGTGCGACACGTGACTCTTGATCTGATGCCGTTAGGTCGAAATTGACGGAAAGTGCTAATGTGGAAACGAAACATAACGTGTAGGACCAATTTGAAAAAAAAACTTATGAGATCGATATGAAAATTAAATAAATATATAAGTTCAATCATATATATATATATATATGTATGAAAGTGTAAGTGAACATATTTTTATATATTCATATTTTTTTAGGCTCAAAATATGTTCATTTTAAAAGCGTGAAGAATGTGTTACTCATACTTATACTAATAATTAAAAGACTCGGGCACCTTAAGCATGTAGTCAGGGGTTCGAATCCTGACTCTTGGAGAAAATATGGTTGGGAGGGGAGAACCCGCCTTGTATGCCCAACAGTTCCCCGACGAAGATTAGTCACTGCTAACCGTGGTGAAAACTTTGTACCTATGTCATGGTTATAAAAAAAGAATACTAATAATTAAGGAAGGATGATCACCAAATAAAATTATAACCAGTTTACTCAAAAGGGGGTTGATTGGAGTGGAAACGTGCTCTAACTCATAGGGAGAGAACCCGAATTCGATTCCTAGGAGACGCTCCAGTTGGGAGGTCGCAAAATCCAACGGATTAAATTTCGTGCGTTTACGCGACCAAATCGGGGATTAGTTCCATAGCCGGTCCAAAGGGCCGAAGCTATGTGATACCTTGGTGGATCCATTGGGGAGTCAAAGATTCTAATTATGGTGGGTTCCAAACAAAAAAAACAATAAAATCAGTTTAGACCACAAAAAAATTAGAACCTGTTTAAACAACCGATATTACCCTAAATATATAGCATACAAATAAATATAATAATAAATATTTTAAAAGTGTTTGGATAAATTTAATCTTACACAAAAAACTGTTTTTCATAGTAAAAACTATTTTTCCGTAGAAGCTAAAATGTTTGGAAAACTGATTAAATTGTAAAGCATCGATTTTTATGAGAAAAAAAATTATTTTTAAAGAATCTAGAAGTTTTAAACTTATTTATAAAGCTCTTAGATTATTTTGAAATAAATATCATTCTTCTCATTTCACCATTGTAAAACTAACTATCAAACAAATATTATCAAATTATATAAATATTTTTATATCATGTTGTAATTTATTATAGTTATTTTTTAACAACCCAAACAAAATAAATTATCTTAAAATCGCTTTTCAACAAACACATCCTAACATAAATCTGACTATATTCTAATCGATTATGCATATAATCAATTATTGAAATAATCAATTTTTTACGATTGATCCAAACACTCACAATGTGTAAAGTAAATAAATACGAGGGTAAATATGTAATAACTCTTTATAAAAGCTGATTAATGTAATTTTAAACAAGTTATGTTATAAATTCTTACAAATATGTATCGTATAGATAGAAAAGAGAATTGTAAAGCACCAAAAAAGAAAAAGAAAAAGAAAAGAGAAATATAATTTTCAAAATAAATAGACAAAGAGTTTAATCGATATGTGCACTAAAGTTTTTGACAGTATCAATCAATCACAAATTATGATATGAGTGACTTTCAAGAGAGTTCAGATAAAAGTCAAATATTTTTAATGATGTTACAGTTTATGATTAATTGACAAAATCTTTATCCCGACAGTATATATTAATTAAAATCATTTTTTTACAAGATTAATTAAAACCATTATCCTGAATATATATATATATATATATATATATATATATATATATATATATATATAAATATAATAAAAATCTTTTAAAATAAGTTTAGAGTTTAATTTCTATACACTGATGGTGTAAAGTTTTTTTTACACTGACAACCAATCAGAAATTATGGTGTGTATGCCTTTTAAGTCAGTTAGGATAAGAGTCAAACATTTTAACTTATATGGCAAATTCTGATTGGTTGTCTATATAAAAAATCTTTACATTTATTGTATACCTATTAAATCCATAAGTTTATGCCTAAAGAAAATAAATAAGAGTATAAATGTCCTTGACTAATGTAAACTCTCTATAAAAGTTGATCAATGTAATTTTAAACTAGTTATGTTATAAAATCCTTACAAATATGTGTATTATATAGAAAAGAGAAATGATTATTCAAGGGTTGTTTGAGTAATAAACATCTTGCTCCCATGAGAAGAGAACTTAAGTTTAAATCCTGATGATATATATTTTAATTGATAGATTACGAAAATTAAAGGTTAATTTTTTACTCTAAACCATCGACGGACTATTTCGATAATGGATCCAAAAGATAAAAGCATACTGGATATGGCCAGATGCCACTTTAGAATCAAAACCGTAATTACAGTTAGTGTTTGTTTGAGAATGCTGAATTTTTTTCATTTCAGCTGTTTTTTGGCTAAAAAGTTGTTTTATACATAATCTATCATGTTTGGCAATTAGCTTAAATTTATAAAAAAGCTTTTTTTGGGGGAAAAAAGCTGTTTTATGTCATCTAATTTGTTTTAGCTTAAGATTGCTATGATTTGATTATTTTTTATTCTCAAAACTCTTTTCCCTATTTACCCCTACAAAACTAACTTCCAAATAAATATTATTAAATTATACAAATAACTTCATACCCTTTTTCGTAATTTACTATGTAAAAAGCGATTTTTTTAGACCATCCAAACGAAAAAGATTATCTTGAAATCGCTTTTCAGCAAACAGACCCAAACAAAAATAGATTCTGATTATAATCGATTATCACAATAATCGATTATTCATAAATCGATTATCAGTATAATCTTTTTTTTTCAGCTTTCCCAAACACACCCTTATTCATAAAAAACGAAAGAAAAGAGAAATGTAATTCCGAAAAGAAATAGGCAAAATAGGAAATAGGGAATACAATCATACATAGCAAACGCAAACAAAGGCAGCAGCGTCCAGGTACATCCCCCGGCCCCGAGTATCTTACCATCCATCCTGTCTGTCATTGTCAAAGTCACGCCTCAACCCGATTGATCCCTCTCCTCTCCTCTCCATTCATCCAATCCTTTTTTCATTTCCAATTAGGGTTAGGGTTTTCATCTTCACTCCCCTTCTCCATATTTCAATGACCCTTTCTTCTTCTTCTTTTTCTTCCTACACACAACAATCCATATTCTTCAAACCCACTTGTCTCTATTATTGTTGTTGTTGCTCCCATTTCTAGTTCATATCGTATAAACATCGATTTCACCGATCGATTCGATGGACCTCTCTCACCCTCAATCGAATCTGTCACTGGGGTTTTCTTCTCACGCTTCGCCGCCTCGCCGTCCTTCGATTCCCGATGAATCCATATCGCTTCAGCTGGAATCCAGCCTCCGCGATCCCTCGCACCCTCTCCCTCCGGTTCCGCTTCAACTCCTCGAGCCCCAGACGGAGAACCACCGACCTGAAAACGGAAACCTGGAGGTGGAATTCGACGACGACGATGAAGAGTTTCGCATTCTCGGCCATTCCATGTGCTTGAAGAGGCGAAGGGATTGCGAATCCTCTTCCTCGCCTTCTATTTCTTCCAAGAAGGTTTCCGTCGAGCCGGAAATCGAGGCTCGGAGATCTGTGGTTCGGTCGTGGGGTAACCAACCCTTGCGTGTGGCGGACCCTGATATTCACGAGATAATGGAGAAGGAGAAGAAACGACAATTCCAAGGGATTGAATTGATAGCTTCTGAGAATTTCGTGTGTAAGGCTGTGATGGAAGCGCTTGGAAGCCATTTGACGAATAAATACTCAGAGGGAATGCCCGGTGCGCGCTACTATGGAGGGAATCAATACATAGATGAAATTGAAACGCTGTGCTGTGAACGTGCATTGAACGCGTTCAATCTCGACCCTAAATGTTGGGGTGTGAATGTGCAGCCATATTCGTGTACCTCTGCTAATTTTGCTGTGTACACTGGGTTGTTGTTGCCTGGCGATCGTATCATGGGGTTGGATACTCCATCTGGAGGGAATACTAGTCATGGTTACTATACTCCTAATGGGAAGAAAGTTTCAGGGGCCTCCATTTTCTTTGAGAGCTTGCCATATAAGGTCAATCCTCAAACGGCTTATATTGATTATGATAAGCTTGAGGAAAGGGCACTTGATTTTCGTCCCAAGATACTTATTTGTGGTGGAAGCTCGTATCCTAGAGAATGGGATTATGCTAGGTTTAGACACATTGCAGATAAATGTGGAGCTGTCTTATTGTGCGACATGGCCCAGATTAGTGGGCTAATTGCTGCCAAGGTGTGAAATATCTTCCTTCTGCTACTTATACGCTCCTTTTCTTTTTTTCTTTTATAGTTTTCATTGTTGCTTTTGCTTCTGCAAATTTAGTCACACATGCCTTGCGTTGATAGCCCTTTTTGGTAGTTATTGGTTATACTTATGACAGTTACGAATTTTTTTCTCACTGTTTATTTTAGCATTGCTTTTTGCCATTGCACCCTAAACTACAGAAGTTCATTTTAGTACACTAATGTTTATTAATCTTGTCGAAGTGATAACGATTCTACTTTTATGCTTTTGATGTTATAGCTGTCTGACTTTGTTATACTGTCTCGGGAAGCCATTGGGTACTGGTTTTGGTTTTCTTGTAGCGACTCTCTTAAGTTTTGTATGATTGGTACGATAGTTATTTTATTTCTTCTAATGGCTATTTTGGACTATGTTGTCAATCCCAAATAGCAGCGTGGAGCGGCTGAACCCAAAAACGCTATATCGGGATAGCGGTAGCGGGATGGCCGCTATTGCGAAGACTAGAAAACAGATTACATATGTTATATTTTATGTTTTATATTATATAAATACATACATACTCAAAAACAGAAAAATACACAAAATTAAAGGGGTAGTCATAACATTTAAAATACTCCATAGTCAGTAACATTCAAAAAGTATGATGTCTCCACTTCAAAAAGTATAACATAAGTACTTAACTACTAATTTAACTTAAGTTCTAAAAGTAAAAATCAAAATAAGTACAACTGATTCCTTAATTAGATGGTGGGTGAGAAGGTGGTTGAGATGGTGGGTGAGATGATGCCATGGTGATGCAGTAAGTAACTGAGGCAAAAAACTGGACAGAGAGGCAAGAAACTGATGCAGTGAGTATTGGCTTTGCAGAGGCAAGAAACTAATTGAGTATTGGCTTCGCAGAGGCAAGAAACTGGACAGAGAACTAGCCGCCGCCGTCATCGCTGGAGAGGAGGGACGCAGAAGGGTGAGCAAATCACAACAGAGAAGGGTGGCACTTAGGTTCGCAAATCGCAGAGGAGAGTGAGTGAGGGTGGCTTCGCACCCTGACCTAAATACTGAGGGTAGGGTAAAATGACCGAAAACTCTTTAAAATATAGACCCAAAGGAAAAAAAAGAGGGGCAAAGGGGGGGATTTCACGCCCATAACCTATAGCGGCCGCGATTGTCCGCGAATAGCGGCCGCGATTTCCGCTCCTGAAAAATGCACCGCTACTGCAAAACGCGTCGCAGCAAGCCCCAAATCCGCTCCGCTATTCCGCGATAGCGCGCTATAGCGCCGCTATTGACAACATAGATTTTGGAATTCAGCAATCAGCCTAAGATTTAATAGGATTATGATTTTTTTTAATTGCATTAATACAGGAAGCTTGATGAGAATGCCATTAGGATTAATTAAATCCAGAGCTCTTCATAAATTATTCATTTGGATCATGGATTGTGAGAATTTGACTTTGTGTCGGATGATATAACATTATTTGGATCCCAATACTCTTTTCGCCTTTCTAACTTAAGGTCGTATTCTGGAATTTATGGACGGCTGTATTTAAGTCCATTCTTATCTCTTGCACCAATAGCTAGTGATTGATGCACTTGTAGTGCTGAAGAAATACTCATGTTTTACTTTATTGGTATGGCTTTGCTGTCTATGCAGGAATGTGTGAACCCTTTTGACTATTGTGATATTGTTACTTCAACAACTCACAAGAGTCTTCGAGGTCCAAGGGGAGGCATAATTTTTTATCGGAAGGGTACGAAACCGAGGAAGAGGGGGGTACTTCTAAGCCAGGGACATGAAAGTGACCAATACGACTTTGAAGAAAAGATTAATTTTGCTGTTTTCCCATCATTGCAAGGGGGCCCACACAATAACCATATTGCTGCGCTTGCTATAGCTTTAAAACAAGTGGCTACTCCTGAGTACAAGGCATACATGCAGCAGGTGAAGAAGAATGCTCAAGCTTTAGCATCTGCTTTATTGCGAAGAAAATGCCGCCTTGTAACTGGGGGTACGGACAACCATTTACTACTTTGGGATTTAAGGCCTTTGGGATTGGCAGGTATTATATGGCTTTATCTTGTTTTTTGTGATATATTGCTAGTTGCTTGCTTGTTTGTTTGTTCAGTGCCTATATATATCGACTAGACCCAACAAGATTGCATGTTGTCTGCACTATTATTGAAGTTACAATACGAAGTCCCAAAGGCTGACAACTGTCATTTTTTTCGAACGTTCAGACTATTTTGCTCATTTTAGCATCAAACTTAGCAAGTTAAGTAGCTGGTGTTTTTAGTTTTCTTACTGTTATCGGTAACTCGAAGGCGCTAAAGATGTGCCTTCACTGCCTTGCCTGAACCACATAGGCATCTCTAAGGTGCCAAAGGCATATGCCTTACCAAAGGGCAGTGCTTCAACCAGCAAGCTGTGCCGACCCCTTCTGGGGCCTTGCCTCAGCGCCTTAGGCACCTTTTGATTGCACTGGTTGTTGATTTTGGTAAGATACACTACCTTTCATAGATGAAATTACTACAACAATGATTGAGCAATGCCATTCTAATGTTGAACATGGTGTTTCTATGTTTATATAAGCATTGCAAACACATAATCTCCTGTTGTGTTTTTACTTTGCGTTGGGTATATAATATAGGAATTCTTAATGTTGTGTTTTACATATATGTGTGTTAGCTTATGTACTTGCAGGTAGCCTTTTTACATATATCTATGTTATCTTTATGGTATTATATAGCATCGTTTGATCCATGTAGCCGACCCCACCTAGTGGGGGAAAAAGCTTGGTTGTTGTTGTTAGCTTGTATACTTGCATGAATCAGCAGGAGGGGTCATGAAAACAAAATATGGTTAGAAGGATTAGGCAATTATTGAATGACCAGATTTACGTTCTATATTGAAAAGATCCTAGGTTTGTGTGTTACAAGTTGGAAAAAAATGTCTTTGGATCTTTAGTAGTGTTGGCTAGGTATATGATATGTTGTTTCTAGACGGGTCTACGCATTTTTATAGGAAGTGTAGGCTGCCTGAAGTGCTTGCCTCTGAAAGTCTGAGCTGATGTGGCAGGTTCGGTGCCTTATTGAGATGAGGCAGCCAATTTGGCATGAAATTTGAAATATGAATGAAATATAAAATCAATAATATTAAACAAGGCTTATCTCACTAGATGGGGTTGGCTACATGGATCAATCAACACCATTAAGCTCTATAAAAAACCAAAATAAACTTTCAACTTTTCTTGGATATATTCATTTCTAGTTTAATCTTTTCTTAAATGTTAACTCATCATGCTTAGCATTCTCATCTTTGCCATTTATTTTTTCCAACTCTTGTTGGCACTTCGTTACCCATCATTCACTACCATAGAGCATTGCTGGTCTTATAGTTGTCTAGTAGAATTTTGCTGTGAGTTTGATAGCCACTTTGTGATCACAAATTATGCTTGAAGAGTTCCTACAATTCATTTCCCAGCTTGAATCTTGTGGTTTTAGTTAGACGATTTATTTAATTTGATTATTTCATGTCTGTATATTATAGCAAGCCCTAAACTTCATTTTTTGTCCTTGTAGGTAAATTTTATGAGAAGGTCTGCGAGGCATGTCATATTACTTTGAATAAAATTGCTATTTTCGGTGATAATGGAACTATAATTCCTGGAGGTGTGAGAATAGGTAAATGATATTTTATTATGGTCATAACTTTTATGTTTTGTATGCTTGGCATATTTGATTGACCGTACATTCTCATGAAACGGATTTTTATGTTGTATTACCCAGGTACCCCTGCCATGACAACAAGAGGGTGTCTGGAGGCTGATTTTGAGACAATGGCTGAATTTCTCTTTAGAGCTGCACAAATTGCAACCACATTGCAGAGGGAGCATGGAAAATTGCAGAAGACTGTGTTTAAGGGACTTGAGAGCAGTAGGGACATTGTCGAGCTCCGGGCTCGGGTTGAAGCTTTTGCAACTCAATTTGCAATGCCGGGTTTTGACATTTGAACTTGATGTGGCTGGTGGATACCCATTATTGATTATTTATATATATCTGCCACACCAGTGTATCGCTGTGCCTGTTACAAAAATGTGTCATCTTGGTGTGCACATATTTTGTGGAGCTCCTCTCCTCTCCTCTCTGCATTGTACGATGTTGTCAGGTTTTTGCACGTTGCAGTGAGTTGCAATGTGGTACAAGACAGTACATAGGAGTGTACTGCTGCTGTTGAGGTTTCTTTTGGTAATCAAGCATCCTGTTCCTGCCTCGATGGAGGGTGCACCATCCCTGCTGATTGTTGCAAATTGGCCATTTGATGCTGGAACAAGGACTCTTGATCAACCAACCTGAGTACAGAATTCTTCTGGTGAATCTGCAGAAAATAATTAATTTGATAAAGGTTAGACGCCTTGAATTATTTTGGCCACTGTTTGAAGCTGAAAGCTTGCTATCGTTCTCTCGCTATATATAATCCTTTTTGTGGGGTCATTTTTGTACTCATTTTCATTGCCAATACCGTACCGTGTTGTTAAATATGATTAATGTGGTAAATATGTGATTGCTTTGTACCTTTTTTTTCATATGTTTTATATTAAGAGCATGTTTGGGAAAGTTGGATTAATTGGGTTTCAGCTGATTTGGATGAAAAAAGTTGTTTTTGAAATAATATTTCTTGTTTAGTATCTTACTTAAATTTATAAAAAAACTTTTTTTGGGGAAAAAAAAGTTGTTTTATGCAATCTAATTTTAGCTTAAGATTGTTGTGATTGGATTATTTTTCATTCTCAAAACTTTTTTCCCATTTATCTCTACAAAATTAACTTTTAAATATTATTAAATTATACAAATAAATATATATCCTTTTTCATAATTTATTATGTAAAATTGATTTGTTTTGTACCATCCAAACAAAATAAATTATTTTAAAATCGTTTTTTAGCTAATATATTCAAACAAAAATAAATTCTGGTTATGATCGATTATCAGCATAATATATTTTTTTCAGCTTTTTCAAACATATTTTAAATATATTATTTTCTCAAAAAGAAAGTTTGATTTTTTATAGTTGGGAATGAAACATTTTTGGGTAGCGCATGAGTTCATGCAGGCTTTGTCAGTGCGGCAAGTTTATTTGACTTGGCACAAGGGAGTTAAAGTATTTTGGTTCAATTGAGTGGCAGTTGCAAGGTCCTTATTTGCATGTTTGTTTTAGATTTTATTCACCGCAAATGGGGATAGTTACATCACATCACAAGTTTTTTAAAAGCTACTAGGCACAATCTTTTGGGCAACAGGAATCTTGAAATCTTGAACGTGATTTTTAATTTCAAGAATCTAAAACAAATAAACTAAAAGTTGAATATTTTGCCATTTTAATTTCCCCTTTTAAATTTTTTTTCGTTTTCTTTAGTGGCTAACGGATCTGCATCCTCTGCTGTAGTAGTGGAAGAATAGGATATGGTTATCTTAAAAAGAGAGAATTTTTGAAATGTAATTAGTGGAACAACTATACATGATCGATCCTTATACGAAAAAAATTCAATTGTGTCTTTCTCTCCTTAATAGAGTTATATTATGTTCTTCTAAAACAACAGAGCATCAATTTCGGTGGCTGACAACCTATTATGATCATGGGGTTTAAACCGTTTTTTTTTAATTTGGGAACAGGGGAATCTCACGTTATTAAGACATTATTACATAATCGTACATTTGGTCAAATGGGAGTATAAGGGAAAGGGTAATACAAATAAAGCACTCAGATTTTACACAAGTTTGATTTTCATCATTTACTTTTCAAGCTATTTCTGTCTTTGTCTTTACATCCATGGAGGGTTTGTACCTCATTTCTGTATTGTATATGACAGATGCTGTTATGTGAAACTAGTTTACTGAATGGGAAATATGAGATGCATGTGGTAATCTTGTATACAAGTAAGGAGCTTGAGCCTCTTGTTCAACTATTTTCATAATCAAGTATGTTTCCATGACATTGTGAATCTAAAAAATTAATCATAAATTCTCTTGAAAGCATTCGGCGTAAGTTAATAAATTATTTGTTCTTGATGTTCACGCTTACACTATTTTCACAAAGTTGTTTCCTTGAAATTATTGAGAAATTCAAACAAGTTCTTTGAAATTCAAAAGTTTGTAAAAATTCCTAAAACTATATTGATCTATTTGAATTTCCCGAAAAAGTTTAGGGATCCATATTTGTACGAAATCTCTTAATGGAATCCTGATAAAAATTTAATGGAACCCTAATGAGGATGTTTATGAGGGACTCGATTATAAATTTTTATAAATTTCAGGATCCGATTACAAACCTTTAAAGTTCAGGTATTTGTTTTAATTTTCTAAAAAGTTTATTGTAATAGATGAGAGAAATAAATCTGGACCGTTGGATTACAGATCAATGGTCAATATTAAAACATAAAGTCATGTGACTTTTTTAAGTAATCACATGATCATCAACTAACTTCTAAAATCTATGCATGATTTAATGATTTAGATTTGCTTCTCTTACTCTTATATAAAAACTTTGTTTATGTTAGTGTAAAACATTTTTCATTATGATTAGCCTAGTTGTTGATCTTATTTTCATCTAATAATGTAAATTATACTAAATTTTAAAATCAATCACTATTGGATGAAAATAAAGTGAATGTCTAAAAATTTGCACGTGAAAAATGGTTTACACTATTGTAAATCCATCCATTCCCTAGATATATAATAGCCATCAGCTTAGGCTGCGAAGTTGTTCATGACTTACTCGTGTCTATTGAATCAATAATAAGTCAACAACTAATCATTACAACAATAAGATTTAGATAAATTTTGGGAAAAAAGAGTTACTATAACTGGGATGAGATCTACCAGCACTCTAAGGTCTAAGCTATCAATTCTGGCCTTCGGCCAAGAGGCCATGATTGAGTCTGGATTTAGAAATTGATTTTGATTCTTGATACATGTACGGTAGGAACGATATCAGAGACTATATGCATTATATCTAACGAAACTTTGATTTTCCACTTTTCTGCTATGAAAATTTCGCGAATTTTCTCAAAATCTGATCACCGCACTGGGTTCTCTTCATTCTCCCGCCATTTTCAATTCTCTATTGCAGGGGAGGACCTAGGTCATTTTAGTTGGGGTGACCATAGAAAAAGAATATCATTGACAAGAGGGCTAAGTTCAAGAATTTCTTTTTGACAAATGCTAACCAGCCCTAATATATGAGTTAAATTAAAAGAATCAAAGATAGGAAATTTTTTAATGAAAAATTATAATTTTTAAAATTTTAATATATTAAATATAACACTTTCAACAAAAAACGGCTTAGGTTCGCGATCCTCGTCCCCCCTGTCGCTCTCCGTCCATGGCAAAGGACGAGAAGGGTGATGCAAATGACTGAGGCAATGAGGTCGAGAGAAACGGAGGAGATTGGAGGCAGATGAAGTTTAGGGTTCAAATGATTAGATCTACAAAAATGTTTTTTTAATAAATAAAAATAAAACAAAATAAAAAACATATTTAAAATGGGAACTGGTTTTTAAAAATAATAATTTAGGAACCGATTATAGTAGGTAATTTTAGTGAAGGATCCATCCTCCAACCTTGGGAGTGAGGATTGAAGACTTTGGCAATGAAAATGCCTGGCATGTATTAGGGCTTTGTCTTCGATCCCCACTCTCTCAAAGTGATGTAATGGATTCTCCTTAAGGTTAAACCTTAGATATATTAATAGTATAATTTAACGGATGAGATCTATTACAGGCAACCTACTCTCTCTGTCTTCCTCTTCCATCTGAGTTTCCCGTCTTCCACCTCCATCTGTCTTCCGCACCGGCAGCAAAGCCAAGCACAACTGCTCCCTACTGCAATCCCTTTCCTCGCCACAAAATTTTTCGCCGCCACCATCATCTCCAACACCCCTGGCAAAACTCCTCCTCCTTCGTCGTTGAACTCAAGACTCACCTTCAACTCTGCCATTGTTGTTGGATTCGCAATGGGGGCTGTGGCGGTTCTTCACTTCAAACTGTGTTGGTGCGTTTTAGAGAATTTATGGTGGGAGCCAGAGAAATGGTAGTCGCCCTTCTCATTTCTGCAAGAGCAGTGGTGCCATTGCTCGTCACATTCTTCAGCAATTGCAAAACATGTACATCATTGAGTTTGACACCAAGGGTGGCAGGAGAATCACATCCAGTGGCCGGCGGGATCTGAACCAAGTGGCTGGACGGATTGTGGTAGCACCTTGATGTATGAATTGCTAAGGACTAGTAGCCAATACAACATTTAGGTTAAATGTTTGTGGAAGAGAATTGGTAGCACCATACTATGCCATTTTTTTTGTTTTAGCTACCCAATATCTTTTAAGTTGGACATTCATTGTTTCATTCAGTCGTTAGATGATATTTTGCCACATTTAATTAACTTATCAAATTTCATTTTGGACATTCTTGTTAAAAAAAAAATGTTTGTGAAGCATGTTAAATTGGGTTGTGTTGTGCAGAGAATGACGGTGGTGATGGAAATAAGGTGAAATCAAAATATTGACATTTGGTGAAGAGATCGAAGATGAAGCAGGCAAACATGATTATGGAGTGTTTTTGATAGAAGGGGTGTGCATGGTCCAATAAACCACACCAAATTGGACCAAACCCCTTTTAAGTTCAGTTTTTATTAACCACTTCGACAAAAACCGGTTTATGTTTAGAACCGGTTTGGTTCTGGTTTAGAACTGGTTTGAAACCGGTTTGGAACTTATATACATTGAATCCTCATAATTATCCATACTAGTCTACATTCAGTAGATGCAATGTATATAAATTTGCAGCATGAAGAGAACTAAAATTGGTGAGAGTCCTTGACTTTATAAAGCAAAAATTGGTGTGACGAGTTTGAAGTTCTAAACCCGTTATAGTGCCGCACCTCAAGTAATTGGTACATGCTCTATTAATAGTTCATCCATTGTTGGATTAAATCTAAAAAGTAAATTACATATTTCAATGGTTAAAATACTGTCATCATGCGAAAATTTGGAGTCTTAGACTGAAGGTAGACACGAGTTAAACATCAAAATAAGCAAAAGTTATTTTAAAGAATCAATTATGCAATTCTAAACAAGCAGGGTAACAATATTTACAAGTGCACCTACTATGATCATTAACTGGTGAAAAAAGAATGAAAACGGTGACCTCCTGATTTTTTTAAAAAGAAAAAACAAAGAGAGATAGAAGAAAGATAGAGCAAATTTTACGAACGTTTGTTATACCTTCTTTTCTACTATGTTTTGAGGATTTGATTGAGATTTTCACCGCAGAACTGAAAAGAGACCCAAAAATCAACAAACCTGGCTTGTAGAACACAGAGAGGCCAAATGAGCAAGAATGAGACAAATCCATCACCACCCCACAAATGAAAATCCCATAGATTTTAATACACAGATAAAAAGAGGAAACCCTAACTCTTTCATGCATGAAATTCAGGGAAGCTAGAAACAATTAGATGGGGAACAAAAATAGGAAACCCTATCCCTTTTATCGATCAGAACAATTGCTTTGTTTTCTGAAATTCGCACCATAAGAAAAGGAATTTAAAGCAAAGTAATCTCATATGAAATGTTGCATACCAGTCCATAATAGAGAAGAAATCATCAACACGTACCTTGAGTCTTGAGCCTCACAATCTATACCAGTTAAAGTGTGAGAACGATGAAGAGAAGATTGAAGAATCTCGAGAAGTTGAGCTCGAGAACGATGAAGAAACAAGTTTAGTCACTTGAAGTGCTGACTAGTACACTGGGTGAATAGAGTTAGTAACCGGTTTGGGAAAGCGGGTTGGGCCACTGACCCATGTTTTAAAATGTGGGTTAGTCTATAAACCATAAAAATGGTCTGGGTTTTTTTATAGTGGTGCAATTCAGTTCATGGTTTTGGTGTGGTTCACCAAAAAAATTGCACACCCCTATAGAATTGGTTTTTTTGTTTCTGGTGCCAAAACACAACAACTATTAGACCTAATTTGACATGTGATTTCCAAAAGCATGAATGAATATCGAAGAGAGAGAGAGAGAGAGGCAGTAGTTTTTTAAAAAAAGAATTATTTTGACGGATTTAATTTTACCTGAGATAACCGTTAGTAACCTGTAAAATTGGGAAAGGAGAGAAACACAACTCATTGGAGTGAGGTTAAAGATTTGCCCATGGATTAGCAAGTCTTTTAGTTAAAAGAAATCTCATGTAAATTATAGAAAACTTTAAAACAAGTAGTTGTTTGATGAAACTTAAACAAGATATATATGAAGGATGGATCCTCCATTCATTTTTAACCATTGAGTAATTTCTTTAAAAAATCATTCAAATTGTTTAATATAAATAATGTACGGTTGTGGCTTTTTGGTGTTTGGGTACTTCGCCGCGGTTTGGAGGATTTAAGACAACAAGGCAAAGTCTTCAATCCTCCTTATCAAGAGTTGAGTATCGATCCTCTACTACTTTTTACCGGTTAAAATCGGTAAATCGGTAATTCAATTAATAATTATTCATTTATTATTCTAAATTGAGGACAATATCTTATTCAAAACTTGGTTCTTTATCCAATTAATAATTAATGAATAGGATTAAGCTGCATTATGAGGCCGCTGAAAAGGCGGCCACTCACCGTCGGGGCTCATACCCGCTCGGCCACCCATGGCGATCTCAAACTTGGCATCAACTCGGCCTTTGCCGAGTTTGGACTCAGCGGCGAGACCACCCCACAAGCTCGTCAACCATCGGAGCTCGACCCACCTGGCCTAGTACCAAGACACTGACATGTCTCCATGTCATTTCTGTTCCAATGCCCAACGTCTGAACACATATAAGTTTGGGTATATTTGGGTAAACAACTTATTTAAGCATTTATGCAATAAACTATTTTTTTAAATAAACTAAAAACAACTTATTTTTGTAAGCTTTTCTTGCAAACTTATGGAAATAAGCTAAAATGAGCTTATGAAAATATCATAAACTATTTTAATAAGAGCAACTGCATCGCTTACTTTTTATGGTGCTTAACCGGTTAAGAATCGATTCTTAACTGGAAACCACCTATGCATGCATATTAATAAGCACCCCAATCATATTAATAAGCACCCCAATTTTGAGGGGTGCTTTCACAAGCATCGATGCTTGTAGAACTTAGTAGGGAAAATAATTTTTTTAACATATCAATTTAAGAACTAGTGGGTCCATTTAAGAACTTTTTGGAAGTTGTTGGGTCGGAGAGATGAGATGCTTAAGTTGTAAAAGATAAAAATGGGTGATGTGTAAAAGTGGGACCCATTTAAGACTTCCAAAAAGTAAGAAAAGGGGGTATTGGGATAAAGTTACTCTAAACTATTTATTTAGGTTTATTATCATAAATTATTTTTATAAAACTCTCTATAAGCTCTTCTAAACAAACATTTTTTATAATGAGAGGCAAAAGGTTACTGGAGGTGCAGCAGAGAGTCAAAATTATTTGTTCACAGCGGGACAAGACAACTTGTGGTAAGAAGGAATGATCCCTGGGGAAGGGGGAAGGTGGGGAAAGAGGAAGGTGGGGGGTGCTAGTTTCAGATGAAAGAAAAACAAGAAATTACCGATTTTTTAACAAATAAGAATAAAATTAAAATGAAAAAATATATTTAAATTAGAAAATCAGTGGGTGATTAAATGTTTAATGGCATCTCATTTTTTACCTGTATGTTTGGTTATCAGGTAACAATTTGGGACAATCTGAAGCATTCATTTTTTATATTCTTAAATCAATGGCTTACAAATTTGGAGGATGGATACTCAAGATGTTAGAATTGTCTTTAACATAATGTTTAGTTGAAGGGAAATAAAGAAAAATGATTTTTTTTAAATATTTGTTGTTTTGTTTATTTTTAGGAGAGGGAGCAAAATCCCTCCTTATCCAATTTTGACCCCTCCAAAAGTGGAGGGATTTGGAGGGGAGGTGAGAGGATTTAAACCTTTTTAAATGATTAAAATATCTCTACTTATGTATTTTAAAATTTAAAATTATAAGGGTATAAAGATAAGTTAGTTTTAAAATCTCTCCCCCCATTTGTGAACCAATTAGCATGGTTACTTTCCCTTCCGTCCATTAAAATCCCTCATCCCCTCATCTCAATCAAACACACTAGTTACCTAAAATTCTTTCTAACCATTAAAATTCCTCCCCTCCCCTACACTCGTTTCAACCAATCACACTTAAGACAAAGCTTAGTAGTACTAGAACTAAAACCGTGATCTCAGTCATGTCGTATGTGAGAAAGAGAGAAGAATGCAAAAAGACTGAGGAACTTCATCATCACTACAAATGCTAATCTGTTGAGAGTGTAAAACACAGTTGATATCAGACAAAAGGCACTTCTCTTGAGAAAAAAAATGAGAAGCTTTTTGAAATTTAATCATCTCGTAGATTCTCTCTCTCCACACTGGCTTATCAGCATATTTTCTCCATCATTGTTTCACAACTAGGATAACTGGTCATTTCACATCACCCGGAACAGCTTCTGCAGAATAGCCAGAACACTGGATGTTTATGCTACCTATATAACTCTTGTATTAATCCATGAACTCCACGCAAATGACGCAGTTGTACTATATTAAGCTAGGTACGAGTATGCTAAAACCTTCATGTCAGAATGAAGTGCAACCACCATAATTAATTAAGATGGAGTCAATTGCATTATTCATGCACAATTATAAAAGTAAAGGCTTAATTACATTTTTGATTTCTCGGATATCACGATTGTATAATTTTGGTCCCCCAGATTTTAATTGTGCCAATTGGATCCTCTAAATATCATAATTGTATAATTTTGGTCCCCGAAGTTTCAATTGTGCCAATTGGGTCCCCCACGTACCATGATTGTGCAATTTTGATCCCCAAGTATCACGATTGTGCAATTTTGGTCCTCCAAGTATCACGATTGTGCAACTTTTAACATCAACAGCCTACGAAGCACATGTGCGATTGATTTGACAATTAATGAGACTAGTTTGACAGCTTACATGTCATTCTTATGTGACATTTAATGACGTGCATTTGACCATTAAATTGTGTGATATGGCAATGTTATCTTATAAGAATGTCCTGTAAATTGTCAAGTTGACTTCACTAAGTGTCAAATTAGTCCCACGTGTCCTATGTAGGCTACTGACGTTAAAAATTGCACAATCGTGATAATTGGGGGACCAAAATTGCACAATCATGATACGTGGGGGACCCAATTGGCGCAATTGAAACTTGGGGGACCAAAATTACACAATTGTGATACCTGAAGGACCAAAAGTGCAATTAAGCCAAAGCTAAAATTATGTAACATTTAGGAAAGGCCATTTTAGAGTTACTTTAGATTGAAGTTTGAACCTATAACAAAGTACAAAGTAATGAAAGTCTATATACACAGTTATACATTCATTTATTGTGCATGTGTTCATCACTCCTACCAGTAAAGTATTAACCTAATATTTTTTTTTGATTTTTAAGGGTATTCCTGCGCGCAATTGCGGATACTAATCCCTTGAGTCGGATAGGATCATAAGGGTGACAAAGCTCTTCCTCAAGAGTTTTAACGCGACTGTATTCTCAGAATTCAAATTCGAACTCGAAACCACTGATCAAGCTGGAAGAGACCTGTGTCATTTTATCGAAGCGTTCTTGGGTGGTATTAATGTAATATAATCATATTTACTAGTTGAAGTTTTAATTACTTTAATTGTAAGATAAGATTATTCTTATTGCATGATGTTGTCTAATGAAAAGTGATAACTAATATATATTGTGGAGCAGTCCAGCTTATTACTAGGTTAATTAAACATATTTACAATTTTTAATGGAATGACTAGTATAGCTGATTGTAACCGTTTGCTGTTAAAAATAAAATAATAATATTTTTCTCACCACTTTTTTTATTATATCACTTTTTACGCCTAAATCTTAATCATTTCTCATTTAGTTATCGTTGTTTTTAAGGCAAAAAAAAAAAGTTTGATCAATAGTTATAAAATTAGTGTGAAAAAGATGTAAAAAATTGGTGTGAGAATATTGAAAATAAAAACGGGTATTACTATTATTTGCAAATGAATCTTGAAATCGGCATTGAGGGGATTATGCTCAAATTTCCTCGTGGTAAGAGAAAACTTGTCGTATGTATTTTTTCACTATCAAGATTTGCTGTCCTTAACCAAGGTTCTTTTTCGTCGTTTTATGTAATTTTTTAATGATACTTATACTTTTAGGAATGCTGGTTGCTAAATTTGAATTTCTGAGCTAACAATCCATTGTTCACACAACAATGGAGTTCTCTTTTAATCAAACAATTAATCAATTAGAAAATAATGAACAAGAACACCATAACAAAATCTTTGCCTCTCGATGATGCACACCATAACAATAATGATATGAACATTATTCATTATTGACATAAACAAGTTAGTTTACTTCCGATTTGGATCCTATCATATTAAATGTCTCGGTAGAGCTGCGGGAGTTGAGAGAGCTTATTTCCAAATCTGGTCCTCCTCAGGCAACTCATGATGATTGGTGGATTTGGATGTCTACTGCTTTAGGAGTTTTTAGTGTTTCTATTGCGTATCATGGTTTACGTCCTGTTGCGCCTACACTTCGGTGGTTTCACATGGTTTAGTCTTCTATGGCTATCCCCCTGATATTCATATATCTTTTGGTTTGCGGTTAGAGATCGTCTATCCACTTAGGTTAGACTTCAGTGTTAAGGTACCATTCAACAAGATTCTTGCCTCTTTGCGGTGTCTACCCTGAGGACCTCTCCCACCTGTTCTTTAGCTATTCATTTACTACTTGTGTTTGGTCCTTCATCTCTCGGATATTAGTTATCGAGTAGGATTCGTTAGGAGCGTACTCCGATATGCACGAGGCATGTTCTCCCTTCCGTTGTCATCGAGATTGCTTTTGCCATTGCGATTTATTTCATTTGGAGGGAGCTAAATGCTCAGATCATCTCATATGTTGTGAGAATCTTACTAGTGTTAGCAATCGGATTGCTCGAACTGTTCATGATCGCCTTTTTGATTCCCATAGATTTCCTCTTACTATTCATAATTGTTGGTGGTAAAGTGAGTGAGTGTTATATACCTCCTTGTTCTGATAGTTTTATTTTGTTCTTGAACTTGCATTCCTGTGTTTTTGTTGGCCTGCATGTCATTTGCCTTCTACAGATGTGTTTTTTGGTTGTAGTAAATGGTTGCTTTTCTTGTAGCTTCTCCTTG
Organism: Ammopiptanthus mongolicus; assembly: GCA_039655645.1. NCBI lineage: Eukaryota > Viridiplantae > Streptophyta > Magnoliopsida > Fabales > Fabaceae > Ammopiptanthus > Ammopiptanthus mongolicus. Next base: position 107,383,800 of record CM077344.1, on the reverse strand, counting down.
GAATATACCTCTTGTAAATGTGTAGTTTTTTCTGTTTTAGTAATATATTATTCTTGCTTAAAAAAATAAAGAAAGAGAAAGACACTGAACAAAATATTTAAGTTAGATAAAAAAAATGTTTATTTCTTTCCTCAAGTTGAGGTTATCTATACTATATACAATTAGGAATAACCTCATTGATTACTTGTCCATGTGGCAACCTCTAAGCATTCCACATAAAATTTCCTACACATGTCGCTACCACAATCAATTTTGATTTTTTTTTAAAATTTGTTAATTTTTAATCAAAAGAATAATCAATAAATTTTGAAATTTCAAATTAAATCAATACATTAATGGTAAGTTACTTTTTGACTCATATAATATTTAAGAATCAAATATTAAATTTGGAAGAATCAAACTATTGAATATTGAATGCTGGAAGAATCAATATTTGATTTTCATATTCTGGAATAATCGAAAAATTAGTCAATGATTTAAATATGTTAAATTTGGCTTGAAATAATGAAATTATAACCTACCAATTTTGATTTTTAGTTTTCAAAATTTGGACAAAAAAGGAAACATAATTAATTGCAAATTTCATCATGACCATTTCATGTTATACAATTTCAAATTTGAAAATAATTATAACCCGTCACTAAAACTGTAATTAAATCAATACATGATTCAATTCAATATATATGTATAGCACCATTAAAACCTTACAAATCAATACCTGATTGAAACCTGCCAATAAATAAATGAAATTATAACCTGTCAATAAATGAAATTTGAAATTTGATCTCTTTCTCCTTCCCTACTCCACGAAAGAGGGAAGACCATTGCCTTTATGCATCTCTCTCCACCGTGAGGCCATCACCTACCACCAACCGAAGAAGAAGAAAAAGGTAAGACTACCTTCTCTTCTAAATTTTTTTTCCTACGATCCCTCTTAATTTTTTCCTCTTCGGTTCTTTGAAGGCCATATATATTCGTTCCATGCTCATTCGGTTATCTTTCATATAAAGCAATGACTGTCATCTCTTCTCCTTTTTTTTTATTATTATTTTTTTTCATGTGATTTATGACTATCATTCTTGTGATTTTTTATATTTTTAACCGGTGCAAGGTTCTGAATATTGAAACCCTCTCATTCTCGCTCTGTTTGATTTTTTCAGAGCACCGTCCCAAATCTTCAAATGCTAAGGCACCCTCTCATTCTTCCTATTTCTGATTTCACTCTTTTTGAAGGTTTGGCCAAATACCATTAGGACTAAGATGAATTTCATAGATGATAAAATAAGATGAAACACAATCTGGTAAGATATTTCTCTATTTATAATTATTTTTTGTTTCTTTATTCTTACAAGTTGTTTATTTGTGTACAGGATTCTTCAACCTGGCGACAATATCTTGCAAGCATATTTTAGAAATGTAACACACCGTTTTTTTTTGTACTTTCTAAGGACGATAAACTCAATTAATGAGTTTATATTTTTATCTGTGTTTTAGAAAATGATTTTGGAAAAACTAAAATCATATTCTTGTTTCATAAAATCGTAGGAGCCTTCGATTAAGTTTTGAGCCGAAAACTCAAACGAAAACCGATCTATGTTTTTCAGATGATAGTGTTTTCTACTATCATGACCTAATCTTGACTAACGGATGAGACCATTAGTCTTAGAATTCGATCCTCTATCTTTTTCCTAAAATGTGTCCTGACGTCCAAAAATATAAATAATATTTTATATTCGGGCCGATAATCGATCGAGGAGACGATTCGAGCTGTCTTAGGGTTTTTCGAGACCCACGATCAGATGTTTTTCATGCCAAAATTGTGTCAAGTTATTTAAGGAATTCATACCAGTGTTGGGATGATTTCAAATATCGGGATGCGAATTAACCAAATTGCCCTTGGTTAATTTTTATTACTGGTTTACTTTACCTATTATTAAAGTCTTAAACCATAAATATCTACCCTTTTTCACTCTTATCCTCTCATTTTTCTTTCTCTCTTTCGGCAGCTCTCTTTCTCCCTCACACCCACTTTCTTTTCTTTCTCTTCTTCTTCCATTAGAACTCCATTGTTGAAGGCTTCAAGGCTTGGTTTTTGTGAAGCAACCTTCATCAAACTTGGAGTGGATCATCATAGGAGGTAGTATTCCATCTCTATCTCTCTCAATATCTCCTTTCTCTCCTCATATTTTCATGATCAAGGATGTTAGGGTTTTGTCCCTAAAATCTTTAAAAATCCATGAAAAATTATAGGAAAATCGTATCTGTACCAAACCAATTTCTATGGCCTAGGTTCATGACATACTTGTATGATCCAAGATCTTAGAGCCAAGAAATCTCCCTATCTATATTTTCTAGGTGGAGGCCGAAACCCCCTTATGGGTGTAGGGCAGGGTTTTGGTTGGTTTTTGATGATCTGATCTGATATCTAGGACTGTCACACATAGTTAGGGTGTTATCCAGAAAATGAGAAATTTTGGAGCTCCCTAGCTATTTTTAGTGTAATAGGGCCGAACCCTAGGGGTGGTGCATGAGGAGAAATCTTTGTTTTGTAAGTTAATGCCGTTATGATTTGCGTGTATGTAGTGATCGGCAACGTGCGAGGTCAGTGATCAAGTTGATCGGGTGTTCAAAACTTAGCTGGAAGCTACAAGAGGTAAGGGGATAAACCTGAGGAATTCCATTCCCGACAGCTATGTGCTGCATCGGTGTCTGTATTGTATTTAAATAGTTTGTATCTGATGTTGGTTGATTTCTTGATTGACTGCTGTTGATTGGAATATGTATTGATGTAACTGCTGATATAGTTGGATGCATGTTATACTTGCTGAAAGGTTATATGGATATATCGTGTGCCTTGCTGTGGGATTTAAGGCATTAGAGGACCTAATTTTGATTAGGATCCGACATCGTGTAACTTAAAAGCTTTAAAAGTCTGAAATGTGTTTTAATAATGAAAAGTGAAGTTTACAAGCAAATAGGGCATTAGAAGCCTTCAATTGTCCTAATTTGATAAGTTGACCCTTTGAGTAAAGGTATTTTGAGAAATGTGGTTTCAAAGTTATATTGAGTTTATTCAAGAAAAATGAGTTTTTGCAAGCTTTGTTTTAAGTTCGTATTTCACCGAAAAACAACGAAAGAAAAAGAAATGGTCTCTAGACCAAGTTTTGTTTTATGGAAAACCGATCTCGATGACTTTGTGTAAGTATCGGAGATTTGGGTTTTTGGTTTTCGAGTTTTAAGAAAAGTGGTTTTAAAGCTTAGAAACTAGAAACCGAGACGTCGGGGTTCTAGGGTTCTGCAAAACACATGGATCAAGGATCCGTGTTAGTTTGTGGTCCGGTCGGCTTAGGGAGGATCTTTGTGGTCCTGTAAGCTTCAGGATGTTTTTATGATCTTGAATCCGGCGTCCTAGACTGGTACATCGGTTAGGGATGTTGGGATTTGAGTTGTTTTTGGACTAAATGTCCTATTTTGAGAAAATGTGTTTGGAGGCTTAAAGAGTCTAAGACATTAAGGTGGTTGTTAGCGTTGATGCTATAACGAGGAAATATTGATGCGACAAAGATCAATTATCGGAAACTAGATAGTTTTCTCATGCATTATATGCGAGGCAGACGTGCCGTGAAACGGGGGACCTTGGTAAGCAAGGAGAACCTGAGATGACTTATTTGTCATGACATTGTGCCTTGATGGACAATGGTGTCATATGTGTTCTGGGAACATATTGTGCCTTAAGTTGGGCAATATAGTATGACCGTATTCTTGTGGAGTACTTCTGATTGCGCCCCCATGTGAGAATCGCGTAGTGTCATGGGATTCAAAGTACTCGTTTCTGGGCCAAATATTGGTGTTAATCATTAGAGCCCGCGGGCCTATGATTTAGGAGCCTGATCCACCCATTGCGAATGGTGATGGGATTTCTGGAAATCTAGTTTGAATATTAGTTGAGATATATGGAAGTGCCATGCATACGTTTAGGAGATAACATTGATTGTGGGGTACGAAGCCCTCGTGACTTTACTGCTATTTGTACTTGTTTATACATGATATACTATATGATGTGTGATGATTTGAGTGAGTTACATTATATGAATCTGTTGTTTGGATTGGGCATATAGTTGTCGTTTATGGATTCATATATTGGTTTCTCATCCTTGCATGTTTTTGGACGGGTTGTCCTTTGGTATATATATTGATGCCAGGTCACCTAGCGCACTCGGGGATGCGCGTCCTAGTATTTGATCGAAGAACGGACCCAGCCGCGTGGGTTATCCACCCAGGAGTGGAAAGCGCGGCATACACAGGACCGGTTTGCACCGTAAGTGGGACGTCTGAGATGGGACCTCGGAAGAGCACTCGTACCGTGGAGACCATCCAGGTGCCTCTACCTCCCATCGGGTTGATGCTACAGGCCCTCATGGAGCAGGGTGTGATCGAGCCGGTCGCCCCAGCTGCACAGTCCCCGCAGTAGCAGCCGCCACAGACACCTCCCCCGCCTTTTGTTTTGGTAGCGGGCGAGCACGTAGTGGAGGATGTGGAGGAGGAGGAGGAAGACCCTGAGGAGGATCCTCAGGAGGACCCGGAGGATCATCTTTCGGATGCTTCCGATCCCCATCCACAGGGGAACGGGAACGTAGGTTCCCAGGGTTCTTCCCCTGGTTCTAGCATTAGACCTCCCTCCGGGGGATTGTCCAATGGCTTCCATTAGTTGGAACAGCTTAGGGTGTACACCTTCTTTTGAGGCAGCGGTTTTTGGGTAGACTGTTAACGGCTACTGATGGCCATAGGTTTTAGAGATATGGTTCCAGATTGTCGCTGCTTAGTTTATAGCTTTTTAGGAGTTCTTTTTATTGTTCTTTTGTAAAGGGACGTGTTGTCCTTAGTTGATGGATATATCTTGTTATATATGAGTAATTCTATTCGGTCTTAAGTGGTGGTTTATAAGTATCAATAAGAAAAAATTTTATCACGATTTTCAGAATCTGCTTATACAAAGGATTTATTTTCCGAAAGTAAAACCAGTGAAACTTGATTTATCGTTCCATTTATGTGTTGAGTTACGAAAGTGGCACGGGTTTTTGAGGGTGTCACATTAGTGGTATCAGAGCTGGTCGAGTCTTTCGGGAATCTTTGGGGAAGAGGTCTGTTGTGTTTGCTGTTGTGTGAACTCTGTATCGCGAGGCGAACGTGATTTCGCGTCGCGAGCCCGAGAAGTTGTGTTTTGCTTCTTAGGGCATGTTCTCTGTGTCGCGTGGCGGACTAGATTTCGCGTCGCGAGGTAGAGAAGTTTCTTAGGGTATGTTATCTGTATCGCGCGGCGAACAGCATTTCGCGTCGCGAGGCCGAGAAATGATGTTTTGCTTCTCAGGTATGTCCTCTGTTTCGCGAGGCGAACATGACGTTGCGTCGCGGGGCAGAGAAGCTTCCCAGACATGTTCTCTGCATCGCGTGGCGAATTGGGTTTCACGTCGCGAGGCAGAGGAGTAGTGTTTTCCTCTCGGGCAGGTTCTCTGCATCGCGTGGCGAACGGGATTTCGCGTCGCGAGGCAGAGGAGTGGTGTTTTGTTTCCCGGGCATGTTTTCTGTATCGCGGGGTGAACTGAGCGTTCGCGTCGTGAGGCCGAGAGTTGTGTTTTGTTTCTCTGACAGGCTTCCTGGATCGCGAGGCGATATAATGTTCGCGTCGCGAGTCCGAGGAGCTGTTCTTTGCTCCTCAAGCAGACTCTCTGGGTCGCGTAGCGAGATCTGTCTCGCGTCGCGATGCCGAGGGTTGGGATGTTGCTACTCGGGTTAACCCTCTGACTCGCGTCGCGAGGGTATGGTCGCCTGGCGAGTTACTGGTTACTACTCTTCTTTTTATTTCCTTCTCGGAAATACTGTATGTTTATAACTTCTTATTTGCTTTATTTTCTGGTTGCTATTTGACTGAATTTGGGCCTTGTAGGTCAGATATCGAACTAGAATTTGGAGCAGAAGCAGGCCGTGGACGTGGATGTGGACGTGGTTGCGGTAGGGGAGCTGGTGTCCAAGCTGAGGATGTTGTGGGAGCAACTGGAATGGATTTTGCTGCTCAGGCAATGGCTAACATGGCTGCGGCTATTGCTGTCCAAACTGCAACCATGAACGCCCACAATGCTCAAGAACAACTCCATGCTGACCAGGCCGTTGAGGGGCGAAGCTTGACTACTTTCAGGCGTCAGAATCCGCCCCAATTTTCTGGTGACGTGGATCCTGAGAAAGCTAATCTTCGGATTCATGAAATTGAGAAAATTTTCGAGTTGATACGTAGTCCAGAAGAAGTGAAGGTACCATATGCCACATTCCTACTGACAGGAGATGCGGAATATTGGTGGAAGGGAACAAAGCAACTACTAGAGGCAAATCACGAGGTGATTTCGTGGACACTGTTTAAGGATCGCTTTTTGGGAAAGTATTTCCCTCAGAGTGCAAGAGCAGAGAAGGAGCAGGAATTCTTGCGACTACAACAAAGAGATATGTCAGTCGAAGAATACGCGGCTAAGTTCGAATCGTTGGCCAAGTACTTCCGTTTCTTTCAGAATAATTCTGAGGAAGAATCGAAATGCGAAGCTTTTGAGAGAGGACTGCGGTATGAGATCAAAGAGTCGGTCCTACCACAAGGAATCAGAAATTTTCAAGCGCTCGTTGAGAAAAGCAGACAGATAGAGCCGATGAAGCGGGGGAAAGACAATAGAGGAAACGTCGGAGGACCTTTCCGATTCAAGGGTCAATATCAGGACCAGAGAGGGAAACAAGTTCAGAAGAAACCATATTCTCGACCCTCTGGGAACTTTCAGAAACAACCTTATCGACCTGTTGCTCGTGCATCGGGCAGTGGAAGTCAAGGAGGGCAGAACTAAGGGAGGAAGTGTTTTAAGTGCGGAGATCCATCACATTTTGCGAACAACTCTATCGAGAGGAATGGCCATTGCTACCGTTGTGGACAACCAGGTCATTTTGCCATCCAGTCCAAGCTGCGGAAAAAAGTGGTGGAGCCAAACGACCGACGGCTAGGGGAAGAGTTTATACCCTAAGTGGTGCTGAGGCTTCGAACTCCGAAGATCTGATACAGGGTGTGTGCGACATAGACGTAACCTCTTATTAGTGCTCTTTGATTCAGGTGCAACCCATTCATTCATTTCTATGGATTGTGTGAAACGTTTAGAGTTATCTGTTTCTTCCTTGTCATTTGATTTAACTGTTTCTACACCAACTGCTAAACCTGTTGTTGTGAATTCTATATGTCTGAACTGTCCTATTATTATCCAGGATAGACATTTTCTTGTTGACTTAATATATTTGCCTTTAATACAATTATATGTAATTTTGGGCATGGATTGGTTATCTTCCAACCAGATCCTATTAGATTGTGCACATAAAACCCTAGTGTTTCCTAGTACTGAGATTTTTGGATTTTTAACCGCCAACCACATTAGAACTTCTTCGAAAGAAGGAGATCCGAAATACGTGCTTTTGTCCAACTTAGAAGTCAAGGGGAAGATCGAGCTGAGTCAGATGCCTGTTGCGAGGGATTTTCCTGAGGTGTTTCCGGAGGATGTTCCAGGTTTGCCACCTGTGAGGGACATAGAATTCTCCATCGATCTGATTCCAGGAACTGGGCCGATATCGATTGCTGCATATCGAATGTCACCTACTGAGCTTGTTGAATTGAAAACACAAGTCGAGGACCTGTTATCAAAGCAGTTCATCAGACCAAGTGTTTCGTCATGGGGAGCGCCGGTTCTCTTAGTGAGAAAGAAGGACGGAGGTTCGAGACTTTGTGTGGACTATCGTCAGCTGAACAAGGTTACGATCAAGAACAAGTATCCGTTACCTAGGATTGATGACTTGATGGATTAGCTACGAGGGGCCGCTGTTTTCTCGAAGATTGACTTAAGGTCGGGATACCACCAGATTCGAGTGAAAACGGAGGATATACCAAAGACCGCTTTTAGAACTCGTTACGGACATTACGATTATCTCGTGATGCCTTTCGGAGTGACGAACGCACCTGCTGTTTTCATGGACTATATGAATCGGATTTTTCGTCCGTTTCTTGATAAGTTTGTTGTAGTGTTCATCGACGATATTCTGGTTTATTCTAAGAATCGTGAAGAACACGAGGAGCATTTACGGCAAGTCCTTCATGTTTTGCGGGAGAAGATGTTGTATGCGAAACTCTCTAAGTGTGAGTTTTGGCTAGAAGAAGTCGGATTTTTGGGTCATGTTATCACAAAACAAGGAATTTCTGTGGACCCTGCTAAAGTAGAAGCTGTACTTTCTTGGGAAAAACCAAAGACTGTAACCGAGATAAGAAGTTTTGTTGGATTAGCCGGTTACTACCGAAGGTTTACTGAAGGATTCTCTAAGATTGTGTCACCATTGACTCAACTGACGAGGAAAGATCAACCTTTTGTTTGGACTGATCAGTGTGAAGAAAGTTTCCAAAGGATTAAGGAACTTCTGACTACTTCACCAGTGTTGATACTTCCAGAACCGAGTGAACCTTATGAAGTATACTGTGATGCTTCACATCAAGGTCTAGGTTGTGTGCTGATGCAACACCGCAAGGTGGTGGCTTATGCATCACGGCAGTTAAAGATTCATGAAAAGAATTATCCCACCCATGACCTAGAATTAGCTGCAGTGGTTTTTGCACTAAAGATATGGAGACATCATTTGTATGGTGCAAAGTTCGATGTCTTCAGTGATCACAAGAGTTTGAAATATTTGTTCGATTAGAAGGAGCTCAATATGAGGCAAAGACGATGGATGGAGTTTTTAAAGGATTACGATTTCACGTTGCAATACCATCCAGGGAAGGCGAATGTCGTGGCAGATGCTTTGAGCCGGAAAGCCGTTCATATTTCAACTATGATGGTGAGAGAATTGAAACTGATTGAAGAGTTTCGTGATCTAAATTTGGGGTTAGAGATAAGTCCTAAGAAACTAAGCTTTGGATGCTTAAGATCTCCAATGGATTAATGGAAGAGATACGCGAACAACAAGCTACTGATGAATCTCTTCAAGAGAAAAAGATGTTGGTGGAACAAGGGAAAGCTAGTGAGTGTAGTTTGGGAGCAGATGGGATTTTAAAGTGTAATGGACGAGTTTGTATACCCAACAATCCTGAGATGAGAAAGATGATTTTGGAAGAATCCCACAAGAGTGGATTAAGCATTCATCCTGGTGCAACCAAGATGTATCAGGACATGAAACAAAGATTTTGGTGGCCAGGCATGAAGAAACAAGTTGCAGAATACGTTGCATCGTGTCTGACTTGTCAGAAAGCAAAAGTAGAACATCAGAGACCTGGAGGGATGCTGCAATCCTTAGATGTACCAGAATGGAAATGGGAGAGTATCTCTATGGATTTCGTAGTGAGTTTACCCCGACCATCAAGGAATTTTGATTCGATTTGGGTAATCATGGATAGATTGACGAAATCGGCACATTTCTTACCGGTCAAGACGAACTACACAGTAGCGAAACTGACTGAGGTGTATATCAGAGAAGTGATTAGATTGCATGGAATACCCTCAAGTATTGTTTCGGATCAAGACCCGAAGTTTACATCGCGTTTTTGGGAAAGCTTACACCAAGCTTTGGGAACCAAGTTACGCCTAAGTTCAGCATACCATCCTCAGACGGATGGACAAACCGAAAGAACGATTCAATCATTAGAGGATTTGCTAAGAGCTTGCGTGTTGGATAATCGAGGAAGTTGGGATGAACTGTTACCTCTGATTGAATTCACCTATAATAACAGTTATCACTCAAGCATAGGAATGGCACCCTATGAGGCTCTATATGGGAGGAAATGCCAAACTCCTCTTTGTTGGTATCATGATGGAGAGAGTACAATTTTAGGACCCGAGGTTGTGCAAGAGACGACTGATAAAGTCAAACAGATCCGGGAAAGGATGAGGACATCTAAGAGCAGGCAGAAGAGTTACTCGGATAAGCGAAGACGACCTCTCGAATTCTAAGAAGGCGATCATGTGTTTCTGAGAGTCAATCCAACGACTGGGGTAGGCCGGGTAATGAAATCCAGAAAACTCACTCCTAAATTCATTGGACCATACCAAATTCTTCGGCTTATTGGTCCAGTAGCGTACCAAATTGCTTTACCCCATTTTCTTTCAAATTTGCATAATGTTTTTCATGTTTCACAATTAAAGAAGTATATTCCTGATCCATCTCATGTAATTGAACCTGATCGAGTACCCTTGAAAGAGAATCTGTCTTATGAGACCGCACCTGTAAGGATTGAGGACAAGAGAGTCAGACAACTGAGGGGAAAACAAATCTCTTTAGTCAAGGTTATTTGGGATGATACAACTGGAGAAGCGACTTCGGAGACTGAGGACAAGATCAAAGAGCAATATCCTTATCTGTTCACAGGTATGTAATTTCGAGGACGAAATTATTTTAAGGGGGATAGTAATGTAACACCCCGTTTTTTTTGAGCATTCTAAGGACGATAAACTCAATTAATGAGTTTATATTTTTATCTGTGTTTTAGAAAATGATTTTGGGAAAACTAAAATCATATTCTTGTTTCATAAAATCGTAGGAGCCTTCGGTTAAGTTTTGGGCCGAAAACTCAAACAAAAATCGATCTATGTTTTTCAGATGATAGTGTTTTCTACTATCATGACCTAATCTTGACTAACGGACGAGACCATTAGTCTTAGAATTCGATCCTCTATCTTTTTCCTAAAATGTGTCCTGACGTCCAAAAATATAAATAAATTTTATATTCGGACCGATAATCGATCGAGGAGACGATTCGAGCTGTCTTAGGGTTTTTCGAGACCCACGATCAGATGTTTTTCATGCCAAAATTGTGTCAAGTTATTTGAGGAATTCATACCAGTGTCGGGATGATTTCAAATATCGGGATGTGAATTGACCAAATTGCCCTTGGTTAATTTTTATTACTGGTTTACTTTACCTATTATTAAAGTCTTAAACCATAAATATCTACCCTTTTCACTCTTATCCTCTCATTTTTCTTTCTCTCTTTCGGCAGCTCTCTTTCTCCCTCACACCCACTTTCTTTTCTTTCTCTTCTTCTTCCATTAGAACTCCATTGTTGAAGGCTTCAAGGCTTGGTTTTTGTGAAGCAACCTTCATCAAACTTGGAGTGGATCATCATAGGAGGTAGTATACCATCTCTATCTCTCTCAATCTCTCCTTTCTCTCCTCGTATTTTCATGATCAAGGATGTTAGGGTTTTGTCCCTAAAATCTTTGAAAATCCATGAAAAATTGTAGGAAAATCGTATCTGTACCAAACCAATTTCTATGGCCTAGGTTCATAACATACTTGTATGATCCAAGAGCTTATAGCCAAGAAATCTCCCTAGCTATATTTTCTAGGTGGAGGCCGAAACCCCCTATGGGTGTAGGGTAGGGTTTTGGTTGGTTTTTGATGATCTGATCTGATATCTAGAACTGTCACATTTAGTTAGGGTGTTATCCAGAAAATGAGAAATTTTGGAGCTCCCTAGCTATTTTTAGTGTAATAGGGCCGAACCCTAGGGGTGGTGCATTAGGAGAAATCTTTGTTTTGTAAGTTAATGCCGTTATGATTTGCGTGTATGTAGTGATCGGCAACGTGCGGGGTGAGTGATCAAGTTGATCGGGTGTTCAAAACTTAGCTGGAAGCTACAAGAGGTAAGGGGATAAACCTGAGGAATTCCATTCCCGACAGCTATGTGCTGCATCGGTGTCTGTATTGTATTTAAATAGTTTGTATCTGATGTTGGTTGATTTCTTGATTGACTGCTGTTGATTGGAATATGTATTGATGTAACTGCTGATATAGTTGGATGCATGTTATACTTGCTGAATGGTTATATGGATGTATCGTGTGCCCTGCTGTGGGATTTAAGGCATTAGAGGACCTAATTTTGATTAGGATCCGACATCGTGTAACTTAAATGCTTTAAAAGTCTGAAATGTGTTTTAATGATGAAAAGTGAAGTTTACAAGCAAATAGGGCATTAGAAGCCTTCAATTGTCCTAATTTGATAAGTTGACCCTTTGAGTAAAGGTATTTTGAGAAATGTGGTTTCAAAGTTATATTGAGTTTATTCAAGAAAAATGAGTTTTTGCAAGCTTTGTTTTAAGTTCGTATTTCACCGAAAAACAACGAAAGAAAAAGAAATGGTCTCTGGACCAAGTTTTGTTTTATGGAAAACCGATCCCGATGACTTTGTGTAAGTATCGGAGATTTGGGTTTTTGGTTTTCGAGTTTTAAGAAAAGTGGTTTTAAAGCTTAGAAACTAGAAACCGAGACGTCGGGGTTCTAGGGTTCTGCAAAACACGTGGATCAAGGACCGTGTTAATTTGTGGTCCGGTCGACTTAGGGAGGATCTTTGTGGTCCTGTAAGCTTGAGGTTGTTTTTATGATCTTGAATCCGGCGTCCTAGACTGGTGCATCGGTTAGGGATGTTAAGATTTGAGTTGTTTTTGGACTAAATGTCCTATTTTGAGAAAATGTGTTTGGAGGCTTAAAGAGTCTAAGACATTTAGGTGGTTGTTAGCGTTGATGCTACAACGAGGAAATATTGATGCGACAAAGATCAATTATCGGAAACTAGATAGTTTTCTCATGCATTATATGCGAGGCAGACGTGCCGTGAAACGGGGGACCTTGGTAAGCAAGGAGAACCTGAGATAACTTATTTGTCATGACATTGTGCCTTGATGGACAATGGTGTCATATGTGTTCTGGGAACGTATTGTGCCTTAAGTTGGGCAATATAGTATGACCGTATTCTTGTGGAGTACTTCTGATTGCGCCCCCATGTGAGAATCGCGTAGTGTCATAGGATTCAAAGTACTCGTTTCTGGGCCAAATATTGGTGTTAATCATTAGAGCCCGCGGGCCTATGATTTAGGAGCCTGATCGGCTCATTGCGAATGGTGATGGGATTTCCGGAAATCTAGTTTGAATATTAGCTGAGATATATGGAAGTGCCATGCATACGTTTAGGAGATAACGTTGATCGTGGGGTACGAAGCCCTCGTGACTTTACTGCTATTTGTACTTGTTTATACATGATATACTATATGATGTGTGATGATTTGAGTGAGTTACATTATATGAATCTGTTGTTTGGATTGGGCATATAGTTGTCGTATATGGATTCATATATTAGTTTCTCACCCTTGCATGTTTTTGGACGGGTTGTCCTTTGGTATATATATTATATCGTGTTTACAGATGGAGCCGATGCCAGGTCACCTAGCGCACTCGGGGATGCGCGTCCTAGTATTTGATCGAAGGACGGACCCAGTCGCGTGGGTTATCCACCCACGAGTGGAAAGCGCGGCATACACAGGACCGGTTTGCACCGTAAGTGGGACGACTGAGACGGGACCTCGGAAGAGCACTCGTACCGTGGAGACCATCCAGGTGCCTCTACCTCCCATCGGGTTGATGCTGCAGGCCCTCATGGAACAGGGTGTGATCGAGCCGGTCGCCCCAGCTGCACAGTCCCCGCAGCAGCAGCCGCCACAGACACCTCCCCCGCCTTATGTTTTGATAGCGGGCGAGCACGTAGTGGAGGATGTGGAGGAGGAGGAGGAGGAGGAAGACCCTGAGGAGGATCCTAAGGAGGACCCGGAGGATCATCTTTTGGATGCTTCCGATCCCCATCCACAGGGGAACGGGAACGTAGGTTCCCAGGGTTCTTCCCCTGGTTCTAGCATTGGACCTCCCTCCGGGGGATTGTCCAATGGCTTCCATTAGTTGGACCAGCTTAGGGTGCAGACTTTCTTTTGAGGCAGCGGTTTTTGGGTAGTCTGTTAACGGCTACTGATGGCCATAGGTTTTAGAGATATGGTTCCAGACTGTCGCTGCCTAGTTTATAGCTTTTTAGGAGTTCTTTTTATTGTCCTTTTGTAAAGGGACGTGTTGTCCTTAGTTGATGTATATATCATATTATATATGAGTAATTCTATTCGGTCTTAAGTGGTGGTTTATAAGTATTAACAAGAAAAAATTTTATCACGATTTTCAGAATCTGCTTATACAAAGGATTTATTTTCCGAAAGTAAAACCAGCGAAACTTGATTTATCGTTCCATTTATGTGTTGAGTTACGAAAGTGGCACGGGTTTTTGAGGGTGTCACAAGAAAAAATTGGTATACTAGACTTTATTAGTTTTTCATATACTGGACATTGTGGTTTAGCCATTTTAATTCGTCATCACAAGCTGTTAGAGTAAATACTCAATTTGGTTCCTGAAATTGTAAGGTCGTATCAACTTAGTCCCCCATATTATCAATATTCCAAAATGATCCTTGGAATTTCAAAATGTAGCAAATGCATCCCTGACATTATTCACTTGGTTTCAAATGCATCCCTAACATTACCAACTTAGTGTCATTATGGTCCATGCAACTATCAACGGAGGAACGAATCTGATTAACTTTCTGCAATTTCAGGGATCATTTTGAAATATTGATAATGTGAAGGACTAAGTTGATACGACCCTACAATTTCAGGGACCAAATTGAGTATTTACTCCAAGCTGTTATAACCTATGCTGAATTTTAAAGCCGACATGTGGAAAGATGATTGATTTGAAGGAGATACTCGAGGTTACTCATGTCGCCATTCGAGCCAATATTTCACTAGCCATAATCGAAAGGAGTGGCAGGACCGTGATGAAGGTGCTGCGAATTTTGCAATTGACATATTCTTTAAAAAAACTCTCTTTAATATTGTTCAATTTCAATGATACAAGAATGATGATTACTTTCTCCACATTTTACAACTCTATTGGAATCTCTAATCTTTCCTGCATTGGTAATGAATGAGAAGGTTAGAATTTTTCTTCAGAAAAATTGCGGATAAACTTTTTGTTTTAGAATACTATATTTGTTAGGTTCAGTTGCTTAACCTACACTTTTTTCCCCCATAATTTCTCATGGAAATGTTAACGCGTACGATGTGTCAGAGTGAGAAAAAGACACGAACGAGAATATATGGAAGAATATTTTTTCAAATATTGTATGATAGTTGTTGGTATGTAAATATTGTTGGCAATAACTTTGATGAAATTGTGTTGGATAAGTGAAATGATGTTCTTTATTGAGATAGAAATCCAAGTAGATAATTCTAAACAATTTGCTCCACCTCTTCCTTGATGTAGGATTTTTAATTAGCTCATAGAAATAATTAAACATATTATCTCACAAGAAAGTGCCAATTCTCTGATGTAAACACGCGAGCATTGTCATTTTCAACAATCATTAATATGAATATTTAATTTCTGATGTATATAATGTTTATTATATAAAATATAAACATTGTCATTTATACAATCATACCGTCATCATGGAATTGGCTGATAAATGTATAATCATACGGGCTTATATTCTTTTTTTTTTTTTGTATTTTGAAAAATATGGAGAAAGTACACCAGGAAAAGTATATTTTCTAAAAATGTTTAACTTACACAAGGAAAATAGGATAAATAAATTAAATAGATTTTTAAGAGAGCATAAAAATAATAATATGATAGAGAATTATTATTTTTTTAAAAATGGTTAACTTGCCTGCAAAAAAGATGAGAAATAAATCAAATATACTTTGAAGAGAGACAAACAAAAATAATGTGATAAATAAATATATTTTCTAAAAATGGTTACCTTGCACGGAAAAAACGAAAATATAAATCAAATAAATTTTTAAGAGAGAAAAATAATAATATGATAGATAAATATATTTTCCAAAAAAGTTTAACTTTCACTGCAAAATAGGAGAAATAATTCAAAATATTTTCAAGAAATATTCTTTTCATATGATAGATAAATATATTTTCTAAAAATTCTTAATTTGCACGGTAAAAAGAAGAGAAATAAATCAAATAGATTTTTAAGATAGAATAAAAAAATTCATATTATAGGTAATATATTTTCTAAAAATCGTTAACTTGCACGGAAAAAGATGAGAAATAAATCAAATATATTTTCAAGAGAGAATAAAAAAAATTCATATGATTATCAAGATATTGCAAAGAGTTTAACATTATTGTTTTAATAAATTACATCGAGAAATGATTAATTAGCTTGAAATATAGTTGAAGCTCTGAAAACATATATATAATATATAATATTGAATATTCAAAGAAGTACCATACCAAGGTAGTGAAAGAAAAAATGGTTAGTGCTAATTTAATAATTTTATTTAAAAAATAAAATAAATTCACCATAATATTGATGTTGAAAGAAGTAGAATACCAAGGTATTGAGAGAAATGACAAATATTAAAAATAATATGATAGATAAATATATTTTATAAAAATTGTTAACTTTTATTGGAAAAGGGGAGAAATAAATCAAATAGATTTTTTTAAGAGATAATAAAAATAATAATATGGTAGATACTTAATTTTTTAAAATGATTAGCTCTCATACGGAAAAGATAAGAAATAAATCAAATAGACTTTGAAGATAGAAGTAAAAAATAATATGATAAATAAATACATTTTCTAAAAATGGTTGACTTGCACTGGGGAGTGGAGAAATAAATCTAATAGATTTTGAAAAGAAAATAAAAAATTAGTATAGATAAATAAATTTTGTAAAAATGATTAACTTGCTCGAAGAAAAGAGAAGAAACAAATCAAATAAATTTTTAAAAAGAGAAGAAAAAAATAATATGATAGATAAATATATTTTCTAAAAATGGTTAACTTTCATAGGGAAATAGGAGAAATAATTCAAAATGTTTTCAAGATTTTTTTTCATATGATAGATAAATATATTTTTTAAAAGGATTTAATTGGTATACACTGTCAGTGTAAACATTTTTTACACAGACAACCAATCAAAATTTATCACATAAGCTAAAGTGTTTGACTCTTATCATAACTACCTTAAAATTCACACACACCAAGATTTCTGATTGTTTGTCAGTGTAAAAAAACTTTACACTGACAGTGTATAACAATTAAACTCTTTCTAAAAATGGTTAACTTGTCAAATAGATTTTAGAGAGAGAATAAAAAATTTAATATCATAGGTAAATATTTTTTCTATTGCACGGGGAAAAGATAAGAAATAAATAAAATAGATTTTCAAGAGATAATAAATTTTTTTTATATGATTACCAAGATATTGTAAAGAGTTTAACATTAATGTTTAAATAAATTACATCGAGAAATGATAAATTAGCTTGAAATGTAGTTGTTGCTTTGAAAACATTTTTATAATATTAAATGTTCAATGAAGTACCATACCAAGGTAGTGGAAGAAGAAATGATTAAAGCTAATTCCTAATTTTGCTTTGAAAAAAAATAAATTCACTATAATATTGATGTTGAGAGAAGTAATACCAAGGTATTGGGAGAAATGCCAAATATTAAAAATAATATGATAGAAAAATATATTTCTACAAATGGTTAACTCTGACGGAAAAATAGGAGAAATAAATCCTATAGATTTTTAAAGAGAAGAAAAAAATAATATGATAGATGAATATATTTTCTAAAAATGTTTAACTAACACCGAAAAAAGAAGATAAATAAATCAAATAGATTTTTAAAAGAAAATAAAAATAATAATATCATAGATGTTTATTATTTTTAAAAATATTTAACTTGCACGAGAAAATGAGGAAAAATAAATCAAATTGATTTTTAAGATAGAGAAAAAAATGATGTGATGAATAAATATATTTTCTAAAAACGGTTAATTTGCACGAGAAAATGGAAGAAATAAATCAAATAAATTTTCAAAAGAGAAATTTTTTTTCATATCATTACGAAGATCATTGTGTTTAATATTACTGTTTAAATAAATTACATTAAGAAGTGATTAATCAGCTTGAAATATAATTGCTGCTTAGAAAATATATATTTACTATTAAATCTTAAGAAAAGTATGATACTAAAGTAGTGGAAGAAAAAAACATCTTTTTGTTTGATCACAATCTTTTTGATTTTGTTTATATACATAATCTTTTAAAGTATTATCATTCAATTTTTATCAAATAAACCTCAGTTTTAAAATAGCATTATTGTTCTTTTATTTTTTTCTCCACATGTAAACATTTTTTATATCTACATTTTAATATTGCATAAATATTATGATATTGCACGTAGAATGTGTGCGTTGTAGTATAACATGCTAGAATGCAAATTTACAAGATAATATGTACTTTCTATCTGTATTTATAAGAGTCATTATGGTATCAATAATTGTTATTAAGTTAATATCTGTTACACTTTTTGATTGATGGTTCAAACAAAATAATTTTTTAATAATTTTTTGTATATAATTTTTCACAAAGAATATTAAACCAAAAAAGTGAAATAAGTAATTACATATTTTTTTGATCAAATCCTAAAATGTTGTATATTTTCCGTGCATGACGTAGGTCAATACACTAGTGTAATATAAAGACAAAATCCACCTTCAACAACACGATAAATGCATGTTTAATCTATAGACTTGCTTTAACTTGAAAAGAAAAGTCGGTAATTTATTCAGGCTACTTAAATTAAATTAGCATTAGATCGTCCCTACTTTAAAGTAAATTAGATGTGAAATAGACAATTAGACAACCAAAAAGGAGGTTCAGGTGAAAAGAGATGACACAAACAAGGTGAAAAAGGAAATTTGCTATTTCATTAGAACATTAATTTGTTTCTTGAGTTTCTCAGATTGTCCAATAGGCAGGCAACATAATCCTTTTTTCTATGTTATAATCATGATCATTTCCACTTTCTTATTTTCCCATGTGGAAGCACTTTTGACTTTTGCAGAGGAAGATCTGATCTTGCTGGTGACATATCAACCCTAACCCTGGGGACTAGAGAGCTTTAATTGAAAGGTTGTTTTCACATCCTATTTCTTTAGGCTATATGAGGTGTAATTCATGGACAAAGTTTTTTTCTTCCTATGTCTTAACCATGTCGGATTCTGTTAACCTTTGCGGAAAGGCTACATCACTTTTGTTTACCGTACAATTCTTGTTTTTCTTGTTTACAATCTATAAATCCCCTTTTTTGAAGTCAATACAATGTAGCAACATAACCATTTGAATTATGTATTTCAATATTGCAATCTAACCAACATAATTTTTCTTTAACATGCCAAAGAGGTTGTGAATTTGTGTAACTTTGGTTATATACAAGTATTGAGGGATCGGTTAGTTTAAGCAAGTTAAAAAGTTGAGGACATAACCATGCCAGCATGTTTTCGGAAATGGATCCACCATAATCACAAAGATGATTGATCATATCTCAACCATCCAAAATATTATGTCTGAAAAAAAATATTAATATAAAAAAATTATACTTCTATTTTTTAATCGTAGATTTGAGTGACTTGATGAATGTGTGGTTTTGATGTCTCCAAGGATCCTCGTCCCATGTTTTCATGGTTCCAAGTTCTGCAATCATAATTACACTAAATAGGTTATTATCGATAGACCACATGATTGGGTATATCTAATATAATATGCAGATTACTCTCTTCCTCTCATAATTTTCTACACCAAATAAGATCTAAAACTTGTACTCAAGATAACTTTGCACAGTCATTAGAATACAGAATTTTGATATTAAGTTTGAGTAGAAATTCTGTCACTGAACAGAATAGAATAGTACTGATCTCTAGTTATCCATTTGCTTCACTAAAGATTCTCATTGACTCCAGAGATATATTTTAAATAAACAACTGAGATATACGATCGGCTTTCTGATCAAGCAGGATAAAGAAAAAGCATATGATGAAAAACTGCTTTATCAAATACTGGCTTCTTTCAAATGTTGTTTCTTTTATTCTTTCCCCTCTCTCCAAAACAGGTAGCTAGAGAATACTGCCCTTTGGATAGAAAGATGTTTCTTTCTCTTGAAGTCACCGGCTTCTTAATATTCTGGTTTCTTATCTATTAATAGTAATGTTGCTTCACTTCAAAGCAAGAATCACATTCTTTTCTCTTGTAAAATTTTCTTTCTTGGGTTTCATCAGAAAGGCTTTCTTCAAGGCCTCGACACCATAATCTAGATTGCAATTGCCAATCTATTGACTATCAACCAGGAAGATTGAAATGTATGATAAAAAAGAAAGAGAGAAAGAAAGATAAAGACCGGAAATTAATGCATTAAAAAGGAAGGGCATTGCTTCCATTTTTTAACATATACTTTTTTAAAAGAAAAAAAAAAAATTGTTTCATGCTGCTCACATTTCAAGTACTTTTTTTTTTTTTTTTTTTTTTTTTTTTTTCTCTTGCTATGCTATGGCTGCGCATATCAAAATTGTAGCTACCTATGACTGCACATGTCCAAAAGCTTCTTCCTTCCTTCTACTATCTCATCCAAGAAATCATCAAGTTGCCCTGCAATAGTCTCCACCCCACATCTCAACAACCCAAAGCAACTCTTCAAGTTGTCAACTTTTTCTTGGATCTCAGCTTGTGCTTCATAAGTACCTGCTATTCTCTCCAACTCCACTTTTAATTCCTCCATGGCAATCTTTGCTTGTTGGAATTCAAACAGCAGAATCCCTGGCTGCCCATCATTCTGGTCTATCTCCTCTGCCACTTTCTGTTGCAATATTGTCATTGAAACAATGAACTCTGATCCAAATACCATGTTTCCTTCATACCCAGCTCCTTGGTGAAAACAAGAGGAAGACCAACAATAAGCAAGCCCGCAAAGCAAGATCATCAGCAGCAATGAGCTAACACTTCTCATTGCATAAAGGACAGCTCGGAAGCCACTGAATCCATTTAGTTTTGATTCCATAGATATGTTCTGGTTCATGCATTGTGATAATGGTTGAATCCTTGTTTCCATTAAATTCTTATTCTCCTCTTCCAATCCTAGAATCTCTCTCTGACAAACATTTATTGCCCGAATAACCTGTGCATAATATGTGTATTAATTAGACCTCACCACCCATTAAATAAGTTCACTGAGAGTTTTCAAACTTTTCATGACAAAAGAATAATAATGGAACATACATATATATGAAGCTAGTATGTATTTGATAATTAATTAATACATGTATGTGTATATATGAATTACCAACCTGACGTGAAATCTCTGGAGTCAAATGATGGTAACCATCCAAAGAAGAAGATATATTAGAAGCAGCTGAGTAATAGTTTTCCATTCCAGAAATGGCAGATTTGAGTACATGACAAGCATCCCAAAGCCTTGAGCTTTCGTCCATGTATTCATCAAGCCATTTTCCTCCAACAGGCAAGCGAAGTTTGCGGACCAAGATGGTTAGTTGGGAATGGAAGGATTGAAGAGATGAGATCACTTCTGAAAGAAACTGGATTGACATGAAGTTGTGGGAGAGGGAGGATTGGTGGAGCTCATTGAGTCCTTGGGTAAGCAAGTTGTAGAAGCCATTGATAGTGCATGAAGAACCCATCATGCAAATTAATGCAACTAGTTAGGAAAAAGAAGAGAAGTGGTTGAGGGAAAGTTGATGGAGATTGATGGGTTTATAATATGGTAAGAGTGAGAAAGAAAAAGAGTGAGCTGCTGCTGCAGGGTGCAGTAATCAAACAAGTGGGTAGCTTAGGAGCTCAGGTTTCAATGGTGAAAGGTGCTGTTGGGTGCAATGATGGGTGTTTCTTATGCAGTGGAGGGGATGATTGGGTTGGGAATCTGTTGTTTTTATTGTGAAACGGGCTGCTATGCTAATTGCTAATATAAAGAGATCAGGGAAAGCAGAAGAACCAAGACTAAAAAGGTAAACAATTAAGTAGTCATAAAAAAGATAAATACACATATATATCGTATATATAGCACAAAAATATGCAAACATGAAAACTAACGGAGTTTTTCTTTTCAATTTCTCTAACAACTTTTTTTCCTTCTTTGTTATTCCTTCAAGGACTTAGCATAAGTGGTAGAAAGGAATATTAGCAATCTTGAAGCTCTTTATATACGATATGTTGGATTGTGTTTCCTGGGTGTTAAAGTTAGACTACTTTGACTAAGATTCTGCTTCTCATTCTTCTATTTTGATTTGGTTCCCTTTTGGATTTAGTAATGAGCTTTGCCTTCTTTTTAGCCTCTTCTCTTTTTTCCCAATGTTTAAACTTCTCGCGCACTGCACCCTTTTGGTTTTGTATTCTTAAAGAAAGTTGTACGCAGTCCATTTTGGTTCTTTTGAAAAGAGAAGTGAATGATAGGGTTCAGTGTTCTGTGAGTATATTTTACATATTACAATGCAGATTCTTCTTTCTCCTTTAGGACCCAACATTCTATTGTGGGCATTAAATTAAATCATCTTCATTTGCATGAAATATTATATATAACGTCCAGACATGGTTCCAAACGATTCTAGATAGCACACCCTCATATTATGGGATGGGTCCTTTTGTATGGACCATCCTCTACACACACTAAAAGGCTTCAGTGAGACAATTCTGTTTATGTTACTGATCGGCTAATTGCCAGCTGGAAGTTGATCATCTTCACTTTATTTGGGGCGAGCAAATCAATTAAATTTACCAAACTGATGAAACTTTATTGTTGTATTCACTATTAGTTGTGCTTGCTTAATGAAAATATGTCGCTATAGTTATAAATGGGGGAAGGGGGAATCAACTTTGGTACAATTAAGGTCACAAATTAACAAAGTTGATTCTTCTCACGTTCTCACTCCCTAAAAAAATATAAGCAAAAATTGGTTCATCTAAATTATAATAAAATATAAGCAAAAATTGACTTTTTGTATTCTATTTAATGGTATTATACCAAAAATGTCATTCATTTTATTGCATTTAATTGAAATAAGTTTCCATATAATACAATTAACGTGAATAAACAAAGAGGGATAATTTAGGCAATAAAGTTGAACTATTAAATGAGATTAATAATATTAAATGTGAATAACTAATTATCTTAATAAATGTGAAAATAGTTAAATTTACTTATATTTTATTGCAAAATGCGTAGTTTTTTTGTGGGTTTATGTTCACCAAATCATTGCAGAAATTAAGAACAACTTGAATGGTTCAATTTTAAAAGTAAGGTCAATGCACCAAAGCAAAATCGACATTTAAATCGCTCTTTTCAGTGGTTAGCTGATTTTAAGGGTAAATGCAAGCTTTAAAGGAAACCATATCAAATATACAAATACTCATGGATATTGGTCTGTATTATAAAAATTTCCCTCCTCTTATAATAATATGTTCTTTGTTATAAGAGTATCCAAATTAAATATATACATTAGTCACGATATCAAGGCATATCATTATCAGAGGTATCGTTATTCTCCTTAGTTGATTGATTTGACATAAAA
The DNA here is from genome assembly GCA_039655645.1 of Ammopiptanthus mongolicus. Lineage (NCBI taxonomy): Eukaryota > Viridiplantae > Streptophyta > Magnoliopsida > Fabales > Fabaceae > Ammopiptanthus > Ammopiptanthus mongolicus. The sequence goes on along the minus strand of CM077344.1, from coordinate 107,360,485 downwards.
GAAACCATGTTTATTTTAATTTTACCTAATGTTTTGGTTCATGTAAGAAACACAAATTTTTAATTTGACTCATATATCTAAAAAGTTTGAAAATTGATCTTTACAAATACAAACGTTAGCGAATTCATCTCTATCATCACCGAGGCTCTTATATGTGACACACATTTGAGATTTATTCTTAACACTAAAAAATAGGGTAAAGTGTAATTTATAATCAAATTTGGCATTTACTATTATAGTAATAAACTTAAAGGTGGTGAGATATAATATACTAATTCATTTAATTAAAGGTTCATCAGTATTTATAATTTCAATAAAATTATAAAGTCTTAATTGTACTTTTGATCCCTCTATTATTGATCATGTGTGATTTTAGTCCCTATAATTTGTTTGTGCATATTCGGTCCCCTATTTTTTTCAATGTTGCAAATTCGGTTCTTCCGTCGAATGCCTGCCAATTTTTTCAATGATTTACACAGAGGAACCACTCCTCTAAGCGCACAGAACCTCACCGGAGGTCTCCCTCATCTACTTCTCTGATTCAACATGATTCCATGGTTCCTCTATGCTATTTACTGGTTTTGTCCCTCCTTTCCGAATTTTTTTGTTCCACCATAGGGTCATTTACTACAGAATCTCAACCAGAGTTCTATGCACTTAGAGCAACGGTTCCTCTCTGTTAGGCATTGAAAATTTGACAGATATAGGATGGAAGGACCGAATTTGCAACATTGAAAAATAGGGAAATAAAATGTGCACAATGAGATGACCCAACTTTCGTAGGATAATCCCATTAAAGTGGGTGATGAAAATGAGGATGTTACATACAAAAAAACTATAGAGACCAAAATCGCACATGACTAATAATAAAATGACCACAAGTGCAATTAAGCCAAATATAAATTAATTTCATGATGACATGATATAACAATTTTACTGTTATATAAAGGTAAAACATGATACTTACATAAAAATATAAAACTAATTTTTTTTAATATTTAACACTGCATGAAGATGAAAAATCAAGGTTTAATTACCTTTTAATATATATAACACACTTTTTCAATTTGGTTCCTACATAAAAAAACTTTTAACAAGCCCAAAAAGAGAGACACCACTTCGGCTCTATAAGAGCGGGTTTCTCGGGCTATGTCAGTGTTGGGCGGATAGTGAGGTGGGAGAGCTCAAACGCGTAGACGCAAGTACGGGTTTGGGAGTGTTCAACGATCCCAAATTTGGAGAAACGGTGGTTTGTGATTAGGAGAAGGATGGTGGTGGTTATAGATCCGGGCTTGCAGATGTTGTAGTCGGAGCAAACACACATGATCTGTTTCGCTTGGGCAGAGCTTGGGCATGGAAGAGATCCATAAAATCATGAAAGGACCGCAAGTGATGGAGTTGTGCCATAGAGTCTTGCGGGGATGATGGCGACGACCATGGAAGCTCGAGCTCGAGTGTTAGAGGGAAATGTGGTGGTGGTCTAGGTGGTGCAAATAGTGTTAACACTGGACTTGAAGTCTGGTTTAAAAGATTTTTTAAGAAAAGGACAAAAGTTGCACTCAAAGAGGGATACTAAAGATGATACTTAAAAAAATTGAATCGGTCCTTAAAAGATTTTTTTAAACCAGACGTCAAGTCTAGTGTTAACACTATTTGCGCTCAAAGGATTGAAATGCCAACTTCCAATTAAAAGACACCCAAAAAAGGGGATTAAAGATGAAAACCCACATGGAAAAGAGAATTGGAGTAAACAAGGTTCTTTTCAGAGGAAGGATTGATTTATATCAGTGTAAACTATTTTTAGTTTACATTCATTTTTAGTCATTGATCTTATTTTCATCTAACAATATTGTGATTTTAACTTTAATAATTTATACTTTGGATGAATTGATAACCTAAACACCAACCATTTGAGGTCGTCTCCAATCGGTCCCTATCAAAAGCAATGAAATTCCTTTTGTCCTAGTTCCTCCGGCTCAAAGTATTCTATACGGAATTATTTTATATCTATCTATCACCAAAAGAAAAATAACATTGTCAATTAAATTTTCAGGTTTCTATACACTAGGAAATGATTTTATTTTTTAGTTATCAAAAGTAAAAAACCCATGAATTATAAACGACAAAGGCACTGGAAATACTTTCCAACTAAGCCACTTCTTTTTCTTATATTTTTGTAAAACATGACCAAACCACTTCCTTATGTCTACAGGAATAGGCAACAAAATGACCAACACACAAAAAGGTAACACATAATTCTATTGTGTGAAACTATATATTTGCAGTTGACATTTGCCATTATATTTGATCATTTGCCTATTCAACAATATAAAGCTTATCATTATCTCTGATCACATCAATGGAGTCTATTTCTGCTCCTTCTTCATCTGTCACCGTTACATCTTTTGCATCAAACCCAAATTTTTCACCTGTTGAAGAAGATAACGCACGTAAGTAAAATGCGTAATGAATTACTATGACCTCGAAATTTTGTTTCTCAAACAATGTACAAAATAGTACAGAGAAAATTATATATATATATATATATATAGGAGCGATTAAATTACATCAATGTAAGTTATTTTTTGTTTACACTCACCCTATATCATTAATTTTATTTTCATCAAACGGTTGAAACTATTAAAATCACAATAATGGTTGGATAAAAATAAAAATCAATGACCGAAAGTAAGTGTAAACAAAAAATCACTTCCAAGTGTCTACATATATGGTGAATGCTGGAAATATTCATAATTTCAGTACTGACTTGTGGGAAATTGGAGATTTTACCTGCAATAGTTTTGAGCTCCTCTAATGAATCAGGCAACCTTATTAGCTTCCCAGCTTCCATGAAACCTTTTTCTCTCCTTACTATAGGGTGGCCTCTATATATACTTACTCTTAGACACTTTATTCCATTAGATCTTCCCCAAATGTGCTCCTGCTCTTGTTGATGTCGCCCCCTTAATACATGAGCCTCACTGGGTATGGCCTCATGCACATGAATCAGATGCCCAATTTCACGTTTCTGCACCATTTCACTTAAGGTGGATGCAGAAAACTCATGAGTAGTATGTATGCCAGCGACGTCTGCGCCATTCATCACAAGCAACTGAACCATGTCCACATGATTTTCTTCCATGGCAATTTGGATTGCTGTTATACCATGGGGATCTTTGGAGTCAACGTTTAATCCTTGCTTTAATAGCTCATTCATCACTGTTAAATCGTTTCTTTTTGCTGCTGTACATAGGAGATCGCCTGCTGTGTGTGGATCAGAGAGAGCAGCAAGCTGGTAGAGGATCCGGAATATGGAGTAATGTTTTGATGCTATAGCATCCCATAATGCAGTGTTACCATTTATGTCTGCCAGTAATAATGGGAATATATATAAGTCACTACATGAATGTGAAATATAATAAAGAAAATTTCAGAGGGAAATATATGTGTCATAAAAGGTACAGGTACATTATTACACCTCTTATGTGTAAGTTGCATGCATGCTTGAGTAAGACTTTAACACACTCTTCATGCCCATTTGATGCTGCTATGTGCTGCATAACAAATAAATTGTTAATTTTGACAAATAATTGTTGCTAATCCCTTCTTACTAATTTTAAACTTGTTATGATCAGAATTCAGTACTATATAGTAAAGCAAGGAAGTAATCATTCTAAAGGGTTATAAGTTATTGGATAAAGGTTCACCAATGATTTTACCAGAGAATATGCAATATTAATTTTAAAATGTGTGAAATTTTAATTAATTTTTTATAAATACTAAAGTAATAAATGAGAGCATGAATATTATTAGGCATGGACTTACCAATGGGGTTTTCCCTTTAGAGTCTCCAATGTCAGGATCCAAACCTGCTCTTAGAAGCTCCTCAAGAAAAGCGGCATTGCCTATGCTGGCCACACTTAACAAGTTCACAGCCATGTTTGGGTCCTCTTCTTCCACATTCTCCACCATTAAATCTCTGATACTCAGATCCTTAAGCTGCTTGAAATGCTGCATTTGCATCACATGTACTATTATGAGTTTTAGAATTAAAACCATAAGCGTTATGCCTAGTAATTACTCACAAACAAAGGTATCTCACCTGAAGGAGATTTTTGAGTATTCGTATATTGTCTTGTTTTTTAATCTGCATTACTTCTATAAGAGTATTGGTTTTCAGCCTCAGGAGCTGTGTGAGAGTCTTGGTTCTAAAGGTAAAGCTCTGAGGTCTACAGCAAAGTGCACCAACTTCTCCAAACATATCCCCTGTTTGTAGAGTCCCTAAAATTCTCTCTTTCTCCATTACACAATCAATGATCTCCACTTCTCCAGACACTATAATGTAAACATCATCTGGTGCTTCATTTTGCATGATAACATCCTCTCTAGGTGGTATGTATTCTGCCTTTACTTTTGCAACCTGTTTATTAGCATTATGTCCCATCAATTTCCTTGTTCAATCAATGATTCATAGACTATTGTTAGAATCAAAGTGTAGTTTCATACCAAGGACAGAAGAATTTCTTTTGAGACGCCTTTGAAAAGATAGACTTTCTCTACAGTTGCAAAAAACAAATGCCGGCAGATGCTTTGGCAAATGGACTTTGGTAGCTGTTCAATAAGCTGATGCTGATTCAAGCTCTCAGCCTTAAATCTTAAGCACATATAAGCCAGGATCTGCTCTTTCAACCTAGGAGGCAACCTATTTCGGCACACAAAGTTTGATGCTGCTTCAATGCTATTTCTCTGCACCAATCATGCAATAAACAATTGCATGAAGTTTTTTTTTTATATGTCACGGTTAAATGTGAAAGGATACTTACAAATTGAAGAAAAGTAACATAATTAATGTGAAACAATACTTACAAATTCCATGGTACGGCGAGTTCCTTCAACAACAAGATTTGTCATGTTGCCAATCAAGTAAGCAGTTAGGCCAAGGTTGAAGAGCATGTAGAAAATAATGAAGATCATTTCCATGGTGTTCACAGCATGGAGGTCGCCATAACCAACAGTGGTCATGGTGGTGATGGACCAGTACATAGCTGAAATGTATCTGATCCAAAGGCTTGTCTCTCGGAAGTTTGGGATCACTGCTCCAATCCATGTCTTTCCTTGCTGGGGGTAACGATCAGCTAGCATGTAATAGAGGCACCCAGCACAATGAACTGTAAAAAGTGTTACCTCCACCAACCAAAATTTTACACCAATTATTTCCATATTCTCTCTTTCAAAAATAATCTCTGAAATATTTAGTCAAAACTAAGGATATATATTTACAATTAAGTATTGGATGGTAAGATTATTTTCTAGTAGAAACTTGAAAGTGTAATTATTATAGTTCGGAAGTGATTATCAATTTGAGCCATAATTTTTTTTAAAATAAAATAAAATAGCTATTACCTACAATGGAATAACTATATAGACAGAATGCCAATTGAATACAACCAATAAAATTCTTAATACAGGTAAGAGCCACTAAAGTAACAATTCAGAAAAATAACAAAGCCTTTACTAAAATTATATTGAAGATATCTTAAGATTTTGATTGGTTGTGTCACATGCATCCATTGAAGATTTATTCGAAAAGAAATTAGTAGTTCTGCCAAATATTTATTTGACCTTAACATATCTTTTACCACAAAAAAGAACACATAGTAGAAGTCTTTTAAATGACAAGTGTAGCAGAATTTTTGTTCAGATAGGAGGGAAATGAAATGTCACGTACAGAGAGAAGCCTAGCACATCGGACCCAGAAATAGCTGAACCTGATGTCTTTCTCAAGCCTGGCAAATGAGTGTAGCTGAATCAATTTTAACATGGTACTGACACAGCCCAATTGCGAAGTGGATTGAAATTATAAAAAACCTTGTGAAGTATTGCTTGACTCGTCTGAGTCGCCAAAATCTGAGCAAGCCCAACAAGAAGTAAGGGAGACCCACTTTGTGTTTGCCAGTCAACAAATAACCCAATGCCTCGTATGGTATAGTTGATGCCACATCCATTAGGAACCATGTTGACAGGTACCTACGACACAACATTACTAACACTATCATCATTAGTGATTTAATTTAATATACTGTATGGACTATTAGGCCCAAGTTTAACAAAAGAAGACAAACTTAGCTCTGTGGTCCACACTCTAGTCTATATAGTACAATTAGGCGACACGTCCCCCAAGCATAATATCCTCAACCATGACTTACTTCCTGTATTCTAATTATTACTAAGAAGTTATTTTCTCTTCAACTTAGTGACTTGATTGTTTGAGTCATCCTCCACCTCTTTTTTTTTTTTTTTTTTTTTCTTACATGTTGCAATCCATCTTAGTTGTCGGCTAATCCCTCTTTGCCGCACTAGCGGGTTACCCCAAGTCTGAACAATTAGCATCTCTGAACAATTAGTCTGAACAATATTATTGCACTAATTTTTCAAGTATTGTGTAGTTTTGAATCATTTAAAAAAGGAAAAAAGTTACATTTGAAAAAATAGGACGTTACTCAATAGCTTACACGAAAATATGTGGAGAAGGTGAGTATAAGTTTGTGCAATATCATTAATCGTCAATTTGTGATAGTTTGTAACTTTGTATTATTCGTTTGATCTTATCTTTTTCTTGTCACATGGATATACCCATAATCACTTATGCATCATAAGGATCTGATTGCTTTAAACTAGTGGACCCATTAGTTAAATTGGGCTGCCCCGTTTTGATCTTCTAGTACCTTCTCATTTATTTTCTGACATTTGGACCCTGGCTCATATTTTGGTGGTTAAACTGGGACCCATTATTTTATCCTATTTAATACTACTACAACAATCATCATTAATCCCGCAAAGGACTTTTTGTTTTTTGCGTTGAATTGGATTATTACACAAATCAAACTTGAGTGGAAATTAGGTTCTGTGTTTACGCTCTCCCAAATTAGGAATTGGACTTTGCTGTTCGCAAAAGGAAAGTAGAATCAATCCTCAATGCATATTATGCAGATATGCTTGGGGAGAAAGAATAATAATATATTATTACCAAAGTCGACTTCTTTCTGTAAGATAACATCCGATATTATTATATTGTAAATGAAGCTTTTGATCTTTCTCATTAGAATAATATTACTTTTACACATTTACATTCAAAATCATAAAATAAATTAGTCTCATAACTTTTTCTGAACAACCCGTACTATACATCACTTCAAACAGTTATCCATCATTTTAGCTAGGCGATTGTTTGTACATGGTAGAATTTTCCAGATTGCAGGAATTTGTTCATATAATTAGTTTTAATTTTTGTAGAAGTTGGTTTCTGCAGTAGTAAATTAACACACACACATACAGGTTTTATGAAATAAGTGATTATTCTCACTAACCTCACTACAATCTTCTTGGAGTCTCGAACTAGTAGATGAGTAGTTCGATCGATGTATGCGACGAAGAACGTCAAAGCAATATCAACAGCGAAGAAAAGATCAACAACATTGTCCATGATGTAGATTTTCCTATTTGGAGAAGAGTGCATGAAGGCAACTTCAAAGGGATACACCCATGCTGAATAAGCTACCAGAAGAACCATAAAACTCTCCCAAAACCTGCGCATATATGTGATTGTGATCCAAAAACATATATATAATTTTAAACCCCGTGTATGTGTATTTGTGACACCAATCACCAATCATGTATACTATTATATATTCTCGTCATCATGCTTCTAATTATGGTCAAAATCAAATATTTACCTCAAAGGAAATGCTAAAAACTAAGGCATCAATCAATTTAAAAGCTTGAATTGTTAAGAGAAAGGATTTGGAAAAAACTTTCTCTTTCACAAGAAGCTGATATGATTATAAAAATGGGTACATATATAAACACGTACTGATCAGAAGGCACCTACCTAGCAGTGTTAGGAATGAATTCACCAAGAACATGCAGTAGTACTCTTATGGTTTCAAAATCATGATCTTAGTGGTTAATTAGGCAATTCTACCTGTATCTCGAATCCATTGGGGATATGATCCACCCTTTGGAGTCTACTGGATTCTGGTTTGAAACACCAAGTGGTGGAAGGATGAGTTTTGAAACATTCTGCAGATTGAAAGATGAAGAAGACATAAAATCTTCTTTAAGATGCTGCTGTTGCTGCTGGTCTGAATGATCATGCTGGTGCTTCCTGTAATTCTTCTTCAAACTAGAGGCTAGGTCAGGATTATATGAACTGAAATTCCTCTCCATTCTACTTCGGCACAATTTTTTGGTAGATTTTAATTCAGAAAGAATGTGTCCGGCCCTGAAGATGGACTAGCTAGCTAGCTAGAAAGTGGGGGAGTGGTGGGTATATTATAGCTAGGAGATTAATTAATTAGGCCATCCTCTCATCTCATGTAGCATTAATAAGTGGTAGTGACCCTGCAATGATGTGTTGGTAGAAAATAGTTCTAATGGCAGAACCTATAGTTGATTATTATGTGATCAAAAGAGATTAATTAGGTTAATTATCAAGTAGAAATGGTGGGGTGGCTTTGTCTGTGCCTGTGGTGCAGATCCGTATGCTTTGTGCCCATTCCTCCCTCTCTTCCTTTTTTTCTCTCTCTCATATAATTGCAAACATCATTTTCTGATGTAACATATATATATATATATATATATATATATATATATATATTTGGTCGACCGGTTACAAAAATATTGTACACTTAAATGAAATACACGTACGAAGTTTATGATCAGTCAAAAATTATCGTGGTTAATTAGAAAGGTAAAGGCCTATATGTGCATTGCAAAAATTTATATACGTGGTTTTTTATTGGCATGGTACAAGTAAATAATAAGCAATTTCTCTTTGTTTTATTACTGGTTTTGGGGTTGTACGTGAACACATAATTAATTAGTTGTGAAGATAATATCATTAAACAAAAAATGGAAGGCTCATGGATTGACTTAGCTTTTAATTTTTAACATAGGCCCGAAGGTGCTCCCTTGTCCGTATGTTGCTATCGGATGAAAATCTTCTGTCCTATTTTTTTATTATATTCTCTGTCTCCCACTAATGACAATTTGTCACTTAATAAAATAAAATCATAGTTCATTAACACCTATGCACATCCCCAACCTTTGATTGGTGAGGGACACCGAGACACCATTTTTTGGGACAACAAAATTTTGTTAATTGCTATCAATGATTACTGTCTACGTGCATTTAATTATATAATTTCCAACACATTTTTAATTGAATGAGTTGATATAGTATCATATTAGATAGTGATACGATCTGAATAATGGTTATAAGTGGGAGGCGGGGACAACCTTCACCTCATGAGCTAGTTTTTGGGGTTGATTTATGCCTAAACTTAAAATTCTAAGATGGTATTAGAGTCTATCCGAAATCCGTTGGGCCACCTGCAGATATCCAATCCTGCAAACTTCACGTTTCAAATGTCCAGTTCTAAGAAAATAAGATCCAAAAGATGGTCAGTAGTGTAGTGATACATTCATTTCTTACGAGAAAAGATTAATATGTCTTTGCATAAGAAAAAGTTCTCTTATTTGAATATTTAGAATCTGAGATAATACTGTAAATCTTTCTCGTATTATAGCGGATAATGTTCAGGCTGGGTTTTGGAAACCTATGCGTGCTGGTAAATGGACCTCAAGTTTCTCATTTGCTTTTTGCGGATTGAGACAACCCCTCCTCGGAGGTCCCATTAGTAACCCGAACTCAACTTCTTAACGTTGCAGCGTAGCGTGATTAAATAACAATGCGGAAATATTAAAACAACCAATACTGATACCACGACTATATATATATAACATGCGTATAAAAGTATTGGCTCAATCAGTAGAGCCTACAACCACATCAACCATCTCAGAGTACGTAACTAGTAACATATATAACTGAAAGCATGGTAGCAAGATATTATACAAAAGACTTCATCTCCTGGCCCCAAAATACATTTCGACCCATACTGGCCATAACAACCTAAGACTGTTACCCAAACAAGACTTTAACGTATACGGTAGTCGAACCCGTATACAATACGCTTCGCTGAGAGTACGTCAATCCCCCAGAGACGATCGTCCTCTGCATAGAGCAGCTCAAAGTCTCCCTGCACTGGGATTCGAGGCTCTCTCGCTAGCATCAAGTTCAACAGGTATGCCATCAATCTCCTCTGGCAATTCCTCAACAGGATCTTCTCGTGCGATCGAGAATAAATAAAATATGACATTGAGAAATACGGGGATAAGAAACAGCAATACACCATAAATAGGGAAACAACTATAAAATAATCTATATAGATAGCAACATACAACAACACAACAGTATCACGAATCATCTCCCAAGTCCTGCTCTCTTAGCTACTGTCTCTCACACTCATACAACTAATGACTATATGGACGCGATCACGACGCCACATCCCCCCAACAGATCAAGATGTCCCGTTCATCACTATGCCACCCCCCGTAATGCAGGGTTCAACCAACAGCCCACAGGCTCAACTCGTCTCATGGGTACGACATATTCCCCCCGCCCGCTGGCCAGGTCGGAATATTCTCCCGTCAACAACGCAACTTACAGTAACGACATATCCCCCCGCCCGCAGGTCTGGTCGGGACATTCACCGTTTACAACTAATGGGTACGATCATCTCCCCGCAGGTAAGATCGATTGACCATACGCCAACACAGTGATGAACAACAATGATACAACATGAACCTCACCGACTCATCTCAGGATCAACAACTTAGTGTCTCGACCACAACTCGTACACAACTACGACCAACTTTCTTCGGCTTAACCGGGTATCAAATTTATGTCTCGACATAATTATATCAACAGAATCTCTAGGTTGAGCACTACAACATATATATCCTCAAATCCTCACCACATGTTCATCTCCCAACTTATCATAAATTGCTGTCTATCTCTACTCATACAACAGTAATCACAACATCATATCATAAGCAACCATAATCATGCTCAATAAACATATTCATCATACCTACTCATGTAAGCATATCAACTCATGAACTCATAGGCATATATTCAAGTAATCCTAAGCATGCTACTAGGTACAACATACATGATCACATATATCATATTAAGCATACTAACACGCAAGCATACAACCTCGATATATCATAAAATCAACCTATCGGTCACTCGACCACTAGTAGGGTTTAGGTCGCCCTACTCATATCAATATAAATTATTTTATTCTTGCCGAACAGTCCTTTCGCGTGCTTCCCCGTGTAACTCTGACTGCGGCTCCGCAACTGGCACCCGTACACGCTTACGAATAATCAAACACCGTCTGATCCTTCACAACCAATCACAACTAGAAATTAATACAATTAAACAAAACCCACCTAGTTCCTATGAACTAGGGTTCGGCCCCTTTTTAGAAAAATCGGCTAGAGGTGTTAAAACTTTACTAACTCTTGGATGAAGGATCCTTAAGCATGATTAAGACAAAATCCATAATTACTTGTCAAAGATTTGAACCAAAACCCCTTTAACCAACAAGGGTAGGGTTCGACCATCATTAATAAAAATAAGTTAGAATTTGATTTGGTTTTCTAATCACTTGGATTCAATGATCATAGAAGGTGAAATCAAGTATCATTTTTGAAGCAAACTCATTTCCCCCCAAAACTCTTAAGGTTCGGCCACTTCTAGATAAATAGGCTAGACATGTTATTTGATTTCATGCTCTTGGATAGTGATATAGGATGATGATACTAGACCATAGAAATTGGTTTCACATTGAAAGGATTTTTCTAGAATTTTCTAGAGATTTTTAAAGTTTGATGTTAGAATTTGAACATCCATGATCATAGCTTGAAAAACAAGATTTAGGTGATGAATAAGGAACTCATGGTTCAACGAGAGTAATCATACCTCTTGAGTGATGATAATGGACCAAGAATCAAGACCTGCTTCACCAAAAATGGTTAAGGTTTCAACCTTGAACATGGAAGAAAGCTTAAGGAGAAAATGGTGAATGAAGAACATAGGATGATGGCTTCATGAATGGGGGAGTTATGCGTGAGAAATGGGAGGGACTCAAGGGGCCAAAAATTGTTCACTTAGGGGTAAAATAGTCATTTCACCTAGGGACAAAAATGGAATTAGAATAAAAGATCAGGGCAAAATAGTCTTTTCACCCTTAAAGTAACCAAAATATGTAGATATTTTCTAGATGTCATGATGAGGGTGAGGGAAAAATGGTCTTTTCATAAGCTTCCAGGGGCAAAACGGTCTTTTCCTCTAGGAACAAAAATGTCATTTAGGAGAAAGATCAAGGGTATTTTGGTCTTTTAGCAGTGTGAACACTTCAGATATTTTAGAACGTCATCATGACATTGGCATGCCTTCCCATGTGATTTGACTTGATGTGACTTCAAGTTTATCCGTTATTGGGTTCCGATAAATCCGTATTCAGCTCCGTTCTTCACTTGATTTAAGATTTCGTCCTCATAACTTATATTCTTTCACTTTTTAGTGCGAAAAACCAACTTTATCAAAATTGTTGCAAATTTGATTCTAAACCTAACTGTTTCGTTCACGAGTCAAAATTAGGTCTTTTGATCAGTAAAATCTTACTGTCAGTGAAAACGCAGACCGGGCTCCGTCTGAATTTTTGACCTAAAATTTAATCGTATCTCTCTATGATGACGTAGAGTATGAATGTGGTCTTAGATTATTTAAATTCACTTTCTAAACCTCAGATAAAAATATAAATTCAATTATATAATTTATCGATATTAAAAGCAGTGAAAATCGGGGTGTTGCACGAATGATCTTCTTCTTTTTACAGAGGCCTCCATTGAGCAAGCTCATTGCATGATGCACTGCTTAGATGAGTTTTGCAAGGCTTCTGGACAGAAGTTGAATGCTCAAAAAAACTCATATTTTCTTCTTTAAAAATGCTGATCAACAGCTTAAGAGTGATATTTTACAGCATATAGGGTTTTAGAGACTGAATCTGTGGGCAAATATTTAGGGGCCTTTATTTCTAAAGGGCGTCCTTCTATATCTCGTTACAGACATATTATTGACAAAATTCAAACTAGATTATGCGGGCGGATGGAAGCAAAAGTGTCTTAGCCTAGCTGGTCGAGTTACGTTAACTAAATCAGTTTTGAGTTCCATACCCTATTTTCACATGCAATATGCTAAGATCCCCAAGACTGTGTGTAACCAAATGGAGAAAATTCAAAGAGGCTTTATTTGGGATGATTCGGAGCATGCTAGAAAAGTTCATTTGGTTAGTTGGGATGTGTGTTGTTTGCCAAATGTGGGGGCCTGGGGCTCAAGAACCCTCGTGTTATGAATGATGCTTTCTTATTGAAGATTCTTTGGAATTTGGTTCGCAGGCCTGGTGATCTCTGGTGCAAGGTGTTATATGGGAAGTATGGGAGAAATCAAATTCTCAGGGTCTCTATTAAATCTCAAAGTTATGATTCTTCTCTTTGGAAGGCTCTGGCCTCGGTTCCAGGAGAACCTTATTTGGGAGGTTGGTGATGGTAGAAATATTAGATTATGGTTGGACAACTGGATTCCTAATAAGCAGCCCCTGGTGTCGTTGGCTCAGAATCATAACCTGCTTATAATCCGGTGATACACATATTAAAGTTTGCTCGTGAAATAAATAACTACCAAAGAGTTAGGGAGGCTGGTTTGTATCGTGTTTCAGATGTAAAATATGTGCGTTGGAACCCTCCTCCACATGGTTGGCATACGTTGAACTGTGATGGGGCCTTCAAGGGTAGCTTGGCAGAGGCTGGCTATGGGGGCTTGTAGAGGGATGATATAGGCCGTTGGGTTAGAGGTTATGCTCGTAGATTGGGCAATTGTGATGCTTTACATGCTGAGATGTGGGGTATGTTGATTGGTTTGGAGATAGCTTGGTAGGAGGGTGTCTCTCATGTTGTGGTTGAGAGTGATTCTCAAGTTCTTGTTGGTATGGTTCTGGATGGAGATCATAATAACGTGGACTAAACCAAAGTTGATTCGTAGAATTGGTGCTATGTTGAAACGTGTTTGGCAGGTTGAGGTGCTTCATACGTGGAGAGAGGGAAACTGTAGTGCAGATTGGCTTGCTAACTATAGTTTTTAGTTTCATTCCTTTGAGGTCCAAGTGATGCAGCATCTGAGTGGGGAGCTCAGGAAGATTCTGTTTGATGATATCTCAAGGGCTTCTATGCCTCGTAGAGTCAGTATTAGATCTTAAACTCTATTTTTATTTTTCTTTTTGTGCCTTTGGCCGTCTTGCTTACCAAAAAAAAAAAAGAATCCGAGATAATACGATATTTTACTCATATTTGTATATAAAATATGGATTTAATTGATATGTACTGACAGTATGAAGTTTTTTTATACTATCAACCAATCAGAAATTGTCAAATCAATAGAAATGATTGGCTCTTATCTTAGCTACCTTAAAAGTCATCCAAACCATGATTTCTGATTGCTTGATAGTGTAAAAAATTTTACACTAACAGTGCATAACAATTAAACTCATAAAATATTCCTTTAAATTTGACATATGATATGCGACTATACACAATTACATGTCCACCCAAATATAATGTCCATCCATATGTCATATTCTGAATATAAAAAAAAAATCTTTCAATAAAAAATAGCATTTTCTCGTTTATTCCTTTAGCTAACATATGTGTTAACAGTAAGTAGTCTCATGTAGCACATGTAAGATAAGATCACTAATAACCACATAATAAAGCAAGTCATAATTTTCTGAACCCAAAAAAAATCAATATATTTTTTTCAATACTTGTTCTTCAATCACATAAAAAGAGACAGAAATAATAAACTCACCATGAACGGTAAAATAAAAGAAGCAGTTCCTTAGTTTGCAGGACTCTCGATGTTGTTGCATCTACTACATCATTCTACTCATATACGTCTTATTATTCAAAGCATTAAACAAATTAATATTTGATTTGAAAAGAGTGTGCAAGAATTTTTTCTTTTAGGATTGTGAAGGATAAATAAATAAAGGTTTAATGAACTTTTTAGTCCCTACAAACTTCACTAGTTTTGGTTTTAGTCTCTGTAAAGTTTTTTTTTAGGATTTAGTCCCTGTAAGTTCAAACGTTTTGGAAATAGTCCCTGCTGTTAGAGATCCTTTGTTAACTGCTGACGTGGCTGACGGAACGCCACGTCAGCACTGCCACGCTGGAATTTTATTTTTTTTTAAAAAATTAACTGTAATAAAAAAATAAATTTATTTCCACTCATTTATTAATATTATAAAATAAAATATTATATTTAATTATATTAATTTATTTTAACATTTTATGTTAACTAAAACTATCAGCCCAACAATAGTACAATACCCATTTTGAATAGCACTCCCTCGTCCCTGAATAGAAAAACCTAAACCTAAGAAAAGCAACTTTCCTTGGGCTACTCTCCTTCGTCACTTTCTTACTATCACCAAGCTTTTACGCTTCGTGGTGTCGGTGCTGGTCCTCATCGAAGGGTTCTTCGCGGTGGGTCAGGCAAAGCTCATTGTTCGGCGCGTACGAGGCAAAAAAAATCCAAGACGTAGGTATGTGGTCCCTCTTCTAATTCTTTGCTTTATGTTATACCAACTTGCTACTGGTTTCAGCCATTGTTTAATATTGGTGGTCCACCATTTTGTCATTTTCTAATGTTGGTGGGGGACCATTTGCCACACTCCTGCAAAAGTGTCGAGTAACAATTTAAAAAAGGTTTCCTTACTATCATACTCAGGGTTAACAAATTTAGGTTAATTATTTATTATTTATTTATTAATTTCCTATTTAGGTTAATTTTATTTTGGGTTAAAAAATTAGGGCTTTAGGGTTTAGTATAATTGGGGGATTTCGGTCTAATTGGGGTTTTTGTTTAATTAGGTCTAATTAAGTCTGAGTAGGTTAATTTATTTGGGGCTAATTGGTGTTTTTGTTTAATTAGGTATAAGTAGGACTGGTTAGGTTAATTAATTTTGGTCTAATGGTTTTTTTTGTTCAATTAGGTCTAATTATAACTGGTTAGGTTAATTAATTTTGTTTGGCTAATGTATGGACATAGTATGTATATAGGCTGTATGGACTATTAATATACCTTGTACTATATTTAATACTTTTTTAATTGCTTTCATATATTGTAGGAATGAACTTTAGTGTTGTTATATACCATGGGGGAGCTTTTGTTGATGGACCTCCACTTAAGTACGTAGGAGGAGAGGTCCATGTTGTTAGGGGTATAGACCTAGACAAATGGTCTTATTTTGAAGCAATGTCCTTACTTAAGGATTTAGGTTATGTACAACCTGGTAGGATGTGGTGGAAACCTAGTGGGGGGATGGATTCAAAGAGATTACATGGGACAGTCATGCCTTAGAGATGGCCAATTTTGCTGTTGAGCATGGGGTTGAAGTAAGCATTTATGTTCAGCATGACAAGGTTGGAGTTGATTTGGTTCCTCATAATTCTTTAGATGACATTATGGGAAAGTCAAGTCAGCCTGCTGAAGCAGACAAGGTTGGATCTGAGGGCAGTGATCATAGTCATACTGACAGTGAAGACAGTGACTATTGTGTGGAGAAGGAACAAGTAAGTACTGCGTACAGTGATGAGAGTGTGGATGATGAGGACAATGATAGGCTGTCTGAGGTGGGCGAGGATAGTGAGGACAGCGTTAGGTATATCCATTTTGATGACAGCGAAGAGGAAAGGGACCTTGGTTTAGATGATGAGTTTGAAGGTAGGGAGACTAATCCGTGTGTTTCAGCTGATCCTCCAACTAGGATGGAGGAGTTGGGTGAACCATCTGCAGCTGCTGCACCTATAAGGAAAACAAGGAAAAGGACAGTTGTTGCACAAGTAAATGATGGTAATTCAGAAGACACTGTGGCTGAACTTGTTGTTGAGGGGCAGGAATTTGATGTCGCATATGTCAGTGATGAGTTGGACAGTGGGGCAGAGGGGGGCTCTGACTCTGATGGTGGCAGTAACAGTAGAGTCATAAAGTTTAGAAACAAGGAAATGTGCAAAGATTTCCAGTGGACCCTTGGTATGGAGTTTTCTTCACTCTCGCAGTTTAAGGAGGCCATTTTAGAGCACTCTGTTCTAAATGGTAGGAGTGTAAAGTTTGTTAAAAATGATCAATTAAGGGTTAGAGCAGTGTGCAAGAGGAATTGTGGTTTTTTGGCTTTTGTGAGCAGGGTTGGAGATACATTCACATATAGGATGAAGACTTTAAGACCCAACCACACATGCGGTAGGGTGTTTGAGAACAAAAATGCCAAGTCTGCTTGGGTGGCTAAAGTAGTAACTGATAAGGTAAGATCTAACAACAAGTACAGAATGCAAGAGATTCAAGATGAGATAAGGAGGGCCTATTCAATCGGGATAACTGCATGGACTGCATATAGGGCAAAAAAAAATAGCAAAACAGGTGCTGGAGGGGGATGCTGCAAAGCAATATACCCTATTATGGAGATACAGTGCTGAGTTGAGGAGGGCCAATAGAGAAAACACCTGTAAGTTAAAGAGAGAGAGGCTTGCTCCTACTTTACAACCTAGGTTTGGAAGTTTTTATATGTGCCTTGAAGGTTGCAAAAGAGGCTTCAAGGCTGGATGTAGGCCATTCATTGGGGTTGATGGATGCCATTTGAAGACAAAGTATGGGGGACATCTACTGATCGCAGTTGGGAGGGACCCAAATGACCAGCATTTTACCCTAGCATTTGCAGTGGTTGAAATGGAGACCAAAGATAGTTGGAGATGGTTTTTGAATCTGTTATTGGAAGATATAGGGGATGTAAGGAGCAATAGGTGGGTCTTTATCTCCGACCAGCGAAAGGTATGGTTTATTTATTTGACATTAGTTTAATTTTGTACAACCTTGCTACTGCATTATTTTAACTTAACATTTCTGCTTCTCAGGGGCTGATACCCACCTTTGAGGAGATACTTGAGGGAGTTGAACATAGGTTCTGTTTAAGACATTTGTATAACAACATGAAGAAGAAGTTTGGTGGAGGGACACTTTTGCGTGATTTGATGATGGCAGCTGCCAAAGCAACCTACGAAGAGGCATGGAATGAGAAAATGTTGCAGATAAGGTCCTTAGATGAGGGTGCTTATGATTGGCTGTTACAGGTACCTTATGATCGGTTTTTGGTTTGATAATTCTGTTAAATGCGAAAGCACATTGTTAATTTTTTGTTAATTCTCTGTTAAATCAATGGTTGTAACAGGTTCCTAAAGCCTGTTGGTGCAAACATGCTTTCTCTTTCTACCCTAGGTGTGATGTTTTAATGAACAATTTAAGTGAGGCATTTAATAGTACAATATTAATAGCTAGAGACAAGCCAATTATAACATTATTTGAGTGCATTAGAAGATATTTAATGGCTAGGTTTGCTACACTTAGGGAAAAATTTACAAATTATCCGGGCAATGTTATGCCAAAACCTAGAAAAAGGTTGGATAGAGAGATTGAGAAGAGTGGAAATTGGTTCCCTACATGGGCAGGTGGGTTGAGGTTTGAGGTAACTCATATGAACTTTGTAGATAGGTTCATCGTAGATTTGGGTGCACGCACGTGTTCTTGCAATTTTTGGGAGTTAGTTGGCATCCCTTGTAGGCATGCAGTGGCTGCCATCTGTTACAAGAGTGATGACCCGGAAGAGTATGTCCATTCATATTATAGAAGAGAGGCGTATAAGCTAACCTATGGACCTACCATTAGCCCTATAAATGGTCAGAATAAGTGGCCCATAACTAATGATGTGGACATCTTGCCTCCCAATTACAAGAGAGGACCGGGAAGACCAAAAAAACTGAGGAGGAGAGAGGTAGATGAAGGTCGGGATTCTACAAGGATGAGGAGGCAAGCTACAAGGAATAAGTGTGGCACATGCCACGAATATGGCCACAACAGCCTATCTTGTGTAGTTAGGAAGGTATGTTGCTTTCTATTGACTTAAATAATATAGTATAGTTTGTATTTGAATTATTAACGCTTGTTACTGCTTTATTATCATTTGAGGATTTTGAGGATGCTAAGCGAAGGACAAGGTGTTGAAGGTGTTAATGAACCTCAACATGCACCAAATGAGACTGAGAACCAGCAAGAGCAACATCCTGCACCAATTGAGAACCAGCAGGAGCATCATCAAGCTACTGAGAATGTTTTTTATGAGGGGATTGCATTTGATCATGAAGTACCTCCAAGAATTGAATCACATAGGCATCAAGCTGGATTAAGTGATCAGGCTGCAAGTGTTGCTACTATTGCTTCATGTAGGAGAGCAACCAAGGTAACCAACAGTCACACTAACTCGGTTTATTGGCATCAAACATTTTTCTGGTTGTAACAGTTTTTTTTTTTACAGAGGAGGGGATGCAAAAATAATAACCCACTTGTCTCACAATCACAGCCTCAACTTTCTGCAAATGAAGAATTTCATAGTGAGGTTGGGTTAATTTCAGAATCACAGCCTATCAAAAACAAAAAGGTAATTGTGTTAATATTTTAGGTGGCTGCCCTAATACTATGTTAAACAGAAACTAATGATTTTTTTTTTTTAATTTCTAACAGAACAGGAAAACAAAGAAAGGATCATCCTCAAAGGCACCCAATGATGACCCTGGAGAAATGGTGGCCATGACAGTTGCTCAGTTGGTGCAAAACTGGAACAACTGTGTGAATGAAGCAAATTCGGCAAAGATGGTGATCACAAGAGGCAGAGAAGGAAAGGGTGGCAAAGAAGGAAAAAGTGACAGTCAATGACAAAGTGGCAGCCTTGGTGCAACAACATATTTTTTTTTGTTCTGATGACTTTATTTAGTTCTGGATGTAAATTTTGGATTTTTGTCCATTTTGGGACCTGAGTATGTTGGCAAAGTATAGATAGTATTCTAGATGTAAATTTTGGGTTGATAGGTTGGTGCCCTTACCATTTTTGTATGAATTTGATGAATTTTGACACACATATATAAAGTCTGCTAGTGGAAGTTCAGGCTACCATTTTCGGTATTGTGCAATTTTGTGTTGTGTTTCTCCTTCAATTGTCAAATTCCTTAGCTTTCAATTCTCAATGGTTCTGTTGATCAAAGTGAAAAAAATTCTTTGATTTATCGTTTGGTTTCCCGGTTAATGTTGGATTAAGAGTATATGCAACATGTCCCTAAATTAGTACGAAAAACAGGAAAATTATCCAGCTTCAAAACGTAAATATTAGATAGCTTTAGTTAATATAAAATGTTAAAATAAATTAATATAATTAAATATAATTTTTTATAATTTTATAATATTAATAAATGAGTGTAAATAAATTTTTTTTTATTACTGTTAATTTTAAAAAAAATAAAATTCCAGCATGGCAATGACATGGCAGTGACGTGGCGGTGCTGACGTGGCGTTCCGTCAGCCACGTCAGCAGTTAACAGAGGGCGTCTAACGGTAGGGACTATTTCCAAAACGTTTGAATTTATAGGGACTAAATCCTAAGAAAAAACTTTACAGGGACTAAAATCAAAACTAATAAACTTTACCGGGGCTAAAAAGTTTATTAAACCATAAATAAAATAATTAACAAAGTTGTCACTAAGAGACAGAGGAATCTTGATTTTCTTAAATGGTCAATGATGATGTTGAGGAAGCCTTTGACCAACACAACCATTAGCCTGGTTTAATTTTGTTGAGAAAAGTAATATAAATATAAATAATGTGCAAGAATAAATTAAGTTTTAAGAGCAAAAGAGAATAACAAATTTATAAGATATCTTTTTATTAACGCTTTTGATCTCTCAAGTGTGGTAATCGTCATTGACTTGGCCTGATTTTTTTATTTCTTTGTTTTATTCTTTTTTCACAAGTAAAAAAGGACTGCATGAATAAAAGTTAGTCACGTAAAGCATTGGTCCTATAATTTTGATAAGATGACGACCGAATCTAGCAATAATGACAATTGACATTTTAAAATTCTCCACTTTCTTTGGGACCATTCTCCAACTTCAAAAAGCATTTAAACACTGATACGCGCCATATTTCCTCTGTGCTAAGATTTTGCCAGGGCTATACCTATATCTAACCTCACCTCCTAAACTGAAAGCGTAATGAACATTTAAAAAGAAGTGCATTTAATTAATGATTAATGAAAAAATATCAACTCTTTTTTGGGTAACCATTATGAAGTATCCACCGTTGTAAACAGTGATTACCCTTCATCGGGGGACCTGTGCGACATTTAAGGGTTGCCCGCTCTCAACCAGATTTTCTGCATATACAAGAGCCATGAGTCGAACCTCTAACCATTTACTTAAGGGACCCGAATCCGTCACCACTTGGACCAACCACATGTTGGTAAAAAAAGTATCAACTCTTTAAAACTTCATGAAAAATACCATCTATTGATTATATAATTTTATAAAACTCAAATGGTTTAATACTTAACACATTTTTTTACTATTGCATAGTTTCTTAAATAGTAAATAATAAATAATGTTGCAATATATATATATATATATATATATATATATATATATATATATAAAAGAACTTTTATATTAGAGTGAGAGAAGCAAATCAGGAGCATTAAACCATACATGGTTAATCAAGATTAGAAGTTAGTTAGTGATCATGTGATATCACTTAAAAAGTCACATGACTTTATGTTCTAAAATTGATCATTCATGTGTGATCCAAAGGTCCGGATTTATTCTAATACTTCCCATCATATCTAACTTTTCAATAAAAAAAAACTATGTATTTGATTTAAAATTATTTCTTGGGAATTTTTATAGTAGTCTGATGAGTTTTGTATATAGCAGTGAGTTATTAATAGAGATGACAAAGGGTGGGGTGGGCACCGGTAGTAGTCATCCGTCGAAAGAAAATTCGTCCCGTACCTGCACGAGTATCGGTTAGTCAAGTTTTTGGCAAATTTTATGAATATCTGCCATATCGGATATCCATGGATATTCATTAACTACAAAAAGAATTAGTTCATACATAAAATCAAATAAGATAAATGGTTTTTTCTTTAAAAAATATGAGTAGAAGACTCACGCTATAAAATTTAATATGGTTGATAAAACGCAAAAAATCTTACATTCTACACCATTTACAACATAATATCCATCTATGATCCACGTAAAAGATTTATGCGACAATAGAATTTGAATGCCCTTAGAACTTAGAAATTTTCTAAACACCATTTTAAATACGCATGTCCAGCCTATAATGAATACGTGACTCAAAGTATTTTTTAAGTAAAGGGGCATTTAAGTAATTTCATTATCGGGCTCGGATACCCGCGGGTTCGAGTACCTCAACACCCATCCCGCCTCGTTAATAAGCGGGTAACGAAAAAAAACCCATTTATTTTATCACGAATACCCATTAAGCTAATTGCCTCATACCCATAGCGGATTTTACCCATAGATATCCGCGGGTACGAATAATTTTGTCATCCCTAATTATTAAGCATTCATTAAACATTAATTTCATAATAAATAGTTAACAACAATCACCCACTAATAAGTACAACTCACCTCAAGTATCATACTCTAATAAAACTAGGTGCCTAAAAATCCCTTATTTGTTTTGTTGGAAAATTCTTCTTTTATTGCAAATTAGAAAATCATTCGTCCACAAAAAAATCATGCTTTTGGGTGCCAACTGGAGGTGGCAAATGGGCGCACCCATTTCCACTAGCTAAAAAATAGTTATTGGTAGAGAAATTTTAGGCCCAAAAATAGGGCTTTTTTGCCTTGACTTGACAGGGCCTGTGGGCCAATGGGTTCGGGCCGAGCTAACCCCAAACGGCTCAAACGGCTCACTTGTCTTAGGTCTTGGGGGGTTCGCCTTGAAAATTTAAACTTTTTTTATGTTAATGAAATGTTATTGCCTTGTTGGATTGTTTGGAACTTTGAATTTAATTAGTTGTTGAAATGCTTAATTGTTGGAATGTTTGCTACTTTGATTTGGATATTGATTCTTCCTTAATTTGTTAAATTCTTGGACAAAAAAAAAAGTGTTGAGTCGACTCGAACAAACTCTTTGCCTACAAAGGATTGGGCTAGGACCACCATTTGAAAAATAAAATCGGATTCTTTTAGCGCGGCCCGTTCGAGCTCAAAGCTTGAATTGGATCAAGTTAGGCTGAGTAGCCCGTTTTGCTGTTATGACGATCACTAACTTAATTTGAACCAGCTCTTTATTCCACTCATTAAGTTCAACCTCAAAATACAGAATCTATTGACCACACACGATTATTCCCTAGCATTGGAAGTATAAAAAAAATCACTACTTGCTACAAGCATTCTCCAAATTACCCACTTGCTCATAGACAACTCCTCATTTTAAAATAATTATGTTTTAAATAAAGTTGATGAAAATTTGAAACTAAAATAATGGCAGGTATGCCTTTTGAGTTTTGAGTAGGGGTGACTATGGAGTAAGATGGATATGGATAGTAATCATTGCCACCTACCCCGCCAGATGAAAATACGTCTCGTAACCACCCCGTACCCATATGAGTATCTGTTAGTCAGTTTTAAATGAATTTTCTAAATATCTGTATGTATCCGCGAATATCCATAGATATCTATTAAACTATGAAAATTTATAAAAATATAAAAAAAGTTATAAATTATTTTCTCACCACATAATAAAAAAATATTTTTTCAATTATTAATAGTGACTATATATGATATATGTAATGATAACATGAACTTACCGATTCAAAATGACAAAATCTCACATATCACATAAGTTATAGGGTATTTAAGTAATTTCATATATTAAGTACTCACGTGCACAGGTACCTTAATACCTACCTCCGCCCTATTAATAAGTCGATAAAGAAAAAATTCCATTAATTTTATCAGTAGGTACCCATTAAGCTATCCAAACCAAATCATAGCGGATTTTATCCATGAATATCCACATGCATGAATAATTTTACCATCCCTACTTTTGAGCAACCCACTTCACATCAATCTTAAACAAGGAGGTGGGCCCATCCATCATCGTTTCCACTTTCATGAGTACATAGAACCATACTCCGCTCTGGCATCCATAACTAACCTCTTTCAGTGCTACATTACTTTGTACTGCAAGATTGAAGCTTTAGTGTTTTACTGAGTAAAGATGACAGCAAGTTAAAAGTCAAAAAGGAACGGCCTGAAGCTAGTTACATGAAGTTTACGTCTTGTTCCTGGAGTCCAAATTGTCAAACTAAATTAATTACTTATTTACATATCGCTAATCACAAATTTACCAACTCATTTAACCACTTGTAATGTTACAATTAACCATTTATCTAATTAAATTATTCACAATATATGTCATATCACTCGTGAATGCCTTGCTACAAGGCTTTCGATTGTCACCCAATTGGTCATTGGTCACATATTCATCAAAATCTGAACAGCTTGGCCAATGTCATTATGCTAGTGCTAAGTGTACTCCAGAACAATTAAGCAGGCTCAGAAATCCTGCACTTTCGGAGGTACTACAAATTCAAAGCGTATGCTTCAAGATAAACATCTCGTCATCCAGTGATCATGTTTGCTGCAACAAAGAACAAAAATCAAGGCTGAACAGCCTGAACTTACATGTCAAAGGTAAGCGATCAATAATATTATCAGCAGATAAGAACATAATTTGCAATAACCCACACTTATGAAATATGTAATAGTAAAGAGTATCTTTACCCATGAATTTAGTACCTAAAAATCAGGATACGATCTGCCTATACTAAGCTAATTAAAGAGAATATACAGCCTACCTAATTTAAGTAAATAAAAAGAATCTTAAAAGATATCTGATATAATAATTCCTCAATCAGAATATATCTGCTATAATAACTTGTAGAAACATAGTTATTCACAATAACTGAGAGAAAGAGAGATGAATAACACCAAATAATGAGAAGTTACCCCCCACCCACCCACCACACTTGTCAATGGAATTGATTTGGCAGAATATTTGGAATTGATTGACAGAATATTATTTATTACTGGTGCAGATTTGTTAGCCTTTTAAAACTGTCAGATTCTGCTTTATTGTATAGTTATAATTATGTTATTATGTTATTATTAGATAGCCCAGCTGTAGGATAGCATTTATAACATATTAGCTGTTACGTTATCGTACAGATTGTATTATCACTATTTAAATAGGAATTCTCCTGCTGGAGAACATACAGTTTTGTCCTACATTGAGAAAGAGGAAGGGTGGGAGATGAATAACCAGCAAATAATGAGAAATAATGTTACACTATCACTGTCCTATATATGGCACTACCAAACTCCAGCATTCTTCTCTCTTGTATGAAAAAGATTTATTCTAGAAAAGAAAAAAGGGGGAAGGGAGCGGAGGGGTTGGTTACCCATACATGGAATTACTGGATTACTGAGATTAGATGGCATAAATAGCTAACTATGTCCACATCAAAATTCACATACATTTCTCTATAATCAAAATCTTCTTTTGTGAGCCAGGAATTGGGCAAGAGAGAAGGCAAATCTTCATTGCATTTCATTGTTGTTATTGTGATTGGAAAACTGGCAGCCAATACATCAGCCAGGCATTCCTTGGTAAGAAAGACACCATGATCCTATATGGTGCCAAACTGCATCAAGATCACAGATTTTTTAAAGAACTTTAATTGCACAAAACATTTCCGTCTAGGCGTCTATCATTTTCACAACTCGGCCTTGGATTCCAAGTCCTCTTTCAATGAATCTTCACTAGTCAGATCCTCTGATTGATTAGGGGATTGCATTAGTTCTTGATCATCACCTAAGATTCGTGCAGTGAATCTTCTTGCCTCCAAATCAAGGTCTGGCCACTCAGATACTATTCGTCGAGCACCCTAAAGATCAAAGTAGAGACAAGAAGTATATGAAGAGACATATAGAGCTGCAAAAATATCAGTAGTGATATAATGTTCCAAGAACAAAACTTCAAACTGCAAATACTCACCTGAAGTTTGGGTTCTTTTGTCATGGGATTGTTGCACAGATCAATTGTTTTTGCCTTGGATTTTGTAGCATTACCACACCATGACTCACACCATAGCCATTCTTGTGGCAAAGAATAAATGGGCACAGTATGCTGAGCATAATTAGGAAGATCCTGAACCATTGATGGAAATTTTCAGTAAAAAAGGTCCCTCCAAAAATAAATGTACAAAAAGGATAGAGGGAGGTACAATGAAAGTAAATGAAAAGGTGTTCATCTTAATAAACAATGGGAAATTAAATAAAAACCTATAACTCAATTATAGGGTCAGAAAGGACCTGAAAATTTATTCGCATAAAAATATCATTTAACGAAACTCATCTGCTTTTGAGTGATTCTTCCGCAACTAAATAAATGAACAGGTAAAGAAGAACTATTGACACATTCCGCTTACTTGATCCAAGTTGGCTAGACTATTTGGATCCTTGCTAAGGGTTTCATAGAAAACTCTAAGATTATCTCCAGCTGCAGTCTCCCGGAACTTCTTCAGATCAACAACATATAAAGCACTGCAAATGGAAACAATCAAAGAAATGATCTTTCATGTACTCCAACTCTTTTGGCAAGGCAATTAAGAAAGTAGTTACTAACCTAATATGGTATGGTTTCCCCCGCAAATGATCCTTCCAGAAACCCTATGGCACAAGAATAAGGTGAACAACATTTTAGCATCCAATGCTGAATCTACATATAATTGTATGGGTGTGACGAAAACCAAGAGTCCATGTACAATGAAAAAGAACAATAATCGATAAATAAATAAACATAAGTTCAACAGGGGCATTTACTTGTCTCCAAAACCGATATCCATCCATCTCCTTATTATTATCACAAAATGGAGTATATGCCAGAGGTTTTCCTTTTAAATCCATGTCATAGAGTTCTCCCATGTCAGTCCTGACAACCTGATCAGCATCCACAAAAATGACCTGCAAATATTGGTAGATTTTGAGCACACATTTTTACAATGGGGAATTTTCTTTTTATTTATCACCATCCTTTTCAATGTCAGTGTGGTGCATGTGACACTGAAATTGACAGTGCATTGGATAACAAAGAAGCAATCAGAAAGTGCATTGGAAAACAAAGGAGCATGGAGTTTGATGAAGTAAATCATGATACCTTCTCCAAAGAAAGGGGAAAGATGACATCTAGGAATAAGATTTTATATGCCCAAATTATTCGCTGTTTTTCTTTCTGCTTATGCAACCATGTTGGCCATTTGTATGTGATTAGTTCGTATTCAAAACCATACTCTTGGGCCATGCGGGGAATCAGATCCTGTGTGTTAAGACAACAACCAAAATAGTTCGAGGGTGTCAAGCAAACTCATTATATTCTACTTTATTGATCCAATATACAAATGAATAAACATTGAAGCATATATTTGGCGGATATATAACCTTAAAAGGAGGAGAGAGGTAGTTCTTTATGAACCAGAATTTAACAGGACGATGGGTATTCTTTAGAACACTTAGAATCATAATCTTTAGAAAGCGTTCATATCTGGCAAAAATACATTAGCCAAGACAAAGTGAAGATTGCATTAGTGACTATGGAAATTAAATAACTGTAAACATATAAAAACATGGTCTATAATTCAAGTATAGAGTGTAATATGCATCTGGAATTGTATTTTTGTCTGCAAAATTGCTATTAGGTAAATCCATGAAACCACTAATTGGAAAAACAAAAGATATATTTTATGAATTGCTTATGTTAATCCACACAGAAAATTGGGATTTCTTTTCTACAATTGGAATATTAATTACAACTTATAATTACAAGACAAATAAATAAGACAACTATTTCCCAAGTGCATAGATATTTCCTAAGTTCATGAACTAGAAAATACATGAATCTAGTTAATTACAATTGCTATTTCCTAAGCCATTGTGAATTCCAACACTCCCCGTCAAGCTGGAGAATGGATATCCATCATTCCCAGCTTACAAGTGAGGTCATGAAACTTATCTATGGAAGTCCTTTGATTAGCACATCTACCAATTGATGTCCTAAAGGAACATATGTTGTGGCAATCGACCCACCGTCAAGTTTCTCCTTATTAAAGTTCTTGTCAACTTTTATGTGTTTGGTCCTGTCATGCTAAACCGGATTGTGAGCAATGCTAATGGCAAACTTGTTGCCAGAAAATAGCTTCATTGGGACTGCATACTTGATTTTGAGGTCATCTAGAATGATCTTCATCTATAACAATTCACAGATACCCTGGGCCATAGCTCAGAATTCTACTTCTAGAATGATATTCCTCATTGCTCATTCTATGATTTTGCTCGATAGGCACACCAGCAATTTGATAGGTACCTCAGAATTAAGAACAGAAAATAGAATAGGAAATGCAGAAAAAGATGTATTATTCACTCTCCCAAGCCTGTAAACAGTGTATTCACAGAGATTGGTGAGGAAGATGGAAGAAAGAAAGAACGGTTACAAGGATATAGGCAAATTTGAGAGTGCCTTATTCTTTCCACAAAGTCCAGTCCCATTCTAGCCTACTTCTATTCTCTCCCCTCTCATGCATATAAACCCCCTCAGCAACAGAATTTCCCACGCATACACCTCACTGCTACTGCCAGCTAGGCAGTTAGTTACATTTTTTTCTCTCTCCTAGGCCTAATCAGGTGCATTGTGCCTCTTGGTGGGTTTCCTCACATAGACTTCAGTGGACCTTGGAGGTTTTGGGTTCGCATCAACTCTTCCCCCTTCAAAACCCACCTTGTCCTCAAGGTGAACAAGTGGTTTCTTGAGCACACTTTTTTCTGGGGTCCCACTGTTTCAAATATAGCTGAGAACCATGTTCCCTTGAACCCCTGTTGGTGCTGCTAATTTCGGCTCCACACTGCTTGCAGCAAGCAACAATAATCTCCATTATCTCATCACAAATTTGTGGGGTGCAACCCACATGAACCAGCAAGAAACCATAAGCATTGTCTTGGAAGTTAGTAGCACTGATTTGGCTCTTTAGAAAGTTATTTTGGAAATTCACTTCAACTCCAATAGCATAGTTGACTTCAGCCACAAGAGGAGTGGGGCCAACGATCAAGGTTGGGCTTGAATCTATAATAGCAGCACAACCACCCTCACCTTTTGCATTCGTTCCTCCTGGATCAAATAAGAAGGCCTGAACGATCTCAATGTCTTGTGATGTTGTTGTTATTCCCGAAGACAGCCATCGACTCAGAAGCCCAGAACGATGTTCAGTGGTAACGTTGCTCTGTGCAGAGGGTCGGTTGCCGCCATTTGACCCACTCCATGGTTTGCGATAGTAGTACCACATTCCTTGGCTATCCAGAGCAAAATACCTTCTTTTCCAGTCACCCCTCAAACCCGAGAAGCTAGATTTGTTAGAGTGCTCAAACCCGAGATCCGAAACGGGTTGAAGCAAATAACACTGAGGCTGAGGCTCTTGAAAATCCACTCCTTCAAGAATTCTGACACTGACAGCATAGGCACGGACCTCTTCACCTTCGAAGGCTCGAGATAAAAGCATTCTCTCAAACAATAACGGTCCCCCCATCAATTTTACAGTCTCGCCGATCTCCTGAGATCTTTGATTCATTGGTCTATAAGAAAAATGTTTACCCAAGGCTCATCAACATGAAGAACAATTAGAACTACCGGGGCACCATGGAATGATCGAAATTGTTCATGAGGAACTAATTCATGGAGGCTATATTTTTTCCTCGTAACGTCTATCCGGAGCAACCCACTGTAGCAATCAGTATGAAGAGGGACTAGTTCATAGCGGTCATTTCTGCCTTCATAGCGTTGGGGTTGATTCCTAGGGTCTAGCAAACTGAGTTCCATATAAAAAAGGCAGTGTTTCTGTCCATTTAATTGGACTGGGCCCATTAGGACAGAAAACTGACTTATTTTATGTAAATTCATCCTTTCTCTCATTTGTTTCTTAATTGCAATTGCAATATTGATCACACCCATTTCCGCCTGGCCCATAAGGCTGAAAGTTCGACCCAAGTTCGTTAATGCACATTCTGCCCTAGTTTCCTTTTTCCTCACACCTGGGTGGGGTGTCTCAGCCGCAGGTAGCAATAGCAGTAGCAGCTTGACCCACCTGTGGGTTGTCCCAGCCTCCTCCACCGGCGCATCTCGATCCGGTGGCTCAGGCGACGGTAAGAAATAAGTCGGCGGCTTTGATGAATACAGTTCCGCCTGTGAAAGCCTCACCTGTGTTCTAGCAATTCCCAATTCCAGGGAAAACGTGAACTCTTCCCCCTTCGACACCTTCGATGCCGACTCCTCTCCGTTCTTGGTTTCAACCTCCTCTTTGTCAAGAGTCACTATTTTCTCTCGTAGCTCTGGAAGATCACCCACGGTCTCTCCTTCCCCCGCGTCCTCTTCTCCTTCATGAGTAATGATCTTCTGGTGAATCCTTTCCTCCTTCTCAGTCTCCACGTTCTCCATGTCTTTCATCTGTACGTCCAATCCCTCTGACCTTGAAGATGGTGTTTCTGCCTCTTCCTCGGCAAACACTGGAATCTCGAGTTTCCTTCCTCCGAAGTCGTAAGACGAAGGTCGACTTTCCTCCCTTCACCCGGGTCGTGAACGCGCCCCACCTGTAAGGCCTCAGTCGCTTCCATCGCTCCTCTTCAGAGTGATTTGGTGTCGAGCTCAGGCCCGATGTTCTCTTCTGATCTCTTGTAAGAGTTCTTTGAATTCCTCCATCCAAGTTTGTCCTTCCTGCCTTAGGGCTTGTATTTCCAGTCTCCATTCCTGAAGACTACGCTCCAGATTATCCATTTTTGCTTCCATTGTCGTGCGCGTAACGACCATTCCCCTCCCGGAATCGAGAGCTTTGATACCAGTTGATAGGTACCTCAGAATTAAGAATAGAAAATAGAATAGGAAATGTAGAAAAAGATGTATTATTCACTCTCCCAAGCCTGTAAACAGTGTATTCACAAAGATTGGTGAGGAAGATGGAAGAAAGAAAGAACGGTTACAAGGATATAGGCATATTCGAGAGTGCCTTATTCTCTCCATAAAGTCCAGTCCCATTCTAGCCTACTTCTATTCTCTCCCCTCTCATGCATATAAACCCCCTCAGCAACAGAATTTTCCATGCACACACCTCACTGCTACTGCTAGCTAGGCAGTTAGTTACATTTTTTCTCTCTCCTAGGCCTAATCAGGTGCAATGTGCCTCTTGGTGGGTTTCCTCACATAGACTTCAGTGGACCTTGGAGGTCTTGGGTTCGCATCACAATTTTGCATCCAAGTTTCTCAGTCTCCTTGAGAAGGTCAAGAAGATACTTACGTTGGGAAATGAAGATACCATGTTTGGAGTAGGCAACTTCAATTCCAAGGAAATATTTCAATCTCCCAACATCCTTCATTTCAAACTAGTAGCTAGTTTCTCCTTTAGGAGTAGTTTTTCTGCTTGCATTATCACCTTATATAATGATATCATCCACATACAAAAGTAAAACAGTAAAAATAAGTTTACCTTCAAGTGAATGTTTAATAAATAGGGTATGACCAACTTGACTTTGTTTATACCTCAGGGCCACCATAGTGTTGGTGAATCTACCAAACCAACCTCTTGATGATTGCTTCAACCCATATAGGGCCTTTTTCAGTTTGTATATCGTATTTCCCTCGCTAGACAAATCATATTCGACAGGAACCTCCATGTAAACTTCTCCCTCCAACTCTCCGTGGAGAAAAAGCATTCTTCACATCAAATTGCTAAGTTCCCACTGAAAGTGTGCAGCAAGAGAAAGTAGTATTTGTACTGTGTTCATTTGCGCCACTAGAGCAAATGTCTTTTCATAATCTATCCGGTATGTTTGAAAGTACCCCTTTTCAACGAGCCTTGCTTTATACCTGTCTAATATACCATCAGAACGAGATTGTATAGTGTATATCCATCTGCACCCAACTGGCTTATTTTCTTTTGGTTTTTCAACTATTTCCCATGTTCCATTCCTTTCTAAGGCTTTCATCTCTTCATTCATAGCTTAAACCCACTTTTTATCCTTCAATGCTTCTTGTATATGGTTGAAATAAAGCTTTGGTGCGATAAAAAAATTTTTAGAAGAGACAAATTGAGAAATAGGGTACTAAGCACAAGACCTTTTCCTTTTTCTCAATGCAATAGGTAATTCATTTTCAGGGTCAGGATCGCAAGTATTTAATGGAATATGTAAAGTATCAGGTTCAGAAGTATGAGAAATAGTACTACCATTACTTACCACCGGCTTAGACTCTTGGAGTTAGGGTTGGATTAGTTTAGGTTGTTTTCTCTTTTGGTATTCTATTGTTAGCATGGTTATTAAAACCGTATCGAACCGGCAGGTTCAACCGGTGAACTGGTTAGACCTCATGAAAATCGCTGGAGAACCGATCAAACCGGTGCAAAACCGGCCAAACCGGAAAAATCCGATAGTCCATCGGCTTGACAAAATATGCTATTTTTTTAATAAAAAAAATGTGCAACCTTTCACTTGAATTCTAGGGCACTTTGGTCCTTCCTTCCTTCTCGCCGTTTCACTTCACAGCAATGCAAAACCAGTCTTCCTCTTCCTCGCGACCACTCTTCCTCTTCCTGTGTTCTCCGCTATCTCAGTTGCGCAAAAGCACCATGCAACCACGCAAGCATAGCGTCTACAAAGAACAAAAAGAGCAGAAGAAAAAAAGAAAAAAAAGAGGAAGGGGGAGGGGGAGGGTACTCACAAGGAGATAATGGGTCAAACTGGAATTTCAGCTTTAAAAAAAAAAGTATTGTGAACTTCAATGTGCATTGAAAAATTCAAAGGCTATTAAATCTTAGTTCATTGGAAAACATCATCCCAGAAGTAGAATTTATTATTGAATATATTATATAAATTTAAAAAATATATAATTAAATAAAATCGGTTGGGAAGCGGTTGGACCAGTGAATCGTGAATCAGTGTCTTCACCGGTTCAAGGACCAGTTCAGTTTTTAAAACATTACCAAAACTCGCAGCTGATGTATGACAGTATGAGAGCTATCAGCTACAATTATGTGATGATTGCCAACGAGAATTTGATATGATGAAAAATGGGAAACACGAAGGGTCATGTGATTAGTGGCACCAAAATCAATAATCCAAGGCCCCCCATGGATAGTACCAAAATCATGAGAGAATAAAGAACAGAGATTTTTACCATTTACAACATGAGAAGAAGTGCGAGTCTGCTTACTGGAGTAATGGGTGTGATAGCCAAGATGTTGGTAATCTAAGTGTCAGACACGATGGTTCAACGTAGTAGCCACCAAGAGTGCAATGAAGGCGTGAAGTAAGAAACACAAGCTGCAACGAAGGCAGCTGTTGCAGTGGCAAATACGAACAACAATGAAGGCTAGTCAAATGTGGTGGCGAAGGCGGAAAAACAATGAAGGTTGAGGTGGTTAAGACTTAAGACAAACTGGTGATGAAAGCTAAAAGAGAGAACAAGTTTGCCGTTTAGGCAATAACAGAGAAGAGGGCAGTTCAAATTTCTGATAGGAGAAACAGGACAAGGAAGAGCCAACGAGCAAAACAGAACTGGCGCGACGTTGAACAGTGGTTGGGAAGGTGGCGCGTGGGGCTCATGCGCCAGTAGGATTAGGTGCGTGTGGTGGCGTGTGTGGCAGTTTCCGGAAGTGAGGCTTTTGGATCTAGCTAGTCGGAAATTTCTGTGGTGGCTGGTGGTTGTATTTTTTTGTTGAGAAGATCAATCTGGAGGCTGCGTCAAAAACGAATGGTACTATCACGGGCAAAACAAAGGAAAGATTGACCTGCTATGAAGGCAAGGTACTAAATATCACTCAGCAAAGAAGGTTGAAGAACGAAGGAAAAAAGAGACTCCCAAGATCGAGAGCTCTGATACCAAATTGAAAGAGAGAAACAAAAGATATATTTTTTGAATTGCTTATGTTAATCTACACAGCAAACTGGGATTACTTTTATACACTTGGAATATTAATTACAACCTATAATTACAAGACAAATAAATAAAGACAACTATTCCCTAAGTGTATAGATATTTCCGAAGTTCATGAATTAGAAAATACATGAATCTAGTGAATTACAATTGCTATTTCCTAAAGGTATTGTGAATTCCAACACCATTGATTTGTGTTGAGTAAAACTTGGACGTTTGACATCCCAGAGTTCCCTAGTAATTAGGAGCACAAGAACCCCAAAGTGTATTCTGTTTGCTGTGCAACCCCCGACCCTTTTTTCCGACAGTACAGTAAGGAAAAAAATCAAATCTTAATGTAAAAAAGCTCATTAAATTCCTCCATCCTGCATGATCTGAATATGAAAGAACTCACGCTCTACATAATTTTTGTCAGATGATTAGCTAACAAATGCATGTGAATATAACAATTGAGATATTATAAAAATACAAAGGCCCTACAAAATCGATAAGAATGTCTTGACGATAATAAAGTAAATTACAGAGACCTACCTCTCAAGGTACAGCAAAATTAGATATACTTTCCATCTTGTTTTAGAAATAACACAATCATCAAAGTAGGAATAGAGAGACAAATATGGAGGTTTTGGCTTGGAATATATCAAAGGTTTGAAGGCAGGTGATTTCTGGTCTTGGAATCATGATTGATGGCGCCCCAAAGAAAAATAATCATCATTAGAGTAAGACCATGTCAATTGGCTTATTGACAAAGAACTAGCAGTAAGATCAACTGTGAACTTAAGTTGCACCTTCGCTGATCATCTTATAGGTGACTTGTTTTTTTTGGGATTGCAATGGTTTTTCTATGTCTCTGAGCTAAACTTACAGGCTAAAGAAAAGGAATGCCTAAAGTTCACATTTCACAAGGCCACCAAATGAAGAATCGTAAGAAAATGAAAAAGAGGTGATTCCCTTTTGACAGCTTCTAAGTATGTGAAACAGAGAGAAAGGGAAGGAGAAGAAATTCCATGAAGGAGCAGAGTACGTCAAGGAAAACTTTGCTTAACTTCTGAATTTCAAAGGACTGAAGTGGAACACAAAAATGTTAGAGGACGTGTTAGAATAACCACATGCAATTTGTGTATCTCATGGATCACATGTTAAATCTATCTAGCTCTCATAGGAATTAGATCTCGCTTGCCTTGTAAATTGTATCATGAGCAGTATATATAACATGAAGCTGAGTGTCATTCCACACAAGTTATTCCATCATATCTCTATCTTTTCTATACGTTATCTAAGAATATGGACCACAACATCCCAATGACTGTCACAAGGGGCATTTAAAAACTGGTTGACTACACTTACAGCAAAGGTAACGTCTAACCAAGTTAATGTAAGATAGTCAAGCTTCCCAACAAGACGTCTATATTTAACAAGGTCTTTTAGTGGCTCCCCATGACTCGGTAGTAGTTTGACGTTGGGATCCATGGGTGTGTCATTGGGGTGGCAATCCAACATCCCTGTCTCTTCAAGTATGTTGAAAGCATACTTTCACCGAGTGATGGCAACACCTGTATCGGATTGAGCAACTTCAACCTCAATATCATGCATTTCGCATTTGTTATGATGTTTGGCCCAAAGCTAAAAAGCTCTACTCCAATGATGTCAATCGTTTCTATGCCATTGTTTCTAAACTGATGGATCATAAGAAACATGACATGGACATGCAAATGTATTTGAGTTTGAGGCTGCTTTGCCCTTCACAAATGATGTCAAGAAACATACTGAACAACGTAGCAAATTCTTCATGGTTCTTGCCCGTGCAAGTCTACGACCTGAACTTGACTCTGTCCACAACCAAATTCTATCTAGTCCCGCCATTCCTACCTGTGATGCTGTCTAGGAGCAACTAGTCCATCTCTCCGCTCCTACTGTTGATGCTGTCTCGAAGCAACTAGTCCATCTCTCCACTCCATCCCCAGTACCAGTTGATGCCTCTGCTCGTCTCCCATCCTAGCAATTGGGTTGGACGGGGTGGCAGTCGTAGTGGTAATCATTCTCGTCCTCGCTTTGGTTCCATGACCAGACTTCATCCATCAACATTTGGGTCATCCTAGCTTACAGAAATTAAAGCTCATGGTTCCTAGCCTTGCTAAAGTGTCCACACTGAAATGTGAGTCCTGTCAATTAGGAGAACATGTGCGAAGTGTTTTAAATCTCCATTTCATTTAGTCCATTATGATATTTGGGGTCCTAGCCACACCACATCCACAATGGGTTATCATTACTTTGTTACATTTATTGATGATTTTTCCCATTGTACTTGGCTTTTTCTTATGAAGAATGGTTCTGAACTTTTTTTCCATATTTAAAGGTTTTTCTTCCGAAATTCAAGATCAATTTGATAAAACTAGTAAAGTTCTGCGAAATGACAATGCTTGTGAATACTTTTTTGCTCATTTTCAATCCTTTTTTAGTACATAGGGAATTTTACACCAATCCTCGAGCGCTTATACCCCCCAACAGAATGGTATCGTTGAAAGGAAAAATCGACACTTAGTGAAACAACTTCACCATGCTCTCATTATAATTGTTGAATTAGAAGGTTTTAGATAGGGAAGGAGGAAAAGAGAGAAATAAATTAACAAATAATAAAACTGATATTGATTTGATGTGGTGATAATCTGATTACAAAAGATAATCCTAATAGTCATATTTATACTAAATGTAGAATCATAATCCTAATCAAATAGGGAAACAAATCATAACATATGAATAAGAAAGAAATCTTAAAAGATCATCTAGGATACTCTAAAATATTTTAAGATATAAAAAATATATTATCAGATATATCTTTGATTTTTTAACAATAATGTACCACTTAATTTTTGGGGCGACGTCGTCCATACTGCATGTTATTTAATTAACCATATGCCATCTTCTATCCTCTAAAATCAAGTACCACATTCCCTTCTATTTCCACAACAAGATCTCCATTCTCTTCCTCTTTGAGTCTTTGGACGCACCTGTTTTGTCCATAACCTCACTCCAGGAAAAGATAAATTGGCTGCGATACCCTTGAAGTGTCTTTTCCTAGGATACTATTGGTTGCAGAAAGGCTACCAATGTTACTCTTCGGATCTCCACAAGTATCTTGCTTCTGTTGAGACTCATCCTTTCTTCTCTTCTTCCACCGATGAGCATCCAGCCAATATCCAGCTTCCCATTGGATCTCTCCCTCTACCACTTGTCTGTGTTCCTCCTTTTCTCACATATCAACTGAGGCTATGACCCCAAGTCATTCATCCCTCTGCCAATCCAGGTGCCAAAGCTATCCAATTCCTTCATGTTGATGTCACTATGACAAACCCAACTTCTACTGCACCCGTGACTCACCTTCTTCAACAGACTCTCTTGCTCTGACTCCTGCACAGGAACTACCCAATACATTACACAAAGGTATCAGGTCTACTGATAATCCTATTCCTAATACCCGCACTCTTCTCTTGGTCTTTGCATCTATCTCATTGTTTATGTTGACGATAGTCATTACGAGCAATGATTAATCTGATACAAGTGTTGCCATCACTCACCGGACGTCATGGTCTTTATTGTTAGATACATCAAGAATGCACCAAGAAAGAGGTTACTCTATGAAAACAAAGGTAATACTCAAGTTGTTGGCTATTCAGGTGCTGATTGGGCAAGATCAGGTTCAGATAGAAGATCAACAATCGGGTATTTTGTCTTTGTTGGAGGCAACTTAGTTTTGTGGAGGAGTAAGAAGGAAAACATAGCTGCCAGATCCAATGCGTAAGCTGAGTATCGCACTAGGCAGCAATAATTTGTGAACTCATATGGTTGAAGCAATTACTCCAACAACTAAAATTGGGAGATGTCGAGGACATGAAATTAATTTGTGACAACCAAGTTGCTCTATATATTGCCTGTAATCAAATCTTTCAAGAAAGGACCAAACATCTAGAAATTGAATGTCATTTTGTCGAGAAAAGGTTCTTTCAGACGAGATCATGACAACCTTTGTCAACTCTAACGAACAATTGGATAATATAATCAATAAATCCTTAAGAGAAACTCACGTTGATTTTATTTGTAACAAGCTTGGCACATACGATATGTATGCTCCAGCTTGAGGGGAGTGTTAAAATAACCACATGCAAATGCAATTCATGTATCTCATGTTAAATGTATCCAGCCTCATACGAATTAGTGCTTAGGAAATAGATCCTACTTCCTTGCCTTGTAAACTGTATCATGAACTGTATATATATATATACAATCTGTGTCTCATTCCACTCAAGCTATTCCATCATATCTCTATCTTTTCTATAGGACGAAACTGAAAGCAACATACAAGGAACAAAAGAGTACCTTTTTGCCATAACTAAAAGCAAACTATAGTATCAAGTAACTTACAGGTGTCCAGAAGCAATTGAAAAGATATTAATTGTTTTTCCATGCCGTCCACCCCTTTGTTTCTCCTATTACGAAAAAAGGTTCAGTCTGTTACAACTTTGGAAATGTAGTAGTTAAGATGAAAGAGAAAATGGAAAGAGGAGGAGAACCAGAGGGTGAAGAGCAGAAAAAAGTAACAAAATTACTTCACAAATTATCATGAATTTTGATAATACACATAATTGGTTGGATGCATCAGTTCCAGTAAGACTATACAACAATGGTCTTTTCATTTGACAACTAAAACCCAAGCTATCTCATGACAAGCATTACATAATTTAAATCATTGAGGCATAAATACAACATCAATCAGATTAAAACTTCTTATAACACAAAACCAAGTTTTATTATAATTGGAATCTTAAGTCTCCCTAAACAAATGAAGTCATGCAAAAGGGGCAGGTTGAAGACACAGGAAAAAATAAAATAAAACTCACTAGTGAACTGCTTTCAGCACTTTTCGATTGTTCATTGCTACTAATGAAACCAGAAGCCCATTTTAGTAAGTTAGAATTCCAGCCACTTCCCTACAAAAAAAAAAAAAAAAATCAAAGAAATCTGTGAGGCTTTGCACATTCTTTTGCATTTAAATAATAATGTTTTCTTCCTTTTACTTCAACACATAAAATTTTCAAAAAAACAATTTTCAAATAAACAAACACTCACTCTCTTCTTATCTTGCGGATATTCATCATCATCAGGAATCAACAATTTCTCATGTTCCTTGCCTTTTCTTTTCACTACTTCCATATGAACTACTTTACCCCGTAAATCATTAATAGTAATGAGTTTGGATGATTGTTTATCCTGACTTCCATCATCATCTTCCTTTAAAATATAGAGCTCAGAACTTCTACCAGGAGCAAGCTGCAAGAACCAAACCCCAGGAGAGACTTTCATTTGCCAATAGCCTAGATTGGCCATCACAAGGGTATCAACTAAATGGGGTGTGCTTTTGGTTCCAAGAATCAGCTGGAGACCTCGAGGATGATCATGATCTTTCTCAGAACAATGACCTTGTTAGATATGAAGAATTGGTAAGAGTGACGAAAGATTCGTAGAAAGTATTGCTTAATAATGCTATTTAGTGACAATATCACAAAGAATCACCACCCTATATTTTTAATAAACAAAATGCAATTTTACCTGTGAGGACAAGAGCTTCAAGTTCAAAAACTGCTTGCAATGTTCTTGTGTCACCAAGGTTCTCAAGCAGAATGTTATCTAGGTCATGACTGCAACATGAGAAATCATATAAGAGACTGTAAAAAATTCAACAAGCTGCGAAATTGCACATGTTAAAGTAAATTACACAGACCTCCGTCAATGTAAGGCAAAATTGCATCTACTTCCCTTCTTGTTAAAAAATTAATGAAGCGAATACTTTCTATTAACAGAAAAATACACACCATTCATTTTATACTTTTTTTTATAAGCGAAAAAAATATATTAATTAGAGTACTCTCATTCATTTTATACTTGAATTGACCATTTTAATTTGATTCTTTGTTTATGTTTCAATTCAAAGTCTATACATTCCACTAATTATGAAATGAACTCCAGTCTAGAATCATTAGATACAGAGCCCCTCTTTTATTCTTCATAACAGTTCTCACCATTCTACAGTTTAGAAAGCTTTAATGCAAATTTATGACATGCTTCTTTATTATCAAAGATAAGGGTAATTTTGGGGAAAAATATAATAACATCAAACATGAAATTAACATGCTTTAACATGTCTAACAGTGACTTAACATAAGATGTTATAGTTATGCTAAAATTTAAAAATAAGGGAGATCAATGTGATTTATTTTGAACAATATAAACCTGTCCTTAAATCTTTTCTACTTTCATGCAAGTAAACAAAAAATAGAGGTGAAACAACGAATCGGTAAATTAACAGACAATGTCAAGGACAAAGACAATACATACACAGCAATAACAGGCTCAACAAGCCAAGGTTCGGGAACATCAAGATTCATAGTGAGAGTCTTAGACAATGGCATGTTAGCAAAAAATGCTTTTGGGCCATTTATTGAAGTGTCAGTGTTGCTAAAATCATCCTGCAAAAGTGACAAAAACCTAAGAAACCAAACATCAAATCTCATCTGGAATTATCCAAGAGCTAAGAGTGTAAGATATACCATTGTCGGTACTACATATCTGTAGTAGTTCTTCAGAGGAAGATCAGCAAGGGAACTCTGGCATGAAATAAAAAATGGCATTAAATATTGGTTTTATTAAATGTAAAAAAAGATTTTGTAGGACTTGGGAGTAAACTATGAAGACCATATATTCGAAAAATGGGAAAGTATGGGTGTCGCACCCGTATCCGATATCGATACGCGTACGAAAATTCCATATACGTATCTACGAAGTATCCCATATTTTTTTTTAAAAAAAATTATACGATACGCTTGCCTTTTTATTAATGTGTTTCTCACCTCTATTATATGATAACCTTTTTTTAATTGACATAATCATACGATAAGGGCAGAAACTGTGCTTTTGTAATGATCACAAGTATCTTTTTGTAAATTGTGATCATCGTGGTTACAAACAGAGAGCAGAGAGAAAGAGAGGGAAAAGAAGTTGAAACTGAAAGTGTATTCAGAATTAGTTGATAGAAACTGTTACAAGGATAGCTATATATAGCATAACAGAGAAGCGTGTAAGAGAAGCTAAGTCTAACTAACTGTAACTGCCTTGCTGAGTCAACAGGCGCCTAATTCTCTAGGCTAACCTATTGTTTCTCTAATACACTCTAACATATCCCTTTATAAGAACAAAGTGGGTAACTAGCAGTGTTTACAGTGTAACATATCCCCTTAGAAACTAAGGTGGGTGTACAAGGGAAAACTTATCTAGGACCCCAAGGTTGCTTCACAATTCTTCAAACCTGGTCTGGGACAAAGGCTTTGTGAGTAAGTCAGCTACTTGGTCTTGGCCTGGAATGTGACATACAAGGAGAGACTTGTTGATAACTTTCTCTCTGACAAAGAAAATATCCAGTTCCATGTGTTTGGTTCTGGAGTGGAGCACAGGATTGTGAGAGAGATACTGTGCTTAGGTTGTCAAAGTAGATAACCGGCTTTAGTGTGTCAATGTTCAGCTCCTTCAGTAATGACTGTATCCAGATTACCTCAGTTGTACTGGCAGCCAGGCTGCGGTATTCAGCTTCAGTACTTGATCTGGCTACTAGTTGCTGCTTCCTTGACCACCAGGAAACTAGATTAGGGCCAAGATAAATGCAAGAGCCAGAGGTGGATCTTCTGTCATCAACATCTGCGGCCCAGTCAGCATCACTGAACCCTTGGAGAGTCAGGGGATGGGCTAGACTAGCTGGTTTCAGAACCAAACCATGAGAAATCGTGCTCTGTAGGAATCTAAGGATCCTTTTTACTGCTTTCCAGTGCTCTTCTAGTGGCTGAGATAAAAACTGACATACTTTGCTGACACTGTAGCTGATCTCTGGTCGTGTATGGTGGCATATTGTAGGGCTCCAACTATAGATCTATAGAGAGAGGGATCTTCCATGTAATTCCCTCCAAATTTGGTCAGTTTGCAGTGACTGATCATGGGAGTTGGCAGTCCTTTGGCTCCTCCCATATGAGATTTGGTGAGAAGGTCCTTTATATACTTGGACTGAGAGAGAACTAGAGCCCCACTAGGCAGCCTTTTGACTTCTATACCAAGGAAGCAATCCAAATCACCCAGCTGTTTGAGAGCAAAAACAGTGTTTAATTTGGTGATCAATTCAGTAATCCTTTGAGATGAAGAGCCTGTGACTATTATGTCATCCACATATACCAACACATAGGTTGTGTGACCAGAATGGGTGTGAATGAAAAGTGAGGGATCACACCTGCTTGGTTTGAAGCCAAAGAGAACTAGAGTCTTGGTCAGTCTTTCAAACCAAGCTCTTGGAGCTTGCTTAAGACCATAGATAACCAGATGGGGGACTGAACTATGAAAACCTGTGGGTTGTTCCATGTAAACCTTTTCTTCAAGAAGTCCATTAAGAAAAACATTGTTTACATCTAGCTGCTGCAATGTCCCGTTGTGTGTTATGGCTAGAGTTAGGACCACTCTGACAGTTACAGGCTTCACAACAGGGGAAAAGGTTTCTGTATAGTCATGGCCCAGTTTTTGATGGAACCCCTTTGCCACCAACCTTGCTTTGTACTTGTTGATGGTACCATCTGGGTTTTCTTTGATCCTAAATACCCACTTACAGCCAATGGCCTTTCTATGAGGTGGTAGCTCAATCAAAGTCCATGTTTTATTGGCAATTAAGGCATCATATTCAGCTTGCATTGCTTCCTTCCAATGGGGAACAGTTAGGGCCTTTTTAGGACTGCTAGGTTCTAGATGAGTAAGGAGCACAGTGGGATCTCCCTGTGATAACACCCTAGTCTTAGACCTTGTGACCATAGGATGGGTGTTGTGATGTGGAGAAAGAGGAGACTGATCTGCGGGATAGTGAGGAGTCAGACCAGAGTGCAATG
This sequence comes from Ammopiptanthus mongolicus, assembly GCA_039655645.1. Lineage (NCBI taxonomy): Eukaryota > Viridiplantae > Streptophyta > Magnoliopsida > Fabales > Fabaceae > Ammopiptanthus > Ammopiptanthus mongolicus. The sequence continues at coordinate 107,317,561 of CM077344.1, read as the reverse complement.
TGGGCAAGGAGGAGGAAGTGGACTGACTGGGCTGGGGGGAAGGTGGAACAATAGTGATGGGAATTGGAGGAAAGGGAATGGAATGCAGTGTGGAGGGAGGACTAAAGGAACTGGTGCTGACTGCAGTGACAGAGTGACTGTCACTTGCAGCAGTAGGGACAGGACTGGACTGAGGGGTGTTGGCAGATAGAGAAACTGAACTGGAGGTGGGAGATGACTCACCATGTGTGGAGTTGGAAGGAGGAGGAGACATAAAATGTTGAAATTGCTGGACCACTGTAAGAGGCATTGGACAGGTATTGCCATGCTGAGAAATAGATTCATGAGCTGTGGGTGTCGGATTGGCACAGCTTTTTGCAAAGGGAAATAGGTGTTCATTAAATTGGACATCTTTAGAGATTTAAATTCTGCCATCGGGTGAGAGGCATTTGTATCCTTTGTGAGAGGAGGAATAGCCCAAAAAGGTGCATTCACACGACCGGTAGTCTAACTTGTTTTTGATATAGGGCATGAGACAAGGGTAACAGGCACAACTGAAAATTTTGAGAAACATGTAATCAGGGTCAGTGTTGTATAAGGCAAAGTAGGGTGATGTTTGATTAAGGATAGGGATGGGTAGTCTATTTATGAGATAGGTGGCAGTGGTGAATGCATGGTCGCAAAATTTCATTGGTAACGAAGCTTGGGCAAGGAGGGCTAGGCCAGTCTCAACAATATGCCTATGCTTGCGCTCCACACTACCATTTTGATGATGTGTGTGCGGACATATCACTCTATGGATGATCCCTAGGTCTGCTAGGAATTTGGTGAATGGACGAAATTCACCTCCCCAATCGGTTTGGACAGATTTTATTATGGTTTGGAATTGAACTTGTATTGTATTAAGTCCTTGAACTGTTTAAAGATGGTGAGGGCTTCTGATTTTTGTTTGAGCAAATAAATCCAAGTGAACTTGGAGTGAGCATCTACAATGGACACGTAATAGGACTGTCCAGTAGAAGACTGCACAGGGGCTGGGCCCCATAGATCAATAAACAGCAAATCAAAAGGTTTGGCATATTGAGTTGTGGAGGACAGAGAAGGAAGTCTTTTGGACTTTCCATAGCAACAAGCAGTGCAAAAATCCAACATATTTTTATTAACATGATTGATGTTTGCATTTTTGCAAAACAGTTTTTACAGCCATGTCATTGGCATGTCCTAACCTATAGTGCCATACAAAGTGGGGAAGGGGCACTTTATTTGGGATACTACCACTAGAGGAATTACAAGTAGAAGGGGGGTTCAGTTTGTGTAGTACAATTTATTGAACACGAAACACTTAGACAACTAGGAGGCCGAGGTACACTACTAGAAGCAGCTGGTGCACTCTTGGTAGCAACAGGAAACTTGGTGAAGACATAGAGACCATCAGAATTTACAGATCCTTCTAAGAGAATTCTGTTGTCAACCTGAGATTTGACAAAGCAGGCATGAGGGAGAAACACAAAGTATGCATTATTGTCACTAGAGAAACGACTAACACTTAGGAGATTTTTCGTGATAGCAGGAACATAAAGAAAGTCATTAAGTGTAAGAGTGCAAGTGTTATCAAAGGGAGAAATAACCGTGGTAGAACCTAAAGCAAGTATTTTAAGACCAAAACCGTTACCCATGTAGATCTGATCAATGCCACTGGAATCACCTTGCTGGTTTAAATTCAAAGCATCAGCTGTGAAATGATGTGTTGCTCCACTATCAGGATACCAGAGATTAGAATCGGAGCCCGAGTTAGATGCAACCATGGCCATGGGAGCATTGGCCTGGTGTGAGTTATGCTGGCCAAAGGAAGCAGCATTGTGCCAGAGAAGTTGCAGTAAGGGAGGTGGAGCAGGCAGCTGAGGCGGACAGGCAATTGTTGTTGTTGTGAGCTAGAAGCAAAATTCTGAGTAGGAGCATATTGGTGAAAGCCAGTGTTAGGAGTCGCATAGCTCTGTGGTGCATAGGTTTGTGGCACAAAGCTTGGAGGTGCAAAGTTCTGTGCCACATATGCTTGACCTCTGCCATAAGGTTGGTGTTGCTGATTGGTCTGAGGAGCCGTGTACGAGTCATCATAGCGATAATAACAATCCAAGGCAGAATGATTGTTGAGATGACAGATCTGACAGGAGGCACCACCATACCGACCTCTGCCACCACGTCCACGGCCACGCTGACCGAAGCGACCACCACGTCCACCTCGAAAGCCATTTCCAGGTTGAAAAGTGGCATTAGAGTTTTGATAGTTATTATTGCCAGGGTAGGTGGCAAGAGGTTGTGGAGTGGAAGAGTATTGTACCTGATCGGACACCTGAGGAGAAGGTGTAGTTTGAGCAAGATTCACCGAAAAGGCATTGGATGACGCTTTTGCCTTGCATCTTTCTAAGCGCGACTCGTGTGAGAGCAAAAGAAACTCAACCTCTGCAATTGTGTAAGGTTCGACGCGACTTTCAATGGTTGGAAGTAAGATGTGATACTCTTCCGGTAGGCCTTCAAGAACCACATCAAGATGCTCTTGAAGCGTAACAGGATTACCGATCGAGATCAAGGTGTCGACAAATGCTTTAATGCGAAGAAGATACTCTGAGATTGTTCGATCACCTTTCACCATGTGACGAAGCTCAGCACGAAGCTGAGTAGTACGTGCCTTCGTCTGAGAGTTGAAATGATTGTGCAAGGCATCCCAAAGTTCCCAAGTGTGTGTGCATCCAATGACTCTGGCATGGATCGTCTCTGAAATGGAGTTTAGCATCCATATGAACAGGTGTTGGTCCTGAGCTTCCCATGCTAGAAACTCAGGGTTCATAGTGTCCCTTTTTCGATCAGCATCGGTGAGAAAGCGTGGAGGAAGGCGTGGGCTTACAACAAATCGTTCAAGGCGATTCACGCGAACAACTGCTTCTACGATTTGTTTCCAGTGCAAGAAGTTGTTATCAGTGAGCTTCGTCGTGATTACCGAAGAGAGTTTGGGAGTCGAGGGCGCTGTTGTGGGCGGCGGTGACGGCGACGGCGGAGCGCCGTTGTTCATAGCAGAAGACATGGCCGAGTCAAGCTCGTGATACCATGTTACAAACAGAGAGCAGAGAGAAAGAAAGGGAAAAGAAGTTGAAACTGAAAGTGTATTCAGAATTAGTTGATAGAAACTGTTACAGGGATAGCTATATATAGCATAACAGAGAAGCGTGTAAGAGAAGCTAAGTCTAACTAACTGTAACTGCCTTGCTGAGTCAACAGGCGCCTAATTCTCTAGGCTAACCTATTGTTTCTCTAATACACTCTAACAGTGGTTATGTATTAATGAGAAATTATCAATGTCTACAACAACAAAAACAGCCAAGCCTTTTCCCACTAGATGGGGTCAGCTACGTGGATCAAATGACACCATAATGTTTTATCGTAAATCATGTCTATAGACAAACAAACCATTGACCAAATGATCAATGTCTCTTTACAAATATTTTGCATCAACATAAGATATATGTTTTTTAATAAATGTGTTAATGTATCTAGACCGTATCATGTCTTGAATTTCAAAAATTCCCCGTATCTGTGACATATCGTACTTGTGTTGTGTTAAGTATCTGGGCTTCTTAAGGAGTAATTTAAAAGAAAATATAGCTTATAGTTGTAGAAAATCCCACATGTTTGGTTGTAAAGTAGTGACCGGTATATAAAATACAATTGATTATATGTAAACAGAGTGATTTATACATAAGACGTTTAGGCTCCCACTACTGTGAGGGCTTGAGAGGGTCAAGATGTATTTAAGAAGACCATTAAAGAAGTAACATGTTATGGAAAACCAAGAAAGTTATGAACAATAAACGTAAGTAGTACAATAAATATCAACCAACCAATGGGTTCAGTACAATCCTCATGCTGGGCTGAATGTATTTCCATAAAACTCGAAGAATTCCTGACAGCTTCTGGCTGGTTGGACTTAAAGGATCAAGAACCGCATCAATATGAATGCTAGAATTTTCACTATGCAGAATAATGGCACTGCACAGAATAATGGCATAAGAAAATTAATATGATATAATAAAACAGTAAAACCAGCAAACTAAACTTCAACCTTAAAAAAGATGATAAATTCAACCACAATTAACGCTTCATGCCTTTGCTTTTCCACTAACCAAATTACCATTCTTTCTATCTAGATTGTGCGATCAGTAACTAATTAAAATTACCTATGTTGATCATTCAGAATCTCAAAACGAGCACTTTCAGAACTCCGTTCCCGCGTAGCCATTGAAGATGATAAGGCCATGACAATATCACTAATGAATTTGCTGCAAACAACACACAGAAAGCTTACAGAATTGTCAGATATTCTGAAAAGAGATAAAGATTGAAGAACTATAAATAATGTTTACAAATACTACATAGCTAGGGTGCACAAAAGCAAAATTTTGAAGAAAAAAATGTGAAAGAAGCATCGTCGCAGCCAAAAATAAAATGTCTATGATCTCCATGCAGGAATGAATTTAGACAAAGTCAAAAATAAATTGAAAAGAGTTCTGCCTTAGTGAAATTACACAAACCTAACCTTTCCCAGGAAATTACAGTGACCTCTCAAGTAACATAATAAGGAGGTTTAGTCTGCTTGTTTGATGTTTCATCAAATTGGGGTAGGTTGACTGTAATTTACTCTAAAATCATTTAGGCAGAATAGTAAACAAGTAGACTAAAATAGTATGAAAGGCAACATTAGTCTTTCAATAGACCACAACTAATAGGTGCTATAAAAACAAAAGTCATCAACATCAAGAGTGCAAAAAAGACAGATAATTTACACGTCCAGAAAAGGACAGGAGATCGAAACTGCTTCAACCAACTCGATACTTAATTGAATTGTAGAAATATTTTCAGTAATTAAAAATGGCTCACTAAAAGAGATCACATTTTATCTTAGGGCTAGGGAGAGAAATATTCCATCCTTCTTCCCAACTGAGGCAACAAACAATTGAGCAGAAGGTCTGGCTGTGCGAAGAAGGACTTCGGCCATTATTTAAATTTCACGAGTTGTCGAGGTTAATTCAATCGAACATCCATTTCGGAGCTTAGAGCACGCCAAGCACAAGCTACTTCATTTCCACTTCCTACAAGATTTTAAAGAGAGGTCTTTGTCCCAATCTTTCTTGTCTTCAAGCAGTGTCTGTTTACAGCCGATTTCAGGGGAAGGAGAAGCCTCTGCATTCCAAACGGATTCATTAGGTTCAGGGGCTGACAGGGACGGATTCCCCATTGGGTTCAAGGACGAGCACGGAAAGTCAGAATCCCGTCCCTTACCGCCTAACCGAAGACCAATGGGGGTGCTACGAGTCTCGATTTCCATGCTGCTTTCCTAGTTCGTTCACTTCCATGCCATTTCTATCCACATTAATCGAGGTAAACTATAAAAGTACCCTTGGTTACTTAATTCTTTTATTGGTGTTCTTCAATGTTTGAAGCAAGAACGATTGATGGGGGAGTATAATCTTTATATAAAGAAAATCATTAAGAAGAAAAGATAGACACAGGAGTAGAGGATAAGATATCCACCTAAAATAACAAGAAAAGGAAAGGAAATAACACATACAGTAAGCACAGCTGAACAACCTCTCTATATACCAACACAGAAACATCTCTCAAATAGCCACTCTAAAGCTCCACAAAGAAGGTAACACCATCTTATCCCATTGAAGAGGTAACATAACAGCAATAAATTATCCACGAAATTTCTAGCATCTCCCCAACCACTGGCAGGTAAAATGAATATATATATATATATATATATATATAAGGCAATCGAGATGATACAAGCTAAAAGCTCGCTTGGACTCGCTTTGGTGTTCAGCAAATGGATTCTTTAAGGGAGTCCCAATAGTAGATTTGCAGAGGAATTGGGGAGCTTCTTGTATTAATAAACTAACTTGAAGTTTGCTTGTTACTGTTTGGTGGATGACTTTCTTTCGTTTTTTTTATAATAAAAGAAATATTATTAGAAGAGAAGGGAAAAGTACAAAGGAAGAGAATAAGGCATCCTCACAAAGAAAACAAAAAGAAACAATTAAAACCTATGTGATAAAAACAAAGCATGTCAATCCCTCTGCATGTCTAACAAAGAAACACCACTAAAAAGCCCTATGGGCAGAGCACCAAAGGGACTCCTAAAGAGTAACCCTATCCCAAATGAAGTCTACGGCCGAAAAGGAGTCATTCAATATTCTACCATTTCTTTTCCAATCAAATACACCAAAGAAAATCATAACCAGAGCATTGCCACAAAACTTAGCCAAAACCTCTAAATTTAGTAAGGAGAAATTGATGCAAACCATAGGGCTTATCCAAGACTCTCCAAAGATCCCAAACAACCTATCCCAAAGAGAATTCGACGCTGAAACAATGCAAAAGAAAAAAGAAGATGAAGTCCAAATTCTGAATCTGAACCATACATTATGCATATTAGGAGACAAAGTGGTAAGGTCTGGGCTTCTGGAGCATGGCATTAGTGTTAATCTTGTTAAGAACAACTGGTCAGACAAAAGCTTTGACCTTTGAGGGGGCTTTGGACTTCCAGATTAGTTTATCCAAAAGAAGTCTGTCTATCTCTGTCAAATTAGGCTGCATCGGCCACACCAGTGATCGCTGAATAGTTAAATCAGCAGCACACCAGAGTCGGTACCTAAATTGCTTGTCTTAGCTAAACCCTAAGGATCCTTTCCATGTACCATAATGCCAACAGAGCTAAGCTGAAAATATGAGGAAATTTGCGTTTGAGAGATGGAAAAAGCCCCTGCTGATGGCTTAGGGGACGAAGCATTTGGGACCCTAGTCTACCTGATCTTCATAAGCCATTTCGCAAACCCTTTGGAGGGCAAATTTACTGAGAGAGGCAAAGGAGAGGATAATTTAGGTCCTAGTTAGGAGAAAACACCCATCTTGGGTCCAAGTTTTGAGAAAACACTACATTCGGGTCTCTTGACCAAGGTTGTCAGACTCACAGGTCTAGGTAGACTCATGGATGAGGGTAGACTTGACACGTACACTCGTAAGAGCCTACAAAAGGCAAAATAGGTTGATTGGTCTTCTACGATTATTTAAATTTTCACATCGGTCCCATAAGTTTTTTTTTTTCAAATTGGTCCTACACGTTATATTCCGTTTTCATGTTAGTCTTTTCCGTCAATTTCGACCTAACGCCGTTAGTTTTGAGCTAACGTAACATGATATTAGTGCGACATGTAGCCCTTGATTTGAAGCCGTAAGGTCGAAATTGACGGAAAGGACTAACGTGAAAATGAAACATAATGTGTGGGACCAATTTGAAAAAAAAAAAAAAAAAACTTATGGGACCGATATGAAAAATTAAATAAACGTATAGGACCAATCAACCTATTTTGCCTAAAAAAAACTATAAATGACATACATAAATAACATAAAAGCTACAAAATAGTAACATCAAAATCCAATAACATCTAACATCATCATAACCATTAAAAAGTAACATAAAAATCATAATCCAAATACAAAACATTACCAAAACAATAAGTATATAACATGAACATCATAAAACAGCTCCTAATCCTAAATGTCTAAAGTCAATTCTCTAACAACATCATCTCCATCATCATCATCAGAATAGTCATAATCTAGTTCTTCCCCGGATGTTTCCTCCCCTAACTCAGGAACTTCCAGATGTTGTTGCAGCAACTGGGTTAGCCTCAGCCTCAGACATTGCAATATAGAAACAGGGGGTTTGAGCAAGGAAGGATAAAATAGAGGGAAGGAAAATTTCTTACTGTTGCACCTGCAACAAACCCGAGCAGGGAAGAGCTACAAGGTTCGAGCAGGGAAGATGGTGGCTCGCAGGTTCGAAGAGGCGGATGTAGGCGGTAGGGAAGGTGGTGGTTCGCAGTAGGGAGGGTGGCCGTTTGCAGGTTCGAAGAGGCGGCCGCAGGAGGGTGGTTCACGACAGGGAGGGTGGTCGTTCGCGTCAGTGAGGGGAGGAGGGGTGCTAGGGTTTTTTTCTCTGTCTTCGATGCTTTTCTGAAGGTCGAAAATGAGAGGGCACATAGACTCGGTCGAAAAATGCACGAAAGATAGGAAAAGCAAATTTTTTTAACCCAAACACACCATTTTGGGTGTTTTATCCAGCATTTTGAAAAATACACTCAAACTCGCTAACTCGCCTCTAGAATCGGGATTCCACCCGATTCTACCGAGTCTACCCGAGTCAAGCTGACTCTACCCCAAAAACGATTCTGAGTCCGATTTCACTTGTTTTACCCATGTAAAATCGCAAACTCGTCCGAGTCTACGAGTTGACTCGCAAGTTTGACAACCATGCAGTCTTGACCACTTCAAGCCCAACATTGACCCACCACACCAACCTTTAACTGTAGGATCAACATAATCCTCAAAGAATGACCCAAAGCAACCTCCATAAAGACTATCCCCGATGTATGCAAGCCTCTCGCAAATTCTTGTAATGATATTCCTGGCATTCAAGACAAACCCTTATCTTCAGGTTTCAAAATTTGAACATGAGATGACCTTCGCTGATGCCTCCATTCTTAAAAACATCATAATAGGATCTTCTCCCAAAAATCGCATGTGATCTTGCTGAAAAACATCATTTGGACAGTATCGCAACAGCCTTCGATGGAGCTGCCACCAACAAAACTGATAAAGCCCTCCGAAAATGGTTCCACCCTGATATACCATGTCCAAAGAAATTTGTAACCAGAACATAACATTCTATGTTATTCTGATCTCAAAAAACAGAGAATATTTTGTCCTCTCCTTCGAAGCGCCTTATGAAGGAAGTGGCAGTGAGCAAGGCTTTATCCCTGAAAGTGGAAAGCAACGAGAACGGCGCGGCAGACATTTGCTAAAACCCAGATCCCTCTCTATCACTTGAAGATGAAAAAGCTTGCCCTCACCTTCAAGCACAAAGTCAAAGCATTTGGATTCAATAACATTGAACTTAACACCTCCCATTACGTCGAAACTTGCTAACAGAGATGAAAAGTTGAAGAGCCATAAACACAGTTGGGATCGAAGGCTCTGTGAGAGCAAAAAAAGGAGACGGGCAACCACGATCAAAGGCAAAAGGGTGGCTGGAAACACACTGAAGAAACAGGGAAGCAATTGGAGCTAGCATGTGCCTTAGCGTGGCATGTGGTCAGAAAGGCTGGCTGCAAGAGCGGGGCGTTTAGGTGCATGCGATGGATTCCGGCATCGTACTTCCGAGGTTTAGCCAAACGAATGATGGACTCTCTGATCTGGGTGCAGCCCTGATAGACAGACTTTGGCACTTCAACAGTAACACTTACCTCAAAACAGTATCCCTTCTTTTCTTGCAATAAAATATTTCTTCTGTCATTCCCCTCCCCCAAAAAAGGAAAAGAAACAATAAATGCTACTCGCATTTTTATCATGATTTTTTAAACCAAATTAAACAAACTTTAAGCATGGGCAAGCTTCAACTTCAAGCATAACATCTAATTAGGAACTGCAAAGAACACAGACAAATTACAACAGCCCATCAAAGTGATGTTAAACTTGCACTCCTTCTAAACGATCATTTCCCTCTTAATGCTGGGAGTCACGTCTAACTCATCATGTAGTGTATTGCACAGAAAACCAAATAACTCATATGCGCCTCCCAAAATGCTGATCTTGATAACCTTCCTGTAATTCAAGCTGGTGGTATGATTGTTTGCATAGCGAAAATATTAATCCGTATATACTTAGAAATGCAAATGTTCACCTATACCAAACAAATCGTAAAGAGAAAGTGCACAACAAGATGATAGATGCATGAAGACATCAAGCAACAACCAAACGTTCAAAACAGAGAGCAAAGATCAAGAGACCTCGTTAGCATGTCAGGGTCAACATCCTGCCATTTAACCTCTTCAATAATTTCCATGATATGCTTAGTCCTCTGCTTAAACTCTATCGATTCAAGAAGATGCAGATCAGCACTCAAAAATGTGCTTTCATAAATAGGATAAGTTACCTGTGAAACATAAATGTAAAGGTTAACACAGAAGAATGATAGACATTATCATTGATGAAAAACTAATAAAATTTGAAGGCAGTGTAGTCAAAGGCACGAAGAGGCACTAGAAAGGGTCAGCCTCTCATAGCGCTTTAGGAGCGCCTTTCTGGATAACAGTTTAAATAATCTCTGAAAGACCAGACATATAACTTGCTAACTGGTGCTAAAGGGGAAAAATAGTCAGAATGCTAGAAGAATAACTAGTTGTCAAACTTTTAACTTTTAACAGGGCTTCGTAAATTGAACATCATAATCTTTCATTTTTACCATGAATGTCATGCTTGAGTGGCTAATTTATATGGAAAATTGTTTAAAAATAGTAAAATATTGGTTAAACTAATCATTTAGTCCCTATACATGACATTGATTTTATATGGTCCCTATGCGTGAAAATTTTTTAAATCAGTCCCTATATGTACAATTATTTTTAATTGGTTAAAGCAATAATTTGGTCCCTATACGTGACACGGATTCTTCATTTAGTCCCTATATGTAAAAATATTTGGAAATGAGTCCCTACATGTGTAAACGTTAGCAAATTTGGTCCCTATATGTGCAAACGTTCGCAAATTCGTCCCTATCGTCAGCAAATTAGTCCTTATACGTGACACAATTTTTTGATTTGGTCCCTAAACCTAAAAAAAAAAAAAAATTAAATCGGTCCTTATATGTGCAATCAATAATAATTTTGTCCGTGCCGTCTATCCAGGAGCTCGGACCCAACTAAAGATTCTTTTGGTATTGAATATTTTCTATATATTATATCAATCTATTTCTTCTATCGAGAGTAAAAGTTGTATAATTTGGTCCGTAAATGATTTTATATTCTGAAATTATCCAAGTTGACTTTCAATAGAAGAAATAAATTGATATAATATATGAAAAATAATCAACACGAAACAAATTTTTAGTTGGGTTCGAGCTCCTTGGTAGACGATAGGGACAAAATTATTAGAAATTGCACATATAGGGACCAATTTAATTTTTCTTTTTCAAGTTTAGGGATCAAATCAAAAACTTTTGCTGACGACAGGGACGAATTTGCTAACGTTTGCACATGTAGGGACCAAATTTGCTAACGTTTACACATGTAAGGACTCATTTCCAAATTTTTTACGTATAGGAACTAAATGAAGAATTTGTGTCACGTATAGGGACCAAATTATTACTTTAACCTTTTTAATTTGGTCCTCACTGTTTATGTGTTATAACGCCGTTTGTTGAAATTAAAGAATAGGGGCCAAATTCAAAATGTTGAAATAGGGGCTAATTTATATGGCAAATTGTTGAAAAATAATAAAATATTGGTTAAACTAATCATTTAATCCCTATACGTGACACTGATTTTGAATATGGTCCCTATACGTGAACATTTTTTAAATCGGTTCCCATATGTATAATTATTTTTAATTTGGTCATCGCCGTTTGTGTTATAACACCGTTTGTTGAAATTAAAGTATGGGGACCAAATTCAAAATGATTACCATGTATAAGGACCAAAGTGAAAATGATTATCACATATAGGGTCCAAAAAAATTTGAATTCTGTCCTTACATGTGACAATCATTTTGAATTTGGTCCTTATACTTTAACTCCAACAAACGGTGTTATAACACCAATAAACGGTAAGGACCAAATTAAAAATAATTTACACATATAGGGATCGATTTCAGAATTTTTCATGTATAAGGACCAAATTCAAAATTAGTATCACGTACGGGAACCAAATGATTAGTTTACCCTAAAATATTTTAATGCTTTCATTTTCTAATATTGACTCATTTCTTCAGTGAGGCGTGCACTTTTTGGCTCCTCAAGCCTCAAGGTGTTAAGACTCTCTAGCGCCTTTCGCCTTTAACTACCTTGTTTGAAGGGATTATATATAATGAAATGAAAATTAGAGCTAGTAATTATTCAATAAAGACCGAATACACTGTGAAATAACCAATAAGACTAAGATCATCTTACCCTTCCATTAGTGAAGACAGCATTGACACCAGATTCAAACCCAAGTTCCCTATTCAAAAAATTTTCCACCTGATAACAAGAAGCCTCATTTAATACAAACTTTGATGATTGCCAAATAAAAAAAGGAAGTAAAAAATGCCAGTGAAAGGCTCTGAGATTGAGTCAAGAACTGTGCAAGCCTCCACCTTAACAAATAAATGAGGGAGAAGCAAAGAGGGAAAGCAAGAGAGGCAGAGAATAACTTCCAACAGGTACTAGCATCAAATGAGAAAGAGTAAAAGTGGACCAAAATGCAATTGTTTAAATCACAAGGCAACCAGAAGTACCTCACTCAAATGCTTTCTCACTTCTTCAGCAGAAAATTCGGGGAGAGCAGACCTATAACCTTTAGACGGTAACCCATTAGCCTCAGCAAGCTCGCAGACCTTATCAATAAATGCTCGAGTGTTATCAACTTTCACAACTGAGGTAACCAGGTATTGCTGCTGATAGAATGAGCACAGCTGATCCAAGAAGTCTAATACGTTCTGCTTGTGGCTGCATAAAACCACCCATTCACACAACTGATATGAAAACTGTATTTCAACTTCGAAAAAGAATTTGCAAAACATTGATACAAAACCGTACTTAAAATTCAAAAGAAATTGGCAAAACTACAAAATCATATACTAATCAATGTACTAAAATTCGAACATTTCCTAGTTCCTAGTTAAAAAAACAAACCTATATGAGGATGTAGTGATTTCAAAAGCCTTCACAAAAAGGAGGCTAAACAAAGCAGTACTCTGATTGGCACTAAACAGAAGACCTACACGAGCATCGTTGGACCCTTCTATCTGCAGCATAATGTGCAAATAAAATAAAATCTGTTTAAAAGCATTGAATAAGCCAACTCATGAAAGGCATTAGGCATACACACACACACACACACACACACACACACAGAACAAGAATATTCAAAAGAAGTGCAAATCAGTATTAACCAGGTAACTCAAGCCTTGTCGAAGCAATTTCATCCCACTCATTGAAGTGATATCAACAGCAAGAAGATGTGTCACAGGCTTCAAATCATCCATTGCTGGGTTGGTGAAAACAATCAAAGCGTTAATACAAAAGAACGAGACTGTAAGGATGAACCTATTGATTCTAACATGTCGACAACTTACTTCCAGGAGAATGCAAGTAGTTGATGTCATTCAGTACAGATGCCTCTCCAAAAGTAACCATAGACAGAGATATGAACCTTGGTTTGCTTTCAGAAATAATCTACACCAATCAGAAATTGGTTAGTAACACATCATTATTCAAGTTTCCAAGAACTTGCAATATTTTTTGGATAAGAAATAATATTAGAAGAGAAGAGTACAAACAGGAGGATAAGACATCTCACAAACAAACAAAAATAAGATATAGTCAAAACATATGACATTGTGTCATGCAACAGAGCATGCCAGATCATTGCATATCCAACAAAGAAACACCACTAAAGAGACCATGAGCACAACACCAGAGGGAAGCCAAAAAAGAACCCTATCCCAAATGAAATATACAGTCGAAAAATTTCCCTTGAACATTCTACCATTCCTTTCCAACCATAACCACCATAGAATGGCAAGGATAGAGCTGTTAACTGAGAAAGAAGGAGATATCCCAATGTTGGATTGAAAATTCCATGATCTCTCTGTCATGGTGGTCATTTTTTTAATAGGATAAAAGAGAAAAGTACAAGTTTGTCCTACTGTATCATATAAAGAAATGGTAATATAAAATACTCAAACACAGAATAATACATATTTATCTAACGAGCACTGCCATAAGATGTTTGCTTCTTTAAAAGAGCAAAATAGGCTCAACTTTGTAAAGCGAAGTTGATGCATATCCTAAGGGCAGATCCAGTTCTCTCCAAGAAAACCTAAACAGCTTGTTTCAAAGATAATTTGCTGCAGAAGAATGCAGAAAGAGGTAGGCTCCTGATTCCGAGGCAAAGCAGCACATTATACACAAATTAGGAGACAAAGAAGTGTGAGGTTTACACTTCTAGAGCATGTCATTGACTCATTGGTGTTAATCCTATTAAGAACAACAGTCCAGACGAAAAATTTGACCTCTAAGGGGGCTTAGGACTTCCAAATGGGTTTTTCCAAAAGACATATATCTCTATTAGGAGAGTCAAGAATTGAAAATAAGATTTAAAAAAGAAAGATCCCAAAGATTGAAAAGTCAAGTTCTTGGACAGGAGATGAAGAAAGATGGATAGGTTCGAGCAACATCAAAATAGCAGAGCTCACTAACCTCTCTATGAAGCAAGTTTCTGAAGAAATGAAAGTTCCAAGAGAAGTTAAGCTGAGAATAAACCTGACTAACTGGGCCATTGTGTAACAAAGAAGTGCGAAAAAGCCAAGGAAATGCCTCAGAAAGAGGAACAATACCAACCAAATATCTTCCCAAATTTAATAAGAGAGTCATCACCCAGATGCAAGGACAAAGGAGTAGAAAAATAAAGGGCCCCTGAAATAAAATTCCAAGGACTAACATGAGTAGTTCAACTTGCAGAATTTGTGCCCCACCATTCAGACGCAAATCATACTTACTACTATTAGATTTTGGGCCTTAACTCAATCCCAAAAGCTAGCTCAAGAGGTAAGGATTGTCCAAACTTTATAAGCTCTTATGAGGCTCTATCTCTAGTCAATGTGGGACTTGAGTTTTTCCCAATACACCCCCTCACACCCAGCACTATTGGGCTTGGTGCGTGGATAATATGATGAATAACCCTTTAATGGATCTAGGATAGGCTTTGATACCATATTAGGTTTTGGGTCTAATTCAACCCCAAAAGCTAGCTCAAGAGATAAGGATTGCCAAGCTTTATAAGCTCATATGAGACTCTATCTCTAGTCAATATGGGACTTGGGTTTTTCTAGCGAAAAACTTGATGCCATAAAGAAGAAGGCTGGAGGTGAAACCACCAAAGCCACTTAGCTGCCAAAGCAATATTCCTGGACACCAAATTAGGAAGACCCAACCCACCCTCCCTCTTTGGTCTACAACAAACCTCCAAACTAACAAGGTGGTCTCTACTAGAATCACCCGCCCCCGAAACAAAGTAAATCCTGCATATTTCTCTCTAATTTCTGCGCCACTGCCACCAGCATACGGAAAAGGGAGAGAAAATATAAAGAGATTCTAGATAAATACGTTGAATGAGAGTGATCTGATCACCCAAAAAAATTTTCCAATTTTTAAAATACTATACCTGAGGATTATAGCGTTGAATACCAGCTTCTGATAGAAACTTGGACAAAACATCAGTGTGAGATTTTATTTGTCCAAAATACACTTGCTCCTGTATTCTTTGAGTCTCATCATTCAAGACATTTAACAGAGCCTCCTGGTAAAATCAACTTCAAATATATAAGTGGCAGAAAAGCTTATCCTATTAACACTACCATGACAACACAATGATTATAGTTAATAACAATAACTGGGCAGAACATACTAGAAACTAAGCTGAGCACGCAAAGTATTCCCGAAGTTAAACAACACATCAAGCACACTACTAAATGGATTTGGATCCTCCAAAGCGCTGGGTGCACGTTATAGAATAAAGTGAAAATAGTTAAACATTACTGATTAAATAAGGAGCACATTCAAGAAAACATTCTTTTACATTGAAACCAACAATTCTTATGCCAGCTACCTTGGAAAGTATATATTACAATAAATTGGGCCCAAATCCACCACACAAGCTAGGTTATAGGGGGAGGGTTGCCCAAGTAATTATAGGGGGAGGGTTGCCCAAGTCTTTACTCATACTCAACCAATGTGGGAGTTTAACACCTAAGACACACACCCTCACGTCCAGAACTGGACATCTGAAGCATGAAGTTTGCAAGACTGGACATTTGCGAGTGACCGGATATCGGGATAGCCTCTGATACCATATTAGAATAGGGTTATCCAAGTCATTATAAATGGTTCTTTACTCATATACTCAACCGATGTGGGACATTAACACTTAACAATATAAAATATTGCAAAATATATCCCCCCAAATCTATATCTATATTATATACAAAAGGAATTGTCTTGATGAATTTTCCATGTGGATGTTTAACTTTGCCATTTGGAATTTAGTTGACATTTGGCTCCATTAAAATCGTTAAATGGAAAAATGTGACTACATGGCTAAGATTTGGAATTCCTCAATTTTAGTAACCTATCTTATTAACGACTTCTTTTATTCCCCAAACTTTCTTTTTAAATATGTTTCCAACGACATTTTCATTCCAATTATTTCACTCCTAATATTTCCAAATTTTTAATTTCTGATTGTACACTCAATTAAGGTTATATTTTCTAAAAAGTAGAACAAAATTTATTATTTATTATTTAAAAAATATGTTTATTTAAGTACATATAATATTATATTATTTTATTTTTGTTAATATTCCTATTCCCTTGCGTCGCAAGGGATGATATACTAGTATTAAAAGGAAACAAGAAGGGCAGAACTCTAGAAGGATTACAACATTATAGATGTTTTGGAAATAAGATGATGAGGTAGAGGAAAACATTCAAAAGGTAATGATGAGGTACAGGAAAACATTCAAAAGGCCATTACCTCAGTCGGATCAATAACAAGCCCATTCATCAACAGAGAACATTGAAGATTAGATAAACCAAGCTTAAATACAAGCATGGAGCTTTCTTGTGACAATTCCTTTAACTTTTGCTCATTTTCCAGCTTTAGTAATATTTCTTGAGGTGGGGATTTTACCTTTGGTCTACATAAAAAGTGACAATATTTAATCCGTGTCTATAAATATATAAATAAAAACACAAAATGTTACTGAAAAAGAATAGAAGTGCCATGTTATTAGAGAAATGTCAGCAGTACACTTGTCAACAGAAAAGTCCTGTGAAACTCACAATATTGTTTCCACAAATGCCCCTTCAACATGGTGCCTTTCAAGAGCATCATCTACATGACCATCTGATTCAATGCGTACTTTGTTAACCTACAATACATGCACAATAATGTTCTTTCAATTGAATTGCAAACAAGACTAATTTTAGATGACTCAGAACAAAGACAACATGTGTTGAAAAAAAGGCTTATCTATGATATAGTCATGCCATTTTTATCCACAAAATGGAAAACTTGTTAAACTGGAACCTTAGGCAAGAAAGGGTGCATTTAGATATAAAGAAATTAGGCTTTCTCAGATTTTCTATGTTAATGGCGGGGACGGGGTGAACCCACTTAGGAGGCTGTGAAATACTTGGACACGAGGTTCAGGACTTCTTTTGAATAAACCCTTGAATAATTGAATTTAGGTTAAACTAATAATTTGATCTCTATACATGACACTGATTTTGAATTTGGTCCTTATACATGAAAATTTTTTAAATCGGTTCCTATATGTATAATTATTTTTAATTTGGTCCTCGCCGTTTATTGATTTTATAACGTTGTTATATGATAGGGACTAAATTCAAAATTATTGTCACATGTAGGGACCAAATTCAAAATGATTGTCACATGTATGGATCGAGTTTAAAAAAAAATGAATTCGATCCCAACATGTACAACCATTTTCAATTTGGTCCCTATACTTCAACTCCAACAAACGGCGTTATCACACCAATAAACGGCGAGAACCAAATTAAAAATAATTGTAACATATAGGGACTGATTTCAAAACTTCACGTATAATGACCATTTTCAAAATCAGTGTCACGTATAGGGACCAAATGATTAGTTTAACCTTGAATTTATAAGTTAGTATTAGGCTAAACTAATAGTTTGGTTCTTATATGTGATACGGATTTTCAATATAGTCCTTATACGTAAAAACTTTTCAAATCAGTCCCTATATGTACAATTATTTTTAATTTAGTCTTCACTGTTTATTGGTGTTATAATACCGTCACATGACAAGGACCAAATTGAAGATGATTGTCACGTGTAGGGACCGAATTCATTTTTTTTTTTTTTTTGTTGAATTCAATCCCTACACGTGACAATCATTTTCAATTTAATCCCTCTACTTTAACTCCAACAAACAACGTTATAACACTAACAAACGACAAAGACCAAATTAAAAATAATTGTACATATAGGAACTGATTTGAAAAGTTTCTACGTGTAGAAACTAAATTGAAAATCAGTGTAACGTATAGGGACCAAATAATTATTTTAACCTTAGTATTATCTAGAATAATTGTTTAATTATAGGCAAGGGAAAGAACTGAAGCAATGTGAATCATAAGGGATGCAATTTGTAGTTTTGGGTCAAATCAGCAACTTGACAGATTCAAATTTTGAACTTAGACAGGTAATTTCAAGATAGATGGGATAAAACGCAAGTGCAACATATAACGGCATCTATCAGTTTTCTTCCCAAAATGTATTCTTCTGGATTTCAGTCTAGAAATTCTTGTATATAAATCTTTTCTAATTTAAATAAAAGCAGTGGTATAACAAGGTCACAGAAACACAGTGAACAGAATACCATACTGAATACAAATTCATACATTGCTCAAAAACTCAAAAGCCATTTGAATACCATAGTTCCCCTTGATATAGCTGAAGAGACGAATAATCTGAAAAGTGAAAAGACAAATACAATGTATCATACACTTTCCAGTAGAACCAAAATAATATATAAACATACACAAGTAAAGGTGAAAATTACCATAGTAGATATATCCTCCTCAAATTTATCGTCAACCTCTTTGGTAGAATGATTCTCTAACTGCATGATGTACTTTGAGGAATACAGTACAATCCCAAATCTCACAGGAAAATCTTTCTCATACAACGATATGATTGTATCAATGGACTGCAAGGTTCCATACAATAAGCCATGGAATGAGAGATTTCACTTGGAAATACATACTAAGAGCAATATGACAAGCTTGAGAAAACAAACTTGCCTCAAGACCACAACTCATTGCTGGGTCAAAAACAAAAACAGCATGGAAAAGATTTTTACGGATTTGACGTAGCTGCCCAGGGAAGACTGGCATCAAGATCTAAACAAAATAAACAATAGATTATGTTAAGATAATACAACATAGATAATTTGAAAATAATAATATTGTCCAGATTTAAAATCAGATTAATCAACCTCGTTTAGATTGCTCCTCCACCATTTGTACTTAGCATCTTCTTCCAAGTTGTTGAGATAATGTACATGAGTAGAACGAAAATCAACACGAAACATACTGGACTCTGAAGGAGGTAAAGTTGAGAGCAGTTTCCGCACAGTGCTAGGAGGAATCTGCATTTGTGGGGAACATCAACATTACAGTATAGATATACAGCAAAGCATCAATCAAGTGCAAAATATCTATCAATTTCTCACAATGACATGCACATGGGAGTTTCAAAGAAATAAATGGAAAGATACCAATATATAACAACAACAACAACAACAATAATGCCTTAGGTGAGGCTGGTTACATGAATCAAACAACGCCATTCTGTTTTTTCATAAACCATGTCAACAGAAATTCCACTTAAATCTAAGTCCTTTTTAATTGTTTTACCTTTAGTTTTCCTTGGTTTCCTTCTGCATCTACAACTAATACCAATATATAAGGGTGTTAATATTTTAATTGTGCAAATAGCCAACTTTTTCCACCAAAGCAATACCATTAAATCATAACTACCTCACTTCATTCCCATCTTCTGTCTATTTGTTCCCAACTTTTTAGGCAACTATCCTTCTTCCCTCATTACATCTAAAGACATCATATTCTTCTAGTTTGCATATTATGTATAATTATATAGATTCTCAAGTTTTAGAATGCATCAGATGATTATATTCATCAGTCCACTAATATTAGGTCAGTAAACAGGTTAACTAGAAATTAGTCAGAACTAAAAATATCCCAAAATGAAGATTAGATGGCAATCACCTTCAATTTTGAGAACTTATCAGCCAACAACAGATCCTGATGAACCAAGTCAATCAACCTAAAAAAAAAGATAATATAACATCAAAAGTTTGAAAACTTTCATTTAATTTGAAGTTGAAGACATCCATGTGAGTTTTAAACAAACTACAAAAAACCAAAATTATGCAATTAATAATTACAAGTATTAAGATAGTTATGCATGTTTATATCACAACAAAAGAACCATTAAGATGAAGTAGCAATTTTTTTAATATGCTGGAGATGATAGAGCAACAGTAACGTCAAGCTAAAATATAGGTGCAAACATGAAATACCAAGAGCAAATAGTATTTCAGCATGATAATGTAAATGATATCAGCAGGAGAAAAAATATTACAGATAAAGGTCAATATCTTCAACATTGAGTAAACCACCGTTGAGAGCCATTAAAGACTTGCCAGGTGGGATCATCCGCTGGTTTGCCATTATTTCATCTCGAACAGAATCATCAAGCTGTCATACATCACAGTTCCATAAGAATAGCAGACAATTATTTTGGAGAAAAAAGTCACAAATATTTGTTTTGGCCACATGTCTTGTATTGAGCATCAAACAAAAGTAACAAGACTATTTACCTTCATGCGAGACAAAGAAGAAACTATGCTAGGGAAATTTTGATTGATTTCCTGCATTGACTGCAGAGGATCAGAGGCACGGACTATTCTCTGTACAGTTTGGTGCCCTAGATCTGTTATCATTAAAATTTATATATTAGGTCACAGTTCATCAAACCCAATTAAAATGGATATAAAAATTATAATCAAGTCCGCTTATCAGGAAAAAAAATTCAATACCCTTGAGTTCCCAAACGTCAAGTGTATCTGACACAGTTGATGACAAAAGATAATCCCTGAAAGCCATGATCTCAGATGTTAATTCAGGTTTACGCTCCTGCAAGTAAACACAAACAGGTAAACCCATCTGTAAGTCTATACTTTCCTAAGCATAAATCTAAGTAATAAAAAAAAATATAAGATCCAAATGCCAATTCATTGATATAAAAACAAATTAGTGGATTAAAAAACTGTTATTATCACTCATCGAATGTACCGAACCAAGGTAACATTATGCACACTTGATAAGAAAACATGTACAATAAGGTACAAAAATTGAAAGGAAACTGCAATCGTGATATCTTGAATTTAGAAACATCATCCCTGACATGAATGGTAAGAACTTATTAGCATGTGAATGTGAACTATCAATTTTAAAGAAATACAATCTCAAGTCTAAATTTTTAGGTCAATTGTAGGCATTATAGTTTCTTGGTATTAGAAAGAGAAGGGAGAGAGAGGGGGGGGGAATGAATCTAGACTGATTGTAATTGATTAAATGAATCTGTTACAGAGAATGCTACTTATAGTATCTGAAGCTTAACAGAAAGTGTAACCGACTGAGCTGAGCAATACTCGGCTGCAGTCGGTGCACTCTATCATATTATATACTCTAACACACATATTATATACTCTAAGACACCCCCTTATAATCTAAGGGCGGGTTTTACAAAGCTTCCTAACTTTCTGACACACCCCTTACAATGTTAAGGTGGGTTGAGAACAGAAAATCTATCTATTACTCCCAGATTATTTCTCAGTTCTTCAACCTACTCTGAGAGATAGGTTTGGTAAGTAAATCTGCAACCTGGTCACGCCCTGGAATATGACAGACAGATAAGGTCTTGTTTATGACCTGTTCCTTTACAAAAAATAGATCCAGCTCCATGTGCTTGGTCCTTGAATGCAGAACCGGATTGTGTGACAGAGAGATTGTGGAGAGATTATCACAGTAAATAACTGGTTTCGCAAATTGCTCTTGAAGTTCTTTTAATAGGGACTGTATCCATATGACCTCTGCAGTGGTTCCAGCCAGACTCCTGTACTCTGCCTCTGTTGAGGACCGGTCCACAAGAGTTTGTTTCCTAGACCACCATGAGACTAGATTAGGACCAAAATACAAACAAGAGCCAGACATGGATCTTATGTCATCTAGATCTGCCGCCCAATCAGCATCACTAAATCCCTGCAAGGTGTATGGGCAACCTGTTTTGGCTGGTCGCAGCAATAAGCCATAGGAAATTGTGCCTTTGAGGTATCTAAGGATCCTCTTTACTGACTTCCAGTGCTCATCCAAAGGCTGGGATAGAAATTGACACACTTTGCTTACACTACAGCATATTTCAGGGCGTGTTATGGTTGCATACTGCAAGGCTCCAACCACTGATCTGTACAAGGTGGGATCAATCATGTAATTGGCTCCATATCTAGTCAGTTTGGTGTTGCTGATCATAGGTGTCGGCTGTCCCTTAGCATCCCCCATATTTGTTTTGTCTAGAAGATCTTTAATGTACTTGGACTGAGAGAGGATTAGGGAACCATTGGGTAGTCTTTTGATTTCAATGCCAAGGAAATAGTCTAGGTCACCAAGCTGCTTGAGGGCAAATGCAGTGTTCAACTTTGTGATGAGATCAGTGATCCTTTGTGAGGAAGACCCGATTACAATGATGTCATCAACATAAATGAGGACATAGGTGGAGTGACCAGACCTAGTGTGAATAAAGAGAGAGGGATCACACTTGCTGGAATGGAAGCCAAACTGAAGTAAGGTTGTTGTGAGCCTTTCAAACCAGGCTCTAGGGGCCTGTTTCAGGCCATAGATAGCCTTGTTCAGCCTGCAAACTTGAGCAGGATTTTGGCTTGTGAAGCCAACCGGCTGGGCCATATACACTTCCTCATTGAGCAGACCATTGAGGAATGCATTATTCACATCAAGCTGCTGAATGGGCCAATTATTGGTGATGGCCATAGTCAGAATTATTCGGACTGTGACTGGTTTAACCACACTAGGGAAAAGGTTTCAGTGTAGTCTCTGCCCAATTGCTGATGAAACCCCTTTGCTACCAACCGTGCCTTGTATTTATTGACAGTCCCATCTGCATTTTCTTTGATTCGAAACACCCACTTGCAACCAATAGCCTTTCTAGTAGGTGGCAGATCAACTAGAGACCAGGTGCCATTGGCTATCAGGGCATTATATTCTGCCTGCATGGCCTGATGCCACAGGGGATGAGCCAGAGCCTCTTTAGGAGTAGAGGGCTCTGCTTGTGTTAACAGGATAGAGGGATCACTGATGACTCGAGATTTGGACCGAGTGACCATGGGGTGAGCATTAACAGGTGGAGAGGGAAAGGTGGGAGAGTGACCGAAATTGGGTGAATCTGAGAGAAGGTACTGAGGGGTAAGACCCGAGTGAAGGGAGGGAAATAGTGGTGACTCTATGAGAGGTGATGGAGGAGTGAGGATTGGAGACTGAAAAGCAGGCTCAGCTGCAGGAAACTGAGATGGTGATTGAGAGGTAGAGATAACAGAGGAAGGAGAGATGGATGCTGCAGGTGGAGTGACAATATTTAGAGGCATAGGAGAGGCAGTAGACTGCTGATGTAGGATACTGGGCTCAGTGCAGGAGGTAATGTCTTTGGCAAAAGAGAACTTCTGTTCATTGAACTGAACATCCTTAGAAATGTACAACCGTCCTTCTTGTGAAAGACACTTATAGCCTTTGTGAGAGGGGGAGTACCCCAAAAAAGTGCACTCACAAGACCTAAATCAAGTTTATTTTTATTGTAAGGTTGAAGGCAAGGATAACAAGCACACCCGAATACTCTTAGTGAACTGTAATCTGGGTCAACTTTGTAAAGAATAGAGTAAGGTGTTGATTATGCAAGGTAGGTGTTGGCAGCCTATTTATAAGATAGACAGTTGTAGTAAAGGCATGTTCCCAATAGGGCATGGGCAAAGAGGCCTGAGCAAGCAGTGAAAGGCCAGTGTCCACTATGTGTCTATGCTTTCTCTCAACACTCCCATTTTGGTGATGAGTGTGGGGGCATATGACACGATATATGACCCCTAGTTCTGAAAGAAACTTGGTGAAGGGGCGAAACTCACCCCCCCAATCAGTTTGAACAGCTTTGATTTCAGTTTGGAACTGTACCTTGATGAGTTCCCGAAATTGTTTAAAAAGGATAAGGGTTTCAAACTTCTGTCTAAGGAAGAAAATCCAGGTAAATTTGGAACATGCATCCACAATAGACAGATAATAGGAGGACCCATTAGTGGACCCTATGGGGCAGAACCCCACAAGTCAAGGAACAAAAGTTCAAAGGGTTGAGTATATGTTGTTGTAGAAAGATGAGAAGGGAGGCGATGAGATTTACCCAAGCAACAAGCAGCACAAAAGTCCAGTATATTTTTATTAACATTGGCAATGTTACAATGTTGTAGAACATGTTTTACAACAGTCTCATTTGCATGTCCTAGCCTACAGTGCCAAAGATAATATGAGGAGGGCACTTTATTACATGTTTAGAGCAGCATCAACACTCCCAGAGCGAAAACTAACAGTATTATTATTACAAAGGGTAGAACTAGCAACACTAAAACAGCTAGGTGGTGATCCAATGATGGTGGAAGAATGCCTTGGAGAGACTGAGAAGTTGTGGAAGACATACCAGCCATCGGAGTTAACTGTTCCTTCTAAGACAACACGATTATCAACCTGAGATTTGACAAGGAAATGATGAGGATGGAATTCAAAATGAACATTGTTATCTCTAGAGAAGCGACTAACACTAACTAGATTTTTAGTGATGGTGGGGACATATAGAAGGTGCTGAAGTGTGAGAGTGACATTAGTGTTGATAAGTGAGTTAAAACAAGCAGAACCAGTAGTATGGATAGTAAGGCCAAGACCATTACCCATGTAAATCTGTGCCGGACCATTGACATCAGAATGCTGCGTGAGATTAGCCAAATTGGATGTCACATGATGAGTGGCGCCACTATCCGGGTACCACACACTATTGGAATCAATTCCCGAATTGGATGCCACCATTGCCATAGGTCCAGACTGGGGCTGAGAGGAAACCGGATCCTTGGCAAGTGTGCCAGGGAAGCTGCAAGAGAGGAGGTGGTGCGGGCAGGGGTGCTAGCTGCTGTGGTGGGGCAGATTGGGGCTGAAAAGTGGCAGTAGATGGTGCAGGTGATGTAGAAGCATACCCTTGCATCTGAGGTTGGTGCTGAAAAGACGAATTCGGAGTGTAGGACTGAGATTGTTGCGGATAAGATGCATACTGAGTAGAATACCCTTGGTGCGGATTTTGATTGCCACCAAAACCATCATACGACTGATCATAGCGATACCAACAATTAACAGCCTCATGACCAGGGCGACGACAAATCTGGCAATAAGGTCGAGAGCCAGATCTGCCACCGCGCCCTCGGCCTCGGTATCCAGATCTGCCTCCACGGCCACCTCGAAAACCAGAGTCAAACGGTGCATTAGGCAGTTGCAATTGATATTGTTGATGAAAATTGCCTTGTGGCTGAGACTGAGTAGAGGAGATAACCTGATTAGGAGGAGGAGTCGATGTAGTGGAACGTGCAACGTTCAAAGAGAACGCATCAGGATTCAATTTAGCTTTGCTCCGCTCAAGCCGCGACTCACAAGAAAGGAGCAACGCTTCAACCTCGGCAATGGAATACGAATCTGCTCTACTTTCAATTGTTGGAAAAAGGATATGATATTCCTCAGGAAGTCCTTCAAGAATTGCCTCAAGGTGCTCTTGATAGGTGATTGGATTGCCTATAGAGATGAGTGCATCCACAAGTGCTTTGATACGTAGCAAGTACTCGAAAATAGTACGATCTCCTTTCGTCATGTGTCGCAGTTCTGATCTAAGTTGAGTACTGCGTGCTTTCGTAAGCGAATTGAAGTGATTGTGTAGCTCATCCCATAGTTGTCATGCATGAGCACAACCAACTACACGCGTATGAATGGTGTCCGAAATGGAATTCAACATCCATATGAATAGGTGTTGATCTTGCGCTTCCCACGCAAGGTAATCCGGATTGAGCACTCACCAAGGCAATCTTGTTCGGAGAGGAACTTCGGAGGAATTCGCGGACAAACCACAAACCTCTCTAATCGGTTCGCACGCAACACGGCTTCAACAATCTGCTTCCAGTGCAGAAAATTCCGATCGGTGAGTTTGGTAGTAACAACAGATGAGAGATTCGGCATATGTGAGATTGGAGGAGTCTCCGGCGGTGGCGGTGGTGGAGTTCCACCAATGGAGTGGACGGAAGTCATGGCTTGAGATCTCAAGCTCTGGATACCATATTAGAAAGAGAAGGGGGAGAGAGAGAGAGAGAGGGAATGAATCTAGACTGATTGTAATTGATTAAATGAATCTGTTACAGAGAATGCTACTTATAGTAGCTGAAGCTTAACAGAAAGTGTTACCGACTGAGCTGAGCAATACTCAGCTGCAGTCGGTGCACTCTATCATATTATATACTCTAACACACATATTATATACTCTAACACTTGGTGAAAATAAACTAGCACAATGCCCTTTTTCAATTTATTCTCCAATCTCAAGTGTGAGGCAGTTGTCTTGTCTTCCAGTTTGTTCCGGTTCTGTTTCTACTGTTGAAAATTGTGTTTACTTAAGTATCCTAGGAAATAGTGTGTTGGAAATAACAAATTTTATTAAATTGTATCGGGATTCCTCTCTTAGGAACTAGCTCCTCTCTTAGGAAATAGCTAAAGTTATTGTTGCATAGGAAGTAGCTCAATTATTTCTTGTAAATAGATGTGTATTTATTATCCAAGTGTATGTATAACTCATTGATGTATACATGATTTTGAATGAATAACATTTTCATATTCTGTTAGGAGACTAAGATACGGAATATAGAGAGAAGAAAAGAATAGAGAGAGAGAGTGTATTATTGAAGCTAGGAGAAGAATCTCAACAAGGGTTTTCCCTTGCAACCGAGTACTGCTCCAGGTTCACTCTCACCAAGCCACTGCTGAAGGTCACAATCTCAACACAAAATGACTAAGCCTCCCTAGTGTCATTCTCTCCCTATTTATTCAGCTAGCTAACTAACTCCCCAAACTAACGAACGAACTAACTATTACAATTATTCTTAATTGCGTTGGGCTCTAACATATTCTTCAAATTCTGAGACGGTATCAAAGCAGTTCCGACCTTGGACTGCTCTTACTTTCTGCTGAAGCCTTTTTTATTCCGAAATTAGTTGGCCTTCATTGCTGATGATTCCCTACTTGTCATTCCATTGCTTTATCTCTTCTACATCAGCGGCCTTCATTGCTGATCCCTTCTTTCAGCCAGCCGCATTTGCTGATTCATCCCTTTGCTGGTCACATCAAACCAGAAGCAAATTGTCATTGAAGGGTCCAAATTGTGACAGTTTGTGGTGCATTCATTGCAGTAAACCATGCCATACTTGTGAGAAACGCTGGAAGCTTCATGGCATGCCACCAAGTTGGGAATGGGGGCAGAAAATAAACCATTCATGCAGCAATAGAAGGCCAATGCTGCTTCACTATCACAAACAGAATTCAGCAGCCTTAACCAAGAGGAGATTGAGGGATTGAAGTCACTTATAAGCAGCCACCAAGTTGGGAATGGGGGCAGAAAATAAACCATTCACGCAGCAATAGAAGGCCAATGCTGCTTCACTATCACAAACAGAATTCAGCAGCCTTAACCAAGAGGAGATTGAGGGATTGAAGCCACTTATAAGCAGTCTTGAGAAACCCTCAGGTACTTGTTCGCTGATATATTCAGGTAAGTTTCCATTCTCTATTGGATTGAATGTCTCGGGTACAACCTTTCCTAATTCCCGGATTATGGACTCCGAAGCCATAGACCTTATGACCAACACAACCAATTTTTTCTCTACCTATTCCCCAAGCCCAAGCAGTAAGAGAATAGCCACAACCGATGGTTCCTTGACCTCTATAGCAGAAGTAGGAAATATCTAAATCAGCCCCTTGATAATTTATAAATGTCCTTCATGTCCCTAAATTGGCCACAAACCTTGTCTCTTGCAATGTAGTTTTTCACCATAATTATTGTGTTTTACATGACAAGGATTCGAGGAAGATGCTTGGGCGTGCTAAGAAACATGGTGGCCTTTACTACCATGAAACACCTTTGTCAGTTGAACAAAACCAAGGGCGGAATACCATATTCTTTAACCTTTGAGTTTGTTTCATCCACTAAAGATAAATTTTGGCTTCTTCATCGCAGACTTGGACAATCCACTTTCCAGGTTGTTAAAATCTTTTTCCTTCTTTATTTACAAGTCTAAATATTGACAATTTCCATTGTGACATGTGTAAACTTGCCAAACAAAAGTTGGTAAGCTTTCCAATTAGTAACAAAAGAAGTTATGCTCCTTTTTATCTCATTCATAGTGATATTTGGGGTCCCTCTCCTATTCCTAATGTCTCTGGGGCAAGATGGTTTGTGTCTTTCATTGATGATTGTACTCGTGTTACCTGGATTTTTCTACTCAAACATAAATATGATGTTAGTATTGTTCTCCCAAATTTATGTTCTATGATTAAAAATCAATTTGGGGTCAATATCAGGAGATTTAGGCTAGTTAATGCTTGGAACTATTTCAATCAAACTATTATGCCATTTTTTTAGAAAGCGGGAATAATACATGAGTCATCTTGTGTCAACACCCCACAACAAAATGAGATAGCAAAGAGGGAAAATGGACACCTTGAAAAAACCTGAGCCTTATTGTTTTAGCAAAATGTACCTAAGTCTTTTTGGGGAAGTTGTTCTCACAGCTACTCATCTTATAAATCGTTTGCCTACGAGAGTTTTGGGATTCAAGAGTCCAATGGACATTCTTTCCTCTTTTTACCCTGATATACACACCGCAAAAAACCATGTCCCAAGAATTTTTGGGTGTGTCCTTTGTCCATGTTCACAGTCACAATATGAAGAAACCAGATGTGAGCTATCTAAAATGTGTCTTTGTGGGCTATTCTTCAACCCAGAAATGGTACAAAGGCACGGTGTTCAAAAGGAGGAATATGACTAGTCTTGAACCGATGCAGGTCCAAGAATCCAACCCGGAACCTTCGAATGAGATAATAATGTCTAACTCTTCATTGCAAGGTGAAATTGAATTTCATTTGAATAGTGAAGATCAGAATCTGCCCATAACCATTAGAAAAGGAACTATGAAATGCTTTCAAAAAGGCCATCATACCCTCTTGCACATTTCCTATCTTTTAATAAATTCTCACCATCTCATTGAGCCTTCCTTATAAGCCTAAACACCATTACTACCCCTACCACTTTTTCTGAGGCTTTGTCCAATGAAAAAACAAGGAAACACGCCATGAAGGTAGAGGAGGCTTTGGAAAAGAACAAAAAGTGTTGGTATGGTTACCAGCAGGGAAGAAGGTTATGAGCTTCAAATAGGTGTATACTGTAAAATATAGAGCTGAGGGGTAGATAGAAAGGTACAAAGCACTATTGCTGGCCAAAGCGTATACCCAAACTTATGGAATTGATTAACAATAGACCTTTGCACTAGTTGCAAAGATGAACAGAGTCAGAATTTGGATGGCATTAATAACAAACTATGGTTGGGATTTACAACAATTCGATGTCAAGAATGCCTTCTTGCATTGGGGATCTTGAGGAAGAAATTTATATTGAGATTCCACCAGGTTATGGATAGGACTTGCTTGCTAATATTGTGTGTAAGTTGAAGAAGGCCTTGTAAGACCTCAAACAATCAGCCCAGGCTTGGTTTGCAAGAATTGCAAGAGTTTTGTTGGTTGTAGGATACAAGCAAAACCAAGGAGATCACATATTGTTTGTTAAGCATTTTCCTTTAGAGGGAGTCACGACACTATTGGTATATGTTGAAGACATAATTGTGACGGAAAATGATACTAAGGAGAAACAATTTTTGAGTCGATGTTTAGCTAAGAAATTTGAGATTAAAGCCCTGGGGAGGTTGAAGTACTTTCTTGAGATTGAAGTTGCTCATTCTAGGCAAGGTATTTTTATCTCCCATCAAAAGTATGTGGATCTCCTCAAAGAAACTAGGAAAACAGCATGCAAACCAGCGAGTACCCCTATTGATCCTAATTTGAGACTCGGGCCAGCAGAGGAAGAAGATGTAGTAGATAGAGAAATGTATCAACGATTGGTGGGAAGACTCATTTATATATCCCACACAAGAACGAACATAGCTTATGCAGTAAGCATGATTAGTCAATTCAAACATATAGCCCGAGAGAAGTACACTTGCAAGCAGCGCATCGAATATTGCATTATCTAAAGGGGGCACTAGGAAAAGGTTTTTTATTTAAGAGAAATGGAGGGGTAGTGCTTGAGGCATACAGAAATGTTGATTATGCCAGATCACCAAGTGATAGAAGATCAACCACCAGGCATTTCACCTTTATTGGAGGAAATCTAGTGACCTGGAGGAGTAAAAACACAATGCGGTGGCACGATCGAGTGCAAAGGCAGAATTCAGGGCAATGGCTCAACATGTGTGAACTACTTTGGTTAAAGATCATTCTTGAAGATTTGAAGATCAAGTAGGAAGGACCAATGCGACTCTACTATGACAACAAGTCTGCAATTAGCATAGCCCACAATCCATTACAACATGACCGAGCACAGCATATTGAGGTTGACAGACATTTTATCAAAGAAAAATTGGAGAGTGGATTAATTTGCACACCCAATGTGACTACAAAAGTTTGCTGATGTGCTTACTAAAGGGTTGAGCATGTCAAGCATTTCAGAAATCTAAGCTGAAAATGGAAAATTCCTATTCACCAGCTTGAAGGGGAGTATGGAAAACTATGTTTACTTAATTAGATGGTATTTAACAAATTCCTATTCACCAACTAGAACTTGGAATTAACAAATTGTATTAAATGGTATTTAGACTCCTCTCTTAGGAAGCTAAAGTTATTGTTGCATAAGAATTAGCTCAGTCATTTCTTGTAAATAGGTGTGCATTTATTATCCAAGTGTATATTTAACTCATTGATGTATCACATGATTAGAATGAATAACATTTTCATATTCTTCAAATTTTGAGACTTCTTTTATCTTTTCTTTATTTCTTTGTTTCTTTCTTTCTCTCTTGCTCTCTCTCTTTCTCTCTCTCTCTCTCTCTCTTTGGACTCTTCAAAGGCTACAATGTATCCGTCTAAGGTATTAGTGGTTTTCCTTTGACACTTTAAACAAAAATTGATATTTTTTCCTAAAAACCAAAAGCATATGAAATTTAAAAGCCACTTTTACTGGTTCGAGTTTGTCAAACTAAAGCATATATCACTTGAAATAAAGGGAAGAAAACTAAAGCATATGTTACATAACAGAAATTTGGTACCTGCAGAAACCCAATTCTAAATTATTTTGATCCAAATAACATAGAATGAAGTGATGGTGCCTATAGGTATCAGTTTTCTTTACCATGTGTAAGACGGAAAACAAATATAGGTGTGAAAGTACAAACCAGAATTTTAGAGAATATGAATCCTCTGACTTCTTGGCTAAGATCTTCAGTCCGGGGATCCTCCAAAGTCACACCTACAACCCACAACTATGTTAATAAGGGAATTATTCGCAAATACATGTAAATTGTTATTAAAAAAATCCTTATCCATTAAATTTGGATAAACTATGTATTAAAATACCAATGAACTTGTGAATCTCTGAATTAGTTAACTTTTTTTTTTATAAAAAATTGTTAATTGGGAATTTTTTTGATAAAAATTGTTTCCTAAATTAAAATTAAGAAACATTTCTTTTCAATTATCTGTCTCCAAAAGCAATTACCATTATCATAAGTTCATAAGACTTTCAAACTTGAAAGCCAATGCCAGAACAACAGGAATAGATATCAAGAATTAGTACATATTACCCTACGAAATGTCAAACATTACATGAAAGGGAAAAGTAAAGGCAAGAGAAAGAGGACTTTCATGATAGGCATTAACAAAATTATCAAATTCTAGAAATAGAAATGCGAACATTAAGATAATATAGAGAATTTAACAGAAAGAAAGAATACTGTATAGTTTCTCTAATAATATGACACTACGAAAATATTAATCAAAGTTCAATATTGAAAAGGAGAAAAAAGCAATTACAATTCATAAGTGCCACTGGCAACTTTCTACAACAAAATTGCTTCTACTGTACATTCACAATATAAAACCTTATGGAGGGGTCTGCACTCTACAGCGTGTCAATCGTGCTAACCTTTTCTAATTGTACTGTCATCCATGGCCTTATATTCCATATTCTTCAAAGCAAGTTCCACACCATAACCACCCAAGTTTACTGATTCGCTTGCACCAACAGAACCACAGTGGCCAAAATTTGCTTCACATCCAGAAGGCAACACCGGTCTTACTACATACTTGACTTTTCCCTGAAAACATTTAGACAGCATATGAATAGTTTTTGCAAGGGAAACACATATATAATCATTACATGATTGTTTTGGGGAGATTTCCAAAAAGGGGAGTTTTAATAAAAATATTAACTGTGGAGGAATAAGAAACAATCAGTGTCGTTATTGAAGCCAATTTAAGACAAATTGTAAATTATAATTATCTTCTCTTTATCTTAATGAATTTATGTTATCAAAAAAGAAATTAAGAAAATAAACAATACACACTAGGAGTGGCGATTTTTCCTTCATTTTAAAATACGAGTTCCTTTTGGAATTCTCCCAGCTTTTTTCCAATCTCAATGGTTAATATATGGCTAATTCCATACATCCTTTCATGTACAATTACATGACTCTCATACTTACATGACTCTCAGACCTATTACCGTATCCTCAGAACAACTCATTAACCTGAACTTGACTTTAAGAGATATATAATATGATATCAGGAAATAAAATCTACACTTGCTTTTCAAAACATAGAATCAACAATCCCTAATATATAATATTAGGGATTACAACTGGACTTAAGCTGCAAGGCATTACAGCACATAATATTCCCTTAATACCAAAAGTAGAAAGAGAAAGTCAGGGAAAGGACCTCTTTGGCAGCTGCAACTAGAGCAACATGAAACTCCTTAAAGCAAATGGTCCCAAGAGCACCATAAAGGATAGCAACTGGACTTCCAATGCTTGAATCAAAATGGACATGATCAAAATCAAATACTTCAGGTGTCTGGTATGAATCACCTACCCTGATGACAAAAATTAAACGTTTGAGGAATTCTACAGAGGTTACCATTAAGAATGATGTTTAAATAAAAAGAACATGAAAGGACAAGGACATTAATTGGAAGATAGGATCACTGACAGTTCAGGAGGGCTTTGAAGCCACAAGAGTAGTTCAGATACATCAAAGAACAATTGGTCACCATTATCCACCCAACAACATTTTCCTCCGGGGCTTTTGAGGTCTACAACATGCAAGGGGTCTGATTTTCTAATTTCAATCGCAGTTTCGTCGTCGAGGTTGTCATTGTTTGAGTAACTTTCATCACCTAGAGGAAAGGAGGAAAGAGATTCCCCGGCTAATTGGCGGTAAAGCACAACCCTAGGGGATGCTGATCTCAGAATAAGAGAGAACTCAAACAATGATGCTAATGGTTCTCTTAAAAGAGGGCGCCCGTATTCTAAAATTTTCTTCAGACAATCTTTAGCTGAATGAGAAGTAACAGCATCCTTCTCGCCATCAAGCCAAATCTCAATGAAGTCCCAGAAAAGGTCTTGCCGTTCTTTAGATAATAATTCACTGCCAGAAAATATGCAAGTTATGATAGGAAGCTTAAAAGTGTATTTCATTCACCACATAAGAGAATCATT
The DNA here is from genome assembly GCA_039655645.1 of Ammopiptanthus mongolicus. Taxonomy (NCBI): domain Eukaryota; kingdom Viridiplantae; phylum Streptophyta; class Magnoliopsida; order Fabales; family Fabaceae; genus Ammopiptanthus; species Ammopiptanthus mongolicus. Next base: position 107,283,850 of record CM077344.1, on the reverse strand, counting down.
GTTTTGTTGAATGAAATATTATTATTATGATAATGTAAGATATGAAACATGTGACACGGTGATGAGATCAAGAGCATGGCTTGATAGATAATGAATATTAATAATAATTAAGAAACAAGGAATGGAATGGAATGTGAGGTATTAAATAAATAAATAAATAAATAAAGGTGAAGGAGGGACGTACCCAGCTTCTAAAAGCAATGGAGTGCCGGACCACTTAGCACGAAGGGCGGCTTGGACGTTCTTGGGGCTTCGAGTGTCAGCAAAAGTACAAGTTGATGAGAGCGTTACCATAACCAATACTCCCAAAACAATACATTCAGATCTACGACCCATTTGCTCCACTCTCCAGAGGCACCCTTACCTAGGGTATGTAGAGAGAGCTAGAGAGAGAGAGAGATTGGAGGGTTGAAATCAGAACTGAGGAACAGATCAGCGATTGTGTTTGAAAGAGATTGGAGAAGACCCAAGGCGACGACTCCGTTAGAGTTTAGGGGTGTGCGATGGTGAAGGAGCCCCCACCCAGTTCCACGTAATGTTACACGTTGAAACCACACCACACTCCCACTGAACTATTTATTTATATACTCTCAAGTCCCAACTCTCCAATGCTTTAAGCTGGTCCGGTATTTTGGTAATAGGTGATGTCTGATTGGGAGTAAGGATTTTCTATCTTCACCCATTCACAGCATCCTATCTCTAGTGTTTGTAATACACTTTTTAATATTTTATTTTTAACATATATTTTTTATTGATTGAAATTTATATGGATCTCATTAATTCATATGGATCTCACTTAAATTTTATAGAATTCACATGAATTTCAATCAATTAAAAAATATATATTAGAAAGAGAATGTTAGGAAGTATTTTATTAGCATTCTCTTCATCTTAATTTTTGATCAAGATTATGTAGTTATTTTTGTATTAATTTATTTGCTTATGCAAAAATTAATTTATGGTTAAGATTTCACATAGTAAAAAAATGACTACTGAGAATCACTTTGCCCACAAATACGGATTAGTATCATCCACGTCTAAAGGGTATTATGTGTTAAACTCACCTAAACGGTCAAACCATGATTCTTTTAGATTTTGAAAGAATTGATTTTAAAAAATCGAGATTAAAAAAATCAATTTATGTTTAATAATAATATTTTAAAAATGAGTTTAAAAAAGTTATTTTTTATAGAATAAAGTAAAATAACTTGTAGAGATAAAATTACCAAATAAGACATGATATAAATGATGGCTTTTGGTTGAGGAATAAAGGGAGAAATTAATTTAGTTTTGAAAAAAAAGAGAAATAAATTTTCGAGGTAGTTAGATAAAAATATGTTTCTCGTTTAAAGTGCAAACTCAAAAGCTAGTACCTATCAGCTGCTAGTAAAATCAATTTTGAAGTCCTCTAAATATATTTTTATTCATCGTATTATTTGTCCAAACAAATTTTTACATTATAGAAGTGATTAAAATCAAAGCAAATGGAAGTTTCTCGAGTTAGAATCTAAAACAAATAAGCACTAAATCAATTTGCACCACTTTTCTTTAATGTAAAACCCCAACCTTTCTTCAAATAAATTGTTATTCTCCCATGACTATTTTTTAAACAAAAAATAATAATTTCGACCTTAAACAAGATTGACAACTCTAAGCCTTTGTTTCAAATGAATGAAAGTAGAAGGAAAGAAAAAAAACCAGAGAGGAAGGAAAAGAGGATGAAAACCATGTTTCCCTCATTTGGTTCACCACAGAAAAAAGAGAAACCAAGAAAAAAAATTGTGGACCCCACCAAAAAGTTATATCTACCAAATTTGGGAGGAAATGTGAAGGAAAAACAATTTTGACTTTATTAATCTCATTTTAACTCAAGTGTATTTATGTCATTTCACAAAACTATTTTTTTCATTTCTTTCATTTTCTACACAACCAAATAACTAGAGTATAAAGTTATAGTTATTTTTCTTTTCATTTTTTTTTCTACCAAACAATTAACAATCATTATCATTTTTTTACTTTTTTCTCTCCTTCCCCTTTCTTTTCTCTCATCTTCTTTCCTAAACCAAATGAAATGTAAAAGTAAAGAGAATAATGGTTTGGACGGTAAACTAATTCCGCCCATAAAAAAATAGTAAGTCATATATATGGCAAAAGGGATAATGGTTTTGGTTAGGGATGATAATAGGTAGGGTATGGATTGGGTACTATAGTATTCGTCTTCAAACCTGCGTTTTAAAAAAAAAATATCCGTACCCGAACCCATACCTGTATGGGTAACAACTTAAGTACTCATATCCTTACCCGTTGGGTACCTAAATACTCATACCTGCACCTATTATCCACGCTTTAATTAATAATGAAAAATTAATAAATAAAAAAATATCATTAAAAATGTATAACATGTGGAGAACATATATATAACAAGTTTGAAATACCATGATAGTATATATAGATAACAAGGCAAATCGGTCTAGTATGTTCTCATATTACACAACCACATCATGATATATCTATGCCTGAAATGTAAAAGTGATACAAAACACCTAATATTTTTCAAAACATTGAGTAAATATTACAATTAATCTCTGGAACAACAAATTCATAAAGGTAAGAAAAGAAAAGTTAGTATACTAAAAAAAGAAAAAGAAAGTTAAATTGAGGAAATAGGTAGAAATGTGAAGGCGCATGAAAATAAGGAAAGTAATAACTTATGTTAAATTTCAATTTTTTTAATTTAATATGTTAGAGTTATATTTATATATATATATATATATATATATATATATATATATATATATATATATATATAATAAATAAATAAATATTAATATATAAGTATGCGGATATGAGGCAGGGCGGGTACTAAAGTACCCGTACCTGCATTCATACCCATAAGACGGATAATTACCCTACTCATCATGGTTAATTTTTATGGGTACCCACTAGGTAAAATACACATTACCATTCGTAAGTTTTGATTTAAGTGCCGATGAACCATAGGTGTGGGCTTGGTATCCTTTGGAGACAAAAACTAGAAATCGGTGGGATCCTAATATAGGCCCTTAGAAGTTTACGATGTTCTATGTATGGGAGACCTATCATGTTTAATAAAAGTCATTTATGGCAACTTTTAAGAGCTTATTTGGTTGAGATTATTCTCACCGTAAAAGTGGGAAAAAAGAGTTTCAGGATATTTTTTTCAAAAGCTATGTGAGATGAGTTTCTGATCAACATGATCTTGAAACGTGATTCTATGATAGGAAATAAAAAACAAACTGACACTAAAAGATCTAAATGGGGATAAAGGAATTCTATAGATCATAAGGGGTAGGGGGACTTCAATGAAATGTTAGAAACCAAAAATATGATATAAAGGAACAATTGATTAGGGTTCCGATCAACATGATATTGGTGAAACCGAGAATCGATACCATGTCCATGCCACGTCATATATACCCTATATATTTGTTGCTTGGCAATGTTTTAAAAACTATTCAATCGATTGGATTGTCGCCCAGATGCCTCCCCGGGCCTGATCAGAATAAAAAATCGGGAAAGCGATCCAATAATGCAAAAAAAGGTTAAACCAGCATAAAGCTGGTTAAACCAATGTAAAACCCACCAGCTCATTATTTCACATGTTTTTAAAAAAAAAAAAATCAGGAAGGTATTTTGGATCCTGTTTGGTTGGGAGTCGAGGGCTCTAGTCCAATCCCAATTAACCTGGGTTAGGGCTCTTACATATTGCAGTTAATGTAGTTCGATGTTGAATTATAATTGCTTATGAATCTACAATTGAACAATTCAGACTTAATATAGAAAATTGAAACTTGAATTGAAATTTGACTTGTCGACTGGTCTCTTTATTAATGTGTATTTATAACTATATAACCAAGTTCAACCACCGATTAAATTGGTTAAACCTTAAACCGCTTTCCTTTCCAACTATCTGATTGGACAGATTTTTAAAAGATTGCCTTTTAATTCCACCATTGCAAAAGTGGGCCATAGTGGGGCACACACGCAATAGGACTAGCTGTCTTCAAAATGGTGCATGACCCCAAAAAAAAAAAAAAAATTTCTTTAATTACAAGACTGCCATATTGACGGGTTTTACAAGAGGTAAACTTACTTGAAGGAAGGGATGGTTTTTTCTCCATATCTTACTTAAATTTGTTTCATTTCAAATTTCAATGTCTTTTTTGTCGCATACATATGCCATATTCAAACCAAGTGAAACATAATTCAAGCTAGTAACATTTTAGTAATAAAATTCATATTTTATATCAAGTTATTTGAGTCAATATATCGTGCTCAACCTGCCTTTACAAGCTCTACAATGATATAACCTCATATATCATTAACTACTACACAAAGGATTTTGGTTCAAATAACCTCATACTGTATGCGTTATAATCACATAATTGCTTTTCCGTTTATGGTTCAGACAAATAGGCATAAGAGTAGACAAACAAACCCCATGCTTAAAAGAAGGATTAGCTTCACAATTATGTACGTGGGACACCCGGTCAAAAATCAAAAAAGGAGGATTAATCTTAGGCACAGAAAATGTGGGAACATCTCATGGTCATTACAAAAATAACTTGTTTTGATTTCTTGTCCCTTAAAGAGAGAAGACGACCTCAAATCTAATGCGTGTATGAGCAAAAACAATCAAAACCATATACATGTATGTTTTATACAGAATTTTTGCAAACCTGCAAGGCTATCTTAACTATTAACTACTGCTGAAAAAGGAAGAAAAAAAGAAACTATATGCCAAAACTATTCCAACGGGGAAAGAGCAAAATGAACACACAAATTGAAAGGAAGAAAAAAAAAAAAACTATTTGCATCCCATCTAATGGCCCGCCTATTGAAAAAAAAACAATAAGCTATATCCTGAACTTGCGGATCCCTTTGAAGGGCTCAGCTCTCAGTAATGAACCTGTTTTAAGCATAGCAAATTGGTAAACTATTTATGGAAATCCAATATAGCATTAGCATGAAATAAGAAATTAACAAATAATATGAAATAGTAGACTTGGCTGAGGAGAAAGGAATAGGAAAAACAACCCAACATCATTTTAACTAGTAAAAACACCACTAATACCAACATTACAGTCGAATTAACATTTTCCTTTATATTCAGGAGCCTTTATTTGTACCTTGTTTTACAAGAAAAGTAAGAAGAAAATAAATGAAAGTGAAAAATGCAACATTCTTTTTACAAGTTTCCAATGTCCTGAACTCTTATTCTATACCTATTCCCAACTATTTACTGAACCTTAGCTTCCCGGGTAGCTGATCTACAGAGATACCATTCCCATTTCTACTGACACCCTGCTAACTGCTATGTTTCTTCATGGTTGGCACTATAACACTGTGCATAGAATTTCTTGAGGTCGTTGCTAGCTTCAGTCTTGGGATATTGAGAACAGTTGGTGGGATCAAATTCATTTGTACCATGATAGTCATCAGTTTATTAACCTCAAATGAAGTCATGTTACCAAACATGATTTGACTACACTTGTGGCAGACCTTAGAATAACAGCTTCCAACTTTCTACATCTTAAGCAATGTAAGGAATTAAAGTAACTTGTTAATTACCTGAGCATGTCTCCAGTGTGCAATTTGGGGCCGCTTAATGCTGGGGATATGCTAAAAGTACTGCCATCATTACTGTAAAATGAAGGATGCCCAAGAGGCATAGGCCGATCTGGGATTTGTGGAACCTCAATATCACCTTCCAACATCTTCAAAGCATCAGCAATTGTTGGCCTCAGAGCAACCATAACATGAGAACATAGAATTCCTACCAACAAAAACCTTTCCATTATGCTCTTAGGATTTGAACTAGGACAGTTTTCATCTTTTAACAGGGAAGCATCCAAAGCCTCTTCTATATTCCTAGATTTCACCAATGACCAAGCCCAATCTGTGATCAGGAATGCTCGTGGCAATCCTGATGAAGACAAGTCAAGAGCTTTCCTCCCACACATGATCTCCAAAACAACCACACCAAAGCTATAGACATCACTCTTCTCAGTCAGCTGACCATAGAGTGCGTATTCCGGGGCTAGATATCCATGAGTTCCAGCTACTCTAGTAGTGAGATGAGACTGACCCTCCCTGCTTTGTTTAGCAAGCCCAAAATCAGCAACTCTTGCCCTCATATCTGCATCAAGTAGTATATTGGTGGCTTTGATATCCCTGTGATAAATTGCAGGCTTAACTCCATAGTGCAAATAAGCCAACCCCTTTGCCACATCCAAGATTATGTTTTTTCTTTGAGGCCAAGTCAATGATTTCTTTGCTTTTTGAGGGTCCGTAGATGCAAAGAGATGGTCTTCCAAGTTACCATTTGGCATGTAATCATAAACAAGATACCTTTGGCTTCCCCTATCATCATAATTCTCACTCTCATCAACCACACAACACCCTCTAAGCGGCACCAGATTACGGTGCTTCAGATTGCTAATAATCTCCACCTCATTACAAAACTCAGCATCCCCTTGAAAATCAGATTCTAAAATCCTTTTCACTGCCACCACTGTTCCATCAGGCAATGTTCCTTTGAAAACCAACCCAAACCCACCTCGCCCTATGAAGTTCTTAGTTGAAAAATTAACAGTAGCCTTCTCAAGGTCTTCAATTTTGAACCAAATGGACCCTGTATTGGGTCTCAATCTGGGCCTAGACCCTTGTTCCTCAGGGTCAAAATCATATTGAAAAGTTCCCAGCTTCTTTCTCCTACCCTTCCTGTCATACCAAACATACAGCCCCAACAAAAGAGACATGACCAGCAATGCAACTCCAGCTCCTGTCAGCCCAAAGACAAGAGACTGGTGACCCTTTCCCCCAGAACCCACTTGTGAATAAACAGACATACCAAAAATGCAAGTCACAGCACTATTGCTTTCAGGTCCAAACTCATTCACAATTCCAGCAGCATAAAGAATGGTGAAGTAAAAACAATCTATGGAGTGAGAAGCATTACCATCAAGAGAAACAAGTTCTTGCTTTACCTGTAAGCCTGCAGCCAGGCATACATCACAGAGGGAAAGATCAGAGAGGTCTGGTTTACATGCAGAGTCAAGTTGTGTGGACTGACCAAGCCTGCTGATCCAATCTGGGATAGTTTGAATATGTGCACAGACATTCGGGGAGATAACAAACTGAAGAGGGTCAAAGCAGGAGTTGGCAAGGGTATTGGGGAGTGAGAGGGAAGTGAGTTTGGATTGGAAGTCTTGAAGGCATGAGTTAGAGGTATGAAGGTCAGGGAGGTTGAAACGAGAGGTTTCTTTAAGGTGCTGGGCAAGTGCTATACCAAAGAGGGATAACAGTGTTTGGCAACAAGAGGTTGAGAGTGTGTCGTTTTTGGATAACAAAGGATGAAAGTTTTTGCAAGCAGTAGAGTTCCATGGGATTCTCAGCACATAATTCAGGTCCATAGGGCATGTGGATGTGGCTGCTGAGCTTGTAGTCATAGTCATAGTCATAGTCATAGATAGAAACAGTGCAGAAAACAAGGGAAGCATCACAACAATCTTCATCCTTTGAGAACTACTATACTACTGTCTGTGAGACTGTGATGATTGTGATAATTGATAAACTTACTTATACCACCCTCCTCCACCTCCTCCTCCTCCTCCTATTGTCCTGTCTGTGTACCTACTTTATTTATGGATCTGGGAGTGGGTTATGAGTCAAAGAGAGAGAGGGTGAGTGAGAAAAGAACTATGAATCAATCAAGAAAGAAAGAGAGATGCTTGCTGATTATTTGTGTGGTATGGCCATGATGATCAGAACTTGTGTTTGATCAGGGAGATGGATGCATGGATAGGAATGACTAAGATTGGTCAAAAGGCTCACCTTTCCTCTCATTTTTTTCTGGCTGCTAGTTGGGTTAGGTGTGTGGGCTGTTTAACTTATCAACAGAGGAAGGAGAGTGTAAACAACACGCGACGTGGAGGAAGAGAAGATTGAGTGGAAGAAATGAATTTATTTATTTAAAGAAAGAAAGAAAGGGTGTGTCTATCAATGTCATGACACGTAAGTCTATGCACGCGCTTATGTCATGAGTGTGGATGGAACTTGTGCTGCCTGGGCGGCTGAATCAAACGTTGCTAAAAAAGCAAGGTCCTCTGACTTTACCGCTCTTCACTGTGCATTGATGTGGATTGCTAGTAGTAACAGCAACAGGCGAAGGAAATGGATTTGGATCCTTTATTTGTTTTCTTCACTTATCATGCTTCTATTTATGTTATTAGAAACCAAAAGATAAAAACAAATTTGAAAGAAATCCATAAATAAAAGTAAATATGTTTTTTATTGAGAAAAATTCAAATCCCATATTGATTAAAAATAGAGTCTTATAAGAGCTTATAAAACTTGGATAATCCTCACCTCTTGAGCTAGCTTTTGAAGTTGAGTTAGGTCCAAATCTAATATTTCTGATTTGTGTTTTAGATATTTTTAATTGATAATTAGAGATTAATCTCTTCTAAAATATAAAAATCATTGAAATGAATTTTATTTCTCTCAATAAAATATTTTCTGTACATACTATAATAGAAATCGAATTTCTAATAATATATGTACGCAACTCAAATATTTACTAATTATGCTGAGTTTTGTTGATAAGCTAAATGTTTTTGTCTCGCATTCTCTCATGTTTCATGTCATGAGAGGAGGAAGTATGACACAATTCAAATATCTAAGTTTTGACGAACAAAATGTTTTTGTTGAGAGAGATTCTTTCTGAGAGGAGGAAGCATGACAAAATAAAAGAGAGATCCCAATTCAGAAGGAAATACATCATATATTTATTTTCACGTGTTCTCTTGATATCAACGTCAGATAAACTTTATTTGCATAGGCGCTGATGTAATTGTCTTTGTATTTTTTAACATAAAAAATAAAATAGGTGAAATCTGTACACTAGTAATAATCTAACAAAAAGCAGCCATCACATACTTATCTTTATCAAAAAAAAAAATTAGGCTTAATTACACTTTTGATCCCTCAGGTATCATGATTATGCAATTTTGGTTTTTCGGGTTTTAATTACGCCAATTGGGTCCTCCAAGTATCACGATTGTGCAATTTTGGTCACCCAAGTTTCAATTGTACCAATTGGGTCCCTCACGTATCATGATTGTGCAATTTTGGTCCTCCAATTATCACGATTGTGCAATTTTTAACGTCAATAACTTACATAGGACACGTGGGACTAATTTGACACTTAGTGAAGTCAACTTGACAGTTTACAGGACATTCTTATAAGACATAATTGTCATATCACACAATTTAATGATCAAATGCACGTCATTAAGTGTCACATAAGAATGACACGTAAGCTGCCAAACTAGTCTCATTAAGTGCCAAATCAGTCACACCTGTGCTTCGTAGGCTATTCATGTTAAAAGTTGCACAATCGTGATACTTGGAGGATCAAAATTGCACAATCGTGATACTTGAGGGATCAAAATTACACAATCATGATATGTGGGGGACCCAATTGGCGCAATTGAAACTTAGGGGACCAAAATTACATAATCATGATAGTTGGAGGACCCAATTGGCGCAATTAAAATCCGGGAGACTAAAATTACACAATCGTGATACCTGAGGGACCAAAAGTGCAATTAAGCTAAAAAAAAATTAGATTGAGCTATATTCTCTTTGTGCTTGAAGTGATCCCTAGTACTGTTTAGAAGCTGAGGGTCAAGCCAAAGAAAGAGGTGACCACGGGCAGTCAATGAGAAGGACTATTGAAGTATAGAATTCTACCATGTAATTCTAATCTTGGAAGAAAACCCCTGCCTTTGCCGACATCAACAATTTGGCAGAGCAATTGCCCATTTCAATGCAGCTGCTCTGTTTTTCTTTCAGTGAAACACATAATCCGTTTGACTTTTCCCATGTGTTTGTCGTCTTATTTTTTGCCTCTGTTTTTTTTGGAAAAACAAATGCTAAATATTCACGAACATAGAAACCGCTTTGTATCTTGGTCTTTAATTAATTATTTATGTAATTTTATATTAAAAATAACAAAAATGATATTTGTAGACCTAAAAGTTCGACACCTATGATATCTAATTAATGACGTTCAAAATCGTGATTAATTATGTATTGAATTTGATTAATAGGTACATCAAGATTGGATAACTCATTAATCATCACCGAGCTTTATTAACCACGATTTTGAACAGCATTAACCAATATTGGGTAACTCATTAATCATTCAATGAGCTTCATTAAAGGACAACTTGGTTAATAATGTACAAAAATTGGGTTCCCAAATGTCTCATCTCTGAACATGGCTTGGTCCACTTTGTTTCGGGTCCTGGCCAACTCATCAGCAAGCTTTGGGCTCCTTCCTGATTCTAGCTCTGAGCTACCTCCTGCTCTCGTTGAAGCTTCTGCTCTTGTCTCCCAGGGCAATGGTCGTGGTCCCACACTGGTGGTCAATCTAGTAAACATCGCCCGAAGTGCGATCATTATCACCGCTTGGGCCAACACTATTAATAAATGATGGACTTTACATGGTCATCCTCCTCGCACTGCTAATGTTGCCCAAGTTGATCCATCAGCCCCATCTAAGCCATCCACTCACACTATTGCATCGCCTGTCGCCTACGGTGAGTTTCTTAAGTGGTTTGAAGAACGTCAAGGTGTTAGGTCCACTGCCTCTGTTGCTCACTGTAACGACCCGAACTACTTTCAGGATTGTCGACTGTCTCCACAAACCAACACGGGTCTTTTCAGCATGCTTTGTCCTCACTCACACGCTTTCTGGGAAACTTCCCAAAAGGTCATCCATCCCACAAGTGCTCCAAGTCAAGCACGCTTAACTATGGAGTTCTTATGTTCCGGGCTCCCGAAAAGAAGATGCAACTTGTTGGTATAGGTAGCACCAATCAATTCTTATAAGCCTTTTTTCAACTGTACAGTCCCATACTTGCACAGCCTCAGGATCCCTCTCATTCCGATGTGAATTCGATTCATTCATGTATCCCTTTGCCTATAAGCCGGCCAGGAGCCGCTCCTTATCCGTGCCTCATGCACCGGCGATCACTCTCTGCCCTCATCAGCCTCAGGTGTTACACTCACACTAGTAATTCCTTTGCTTGTCCCTCTCAGTCGTCCCTAAGTCCTTAGGTTCTGGATTCTAGTGCCAATGATCACACCTTTGGTAATAAATCTTTTTTTCCATCATTTATATGTCTGGCTATTTACCCATGGTTACCTTAGCTAATGGTTCTAAAACACATTCCCAGGGGGTTGACACTATCCATCCCTTACCTTCCCTCTCGGCTGATAATGTGCTTTATGTCACGGGTTCCTCATTTAATTTGCTTTCCATTAGTCGCTTGATTTGATCCCTTGATTGCACCATTTTATTCACTAAAGATTCTGATTTCCTGCAGGACCGAAGTTCGGGACGAATGATTGGTGTCGGATGTGAGTTCAATGGCTTATACTAGCTCTCACCTCCTTCTCGGGTTTGTGCTGTCAAGGATTCCCTTCTTCTCACTCATGCTCAGTTGGGACATCCTAGCCTTGTCAAGCTCTAGCAATCGGTGTCGAGGCTGTCTAAACTTACTTCTTTGTCTTGTAAATCGTGTCAACTAGGGAAGTATACTCGTAGTTCATTTCCCAGATGTGTCCTTAACCTAGCTATGTCTCTATTTTCTTTAGTGCATTTTGATGTTTGGGGTCCCAATAAGACTGTGTTCACTTTAGGGTCAAAATATTTTGTCACTTTTATTAATGATTTCTCACATTATATATACATGTATATATACCGTACAATCAAATAATGTGTATTGGTTGGTTAACAATAACATGCGAATACACTATAGAGGAGATAATATAGTATTAACCAACTTTTTTTGTTTAGCAAGGTGACAAGTCACCATAAATTTATTAATAAGATAAAAAAGAAAACAAAAACATGGAGGACATAAACCAAAACCCATGCAAAAGAAACGAAAATCAAGCAAACCTAGAATTAGGTTTTCTATTCAGTCTCAGGTTATACTTCTTCTGAGATTTGGATATAACCACCATGAAACCATCCTCAACAGCATTATCATTATTCTGCTATTTTTCCTTAGAAGTACTTGCATTCTTTTGTTTTGCCCACAAAGCAGATAAAACATTAAAATTATTCTAAACAACAGCCGGAAAAGAGCTAAGATCTTGAACATAAATTGAACTGATGTTAAGGGGACTAAGCATAACAATAAAAACTGGACTAAGTCTAATTTCTTTCTGAACTTGAGGAGGCACAATTTTTGGAGAAATAATCTTTGCACTAGAGCCGCTTGGAGAGGCAGGAGTTTGAGAAACATGATCAATTAACAAAGTCATCTTCCTTATCATTCATGTTAGCAGTTGTGTCATCATACACAGATTGTATAGAATCAGTACCATCATTTTGAACATTCTCATGATCATTCTGAAAATTCTGAAAATTCATAGCAGTATCCTCAAAGTCATTGACAACATTAACCGCAGGATCTGAAAATTTTTCCTGAACACTATTAGTGACTTTTGCATCCTCATGATCACTAATAGGTTCCTCATAAGAAACATCCTTCTCATTTGCATTATTCTGTTTGGCTGCATCCTGCTGAATATTTTCATAAACCACAACAACTTGTTCAACATATTTGGGAACATAAATAGCTATAGTCCTGCCCCAATTATGAGGCAAAGAACTCTGCTGATTCTTAGAATTAGACCTCCCTTCCTTTTTATTGCAATAATCAATTGAATGGCCAATATTTTGACAATAATTACAATAGGAAGACAAATTTTCATAATCAATCCCAACATAGAAAGCATAATTATCTCTTTCAACTAAGATTTCATAATTCAATTCAACAAATAAATCAATATCAACTAACACTCTTGCAAAATTACCATATAACTGCTTTCGAGTCATCTCATCAATGGAAATAGGGGTTCAAATCCCAGTTGCTATTTCAAAAAGAAGTCTAGGGCGTCAATATTCTTGAGGTAAATCATAGATCATTATCCAGCATTGAATATGAGTTTGCTTTAGATTCTTGGGATTAAAATCGAGTATCTATTGAGATAATCACAATAATCCAAGTTTAAGATTACATGTTCCTGAAGACAACCTTCCTGAAATCTTCTTGTGATGAAAAATTGAATTCATAATATCCTTTCACAAGTGTAGTCATTCTCCATTGGCCAATCGGTTTCCACAGTTTTTTCAACGCTTCTTGGAGAGCAAGATACAATTGTATACATTGTTAATTGGCGTACGTTTGATTTAAATTATTTCTACCGCCAACGCTGTTTTTTCACGTCCCGAGACACCAATCTTCAATTTTTTTCAAAGCTCCCATTTGTAACTTTTTGCAAACGTAACTTGAAACGCTAGTTGACATTAAAAATAATTTTAACCAAACGTACGCTTAGTATAAAGTGGTTTGAAAAATTGGTGTGAGAAAATCAAAACACCTACTTTTTTTTATTTTTGACAAGTAACTCACACAATTTCTGTCAGATTTGTGTAATTTGTAACATCAAAACAAATATTATAGAAATAATATAGTCTGATATATGAAGTTATTAATTAAATTAATATTTTAGTTTATTTATATTAATAAATTATTATTGCATATGCATATAATATGTTGCACCAGCTAAAATTCCAAATCGGCCAAATGAAGATGAAGATAAGACAAAGGATGGGTTCGTTGATGACAACCGCAACAAGAATTCTAATTACAAGTTGGTTAAGCAAAAGTAGTATTGTGAATAGAGATTGTTACGTCTCACCACACCAAATATAGTGTAAACTCCACGTAACATGAAACAACAACACAATCTATCAAACGTACGTGCCTGTTCAAACGCTTCTTCACCTTAATTTGTTTGCATCCACCATAGCTCCTCTTTCTCTGGATATTGTCACCACCCTAGCTAGCTAATCCTCTTAATTATCTTTTCTCCATCTCCTTCTCTCTCTCTCTCTCTCATTTCCATTTTCACTCCACCACCCCAACTCCTTCTCCCTATATCTCCAATGCAATGGGAGACCACCACCCACGCTCACCAACATTGGACTTGCACCACTTCTTTAAGGTTCCAAAAGCTAAATCTTTGAAAGACGTGGGCAAGGTATACAAATCCATTGTATCCAAACGGCATCACGAAAAGAAAAACGCGGAGGTAATCTTAAATTTTGCATGTGTACATGGTCCTCAACTTGGTTTCTCACACGTACGTTAATCTCATCAAATCAAACACATTTAGATCGAATAGGAAAGAACACATGCATGATCCAATCACATTCATCATTGCTAATGATGTAAATATTTTAGTTAATTAATGAAACTCTCCATCAGCCAAAGAAAAAACAGAAATAAATCATATATATTCATTCATGTATATATATACAATAAGCCAAACAATTTGTCAATAGAAGATAAATTCACATCTTAAATGAGCCTTGAAGGTTTTATTTCTTCTCCATTTTCAGGTTCTTGAATCATTGCCATTATATTAAGAGATATTAATTCATTCTCATGCATATTCTACTACCATGCAGGAGCCAATAACGTCACCCCCAAGTTTTGAGCATATTAATCATAAAAACTTGGACGAAGACATTTGGAGTCCTAAACTTATGTCAAGGACAGCAAGTAGAAGATCTAAAACGCCAACACCAAGTACAAAAAGGCCCCTATCAAGACTTGGAAGCAGGCGATGCACAACACCAACCTCTCTATCAAGAAGTCCTAGTCGAAGGACTGCCACAGAAATTGCTGCAACAATATCTCTCAAAAGGATTATGAGCAGAAGGGGTAGCTCAGCTTCTTTATCAAGGAGCATGAGCAGATTGGACATCTCTGAACCTGAGATGTTATCCAACCCTGCAGCCTCTCCTGCTCCATCAAAAGATGTGCAGGGCACAAGGAGCTCCGAGGAAACTCATGAAAATATCCCTTCAGTCTCTCTCTCAAGCAATCTGAGCCGTAGGTCCACAACACCTATCATATTTTCACAGACAACAGCAAGAAGGAAACCCCCGGAAGTAGAGAAAAAGCTCTGTTGCTCACTCGAGGACTTATGCTTTGGATGCACCAAAAAGATTAAAGTTACAAGAGATGTCATCAAACATCCGGGGTATGTTTTTGTCATGTGATCTTACACATAATTTTCTTATGTTGTTAATTAACATTGCTCTAATTAGGCATTTACATATATGTTGCTATGTATTATAGCTAGTTAGGGAGTAGAAAAGAAATTCAATGTTTTGATAAAAAAGAAAGAAAAATGTGAAGTGACATCAGCTTAGAATTAGGACATTACTAAATACTAACTTAATTTTGCAACAGGGTAATTCTTCAAGAGGAGGAGATTTTAAAGATTGAAATCAAGCCAGGATGGAGAAGAGGAACAAAGATTACATTTGAGGGAAAGGGTGATGAGAAACCTGGATACCTCCCTGGTGATATAGCTTTCATGATTGATGAAAAGAAACACCCTTTGTTTAGAAGAAATGGCAACAATTTGGAAATATGTGTTGAGATTCCTCTAGTAGATGCACTCACAGGCTGCTCCATACCAATTCCTCTATTAGGAGGTGAAAATATGACTTTGTCATTTGAGAATATTGTCATATACCCTGGATATGAGAAGGTTATTCAAGGTCAAGGCATGCCAAACCCCAAAAATAAAGGAACAAGAGGTGACCTTCATGTCAAATTCCTCATTGACTTCCCAACAGAATTAAGTGATGAACAACGGCAAGAAGCTTTTAGTATTCTACAGGATTGTTGCTAATGACCATAGTTGTATGCAGATGCACTAATTTGCCACAAATATGATAGAAAAAAATCATTTTACTATCAGTTTAACAAATTTACTGGTATCATGCATATATAGTTTGACAACTTCTAGGTAGCGCTCCTACCCAACAACATATCATTAATGGATCACCAACTCAAGCACATTAATAATGTACACATTGCATGTCCAAAGAATGAAGATGTTAATATAAGCTTGCTTAATTATGGTGGGCGCAATTGAAAAAAGAGAAGGAACTTCCACCACTGTCACCTTCCGAAGCAGCTTGCCTCCTAATGTAGCGGATGAAAATCTTGTGTGTGATCTTCATGACACGTTATCTATTTCCCACCAATGACAATTTGCCACTTAATAAAATAAAATCATAACTTATTAACACCCCACGCACATCCTCAGCCATTGATTGGTGGAGATACCGAGACACAATTTTTTAGGACAACAAAATTTTATTCATAGGTAGCCTAATCCAAAATGTTTAGTGTTTCGTTGAAGATGCATAACTTGTCAACTAGTCAACTTTCCAACCCGCACGGTTTGCAACAATCATGAAATTTCTTCCAAACCATTCACGGGGTCTTAGATTTTGGATTTTGACCTAACTCAATCCCAAAAACTAGCTCATGGGGTGAGGGTTGTCCCCCACTTTTAACCACTAATCAGGTCATACCACTATCTAATGTAGGACTCCAATACACCCTCTCACGCCCAGGATTGGACATCTGGAACGTGGAGTTTGCAGGATTAGACATCTGTAGATGATCTAACAGATCTCGAATAGGCTCTGATACAATCTTAGATTTTGGATTTAGCCCTAACTCAACCCCAAAAGCTAGCTCATGGGATGAGGGTTGCCCCCCACTTATAACCACTAATCAGGCCATATCACTATCTAATGTGGGACTCCAACACCAGGAAAATCAGGATTACAGAATGCAAATCAGCATCATCAGCACTAGGTTACTGATCTATAGATAGGACATATAGCTATTACTTATCCATATATTTGAGAAGATAGGTTTCTCCAATGATACAAGTTATCTAAAACAATAGTCAATATATGTAATTAGAGTTTTCACTAGGTCTGTGTTACTTTAGTTTCAGCAGGGAACTACTATTCGCAAATGTTCATATTCCTCTTTTCAACCAAACAAGACATGAAATGGTTTAAAAAAAATAAAGTGAAAATTATAACAACCTTTTTTCCTATCAACTGTAATAATGCTTCCAGGTTTCAGCAGCTGCAGAAATATGAAATCCCCTCAACTGAGTCTGTTATGTCAAGCGAGGATACAACCTTTTGTCCCTTGGAATGCCCGAGATGATCTGCATACTAAGTGTTTGTTTGGATTAGCCGGAAAAAATTAATTATTTCATTAATTGATTATATGCATAATCGATTATATTTTATGTTTATATGTGTTTGTTAAAAAGCGATTTGAAGATAACCTATTTCGTTTGGGTTGTGTAAAAAAAAATCACTATTGTATAGTAAATTACAAAAAAAAATATAAAATTTATTTTTATAATTTAATAATATTTGTTTGATAGTTAGTTTTGTGGGGGTGAAATGAGAATAATGTTGTTCTATTGGTTTCAAAATAATCTAACTTTTTAAATAAGTTTCAAACTTCTAGCTTTTCTAAAAATAATTTTTCTGTCATAAAAACAAAAGTTTTGCAATTTAATCAGCTTATCCAAATATACCAGTTTACCCTACCTCCACCAACCCACAAAAAATGGGTTGGGTTAGCTCGTTTCTTGAATATGGATCGAAAATGTCATCCTATTTTGTGGTGGGTTGGCAAATCCACCTAAATAATTAAAAATAAAAGTTAAAAACAAAAATTAAAAAATAACATATGTCGTGTGATGATTCCAAATCATCTTTTTCATCCTTAAAGATTGTTATATGATCACCTTTCAATTTTTGTGCCATAACCAAAATGTGTAAGCCCCATAAGAATTGAAATTAAATGCATAGAATACAAGATGTAAATATAGTGAATTAGAATAATCACTTTTGAACACGAGTGTAAACAATCTATCCTCTCCTCAGTAAGTGGTGTGACTTTACCTACATGAAGTAATTTTTTTTACTTTCAAACTTTTAATATATTTTCAAATCTAATAATTAATATTTTTTTTATAAACCACCGTAATTAGGACTTTACTTTTGACTCTCCAGTGACATCCCGAGGTATCTTCCTGTTTAGAGTAGGGAATTAACCCTTGGTTTTCGTAACCTTCCAACTAGAGTGTCGCCATCAGGATTCGAACTTGCGTCCTCTTCCTTATGGGGTCGGGATGCTTACCACTCGACCAATTGTTGTTTGGTTCTATTAATTAATAGTTATTAATACCAAATCTGCATATTATTTAGGAATTATTAATGATTACTACCATCTCCTATTATCATTAATTAATTTCCATTTAATTCTTTTTCTTTTTAGGATAAAGATTCTTAAAACAAAAATATTTGCACATATATTTATTAGATTAAAATATACTCTGTTAAGAGTAGTTAAATATCTTAGACTACCCTTCTTAACAAAAAAATATATATCTTAGACTACTCTCATGAAATTAGATAATATGTCATTCTTAATATTTTTTAATATTCAAAATTTAAATTTTAAATTAAATTTGCATATTTTCTCTTTTAATTTACACCTTTAAATTCTATTTAAATAAATTATGTATATATTATTTAAAATTCTAAATCATTTTTCTTAAATATCTTTATTTTATTTATATATATTTTAATTTAAAAATTGCTCATACAATGCATTTATGAATACTTGCTAGTTATAGTATAAATACATATTTAAGAATACACACATCTAACTTTATCATAAACGCATTTACGAGATTATCACAAAAAAAACCCGTGTCTTCGTGATTTTTTTTTTAAAAAATCTGACTATTTAAAATGTTTTGCTTAATCTTATCGGTTGAATAGATTTTCTTTTTTTTATATTTGATTGATTCCATTGAGCCTATAACTTTCAGAGGGTCTGAACTGGCATAAATCTTCAGCATTTAATAAGCATATATACACACTTTTTTTTTCAGTTTCTATTTATAAAGCAATATACATATATGATGATATCACGTACATTATTCCTAGATTTACAAGTTCTTCCACTCAATCGAACACCGCTATCTGTCATTGTTCTGAGTCTCACGGTTTTCTTGTCCAGGAGGTTCAGTAAAAACTTGTCCTTGGGCTCTCACATCTCTGAACATGGAAAGAAATGAGTTGAGGCCCTCAGATGAAGCACCTCCTAAGATCCATAATAACAAAGAACTGAATGAATTCATGGATCCAGGGTTGGGACCGTTTTCTGCTTGTTGTCCAGGAATCTGTACAGCGTTGGCCGCCCTGTCTGGATTATTTTCTGACCGCCCTTGAGGTTCATTAACTCCTGGTCCATTCTGAGGCATTGGTGGCTCAAACCCAGGTCTGAACCCTGCCCCAGAAGTCAATCCCTGGTTCCTTGTGTTCAATCTTGTGATGTGTAATGTGGATGCAAGAATTGTAGATGAGGTAATGTGGAAGTCTGGGTGTTGTTGAAATTGTGACCGTCGATTTTGCATGAACCTTTGCAATGCTGGTACCTAACAAACATAGCCCAAGTTTAACTTCAATTAAGTAAACGTGAACATAAGTATAATGAACAAAAAGAAAGCTTCGAAAAGAATGATAATTACTATAATTGACATTTTAAATATAAATAAAAATAAAAATATGAAAATTATATTCCTTTTCCTAATTCTAGAATGAATTCTTTTGATCCCTTGTTACTCTCAAAACTCACACTTAGCCCACGTTTCCCTATCCCCTCGTCAGGCCTTAGGACCTCCCTTGAGACAAGAAAACGACCTACCTTTTTCCTTAAAGATACATCCAACATACAATAATGAGAAAAGAACCTCAAGAACCATCCAAGATACTCTTCTAGCCAATATATTTCTCTCTTCTCTCTTGCCACTTCCTTAGCTCTGTTTTCACTTTTCATAATCTTTCCAGCAATGAAGGTCCTCATCAAAAAATACATTGCCAGGCAGCAAAACACACTCCTACTGCAATAAATATAATTATGTTATTGCAGGGTACTACAATATATTAAAATAGCATTTATTGGACACCTTACAAGGTAGTTACCGTCTTCTTAACTTCCTATCATGTCAATTCTACTTCTGTGCAATATAAAGATATAAGAGGGTGAACCACCATAATTTCAACGGCCAGACCCAAGAGGATATGCATCAAATACAAGCGTCAGGGGAGAATTTGATAGGGGGCAATGACATTGACCCTTCTTCTAGGCTCCATCCCCACCCCCTCCCCGGGTTCTAAAAAAAACTAAAAGGGGAAAATATATTGGGACTTGTAAAAAGCCAACGGTCAACACTCATTACCTCAAACCGATTCCAAAAGTACAGGATAAGGTGTTGCATAAAAGCTGCAGCTGTAGAGAGTGCCAAATATGAAAAACCTGGAAATTTTTTAAAATTAATTATTTCCAAATAACATTAACTATTCAAACTAAACCCAAAAAAAGGAAAAAAAAAAAAGAAAACAGTATGGACATACCATAAGCATAAGAGAAGAAATATATGTGAAAGACCAGAAAATACAGCAGAAAGAAGCGAGGAAAAAACTTCATTGATAGTGGTGTTCGGACACTGCAGGTTACAAGATCAATCATATTAGATGACCATCAAACACTAGCACAACCACACAGACAGATGTGCATGAAAGTGTAAGTTGCCAGACTAATCATCATGTCAAAGATTGCACAAGTTCAATACCAGTTAAATACAATAGTTACAAGAACCAATTAATGAAATAGCATATAAACACCAGTCAACAGGAACTTCTTTTGTTACGGCCAAAAAATTTTTTTAAAAAAAAAGGAGCTTTGCTCGAGCAGTGGTCCCTTTTAACCAATCCCAAATTTGGCAGAGCACATTTTGACTTGGACTTGGAAGGCGAAAGAAGTACAATGGTACGAAGCAAAAAGAAATATTAAACTTCTTATCAAACCAATGCATATAGCTGACAATACTTCCGGTGGCCAAAATTACAGTACAACCTAATCAAATCAAATCAAATCCAATAAAATTACAGCTTAATGAACTAGCATTGATTTCAGCGCACAACCAAGCCCAACTGGTTATAAAATCCAAAATAAATGGATTTCTGAGCAACAAAGCCACCAGACATGCTGTCACAGCAGTGATTTCAAACTTGACACCATACTTTGAGAGGTATATAACATTGAGAGAGCGAGAGAGAGATACCTAATGAGAGTAAATAGTTCACACAACCAGACAAGAATCAAGACCATGAAAGCAAGTAGTTGGTCGTCATACAACTCAAAGAGAAAAAACAGAATACCAATCATTATCTGCAGAAATCAATAAGCAATTTATCAGCAAAGCTAATAAAAATAAGAAATAGCACAGATGATATATACAATTCAAATAGATAGTATTGACGGAAATAATCAATTAAAATGAGTGCTTACAGGAACAAAGACTAGTGATTCAATCACATGTACAAAGATCAGCTGAAATATCGGAAGGTGATGCCGAGCATGGTGTTGAAGCTGCACTGCAAGGACTAGCAGAAGTGAAAAGCTAATCCCACCCCATGTGCAGAAAAGCAAAGCAGAACAATGAACAACTGACATATTATAGTGCCAAATGACTCTATTCTTATAGTTAGCACAATTAAATCAGAAAACTTGGTGGACAAAGGACATTCTGAATAACCTTCCAATCATAAAGTGATAGCATTCGTGGAAAACCCTGGATATCTAATGATTGTCTCTAATTTATTTTAGGCGAACTTGAAAGCAAGCAATTAATACATGGGGCAATGCGCTGAATGACAAAATAGATGCAATGCAAGTAGGGATCACTAAACCAGTTTTCACACAATGAAACATCTGTATATAGAACAAATAATGCATACCAGTAAACTTCAACATGCGAGTCTGTGTTTCTCTCAATGTAAATGAGACAGACATTGTGGTAGTAAAAAACACAAACAAGGACATCATAAGCACGCCACACTTCGTTACAAGATAGTCTGCAGAGGCAAAATGATAGATAAGTTACAAATCACAGCAGAAGTTCTGATTTACACTACGAATCCAATTCAATAATTAGTTGTAAATGAAAATGCTAACAAACAAAATAGACTTAATTACACCAGAAAATACAATATAATGATCGCTGAAAAAGCAAACAAATGGAAGCAAATAATATTTATAGATATAAAAAAAAAAATTGAGGAAAAAATTCCTGGGAATTGATGATGGTCTTTCGAAAGAGACTGCACATTTTGAGCTAGAAGAGCTAAATTTTAAACCATAAGATTTTTTTCCAACGTCCAAACATAGATTTGCCCCATGGATGGTAATTACTTAACATAGATTTAAGACATCAGCAGTAACACACAGCTCTTCATATAAGCTCTTGCATAACTGAGGTCCCAACAGAAAAGACCACCACCCATCCACATTCACCATCAATGCCCATCATGTCTCAACATTACTGCTAGCTAGACCTACCGTATTTTTGTTGAATATCAGTAAGCACGCCCCACAAAACCCTAGGTTTTTAAAGGAAGTTTTTGCTTTTTCCAAGGGTGAGAAGAAGGGGGAAAACTCAGATCAAGAAGGGTAAAAGTGATAACAAGCAGGCAAGTAAATGAAGAGGGAAACATAAAAAGAATTATGTTTAGAAAGATGAGTAACAAAGGCTCCTTAGTTACTTATTCCTTGCACTTCCTGCCTTCATCAATCCTACTTGAGTTGCTCCATATGTATTTTTTCTTTAACATTCTTGTTTAATGCCCCATTTCATGAGCTTTGTCATGCCGCCATCTGTTTGTAGGACTTCCATGTCATTCCTAACCTTGCATTTGATTACTTCAATTCCAAACTTAACTTCATCCATTGGACATTCATGTCTGTACTGCATATACCCAAACCACCTCGTTTAATTATGTCTCATCTTTTGTTCAATCCATGCAACCATTGATCCAATATCTTCAATTCTTAGTGTATCCATAATTTCCCACATCAAATTCAACATCACTTCCAAGCTAAACTGTTTTTTAGGTAAGGGAACCTCTATATAGCCCTATATCCTATATTACTAGGAGTATGGCATTCCTACAAAACTTACCATTGAGCGTCAAATTGTCAAAGGTATTGTCGCAACCATGATCACGGTAGGGACGGTGAAAAAGAAAAGGAAATGGAGTCAACACCAATTTTTATTTGAGGAAAAATCAGGAAAAACCTCTAAAAATAGAAGGAAAAAACGGGTCTTCGAAACCAACTTTGGGTTAGGGAGTCGATCATGCACAAGGGTGGAAAATAAACTCCACATCACCCTTGATACACCCGTTCTTAGACGGTTACCCTGAGATAATTGTGCAATTTTTAAATAACCCTTTTAAAATAGAAAAAGAAATAAGCGAATAAAAAATAAGACAACTTAGTTTTGGCTTGACAGAACTTGTATTATGCTCCTACGTATCACCCGATGCCATGGGGAATTCAAAGCCACGTAGTTCTAAAAAGAAAACATTATGGCTTGATTGATTTTAAAAGTTTTGAAAAGATTTTATTTTGAAGATAGTGGAAAAGAAGTTTTATTTTAAAATAAATTCGTTCATGCATAGGATTCAAGATAGCAAAGTTATACGATAAACCTTTACGATTCGTACGACATTTGAGGATGGAAAACCATACAACAATGTCGTAGATTGTTGCGTAAATTTTAAACAGGTTTATTATTTTTTATAAAAAAAACTTTATTAAAATAGAAAATAAAAAAACATTTTAATTTTTAAAACAAATTCACTCTTGCACAGGGTTAAAGATAACAAAGCTGTACGATAAATCCTTACAATCATATGACACTTGAGGATGAGAAAACCATACATCAACATTGTACATTGTTGCGTGAATCTGAAAAGGTTTTATTTTATTGAAATAAAATATGGAGAAAATATGCATATTAGAACATGTGGTTGAGTAAAACAACAAAAACGTAAGAGGGCTAGCCAATTTTGAGTACACCAAGCAAGAGAACTCAAAACATTATTATTATTATTATTATTATTATTATTTTATCATTTTTAACTTTTTCTTTTTCTTTTGATGTTTATTTTTATTTTTATGCATTTTTATTTATTTATTTCATACTGTTTTGGTTTTTTAGAATTTTTATCATTTCTGATTTTTTATAATTTATTATTTTGAACTTTGTTGGCATTTTTATTTTATATTGTGTACTTCTGTATTTTCCTTAATATTACTCTCTTTATTTTTTTGAGTTTTACTTAGTGTTACCAAAAACACATCAACCCATTAGACCAGGCACAAGACTACAACCCAAAAAAATGAAACAATAAAACAAAACCTAATAAAATAAAATGAAAACTGAACTAAATAAAAAAGTGAGAAGAGATCATCACTTTGCAAAGAGGGGGGGCTACTGGCGGAGCGGCAGAAGGGAGCAACGGATTTGGACCGCAGGGTGCAGTTCTGTGCACGTGAGGATGGCAGCAGCGCGAGGATTGTGCAGTGGATGGCAGACCTTCTAGCGAGTTGCGGTGGAGGTGTGACGATTGAGACAGAGGCGGAGGGAGGTGCTGCTGTGCGCGGATCTGGTCTTCACGTGGTGCTGCTGTGTGCTGCTGTCACTGGTGGTTAGAAGGAGACTGGTCCGCTGTGGAGTGGCTGGTGCAGCAGAGCAGATAACACCGTACAGTGTGGTGGAAAACGAATCAACCTCGGATAGGAATCGTGGCGTAGCGTCTGGTGGTTCGCCCGGCTGGACGGCAGGAACGCTTCGTCGGTGGCTTTGGATCTGGGCTAGAGGCGGTGCACGAAAGGTTGCTGCGGCATGGTAGCTTGAGGTTTCTGCTTGCAGAGGTTCCACGTGCGCAGGGCAGATGAGACCTATGGTGGATTCAGGTGGCTTATGGGAGATTTGGATGATTGTTGGTAGCTGTTTGGGTATTGGAACGTGAAGGAGGATGGAGAGTGTTCTCTTGAGGTTGAGTTGCTGTAGATGGTTCAGAGGGGTTTGGTTTTCTAGGAAATTCGGTGGGTGATGGTGGTTCTGCCCTTTTTCTTTGGTGAAGATGGGATTTGGCCTTTTGAGACTACGGTGGTTCCATTGCTGCTGTGGTGGGAAGGGATGAAGGAAGAGACAAGAGGGGCTTGAGATCTTAGTGTGGTATGCGTAGGTTACATGAGGGTGGATGATGAACAAAAGGGGAAGAGATGTGCGGAGGATGAGGTTTGTTTTGGGGCAGTGCTTGTCTTAGTCGGGTGATGGAGGTAGAACTGTGCCCTGCATTTCTATCCTCCCCGAACGCCCCTCCGCCCCTTGTTCGATTTATAGAATAAAAAAAGGAGGGGATAATGGCAACAATTTGTCATGCACCAGCAACAGATGGGGAGGAGTGTACATTCCTGCCTCCCTCATCCGGAATTTCCTGCTGTTGTAACTAATTCCCTGCCCAGGTCCTTTCCTTGCCTCCCTACGTGTTGCATCATTTTTTTCTCTTTCTTCTTTTTCATTTTCATCATTTTAATTGATTTTGTTGGTGTTATTTTTTCTGAAAGGAGAAAGTAGAAACGGGCACGAGCTTCTAAGTGAGCTAAGCAAAAAAGACTTGGGAGTTGGGATAAAGTATGATTGAGTTTTTTTTTTTTTGTTTGGTATTTTCCTTTTTGTTTCTCTTTTTTTTTTCTAATTTCATTAATTAATTAAGATTATTTAACCCAAACAAAATTGGGTGTTCACAGTATCCATTTGTCAAATGAAACTCCAGTACGAATGCTCTACTGCATCAGACAAGTGGACATCTAGTAATTAAGTCAATTTTTTAAAAATTAAACAATTCTTATATTTAGTAAGTTTTAATGCCAGTGTGTTCTTCAGCAGTGTGCCACTGCAATACTGATAGAGAGCTCTCTACCAAATTGATTCATTCCAACTAAACCTTGCAATGAAGGTACTTCGAGGATTAAGAATAACATACATTGGACTGTGCTAATCTAAGATTTGGATTTAAATATGAATTTTATGCTGTAAGTCCCTACAACCAGGCAAACAGGACAAACCCATAAATTAAGGTAGAGATCATGAAATGTAATCTCTCTAAATGAGGATAAGCAGTACTCATCAAAGCAGGTAGAAGGATAAATAACAAACCTCCAAATCTAGTCGGGCCTTCTGGAGATTCTTGTGCATAACTGAGGTTATAGAATTCCTTTGTTTGATAATTATATAGATAACCTGCAATGAAGTCCCAAAACTTTTGAGTCACAATTAAATCCTGAATGTTCAAAATATGTAGGTCACAAGTGTTTAAAGTGGTGATTAATGGACAATAACATATGCTAGTTTATCCAGAGAACAGGCACTTACCTTGACCAGGAGAACTCAATAAACTGTTGATTAAAATCGTATCGTATCCGACAAATCTGTTTATGAGTAGTTGCTGCCACCTGAAAATGAAAAGGATATTCAACTAGAACAAGGTAAAATCTTATAAATATTATTAAATATTACTATATGACGTCAAGGAAATGCCGGGATCATTTTTCCTATCAGCAATACAATTTACAACCCTTTGAAAGATATCCGGTCACTTTCTGGACCAAGACCAGATAATCATGCTAATAGTCACCGGATTCTCTCAGTAACCTTGCAATGATGCATACCAGTCCCCGCATACCATGTACCAATTCATGGTACTTCATGGTGTAAAGAAAGTCATATAATTAAATGTAAGAGATGACAAACCGTGTACCGGTACCACATACAAACCAAAGAGTAACATGAACCTGGTAACTAAGATCCTGCTAACATATTTACCTGTTTCCAAAGCAGGAGTGCCATGCTGATATGCTAACATTCACAGTGCGTATATTGTGGCGAGACTTGGCGCTTTCAGGTAACAAAAAATACCCCTGCAGAATAATATACCATGATCAACAATAGAGAAGAGCAGTCTTCAATAAACGACAAAATCTACATTCAAAGTAGCTTCAGCAAACTGACAGAGTCTACTCCAGAAATTAGAAGCATGTATTATCTTGCTGAAAGTTGATAGTCTTAATCAACTTAAAAATTTAATACACAGAGAAGAAGAATATACCTTTTCCATAGTGTACAAATATGTGGGTTCAACTAATTTGCTTTTCTTTATAATCCATTGCACTGAAATTGAAAACACAACTTATTGAACAACAATACAAACATAATGGTAATGGAATATGACAACAAAAAACAAAGGAGCAAGGGAGAGAAAAAGCATACATACAGTATACACTATAAGTTTTAAGTTTCAAGTTTACATACACTACCTAAAATATCCAACACTTTTTAAGTTTCTAATTAAAGGACAATAAAATTTCAAGAAACCTTTTATGTTTCCTAATTATTTTTCTAATGCAAATAGGCCCCAAAATCCAAGAATTCAATTTGGAAGGAACTCATTTTTACACTACTACTCAACCATTATGAGCATGTATAGTTTACCAAGTAAGGAACACTATAATTATGGAAGCTCATTTACTTACATGTCTTTCAGATATAACATAACTCTGTAACAAGACCTTCTAGAGTATTATAGTATAAGAAAGGGAACACCGCTACTCATGCCCCATGGCCTCTTGTGATCTTTATTCAGATAAATATGTAAAATTCATAACTATTTGAAACCCACTTTGTCCACTTTTTAAGGAATTACGACACCCCTCGAGGCCTCTCAGCTCTCTTTTTTTTTAGATAAAATATGTGAATTTTTAATCACACACACGCACAAGCAGAGTTATTGAAGAATGAAAATAAACCCAAACATCAGGTTTTTCTTTCCCTTCATATAAAAAAAAATTGGATACAAATTTTAAAATAGTTGTTTTTAAAAAAATGCATTTTGGCAAGCATTATAGTTTAAATTTAAGTGGAAAATATTGCAGTTACCTGCATTGTGGTTGAGCTTGTCCAAATGAAGGATATGCATCCATTTTGGAATATCAAGATTTACTTGTATACCAGCAATATCCTGCACTTGAAATTCAAAGTTTAGGAGAAATTGGAGTAAATTTGATCATCAACTTAATTTTATAACTTCTGGTCAGAAAAAACTTAAATGCATCATATTATATACATGTCTAATTTAGCTCCAAGAAAGAATATATTTCTACTTACCCACAGCTTCTGGAAACTTCCAATTATCTGCATAGTGTGTCTCCAAATGAATGATATACGCCTATACCACCTTTTACCAAAATGTACAATTGCTGCTTTCAACGTTTCTTTGGCTGATAAACTAAAGCTACTTTGTGGCTCCTCTTTGTCAATTTTTATGACAGCATCTTCAACCATTGGCCTAGAGTTTTGGCTACTTGTAGAGGTTTCAGCTTGACGTTCAAGAAGCTCGGAGTCAGTCTTCCAAAACTTGAAGACCAATTTTCCCCTCCTAGCACCTAAACCAATCCAATTCCACCAAAACTTTGAAGCCAAAAATGTTAATTCATCACCATTGACACCAGAAACCTCTACTTTATCTTTTACAATTTCAGATTCAGGAGGATCTATTCTGTTCGATTCAGAATCATTATGAGACCACAAGCCACCACTGGTTATCTACAACAAGTTAAAAGAGTGTCATATATGCAGAATGACAACAAAGGGAAATAGGAAAATGATCTCCCAAATACTAGCTAAACATTAAAGTAGGTTATTGTAGCTATCAAAAGAAAAGATCAACGAAAGTGGCAATGCCAAACTTTTATTGGAAAAAGTGATAGGCTTAAAAACGAAAATCTGCAAGAAATACTTCAACATTAAATTTCTTACGACAATAGACATTATCTATTCACATAGTTCGATTAATGGAGAAAAAATGTTAAAAGCTACAGCTAGAATGTGCATTTAAAGAATGGAGGGCAATATATACCTTAATCTGAATAAGTTGGGCTTCTGTTGCCACAACTCCAGATAGTTCACTTGAACACCCGGGCTTCACATAGAGAAGAATAAACTTATAAGAAACCAAAGGAAAAATTAAAAATGAAACAAAATTGAAGTTGATTCTAACTCAAGCAAACAAGCAACGAACAATCCTGAAGGGAACTGAAATTACCTTGATTCTTGGGTTACCAAACACAAGCCCTAGACATAGGCTATGAGCAAACAACTAGTTTTCTGACTTCATGGTTAATTATCAGAAAGCATCATTTAATATAATTTGGACATGTAAAATATGGAAATACAAATGCAACCCCCAGACAGAAGAGCAAGGAGTCCTATAACATGGTTAAAAACACAAAAGAAAGGCAAAGTAGCATACGAGTCAGACAATACTGTAGCCTGAAATGGTACTGAAAGCAAGTGATTGCTTGGCAATTTACTTATCCAACAAGGTATGCAATAATAATGCATTATAGCAAACCTTCTAAGACTGCCGTCTATTGTGAGTATTTAGTTATAGTTTGAATATAAAATTTAGAAATATAGGGAGGCTGAGTCTACAGTGCATTCATCACACCGATAAAACAATTGATGTGTGTTTGTTTTTAGAATTCATATGCCTCAAACATGAGCTTGCATTTTACATAATGGAGTTCAACTGTGACTTGATGAACTTTAGAAATAATGATAGTAGAAATTTATACAAAAATATAAATTATGGTTGTCAAATCAAAATTCGAATCGTGAATCAGATGGTCTATTTTTCAAATTGTGAACCAAACTGTATCTTGAATCGTAAAATTCATGTTCAATAATTCAAAATAGCATAAAATATATTTTTAGAAAATGAATAATTATAAATATTTGGATATTAGCATTTCATAACCCACATTGCTAACAAAGTGAAATATAAACTTTAAAAAACACAAAATAAAAGTCATCATAGTCAAAATAACAAAAGATCTGTACAGATTCAGATTCAACCGCTCAAAAATATTTTAAAAATACCAAAAAAAGACACAAAATATTTATAAAAAAAGGAACAGTTTTCCGGTACCCACTTACTGACAAGAATCACGTAATAGAGGGCGGGGGGAAGTGGTTAAAATTGGCGGGAGCAGTTTCCCTCCACTCCAACGAAAAAAAAATCCTAAATTTTTTTTTTAAGAAAAGGGGGCTTCCAAAGCGGGTCCAATGGATCCAACCCGGTTTATTGCGCAACTCACACGATACATCTCAGGACCACGATTCAACCAATTCTTCTGCAATTCATACGAAACGACATGCAATTCTGGTGCAGAAACGAAATGCTCAGCTTTTTTTATCGCTGCATCTTGAACTCGCATCGTATCGCATGAATCGAACCAGGATTCATTCGATTCTGATTTTCATGATATACATAATTATCATGTATGGTTATAAATTGTTAAACTCGCGAGTTGACTCGTCCGAGTTTACCATTCTAGGTAGGCAAAACGGGTGGACTCGGTGGTAGAATCGGTGGGGGGGTAGACTCGGGTTGACTCGGTCTGACTCGGTCTGAATCGCGAGTCCAGGTACCGAGTTTGCGAGTCCACCCGTTTTTCATTTTTGCCTCAGAAAGACCAAAACGCTGCGTTTTGGTCTTGAAATTTTGGTTTCCCTCTTCTCTTCACCATCCCGATTCCCTCCTCAGTTCACCATTCTTCATCTTTGGTCACGCCTAACCTAAAAATCCAACCTCCTCTCAGTCGCGTCGCGCCTCTCTGCACCGCCTGCCTCTCAGTCGCGCCTCCCTCCCCTGCGCCGCCTCCCTCCCGGCCGCGCCTCCCTCTCAGTCGCGCCTCCCTCCCCCGCGCGCACATTCTCCTCCCTTCCCCTTCCCTGATCGCAACTCGCAGGTTCTTCAGTGGTTCCATCCAAACTCGAGTTTGGTACTGAACTTCTTCTCTTCCTCTTCACCGAATAACTATTGTTCATCCTTGCAATGTCTGGTTCAGGTTCCCACACTGCTGCAGCAGGATCCGGAAGTTCCAGGGGCAGGGGAAGGGTTAATATCCCAGGAAATAGGACTGATCCCGGTTGGAAACATGGGACTGATGTACTGGGCAATGGAAAAAAGGTGAAATGCAGTTATTGCTCAAAGATTGTTAGTGGAGGAATTTATCGATTCAAGCATCACCTTGTCGGTAGTAGGGAAGATTCTGAACCATGTGCTTCGGTGCCAGATGAAGTGAAACAGTTTTTTATGAAAGTTGTTGCCGATGCTAAAGAGGCATCGAAGAAGAAAAGAAGATTGATCGATGTTGATGAAGATGTTGCAGATGATCAGCTTCCGGTTGCACCATCTGGCTCTAAAAAAAGTGGTTTTACCTTTGCTAGAGGGGGAGTAAAGGTCGGTGGTGGAGTTCAAACAACGGTCAATCAGATATGGAGAAAGGATTTAAAAGAGGAAATTGATGACCAGGTAGCTCAATTTTTCTATACAAGTGCAATTGCTTTCAACTGTATAAAAAATCCAGAGTTTGCAAAGATGTGTGAGATGATTGGTCGATATGGAATTGGTTACAAACCTCTATCTTACCATGACATTAGAGAACGACTTTTGAAAAAAACGGTGGTTCGAACCAATAAAGAGCTAGAAGAGTTTAAAGAGGAGTGGCAGAGAACTGGGTGCACAATCATGTCCGATGGGTGGACGGATAAGAAGAGACGCTCCATATGCAACTTTTTGGTGAATAGCCCCAAGGGGACGGTCTTTCTCTATTCATTGGATACTTCAGACATCTCAAAAACGACTGATAAAGTTTTTAAGATGTTAGATGATGCAATCAACCAAGTTGGAGTGGAGAATGTGGATCAAGTGGTTACTGACAATGCTGCAAATTTCAAAGCAGCGGGTGAGATGTTGCAAAAACATCCTCACTTATATTGGACTCCATGTGCTGCCCACTGCATTGACTTGATGTTGGAGGACCTTGAGAAACATCTGAAGGAGCACAAGGTTACTATAATGAAAGGTATAAAGGTTTGTACCTACATTTATTGTAGGACTTTGTTAATTAGCTTGGTGAAGAAATTTACCAAAGGAAAATACTTGATTAGGCCTGGCAAGACTAGATTTGCCACTGCCTATTTGACATTATCTTGCCTTAATGAGAACAAGGCTGCATTGATGAGCATGTTTAGCTCAGAGGACTGGACTGGGAGTAAGTTTGCCAAAACCCAAGAGGGGAAAAAAGTGGAAGATATCATTTGTGATAATCGGTTTTGGAAGAACATAATAGTATGTCTGAAGGCAGCTGCTCCTCTCATTGTAGTCCTTCGCTTGGTAGATTCTGATGAAAAACCCGCCATGGGTTTTAGATATGAAGGGATGGATTCAGCGAAGGAAAAGATAAAGAGCAACTTCAATGGAGTTAAGAAATGGTAAACTTGTCTAACTTTGTCTCATTTGAAAGTTATTTACCTTATTTGTGAGTGTTACTAATATAGGATATTTGGTATTTGTAGCTATGAACCCATCTGGAAAATTATTGATGAGCGGTGGAATAACCAACTCCATAGGCCCTTACATGCAGCTGCATATTACCTTAATCCAGCATTACACTATGAGCCGAATTTCGATCATGAAGATGCTGAGGTTAAAATAGGGTTGTACGCTTACATTGCAAGGTTGGTAAAGGTTGATGCAGAGAGGATCAAGGTTCAAACACAACTTGCCGACTATCGTTATGCTAGAGGGCTCTTCGCTCTGGATGCTGCAAAGACTAGCAGAAAGACTATGCTTCCAGCAGAATGGTGGGACTTCTATGGGGATGGAGTGATAGAATTAAAGAGGTTTGTCATTCGTGTGCTGAGCTTGACTTGTAGCTCTTCTGGATGTGAACGCAATTGGAGTTCATTTGAAATGGTAATTGTCTAATTGAAGTTTAAATTATGTTTCTTGTTTAATTGTCCTTGTTTAGAAATATTGAATTTTGGTTTTTATGGTTTATTTTCTAGGTTCATACAAAGAGAAGAAATAGGTTGCATCAAAAAAAGATGAATGACTTGGTGTATGTGATGTACAACCTAAAGTTAAAGAGAAAAGAAAATAGAAAAAGTGTTGCTCTTCCATTTGAGGATATTCATTCTGATGATGAATGGATAACTGAAGAGGGGGGTGCTCCAATTGTTGAAGAGGACGAGGAGAATGATGACCAACCTATCAATGTTGATGAAGAGAATGTTGAGGAAGAGCAAGAGCAAGAGCAACCTTTTCATATCACTGATTTGACTGATCCCCACTTTGATGATAATATTGAAGATGGAGATGGTGATAATGGGGAAGAACTTGATTCTGATGATGATGATGATGATGATGATGATGGAGATGATGTAGTTGGAGGATTAGATTTAGACATATGAAGAAATTAGGAGCTATTTTTTGTTATGTACTTGACTTATTATCAATGTTTGTATTGCTAATTTACTGCTATTTGGATTTGGATTATGACTATATGATGTTAGTTTTTAATGACTATGAATTTATGATAATGTTAATTGGCTTTATTACTATTTTGTTACTTTTGTGTTATGTATATATGTCATTTATAGGTATTTTTTTTATAGTAGGTAGACTCTTACGAGTCTACGAGTCGAGTCTACGTGTCGAGTTTACCCCCCTCCACGAGTCAACCTAGACTCGCGAGTCTGACAACCATGGTACTTATAATGTGAAGGGGAGCCTTGGCAAACGGTTTGAGTTGTAGCCATGTGACCTTGAAGTCATGAGTTCAAGTTGTGGATCCAGCCTCTTGCAAGGGAAGGTTGCCTACTATAGATCCATATAGTAGGTCCGAGTCTGACCCTTTCCTGGACTCATGCATAGCGAGAGCTTTATAGCACCAAGCTGCCCTTTATGATTATAACGTAAAAAATAATATTTTTTTTCATGAAAATGTCAAGTCCTTTTTAGCAGTTTCATGGAGTGATTTTAGTTTACACAATCCAAACGAATCAATTCTTTTAAACTAACTTTTAAAATGTTATTCCCAAACACAAATCAATTCTTTTAAAACCAATTTTACCAAAAAGCTTGTGTGGTTGTGTTCTGGATCATTGGATTGAATCCGTTTCTAAAATAGTTGTGCCAAACACAGATTTTTCTTTCAAGCTCAGATTCAATGTAACAATCCAGGAGTGCAGCAGGTGCAATACAAACTCTTGAAATAATAAACATAAAAACTCAGTAATCAAATAATTGAAGTTCACTTCTATCCTGAATCAAGTTAACGATTATTATAGGTTTGTTAAATGGAGTTATATTCAAGCATTCAAAGCTCAACAGCAATTAATTCACACACACGATAGTAGACAATTGAATCAGAACCAACGACTAAAATAAGAAACCCTAATAAGAGAAGAAAAAGTGAAAATTGGGAGAAGGAAGGAAAAGAGAGAGACCTGCTGAACGTAATTAGCGTGCATAACAACGAGAATGCAGAAGAAAGTGACGGCAATGGATAGGAACAGATACTCCAAAACGACCCTCACTTTAGGCGTCAACATATGATAAAACCTCTCTTGCACGCGAATGAAGGTTTGCTCTGGATCCATCCCGATCGAACCACTGCTCGCTCTCTCTACAACACAAAAGTGATTCTGATGCAAAATCAATCAGACAAGAGCTTTTCTCAACACAGCTTTTCTCTTTCGACCATGATTACGAATTACGATTACATATAGAAAGGAAGGAAGGAACAATCAAATAAATACTATTTCAATATTTTTCCTTTTTATTTTTAATTTTTTTAATTAATCAATTAATTATTATTACTTTCCTGAATTCCTCCTCCTCTCTGCCTCTTCGTGTCAGTTCACGTGTTTGGAAGCCTAACAGAATGAGATTGTATCTGGCAATGTTTATCCCGCTTATCCCTATTGTTAATGTTTTTTTTTTTTTATATATTTCCCAATTAAATGATTAAATGCTTTTATTTTTTTTAATTAATATTTCTAGTTTTATATTATAATAACTATAACTATAATATACCCTATAATATTTTAAATTCTGCACGTTTATAAAATCCTTAATTTATTTGATAAGTTTCGATGACCGTGAAGTTAATGAATATATTAACAAGCTTTTTTTTTTACGAGTAATTAAATAAACTGTTAGTTTGCTAGTTGATGTCTGATCACTATCTAGTGATATAGAAGTGACGTCAGAGTTTGTCTATCCCTCGACTCAAATTGAACATACTCTAGTATGGATAAGATTTTATGGCCTCAAACTTGTGTTTTACAATGAAAGTTTCTTATTTGTGTTCATCACTGGTGGAGGTTTTTGTTAGGGTGGATTTGAATACTTTGAATGTGGCTAAGGAAAATTTGTTAGGGTTTGTGTTGAAATTGATTTAACAAAACCAATGGCAGGAGGAGTTTGGCTTGGCGATCATTGGTACCGGGTGGAGTATGAGGGGCTATACACCATTTATCCATCTGTAGTTGCTATGGTCATCTATGCTAAGATTGTGAAGTGCGAAAGCTATCGAGTGTCAAGTCATCTACTAGAGTAATGGAGGATCAGGGTAAGGAGCAACCTACACCATCATTAATAGAGGAGCTAAACCTACGATAAGGAAAATTCAAATTCTGAAAGTCCAAAATCAAGATAGCATCATAGCAATATTGGAATTAAGGGGGGGTGAAGTCTTCGAACAAATTACATAGGAAAAGGTTGGTAGTAAAATATAAAAAACGCAACCTAAAGGAAAAAGAAAGATAAGGAACAAGGGTGGAAAAGTCAATAAAACATTAGAAAAGGTACACATATCACGGAAAAAGTATTAAAAATGTGGGGCCTAACAAGATTACCTTTAACTTTGTGATCGAAAAAAGAGATCCCTTTTTGTCAAAGTGCATTAATAGTGTGGGTTCTTGCATTGTTGTCGTTGATAATGTGATTGAGAAGGAAGATGCCTTGCATGTGGGACCCGCAAATCAAGTCGTTTCTGTTAAGGAAACAATCACTCCTCAATATAAGGTTTGGATGGAGAAAAGCGGGGCAGGTGAGCTTCTCCTCCCCCACCCACTATTGGTGGCCTTCATGCGTGCTAATAAAGAAAGTGTTGCTCCAGTGCATGGTCGACACACGGTGAAAGCTTATAATATACCTATTATTCACATAAAAAAGTGAGAGGGAAGTCAACGATCTTCTAAGCAAGGGCAACTGTTCTTCACATTCATAGTTACCGACTTATTTCATCATAATATTTCGGTTAAGCTTAGCTATGGCCAGCACTCGTGGATTTATAGTGCTATTTACAATAGTCTTCTTCCCACTAATCAATATATTGTGTGGGCAAACCTATCTTCTCTTTATCACTCATTCTCGGGCCCTCGGATACTAATTGGAGACTTTAATGAAATACTTCTTCCCTCATAGGTCTGTGGAGGACAGTTTCTCCTAAGTCACGCTAATTAGTGTCATGGTATGATGGAAGACTGTAGATTGCTTGATCTGGGTGCTTATGGTAATAAATTTAAGCTAAAATGCATTTTTTATCCCCAACATTTTCACTTTGGCGAAAATCATCCCTCCATTTTTTTTTGCTAAATTGGTCCGCCATTTATTTAACGTTTGCAAAAACCATCTCTCCTTCCAACTTCCCCAAACTGTAATGGAAGTTTCTTACGTGGCTCACTCCTGCCACATGGCAACAACTTGTCTATGTCATGCATAAAATGACTAATTTAATAAATAAAAATTATATAATAAAATAAATAATTAAAAATAATTTTTTTAGTCAATATTTAAATATTGAAATTACAAAACTTAAATCCCGGATTCTGGCTTCTTCTTTCTTCTTCTTCGTGCACGATATATGGAACACTAGAATCAGGGTTGCTTATCATCTCCAAAGCTTTCCTCTTAGCCCTATAAGCTTGGTATTTAGACAAATGGACCACCTATTTTTCCTTAGCTTCCTCAACTAAGGCCTTGGACTTTAATTATGGTGAGTGCCTCAAAGTCACATAAACTTCCTTGCAAGCCACCATGTTTTGGCTTGCATATTATTGTAAGTTCCATGGCATGTGTGACTATTAGACATGTTACAACTTGATAATAACCACTGGCCGAGGACTTAGAGATCCTCACATAAAAGGGACACCCGTTCACGCATTTCACCACAATCTTTTTCTTGTCATTTTTGGCCATCCACGCATTCTTCTTCTCAGAAAAGGCATACTCTTTCATTGCATCCTTCACAAGCTCCTTTTAGTAAAGGTAAGACTTAGTTCAAACACTACTTTCCCACTATCTTGAGGCATCTTAAATTTGGGGAATTTTTTTCTACCCCCTCAACCTTATCACTGGAAGGTGGGTTGTCCAAGTCTTCCGAATCTCCTTGCTCGTAAAAAAAAAGCCAACAACAATGATGGGGGCAGCATTTTTAGAGGATGCAGGAAAAAGAAAATTGTGTGCCCTAACTATATTAGCTTTAATTTTGTGATTGGAAAAAGCTATCCCTTTTTGTCAAAGGGCGTTAATAGTGTGGGCCCTTGCATTGTTGTTATTGATAATGTGATTGAGAAGGATGATGCCTTGCATGTGGGACCCGCGAATCAAGTTGTTTCTGTTAAGGAAACAATCACTCCTCAATAAAAGGTTTGGATAGAGAAAAGCGGGGCAGGTGAGTTTCTGCACCCCCACCCAATTGGTGGCCTTCATGTGTGGTAATAAAGAAAGTGTTGGTCCTGTACATGGTCGACACGCGGTTAAAGCCTATAATGTACCTATTATTCGCGTAAAAAATGAGGGGGCGGTCAACTACCTTCTAAGAAAAGGCAACTTGGTGTGACTCAACTGGACATGACTCAGGCATGACTCAGTGTGACTCGATAGAACCCAGTGCGACTTGACCACATGCAAGTGTTTTGAACTCACGTGGGGGGACCAAAGATTCTAGGGTTGCTCTCCTTTTCAAAACTTTAAGTCCTTTATGACTTTCAACTTGTGGGTGATGTCGTAATCCTTACTGCATCTTAAAAACAAAAAACTTAAAAGAGAAAGAATTTGTGAAGGATAACGGGGAGGCAAGTACCCATTCTTTGCTTAGTGAATATCATGTAGTGTGTGCCAAGAATTAGTCTTATGGTGACTCACTCATGATTATAGATTTTGGGTAATAGGGAGTTATGTTATACTCTCTTATCTTTTATGTCTTTAATGATTGATTTTCCAAACTAGAATTATTTTTGGAATGTTAGAGGAGTTGCTAGCTCTCTTGGTACACGTCACTTTTATAATCTCGTTCAACAATTCAATCCCTCAATTTTTGTTGTTATGGAAACTCATAGTCAGTTCAGTCATGTTAGCATTTTTTTCTATTCTCTTGGGTATACTCCAATGGATATTATGGAAGCACCAGGACATTCAAGTGGCATTTGGTTCCTTTGTTTTGTTGAGTCCTTCATATTCATAGTTATTGACTTGCTCCATCAGAGTATTTCGGTTAAGCTTAACTAGGGTCAGCACTCGTGGATTTATAGTGTTATTTACAGTAGTCTTGTTCCAACTAATCAATAGTGTGTTGGCACACCTATCTTCTCTTCTGCACTTGTTCTTGGCTATTAATTGGTGGTTTTAATGAAATACTTATTCCCTCATAGGTCCGTGGAGGACAGTTTCTCCTAAGTCGCGCTAATCAATTTCATGATATGATGGAAGACTGTAGGTTGATTGATCTGGGTGCTTATGGTAATAAATTTAGGCTAAAATGCCCTTTTCATCCCCCATCTTTTTCACTTTGGAGAAAATTGTTCCCCCATTTTTTTTGGCTAAATTGGTCCGCCATTAATTTAACGTTTGCAAAAATCATCCCTCCTTCCAACTTTTGTCCAAACTCTAACGGAAGTTTCTTACGTGGCTCACTCTTGCCACACGGTAACCATTTTTCCATGCCACGTGTAAAATGAATATACATAAAGGTAATATTTGGCACATGAATAAAATGAAATAAAATAAAATAAACAAAATGTTTTATTAGGCCAATGAATTCTACCATACTCAGGAAATGAGGGGGTATTATATACCCTCCTTACTTGGCCCATCCAAAAGATGCCAACTCAATTAAAAGCATACATGTGATAGCTTAGGATGAACAATCTTGTTATTTTATTAAAAAGCCTTTTAGATTTTCATATTTAATTTTAAACTCAAATGGACCTTTTTGCAAAATTAAAACCTATATCCATATGGATTCTTTTGTAAATAAGCAATCCTTTGATCCAACTTGTTTTCTTTTCACACTAGCTCATATTATGGAAAATGAAGAGCACCCATCCTTAACCGCCATTGTTCGAAGGAGTTGCTCGTGTTTGCGATTGAACAGTTCATCATGGAGGCGGTTGTTTGCATTCGGTTCATTGCAGCATTGTTGTTCGATTTTTGAATGGAGTTGTTCGTTGTCGTCTCCCTTAGACCCCCATTTTTTCTCATTCTTCTTCTCCTTGTCTCGCCAAAACACATAAAAGAGAACACGAATGCAAACATGTTTGTTTCAGTGAGTTGTGTCACACCTCTTCTCCTTCCCTCTCATCTTTTTGTCTGCGTTTCTACCATGGCCGCAATATTCATGCTCTCTCTTCTCCCCTGTTGAAATAAATAACGTCAAAACAGAACACAACTTGTTACTTTCTTTCTTAATCGAACCCGCACACCTCTATTCAGGTTATTTTTTTGCAATCACACCCAGCCATAAACCTCCACTTTCTTTCACCTTTCCACACCAAAAAACCTCCCCCATTTTTTTAGATCATTTTCTTCTTTGCACTGCTACCACCCTTTCGCACATCACTCTTTTCTCATTTCATGGTTAGGGTTTCATAAATTGGGTGGGTTTGCTTCTTCAAGGTACTTTCATGAAGATGACGACGAACAACTCCACTACAAAATCGAACGGCTACGTTGTGATGAACCGAACGCGATCAGCCTCCTCTGTGATGAACCGCTCCATGGCAAACGCGAGCAGCTCTGCCTAGTTTCGAATTGTGGGGTGAAGGAGGGTTTAAGGGGTGTTCTTCATTTTTCCAAAACGTGAGCTAGTGAGAACCAAAAACAAGCTGAATCAAATGATTACTTAGTTGCAACCGAATCCATATGAATGCTAGGTTTTAATTTTGTAAAAAAAGTCCATTGGGCTTACAAATTAAAAATGAAATGTTAAACTTTATGATAA
The DNA here is from genome assembly GCA_039655645.1 of Ammopiptanthus mongolicus. Lineage (NCBI taxonomy): Eukaryota > Viridiplantae > Streptophyta > Magnoliopsida > Fabales > Fabaceae > Ammopiptanthus > Ammopiptanthus mongolicus. The sequence goes on along the minus strand of CM077344.1, from coordinate 107,243,762 downwards.
AATAACAAGTTTGTCCATCCCGCACCAACCTTCATACTCGTGGAGTTGATTGCCTATCCATTTGTCTCTTTTGTAATAATGCATTTGAAAATACTTGGCATTGCTTTTTAGATTGACCTCATGTAAAAGAATGTTGGTCACTTCAGCATCTTTGGGATGTTATTAATGATGTTATGCGCCAAACTCAAAGTTTTGCAGATTTTTTCTTTCAAGCGTGCACGATCCTGGATGAGCAACGGAGGAAGAATTTTGCAATGACTCTATGGAGTCTTTGGAAGACGAGAAACGATGATCTTCTATGGGAGCAGAAAACTACACTGCCAGCTGCTGTTGTATGCCGTGCAACTGAGCCCTTCGTGACTGGGAATATGCGCGCAGCAAAGCAAGCATTTCATGCTCCATCATGCACACTCACAGCAACCACACTTCTTGGACAACTCCTCCTATGGGTTATTTAAAATATAATCTAGATGCTGCCTTGTTCTTTGATGATGGCAAAATAGGTTATGGCATGTGTTTGAGAAATCACTTGGGCCATTTCCTTCAAGCTAAAACAGTATGGACATCCCCTATTTTGTTTTCTCATTAAGGTGAAGTTGTTGGACTCTTAAAAGCCTTGAGATGGATTAGTGAGATTGGTCTTGATAATGTTGTTTTTTAGATGGATTGCAAGAGGGTTGTAGATGAGCTAAACAACTCAACTGAAAAATCTTACTGAGTTTGACTCTATTGTTGCACAATGCAAGACTCTTCTTTCTTTTTCCCCAAACTTTACAGTGAAGTTTGTTAAGAGACAAGCCAATTTAGTGGCTTATGCTTTAGCTAGGGCCTCTATTTTTCAACCTAGTCTCTACTCTTATTATTCTGCACCTACTTGTATTGCTGACAAGATTATGAATGAAATGCCTTGAGTTTGCTTTTGTAAAAAAAAAAAAAAAAAAAAAAACAAGTTTGTCCATCCTTAGCTATGACATGTGTAGTAGCCACCTAAGGAGGTTATACAATACCCCTCATTTTCGGGATACCATAAATTCACCTACTTGGTTTTCTTTTTAGTAAAGAGTTTAATTTTGATACGCTATAAGTATAATTTTTTTAACACCATCAACAAATCATATCTTATCATATGTTTGATTTTTGAGGTAGTTATTATAAGGTCAAATATTTTTAATGACGTGACAATACATTATTAGATGGTAGTGTATAAGATTTTACACTAACATTGTATTAAACTCTTTTTATAACCTTCATGTAAACTCTTTTTAACTTATTTCATAAGTTTCTTTGACAAGTTTGGTGAAATAAGCTAAAAGAATCTTATCAAGATTATAAACTATGTTATAAGTTCTTCCAAATATCTATTTTTTTATGAATAAAAGATGTTAAAACTCACAACAAACAAACTAAAAAACCAAGTGGAAGAAATATCTGCCCTTAAGGCATTACAAATAAAAATAGGAGAATACTCAAACACTTTGAAAGGACAATCTAAAGATAAACCAAATTTGGCAAAAACATCATGTACTTGATTTGATTCCCTAAGCACATGCCTCCAACTGATAGTCCCACCATCTTTTTGAACTTCTCGGATAGCATTGATCAAATATCTACTTAATGCATAAAGTTTATTTGGATGACGTTAACTCCTACATATAGGGATTAAATGAAGAATCTGTGACATGTAAGGAACCGAATAAAAAATAATAATTTAAGAGATTATTTTTTAGAGATTTTTAAATAAAGCAAAAGTTAATTTGTGTTTGTTTAACATCATAAAAATCATTTTTTTATAGGAAAAATAATTTTTAACTTGGTTGGATAGAATCATGTAGAAGTGTTTTTTTTTTGTGACAAATTTACAATAAAGGACATCAAAAACTCACTTTCAGGGTGGGGTACAAGAACAAAAGTTGTAATATCTAAAATTTTATAAGGTTAGTTTGGTCCAAAAAATTATTTCATTTTTTTATGAACATTCTCTCCTCTATAATAATAAGCAACAATTAACAAAATATTTGATAATTAATATTTCAAATGACTATATAGAAAAAGAAAACATGGTAGGGAAAACATGCAAAACCAAAAAAAATAACAATATCAAATATATTGGAGAGGATAAAAAGTAGGGTTCATCCGAGCCCATTTGTTACAGATTATTTTCGAAAGAATCAATTATTTTTAAAAAATAATCACTTATAAGGATGTTGAATGTGTTTCTTTGAACTTTTGGAAATAACGAGAATTTGAAAAAAAAAAAAAAATTTATCAATGTGAAAAAATCTAAAACTATTATGAGTAACTTATGATTAAAATATGATTTTATAAAGAAAAGAGAATGTTCATAAAAAAAACGATACCATTTTTTAGATCAAACTAACCGTATAAAATTATAGATATTACAACTTGTGTCCCTATACCGTATCTTGAAAATGACTTTCTTATGCCCTATATTATAAATATGTAACAAAAAAAAAACACATTTCTTTATGATTCAATCCAACCAAGTTAAAAATCATTTTTCCCGTAAAAATAATTTTTATGATTTATTATATTAAACAAGCACAAATTCACTTCTACTTTATTTAAAAATCTCTAAAAAGGAATCTCTTAAATTAACTTATATACAATTCACTTTTTTTATTGGATCTTTATACAGAGTGATGTCACCTAATAGGAAGGACAAAATGAATAACCACCGCATATACAAATACCTTTTTAATAATTTTTTTACGTGAAACTAAATTAATAATCCGTATCACATATAAAGATAAAAAATTATTACTTTAGCTCATTATTTATCTTCCTTTCATAGTACCAATTGATATATGGTTTTCAAATTTTAAATTGGGACAAGGAATAGTTTCAGCACGCGAGTAGTCGTGGATAGGAGTCAGCAAACTGAGTCAACCCTTCAAACATCTAACTCCTTTCAGTCATATAGAGAGGAAGATGTTCAGAGACAGGGAACAATAAATGTAGAATATATCACTTTATACTTTTGGAAAATGGTTTCCATTCACGGTACATAAACCTCAAGGACACAGCTCCCACCCCTCCAAGCCAGTGAAATCAACACGGCAATCAAAATTTCATAGTTTGGAAGAAAAATAAATAAATAACAACAAAAACAGTTCTCTTTTGGAAAAGTAAACCCTAAATAACACAACTATTTTTTTACCTGGAAAGCTAAAAATACCACAAGAAACATATTTTGAAAAAAAAAAAACGAAAAAAAAAAAAAAGTGTCTCCAAAAGAAAAACTGAGAAGGCACTGGAAGGAGCAGCAGCACCTGCAGTAAAACCATTTCATTAAAGGTAAGTAGCAGATTGAACACAAACCATTTTAAACAAGGCTGTTAGGCACTGTCCTACTAAACTAAAGACAAACGGAATTAGGTATCTAACAACAAAGATACCTAACGGAATTTGTTACTACTAACATCGATTTATAGTGATGACTAACGGAATTAGGTATCTGCAACAAAGACTTGTGCTTTTACAACTCTTCTTTAAGGGGATATTCGGGATATTGCATAAAAGATCAGAGATAAAAGATATGCTTAAAGTGTTATGTAGACAACTGATAAACCATTTTCTGACAATAAATTGGTAATATTTCTTTGGCTTAATTACACTTTTCGTCCCCCAACTTTTTTAATTGTGCGATTTTGGTCCTCAAGAAATTTAATTGCACTTTCCATCCCTTAATTTTGTGAAATTGTGCAAAATTAGTCCTTGTAAGGACCAAAATAAAGGCTTTCATTACACAATTTCACAAAGTTGAGGGATGAAAAGTGCAATTAAATTTCTTGAGGGACCAAAATCACACGATTGAAAAAGATGAGGGATAAAAAGTGCAATTAAAATTTTTGAGGGACCAAAATCGCACAATTTAAAAAATTGAGGGACTAAAAGTGCAATTAAGCCTATTCTTTCGATAAAAAATGGTAACATTTCTGAAAAGCAGCATACCTGGTAAAGGTAAATGATCTTCTTCCAGGGCCGAACAGCTCCGCTTAAAACTTTATAACATGCCATTTCTTCAAAACATGGTAAGTAAAATAAGTCCAAAAAAAAAAAATTGGATAAAATTTTCAATTTGCTCATTGTTTGCACGATCAACTCCTTGGGGCAAATGCAGATAATGCATTTGCATGTGCAGGTGGGAGATTGCTCAGAAGGGGTTGCATCTGTTGCCCATATAATGAAATTAGATGAGAAAAAGCTCTGCCTACGAGAGCTTTAACTTCAGACGTCTCCACAGGTGATGCCACCACTTGAGCAAAAAGATTAACTAACTCAGGGACTAGGGAGAGGATCTGCATTACATTTAGAAATGGACAAACAGAATTAGGTAGGACTGTAGGAGAATATTACCATTGGGGAAAACAACAAAACGAGAAAGGGATCCTAATAGTTCAAAAAAGAAACAATTACCTGGGGATTGGATGAGAATACAAGACTGGAGACACAACTATAGACAGCCATAGACTCCTCGTGGTCTTCTTTTAAAGGAAGAACTCTCAAGAAAACAGGAAGAACCTGTAAAAAGCATCCAAGATATATATAGACAACATCCTATATAAATATTTATCAAGTACTCACTACAATATTAAATTTAAAGAAATTTGAAGTGCAAAGTTCAAATTTTCATGAAAAAATAATGATGTTTTAACTTATAACTGAGTGAGCAGGATCCAAATAAATAAAGCAGGAAATTACCTGATTTAATGGGATAGATTCAGGGTGTACCATAATCATCCTTGCCACAGCACCAGCCGCATTATCCCTCACTGCATCATCAGGCTCAGACTCACCAAACAAGGGATGAAGTCCACGTAATATATTGTCGTAGTATCTGGTATTGGATTAAAGAAAATGCTAAATCAAGGTAAATGCAAGTTATATAGGGACAGAATTCAACCCCAAATACAGCACAAACTACTAATATTGATTGACATAAATAATTATATAAATTGTACTCCCATAAGCTAAGCTAACCCAAAACAACAGAAAGATCAGTGTACAGCTATCAAATGGGTAGCATGAAAAAGCATACTTTAAAGCTGAATCGCCACCATTTTTGCACAACTCTCCAACACAAAATGCAGCATTCCTTCTATTTGTTGCCTCGGATGATGCTATTTCTTTAAGTACCAAGGACATCACTCGCTGAGAAAAATAATATCACATTTTACAAATCAATTAAAATTCTCCAAATACCCATTAATATTTTACCAATGAGATCACAAAAGAAAAAATAAATAAATAGAAAGAGCAATAAAATTACATCCACATAGCCCGCAATAGGAGAACCCATGTTCTGAGCAACTTCAGCAAGGCAGGCAACTACCATGGTCCTATCTTGAGGGGGTCGGGAAGCTTTCTGCATTTCCAATTGAGGATATTAGTTTTTGATTTATACTTAACTGTAAAATTTATTGGTTGCCAACTCACTGCAAATTTCATTAACGGTTCAAAGAGCTGTGTAAAGATGGGAGCAAATTGAGCACCCATGGACTTTGCAAATGCTGGGAGAAGATCAGAAACTGCATCCATAAGCACTTCATCATGTGCACTATCATCATCATCATCAATTTCACTGTCTGACTCTATCTGCTGACAAGCGGATTCCTCCCGCAGCAACAATGTAGTTGCATCAACAAGCTGGGGCAAGTCTGATATCGGAGTAAATCTCTCATTAGAATCGGCTCAGGAAAATGACTTTAAATGATAGGTCAGGTAATTGTATGCTTACAAGGCTCAAGAGTTGCATAACCATAATCTCTAATGATGTCAGCAACACTAGTGCAAGCTTGAGCAACCACTTCCTTGTCATCATCTTCAACCATAGTCTTGATTAAAATATTCATCACAGCATCTGTAGAAACAATCAGACTCAATAGTTTATACAATATACAGATACATGAACTGGCTAATCAGGAAGATATAAAAAATCAAAGATATTTTGTTATTCTAGTTGATGCTCTCACCAAGAATTTCTTTTGCTTTTGCAGCCCCTTCCTGAAAAGCAAGCACAGTGTCAATTGTGGTGGCAGTAAAACTGTAAAAGAAAGGCTTAACACTATCACGTTGTTGATTTATGTCATGAAGATTTGAAAAAGTTTTACGCTGGCTGTCAGACTACAGAACAAGCCATTTAAAATTTAAAATCAGAGAGAAGACACTATTTTCCGTCTGTTATCATGTAGTAGCCCAGCTCCACACATTAATTATGATAAGGAAAATAATGGTTGAGTAATCAAAATGGCAACTCTCATTGTTAGTGTTACTGTTAGAATCCTTTACTTAAGCATAGGGAAGGTACAATAGATAGGGCCGAAAACAAAATGATAAAATAAACAAAAGTCCATCTTTGAATAAGGAAGAAGTGAAAAGATAAAAAAAGGAGGTATTGATCATACTTACACTTTGACTTTGGAAGATTGCATGAGCTGCAGTTAAAATATCTGCAGTTAAAATCAAACATACATCAGCATTCAATGGTGAGATATATAGTCCATAAAATAAAATTGTGGTATTTGAGAACACAAGTAATGTATAAGGGCGTGTTTACAAATTTGCATGAGAAAACTGGTAAAATATCATGCCAAAACTAGAGAGGGCAGTTTACTTCCACTGAATTATATTTTCCCTTCGTTCCCTCATTGCCTCTAAGGATTATATGATTTGATTGATAGGATCAATATATCAATATGGGATTCTTGGGTATGTTACTCTGCATCATTTAGAATAATATTCTACAATCTACATTTTAAAAAAGTAGAAGCTTCCTACCATGCATGAAAAACATGAGACAAACTATATAATGTGAGAACAGGTAAACCAAACAAACACAATTTGAAAACAGAGGTTACAGAACAACATTCAGAAAATAGTTTCCACTTACGTTTTAAAGCAATGATTGCCTGAAGTCTCACATCTTCATGAAAATAACCGGAGTGTTTAACCAAGATTCTCAGTGTCTCCTCCAAATAGCTTAAAATGATTTAAGAACTCAAACTTAGATACTCGTGTTGATTTTTTGTTGTGAAGAGAGTTAAAAGGGTAGCCCAGTGCACGAGGCTCCCACTTGATGAGGTCTGGGGAGGGTAAATGTATGCAGCCCCCGCAAGCGGAGAGGCTATTTCCAGGATTTGAACCCGCGACCTCCAAGTCACAATGCAACAACCTTATCGTTGTGTCAAGGTTCACCCTCTTAAAAAAATTTAAGTAATTCAGTCAAAGGATACGGAGCATAAGAAATCTGTGTGTGCTGTGCAAACAGGCCGAGGGCTTGGGTTGCAGCTGCCTTTTCATCCAACACTCCAGTTCTAATACTTATATTTCGAACTCTTGGCTCATCATGCGCTTCATCATCTGATGAAACTCCTCCAAATCCATTAGTGATTTCATCGTCGCACTCATCAATGTCCACCGCAGATCCATCATCAAGATTGCACGTAGAAAATGCAAGGGGCACAACACGAGGAAGATACTGTTTACCCATACAAATTTTCACATGTAAGAGTAAGCACGATATAGGAATTACATAAAGCTAATCTATTCAGACCTGTGTGAAACTGTCATCCAAAATCTCTGCAACATTGCTGAAGAACCCATGGGTGTACTCCCGAAGTTCACTAAACTCCAGCCCGAATCCCTGAAAATAACAGAAGAAAATCAAATTATTCCATGGAGAAGGCAAAAAGCATAGTCAGCAACAGAGTTAAGTGCTAAGGTAATTACAGAAATTGCCGCTTCTATATAAGGAGGTAATATTGGTTCCATTCTCACTCTCCCTACAGACATTGCAACAATTCCAACTAGTTCGGTTGCTCTTGCACGTGAACAGAGATCCTCATCATTAGTTAACACCATGAAGTTTTTCATCAACTCTAAAACCCTTTCAGCATAAGGAATGAAAGCTTGCTCTGCAGCAGAAGCAATAGAACCGATGGCAGACTGCAAGGATATCCAGTGGAAAATATAAAGTTAAATACCAAAACAATAAAACAAAAGCTGATTCATTATGATTATGACAATCTTTACAGCATGCTGAATCTTCTCCATACCATGCATGTTTCTTGCAAATTTCGGGAACTACTTTGGAGAGCTGCCAACAGTCTTCCCATCAAAGGATCTAGAAAAGGAAGGATTTCCTCACCCATGTTCTCGCAAAATGCAGCCAAAGCATAGTATGACTTTTCCTACATAAATGTACTCATAATGCTCAGACAACATGCAGACAATCTATTTAATTTTAATGGTAACAGATGATATATTCGTAGACCAATCTCTTCCCCAATGTGTACCTTTACTTCATCAGATGCATCCTCAAGTGCATTTAAAATGCAGGGAAGAACACTCTCATAATGGGATACAATTTCAGGCTGTAGGTGCTCAGCAAATTGACCCAAAGCAAATGAAGCCGCCCCTCTAACCATTTGTTCTGGATCCCTCAGAGCTCCCAGGACAATATGGAGAACAGGTTCCAGCTTACTTTTCATGAGCTCCAAACAACCTTCTGAAATGACGCCCAATGCAGTAACAGATGCTTCCCGAAACTTTGGGTTTGCATTTTGACAGCTTATGGAAGCAAATTCAAAAACTGGTTGGAAAACATGCTTTGGGATGTTTAAAGCCATAGTATCAATAACTTCTGCAGCAGCTCGATCTGGTGCGAGATCATCATCTTCATTTTCATTTGTTGATTCAGCAAGCAAAGGGCATAAAACATGTAGGATAGGGATGATCAGCTTATGTTTTTTCAAAGTATTGGACTTGTACTTTGCCAGCCATGAAATGATCTGAATTGCCTGTTAGATGGAGCAAGCACCAGAAAGTGAATGAGCAAAACAACTATAACAAGGATATAAAAGTCATAGAAATATATTTTATGATCCTAACCAACCTGATGGCGTGTGTTAGACTCCAAATTTTGACTTGAGCAAACCTCAAGGGAGAACTGCACTATGGATTTGACTGAATCTCCAAGAAGAGGTGCAGGAGATTCTATCAGCTCATCGAATATTTCAAAAGCAATTATGGCAACATCTTCTTCTCCGGAGGCAAGGCACTGTCGTGCAACATTCAAGATGCTTGGAATGAATTCACGAAACTTAATCTGTACGCATATGGCAAAATTTAAGTCAGCAAAAAGTAGGAGAAAATATAGAATATGCAGCTTCAGCAGATAAGGCAACATGTTTTAAGAAGTAAAACGGGGAACCAAAAAAATTGCATGCAAACCATAAACTACTAGCTTCATTATATACCAAAGGAATGCAATGCATATCAAATCAAAACATCAAAGTTGAACAGTAGATGATTACTTACTATGATAAACAACTTCATGAAAAATATAAGATAGTGCTCACTAAAAAATATATTTCAGCCAACACATGTATTGCTCTTAAAAAAAAACATTACAACTAACACTGGCACAAAATAACATGCAAAATGATATTCTCATTTCTTGTGTCAACAAAGTTATTGCCACCCTATGATAGTTCCACGGCTAACACAAGCTCGATAAAAACGAATCTTAAAAAGGCCTAAGGAACCTTAAATAGCATTTGATGCTTTAGTGTGAATTTGTTGTCTGGTACAGTTGAAATTGTTATTGCAGTGTTTATTCTTCTTACTTCCCTTCCTTTTTCCACCCTTTTTTAAGGTTCTAATCAACTGTCGTCACCTTAGTTTATCAGGTAGTTGATTGCACCAAATTAATTTGGCTTAATTGTACTTTTGGTCCTCCAGGTATCACGATTGTGCAATTTTGGTCCCCCGGGTTTTAATTGTGCCAATTGGGTCCTCCAAGTATCACGATTGTGCAATTTTGGTCCCCCAAGTTTCAATTGCGCCAATTGGGTCCCCCACGTATCATGATTGTGCAATTTTGGTCCTCCAATTATCACGATTGTGCAATTTTTAACGTCAGTAGCCTACATAGGACACGTGGGACTAATTTGACACTTAGTGAAGTCAACTTGACAGTTTACAGGACATTCTTATAAGACAACATTGTCATATCACACAATTTAATGGTCAAATGCACATCATTAAATGTCACATAAGAATGACACGTAAGCTGCCAAACTAGTCTCATTAAGTATCAAATCAGTCTCACATATGCTTCGTAGGCTATTATGTTAAAAGTTGCACAATCGTGATACTTGGAGGAACAAAATTGCACAATCGTGATACTTGGGATCAAAATTGCACAATCATGATATGTGGGGGACCCAATTGGCGCAATTGAAACTTAGGGGACCAAAATTGCACAATCATGATATTTAGAGGACCCAATTGGCACAATTAAAACCCGAGGGTCCAAAATTGCACAATCGTGATACCTGAGGGACTAAAAGTGCAATTAAGCCAATTAATTTTCACCAATGTATCATGTATTCAATCTTCTGATTCACAAACTTATTACAGCCAATATGGAAATCCTTTACTAACTTTTGATGAAATGCTCATAGTTTGTTAAGACAAGAAAAAAATGAAAAGTAATAGCAATATAAAATTTTCGTTTTTCCTTTTATTTTATGAAGATGCAATAACATGATCAGCACTGACTCACCACTTCATCCCCATCATGAGTGAATTCCAAAAAAGATCCCACTGCCCTGACAAGACAGGCACAGTTCTTTGTAAGCAACGATAGGATACTATAATAATAATAATAATTGTTTTTGGGTACAGCCAAAATTACAGCAAGATATATTAACTTACTTAAGGGCAGCAACTCTAACACGGTTGCTAGTCTCATCCTGCAAGCACTTGAGTAGAAGAGCTTGCAGATCTGCAAAATGTGGGCGAAAAGCATTCCCAATTGTTTCAGTTAAAGAGCTGAAGAGAATTAATGCCACCTTACAACCCAAAAGCAATAACACTTGGTTAGATCATGTTAGTCTATGAAACGGGAACGTGAGTGATGATATATGATTAATTAAAAAGGCACTAACTAAATAAGAAGAAGAAGTTAATGAGGAGCTTGCAACATATGTTTGTTTGCCATGATAATGAACAAGAACAGATCTCAGAGAAATATGAGATGTAGGTGAGAGTACTAAACTAACAATGTAAATAATGTTGTAGAATGTGATAAAATGAAAGGTTGGGTAGTGTAGTGAAGTTACTTCTCGATGATCTTCGTGTGCACTGTGACTGCATTGGAAGAGAAAGGGCAACAAATCTGGCCACTCGCCAGATGGAACGGCATACTTGGCAACAATACTCACTACATTGGCACTTGCTTTCCTTACAGGGGGACTGCACGCATATGATAAAACCAAATCATTTATTAATATTATAGATGATGATGATGATGATGATTAATTGATAATAACAAAATTAATTAAAAATACCTGTGCTCCATGGTAATGCTGTCAATAAGGGACTGCTTAACGAGTTGCTTAAGCTGGGGAGAGAGCTTGGCCCAGTGACCGGTGATCTTCTTGCGGAGGAGGACGGCGGCGAGCTGGCGGACGTTGGGGGTCTTGGCAGTGCGGAGGTGGTGAACCAAGGCGGGGACCACCTGAGGGTCCTTCGCAAGCCTCTTTATTTGGTCCTCAGCCTGACGACGGGCATCGTTGTCGGGCATCAGGAATTGAATCAGCAACAGCTCCAGCGACTGCGCCATCCAGCAATTCAATTCTGCTACAAATTGCTATGGAGAGACACCAGAGGAGGCTGAGGCTGAGGCTGAGACTGAGTATGATATGATATGTTGTGAGGGTTTTGCTTTGTATTTAAGGGAGAGGAAAGAAAAATAAGGCCTATGACACAGACAGGGTTTTGGTTTTGGTTTTGGTTTTGGTTTTAGTGAATTATTATTCACTCGTGTGAGTTGTGCGTATCCGCTATGCACTATGGCTGTTCCAAAACTAGTAGTTGTTACCCGTGCTTGTGCACGGGGAAGAGTTCAGTTAAATGAAAAGAATTGAAAGTTAAATAATATTAATAGTCGTGAAAGCTATTTCGATAAAAAAAAAATAATAATAATTTTATGTCAAAAATAAAAAAAAAATAAAATAATATTACATTATTGATTAAAAAGTAAAAACATAATTATACACATATTAACTATAGGTAATATAGGTTTATTAATCCTATACGTTTATTTAAATTTTTATATCGGTCCTATAATATTTTTTTTTAAATTAGTCCTACATGTTATATTTCGTTTCCATATTAGTCATTTTCGTCAATTTCGACCTTACAATATCAGTTCAAGAACCACGTGTAACACTAATATCATAGCCAAGTCAGCTCAAAACTAACAATGTTAGGTTAAATTTGATGGAAAAGACTAACGTGAATATAACGTATAGGACTAATTTAAAAAAAAAACTTATAAAACCAATGTGAAAATTTTAATAAACGTATATGACAAATCAATCTATTTTACCTTAACTATATTATAATAAATAATACATAATTACGGTAGAAACCACCGAGAAAGTTTAGTGTTGGACAACTCTTCTTAATGATCTAAGCCTTAGGAAATAATTGTATCCACCTTCATATGCTCAAACAATTAAATAAATCCCAATAATATATCCGTGCATGCAAGTTTTCCATTTGAAGTAAATTTATTCAAAGTTTAATAATATTAATAATTGTGGTAGCAATTTTGATAAAAAAAAAAGGAATAATGTTTTATTATTGATTAAAAGATAAAAACAAATTTAAACACATATTAACTGTATTATGATAACTAACATTTAATTTGCGTTGAAATAACAGGGAAAGTTTATTTTTTAAAATATATATATTTAAAATTACTATTAATACCAACAAAAAATTACTACTAATTAATGAGGTGGTTCATATATCAAGTAGTTCTATCACCTTTACTGAAATGAATGTTAATAATAGAAACATACAAAGTAATGAATGTTAATAATATAAACATGCAAAGTAAGCCATTCATATCAGCATGAGGTTCTGCAAGATTAAAAAAGTGATAATAGAAAATGATTGCATTTCATCCTAATAGATAGGTGACAATAATAATTCCAAATTCCCAATCAATTTGCAATGGGCACTATTATTGACATACACAATCCACCCTACTTTCATGTAATAGTCTACTAAATAAGATGGCTACCAAAATTCTAATCTTTTCAGCACCCACAACACCAACATTATATCAACTCTGATCCTTTTCCGATTCTCATCAAATTGCAAACCAAGCTCCTGTATGGATACAAACAAAACAGAAACATTTGATTCAATATTCAAATATCAATCACAAAGCAGGGAGCTGAAAGTATGTCATGAGAACGATCACAAAGCATAAAAAATATAAGTGGCATGTAATAGATGGAAGTATTGGGATTTGGGAGCTTATGAGCAGATAATGATATAATGTCATACTAACCAATCCAAATTCATAATTTGACACTATCAGCCATCGTCACAAAAACAGATAGTAGAATGACATTGAAGGTTGCAGCGACGTTCTCAAACTGAAAAGGCATAGGATCTAACTGAACAGAATTAGCTTCTATCAAAATAGGAAAATGATCCAAAACAGGATGAGATAAAACTTTCGTATATCCAAATAATTCCTTTATATATCTGAATCCATAGTCTCCTACTTCTGCAGGTAGAGATAAACTCATCTTCTGATTCTAATTTTCCCAAACAATCCCATGTAATACTGTTTTTTTATCTTATAAAAAAGATATTGCCTCTACTTTTCTTCCATCCCATCCTGCGGACCTTCAAAGATAAGATTCAAGTTACAGTATCCAGTTGTCCTGCACATGAGTAATGCCTATCTACTACAGTTTGTTTTCTAAAGGGCTTTTCAAATTTTGAATATTTGCAAAATTGTTTATTGTGCAAGATAAAATTTTAAGATCGAATTGGAGGATTGTTTAAATTTAGTGGTTAAACATTAAATGCCCAAGATAGCAATTTTGTGCACATGCAGATGGTTCAATAGTGACAATCACTTTGTTTATTTATACTGCATCATATATGAAACAGTAAAACAATCCACAGCTGCACACTGGCAGAGAGTGAGAGTAGAAGTGGGGGAAAACATTTGGACTTCAAATGATATTTCCACACCAATATACTTGCATCAATTGCTGTGGTGTGCCATATCAGCAAAAAAGCAAAAATCCAAACCCAGCAAAAACACAAAATTGAAAACTCTTCTTTCCCTCCCATCCCTCTTCTCTCCCTTTCACCAAGCAGCAAATGAGAAAGGAACAGCCAAGGCAGCAGAGTGACTTTACCTCTTATTTGGTGGATCTTTCTTGTGCTTCCTCTTCCTCCCTATCTAGCTACTCTTTATTTGCAGAAGAACAAAGGTCTATGAGTTGATGCAACCATAGAATGCACCTTCCTTTTCAAATCACACAAGCTATTTTGGAGAAAATTGGTAACATCCTCGAACTTCAAAGCAACTTCTGCAACCTCATAAAAGTCCTTGCATAAATTATCATACCTTTGCAGAACCTAACAACCAACCACTTCCATATGAATAATCACATGTTTGCCAACACCTGATATACTTAAGAGTGCCTCAAAGAACTTGACAATAAAAAGAACATTCACAAAGCCACCTATAATCCTCTAGAAAGAGAATCAGATCATTGACAATTCGAAAATGGAAAACCATGACCTCTGAACCAACTTTAAATTGTTTATTTCCAGTTAGATGGTAAAGAAACCTCATTTTTCCCCATTGGCCTCCAAATATCTCTGCTTAGAAAGCGTTCTTGACAAATAACAAACTATGTTGGTAGAGAAGACTTGTGGATAACTGAAACTCACTGAATCATAGTTTATATTCATGCATTATAGTGATGATGGTTAAATTGCAAACTGAATCAACATGTGTAGAAAATTAAAAAAAAGGGATTACCTAATATTAAATGCTTCTTTGAGCTGTCCTCTATCATTAAAGAGGATGACCTGGTAGAGCAACAACCAGTGAATAATTCTAATAGTTTAACATGATAGTGAAAGCCAAAGGGTATTGGTCATTTTAATCTACTTTATTATGTTCAGAGAAAGCTTTCATAAGAGCTTTGTACACCTGCAAGAAATGTTATGGGTTATTATTACTCAAGGTGTTTAAATTTCCAATTAAATGAATTAGTGTAAGGGTCCAAGCACATAATCACATAGACACATATATAAATAATTTAAACTAAACCAATACAAACAGGTACTACTAAAAAAAGTGATCTGAAAGACTGGAAGTACTTTATAAGATTAGCAGGAAAACTACATATGCCATGTTACAAATAAAGTACTTTAGAAACAGTTATAGGTCATTTCACCCTTTTGGTTGTGTGCGTGGGTGTGTTATATTATATCATCTGGTAAATATGTGTGGTGAACTGTCTAAACATGTGTGTAACATTGTTGAATTTGGAGATTCAAAAATCTAAAACTACTAATACATGATTTGCAGAAATAAAATAATAATATAGTCAGTTAGGATTGAAAATCATACCCGCTAGCACCTTCAGTCTTCACAAACTTGGGCAACCCATCTGACAAACCTCAGCCAAAGCCAGGTTGAGTTTTGTACACGAACTTTCACTGCCTCCAAAAAAGTCTGATATCTTATAATATATTCACAGTAAAAATAAAATCTATCAACTTACATATTCCAAACCACCAAAAGCTGAAACATATCGAAGAATCATCACCGAATCAAGCAGAATCAAGCACAGGTACACTATCAAATGACATTATTTTCAGTCTTTTCGTTAATAAAAAGAATCAAGCAATATCTTCACAATAGAAAAGTCATACTCGGTGTCACTCTAACTGAAGGGTGTTCACCCAAAAATTATATGATTAATCGTTAAGGCTTGAAAAGTCAGTTTGTGGCTTGTTTCTCCAGATCAGTTTGCCTTCAGAGGCAATGGGAACTTACTTAAGCATGAGAGATGTACAGCTATAATTAGGCATCACAAATGGGATTAATAACACAAGTAATAACACCAAAAATGAAAGATTATCTTTATTTAACTTGTATGCATGTAAGAAATAGCATTAAAGAATGTAGAACTCAATGACCAGTAGGCAATTACAGGTACGTTTGGAATGTGTGAAGGACCAATCAAGGAAGAACTAATAATCTAAGATTTTGAGCACATGAATGGTAAGTAACCTTAGTTCGTAAGATATATGAAGGACTGTCAAAGTCCTAACATACCTTCAAGGTTAAAAGGAGCTTGATATATCCTTGCATGTCAGTTCCATGCCATGTCAGTTTCATCGAGCAGTCCTCATAGACCAAGTTAGCATGCAATAATATTAAAAAGGAAATCCTGAATTAAATCTAAAAGGCAAGGCATGTAGAATTCTTGTCTTGAATCTATTATAATTCATTTTGTCATCAATACAAAATTATAGAATAGCACTGGAAAAACTCTACATCGGCAAACCTAAACAGCCTTGCCCATATATTCATTTATGTGAATTGTGGAACATCCAATTTGATTTCCAAAATATATTGACTACAAATGGATAGTCTTGACCACACTAAATGGTTTAAAGTTTAAACCAAACATCAAGATATACATCAAGTCCCTAACCGCTTATTCAGTGCTTCATTCCACCTATTTGCAGCATAAGTTGGCTGCATTCTTGTCCACATAGACACGACAAAAATTACCTGCACTGAACATGTCACTCAGATACACACTTCCATTGCTTTTGGAATCAGAATCTATAATGTTAATAAGTAAAAACTATGAAGTAGATGCTTCTTTTGTATTTGAGATCCACAGAGGCAGGCGAAGGGCAGAGATTAGTTTACTCACGCACTAAAAGGTTCAACATTGAACAAATATATAGGGAAGAGAACAAAAACCTTTTTCCTTGCCCCAGAAATTAAATATACAGCAGCAAGAAACACATCACCTAAATCCTGTAAGTCCAAATATTCTCTGTTTTATTGTCATCTTCACATTTTGTTCTCTAACAATAAATTGCTTTCTGAAAAACCTAAGCACTAACTATCTATTCCCTAGACTGTAAATCAGTTAGCAATTACTCCTTTGATAAAATAATCAAGTAACCGGCTGGTAGTGCAACATGTTCTGCACACAAATGCCGGTTCAATTGCATACTTATGCTAAATTTGAACAAATAAGAAGATTAATACCAAGTGAGCATCAAGAGGTGAAGATTAATACCAAGTGAGCACTGCATTTGTAGTAGCTATTGAAAACAAACACGAAGAAAATGTACTAAAAAATTCAGTAAAAATGATTTTAAGAATTACCCATGCAGTGCTCTAACTTTCTCAAAAACACCATCCATGACTGGCTTTCCAAATCATTATAAACCCTCCTTTAAGAAGTTGCAAAAACAAACTTCTGCAAATAAACACATGAATCAGAAAAATATAAAGTTTAAAAATAAACGAATAAAACAAAATCTCAACCACCAAAACCTCAAGAAAATTTTGTCGAAATTTTTTTTACTCAACCAACAACCCACTGTGGAAGATAAAATCAATGGTGAACATAGAATCAACCACCTTCATGTGCATGAATTTTCATCAAACACCTCATGTGCATTTTTCAATCAACCATGATGAGGATAGAATCAACCCATTTCACACAACCAACTCATATTTACGTAATAATAAGAAGAAAGGAGAAAGAAACTTGATTGAGATTGAAGGAATTGAACAGAGAGAGAGGTACCATAGGAGAGAGATCATAGACATTGGAGCATCGCATTCCAGTTGAGCGTCGGAGACATTTGACCTCGGCGGCCACATCGACGGTGTTCATGCGCACATTCACCATCTTTGCTTGCATTGGTGCTTCACAAGAAACATATTACCTAAGTTGTGACTCAACAAACATGCAGGTATATATTTCTGACAAACATAAACTTCGCAGCACACAAAGCTCAAACACCAGCCGTTGACTAAACTGTATTTCACAAAATCTGCCACCAATTATTACAATAAAATTCCTAAATTAGAACTCTGAAACAGTAATGTCTTCCAATGTCTCAGTAAGAGAATTTCACCAGTCCAACACCTACCACCTAATGTTGATACACATATTTAAAATAGGTCCTGCTTCATGAAAAAGCATAATAAACGAAAACCTGTTTGTATTAAAAGAAAATACAACATATAATTACTATGCCAACCAACAACTATATGTATCTTTAACACTTCTCTCAAGCATTATGCAATACATTAACAAATTTGATGTCAGGAAACCCTAAGAACCAAGTGCTTGTGGAATAGTTAATGCCTTTGTCCATGCCTGTTAGCAGAAAAAATATTGTGTTTGATGATGCTTAAAAGAACTTCAATCCCCACGGAAGAGTCAAAATCAGGTTTCGGTAAAATAAATAGACAACTATTTATATGAATATAGCAAAATTTTAGCCACCAAAAAAAGAAAATGATATGAACAATCAGTACCAGAAAAGTAATATCCCTTTCCAATTGGTACCAGGAAACTTTCTGCATTGACATTGAGCACAATCATAGCAAGCCAATGATCCTCTAATAGATATTTGACCGTAAAATCCAGATAAAAAGAAGTTAACATATTTTAGCATTGAAATTGTGGTGTTCACTTAAACAAAGCAAGGATGGTGAAACTCCTAGTGAAGTGGGATGGTTTTAGATCATGGGCAGGCTATCACATCAAGTTGCCTATTCTCGAGCAATGCAAAGTTGAAGGCAAGTTACTTAGCATAATATAGAGGTTTTTACTGATATTAGACATAGACATGTTTTACCTTGGATGGAGTCATAAATTCGTTTTCCATCCTTCCCACATCCATCCACAAATAGAGTCCAGCTTTTTTCGGTGTTATCCAACAGCTTCTCATGTTCTTCAGTGTATACCTCTACCTCTGAACCTGGTGCTATTACAATCTTCCCCTTTCTCAAATTTTCAGTTTCACCTTTCTTCTCCGGCACCTCAGAGTAACTAACAGGACTCACATTCTGTAATCTGGAAACAAAAAGGAGCCACTATAACGAAACGAAATGTTACATTTTGTATGAAACTATGGAGGCAGATATGAAAGATTGGATTTTTAAGGAAAAATTGAAAGGGAAAAATAAGAACCTGGAAGAGGGCAAAGTGGACCGGAGGGTTGCACATTAGGAGGGGCTTTGTGGTTGAGTCGGGTGCGCCTAGCATAGTCGTGTCCTTTTTCACAGGACCTTCCCTTTTCATCTGCATTGCCCTAGCGCCGAGCTACGATGACGAAATTGATTAATTGGCGAAAACCTAAAATCTTTTTTTATTTTCAATTTCACTTTATCAGGACCTAAAGTACCATCAATTCAAGGCTCTTGAATGAATAGAATGAAAAGATTAAAAAAAAAAAAAAACAAACAGGTACATGACATTTGCATGAAGAAAAAATAAAAGTAGATTGGAGAGTATTACAGTGAAGACAAAGAGCTCCCAATAAGATTAGAAGCGAATTAGACAGGTTGAGAAGGCGGATTGCAAAATCAAAGCACAAGCTTACCTTGGATGTCTTCAACAATGACAAACTTTCAATGCCAAAAGTCAGCCGTAGTCCACCAGAGGTTTGGTCTCTGTTGGTGTCGCTGGTGTAGCAAAGAGAACTTCGATGGGATGAAGAAAAGAAGCAAAGAAAAATGCAATGGGATTAGACAAAGAAGCAAACATACTTCGGCGCGAAGCTATGGTGACCGACTAACATTTAGTTCAGCTTTATGTCCAATAGCCCCGAAAACAAAATTTTGTTTTCCAAAACACGGCACCTCTGCACCTCTTCGCTACCAAAGCTATGGAGGAGTGGTTGATTGAATAAGGAGAGAGACGAACCCTCCATAACCTTACAATAAAAAATAATATACTTGCTCAAACTCATCCATACCATGCCAACTCAGCAATTACTATTCATCTACAGTGAATAGGCTACTCACCCATATTAAGTTATAAAGATTTTAGCAATAAAAAATAATTGTTCCAAAAAAATTAACAGTAGATTGATAGAAAATAATATGATAAGTGTATATTAGAATATCTCTTCAAATTAATAATAAATTGATAGAAAATAATATAGTGTTATAACACTAATAAAGATTGATTACTAAATTAAAAATAATTATATATATAGGGATCGATTTCAAAAAAAAATTATATATAGAGACCAAAATCAAAATCAAAGTCACATGCAACGATCAAATTATTAGTTTAACCTTAAAAATATAAGCATATGTATACGCGAGAGGATTTTTTATGCATATAAATTCATGGATTAAACTCTAAGACTCCATGTTTAGAGAGCTATAATCCCTTCCAACACATTAGTGTCATTGAAATGCTTTGAAATTAAATCAATTTTTTTATATAAAAAAACATTATATATGTTTTTGAATTAGCTTATTTTATAATCAAAACAACATATAGTTGAAACCTTACTAAGTGTGTGTTTGGTTCTACGGTAAAAAGGTATCAGGATTGATTTTTCTCCCTGTCAAACGTGAAATTAGTTAAAATAGAAGTATTTGGTTACTGTCAGACAAAATTGATTTTGCGTTTAAACATCGGTTTGACTAGAAGGGACAGAAATTAACTTTTGTGTTGGCTTGAAAAATTTATATTAAGTTTTACATCAAACTTGCTTTCAAAATAAAAACAGTTAAACATAAAATCATTTTACTTCAAACTCAATTATAACCAAATTAACTCTATAAAATCAATTTCATCCCACACAATAAGAAAACTCTAAAATAACATTTAACTTGAAAAAACGTTTCCAAACATACGGTATAGTTGGCTACAAAATAGAATATCACAATGGGAATTGTTTTTTGCAACCTTTTTTTTCTAATACACCTACTTTAGTTTATATTTACCCCCAAAATACTCATTTTCTGGTATTTATTAATTTTAAAAAGTTTAGGAAATTAAATTCCGAAAATGTAATCATGTATTTTTGGAATTTAATTTTTGTAACATAGATTTTTTTGCGTTCCGAAACTTATTTTCCAGAATTTAGTTTCCAGAACACAAAATTTTCTTTGATCCGGATCTTAATTTCTGAATGTAATTAATTTGAAAAGTTTTAGAAATTAAATTTTGAAAGTGTAATCATATACTTTAGAAATTTAATTTCGGAAACCTAATTTTTCTTATAGCCCCACAATTGGTCCACACTCATGCCTCTGTTTACACATCTCTATGCCTTGATTCGCATTTGTCATATTCTATGTTTGATATCAATCATGGTAGGGAGTTCTATGTTTGATATCCAAGGGAACCAATGATCTGAGTTCAATTAACAAATTGAAAGCTGACCCATTGTATATGTTTAGCAGGTTGTCTGATAAACTTGATTTTCAAGTCAATACAAATAGATGAATTCGGTTGCTCTTAAATTGGTAAGGAGCATTCATTTTGATATGAATTCCATTGGCACAATTTTATGCCCATAAATGTTTAAAATTTGACAAGCATCATCATACTGCTTTGATAGACATTAAAACAAAATAACCTACGAATTTGTTGAATTATACGGTGACTCATTTTAAATGCATCAAAAATTGATATGTTATTCATAATCCTAAAAATGGTGTTGAATATTGTTCTGATGGCTCCGATTGTCCTAATAGTTATATACTTGGGGTATAATAATTCCGCTAGCCCTTAATGTAATGCCCCTCATATATTTGAAGATGAAGCAGTGCGCGTGTGCGGAAAAAGATGAGTTTTGAAAACTGGAAAGAAAAAAGATGAAGATGAGATGTATGGAAGGAAGGGTTCCAGAAAAAAGAAAGAAGAAAATGAAGATGAGATGTATGGAATGGATAAAAAACAATAGGGGGGGGGGGAGTTACAGGAATATTTTAGGGATATCCATTATTTACAAAATAAGTTAGGGTGTATTAGAAATTTTTGGGTGCAAAAAGCAATACATATCACAATAGGCATAGCCATGTATGTATTTATCTTTTAATGATATTGGGCCCAAAGAGTTCAACAGACCCAAAGGTTTCAGGTAAAAACGTTACTAATTGGGCCTATTCCACATTCAACCGGCAACTGCGACCGCACACGGCTTTTACTTGATGTAATATCGCCACCGCCACTATCTATAAGCCCCGTGCGTGTCTAACACTCTCCCTCTCTCTCTCTCTCTCTCTCTCCCCTCAGAGTCTGATCTACTCTCTCTCACTGCCAGAAAAATGAGAAAACGCAGCGTTTACGCATGGTTAGTAGCAGTTGTTTGCTTCCTAGTACTCATGATCGTGACCCCAGCCATTCCTCAGTCCCAAGACTACCATGATTTCGCCGACCACCGCAACTTCTTCGGTATTATTACTATTCTGCCATGCTTCATGCTTCAATTTCAATTCTCCTCCAATTCTCTATACGACTATTTTTATTTTCCACCCTTTGAGTTCCTTTCAAGTGGGTTACCTCAAAATTTTGAACCTGGGTGGAGTGTTTTTCAATTTTCACTCTTTTTTGTGGCAAAATTTTGAAATGAAGTGTTTTTTTTTTTTTTTTTTCTAAATATTATTAATCTATGAATTTGCAGGCATTCCTAATGCACTTAATGTGATATCGAATTTCCCGTTTCTAGTTATTGGCCTCATTGGGTTGATACTTTGTCATCATGGAAATTATTTTAAGCTCAGGTATTGTATTTTGTGCCTTGCAAAATGAAAACCCCGTTGTGTCGTATGTGATTGTTGTTTTTTATTGATTGATATAAAAAAATGCGTGGTAAAAGCTTGCAAGGTGAACTATGGGGTTGGACATGCTTCTATGTTGGTGTGGCTGCAGTTGCGGTGGGATCTTCATACTATCATCTCAAGCCAGATGATGCTCGCCTTGTGTGGGATAGATTACCCGTGAGTTCCTCCTATTATACAAGTTCCATTCACACTTCTGAGTTTCCCCTACATTTTTGTTGATTTTGATTCCCAAACTGTGTTTTTTTTATTATTATTATTACAGATGACGGTTGCTTTTACATCAATCATGGCCATATTCATCATTGAGCGGATTGATGAGAGGAAGGGAATGATTTCAATTATACCTCTAGTTTTGGCGGGTATAATAAGCATTGTGTATTGGAGGCAGGCCTACTCTCTTGTTCTTTTATTTACAATATTTCATTTGCTTATCCCATATTGTTATCTGAAATTCAGTTGTTTATGAAGGACCTGGATTTAATTCTTGTTTCACATCTTCTTTGATGGAATTCCTTCATTTTGATAACAATGATTGAAGTGAAGATACTTGTTCTTCATATGGATAAAACTAATTGCCAATTCTGCAAACATATTTGCCATATATAGTTACCTGATTCGTGTGAGGGAAAAAATCATGGAATAGTTCAGTTTATCAAACGTTTGAATAGTCCTTTTTTATGTTATTATTGCTTTATGTCATTTCCATTTGAGGTTAACTGTGAAGTACTCGACCATTCAGCTGAGTTTTCTGAACTTTAACTCTGGAAATAATTGCTTTTGACATCCATTTGCCCCAGGTTCTTTGATGACCTCCGACCATATGCTCTGATCCAATTTGTACCATGCATTGCTATTCCTCTCATGGCTATTTTGTTGCCTCCAATGTACACGCATTCAGCGTATTGGCTCTGGGCTGCAGGTTTGGATTTGTGTTATGGTATAATACCCCCTTGAGGTTTATTCTAAATACGAAACATTCTTAGATTTTAAATATAATCTTTCCAGGGTTTTATCTTCTAGCTAAGGTGCTAGAGGCTACTGATAAGGTGATCTACGAATGGACTCATCATATTGTCAGTGGTCACACACTTAAGCATTTGTTTGCAGCAATGGTTCCTGTCTTCTTGACATTAATGCTTGCAAAGAGGAGTGTTGAAGCAGAGAGGTATGTTATGCATGCACATTAAACTGCTTATAATTAATGGATTTAATAATTTTGGAATTTGATTTATGTGCAAGAATATGGCCTCTAATTGTGGGAACAAGGAGGTCTTATGTGTTTTTTAAAAAGTCTCAGCATGGCAATTGGGATGTATATGGGGCTTGGAAATAGAAAAGTAACATTAATGTAACTTTAAAAAAGGGAACCTAGTTTCTGAAGATTTTGCCCGTTTATCTCTGACTATATAATATAATCTTGATTACAACACTTTATGGTGGTTCTTTTAATACGCATTGTTTCTAATTATTGCATTTGAATTACAAACTCTGTAAGCAACAGGTTCACTTTCACCGTAATCACGTTCTTATTGCATTTATTTCCTCCCCCCCCCCCCCTTTTACTAGTATATAACAATGCATGTTAGATTTCATATATTTGAATTATTAGCCAAATAATTATCGGAACCTGAGTTGCAAGTTTGGCAGCCCTACTGTAAAATACTCTATCTCAGGTCAACAAGAGCAAGAGGATTCGAAACGCATCTAGTCTAGGAACCCCTATTTATTCAACGAAGTGAACTGTTGCTACCCTATTCCCTCCGTTATTCGCCCATGATTGTAGCATTAGTGGAGAGCATGTAGTACCTTTTCTGTTGTTTGTTTGGAAAACTAATTTACAATTGCAATATCATAGTTTGACTACTATCTTGAATCCTTGATGTCACCTGATTGCCAGGCAAAGTTTGCTTAAAACGTGGAGGGTTTCCTGGACAAAGGTCAAAGACGGCAACTCCAACGCGGAGAGCTACGCTTTCTCTTACTCAAATGTGCAGGTTGAGGAACCCCAGTAATATCTGTATACTTTCCAGCTGAACAAAAATAAAGACTCATAATGGATTACAGAATATTGATGTTACACTTGAATCTTGATGTGAACCAAATAAAACCATTCCAAGTTAACTTTCATACAACATCAACTGTAACTAGCTTATAGTTTGTATAGTTCCTGATCCTTATCACATAGCGAGGAGCCGAGAACCATTGGAGATTTAATTTTAAGTGTTTTATATTTCTTGTTCAGTAATGGTATTTGCACACCTTCTTCAAACCCTTGTAGTGCTTGTCCCGAGAAATTGTTCCAACTATTTCAATGGTATGTTAGACTGGCATTTAGAGATCTTACTAGCAACAACTGACAAGGTTCTGGTTAGGAAATATTATGACTTACGAGTTTATCCCTCTGTAATAAGCACAATTTTGTATATCTCCTTTGTCTTATAAATAAGGATTAAAGTCTCAGGTAGTGTCGTCTGATTTTCTTAGACTTTATTATCTCGTTAAACAAGATTGTGAGCCAGGATGTACCTTTCTCTCCTAGGGACTTTCATACCTCAATAGGTATATTGTTTGGTCTAATTGCTTTTCCTTTATCCATTTTCTTATGTGCTTCTTCAAAATCCTGATTTTTTATGATGAAAGGTATAATTTTGCTCTTCCTCTCTACTGTTCAGGAGTCCTATAATGTCCTATGTCTGTATTAAGTAACTTGTAATAATAATGATTCAATCATTCCTTAATATCTTGTTTTATAACCAAGACTTGCATTTCACTTGATTTAAGTCTCTTATATTCATTTTCCTACATTTAGCAAGCCTGTAAATATTTTTTTCCCGTCTTTGATGCCTAACGAATGCTATAATTTCGGCCCCACTCACCGCTTTCTTATTGTCTTTCTTAGCTACCTAATATTTTTCCTCCAATACAAATGTCAAGAATTTTAACACACCATCATAACCCTAACTTTATATTGGACATTCGTATCCCACTACCATGATTCTTTATCATTAAGTATGAAGCCTCTTGATTTATTGTGTTTTCTTTACTACCTTCCTAATCCCTTTAGCCTTCTCATCCTACATATTGTCCATAGTCTCTTGTGCCTCCTGAATCTCTTCCTCCAAAATCCTCCTCTAAATGGTCATTTGTTTTTTGCCCTTCAGTTGTCACCACTTGGTCCTTAGGGCCTGTATTAGCAATTTCTCCTTATTTTCATCTCAATCATCCATAATCAAAACCCTCTATTGGGTTAGTCAAGCTCTCTCCAAAGATGGCTTTGTAATTCATAGAAAGCTTTATAAGTCATTTCCTTATAAAAACATATCAATTAGAGAGTATCTGAGTAATAAATTCCACTTTTGTACATGATAGGTTGCTTTTCGTACTTTCTATTTTTTTTGGTAAAGGGGGAGCAAAAAGGACCAACAAAGAAGAAAGAAAAACTAAATCCTAGGGAAGGAGACACCCATAGCATCAGCTAGCAGAGCACTACCAATCTAGTGCATATGCTCTTCGTACTTTCTAAAACAAATATTAGCTATTATAAAATCAAAAGCTACCGAAATTTGGAATAGATTTGCCCTCCGTATTAGCTTCCCTATACCCTGCAAACCCTTATACCCTGTATTTTCGCTTTCCACAAGATCATTTAGATTCCCTACTAGAAAAATATTTTCTTCTAGTAGTTTTTCCTGAATTAAACTTTTTAAATTCTCTTAGATTTTTTCCTTACAATGTCCATCTAATCCCACTTGGAGTGCATATGCACTAATAACATTAAAATTGTTCTATTTCACTACAAACTTTAATGTTATGATATCATCTCTAAACCTTCTCACATACACAACATTATTCTTCCCATTTTTATCTACTATTATTATGCCTACTTCATTTTTAAATTCGACCTTATCGGTGCATCAAAGCTTAAAATCCTAGGTGTTTAATTCATTTGCCGTATTTTTCGACCCACTTAATCTCTTGAAGGCATATAAAATTAATTCTACTCTTACTCATGGTGTCAACGATTTCCATAGATCTACATGTGTAAGTGTGACGATATTCCATATTCAAAAATAAATTATATTCTTGTGAACTAACTTTTTTATCTACACATGTTCAAGAAAAAACGAGAATCATTGCTTATTTTTCACTATACCCATATATATATATGAATTGAACGTAGTCGATTCAGATTTTTAAGAAATTTAAAATTTAAAATATAAAAAATTCGGATTGATGCAACTTAATTCTTTTCATTTGCATTTTTTTTATATAATTGATTTAAATACAATGTAGACTACCCCATTTAATGGGGAAAAAAATAGTTGGTTGTTATCTACTTAGCTGTGGTAAAGTGATAATACAAGTGGAAATTTGAGATGCTCAAATTATCCAATCCTTAACCCAATTTAGTCATCCCCCGAATTTAGGAAATAATCCACACAATAAAATAAAAAGGTAAGGCCCGCGACTTACTATATTAGGAACTTAATTAAGGATTGATCAAAAAAAAAATATTAGGAACTTAAGGATGTGAATAACATATATGTTAGTGGTTTGTAAGAAATTTCCTTATCTTTTTATTTAATTTATGTTAGCGGTTTGTACATTAATTCATTCATTTTTTTAAAGAAAAAATAATTAGAATATGAGAGTACATGGCTGTCTCATCTCTAATCTCTTATATCAGTAAAAGTTTCAAACTAAATAAACACTTACGAAAATACTTTACAGATAATATAACTAACTTAATTGACATAATCTATAATTTAGTTGATGAAACATGTTTTTACCCGTTGTGTGCCAACAATTGTGATAGTTCATAATTGACACTTGAATGTAAAATTGCAGATGTTATTATATTTAGTTATTCTCTCCAATTATCACGATCAAGCAGGTTTGTAGACCTTGGAGAAAGTCAAACTTACTTCCCAACACATATATTCCATTTTAAATTGTCTCTAGGAATAGTGTGGAAGATTAAACCTAGAGAAATGAAACATAGATATTAAATAAACACGAAAGTAATTCAGAGTTTCTTCAGTTTCAGCATATGTATACATATGCATGCATGCATGCACGCACTTGCAGAAAGGTTGTTCCTCTCATTTAGGGGGAGGGTCAATGAAGTTATCTGCAGCACTTCTTATGGTGTCCCCATGGCATGGCCATCATCATCACCACCATTTGCAGTACGTACTTGCACCGGTGCTGATATCCTGATCAGCCGCCAGCCCCTCCCATGGCCCATTGCCACCTGCTTCTGATTCCTGTCCTTCAAAGGCAGCTGGGCCGTTGCTGTTTGTCATGGGATTATTGAAACCGGCCTTACTCCTCATGCGATCAGTCTGAAACCACGTTCCATCAAACAGTACAGTATTATTAATTAATTAAATTGGAAAATAAAAGCACATAACCTAATTAGAGAGAAAACAAATTAAAGGGTTTATAGTACTTTACAATAATGCCATAGCAATCTATATATATAGATTTACAACATTAAAATCAAATTTGTTGTCATTACCTGCTCTTTCTGTCGAAAATCCAGCCAAAGCAATAAATGCAATGGTTGAAAATTTGTTTCAACCATCAACCACCAACTACACCATGCCCTCATTTGCATCTATAAATAGATGCATTTGGGATGAAGGAAGACACAACAACAAAAAGCCTCACAACTAGAGAAAGAGTGTGAGAGAAAAATAGAGAGAACCTTAGAGAGAGTTTCTATGAGAGAAAAATAGTGAGCCAATTTGTGAGTGTCATCCACAAATTGAAGATACAACATTATTGTATTTTTGTATTCCCATTATTTTATAGTGGAGGTTTAAGTGGCCTACGGGTCCCGTGGTTTTTCCTTGCTCACATTGAGGAGGTTTTCCACGCTAAAAATTTCCTGGTGCTGCTACACTTAATTTTACGTTTCCGCATAGTGCCTATTTTGAGTTCACAGAGGAGGGAAATTATGATGGCATTTCCCAACAGTGGTATCAGAGCTCTCAGAGCTCTCAGATACTAGGTGCCAGAGATTCATAAGAAAATTCTTAGTATGCTCTGTGGTTGCAGCATTGTCTGATCTTCCACATCAGAAAAGAATTATTCTTGTTGCTGGAAATAAAGTGTAGTAGTGTGAAAGTGCATTCTAGGAAAGTTCTGGCTAGGAAAGACTTGGTATTTAAGTGTGTCCATTAGTGACCCACCACTCTTTCCTGGGAACTTACTTGATGCACTATTTGCATACTGCATTTATTGTTCCAGTATACGGCACTATTCACGTATACGATATTGGCCTGTGTAACTCAAGATGGACG
This sequence comes from Ammopiptanthus mongolicus, assembly GCA_039655645.1. Taxonomy (NCBI): domain Eukaryota; kingdom Viridiplantae; phylum Streptophyta; class Magnoliopsida; order Fabales; family Fabaceae; genus Ammopiptanthus; species Ammopiptanthus mongolicus. Next base: position 107,214,737 of record CM077344.1, on the reverse strand, counting down.
GAGCTATCACTCATGATGGAGATATGTTCAAGCTAACTGCAGATAATTACTCCTATTGGAAGCCGATGATGGAAGATCACTTATACTGCAAAGATTTGCATGAGCCAATCACCCAGAAAGATAAACCGGAAGGGAAGACCGACAAAGAATGGGAGCTCCAGAATCGGAAGGCGGTAGCTATGATCCGCAAATACATTGATCGCAGTTTGTTTGAGCATGTGTCAACTTATACTAATGCGTATGAGTTGTGGACAAAACTTGAATCCTTGATTCAAAAGAAGACACCCAGAAATAAAGCTCACCTTGTCAGACGACTGGTGAAGTTGGAGTACTCGGACGGTCAGAACATGATCGAACATTTGAATACCTTCAAAGGTATCGTAAATCAGTTGACGAAGACCGAGATGAAGATAGATGATGAGTTGCAAACTCTTCTACTCCTCAGTTCTCTGCCTGAGAGTTGGGACACTCTAGTTGTCACTCTCAGCAATTCTGCTCCAGACGGAAAGCTTAGCATGGATTCTGTTACAGATTGTTTGCTAAATGAAGAGTCAAGACGGAGGGAAAGAGGCTTGAACAACCAGTTTGAAGCCAACGTTGTTGAAAACAGAGGAAGGAGTAAGAATCGTGAAAAAGGAGGTCGTGGAAAATCACAAGGTAGATCCAAATCTCGCACTAGACTAAACTGTTATTACTGTGGCAAACCGGGCCACAGAAAGTCTGAGTGCAGATTCTTGAAGAGAGACCAACAGGCTGGAACGGTCCACCCAGACCAGATGAACCCAAAGAAGAAGGAAGATGGAACAACTACTGCAGTAGCCTCGAATGATGAGAATATATTTCTTGTCGGAGAGGAAAATTATCTGAATGTTGCATCTGACGACTGCATTTGGATAATTGACTCAGGAGCATCCTTCCACGTCACACCTCATGAAGAATTCTTCTCATCATACCAAAAAGGAGACTTTGGTACGGTGAAGATGGGCAACCATGTCACGAGTAAAATCGTTGGTATTGGAGAAGTAACTCTGATGACTGAGAATGGAAACAAGCTTGTGCTGAAGGAGGTAAGACATGTACCAGAGATGCGTCTAAACCTTATCTCAGCAGGCAAGCTAGACGAAGCTGGGATGATGAACCAATTTGGTGCCGGCAGATGGAAACTCAGCAGAGGAAGCATGATTGTTGCTCGTGGAAAGAAGGAAGGCTCCTTGTACATTATGCAAGGAAAGATATGTAAGGGAGAAATGAATGTTGCTCAAGACACAACCAAAGAACTGTGGCATAGACGATTGGGCCACATGAGCGAGAAGGGTTTGGAGATTCTTGCAAAAGATCATCTCCCAAACATAAAAGGACAGCCACTTGAATCCTGTGAAGACTGCCTAGCAGGCAAACAACACAGAGTATCTTTCAAAAGATCAGATGATGCAAGAAGAAGAAAGCAGATTCTGGATCTTGTTCATTCAGATGTTTGCTCAACGTCTGAAAGGTCTGTTGGTGGTGCCCAATACTTTGTTACCTTCATTGATGATCACTCCAGGAAAGTGTGGGTGTATCCATTGAAGACAAAAGATCAGGTTCTTCAAGCTTTCAAGGAATTCCATGCTTCTGTAGAACGAGCATCTGGAAGAAAACTGAAATGCTTGAGAACTGATAATGGAGGAGAGTACATAGGTCCGTTTGAGACATACTGCAAAACTCATGGGATAAGATATAGAAAGTACCTCCCAAGACACCTCAGATGAATGGACTAGCAGAAAGAATGAATAGAACGATTGCAGAGAAAGTCAGAAGCATGCTTTCTCAAGCAAAACTTCCCAAATCATTTTGGGGCGAAGCGGTGAAAACTGCAGTGGATCTGATAAATCTGTCTCCTTCAAGACCTTTAAATGGAGAGATTCCAGATGAAGTATGGTTTGGAAAGAAAGCCTCTTATGGTCACTTGAGAGTCTTTGGGTGCAGGGCATTTGTCCACATTCCTAAAGATGAAAGAGCAAAGCTTGATGCAAAGACGAAGGAATGCATATACCTTGGTTCACCAAGAGATGAACTTGGCTTCAGATTATGGGATCCTGCAAACAAAAAGATTGTTCGAAGTAGAGATGTGGTGTTCTTTGAAGACGAGACGATCCAGGACATTCAGCAATCTAAGAAGCCAAAGACCATTGTGATACACAATTCAGGGGGAGAGATTCTTCAAAGAAATGATGTACCTGATCAGACAATACAACCCAATCAGACGGAGCAACCTGATCAGACGGAACAACCTGACCAGACGGAACAAAGTCAGACAATACAGGGAGAACAAATGGAGACTGATCAGACAGAAGAAGAATCTCAAGTAAGACGATCGATGAGACTCAGACAACCTTCAAGGAGGTATTATTCCGATGAGTATGTCAATCTCACTGATGAAGGGGAACCTCAAAGCTTCATGGAAGCCATTGAGACGAATGAGAAGGTGAAATGGATGCAAGCCATGGAAGAAGAATTACAGTCCCTGAAAGAAAATCAGACGTATGACCTGGTGAGATTACCAGATGGTCGAAAGGCACTGAAAAATAAATGGGTGTTCAAGCTCAAGACTGAAGAGAACAACCCAAATCCCAGGTACAAAGCAAGAATTGTTGTGAAGGGGTGCAACCAGAAGAAAGGCATAGATTTCGAAGAAATCTTCTCACCAGTGGTGAAGATGACATCCATTAGAACAATCCTTGGTCTAGCTGCAAAACTAGACTTGGAGATAGAGCAACTTGATGTTAAAACAGCATTCCTACATGGAGACCTAGAGGAAGAAATCTATATGGAGCAACCAGAAGGTTTTGCAGAACCAGGCAAAGAACACCTAGTGTGTCGTTTGAAGAAAAGCCTCTATGGTCTAAAGCAAGCTCCAAGACAATGGTACAAGAAATTTGATCTCTTCATGGCCCAACATAACTTCAAAAAGACGTCCGCAGACCACTGTGTGTTTGTGAAGAATTATGAGAATGGTGAATCCATCGTACTTCTATTGTATGTTGATGATATGCTGATTGTTGGGAAAGATAAGACAAAAATAGCTGCTCTCAAGAAGGCATTGAGCAAGTCTTTTGCAATGAAAGATCTGGGTGCAGTGAAGAAGATTCTTGGAATGAAGATTACTAGAGATCGTTCTAGAAGAATGCTGTGGATGTCACAAGAAGACTATATCAAGAAAGTTCTTGAAAGGTTCAACATGCATAATGCCAAACCGGTGCATGTTCCATTACCTGGTCATCTAAAACTGAGTAAGACACAATGTCCAGGCAATGAAGAAGAAAAAGAAGAAATGAGCAAGGTGCCCTACTCTTCTGCAGTGGGTAGTCTTATGTATGCAATGGTCTGTACAAGGCCAGACATTGCTTATGCGGTAGGAGTTGTAAGCAGATTCCTATCAAATCCAGGAAAGGAGCATTGGAACGCTGTGAAATGGATACTAAGGTATCTAAGAGGAACTGCCAAAAGGTGCTTGTGCTTTGGCAATGGAAATCTAAAGCTTCTTGGATATGCAGATGCAGATATGGCAGGAGATGTAGATTCAAGAAAGTCTACGTCTGGATATTTGATTACTTTTGCAGGGGGAGCTATCTCATGGCAATCACGACTACAAAAGTGCATTGCTTTGAGTACCGCAGAAGCTGAATATATCGCAATCACTGAAGGTTGCAAGGAAATCTTATGGATGAAGAAGTTCCTACAAGAGTTAGGCCAGAATCAAGAGAGCTATGTTCTCTATTCCGACAGTCAGAGCGCAATTCATCTTAGCAAGAACTCGACCTTTCATTCAAGGTCGAAACACATCGACGTAAGGTATCACTGGATCCGTGATGTGTTGGAAAGTAAACTGCTGCAGATTGAGAAAATACACACTAAAGACAATGGGGCAGATCGATATGATGACAAAAGCTCTACCAAAAGAAAAGTTAGAAGTCTGTAAAGAAGTTGCAGGCTTAGCATCAACCCCAAACTAGTGCAAGGATATTTTCCCTTTGGCTGGAGGGGGAGAATTGTTGAAAATCCAGCCAAAGCAATAAATGCAATGGTTGAAAATTTGTTTCAACCATCAACCACCAACTACACCATGCCCTCATTTGCATCTATAAATAGATGCATTTGGGATGAAGGAAGACACAACAACAAAAAGCCTCACAACTAGAGAAAGAGTGTGAGAGAAAAATAGAGAGAACCTTAGAGAGAGTTTCTATGAGAGAAAAATAGTGAGCCAATTTGTGAGTGTCATCCACAAATTGAAGATACAACATTATTGTATTTTTGTATTCCCATTATTTTATAGTGGAGGTTTAAGTGGCCTACGGGTCCAATGGTTTTTCCTTGCTCACATTGAGGAGGTTTTCCACGCTAAAAATTTCCTGGTGCTGCTACACTTAATTTTACGTTTCCGCATAGTGCCTATTTTGAGTTCACAGAGGAGGGAAATTATGATGGCATTTCCCAACACTTTCACCCATGATGCTTCTTCTTTCATCTTGTTATCGGCCCGCTATAAGGTAGGTACATATATATAGAAAACTCAAGGTAATTAGCAATTAATGAAGAGTTTAATTTCTTGAGTTATATATAATTAATGAATTATTGATAATTTGGAGGTAAGATAGACACACCTGAAGACTGGCCAGGGCAGCTTCATTATTTGGATCTAGCTGCACAGCTACATCATTTTTTGCAAAAACCAATCAAGAATAAAATTACTTATACTATAGTAACAAGTGGAAAAATCGAATATTATATACGTGTTTTAATGGTTAAAATTTGTTTTTTTTTTACTATATATATATATATATAGGGGATCCCGTTTATACTGTACATGTCTTTATATCATGGTATGATATTGTCCATTTTGGACTTATACCCTCATGGATTTGCTTTAAAACATTACCCAAAAGGCTTCATATCAATGAAGATATTTTCCGTGCTTATAAATCCCAGTGCCTTCACTTGTTTGAATAAAGTGAGACTTGTTCCTACCTCAATAATATATATAATCAATCTGGAAGAGAGGATCAACCTTTAATGAAGCCCTCACGGATAGCTTCAAAGTAGCTGCCTTGCCCAAAATAGGCACAACCAAGATGATAGTATGCCTGCAAGCACGTTGGCTCTAGTCTTATTGCTTCATTGCAATCAAGAATTGCTTCCTCAAATCTGCCAACCTATGTAAAAGCTGCTGCTCTGCCAGACGTATAATAACAATATCAATATAAAAAAGAAAATATTTATGAACAAACATATATTTAATTATATATCTTTTGAAAATAGTTAATTAAGAAAGACAATGGAAGTTCCATAGCTAGATCTTTCTTACCTGTTGCAGAAGAAGATAGCGTTATCACTCCACAGTGCAAGAGCACAACTATACATCTCAAGAGCTTTGCCATAACATAGATGACGCATTGCATCGTCTCCTGGAGAGAGAAACAGGAGAAGAAATAAACAAAACTCTTAATTTTGCTACAAATTTTCGAACGCATGCAGCAGCTGCTTAATATGAGAACAACCCCAATACAATCATAGCTTGAGTTTTACTTGAAAAAACAGCTGAAAATATACAAGAAGATGCACTAAGAAGCATATACTTCAATGGTAGTATATATAGAGTGCTTTCGTCTAACAAATTCATGACCATATATATGATTCATGTCTATCTATGTGATTCATGTATGTGCAATTATTGAAGCAACATGAAGGTGAGAATCGTAAGCCATGGATGTTTGTTTTCTTTGCAAATATTGTATGGTGTTTGAAATGCTAGAAATCAATGTCTTTTTAATAATGTTGATACAGTAGTAGGCAGAATTTAGAAAATAGCTTTGTCTCTGTCGCGGTAATTGTTGTCTAAAGGAAGGATTGGTTCAAATGTTTGATCGTTCTAGTAGTGGTGTGATAATACAAGGGAATATTTAGTTGATGACGAATTCATATAGAGTAAATTTTTAATTTGGTCATTGAAATTATAAGATTATAAAAATTTGGTGTTTGTGTCAATTTGGTGTCCCTGAAATTGTAAAATTCATATCAACTTGATTCCTGATAGAGGGACTGAATTAATTAATATTTGACAAGTTTAATGCTGTTTTTAGAATTTCAAAAATATCAAAGATCAAGTTGATACGACCTTACAATTTTAGATACCAAATTAAAGATTTACTCGATTAATATATAAAAACATTAGCCCATGGGGAAAAAGAAATAGGTGTACACTATTTAATAAATATATATTATGTTAGTGAACTTATATGAATTATAGAGTACCTAGGGGTTATAAAGTTTTTTTGGTTTCCCAAGTATCCTCCGCGCACAACTGCAGATATTAATCCCTCGAGGTACTGGACGACATTTAAGGGCTCACCTCTTCGAACCAGTTTTTCTCCATACACAAAAGCTATAGATCGAACCCCTAATCACTTACTTAAAGGGCTCAAACTCATTACCACTCGGACCAACCACATGTTAGTCTAAAGATTATAAGGTTGGCTTGGTGGTTTGGGTGGGGGGAGTTAAGGAGTGGAGTGATAAGGAGGTTGAAGGTTCAAACCTCACCCACTAACAAAATACTAACATTAACACTAATATTTATCTATAAAAAAAAGAATTATAGAGTACCTCCTGTAATCTATCTATTTAATAAAATAGAAATGCTATTTAGTAGGACATAATTTAGAAGAATTTTAACTAAATGAAATTTGACCAATCACAAATTCACAATGTATGTTTACATTTAAACATGGGGAGAGAGAAAACTAACTACAATAGACATTTAACACAATGCATCTGTTACTAAAATTAAAATTGTTGCTGATAAAAAAAATTGAAGGATATATATAGACACGTGGATAAATAAATAATAAGTGATTTCAAAGATATGAATAAGGAGAAGAGTTGGATATTATATATTCCAGTTTCACTGCTCTTTAATTTCATGATATTACGTACCTAGTGTTTTTAGTGCATCAGCAAGGTCCCATTTGTCATCAAATGTTTCATATCCATCTCTTGCCATTACCTGTTATATATGTACAAAGTATCATTCAATCAGCAAGCTGAGCATTTAGTACGAGAAAACAACCCAATGTCATGATCGGGTTGGATACCACTTCATGAGTGGGATCCACCGGAATAGTATCCACTCTTGAATTTGGGCTCTTCTGTTGTTTTTCCCCCTCACACACTTTAACAACAAAAGCTGAAGAAATGCACATACAGAGGTTTATTTGGCTGTCTGTTAATTGTATATGCCAGTAGTTAAGCTTGAAATGGATTAATTCGAAAGAGAAAGAAAAGTAATGAACAAAAAATTTGAATTCCAGTTAATTAATGGAATGCATTGCTAGATGTAAGTAGTAGTCTTAACTAATAGTTTACAATAGTTCAAGTTCTTGCATGTGGGAGAATCTTTATAGTTTACTTTAAACAGTAGGAGTAATATATAAATATTTTTTTAGGTGGGTAGTAATATATAAATATTGATCTAGGCTAGCTATAATCAAAAGTATAGATATTTTTTACCAAAAAAAAAAGTATAGATCTTAATAGATATGGAAAGAAATATGATACATTGAAGACATATATAGTCAAACTTGGCTCCTCTAAAGTGAGTGAAGCTCTAAAGTGTGAGAGTAATGGGTTATCTACCCTTAAATCATTTAGTGAGTTGATATCTCAATGTAGCTAATCAAATTAATAGTGAATAATCCCTTACTTTTTCATTTTAGAGGTGTTAAATCCTATATAATCATACCCCTATAGCATTCTTAAAAATCCGCTTCGCATGCGATTTTCGACACAGGTAGTCTTCCCCAATTGAAGGGTCGTAAAATCCAACTGCTGCTATTGCCATATGAAATTCATGGAACAAAGATACCAATGGTAGGCCTATTTGAATCGTAGAGCCTGCCAAAACAAACACAAACTCATACTTGCGATATAAATTTTTAATGTAAGGTTTCTATTTTGCCTACCCATTACTTACAAAAAGAGAACAAACCCAAAAATAGAAATGAGATATATATTTTATACCTATATTAGAAAGTGAACTAGGCATATCAGAAGCTTTAGCATTTTGTTGACCACCTAATTCTTTATCTGGGTCTGAGTTGAAAAAGTTCCTGGATGAAACATGTGACATTATTTCTTCCATGATGGATGGTTTGATTTTGAAAATATCCACCAGAGACTTCTTAAGATTTTCAATTCTTTCTTTGTCCACTCCTTCTGAACTTTGAACTGCCAAAAATGGAGAAGGCCAACGAGAATAATTGATTAGCTGTAATTTATAGTAAAACAAAATCAATTACCAAACGAGGAATAGCTTATCTCCTTTTCACAAATCCAACCCTATCTCGTCCCATTGAAATTTTATCTTGGAATTAAACCTTTGAAAAAAATAAAGTACCTCAAATTGGGGTCTCCTCTTAGAGACACATGCATGAAGCACTTATATATATATATATATATATATATATATATATATATAATTAAACAAGATGTGAATAGGGTGAAATTATATAAGAGATTTATCGAAAAAAGTGAAAGAGAATTAATTAAATCTTTTTTAGAAAAAATAACCAAAAAAAATAAATACTCATAATAATCAAATCTACTCAAGTAAATTTAAATTTAAAATAGATCACAAATATGTGAGAGAGACTTTAATTTTATTCAGATCAACATTATTCAATCATTTTAACTAATTTTGACTACTTTAAAATTAATGGTGTGACTTTTAATTTACTTGCAACATTGACAATACTGAATACTCTATTTGATGACCGATTCATAGTCCGACTGATTAAATTATTCTACATAAGTAGGTTAAATATATAATTGGTTTGCGATTAGATGGATCAAATTCAGTTAAGTAACTAATTCATAATTAAAGCAGTCTGTCTAAATAATGCTAAATCTAAATCATAAGACTCGAACTCTTTGGAGGCAAAGGCTTTTAACCCTTAATGTGCAAAGAAGATCAGAAAGGGAAAAAAATTAAAAAGAAGAGCATACGATAGAAATAAAATCACGTACATGATATCAAACAAGAATTGATACAAACGCTAATATAACCAATTATCCAGCACCACATGTAAGTAAATATATATATACATGTCTCAACGAAAGAGTCTTAATTAAAATAATTTGAATATTGGACAAACCGCAAGAAAGAAATTCAAGAAATGCAAGGACAATGCGAATTGAAATGACTGAATGAAGAATTGAATCTTCAGGCATCTTCAAACGATGTATTTTTTAGAGAGAAAGGGATAGAGTAAGAGCAAGATACAGTGCAAGTGTATGTGGCAGATTCAGCAATGGACTAATGGGCACTTTATATAGTAGTGATATCACAGTGTGTTCACGAGAAGCATCTGCCTTTTTTACTCTGCTTAACTACGTTATTGTAAAGTTTTTTTTTTTTTTTGGTAACTATATTATTGATCCGAAGTATCCACTGTTGTAAACAGTGACTAATATTCGTCGGGGGACCTGGACGACATTTAAGGATTGACCCCTCCCAACCAGCTTTTCTCCATACACAAAAGTCGGGAATCGAACCCCTGACCACTTGCTTAAGGGATCCGAGCTCGTTACCACTCGGGTCAAGCACATATTGGTGTTATTGTAAAGCTATTAAGGGAGGTACAAATTAATGTATAACATTAATATATTTTTTTGGGCCAGGGGGGATTAATGTAATTAATGTTGTGAAGAAACAGTTCTATTATTTTATTGTGAAATTATTTTCAAATTGAATAAATAAATCTCACAATAGTAAATAAAATAAATAAAAGTATTATCAATCAATCATAAATTGTCACATCTAGGGATGGCAAAGTGGGTCAACCCGCCCCGCCCCGCCATTAACCAACCCAAAACGGGACGGGGCTGACCAACCCGTTTTAGACATATGGGTTGAATCCCCCAACCCACCCCGCTTAATGGTGGGTTGGCGGGTTGGCCCGCTAGACACATAAAAACATAATTTGGTGGGTTGACAGGTTGACCAACTATAAAAATAAAAAAAATTAACAAAAAAATAATATAATATTACTTTTTTTGGGTAATCTTTATATCCTTTCTTAAATTATTATTAAAAAATTGAAATAATCTTATCTTATAACATACAATTTGTGTTACAAAAGTAATGACATTATGTTTGTAGTATGAAATAATTCCAAGTAACAATTAAATTAAATTAAATAATATTAAATAATTAATAAAAAAATTATTTTTTAATATAACTGATTGGCGGGTTGGCAGGTCAACCCGTCCCGCCCCGCCACCAACCCGTTTTCCGGTGGGTTAAGCGGGGCTGGTCAAAGTGGGTTGGTGGGTTGAGAACCCCAACCCACCCCACCAAATTCTGAAGGATTGGCGGGTTGACCCGCAGGTCACAACCCACTTTGCCATCCCTAGTCACATCAGTAAAATGTTTAACTTTTATCCTAACTACTTTAAAAGTAATTCATATAATGATTTGTAATTGGTTGACAATGTAAAAACTTTTTACTAACTTGCATTACAATTAAATTCTTATTTTTTTAGTTTAATTGATATGTTGTAAGTGTAAAAGCTTTTGCATTGTCAACCAGTCACAAATCATGATAAAAAGGCTTTAAAGGTAGTTAATTAAGGCAAGAGTCAACATTTTTAATGTTGTGGTAATTTATGATTGATTGACAGTGTAAAAAATCTTTACACTGGCAGTGCATATCGATTAAATCCTATTTTTTTCTACTTCCATTATGTCCAAATTTTAAATTTTGTATTACCCACTAAATTAAGGTTATATTTTTCAAAATGTAGGCACAAATTTATTGTTCATTATTTAAAAATTATTTTTATTTCGATATGTATTTTAGTTTTCTTATACTATTAATGTAAAAAAAATTTATACTATCAACCTATCATATATTATCATAAAATAAGACTATAAAAGGCAAATATTTTTAATGTGTGACAATGTATAAATATATACTTCAAAGATAAAAGGTTTGTGTTGAAAAATAGTGTATAATATATTAGAAATTTATTGCAATAAAAAAAATTATATATTGTGATTTCATTAATCAATGCCTTTTATTATATTAAAAAGAGCTATTTTCTTTCAATGAATGTTTTTTAAAATAAAAAAAATCATCTAAAAGCGTTAAAACAGAATTAATAAAAAATGTTAATAAACATATTTTTATATGAAAAATACTATTTGAAAAATAGTGTTTGTTTAACAAAGAAATATATTTAAAATAACATGAAAAGTGAATTAATCACATTAAATGCATTCATATACACATATATATCATCAACTGTGAAGTTTTTTTTTATTATGTTAATCAAATCATTTATGTCTTATCATCAGAAGTTTGACTTATCAAATAAATAATTATTATAATTAAATTCTTTAATTTAATGATATATTATAAATATATACTAAAATAATTATATGTAAAAGTATTTGGGTTGAATATGATTTAGAGCCTATTTGATAAAATTAGTGGATAATGGATATGCTAGCTGATAGCGAATGAGCTTATAGCGGATAGTGGGTAGCGGATGAGGTGGCTGATAGCGAGCGGATAAACTAGCTTACTGATGTGAAAGTGTTTGATAAAACTAACGGTTAAACTAGCTGATAAATATAATATAACATAAAATGACATATGTCTATACCTTTTTGTATAAAAAATGTTATATATACCTTAGTATTATAAATGTTTAACGTTACTATTATATAAAAAATTGATACATTATTATATATAAAATATTATATAAAAGATAATCTTATCTGTTTATAATATGTTACATTATCATATAAAATTATATTATTGTATATATGTTATATTATAAACTAAATGTTGTACTAAAATAATACGTTATATTTTATTATAATACGTTATATAAAATATTTTTAAATTGAAGATGATAAAGGTAGAATTAAAATATTTATAAATGTTATATTATCATATAATATTTTATTATAAATTGAAGAGGGTTAATGTCGAATTAAAATAAAATAATAAGGATAAAAGATAGAAAAAATCAGACGTTATAAGCTCAAACGCTTCTTCAAGTAGCGTCTGGAAAAACACTATAAACTCTTAAAAAAACGCTAATCGCTAATGACAAATGTGCTTACCAAACCGTTCCCATCCGCTATAAGCTAGAAGATTCAACTTACCAAACAGACTCTTACTTACAGTGTAAAAATTTTTACACTATGAAACAATAAAAGATTGTTTTAATATGTAACTTTTACATTTTGGTTGGTTTGAGTGAAAATCAAATGATTTCTTGTTTGGTTGTGGACAGTAAACTGGAAGAGAGAAAAAAATTGCGGAACCTACGCAACAAGTTTTCTCTCCATTAATGGGTATGAAAGGAAAAAAGATAGATAAAATGATGTAAAATGTCAAATTTATGCCTCATCTTCCAACAATACACTCATCTAACAAGGACATAATTGTTTATTAAAAAAACTTATTTTATTTCATTTCACTTCTTTAATGTTTCTCTCATATCAAACAACCCTTAAAATCCATTTTTTTTCTTATCATTTTCTTCCTACCCGCATTTTTTTCTTTTTATCTTATTATATGTTCCCATTGTTTTCTTGAACCAAACAAAGTAAAAATAATTATTATAAGAGTCAAATACTTTAAATGAAATAACAATGTATAATTGGATATCGGTATAAAAGCTTTTCTAATGATAATGTATCAAATTAGAGTTTAATTTGATACACTATAATGTAAAGTTTTTTACATTCACTACAAAAAAATGGTCATTTTTTGCGACCGAAAATAGCAACCGAAATATATTCATCTCTAATAGTGTTGGAATCGGCAACCAAGGTCATATTTTTCAATATGATATCCTTTGCAACATATCTCTTTGAAACTCAATAAATTTCTTCGGGATTTACTAGAATACAACGCTTCAAAAAATAATTTTGTTCCATTTGAGAGCATCATAAAGGCTCTTTCAAAATCTTTAATTATATTTGCAAACTCCTGGTTGCAAGTTGATAATAAGTACACATGTGACCATCTGGCTTCTGGCAACACATTATATAAATAGTACACATGATTTATAATATAATTCATAAAATTCAACTCTATTTTTAGTCCGTAAATAGCTTTATTATTTTTTTTTGACTAAAAAAGATATTATTCATTCAAATTTGTAAAATATGTCGAAAACAACACAAATTCAACATCGTTGAAAATCAAAAAGGATGAATCTGCGAACAAACTCACAGCACCCTGGTTAATAGCATAAAAGGACAAAATGCCTACAAATGTGACAAAATCAAAGTGACCGAAAACCCATGCTTCCGGATCTGTAACGTTGACGCCCAAATCTTGATTGAATCTGTAATGGATCGAAGCTGATATGTCAATCTGACCCAAACGAACACTACAATAAGACGGAAAACTAAATAACGCGACACCAAGACGACGAACAAAACAACGTCACACTCAGACGACGAAATCACGGAAAAACACGAAATAAAAACTAGATCTATGTGAAATAACCACTTATTTAGATAAAAGGAGAGAAAACGATGTAGATGGGTGATTCCAGGCCAAAAGAATGGCCCAAAACCACCTCTCTTCTGTGGATGAGAAAGAAGGAAAAAAGGAATACTGAGAAGGATGAGAGAGAGAGGCGACTAACCCTAGTTTTTTTTTTTAAATCTCTTTATAATCAATCTTAATTAAAAACGCACAACACATGAAAACTCATTGTATTGAAGAATCTTTTGGTTTCTCAATGATATCATTATGATTGGCTCAAAGTAGCCTAATCCACCATTTGACAAATAACAAAGTTATTTAGATTAGTAAACTTCTAGTTTACAATAATATAGTAAACTTTTGCTTCACATATGCATATCAAACTTCCCTTTATGATAACATGTTTTCAATTGTAATCGTACTGGGTAATAAATAAATATAATGCATAGAATTTTGTTTCATACAAGTAACAAAATATAGTAGCCCTTCTAGAAATATATAGTTGAGTTGGTATATAAATAGAGTCACTTTGCAGGCAGAATTTAAATCCGAATTTGTTGAGTTCTACACTCTAAATCACCTTTTTTTCTCCCTTCTATGCGGAGAGAGTTAATGAGACTTTGTTCTATAAACTGTCATTAACGATAAGTTTTATTGTGACGCGGTACAAACCAAGTCAAGGTTTCTCCATTATACAAAGGGATTTGCTGTTGAGTCTCTTGCATCTAGTCTAGATAGAGATCGGTTGGGGCGAATCAAACCTAAAGCCCAGTGTCTATATATGTCTGGGAGATTTGTGTTTTTTCTTTAAGTGTCTTTCCTCTTTGTTGTAGAATCGTCTCCGATACCTAACAAGAAAAACTAGGGAAAACTTCAACAACGGCATAGATATGTTACGGAGGAGAAAAATAAAAATTCTGCAGAAAATTACTAATCATGCACGGAGAGCATGCACTAACTTGTGTTTTAAAACTTTAAATGACATGGGGTTTGTCCCATTTGGAAACTAAGACAAAGGGGAACATTGTGTTAAATTTTCATAACTTCTTTTACATGTTAGGTACAGTACCAGCTCTCAGTTGAAAACAGGTGACATTCTGCAGAAACAGTATTCTGACATCTATTTTCTAGGAAGCATAACTTTGGCTATGGTGGTCCGATTGACCTTATTCCAGTAGCATGTAAAAGCTAGTATAACATTCTTTTCATGGTATAAATATCAGGATTTTAGGATTTCTATCCCAGTTTACATATGAAATCAGTTCTATCCTGCAGAAAGTCATCATCTCCTGACGCATAGTTATCCCTTGAGAGTTGAACTTGCAGGGTTCACCTGTTATAAATGAATAATTAGCATAGTTTCAACTTTCCAGACGTGAGACTTTCAATGTAGCGATTAGGCGTGGGAGGGTTATTACGTGGACTACTTGAGTTAGAGTTAGCTGACAGTTAATTTAGTTAGTTTCTGTTAGTTGGTTAGAAGATGGAGCTTTTCCTAATATTAACCGCACCCTTGGAATTGAATTAGGCAATGTGGGACTTCCAATAACGTCCCTCCACAAATGTCAGACAGAATAGGCGATGCCAAACTGGCAATAAACAACGGATGGGCTCTGACTTAGATATCATGTTAGATTTCATCGTACAACCAATTGCGATTAAGTGGAGTTGCCCAATAGATATATAAACCGCACCCCTATAATTGAGTTGGGTGATGTGGGACTTCGAACACCGTCCCTCCACAGATGTCTGACGCAACAGGCGATGCCAAACTAGTGATAAAGAATGGAAGATGAGCTTTGACTCTGATACCATATAGAAACTAAAGACGAGAATATGGAAATATGTTTTCTGTATATTCAATTATGTTTATGTTTCAATGTACAATGAGTTGCTCCTATTTATTGGGCAAGATAGGATCCAAATCCCTTCCTTTCTGTCACATGTCAGCTACTGAGGTGGTTTTTGGAGCCTGGGTTGTGGATCATTCTCTTTCATTTTTGTTACTCTTAGATTACTGCAAAAATACAAATAGCCTTTTATAATAAATGAAGTTTTAATTTAATTAAGTTGGGAATTGCATTCTATTCTTATCACAAATTAGTTATATGTGTTGCTTCCATTACTACTGTCAGACTTAGTTTCTTAAGTATTTCTTTCTTTCTTAATGAGGCAGGGATCTATCTAAATACTCTATCCTTTTCTCATAGTTTTAGATTAGGTTTTTAAGAATAGGATGTTCCTCCTTTTTTAATAAACCATTTTTTAAATGTTTAAATTGCTTTTATTAAATTGTTAGGGCCTGAACTTTTAAATAAATATGTTGGAGAGTGAGTTAGTTGTTCGAAAACGGTATGCAATTAAGGACACGTTCACCTTGTATACTTTTTTTATGAGGTTTGTGATTCTTTCTTTTTTAGAATGCTGATTAATTTAACATTTTATTATGGCATATTCTTTTGATTTCAATTTTGCTTAGTTTTAGATGGCAAAGATTATTGTCTGGATTACCCTATGTACTACAACTACCCATAAAAGTTATTTTTTTGTTGGTCCTTTATAGTTAAGTGCAAGTACTTAGTAAACTGAATATGTCTTAGGAAGGTATATCTAGTTGTTCGATGTCTGTAGAATTTATTTTTGTCACTTTCAATGTCATAGCATGCCTGCTCTTGAAGAGAAATTGACCTCAACTGAGACAACTTGTGATACATTGTGTCATTGACCATCAAACACAAGTCATTTCGAGGCTGCACTGAGTAAAGTCTCTCCCTTGGTGTCGGACATGGTGGCCCATTCTACTATATTTCTTTACCACATTAAATCTGATACCTAATGGATATGTATATATAATTTTGTTTTGGAAAGTTATGTTGGAACTTGTTTCATTGTTTGGAGCAGCAAAAGATCAGCATTTGTCATAGAGCTTTAAAGCAGCATGAGGAGCCTGACAATGACTGTGTTATAGCCAGTGTTTGATATCACGGTGGGAAGAATCGGAATTACTTATGCACCTGTCAAACGTGATTCTAGTAGAAAAATAGGTGTTTGGTTACACATTTAGAAAAATAATTTTGCATCCAGAATTGATTATACCAGAAACAGTTTGGAGTAGCTTCTGCTTTTGGTATAAAAAATTACATTAAGTTTTACATCAAACTTACTTTCAAAATAAAAACATTCTAAAAATAAATTATTTTACTTCAAACTCTATTATATTGAAATCAATTCTATAAAATCAATTTTATCCAAAATCACGTTTTTCAAATGCTCATCCAAAATACAGGAATAGTATGTGATCACATTCCTCCATTTCAGTGTTAAAAGAGTGAAGTACGGAGTGTATATGAGAATTTTTGGCGAATGGTTGTAATTTATGGTTCACTGTTATCCTTTCATATTGCTTGAAATTTGTTGTAAATGATACCAGAATATCAGTAAGAGTGATGACAGAAGTTGGATGCTGAGTTTAATTTGCGATGCATGTTTCCTGGAGCTCAAGCCATTCACAGATCAGAAATAAGGAAAACGAGTGTTGTGATAATTATGCTTTCGGGTTTTATACCCATGTAACAGAAGTTTAGCTGTTTTTCATTTCAAATACCACTTCAAGTGTAAATGTTTATAATTTTCACCTGTATATTTACACACTGACGTAAAATATGTTACATAGCAGATGGTTTGAAGCTAGGAAAAATCAAAATCTACATGTACGACACAGACTTGAATTGAAATTTATCAATACCCAATTTATAGCAAATCATACAATTTTAAGAAACCTCCCATTTCAAAAGCACTCCAAGTAGAACAAAACCTGAATCATGATAGTCCAATCCAAAGTCCTCAAAGTATGAGCAAAAGAAGTGTTCCCACTGATCCTCTAAAGGAGGGTAAAAGCAGGAGCAGAAAGGAGAGTTTCATTTTCCATTGATCCTATATATGTATAACAGTGATAAGATTTTGAATATGGAGATCCTCCCATTGCAGCAAATGGAGGCGTTCACCACTTAGAAACTATGAATATTGATTCATTAAGGATATCTTCACTATTAATCTCACTAAATTTCTTTCTGTTTTCTTTTTGGACAACTTTAACTAACTTAATTCATTAAAAGGAATTCATTTCTCTAGTTCTAATCTTTATAATTATAGTTTATCTATGTCTTATTTAATGGTGTGTTTAATTGGTTTATATTTTTAAAATCAACTCTACTGTAGGCGTGGTTTCTAATGGCAATGATCCAAAAGTTACTTCTTTATAATAATAATATTAAGGTGATGTTTAGCAATTCTTTGGAAAACAAAATTCTTCAACACTAAGAAATCAGCTCAAAAAGTGGGAATTAGCATTTTTTTTTTCAAAACATTATTTAAAATTAAGTTTGAAATGTAATGTAATTTTACTTTACAATACCTTAAATACTCAAATTTTTAAATCAATTCTATTAGCATGAACTCTTTTACAATGTAATCCAAATAGGTTGCAAATTTCTTAGACGTTACAAATACTTGTTTCTTGTTAAGAAATGGAAGTTGTTATATGATTATTTCACACAAACTTTGTGATCACCACGCATTGGGTTGCATTTCCCAATAGAACACAATTACTAGGAGGGAAAATGGGGGAACGACAATGCAAGGCAGATGTCATGATTGTAACTGCAGATTTTATGTTTTTCGGTTATGCTAAGTTTGGGTTACACAAGAAATAACACTTTGCATGAGAGGGGGAGAGAGCAATTGCATTTTAAAACTTCTTTCTTTCTTGCACTAAAGTGAGCCGGTTCTTTACATTTGAACAAATAAATGAAATCTAAAGTCCCAATGGTTCAGTTTAAGCTTATGACAATGGAAGCTCTTCTATTCAAATAC
The DNA here is from genome assembly GCA_039655645.1 of Ammopiptanthus mongolicus. Classification (NCBI taxonomy): domain Eukaryota; kingdom Viridiplantae; phylum Streptophyta; class Magnoliopsida; order Fabales; family Fabaceae; genus Ammopiptanthus; species Ammopiptanthus mongolicus. The sequence goes on along the minus strand of CM077344.1, from coordinate 107,196,315 downwards.
TTTTCTTTTTTCAACCTATCTTTAATGCCCAAAGGCTCAATCTCTGTAACACAATCCTTAGCAGCCATAGCAGTAATTCTCATATTGCTTTACTTTTGTTTCAGACCCAGCACTGTCTACCTTCTGGACTATGTTTGTTATTTGCCTCCTGATAATTTGCGGGTCCCTTACTCCCATTTCATAGAACACTTTGATTTGTGCAACTTCGACCAAGAAATCATAGACTTTCAATTGAAAGTGTTGGAAAGATCCGGTATTGGAGTTGAGGCTTGCATGCCAGAATCAGTTCATGAGCTCCCACCTGATGCTTCTATGAAGAATGCACAGGCAGAAATCGAATTGGTTCTTTTTACCATTGTCAAAGATCTTCTTTCCAAACACAATGTGCATCCTAAAAGCATTGACATCCTTGTGTCAAATTGTAGCTTGTTTTGTCCTACACCATCCATTACATCCCTGATCATTAATAAGTTTGGATTCAGGAGCAACATAAAGAGTGTCAACCTCAGTGGAATGGGTTGCAGTGCTGGATTGTTGTCAATAAGCTTGGCCAAAGATCTTCTGAGAGTTCACAAAAACTCATTGGCTTTAGTTCTAAGCATGGAAGCTGTAGCTCCCAATGGCTATGCTGGTAATGCCAAGTCCAAGCTTATTGCCAATGTATTGTTTCGGATGGGGGGAGCAGCCATTTTACTATCTAACAGAAAACAAGACAAGTCAATGGCCAATTACAAGCTTCAGCATCTTGTTAGAACCCACATGGGATCAAATGACAATGCATATCAGTGTGTTTACCAGGAACCTGATGAAGAGGGGATTGTGGGTGTTTCCTTGTCAAGAGCACTTCTTCATGTAGCTGCTTCAGCTTTAAAGACCAATATAATAGAGTTATGCCCTCTGGTCTTGCCATATTCTGAGCAGCTGCGGTATGTTTGGTCAGTGATTGGCAGGAAAATATGGGCAACAGGGAACCACCACGTGCCAAATTTCAAGAAGGCCTTTGAGCATTTCTGCATACATGCAGGTGGTAAGGCAGTAATTGATGCCATAGAGGAAAGTCTCAAGCTGCAGAAGGAAGATGGAGAAGCCTCAAGGATGGCATTATACAGATTTGGCAATACTTCATCTTCTTCTCTGTGGTATGAGCTATGCTATTTGGAGGCAAAAGGAAGGGTAAAGAAAGGAGACAGGGTTTGGCAAATTGCCTTTGGAAGTGGATTCAAGTGTAATAGTGCAGTCTGGAAATGCATTTCTGATATTGATCCAAATGTAAGGAATGCATGGTCAGATAGAATCCATTTGTATCCAGTTCAGATACCTGTCTTCGACTGTTGAAGATTGTTGCAGGTTCAAGAAGAATTAGCAGGTCTACAGTTAAAAGTCATTGGATATTACTCATTTTCTGTTTCAGTAAAATAACTTACTAATTTCATACTTTGTGCGAGATAAATGACAAAATACTTTTAACCTTGGTCCGCTTTATAAATTTGATTTTAAGCATTCATGTTGACATAGTATTCTCTGTAATTCATCCAATTGATGATGAAGAAAATTAGGCACTTCATAATTTTATTTTCTTAATTTTCCCTGTATGTCTTGCTAACACATTGAAAGAAAAATATGAATTACCGACAAACATCTTTATGCTAGAAGATAAAATAAAAATAGAAATAAACCTCTGACGAAACTGGAAGCCTTCTTAACATGAAGCGTGTACTTCTGATTCTGAATAAACCACAGATTTGCATGAGTCATTCAGAAGAATAAATGGTAACAAAAGACCAGAAAAAAGATTTATTATTAGGGGAAGGGGTTGCTGATTTATGCTTAGATTTGATTGATTTTTCTTCACCCAAAACGTCGTTCGTCAATGATGCCACATTTTACGTCTTTGACATCATTAATGACACATAAGATCCACTTAGGATATTTCTGTTACTGTACTTAATAGAACTGGCATTCAAGAAAACTTTGTTAACTTTACAAAGTTAGAGAAATAAAAAATGGTTAGAAGACCAAACTGAATAAATAAATAAAGACGGAGGATGAAAAAGACTAATTTTTACGCCATGATACATTTGTTTCTGTTTATATACACTCGCCAATCCCCTTCATTAGAATTTAGGTGTATAATATATAGGTTATTGACCACAACTCAACTGAATTTTTTTTTTTTTTTTTAAAATAGAAGTGATGCAATGTATGATGTATGGTACTATCGATCTTGGAGACCAAGGTGCATCAAACTATCAGCACAAATGTAACTACGGCCATCCAATCCTACCTCCTCGATTGCAAAATTTTGCATGCTTATCTAGCGAGATTTTTGTGGTCTTGAGTTTACTTGTTGTTTGGACAAAACCTCAGCAATCAGTTGGCGACCAAATAAGTGTGAATTCTTGAGGATTAGATTCCTTGCTGATGAATCAACCACGTAACCTTGACCTGGCATCCATTGTAGCAAGTGTAGAAGCAAGTCCTTCTTTTCAGGCTGACCCAAATAGCGTGATACAGCCATCTCAAATAAATCCTGCACAAAAAAAAAAAAGAATATAATATTAAAAGTTGAAACAAAAAGAAAACACGATCTCTAGCTCCCAATTTTCTGAAAATATTTATACTTGGACCCTGTTGGCCACAAAATAAATCAACTGTTATAAATTAAAAGTATTGTTACTCAAATTGAACCCAACTGTTATAATGCAATTCAGTTCAATTTTGGGTTTTTGCATTGCAATGACATGATTTTTGGTTGTAGAGGTTCTTTAGTCTGGGTGTGGTTATGAACCAAAAAATTAGGAACATTAAGGCATTAACTAATTGTCACTCTAATGACAGTATTCAAATTGATATACTACCAAGCTTATTACCTGATCAATCTTGTATCCAGAACCATGGAGGGCCTTCATAACATCATTTATCAAGTTGATGTTACCTGACTTCATAAACGCACTCGCAAATTTTTTGGTGGCAGGACGAGAAATAAATGTTGCATTATCCTGAACAGGATAAAATTCATCAGATAGACTGCAAATGATATGGGAAAAATCAAGATTTATGTATTCCTAAAATACCTTGACCACTACATATGCATCTTTCAAAAGCTGTCCTGCCAGAAGAATGTGCAGAATCTTTTCATGAACTGTCTTGCACATTGTTCTCTTGCTATATTTCAACATATTGTAAACAGAAAATGCCTCTGAATAAGCATTTACCTTACCAAGGTGAGATATTAAAGAGGAACAGAGTTCCTACAAAGAGAGGAAGACATTAGAAACTTTTATGTACTCACTGAACTGATAACAGATGGCAAACAAATGCAGCAGCTTAATTTCTCCGCTTATTTTAATAATGTAAGTGCAGCTTCACAATCAGAATCTTCCCCCTTCTCCCTATCATTTTTCTATTGGTCTTATTGTATTTTACTTCAGGGATGCAACCTTACATCAACTTACTTGGGTAAGACTGTAAGGGGCTCACTTGCATAATAAGAAAATCCATGATAAAATTAAAAGGATAGATTACAGTAACATGCTGAGAAATACAAGTTCAATCCAACAGGTTTAATCCAACAGGGACCTCATACTAGTACCAGTACATTGATTAAACAACATACCTCCACTGGTTGATAGCCTTTACTATGCATGTCCTCCATGGTTCGGTAAGCTAATATATACATTTTTTCCTTGCAGAAATATTTGATTAGAATATGGAAGGTATTGTAATCAGGACTGATTGCCATTTCATCCATCTTTCTTAGTGTTTCCATTACACTTTCGATTTCACCTGCTCTGCAGAAGGCACAGAGCATTGTGTTCAATATAACCACGTCATATTTGTTAAAGGCAGCTCCAAAATCCTTGGCCAACTGCTTTGCCTCAGCAAAAAGCTTGGCTCGGCAAAATGCTGATATCATGATGCTGTGAGCATAGCCATCTGCATGTGGCAATTAAGTCTGTAAATTAATAGCACGTGAAAGATCTCAGCTTGGAGAGTTACTAAAACTAAAGCTCAATACAATAAAGAAAAACAGAAAGCTCAACTAAGAGTTATGAAAATCTATCTATTATCAGTTCGAAGAACAGAGATTCCTGCAGAACTTCAAAAAAATGAATGATAAGATGAAAAATATAGAAACAGGAAGGATAGCTTGTGAGCATATGTCCTAAAAGCTTAAGCTGATAAGTGGAGGCCCAAGAGTGGTTTTTTACATCTCTAACAAGTCCCCTCACACAAAAGCCTTTGGCTTGAAGTGTGCACAAAGCACAGACTCACTTTACCTTGTGCGAAAATTCAACTTAATCATGAAGAATGGGGTGACAGGATTGAACTCCTAGCCAATTGGTCAGAGAGACTATCAATTTTGAAACCATGTCAAGCACCAAATTTACTTTAAAAACTTCAGTTGTTAGATGAAAGCCGAAGAGTGGTTTTATATCTCTAAACAAGCAAATAAATTTAAATTTAATAAATAATACTAGACCACCAATAAAAGCTGAAGGAAAAAGAAATTGAATTTTCTTGTTCATTGCATCCTAATGAAAATGATGCACCATCAAGTAATCCGAAACAAATATATATGGCTGACGAAAAATATTACTTGGCACTTCATGTGTTTTCGGTTCCTGAAAATCCATTGGACTACTTAATGCCTTCAGAATAACCGAAGACCAAATATTCATATTCGGTACTTAATATATTATGTCGTTGAAGCAAACTCCAAAAGAAATTTTACCAGATCTGACATGGTTATTCATCATATCATCAAAAATTAGTTTAGCTTCATGTATTTGTCCTGCCTTAGCAAGGCCATCCATCAGTATACAGTATGGCATCTGCACAGAGATTCACACGAGTCAAATAAGGTAGTCAAGAGAGAGGTGATGGAAAAACAGAAAGGTTAAAAAAGGATATTTAACTTATGACATGAAATAAATTTTAGGGCATCAACAAAATATAAGATAATGTTAATATGTCGAAAATGATTTAGTAACGTGTCAAAAAAAAAAAAAAAAAAACCTTTTTCATTTCAAAGGTTTTTATTACCTCATCTTCGGCGTGGCCCAAAGATTTCAGTTCAGCTAAAAATTCTCTTGACTTCTCAAACAAACCTCCTCTAACATATACCTTCAATAAGGTTGTCAAAATGACCTGCAATTTTTTTTTTTATATTAGCTTGAGTCAAATTTAGTGAAGGCTTGCTCTTTGATCAAATATTAAAAAGCAACATATAAGAAACATTTAAAAGATTTTTCATTTCAATGAGTAAAAAATAAGAAGTGAAGTATAGATTTGAGTCATTTGACATAAAATCTGTTATCCATATAAATGATTATGAACCAAATACAGCATCACTAGGTATATTTCATCCTATGAATGTTAACATGTCCTATTCATGTAAACTAAATGAGAATCACGACACAGAAAAAGATTATTACACAAAAGTTTAAAGATCAGAGAAACAAAATGCTTCAGTTTCTCATTTTGTTGTTGGAACTGATTATAATAGGTGACAAAGGTTAGGAATATTGAAGGAAGAAATTTCTGAATTGCTTGAGTGAGTAGCACTAAGCAAGTTTGGTGTTTATATACACATACAAATAATTACATCTTATGTTTACAGTGAAAAATTAATAAGAGTGCTACTTCCAATGTCCGAGAATATTATTACTTTCTATGTACATGAGTCTACATATACATGAATCTGAAATTTTTTCCAACACCCCCCCCTCCCCCAAGATGGAACATATAAATCAAATGCTCCAAGCTTGCAACAAATATGATGAATTTGAGGTCCCCCTAAGGCACTTTGTAAAGATGTTTGCTAGTTTATGGTTTAAACTAACAGATTCAATGACGATGACTTCCTTAGAAAGGACTTTCTCTCGAACAAAATGACAATCAATTTCAATATGCTTAGTTCTTTCATGAAACACTAGATTGGAAGCTATATGAAAAGTTGCCTGATTATTAACACGTAGCTTCATTTGTTGGATATCTCCAAATAACAATTCTTGAAGAAGTTATTTAATCCAAATAAGCCCACAAGTGGCAGTAGCCATAGCCCTATATTCAACTTTTGCGCTAGACCTAACAACAACATTTTGCTTTTTACTTTTTCATAAGACCATATTTCTGCCAACAAAGGCACAATACCTAGAGGTGGAACGTCTACCAATAAGAGAACATGCCTAATCCGGATCACAATATCCAACTATTTAAGTGTTCTCTTTGCCTTTATAGAGTAACCTTGTCCAAGTGCCTTCTTAACATATCTTGGGAAATGATCAGTATGGGGAGATTGCATGAATTAGCGTAATACTCCAACTGCAAAGAAATATCCAATCTTGTAATAGTGAGATAGATAGCTTTCCAAGCAATTTTCGGTATCTCTCAAAATCTAAATAGGGTACCCCCTGATTAGGTAACAATTTATGATTTGGATTCATGAGACTATCAATAGGTCTACAATCCAACATGCTAGTTTCCTTGAGTATCTCTAATGCATATTTCCTTTGAGAGATGGTAAATCCATCATTTGATTGAGCAACTTCAGTGCCAAGTAAGTACTTTAATCTTCCCAAATCCTTTGTTTGAAAATGGTTGCGCAAATGTTCCTTCAACTAAGAAATTTTCTCATGGTCATTGTCTGTGATGACTATATCATATATATAAACCACCAAGTAAACACATTTATAAGAAGAAGTATGCCAATAGAAGACTGAATGATCTACTTCACTATTTTTCAGCCCAAAAGCTTGGATAACAGAAATAAATTTTCCAAACCAAGCTCGTAGGGACTGTTTAAGCCCGTAGAGAGAATGTCATAGTTTGCAAACCAATCCAAACTCCCCATGAGCAACAAACCTAGGTGGTTGCTCCATATAAAGTATTTTTTTCTAATTCACAATGAAGAATTTTAATACCCAGCTGATATAAAGACCATTGACGGATGACAACCATGGTAAGTAAAAGATGAACTGCACGGGAAAAGATATCCATATTCTCTACCATGGTAACAACCAACTCTACCATACTGTGATGTAGAGCCATAAATAACTGCAGTATGATAAATGACATGTCATAAACTGTCATTTTAATATTAGTAAATGATGACAAGGAAAACAAACCTTGTTTGGTACTAACCCTTCTGATTTCATATCTTGAATCAACCTATCAGCTTTTTTGTAGTTTCCACATGCTGAATAAGCGTTGAGCAAAGAGCTATAGTGGTAAACATTTGGAGAGTGACCTTTATCCTTCATATGGTTAAAATAGTACTCTGCTTCTAACAATTTACTATTGGAAGCACACACTGCCAGAATTGCACCATAAATTACACCATCCATCTGCAGTTTATTGTGTTGCAATTCCTGAATTAGCTCTAGTGCCTTAAGATATCCATCTTTTATTTTAATGCAACCTGCGAGAAGCTAAGGATGATAACAACACAAATTAGACAGCAAGAAATAATTAAATCCTACAGTTAGAGTGGTAATATATGAGCATTAAACGTAGTTAACTTTTCCAGAACTGTTCCACACTTCAAACAACAATGTTACCGAGTACAATTTAGTCAAGCATACTCCCTATTATTTTCTTTTATTTTTTAATTTATTTTATTAACACTATTTGAGAAGATAGAAACTTGGTAGATTATTCCATGCCTGGCCACAGAGAGATACTGATATACTAATCTAACATACAAGTCATGTTGAGATATATTATCAAAGTCTGTCTTAAGAATTAGAATGAGATACCGCGCTATACGTAACAACATCTGGGACTAGACCATCTTGTTTCATCTGTTGAAACAGTTTAATGGCAGTATCAAACTTGGCTTTCTTGATGAGACACCTGAGGACAGAATTACATAGGTAGACATTGTTCTTGGCCGATTCATGTGGGATGCTATTGTATAGTTGTAGCATGTTAGGTGCATCAAGTTGATTTGCCATGAACCTTATATAATGGGAATAAGATGAGACATCAAGCTTGTTGTTTTGTTGCATCCACAAAAATAGCTGCAAATGCAATAATTGGAAAACTTAGTTTGCTAAGTATGTATGTATGTATGTATGTATGTAGGAAATATATGATACATAAGAAGAAGAAGTAAGGACCTGAGAGATGTGGTTGAATCTGTTTGAGTTGCCAAAGTGATGCAAAATGGCATTCAGGTCTTTGACTGTCAACATTCCTCCAACTCTGGTAATTATATAATTTTGGAGTTAATTAATTTGTAAATATGATATGATGTGACAGTAATGGAAGAGGAATATGTATGACCTAGAAAGAGCAGAGTGGAAATCAGAATGAGAAGCGTGCTGAAGTTCAAGTGTGGCAGCTTTTCTTGCGGAAAAGGCTTTTCGAAGCGTGATTGTTTCTGTAGTGGTTGTTGTTGCTGTTGAGGATGCAACCGCAGAAGAAGAAACTGAAGGGAGTGAGGATTGCCGAAACTGAAACGCCACGGCCATCATGCCTTGGGACCCAAATGTCAATGATGATATCTCCATTTTCACCTTCACCTGAATACGGATACGGAGGTAGCTAATCTTTAGCGGTTACTTAGTTAGAAACAGTGGACTCAATTCATTAGTTGGGCTGGGCTTTCATCAAACATAAGCCTCAAACATTCTTTTTAAGGCCTCAAATAATCCATCCCTTATTTGAGATTTTGAGGTACTTTCATATTTTTAATTATTCAAAATTATTTCTTTCGATTGATTTGTCTTTTGCTAAAAAAAAATCTCTCACTTGTTAATATCAATTGTCAAATTAAAAAACATTTAATATTTCATTAAGTTTAAAAATTAATAAAAAAATTTATATAGCAATATATATTAAAAAGGAACTGAAGAAATATACTTTGGCCGTTTTTTTCTGTAGAATCCATCTCTGACGAACCAGAAAAATAATCAAATAACTCAACCCATTTTTATTAAATAAGCTAATTCATTGAAACAATAGAATTTGATTTTAAAAAAATCTTACGAAAGGGTAAGGTTTAATAAAATTTCGCATACTACTACCGATACAATAAAAAAATTTATGTCGAAAATAAATTTGTTGAGATAGTATTTATTTATTTTAATCATGATATAAGTATAAATTATTTATCAACATTAATAGTGACTAATCTTCACATATAAGAGTCAGGATTTGAATTACTGATTACATGATTAAGATACCTGAATTCCTTATCAGTGGGAGTAAGTATTAATCAAAGACATGTTATTTATTGTTTAAGTTTAATTTGTGCTTTGGATAAGGGGTTGTTATTAATATATGAATTATTTTCCTCATGTCTCTCTCTCTCTCTCTCGGTGGACTCCAAGAAAGAGTGAAGTCAGTCAATCAACCTCTCTCTCTCTCTCTCTCTCCGTGAAGAGCAAGGAGTGTGCTGCATGGAGGAGCTGCTGAGCTCATTGAAGAAGGAGGAGATATTGGAGGTTCTCTCCGATGGTTTCTGCCACCACTGCCAGCCTCTTCTGCGTGCTCGAATTACAACCCTTCTTCATAAAAGTAGCCATTTTATTATTCTCTATCTTTCTCTGTTTTCTTTGTACTACTAGTTAGTCTTTTAACACTCACATCAGGCAAGTGCATGTTCTTTTTATGATATATATGCCATGGTTTTTTTATTTGCACCTGCTTCTGGTTCTTGAGTTTCAATTTAAGATCGCTTTCTGCCTTTCTTCCTCTGTTGGGAAATACTTATAAGAGAAGCAAAGTGAATATAAAACTTGGAAAGGCATTTTGGACAACACAATCGCACAGAAACTCAGCTCACTCACCCACGTTTCAATACTTGGACTGGCCCATTAATAAATTCCGACATTAATTTCACTCACGTTAATCGTTTTTGGATCATTAATCTTACTAGATGGTGGTTTCTCTATACATTCTGTTTCAACTGTAATATTAATTTTTTTTTTTTTTGAATTGCCATAAGAATGATTAGTTCAGATTTCCTTTTTTCCTGTCTCAAATGGTGGCTTTAAGCTTCCATGTATGTAAGTGGACACCTGAGTTTTTAAATAATGAATATGTCATAGCATATGCATCCCAATATATTGATAAACAAAAATATGCATCCCAATATGTTGGTTATTTTTCTCCATTAATTTACTTAGTGCTTCTAAATGTAGGAAAGCTGAATGAAACATCATCTTCTGATGAAGGCTTCCATAGAGTTGCAGTAAAAATGGCTGTGAATGGTAATGCTTCAAATTCAGAATCTTTGATTACTAGAAGGCTTGTAAAACAATGGGATAGTCCAAGGAACTCTTTCCAAAGACACCATTCTACTTTCTCAGTGAAGGACAATAGAAGCCCTTTTGATTCTTCACCTAAATATTTGCCGGGCTGCAAACAATCTGATTTAGAGTTGTTGTTGTTAAATGATGGAATCGGTGGAGATTCTTCATTTGAAAATGGGTTATCAGAGGAAGAAAAGGAGTGTATCAGGTATTCTCAGGTTCGCATAAAGAAGAACTTTACCCTAATTGAAAGCGTAAATGGAAGAAATATTAATGTGCTCCAAGGGCTTGAACTTCACACTGGGGTTTTCAATTCTGCGGAGCAGAACAAAATCGTTGAGTATATATACAGATTGCAATGGAGGGGAAAACAAGGGAAACTTAGAGGTATATGTGGAGCTTTCTATTCTCTTGAATTTTCAATTCACTGATTCAATCTTTTGTTTTATTCCTGAACTTTAGTGTATACATTTTTCCCCATATATTGGATTTATGCACATGTTTGTTGCATTTTTTCAGTTCATGCTTGCTACGGTACTAAAATTAGAACTAATCTTGAAAAGAACCAAATGTGGAATTCAGTGTGTGCAGGACTGCTCCTATAATATGTATGCCTGTTTGTTTATATGCAGTGACCATGGGTCCATTTTGAAAAACTTGCCAGTGAACCAAACATTGAATATATATATATATATATATATATGAGGGAGAATGAGTGGGAAGGGTTAGCACCTATCCGTTAGTTGTTTTTTGTTGAACAAAAAAATGATTTCATTTCTCTGGGTGTTATAATCATTTTTCTGCTTTGACTAATTTTAATTGGTTAGGCGTGACAGAAACCAATATTTTTTCCATTGTATTTGCAAATTGACTAGTTCCTGAATCTATATAGTCCATAATCTCACACATTACAATCTCTTTAAGCATGTTCTGCTCAAGAGTATGGCTCATATTGCCTATTGTCTTTTTGGGAGTAAATACTATCATTTGGCATAGTTACAGCTTGTTTGTTTGACATTTTGGGCACGCCATCGCATGCAATCTGAACAGGCCTGAACGGCCCTTTCTTCTGGGGAATGTGAAACAAGAATACACATAAGAAATAGTACTACTTGTAGCAAAATAAGGATTTGATTCTCGGCCATTGCTTGTACTAAGTTCTAAATGGAAACCATAGACGATTTTCAGAAAATTATGGAGTGGCTGCTGTAACATCCCAAGAAATAAATAAATAAATATAAATAGGCATTAACTTTAGCAAATAAATTTAATAGAGTGTTAAGGAGGCATAGAATAATTGATTTCGAGCCTTAAAGGTATATATGGATCAAGAGAATAAAAAGGAAACTGTTAGCTGTTAGATGGTCTGAGCCACGCTATGCTAACTGTTAGCACACCCGTGTCAGAAAATGGACAATTTTGGTGTTGATTGGCACGGCCGTGCCAATCGAGAGCACATTCGGGCTCTATGTCAGGACGAGTTAAAAATAGGTTTTAAAAAGAGGGAAGCGTGGGTAACCCTATATAAACCAATCCTAATACTCTTAGTACGACTACAAACCCTCTTTGCACCCTAAAACATCTTAGTAACGACTATGGCATCCTCATGCTTGACAAATGGGTTGCAACAAACAACGAGTTTGGAAGGAGAACAACAACAACAAGAGCTAAAAGAAGGAGAAGGAGATTCACAATTGAGGAAGGCGACATATAGGATTTGGCCATGGGATACGCTTGGAGATTCTTGGAGGTTTTCAAGAGGTGAGTAGAAATATTCTTTCTCATCCATTCCATGGTGCAAATTGTCTTGAGGTTTGGGTTATGCTTTCAAAATACGTTTTTGGAAAATAATTTTGTGTTCGATCAAATCCTGATTTTCTAAATTGGGGGGTTTTCCTTCCAAGGTAATTCTACAATAAGATTATTGAGATTGATGTTATGATTTGTATGTTTGCACATGATTTGGTTGATTGACATGCTATATTTTGGATTATATGACTATATGTGGTTTTGGCATGATTAATTAACTGTTATATGTGATGGATGTTGTTTACTGCAATACCGCCTATGATAGGGGTATCGAAATAACATCGTCAATGAATTGGGATGTCGAAATATGAAATACCGTCATAATGGGATATCGAAAGCAACATCGTCACATGTTGGGATGTCGAAATGAGTAATATCACCAGTGTACAATGGTTGATATCGAAATGAGTAATATCACTGAAGAGAATATGACATCGAAATACCTTCATGAGTAAGGTAGGCAATCAGGCGCCATTGTTATGTGCAGATTGATGGTCATATGATATATGTGGATATTGGAATTATTTGATATGTGAGATGTTGTCATACTTGATTTATGATGTGTTGATGATGAATATATTTGTTAATATTAATATATATATATATATATATATATATATATATATATATATATATAATTATTACTTATTATTTTGAAAATAGCGGGTACCATGGACAGTTTTTCCTGTTACCGCACCGGTTGAGAACAATGCTTTTGTAAAAACCTTTTAAGTTGTATTTTTGTTCACTGAGATTTTATATTTCATTAGTAGTATTGCTTTTAAAGCCTGAGGACGATCCTGTTCAGCAGCCAGACGTTTGAAAACTATCTCTTTAGTTTTAGACCTTGGTTGGTATTGTATGACATATGTTAGGAGGACTTTATTATCGTTTAGTTATTTCCTTATGTGAGACGTTATAGACATTCGGTTTTGAGGTTTTGAAACTTATTATGTTATTTTGGTTTTTGAATTAATGTAAAAAATTATTTTGGATTATTATTATAGTAATTATTTATTCAGTATTTATTTAAGAAAATTTTTATTTGTTATGTTTTACTTAAATTAATTATTTTGGATTACTAATGTAACTAAGGGCGTTATGATATAACAACCGCAGGGTAGTCCGGATCTGCAAAATAACACCTATCAACCAGGGAAGACACGTGTGGTCCTATACATTACATGGGATGAATATGGCAAAAATTTATGACCCATTTTGTTAGTCTAACTGTGCATGTCTAACTTGCATAATTAAGTCGAGTTCAATCAAACAATCTGAGAATTAATTGCTTTTTGTGCATAGACTATATTTCTCACATGACTAAAATCAGTGACCATTATGGTTCTGTGCTATTTGTTTTACGTTTTTTTACTCTTTTCGGTTTACGTTTTCGCATTTCGTCCAAATTCCACTCAAATTTTCAAGGCGTATAGCATATTATGAACTTATTTAAAAAAAAACTGATTCTTACACCTTTGGGCTTTCCTCTTTACAGAACGTACATATTCAGAACCAAGAAAGTGGATGCGTGGTAAAGGACGCGTAACAATACAATTTGGTTGCTGTTACAATTATGCAGTGGTAATGTGTAATTTACTTCTTCTTCTCTCATTCTTATTTGATGTTTCGCTTATGTATTTTTGTAAAATCTCACAGGACAAAAATGGCAACCCTCCTGGCATAGTTAGAGATGAAGAGGTAGATCCATTACCACCTATGTTCAAGCAAATGATAAAGAGGATGGTTAGGTGGAATATAGTTCCTTCCACATGCACCCCTGATAGTTGTATTGTGAACATGTATGATGAAGGGGACTGCATTCCACCACACATTGACCACCACGATTTTGTGAGGCCATTTTATACGGTGTCATTCTTGAATGAGTGTAAGATAGTATTAGGTTCCAATTTGCAAGTTGTTAGTGCTGGACAGTTTTCAGGGCCCGCTTCCATTTCTTTGCCTGTCGGGTAACCTTCTGTTCCCTTCTACTTCTCTTCCAATAAAATATGAGTCAAATTTTGATCATGACCACTATTTTTCTATAGCTAGATTTGTGTTACTGGTCAAATATAATGTGGTTGTTTGATCATGTTTATTGCCAATTTATTTGTTATTTCCTTAGCATTAAATGCATAATATTAAAATACCATGAAATAATCAGCTAATCAATGCATACTTCTTGAAGACATACTAAAAACTAGTTACCTTCATGAAGGTTGAATATGTCCCCTCCTACCCTCTATATAACTGAGACCTTGATTAATATAACTGAGACCTTGACTATAACTGAGACCTTGATGGGAAGAGTGCCCCGCTAGTGGTGTCAAGAGGGGATGCAGACTATATGTACATATACTATATATAATCCAGCACACTTGTCAATTGGGCTCAAACCCAACAAAATACACATACATGATGATTTTCAAAGATAACATAATAACATGGACTTCTAGAGAAAATATCAAGCTACCTACTCAACTCAATTTTAAAACCAAATATATACCAACCAATAAAAGTCCAAATGCATAAAATTCTAACAATTTAGACATTCTAATGATCATTTTAAATTTTTAATCATGCAGGTCAGTGTTCATTTTGAATGGAAATGGAGCTGATGTTGCTAAACATTGTATTCCATCTGTCACCTCAAAAAGGTTCTTTTAATCTAGCAAATTTATATACACTTGAAATTCTTTCCTCCTTTTACTGTAATAATTTCTTAAGTACTATTTGACTTTTACAGGATTTCTATTACCTTTAGAAAGATGGACGATAGCAAGTTGCCATTCAAGTTTTCACCAGATCCTGAGCTTGTGGGAATCAAGCCACTTATCCTTTCACCTCTAAACAAATCAGTTATACCACATGACAAAGCTAGGAACTTAGAAGCTCAACAACAGAAGGCTCACAATATTGAATCTGAATCTGATTCAGTTTGGAAAACGAGAGAGGAATTGTTTCATGTGGAAGATGAATTTCCTCGATCTCCTCCGAACGGTAACTTCAAAAAATTGAAGGTCAACAAATTTGGATAATGCAGGCAATAAGTTCAACGGGCTTGCTTTTTTTCTTTTTCTTTTCTTTTTAATAAATATCATTCCTTGTGTTATTCACATGTGGTTTTACCGATAATGTCAATGCCTATGCTTTGCATTTGTATTAGAGTGATGTGTGCAAATTTTGCAGTTAAAAATTAATACATTTTTGTAATATATACTTCGATAAAGAAAAGTTATACACATGATTAAACACTTTATTTTTCAAATTAATCAATCGAATATTCTTGGTTCCAACATGTCTAGCGGTTACTATTATAAACTATACACACACACACCCACAAAAATAGTTTGAAAAAAAATGATACATTTTTTGTGTTCGACAAACAACTCTAACTCCTGAACTGTTTCACAGTATATTGTTTCCCAGTTTTCTGGAATTTAGACGGTATATTTAGGTGGTTGGGTTAAATTATTTGATTCCAGTCTGAAATTCCATGACCAAGATTTTCTTTTACATGAACGTGTTTTTCTCCAAAAGTTCGAGTTATCTATATATAGGCTCGGTTTGGCCGCATACCGCATATCTACCAGTTCGTATCATGATGAACCCAAAAAAAAGTGAAACAGTTTGAGAATATGTTTTCAGTTGATTAAAAAAAGGTGAAATATAAATTTCATTTCTTTGTTTAGAGTTCAATCAACATTGAAAGCAAAAATGGAAGGCCTAGGGCATGTTTGATTTAATTTTGGTTTTTAGTTTTTAAAAACTATTTTGTAAATCAATTTAAAAAACTGTTTTAAGAAGAGAATTAAAAACAAAACCTGTTTGGTAATTTTATTTCTAAAACTGTTTTAGAGATGAGAAAATGAAAAAACTTGTTTGGTAAACTTGTTTTCAAAATATGTTTTGAAAATTAAAAAATAGAAAACTTGTTTAATACATATTTTTAAAATGGGATCAATTTCGAGTTTTTTTTATAATATCTCAATATTATTTTTTATGTTGTTATCTACGTCACCTTTTTAAAATAAAACATATGTATTCCTTTCCAGAGAATATTCAAAGCTTTCATCACCGAAGCAAAAAAGCAAAGCTTTATTTTCTTTTCCATCACTTTTTCCGCCTAAAAGCTCCGATCCATTTCAGAGAGGAATACAAAATTAAGTACTAGTCTACAAGGTACCATCATTTATGAAGTACCTCTCATGGCCCATGCATGGTCATGGACATAAGAGGAATAATCAATGTGCAGCATCTGTTTATGATATCTTCAATAATGCAATTGCATCCAACAAAGGATTGCTAGCTCAACGACACGGGTAAATAACTTTATACATTTTGGCTACTTTTTGGATGAGATTCATAGTTTGGTCACAATTTTAATATACAAGTAAGTCCAAAAATGCAGCCAGCGAAGTAAAAAGGAAACAACAAGAGAAAAGAAAAATGATCAGGGATAACCAACGACGAAAAGAAAATCTTCGTGCATGTATCTTCTCTCTCTTTACCTGCATTGCCAAAATGAAAACATCTTAAAGCAACTGATTAATTAATTATGAAAAATATAACATTCACTGCCTAAAATGAATTTAAAAATAATAATACGAAAAGCAATATAATGTGAAATAAGTATGTAGAGAAAGAGAGAGAGAGTATGAATGTTATTTATGTTATGGCCAACTACTGACATATACTGAAACTTGAAAGCAAGAAGAAGAGCAGGCCAGGAGTCCCAAACCCTAAAGATGCTAAAGAGAAACCTATACTGACAAAATATATAATTTCAAAGCCCCGTGAATTTCTCAGTACACAATTAGACATTATTTATACTATAGATGTACGACTTTCTCACTTGGGAAAAATTAGCTAATGACAATCACTCACTAATCATAATCCAAGAAAAATATTTAAATATTTGGAGCCTCCACCCCTTTTAGATATAATAATAATAATAATATTATAATAGCAGCCTAAATCTCAACAGTTAATTTAAATCATGGGAGAGATAGAGAAAGAGAATATGATATATATGCAGCCACAAGAAAGATGACAAAAAGATATAGGCAGCGGTCTTTCTTTACAATCAAACGGTGCACCGATTACTAGGTCAAAGGCATCTTTCTGATCTTGCACCCTTGAATTTTTGACAAATCTTTCAAGTTTGTCTCATGCAATATCTCAATCCCCAAACACAGAGACCAGACTCCAGAGATCAGTTACATCATCGGACACTGAAACAGTTTCGGCATCATCACCTCGATCGACAAGGGAGTGAGGGAGAGATCAAGTTAACGGGAATGAAGCCTGGTCCGAGATCACATAAATTTAAGTGGTAGCTTCAAAACCAAATCTTTGAATCTTTCTTTGTTTCGAGGGATAAAAAATAGTGAAACCCAGAAAGCTTCAAAGTCGAAGACTAAAACCACCCATGGACCAAGTTACCTCGAGCCAAACAACATTCCCATCAACCCCAATCTCTCATTTTCCAACCATAGGAGCAAATAGCAATAAAATGGATGCCCATATCGATCTGAGAAAGAAGATATTAAGAAGAAGTTGTTTAAACCGTATATAACTTTTGATCTGAACCTAGCTATTTTTCTTCTCTGCACTAGCAGAAAACCCTTGTTCTCATCTCATACTCAAAGAGGGAGAGAGAGGAGGGGGGATGAAGAGAGAACGAAAGCTAAAGGAAGCTGTGTGATGAAGAGAAGCACAGGCAAGAAGCAAAAGCAAACACGAGTCTCACCCATATATATATATATATATATAACCTAAACCAGTCAGCACTGCTGAGCTGAGTGAAGCAAATTAATTTAGGTTAAAACCTTGTTTAGGAGGTGATGGTATGGATGCGTGATTAAGGGATGAAAATCTTCCTTCCTATTTTTCTATCACATTCTCTATCCCCCACCAACGACAATTTACCACTTAATAGAATAAAATCATAATTCATTAACACTTATGGTGCTCACGTTACTTTTAGGGATATGAATTCTTTTCTTTCAAAATTTCTCTCCATTCTCTCTCTCCCTTCAAACTTTTGCTATTAGATTAATATAATTAATATAACATTGGTAAGGGGAGAGCTCAAATAAATCTGAAAGATATTTGAAATAAGAGAAAATGAAAGGAATTTTGGATAGAGAGAATCCAAATTCACTTTTTACCTACAGAAATCAACTCTCTTTTTTCAAGGCTCGTCTCTCACTCTACTTTGGCATCTTTTATCTTTTATATAGAATCTATGTGAGTTAAGCCAACTTAATTTGGATGTAGGTATAAAACTTGGAATATTTATCTTTAGTAACCAATAGTCCACTCGAATTAGAATTAGATAAAGAGAAGTGCTAGCAACACACTCTTTTTTTAACACACATCATTTTATTGGTTGAAATTTATATGGGTCTCACTAATTCATGTGGATCCCACTTGAATTTTGTAAGATCCACACGAAAAAAAGCTTTTATATGAGAAATGCTAGCAACAAAGTCTTTAATTAATACTCTCAACCAATAGGGGTGTTAGAAAGTGTGTGTTGAGTGTTAGAGAATGTGTTGCTAGCATTTCTTGTAGATAAAATACTGGCCCATTAAAATGAGGGTACACATGTTTGGTCCGGTTAAACCGGTTTTGATTCTTTGGTTTATAGATCAGTCTACGAATCTGCTTCAATTTTTTTTTAAAACAAAATTGTTTGATTTATGATAAGATAAATAAAATTGGTTGGTCAAAAATTAAAAACATGTAGTCTTGTATTCCAAATTAAGTCAAAATAATTAAACAATAAAACACAGATCTCTCTCATTATGAATTGCTTTTTTTAAGCTATTTTTTTTTAGAGGATTGGATTAATTTAAAGTGAGTTTGCCTCTAAAGTCAACATGTAAAGGATATTCATCTTTAATTTAATAAAATCTAGAGAGAGGTTTACTCACTAAATGATCTAAAGGTAAATACATTCTTACTTATTCACTTTAGAGGACATTTTCTCCTTTTTTTTTTTTAAATGGATGTTGGTTTTAAAAAAGAAAAAACAAAACCGTAGGTTGCTCACTAGCTCGCAACTTCATGGACTTTTGCTATACAGTATACACACAAATTATCGTGGTACTCAACTTTTTTTAATGGGAAATGTTTTTTGAACACCTAGAAAGGGACACCTTATGGTGCCCCTTTTGTATTTTGATGTATTATAGAAAAACGTGTATACAAAGAAGATAAAAAGTAAGTAAGAGATAGAGATAAATATATATGATATCTCATACGGTATCCAAAATTTGGTGTTCAAATAACAGAACTCTTTTTTAATGAAGCATTTATAAGATGAAGTGGCTCATTTAAGTTATCGAGTAATTCTGTCTCCCCACTACTAAAAATTATGTATAATATTTTGAAACTCTGATAAAATTATGAAAAAATGCTAACGAGTATCATAAGGGCCACTGATTAATAAATCAAGTAAAGAAATTTTCATTGGGACTTGATGTATTTAATATTTGAAGAAGTGAAACATTTAGTTTTCCAATGAAAACTTGTTTTTTATGAATTCCTTAATCAGTGTTCTTAAGGTACTCGTTAGCATGACCCTAAAATTATATATGATCAATTATAAATTTTGAGTAAATCATTTTAGCTAATGCCTAGTAGTTCTCCCAAAACTTACTCAAGAAAGTTTTCGGCTTGTAAGATCACAGCTTCTCGAAATGTGCTTAAATTCAAGAGAAACTCTTGGATAAACACTACCTACTTAAATCATTTTTTTTTTCAAAATCAACCGTTGGATTGAAAGTTATTATCATAAAGATTATATCTATAAATTTTTACACAAATCTACAATCATTTGCAATGTCATCAAGATACGTCAAGATTAACGTCAACAATATAATTGTATATAACGTTAATCTTGATAACATAGCAAATGATTATAGATTAGTGTAAAAATTTATAGATATGTTCTATATTATAGTAACACTACCAGAAAATCTGTGATTAGCTACGATAAATTTGGTAGCTAATTCGTAGCTAATCTCTGGCAAACAAATTTAGCTACAAATTAGCTACCAAAGAGCTACAGAATTGCTCGTAGCGTAATTTGAGTGGCTAATTAGCTAGGAAATTTTTTCCTGGCTAATTCATAACTAATCATAAAGAAACTCTAGCTATTTGATATCTAATCCCTAGTAATATGTTGTTAAGAATTGCTTTTTTTCTAGCTAAATAACTACGATATTGTCGCAGCGATTTTATAGCCAATCAATAGTTAAAATTTCGTAGCGATTTTATAACTATTTCCTAGCTATTGAATGTTTTTTCTATCTATGTCGTAGCGATTTTATAGTCAATCAATAGCTGAAATTTCGTAGCTATTTTATAATTATTTCCTAGCTAATGGGTGTTCTCATTTTTTTTTAATTATCTATTTTATTTCCTATTTATTATTGGATCATGATTTGTTTTTATTTTCATTACTTGTTATTTAGTTTTAAAGAATGTAAAATAATCTACGCTTGAAATGCGAGAAAAAACCTAAATATTATTCAAAGCACTATCAATCACTTAAAAAGCAACTTGAATACAAAGTGATAAATGAAATCATAAGTAGTCAATCCAAGTTTGGGCCTTTTTTCACATTATTTGCATCAACTTCTTGCTGCCTGAGCAATTGCTTTTGCTTAGATTTCTCCTTAATGAGCCACATCTCTTCATCTTCACCATCAGCATAGTCATAGTATTCATCGTTCTCTTCTTCATCTTCACTACTGGAGACTAATTGACTAGAACGGATTTCACTAGATTCCCCAGACGAGTCTGATCTGCTGCTTGATATGACAAGCCTTTTTGAGGCACCGCCATTATGAGAAGAACTGCAAGCCCTGTCAGAATCAGGTTGCTGCGAAGAGTGAGTGTTAGACAATAAGAAAAGTTTTAGTGGTCAACGTCACTTTTACATAAATTGAACCAAAATAGAAAAAAAAAAAAAAAAAAAAGACAAGCTAAACAAATAGAATAATGTGAGGAGACACTAACCACTTCTTTGGAAGATGGCACATCATCTAGATGAAACCTATGCCTAGAAAGATCATTATTCAGTCCTTGCCTAGAGCTGTTCTTTCTTGAAAATGCCTCCAATGCACCTGATAATCTATCTCGAATCTATTTCCCAACTAAGATAAAAAAAAAAGTTAGGAGTTAGCCTATGGATGAGAGGAAAAGTATTATGGAATTGAATGTCAAGAATATAGGAATGTGATATTGTTTTACATAAGAAATGTTGTTTTACTCTCTGAATATCCCCAGTCTTGGTGGGCAAGAGGCCTATAATCACCTTCATCTTGGCCACTTCCCCTGCCAAAGCTCCTTGAACTAAAACGCCCTCTATGTGCCTCTAATTGATAGCTACCTCTGTCTTTACCCCTCCCTGTTGATAATATACAGTCAAAATAAGCATAACAAAACAAAGCACAAACAAAAAAATAGAAGTTTATCAACACTGTGACCGATCCGTATCAATAAAATTTCTACACTTCATTTGATATAAAACAAACTTGAATAGGACATGCTAGTGCTAGGTTTTAGCTACTTAATTGACTAAATTCATTAGCACCTGCTATCTAGTTAACTAATTCTATGGCTGTAAATGTAATTTGCAGAGGGGGGCAATGGGATTAGCAGCAACTGTGCTTCATTGGTTAAGGAGCAACGTGCTATTGCTTTTTCTAAACCCTTGACTAAACCCTTTTTCTTGTAATACATATATTGCTTTTTTCTTTAACAATTGACATTATAACTTAAGGTCAAGGATTTGGTCCCCATGCAAGCTTGAAAATACACAAGGGAAACTCAAATGTTGTATGTTATAGCAGATATAGTGTAATATCATAAACTATTATTATTCATAAAGTTGCTTTATTGTGAGAAAATATTATTATTGCTTAGTGTCGTATGAATGTGAGGGATAGTGTGAGGATCGGGGGCTAGCTTAAGCATAACCAACATGTTTGGATTTCACAATCTCGTGCAATACAAAATAAACTCACAATTGTTGCTTACCTTGTCAGGCAACGGACAGTGACAAATCTGACCCAAGCTCTTCAAATTTTTGAGGTGGTCCTCCAATGTCAGAATCTATAAGAGAAATATATGGATTATTCTTAGAAGCATGGCAATATATGTGGCAAGTTATTTGCAATTCCACTTGAAATACTACAAATATTTCTACACTAAGTGCAATTGAAGAAGAAATAAAACAATCATTTATGAAAAAATATAGAAATACTTTAGCTTTAAGGTGCTGAAACTAAACTATTTCCTATAATTATTTTCTTTATAAAAGAAGAAACATTGCTAAAGAGAAAAGGAGATAATATACAACTTGGGGGAGGATGAGGTTCTCATAAACCAAAAGGTAAAAATGAAAACAGTGAGCAATGAGGCTAAAAAATGCTACATAGTTGTTTGCGTATCAGTTATGAAATTTTCATTAAAACAACAATGAGGGGAGCACCCAAGAGAAGCCATAAACATGATTCTTTAACATAACAATTGTAAAAACTATACATTCCAAGGGCCTCCACTTGTAAAAACAGCTGTGATATACTTGAAGCTGATCTAATCTCCTATTGCTGCATAGTTGTAACCATTTGTGAGTGATTAGAGAGAGATAATTTGACAAAAAGAATAATTAATTAGTTGTTATTTACATAAAGGGCAATGCTGAGTTTTTCTTTAAAAAACTTGATTGGATTGCCTAGTTTCATGCTAACAAAGTAAAATCTTTTTAAATATGAGGCCAGGGGAACATCAAAGAAGAGGACACATTAAGAGGATGTGGTGACATGTGACTTGTAGAATTAATACCATGTTTGTTTCATAGCATAGCAACAATGTACACATGTAAAAATGCAGCACAAAAACATTAAACAGGTACAAGTACAATTACTGCTAATATATTCCAAAATATCAGCTATCAGATAGAGTAAAAAATATATTCCAAAATCATGGGAAAGTACTTTTTCTTGTGCACATATCTGCAAAAACATGGATTAAGTGTGTTTGATTACACTTAAAAAATCCATGTCAAAATTGCTATTCTTTCTAGTACCTTAATCTCTTATATAGAATATGAAATAAATCTTGGTTACACTTTGACATGAGTACTGCATGTTTGCTGTGAGTTAAACCAGTTTTAAACTAAAAAATAGAAGGTTTTTGTGGGGGAAAAGAAACCATGACCTTTCTCCAAGCACAAACCTCTTCCACCATAATCTCGTCCTAGGACAGTGCCAAAAGTTTCTAAAACTATCATAATATAAAATGAAATCAGCCAAATCATATAGATACAATTTCTAGAGAACAAGAAGTTGATTAAATGTATATGTCTCACATTTGACATTCCACTAGGACTCTGGTCCTTAGTATTTGTTCCTTATATATAAATGCAAAATAAATATTCACTAGCATTTGGCACATTCATTTTAACAAACACTCCCTGTGCAATAAATTTCATTCAAGTAGCATACTGAAATTCCAATTAATACCTCAACATCATCTCAGAAACACTATCAAATACAACAACAAAATGAACTCATTGTCATTTATCTGATAATCAACAACAAAAAATACATGCACAGTGAAGATTAGGGATTTGAACCGAAACAAATCACCAAACAAATTACAACCAAAAATCAACACTGTAAAAATCAAAATGCAAAATGCTTCAGCAAAATTGGGGAAATCAGAGGAAATGTGAGTACAAGAGTTGGCTCCATTTTTCTTCCAAAATTGAAAATGCAGAGATGCAAAAGAACAAAATGGAAAAATGAAATGCAGAGATCAATCATTTTGCAACTTTCACAATCACAACAAAGAGAATAATCAGAAATCAAAGTGAAGAGGAAATCGAACCTTCAAAGAGAGAGAGCGACAACGTGAGAGGGAGAGCAAGCGAGACTTGAGAGATTCCATGTTAATGGTATGAGCAAGACTTGAGAGCAAGAGTTGAGTACTGTAGTTTGAAGAGGGAGTGTTTAGAGGGGAAAGTGAGACCTGATGTGAGTGTAGTTTGAAGAGAAGTGTTTAGAGGAGAGATTGTGGTCTAAGAAGCGAGAATTGAGAAAAGGATTGGTTTTAAAAGTTAAAGAGAGGGTAGTTAATATGTAGTTAATTAACTTTGAAATAGCTACTAACTTTATTAGTAGGTAAACTTGGTAGCTAATTCAAGAATTTCTTGTAGTGTAACTTTTAATCCAACGATTGATTTTGAAAAATATTTATCCGGTGGGATGTTATTGAATGATATAACAATATCCAAGTATTACACTGGTGTAATTTGATATATATGTTGGTGTAAGAATGTCCAAGTATTACACTGGTGTAATTTGATATATAATCTAGACCTTTGGATTTTAAATGAATGGTCAAGATTAGAACATAAAGTCATATGACTTTTTTAAGTGATCACATGACCACCAATTAACTTCTAATCCTGATCACCTATGTATGGTTTAATGGCCTAGATTTATTCATCTCACTCTCACATAACACACTCCTCTCATATATATATATATATATATATATATATATATGTACACTAGATCTTGTACCCGTGCGATGCACGGGTGTATCATGATTTTATATTATTATTTGTTTAAATATATTTATTTTTAAAATGAAGAAACTAACACATGAAAAGATGAAAGAATATATATTTGTGTAGTATTTGAATGATTTGGAAGAGCGGTTTGTATGTTGGAGATATGAAAGTTAAACTGTTGGGGAAATGTATTTTAATGAACAACTCATAAAGGAGTGTTATGATTTGGTGTACATGAATATAAGATATATTTATCCCCATGTGATTGAGACGTGATATTTGTCATGAGAACTGAAAGGCATTCCACAAGTAGTGGACTATACACCGTATTTGTTTGATTTAAAATGATCAGAATGTATATTGTAATGAATGGTATGACGAATTTTCAATCACTTAGATGATCATTAAGTTATCCCTAAAATATGTGAAATTGTTATTTTAGAGATTAACTATTGAAATATATGCAAGAAATTTTCCGTGTCCGCTCCATAACATACAAGTTCTTTTATCTCCCACTTATGTTGAATCGTTCTTTTATCATTCCGGACATGTTTGCTTCTTTATAAAAAGAAAACAAACAAAAATGATAAGATATATCTTTATTTCCCTATTTCTAATCATTCAACTATCCATTCAGTGTAAAGAAAAGTACAAAATTTCAAAGGGTATTCCAAAAAAGCCCAATTCGAACTGTCCCCTTGTAATCCCTGCATTTCCATTAGTGTAAAA
Organism: Ammopiptanthus mongolicus; assembly: GCA_039655645.1. Lineage (NCBI taxonomy): Eukaryota > Viridiplantae > Streptophyta > Magnoliopsida > Fabales > Fabaceae > Ammopiptanthus > Ammopiptanthus mongolicus. The sequence continues at coordinate 107,170,917 of CM077344.1, read as the reverse complement.
TCTTAGCTGGTTCTTGTAACACCTTAAGCTTCACAGGTACCAACCCCAATAGCAGTCTACAACAACAATTGTCACCAATCAAGCCTAACCCAAAAAATATGTAATTTTTTTCACAAAGAAAAATAAAATATTAACATAGTATTGTTCACTATGTTAATATTAACATCTACTATACCGAAAGGAAAAACACTGAACACCCGAGAATTGATGGAAGGGGATGAGAGGGAGAGTAATAACTCACATAAAATTACCCTAAGAAAATATTTAAAAAAACTGGTGTAACAAAATTTAATTTCCTTAGGCAGTTTTTTCAAATGTGTTCGTGCAACAGAATTTAATTTCCTTTAAAATTAATCGTAGACTTCGGTGCCCAAGCACGCTCTGAAAAACTTTAGTTTAAGCAAATAGCATAGAACCATACACAACTAAAAGCTATAGCTATCTAGAAAAAAATCCAAATTCAAAACAAAGCCACCTCACCATACCGTACGGGCTATATTCAATTGGTTAGTGTTGGAACAATGGGACGGTGATTAGGACAATGTTGATAATGTCGTTACTGCAAACGCCTTTGAAACCAAATCTCAAGCTAATCTAATTGCTGTTAAGCCATTGGTAGTAATATCTGTAATCCCTTCTTTGTCACTTCTGACATCAATTCACAAAGAGAACAATGAGAAGAAAAAATAAAATAGATAAAATAAGAATTATCAAAACATTTGAGAACGATAATGTTATGGGGGATTAGTGTAACATAAGACTTCTACCCTTTTGGCCTGATTTCCTTGTCTCCCAGTCCATGGGCGAAGTGATTAATCCTCCTTCAACTTTAGGTTATGGGGAAGCATTGGAAACAACGAAAGTATTGAGGCGTTACCTTGATAAAGAGAAACCATAGATAAAATTGCAAGAGGCGTGACTTTTTCTGAAATAGTTTTGGGAACAAAGGAGGCGCCATTTGGAAAGCAAAGAGGAGAGTATATGGTCCAATTTCGTGCCCCAAGGAAGAGCTCCAAGTTAATGTAGGTTAAATGCTCCATTAATTTATTAATGAAAAACGAAAAATATTTTTTAATAAGTAAATGACAATCTTAGCCTTACACTAGGTGTTATTAGATGTCAATTTTTTTCTACAAAAATATTAACACAAGCGATTTTACAAAAATATCCCCAACCACTACATTCTTTTTATATATCACCCTTGAGCTTTTTATCTTTTAAAACCTGCAAATTACAGTGTTGAATTTAAGATTAAAATAAACCACTACCAAGTTCCAATGTCTTGACCCTAGTGAGTTGAATGCTTTATACCTCCAAATAAGCAACTTCTCCTCTAAGATACTTCTTTTTTTTCAAATCCAGCTCATGAGAAACGTCCTTCAAAGAAACATAGTGTATTGAGAAATCTCTGCCTCTTGCCGGGCTAAATCTACATCAACATTCTGCTCTGTGAGTTGAGTACACGCTCCCTTTTGCTATTGATTTTGTAGATCTAAATGAGAGAAATATTGCCCAAATACCTTTACTCGAGTAAACTATCACAATTACTATAAGGATGTAAATAAAAAATGCTTCTTACTTTTGATCATCACTTTCACGTCAAAGGAAATCTGCATGTATAACACCCCATAAAGCAACCCCACAAAGCAATCAAAAAAATAAAGTAAGGAAATATAATAAAACAATATAATTGATGAATGAAATGAACAATTTCAAACAAAAAAACCAATTGATATAGTAATGTAAATGATTCCTACATTATAGTTTTTGAAAAAATTAACTCAGATTCTAAACCATGTTAAGATCAGTTTTTTTTTTTTTTTTTAGAAAAACATATCACCTTTTGTAACTGTACAATATCATTTAGCAAACAGAAAATAATATGCAGATATAACTAAGTGCCCACTTCAATCCAAAACACCTAAGTGAATACTATTTTCAGTTTTGTCTAACTTCCAGTAGTTAACATTAAGTCTTTTTAAGAGAGGAGACGAATTAAAATCAAAATAACAGTATAGGCAAAAGAAGAACAAAAATAGTAAAGAAAACATCCTGTTAATGGACAACTTCGGCATGATTCCAACTGACGAACACAATGCAGGAAAAAAGAGTATGGTATGCATGATTGTGATCCTCGCTAGATGCAATCTCTTTCCGTAGTTTCAGAATCACAAACTCATGGTTTGAGAAAAGGAATAGCATGCTTGATTATTAAAAACAACAGAGGGGAAAGTACAAAAATAAAAGACAGATTTCTAACCTTTGGTGTTCCTGGTGTTTCACTGTATGTCCCCATATGAACCTTCACCCTCCGTATATTAAAGCTGAAATAAATCAAAGGCACAATCAGGAAGAGTAAGCAAGCCAATGTTGACTTTGCTAATCCTCTAAGAAAAATCTGAATTAGAAAGGAAGAGACTTTTCATTTACCGGTGTCTATCTAATATTTGGAAAAATATATACCACATCATAAGGAAAAGCATACTTAAAAAAACAGAAATTATAAAATTAGAGAAAGCACAACCTATCTTGATCAGTACAACCTTTCCATGAGCATAGTAGGCTACTACAATTCCATCTTCCAATACATCTTCTTCAACTTCAAGTTGTTTAGTGAACTACATTAATAGTCTAGGAATGGCAGGGCAATAAAGTTGTTTTAACATTTTTAATGCTCAAGATGATTTAAACAGGATAGAGTAGCAACTAAAGAAGCTAAAATTGAAACAACTAAACATGTAAGAAAAAATTAAAAAAAGGATTAAAGCTACGGTTATAGCGAACATAACTCATCCTTAACCCCTGGTCACTTCCTTTTGTGCTTTGATAGCTGCTTTAGCTACAGATTTCTGAGCTAACTTCTTCCTTTCCAAGGTTTGCACCCAGTAGTACCACAATAAATGTTGGTTTTTTCTCCAAATAAGAGATCATAAATGCAGCAAAAAATGAGTGAATGACATGTGACCGCCACTGTTGTGCTATAGTAATGTTGGCATCCCCTCTTATTAAATATATAAATATTAAAAAGATAACTATATTAAAACTATCTATTTAATGAACTCAAAAGGCAATATATTAAAGCTAAGAAATTTGACTGACAACAATGTAGGGCTCACAAAGTGTCCCATTTGAAGCATACTCAAAAACCAGCATTCTTGTAAGTGAAGTGCTCTTTCTACAATAGATTCAAAACACCATACAATATTCAAAAATCGTCGGACATTTTTCAAAACATTAGTGGCTTTGAAAAGCAAATGAAAGAAGCATCATCAAAATAATCTATCAAACTAATAAAATAAAAGAAAAATTGTAATCTACGTCAATCCCAATAAGGAAAATGGGCTAAAGTTTCAATTAGTGGAGGAATCACAAAACGGCAAAAGGCATTCAAGTTGTCTGATGAGGCCAACTCCAATTCCGTCTTGAAATGCAAAGGGACTAAAGTTTCAATTATAAGCTACAGAGTTATAAAGGTAAACTCTATAGCCATCACCCATTCTGGCATCAAAGTCAAACCCCACCTTCCATAAAGCCTGGAAAATCCACACAAATGCCAGAATAAACTAATCTACCTAAAAACTTATTAAAATGAAATGAAAAAAGACTTATTTATGTTGATAGTGAAGAAACATCATGATTACATGCCTAATAGCTATACAGGGGGGATAAACTAATCACAAACCCATTAAAATGAAATAAAAAATCACATAAAGGAGAAGGGTAAGACAATTTTATTTTATTTTTAAACAAAAAATTATAAAGAACCAAAGGATCTTAGTAAAACACTAATAAATCATTACCTGAAGCGTTAACTCCATAGCCATCACCCCTTCTGGCATCAAAGTCAAACCACACCTTCCATAAAAGCCTGGAAAATCCACTCAAATGCCAAAATAAACTAATCTACCTAAAAAATTATTAGGTACCTCCAACCAGAGGCTTGAACACACATCCACCAAACTCTACACAAACACCAAGGCCATACACAGCAGGCTATAGAAAGGAAGTAATACCAACATTAACAATCAAACAACTTAAACAATAAAAATGCTATTCAAAATGTAAACCAACACAACATGTCTAATGCTCACCTGTCTGTCATCAGGGTCTCATCATTACATGCCTCCAACAGGAATGGGAGATATGTAAAATAATACCTACTCAATTGGCAATTTGGCATGTACAACAATGAAGTTGATAACACATCTTGATAATTATCATAGATCACTTAAGCAGGGGGATATTGCCAATGAAGAAGAAATTACTTGATAGCTGCTTCACGACATTGCTCTGCAACATCATTAAAATGCAAATTGCAATCCTTCTCTTCTCAAGTGTCTTGACTTTACCTTATATCCAAAAAATTAAACTAAAAATCAAAATAGTGGAATATATATGGTTTTGTCCTTCAAGAAGAAGTAGAATTTGAAATATTTATACAGGCACAAAGCCTGTGGGATATCTACTTCACATAAGAGACTAAACCATTCAAATGGCAGAATGAAAACATGACAAAATCACTATCATTACTAAGGTGCACTGCATAATAAAGATGAATATGTGAGCAAAGAGATGATAGGCCTAATGAAGAATGAATATGACTATGTGAGCTCAGATTATATATGAAAAAAGAACTTTCTTATTGTTCTGGAACAATAAATTCACATGTTGAAAGGCCTACAATGAAAAATTCTCCCATTTTAATCTGTAAAAGAAATTTTTCATGTTAATTTTTTTTGGACTAAATTATATATTTAAAAATATTTCCTGATCAAACTAAATTTCGTTTTGCTAGCCTTCCAGTAATCTTTATAGAAGCTCCCCATGGAAAAACCACTACTTTTCCTGAAAGAATGGGGGAGTACAATTTTAGTTGTTGCATTCATGTACAGTCCTAAAGATATAATACGCCACCTCCAGCAAACCTTCGCAGTTATTAAATAAATTCTTGCTTTCTTGCATGTTTCATCTCCTCCAATTCCTTCGTATAACTGGAAACCTAATAAATTAGAGGATACATATGCTAAGTGATGCAAGTCCCAATACTGTTCCATTCAAAATCTTCAATTCCTTTTTCAACACATCAAGTGTCTCAAATATTAACCTATAACTATAATTTCTACATTCAAAACATACATAACCCACAACCATTAGAAACATAACAAATAACAAACCTGAAACTCCATCTGAATTGGTGGTCTAGTCCAAGATTTCTTAGCTGTCAGCGTGGAAATAACTTCAATTTCTGCACTCAAGGTTGGCTCAGTTTTCCCAGCAAATTTTCCGATCCTGCAAATTAAGAACAAAATTAGATATTAGAACATCTACTATACCGAAAGGAAAAACACTGAACACCCGAGAATTGATGGAAGGGGATGAGAGGGAGAGTAATAACTCACATAAAATTACCCTAAGAAAATATTTAAAAAAACTGGTGTAACAAAATTTAATTTCCTTAGGCAGTTTTTTCAAATGTGTTCGTGCAACAGAATTTAATTTCCTTTAAAATTAATCGTAGACTTCGGTGCCCAAGCACGCTCTGAAAAACTTTAGTTTAAGCAAATAGCATAGAACCATACACAACTAAAAGCTATAGCTATCTAGAAAAAAATCCAAATTCAAAACAAAGCCACCTCACCATACCGTACGGGCTATATTCAATTGGTTAGTGTTGGAACAATGGGGCGGTGATTGGGACAATGTTGATAATGTCGTTACTGCAAACGCCTTTGAAACCAAATCTCAAGCTAATCTAATTGCTGTTAAGCCATTAGTAGTAATATCTGTAATCCCTTCTTTGTCACTTCTGACATCAATTCACAAAGAGAACAATGAGAAGAAAAAATAAAATAGATAAAATAAGAATTATCAAAACATTTGAGAACGATAATGTTATGGGGGATTAGTGTAACATAAGACTTCTACCCTTTTGGCCTGATTTCCTTGTCTCCCAGTCCATGGGCGAAGTGATTAATCCTCCTTCAACTTTACGGTTATGGGGAAGCATTGGAAACAACGAAAGTATTGAGGCGTTACCTTGATAAAGAGGAACCATAGATAAAATTGCAAGAGGCGTGACTTTTTCTGAAATAGTTTTGGGAACAGAGGAGGCGCCGTTTGGAAAGCAAAGAGGAGAGTATATGGTCCAATTTCGTGCCCCAAGGAAGAGCTCCAAGTTAATGTAGGTTAAATGCTCCATTAATTTATTAATGAAAAACGAAAAATATTTTTTAATAAGTAAATGACAATCTTAGCCTTACACTAGGTGTTATTAGATGTCAATTTTTTTCTACAAAAATATTAACACAAGTGATTTTATAAAAATATCCCCAACCACTACATTCTTTTTATATATATATATATATATATATATATATATATATATATATATATATATATTCTGAATGTATTACTCTTGTAGATATATTGTAACTATTCAGATTTAATTTAAAAATATTTAAATTTTAATCTTACTACTTATATGATTTTAAGTTCTCACATGTTATTATTTGACTGAAATAATACAATATTTTAGAGTGTAGAAGAATCTCCGCTCCTTCTAAGAGAAGTGAAGATTACTTGTATCGATGTAATTGCAAAATGTAGAGCAGGGATGAATGGCTTCTCCTTTTCTCTTGCCCTCCTCCATATTTCTTCTTTTTGTTTTTTTCTTTCTTTTGCAAAGCCCCTCGCCCATAATTGGCTTCTTTGTTGTTAGTTGTTAGGATACTAAACCAAAATATTTATGAAGAATTAATGAACCAAGGGATAGACGTGCAAACTAAAATACATGTTACAACAATTTTTCACAAATTGTATTTAAAATTATAATTCAACTGATCTACTTTGAAGGCCTCTATCTTAAATTTCAAAACTTGAATAACTATTTTAAAATTATTATTATTATAAAAAACAATGAGAAAAATCTCAATTAATCCTAGTCCACTTCTAAATGCGTGTTTTGTCCCATGATGGGGAGTACCAAAATTGTATTTGCCGTCTATCAAACTTAATTTTAGTAAAAATAGAGGTGTTTGGTTACTATTAGGCAAAATTGATTTTGTCTTCAAACGTGACTCTAGTATAGAAGCTGCAAAAAGTAGCTTTTGTGTTTGGTTGAAAAATTTACGCTAATATACACGTATTATTTGGTTGGAAAGAATATAAGAGGAAAGAAAAAAAGAAAAGAGAAAAGAGATCGATTATAGGGATGGCAATGGGTATGGTTACCCGTCCCTGTATCCGCACTTAAAAAAAATACCCGTACTCATACCCATACCCATACCTGCGTGGGTAGGAATTTTAGTGCCCGTACCCGTATCCTCTGGATACCTAAGTACCCATACCCATACGTGCACTCGTTACACGCACTTTAACTAAGAAAAAACAATAAATAACAAAAAGATCATTATAACTCAATTAAAAAAAACCATCCAAAAAACTTTCAAATTTATTCATAAAACCTTACAAACCGAATTATTTTTTTTTTTAACTGGTACAAACCGAAGTTAAAACTAAGTAAAAACATAACATCCAAAACAAGTAAATATAATGAACTATCTAGGTTTGGTACTTTTAGATTAATTATATTCTTAAAAATTTATATATAATTATATGATATGATATACGTGTTGCGAGTCCCACATCGGGTGGTTAACGAGCCTGGCCGTTGCTTATATAGCTGGGCAGATCATCCCCTCATAACCGGTTTTGAGGGGACCTTTCGGATGCCTGGCCGAATCTAATATGGTATCAGAGCCACGTTCTGCCCGGTGGTGTGGATAGTGCCGCTAGCCCTCGCTTGTAGTGACGAGCCTAGGCTCGAGGGGGCGTGTTGCTAGTCCCATATCAAATGGTTAACGAGCTTGGCCGTTGCTTATATAGCCGGACAGACCACCCCCTCAAAACCGGTTTTGAGGGAACCTTTCGGATGTCTGGTCGAATCTAATATGTTGAAGTAGTTAGTAATTCTATTATTTATCAGTTAGTTAGCCTTAGCTGATATTAGTTACCCTTAACTTGAGTTAGTTAGAGTAACTGTACAGGCATATATAAACTTTTATATACTTGCTTTTTGAGTTAATTCATTCATTCAATGAGAATCAATTTTCTCCTACTTGTTCCTTTTCTCTCAAAGCTTCGAGAGTTTTGAACCTCATGGCAGTTATTCACTGCACTAGTTCTTGTTTTCTAGATGATATCAGTTGAATCTCTTCACGATTTCCGCGTTTTCTTCTCTTTAGTCTCTCAGGATATTATGTTTAGGTGTTTAAGTTATAGACCCCTCCTAATAATATTTTTTTCATATACATAAATTTAGGAATTGAATTTAGAATCTCATTTCTAATGGGGATGGAAGCTATTGTCCACTTGCATCTACCCACATTCATAAAATCTAATATTTTCAAAATGGGCTAAAATAAATGTGTTGGTTGAAAAAAGAAAAGGTGTTATGCTTTCGATTGTTTGGATAAATATTTGATAAATGTGATTTTAAATAAAATTGATTTTATAAAATTGATTTGATTATGATTGAATTTAAAGTTAAGTGATTTATGTTGGAATGTTTTTATTTTAAAAGCAAATTTGATGTAAAACGTATGGTTTGTTCGGTTTGAGGAATGAAAGTGGCAATAAAGAAAGTGGAAGGAGAAAAAATGAGTAAAAAATGAAATGATTATTTAATTGTTTGATAAAAAAAATAAAAGGAAAATTTTAAACTTCCTTCTCCTCTTATTTAATTGTATATAAAAAGTGAGAGGGAAAAAAAATATATATTTTAAAAATAAAATTTTAATTCTAATATTCTCACCTCGATCACCCACCAACACATTCCACGTACCCCCTTCTCTCCTGTTCCACAATCAGAATCAGGACCCACCCAATACGCATTCCCATGCCCGGTTCTGATACAACCTCATCCCTTTGTTTCTTGAGTTTTATTCGCAAGGGAAGGAAATTTTTTTGTGGGTCCCATTTTTTTTTTTCCTTTTGCAAAGCCCCTCGCCCATAATTGGCTGCATTCCAAACAATGAAACAAGGGAAAATGTTATAATTCATTAGGGATAGTAATTTAGATGATATCCGTAAAAATATTCATAATGAATAAAATAAATATTTGTTTTATAGATATAGATTCGAGTATCCTAATTATCCATAATTTTGAATGGATATGGATGCGGATACGGATACTTTAGTATCCATCCCGCACCGACATATAACATTTCTTTTCTTTTGGACAATCTTAATAGTATTTTTTAAATTATTATTAAAAAATTAGAATAATTTTATTTTATGTTATACAATTTGTGTTATAAAAATAAATACATTATTTTTTTAGTATGAAATAATTGTAAGTAACAATTAAACTTAATTAAATATATTAAATAATTAATAAATTAATAATAATTTTTTTATTTTTTAATCTGGCGGGTTGGCAACCCGTCATTGATCCATTTTTGAATGAGTTAAATAAGACGGATCAAAATAGATTAATGGATTAAGGATTTCAATTAATCCCGCCAAATTTTAATAGATCGACGGATTGATCCCATAATCACAATTCACTTTACCACCAGGGATTTTCATGTTGTATGCCTGTATTACTGAATTTATGCCACGTTAATTACGGGAATTGCTGTCATTGATGATATTCATATGTATCAACAATAATTTTTTTTTTGATTGATGTATCAATAATATTTAGAAATTGAGAAAATTTAAATTTAATGAAAGTAGAATATAATAATAATAATTCATATAATTTTCTCGATACACTATAGAGTATAATAAAGAAATGTTTGTTGAACATCGATAATATATAATGCTTTTTTTTATGAATTTTTGTAATATGTGTATATAAAAAAATAAAAATAAATAGAAATAGATAAAAAAATTTACGATATCTGAATTTTGATTTTTGAATAACACAATAATATAATATAATATATAATATTATTAAAAATATTTCTTTTTTTACCATCAAATAAGACACTCAATAAAACACTTGTATATTTAAATAGGGACACCGGTGTCAGCTCATTATAATTAAATACATGACAGCCTACGCTCCATCCCATGGTGGAATTCGAGTCAACGACATTGGACGACGGAGAAGACATTTCCACGTGAGAGGACAGCATTGGGCAGCAGCAGCACGAGATTGAATTGAATGCACTGCAGGCTAGAGCAGGTAGGTACTGTCACTGTTGGGCTCGTTGGACCTGGCACTGCACCGCAAGCAATGGGGGGCCCGGTGGGGGAGCAAAATATGTCCACGACTCCACGTACATTGTGCTTGACGTGGCGATCTGTGGTTGGTTCAATGTGTCAGGGTAAACTGCTCACGGCAATTATATGTTAATGATGATAGATGTGGGACACCAAAAGTTTTCTTCTCTATGACACTCACTGACTGTCTGAAACCAAGGACTACCCCTATCTCCTTCAAGAATTCACTCTCTCTCCCAATTTCAATTTCTTCTCAGATATATTCGCGATTATTTCGGTTTCAGATTTGGATTTTTATTAGTTTTTTTTATAGCTAACATTACATATATTTGAGAATAAGTTCTTTTTAGTATTTATTAGTTTTTTAAAATATTTTGATATAAGTTTGTTATGTGTGGAATTTTTTTATGAGATGTTACATACTGAATTGTGCGGATCTCAAGGGTGTATTTCACCCCTCAATTTAGTTCGTGACTATTTGATTAAGATTTTGAGCAATCTAAACATAATTCTATATGTAATGGAAGTGATTTTAGAATTTTGAAAGTGTTTATTTATAAAATTATATCTAAAAAATTAATTTTGGGTTGGATAAAATTAATTTTAAGAGAAACAAGAATTTCAAACTTTTCCAATAAATAAAATTGATTCTAAATGTGATATCCATAAAATTATTTATATTTACACCTCAAATTTGATTTTACTTTTATCATTCAAACAAAATCAAGTCATCTAAATTTACTTTTAAAATATCATTATCAAACATAAATCAAAATTTTCAACCTTATTTTTTTTAAGATAAATTCTTTCAAAATCAATTTTATAAAAATCTTAACACATATCTCCAAACAATGGACTTGATAAAGTCCATCACCTGGACCAACAACTCAAGTATGCTCCATGTGCATGTGGGGATTGAATCCACTCGTAGGTAGGGTTTCGATTTTCTTTATTAGCGATGAAAGCGACGACGACAAACAGGAACTTCAGGAACCTTAGGAGTGAATAAGCTTGTCTTGGTATTTCCTTCGCCATAAGCACAGGCCTCCTCTCTCTCAACGCTGTTGGTACCACTCACTCAAGTCGGAAAAGTGGGTCACAGCAAAAATAGGATAGCCATGGACGCATTATGCTTACATGAAAGTTAAGTGGATACGAGAAACACTCAAATGGAATGCAAACTGGAACCAGTAATAACAACCCTGTCACACTGAAGCTGAGGAGGCTGTATATAATGTCCTCAAATTACAGATGCAATTACGGAATTCAGCCCAAATACTATATAGATAAAATAAATAGACACAGGTAGGTAGCCAAACAGTCATTTCGATCCAAGTGCAAATGACAATTTTGGTCGGGATTTGTTTTTACCCAACAACTTTATTTGGTTTAAGCGTTCTTGCTCCTCCTCTTGTTTCTTCCTACGCATGGCTTCTTCTTTCTGTCTCTGTATCTCTTCTAGCTCTCTATAACGTTCCTCCTCCCTCCTTTGCTGCTCTAAAGCTTCCCTTCTTTGAGCTTCTTCAATCTTCCTCCGATTCTCCTCAAGCATCCTTTCAAGATCTTCTTTCTCTTTCCGTGCTTGTTCCTGCAGATCAAGATCATTAATCTTATAAGGGTTTCCACATGGCTTCAGGCTTCATGTGAAAATAAGTGCTCGCAGATGCAAGAACTGCAATGCAGACACAAAAACTGGAAGAGGAAGTCCTGATCGCAAACATCATAGTCCCACTAAAACTATCTTTTCATAAATAAGATCAAAGGACATTGAAGCTTCTCTATCAGATTATCAAAATATTACACCAGGCCCTAAAATGGTACCCATTTTGGACTTGTTCTGCCAAGAATAATAACTCAAGACTCAACTTAAGGTAAAGCCATACACCAATCAAATAAGCAAATTTACAAATTGAAAGATTAAAGGAACCATATAAATCAATCTCAAAATTATTCCCCCACCCCCACAGCAAGACTGAAAATTTGTCAAGTGAAAAAGGGTGTGATATTCAAATGCCTGTCACACCAGAGAAAAGAATGAGTTCTGTATAGAGTGATTTGAAACAAATACCTCCTTCTGTCTAGCCTCAATAAGAGCAGCTTCTTTTTCTTTTTCAAGTTGAGCTGCAACTTCATTGTTAAGTCTCTTTCGTCCCTCTTCCAACCGCCTTTGAATCTCCACCTGAACCTCCTCAGAGTTCAAGCTTTCTTCAACTCTCTTACGAATTGCTTCTTCAACTCTCTTTGCAGTCTCTTCTTCTATCAATTTCAATTCTGCTTCCTGTTGACGCCTGTGAAAACACAACAGAATGTTAAGCAGGAAATGGCCACTCAAACAGGGGGGAAATGCCACATATAAGTGGACTCGATGTTTTTTTTATCATAGACACTTAGACAGCTAACAACTAAACAGGTCAATAGACATGTCTGCTTCATTTTTTCTCCCCTTTTTCATTCTCCCTTTTTTCTTTTTACCCTTTCCTAAACTACTTAATAGAAAACCACAATCAATGGTAAACTAACCTCCATGGTGAAAAAGGCACTAAAAAATGGTTATGCTTTTAAGGCATACCTCTATTGAATTCTGATCCAAACAAATGAGTTTCAAAACTGGTGAACAGTAGATAAATGAGGCAGCCAATTTGATCATCAAACATAACAAGTTGAATTATAGCAGTACCTTCCTTCAGACAATCCTGTGGAGAAGAAATTCAAGTAACCTGCTGCAGTTTTAAACTAATCATGGAAATACTTGAATTTTACACTAAACATCTTTGCCACGTTAGTTGTTGTAAAATAGGCCAAGTTCTTTTGTTAGTTAAGTGCCAAAAGCATCAAAATAACTAAAAACTAATATGTTGATCCTGTTGAAAATAATATTTACTCTGTAAAGCCAGAGGTTTACACTAACAAAATGCCAAGTCGAGACTACAACTGAAATGTAACAAGGGATGAACTTTGCACCTAAAGGATAAGCCTGACCAAAATATTCAAACTTTGAGACAATCTAGTACATAAGCCTGATGCCTAGACCTTTTGAGGTGGGTCAATGGGACAGGACAGGTCAAGCTTACTTACAGGGTGTTACTATAAAAACTCAGTCATAACTCAAAAGTACTAAAGGGAACCACTTGTCCTCCTCCTACTTCATAAAAGTATTTACCATATGAAACAATAATTAGTCAGAGTGGTTATTTAGCTTTTATATATGCACAATAACCACTTCAAGTGGTTTTTTTTCCTAAGGTAAATATTTATATCAGCAATTCCTTATTTTGAATTCTCAAATCTTCTGAACTATTCATATATTATATTCCTCACTAATGCTGTGTTGACTGAAAAGATAAAGCATAAAACATTAACCAGTGGTTCTTAGGAATAAATCATTGGAACCATAAGTGAGCAGAACTGAGCAGTAAAATGAAAACTAGGACTTTCACCTACAAGGCCTAATAGTCTAATACAATTGATAGATAGTTGGGTTCCTTATACATGATGATCAGGGTTGGATCCCTTGCTGTGTGAATGGAAAAGACTTTGTTGGTTAGAGGTTGTACTCACTTCAGCGATCTCTCTGCCTTAAAAGGGATTAATCTCTGGCTGTCGGCTGGAGGACACCCTTGGTGCACACCAAAAACTAGGAGTTTCAGCCAACAAGACACAGAGCAGAAAGAGACCCACTCTACCACATATAGAAATGTGATGGAAGAAAAAAATGTAATATCCTACTCTTTACTTGGATTATTATTTTCTTTTCTTTACAGACAGATCATTATGATCATATTATAAGGCTTAGGTAGCATGTATGACCAAGGGGCAAAAATTAACATCTCATAGCATAGTCCTCCGTTGACGGATGATAATTAACATCAAAACTAAGGGAAAGTTCTGTATCCCCAAATGCAAATGTCCTGAATCAAATCCAACATGTTCTATGACACAAAAGTAAGCATAATAATTTCTATAAAAAAAAAAAAGAAAAAAAAAGAAAAAGAAAAGCATAATAATAAATCATAAGATACCAAAACATTATTAGACCACTAGAAAGTGGAGTGTGCCAATATCAGAAATGAACATGAGGTAGGTGGGAAATTTGTGACAAGACCTATTTCGCCAAAAAACTGAAAAACAATTACAAAGTTTGCCATAATAACCTTCTATTCCTAAATTTCCAAGCAGTCGTCCTCTGATAATATGCACAGTTCTTTTTAGATAGAAGATACACACATTTAATAACATCAATGGTTCAATGTTTTATCAATAAATTATAGGTTATGCATAAAAGACTGAAATTCTCATCATAAACCAGAAGAATCTACCCATTAGCAAATCATGATTTCCATCTTAAAGCATAACTCCAAGGACGAGTGAAGAGAAGGTAAAGTTCGAAGAGAATGATAAGAAATTAATCTACCTTTTCTTCTCTTCTTCTTTCTTTTGTTTCTCAAAGGCAGTTTTGTGCTCTATTGACCCAAGGCTTGAACTGGAAGATTTATGAGTAGGAGACAATGAAGAACTCCTACTTCTATGTCTTCTGTATCGTTTTGCAATTGGAGATCGACTTTTACGACGTCTTGGAGTTGTAGAAGGACTTCTATGGCCTCTTGGTGAACTAGAACGACTTTTTCGCCTGTATGATGACAAAGATGATCATAAGCAACAAACCTCAGCCACTGGAGCTATATTAAGTGAATATAAAGCCTGCTCACCATCTAGCACGACTAAATACAAAAACATGTACAGTTACCTCATAAATTGCTAAGAATAACCATTGTGTGCTCCATCTTTTACCACATGAAGAAGCATATGTCACATTCGAGCAATGAAAAAACACTTATCAGCACCCACCACCTGCTTACATCCCTCACTTTCCATGTTATGGGGAAGAAACTGATCTTTTTAATTTTGTTATGAATAGCATGTATCCTATCTTGTTCTATATATTATGCTCTATGTAGGTGTTATTGATGAGTTTCCACCTCAGCATACCAACAGAAAACCCCCCAAAAGAAAGAAACCAAATAAGAAGTCTTGCAAAGTGAGAAACACCATCACCAGACACTTATGACAAGGTCGTCAAATACTTGAATATTAGCAATATCAATCATCCAGCATAACAGTATGCATCTCATTGAGTGGCTCAAGGAGCTCAACAGAAGAGGTGATCAACTTTGACCTACATGTTTTGGTCATAAAAATACAATAGCTCTGTAGTCCTGAAAATGTCATATTCATTTCTTCAAACAGAAAAATAGTCAGCTTTCCACATATACCCAACAAAGGAAATCATAATTTCTTTGACATCTAAATAAGGCATTAATATAATGGAAAGGGAAAGAAGCCTGATGAAGTTTTACATATTCTGCCTCATAGTTAATCCCAAACTAATCACACAACCCTTGCCAAATTCTAAAGTTCAAGTCTAAATTCAACTTTGGTAGATATCAAATATTATAATTGTACTCTAAACTATAATGTCCTTGGTATGTCCACAGAGACTCCAACCTGAAAGCGAATCTAATATATACTGTATACTTTACATTATAAAAGAGAAAAGCAACAAAATATTGATAATAAACGGTTATTGGAAAACATGGATCCCCAATCAATCAAACTGAATAAGAGGTATACTATCATAAGTAAAAACAAACATACAAACAGGGTCACCTGCTATAAGAGTAGGATGAATAAGGAGATGGGCTTCTGTCTCTTCTGCTCCTCCTGCTATACCTGTGTCCCACAGGAGATGGTGAATGCCTACGCCTATAGGGAGGCGATCGGGATCGTGCCAAGTCTCGAGGCATCTCCTAACGCCAGATCCCCAATAATCTTATGATATTTTTAACTAAAATATTCAGGACAAGTAGGAAAAACGAAAAAGTTTCCCTGTAAATCAAACAGAAAATAAAAAATCAAAACTACAATAAACTGATTGTGATGTTATTAAATGATCATCAAAACTAAAACCTGTCAAAGCTAATACGCGGAAAAATTTTAAATGCATAAAAATCAAAGCAGCAATAACCGATAGCAGTTACAAGGATTATTCATACATCGATTCAATCCTATCAAGCAGCATAAACAATTTTATTTTAAAAAAAAAAAAACTAAGAACAAGGTCTGACCTGAAAAATCGCAAACAAGGAACGAGATATCGTGCAATAGTGTTGGATCTCTTGAGTTATCGAAATGTTTCACACGGAGAAATTGCGATATTAGGAGAGTAAACTGCAACTGTGTAAACCCTAAGACGAGGGAGGAAGACGATGACGATGGAAAGAGGAAGAAGATGTACCAAACAGCATCTTCTAATTTTCTAACTCTAATGCGTCGTTATAGCCAAAGATGGAAAAAAAATTCACTATAGCAAACTCGGTTCCTCTAGGATTTTCAAAGCAAGGGTTTGAGCCCAAATCCAACTTCAAGACACAAATAAGGGCAGTTTGGTTGATGTTGGTGTAAATATGTTTTTTGGATTACATTCATCTAAGTGAGCAAATATGTAAAATGATAAAATAAGGATGTATTTATCATTGATTAGTTAAAGTGTATTGAGATCTCAACCCACTTTAAGTAATCAAGAATAGATACACCCTTACTTTTTCACTTTACACTTTTGCTTACTTTAATGGTTTTATTAATAACTGCAATAATGATACATTATTTTCATTAATTTTTATTGTTTTATGTACAAACGTTTTAAGAGTTTAATTTTTATACATTGATATTGCAAAACCTTTTTATACAAACATTCAATTAACAATTGGCATGTCAGCATGTTTTTGACTCTTATTCTATCTACCTTAATAGTCGTCCATACCACGATTGATGATTGGTTGATACTGTAAAAAACTTTACATTCTCAATGCATAGCAATTCAACTCATTTTTTAAAACATCAAATAAAATGAAAACAATATGATATTTTTACATTGTCAACCAATCACAAATCATCTTATGTAGAGGTGTTCGCGGATTGGATTGGATCGATTTTTAGCCAAAAAGTCATTCGATCCAAAGATGGAAACAACCCGCAGATTGGATTGGATCGATTTACTTCCTTAAAAAAAATTTGATTCAATCCAATCCAATCACATGTGGTTTAGATGGATTGGATAATTCGGTTTTTACCGATACATCGTTACATAGTTATATTATATGTCCAAGATCGTATTACAGCTAAATTGAACAGAACATCAAACATGTATATACGTTTAATTTCATGTATTTTGGTTCGGATTTACATCTTCTCAATTATCCTTGGTTTTTATTTTCACCATCAAAACAACATATCAAATTATTAATACACAATAACGTTTTTTCAACAAATCAAGTAAGAACATTTTTCTCAAATTAGGGAGTAGGGACTTAGCTAAGCGTTAAAGGGGTGAGGGTGAAAGTGGAAAGTAATATTTTAAGTACAAGTAGTAAGGTAATTTCAAGAATAGGAGTTTATTTATACAAATAATTTCGGTTCGGTTTGGATTGGATAAGTTTTCAACATAGAAATCGAAAACTGATCCAATCTAATGAAGAAAATGCGGCCTTTTCAATTATTGGCTTTTCGATTCGATTACTGCAATTTGCATTGGATTGGATCGGTTGATGAACACCCCTAATCTTATGTGTAACTAAAGGTAGTTATATTGTGAATTTCAAAATGAATCTTACATAGTTATATGAATAAGCTAGTTTTAATATAGGCTTCATTTAGGTTCTACTTAAGAGTTTGGAGGGAAAGGGAAGGGAGGGATTTGAGGCATAAGGGAAGGGAAAATGGATGGGGAAGAGAGGATAATCCCCCACCTTGCATGGGGGTTTATTTTCCAACAAAAGAACCAAAACCCTTAATTTGGGAAAATAAAAAAATGAACTAGGAGAGGGCTTTGGAGGACTTTTAAAATTTCTTTACATCTTTCTTTCTTTTAAAAATCTCTCAAAATACCTTCCCCTCTCCTCCCTTCTCATCCCAACTCTCAAACAAACCCTTTAGTGTTAGATTTTGAGGTAGCTTATCTAAATTTATAATGATGAGAAGGTTCCAATCCGTTGGTTAGATGATTTAGAGTGATTTTCTGTCCTTTTAAAATATTATATATACTGTAAACCAAATGTTGCGCCATTATACTTCTGCCTTGAAAGAATACCAATGCCTCCCCAGTTCATATAGGATTTTTTTCGCCTTAATTTTTGGTATCAACATTGGAGGGAAAGTAATTTTGACAAGAATAACTTTGATGAATTAATTCGATGTGTCCCTGAACTTTGCCAGATAGACTAGAATTTATTACATTTGTTGCTAGTGTTCTAGACATGGCTTACACTTGTGTTACAGGGATTGAGTAAAGTGTATTTTCTATGTTATATGTTATACTTATAGTTATACCATATATATGATTTCTAGTTTAATTTCAATTACTAAAACTTCACAGAATGGGTAAGTTCACATCAAGGATGGATGTCATAGCACTAGTTTTAGGGATCAGGGATCAGACCCTCATTGTACCAATTTCAGAGTTGCCGATTAACATAGGTGCCAACTTACATTGAGATATTTACTTTCTTATGTCCTTTCAATGTCTTTTCATAGTTCTTCAAAAGGAGTCAATAGTTCTTCAAAAGGAGTCAAACTATTTTCCCATTGAGCCAATTGAGATTGCAGTAGCAGCAGCTATAGCAGGTGCAACATGAAATTAAAAATATTTTATTAAGTTTGTGTTGTGTCATAATGTTCTCGTTTTTAGTTGATGCTTGAGTTAGAGGCAACATTCTTTTTATGTTCTTAGATCATCTCCTAGTTGGTGAAAACAACATTCAATTTCAAGACTTTGAGTAGAGAAAAAAAGTACGGATCAATTCAACTTACCTTACGTATTAAAACATAAATTTTATTTATATATCCCAACAAAAGTGGGTATATTTTCTAAGCTAGACTTAAAAAATCTCATAACAGTGCTTTTTAATTATAATTTCCTTTAGTTTTTACTTGAATGATGGTTTCGGTTCTTGGATGCAAAATGTTCTTTAGAAGGCGGCTTCAGAATGATGAAGAAATGAGGGGTGTAAGCGGTGGCTATTTATAAACCAGGTTTCTCGCCATAAAGTTAAGGGGATGCATTGTCACGCAAGTCATATCAAATTTCAGATATCCTACTAGAATAGAATGATGATCCTACGAGATCTCATTCAAAGTTAATTGGGCCGTAGGTGAACCTGGTTATGCTCGGTCAAATGGGTCACTTGAACAAAGCACGTAGACCACCACATTGGATATAGGTAGTAATAATAGGTTAGAACTTACAAAATATATCTTCTTTTGTTAGTTTTATGGACATGCAAGATGCACCCTCTAAGTTGGGTGCATATGTAAACTCGACCTGATCGACTAGATCGGTTGACCTGGGATCCGATCATCTAAGTGATCTGAGTTGCTAATGGATCAATAATGCAATCAATACGAACCGGTTCGACTTGATCGATTTTGGAGAAAATTGATGGTCCGAACAAGTCAACCCATAACTGGACGATCATGCTTCTTATTTATTTATTTTTACGCCTAAAATAGAATAAAAATATACGAATGTGGATTCATTCCTAGGTGGAAGCTAGTGGAGAGAAATTTTGTCACTAGCAATCAATTGATACATACAAGATAAATGTATTATATATGCGTATCTTTAGGACAAAATTTTCGAATTTGATATATATCGGTTCAAGTGGTTCAACCAATGACTTGGTTCGACCGATAACCCATTAACTCCAGTTATCGAGTCCATGTCTGACCCGACTTTGATAAAACTGAGTTTCAAGACCACTGACACAACATGTATAGGGAAGTTAAATCATGTACCGGCACACATTTTCTTGATATGAAACTGCGAGCTAAATTAGAATGTGTCAACTATGGCTTGGTGAAGACAGAGTAGCTCACTAGCTCCGTGCCACTAACGATTCTGCATCTTTGGCAGATGGCTTTGTGGAGCCGGGGTACCAGTCAGTGTGGTGCCAGCGACAATTGTATTCAGAATGAACTTGCAATTTTGGGATAGGTGAAGATAAGGGAAATGATGTGTTAAAAATCTCATTACTCGGTTCCTTCACCATATAGCACACTAACGGGAATTGTCAACATTTAATATGTCATTGAGATAAATGGAACTGGAATCAGGGACTTATCAGATATATTCAAATTCCAATTGTAAATTTTGAGAACAAAAACTGTTTCTGCTTTAGAACATAATTGAAATCTGGAAAATTCAGGAAAAATACACCAGTTTAATCTGCAGGAAACGCCCAAAAGAGGTGAGGAAATTGGAGTTGTTTGTCTCCTCAATTAGTTCAGGAATCAGGACCAATGAGTAATAACAACTAGTAAGAAACAAGGACTAACTAGTAAATACATTACTGAATGTTCAAGATTAATCTGCTTGAATGATAAACCCTGTATTGTATCAGATCATGGATTTCCAGTACATTAATTCTGATCTAATTTCCCACTTTTGTAGAGCAGCAATGTAAAAACTGAAAAATAACAAGAAAGGCTAAAAGGAGAATAATTTTATTTCATGAGCTGCATGTTTAACTTGAATAATCCATTTTCAAGAAGGATGAACCTTGCCAGAAGAGATTCCTTTCCAAGCTGATTTCATAGAAGCAGTGGCTGAATTGAGTGCAGCCTCGATATACCTCTTGGAAGCAATAGAAGCAGCCTTTTCCATCAAGTTTCCCCTTTTTCTAGCACTCTCTGCAGTTTCAACTAAGCTCTCCATTTCAGCTTTTGACATCATCTCAAATTCTTCTTCAAAGCGTCTAAACTCATCCATGGCACTTTCCATGACTGAATCAAGGTAGTCTTCAGCTTGTTGCATGGCAACCTCAGCTTCTTCCACTTCTTTGTCTTGCTCTAGTTCCGCGGCTGCCCATGCCTTGTACGATTCAATCTCGAATAGCTTCATAAGATCTTCAATGGTGGATGGGTCAAAGTTTTTGTCTTGTAAAGCATGGTCTGAGAGGAAGGTAAATTGGGAGAGGAGGGCTTCCATTTTCCTTAATAGTGACTGTGAATTGAAGAAGCAGATCTAGCAGCTGAGAGTTTACAGCAAGAAGAGGTGGATAGGGAATCATATGAGGGACCGGGTATTCGGCCTTTATTAAGCGACCGTTTCTGATTTTGGTAAAAAATGTTGGTACTTCCACCGGTATTCTTAATAATTTTGGGATAAAAGTTATCCTATTCAATCAGAATGTGTCACATCAATTAAATAAGTCATATTAGTGGGCCAAGTCAAATGGTTCTCACCATTTGATTGGACCACCTAGACAGGATAAAGTTATCGTTGGGGTATCATAGAATTCACCAAACATGTTTATTTACCACAAGTTTGAAAAGTGATTTTAGGCTATCTTTGAGAGATTTGAAGGAGATGGAGTGGAGTGGTCAGGAATAGATTGATATAGAGTGGAATGGAGTGAAAAGGTAAATTTATACCACTTCATTGTTTGGAAGTTTGGAAAAAGATCCCAAACCCCCCAATTTGGAGGGTATGAAAAAAATGTAGAAATGGGGGTATGAAGTGGTTTGGGTTCTCACCCTCAACCATCTCACTCCATTAATGAAGAAACTCTCAAACAATGAGTTAAGCCTTTTCTACCATTCCACTTCATTACTAATCATTCCATTCTTTCCTCCCAAACATAGGCGGAGGCTACGGTGAGCAAGCTCACTAAGTCGCTCACCGTGCATCAGTAATTTCACCGCTAGATATATTATTATTTAATTTAACGACTCAGATTATAATACTTTTAAAATTACAAATCCACCCCTACATTTTTACTCTCTCACTCCCCTCCCACCACAGTGCCTCGGAGCCACCGCCTCCCTTCCCACCTCCACTCCACACCTTCGACCTCCCTTCCCTCTCCATTGTCCCCCCCCCCCCACCCTAACCATCCGCTGGACGATGGAGACGGAAACTCCAGCATATCCCCTCCTCTCTCTCTCTCACTCATTCGTCACCTCCTTTCCTCTGAAATCGCCTTTGCAAAAACTTCTATTCATGTGGCACTAACAATGAATCTGAAACACCACCAACACCACAAGCAAAATCTAACACCCTTTTTCCCTTTGTATTCCTGAAAGGAAGGTTTCAATACACAAACTCCACAATAGAAAAAATTATGATGAAGAAGAAGGACAAGATCAGAGATCTCAAAATAACAAGTGGGGAATTTTGTGGTGAAAATGACTTTAAAAATAAGAAGAATTTGCGGCTAAGATATAAGGCGGTTGTTAAGGCCAATCTTAGGTTCCCTTCTAGAATCTTCCGATTTATTCCCCCCCCCCCCCACCACCAAGGATCCCTTGGAAAAAATGATCTGCAAAGATGAGTGCAAAAAGTTGTGGGTGGGGTGTCGATGAGGAGGGGGATGGGAGGGAAGCCACCTGCCTGCGACAGAAGGGCGGGAGGAGGTGAGACACAGAGGGCGAAGCCTCCCATGCCTGATAAACTAAAAACCGTCGCCGCCATGTTCGCTTCGACTTTGACGTGGCGCCCATGCGCACCACCTCTGAGATTGGCTTCAAAGGTCATGAAGGCCAATATGTGACTATGACTATAAGGATACTTAGTCATTATTTCGAAGGCTTCAAAGGCATTGATATTCAACCTGTTGGTTGAATCAATCGATTAAGGCATTATTTCGAGGTATCGCCATGGGAGCGGTGAGGAACGAGAGGGTGGGTTGAGATGGGGAAAAAATTAATTATAATTTTTTTAAATTGCTATGTTTAATTTTTTATTTTCAGTTGTGGCACTTGCCCACCATAGGAGACTTGGGTTTCTGGCTCACCCTAGCAAAAACCCCCAAACATAGCCTTATGCTATTTGGATGTGATATTCAGAAATTGATTTTTCTCTTTATGAAGTTAAAATAAACGACTTAAAGAACACTTTTCAATAAGAGCAATGTTAGTAATACGGATGAGAATCTCTTGTCCTATCTTGGTGTATCACACCATGTCCCAACTAATAATATTTTGTCACGTAGGTTAAAATTTTATTAATATTGAAAAAGTAGTATACATTGCAAGATATTATTGATTGGGACATAATGTGATACACCAAAACGGGACATGAGATCATCATCATAATAATACACTTTTTATCACACTCCTTTTAATACACTTTGTATTATTGAATGTATTTTATGTGGACCCATATATTTTAGTGGGTCTCACATAATAATTGGATAAATAATGTTTTTTAAACATGTTAAAAATTGATAATATAATTTACAATTACTATATCATAATATTTACTTAAAAAAAATCTAGTTTAATAATTTATTTAGTAAAAAGTGTGATTTGATTGTTTTGCTTCTGTGAAAAAAATCGTTTTTCTCAAAAGTTAAAAAACGCTTTTATAATAATTGATTTTTTAAGAAGGACAAACAAATGGCCTCAAACTTAAAAGGTTAAATTGTTCTTTTATTTAAAATTAATTTTTATAGTTTAAAATTTTAATATAGTTTGTATGATTCTAAAGAACTTGTTTAGAATTAAGAAAATTATTCTAAGGCTTCATTTGTCTAGGATTTAAAAAAAGTGAGTCTAAGCTACTTCAAAAAAGAAATGATTTTATATAAAAGTGATTCTTCATAAGTTAAAAAGTATAGCTTCTCATAAAAGTTGAATTTTAGTTGTTTTTTAGCTTTCGAATTTTAAAGCCCAACTAAAAGAGTATGTAAATGTCATAAGTGATTTTTATAAAAAAAAAACATTTTTTTTTTGTGAAAAATGCTTAAACAAACGGATCATAAGCTATACTATAAGAAGGTGATTTTTTTAATAAGCTGTAAGTATAACTTATCACAAAAGCAGAATTTAAGCATTTTTTCAACTTCTACTTAGCACCCTTTTGGCGGAGTGGCGAAAAACTGAAAAGCGCATTCAATCCTCTTGGACGTGGAAGCTGCTCTTTGTAGCTTTCACATTTTAAGTAAATATTTTTACATTATTGTCATTTTCATCATGAAAGTAACTCCAACGCAACGTCGAAACAAACACATATTTATTAGTGAAAACCCAACCAAATAAACATGTAAATGGCTGAAGATTTTTATATAAAAAAAACACTTTTTTATGCAAAATAAGACTAAACAAACAAGTCCAAATTCGTGACAGTTAGTTTCTTTTAATAAATTATTGTAATTATTTACAAATATGTGTTATTCTTATAATTTGTAGGATCACTGAAAATCTAATTAAAATTATTTAAAAATTAAAGGTCTATTTTTCCCTTGATGAAAAAGCTTCTTCTTCTGGATTGGAAACTTCAGTTTTGCCACACCCTTAGAGAAGGCAACCGATGTGTGTATCACAAAGAGTTTTGGGTTTGAAGAAATTCTCCATCTCTCTATGGCCTTGCTCTGTTGATCTTTGCAAATGTTTCTGGGGCTTCATTACCCTGTTAAGCTTAATAGTTGTTTGTTTTTCTTGGGTTCTTACCCCTTCTTGTAACAGAAAAAAAAAAGAAGAAGATGTATTTAAAACTTTTGAAAAGCATAAATAATTATCAATAAATGAGTGAAAGACCTAAATTGGTTCCTGAAAAAATTTCATTCGTTTCCATAAAGGAAATCCGTCATAGGTCATACGAGTCAGGTAGGATGATTAATGGGACACGTCGGCAAGTAAACGAATATTGGAACCGGACTGAGGGACTAAAGTGTCCCATATTTGTAAATTTAAGAGACTAACTGATTAATTTATTTTTTCATGGACGAAAAGTGAGTCTCAAAATTTTTCAGCAACCAATTTGGGTCTTCACTCTAATTAGTAAATTTAAATTATAAGAATTATTTTAGAAATTCAATCAAAGTGTAGTGGACAAAAGAAAAAAATTAACCTTTAAGTTAATAATTTCAAGGGTTAGAACTTTTCTACATGTTCACGTGGTTGCAATTCCATATGGGACCAATTTTTCACTCTTCAGAGGATAAATTCTTATGGAACAGTAAAACTGGTAAAGGTAGAATATAACTCAAGCTATAGCTCTTGTTTATATGTTTTCCTTTCTTTACTTGAATGGTTCGAAAACGTTTGGGAGGGGGTGTTAAAAGGATTAAGGAAATGGCATGGAAATCCAATTGCTTTTGCTAAAGCATGCACAAGGATGTGTTTGTTTTTGTTAGCTTTATTAGGTTAGTAGGCTCAGGTACATCAAGGTTGTGGATAAAAATCATAAAATTCTTCTCATTATTTGATTAGCTATGCCTATAATTCATGTTGCTGTGAATTGTGAAAAGGACTTGGAATGGAACCGTTGAAGTTCCTTTTATTCTCATTTACAGAAAAGTAAGGAATCACCTATCTTTTTCTATGGTGCAGATAAGGTTTGGAGGATGGCTTTTCTTATCCAATTCATAGTTGGGGAATCTTAAACATAGTGGGAGAGTGGGGCCATTGCTTCGAAAATTTGGTGTCTACTCATTTTCTCGAAGCATGGACGGACTTGTGGACTTTTTGAACCTTATGATAAAAGAACGCCTTTCCAAGATGCTGAAACATCGTATGGGTATTTGATAACGTAACGAGTAATTATGTGTTTGGTTTTGATTATTTTTAATGTAAATGTGAAAATAATGCTTTTTGAAATAATTATTTTGGAAGTTATATAAGAGGAGCTTTCTCCCAACATGATTTTATCTTTACAGAATCTAAAAAAACAGACCCTAAGACATCTTTGGATTGAGGTTGAGTAAATCAAAAATAGTTTTGAAGTGGTAGTTTTGTAATTAAAAATCACATATAAGGTGAAAGTAATATTTTCTTATGTTAGTGAAATTTAAGTTTGTAACTGAAATTCAAACACACCTTAACTTGGCTTATCTAAAATAAGTAAATGAATATGTACTTATTTTTAATTAAATAAAATATATTAAGATTTTAATCTATTAAATAATTTTAAAATAAATATATTTTATTTTTATACTTTACACATATAAATTTATTTTAAAGAGTTTTGTTAACAAAATGTCTTAATGATATTATTTAAGGAATTCAAAATTAAAAAAAATTATTAAAAAATATAATTTTTAAATATTAAATATATTAAATACATCACTTTTAATATAAAATTTCTATATTTAAATTCTTAATCAATGTTCATGATACAATTGATTAGCATTTGATATTTTAAAAGAGCTTTATGTCAAAACTCGGGTATAGGTTATTGGGTTGCAGAGCAGCATTTGACCGTTGAAGAGTCACGATCGATCTGGCCTATGAAATATGAATTTCCGCAAATGGACAAGTGTTAGCACTGAAGAACTTCAGAAAATGTTACTGTACTTCGTGTTTAAATTTTCAAATAATGATGGTAATAATAATATTTTCAGACCTACTTTTTAGAGTTTAATTTTGGTATTTTATTGGCATAAAATTTTTATATAATCAATCCATCAAAAATAATGTTATTCATGATTATTTATGAATGTAATTAATTGAATTTAATTGGTATGTACTGATAATATAAATATTTTTTACAGTATCAATCAATCATAAATTTTTATATCATTAATAATGTTTAAATTTTATCATGATTACCTTAAAAATCACACATAAAATACTCACTTCGGTTCTGAATATAGGAGACAAAACCTAAATTTATCAAAATTAAGGAAAATTATTGAAAATAATTAATTTTAAATTTTATTCCACGAATGCCCCTATTTAATTACTTCTAATTCAACTAATTTATTTATTCCTAAATTCAAGCACCATACTATTTGACTAATGAGTAAATGATGAGTCAGCTAAACCAAAACACTTGCATGAGAAACTGTTGAGACTTTTTAATATGAATTTTACAATAAATAAGAGTAGAAATGTAATTTAGCTTAAAAATTGATCAATGTTTCTTATACTAGTATATGGACCCGTGTATGGAATATGCTGTTGTTTTAGGATTTCATTTTTAATTATGTAATTGTTGATTTCATGTTTTTGCTTGTAAATTTTTGTAGGGAATTATATACAAAAAATTTTCAAAGTATTATTTTGTCTGAACCGTAGATCATAAAGTATAACAGATATTAACTTAAGAATTATTATTGAAATTATCATACAAATAATCACTCTTAAGTGTAAATAGTAAATACATACTGTGTACTACATAATTTTAGTATTAAAAATATAATTTCAAAAATAAGAAATGTATAAAGAATACATAAATATATACCATGTCATTATAAAAAAAATAGAAAAAAAAACATAGATTTAAAAAAATTTACAATCACAAATATATAAACAATACATAAATTTATGATTATATTTTATTTATATTTGACCATAAATTAAATTACAAAAACCAAACATTATAATTATAAAAACACTAAAATATTAAAAATCAGCACAATTTACTACATGGTATTAACATTTTGACCTTCCCTGGTACGATTGTGACTTAAGGGTTCTGAATATCCCAAATTTAGGAGAATACCAATTACAAAACGCTCCTAGTATGCTACTCGTACATTCACACGGGTCGCATTGATTTTTACGCATATTTTAAAATCACATGTGTATATAATTAATTATTTACTTAAAATTATATATTAATTCTTTTATTTTGGCAAAACAACTATTAAATTAATTCTGAAACTGTAGGATGAATAGCACAAATTCCATTTGAGTTCAATATGGACTAGTAATAAGAAAACAAATTTTGCATTGTCTAATTTTCTTAGAGACCACTCCTTAGTGTTTTTATCCATGTAGGCGACATTTGTTTCTCATGAACTAATATAAATTCCACAATATTTTATTAGATGGAAATTTAATTGATTGAAAACATAATTATAGAAAATATATGATTGGGTTATGGAAGCAAAATTAGTTTAAAAATTCTTTAAAAATTTCAATTGGCCATAACCAATGACTACAAAAAATTCAAGATAAACTAATTAAATGAAGAAAATATTGTTATATAAAATGTAAAATAGAAATCTTTGTATAAGTTTAATTATAAGGTTTTTTGTATACTTAAAATTTAAAATGATAAGTAAAAATGAAAATAATTTAAACAATTTATTGTTAACGTTCGATATTTGTCCCAATACCTTGTGCAACTCTACTTCTCTCAACATTCAATTTTATATTGAAATTAGTTTTTTTCAAAGAAAAATTATAATTTAGCATTAATCATTTCTCTCCTACTACTTTGGTATTATACTTCTCTGCACATTTAATATTATATATATGTTTTTAAAGCAACAACTATATTTCAAGCTGATTAATCATTTCTCAATATAAAATGTATTTAAACCGTAATTCAAAACACGTCCCAATGATTTTAGTAATCACATGATTTTTTCCTTTTTGAAAATCTATTTGATTTATTTCTTCTCTTTTCTCGTGCAATTTAATCGATTTTAGAAAATATATTTATCTATCATATTATTATTTTTCGCTCTTGAAAATCTATATGATTTATTTCTACATTTTTTCCGTGCAAGTTATCCATTTTTAGAAAATATTTTTATCTATCATATTATTTTTTTCTTCTCTCTTCAAAATCTATTTGATTTATTTCTTATTTTTTTCTATGTAAATTAACCATCTTTAGAAAAAAAAAATTTACCTATCATATTATTTTTTATCCTCTATTAAAAATATATTTAATTTATTTCTCCTCTTTTCCCTATGCAAGTTAACAATTTTTAGAAAATATATTTATCCATCATTTTGTTTTTTCTTCTCTCATGAAAATCTATTTGATTTATTTCTCCTCTTTTCCCGTGCAAGTTAGCCATTTTTAAAAAATATATTTATTTATCATGTTATTTTTTTCTCTCTCTTTAAAATTTATTTGATTTATTTCTATATTTTTCCATGCAAGTTAAGCATTTTTAGAAAATATAATTATCTATCATATTAATTTTTATTCTATCGTGAAAATCTATTAAATTTACTTCGCCTCTTTTCCCGTGCAAGTGAACCAATTTTAGAAAATATACTTACCTGTCATATTATAATTTTTATTCTCTCTTTAAAAATTATTTGATTTATTTTTCCTCATTTTTATTCTCTCCTAATTGAATCAATTGATTAATTGCTATATTTCCAATCAATTCTCAATTTGATTTGACTTTATTGATCTTAATTATTTTCTTTCATTTTCGTTTCTTTTATTCTATTGATGCAATCAATTGATGATATATTTAAAAAATGATGCATTAAATTTATCAATTGCTCTATTCCAAATCAATTCCTAATTTGAATTGAATTGATTAATATTTTTTATTTTTTATTTTATTTTTTTATTTTTATTTTTATTTTATGTTTTTAAAAATTGTTTGGTTTTTAAATCAGTACTAATAATAAAAATCATGGTGTGAACAAATGAAAGAGGAAAATTTTAAATCAGTTAATTTTCAATTTCCAACCTAAAGTGCTATGAAATACACACATCGATAAAAATGTTCTCAAGTATTTCACCAAAAATACATGCTCTGAAGTAATTGATTCCTTTGGAATGATGGATTAAGATGTTCCACAATGAACAATAAATTCAAATATTCTATCATGTATTAAATTTTAAATAGATAGAATTTTGATAAAAGCATGATTTTAACTTCCTATTGACTTATCCACTTTTTTTTACCACACACTTAACAAATGTTTTCATGAATTTATCATTTGTTACACAGCTAAAGTGACAAAAGTTCCCAAAATTGGACAAATTAATGCAACTTTGATTTGCAAATTAAATTGGTAAATAATTGTTTTCCAAATTGTTAGTGAATTTTAATGTTTGATTTGAATTTATATTAAATGTTCAGCCGTATAGTAGGATTATTTTGAATTGTTTCCTTAAAAAAATGATTTAGGTTTAATGTATTGTTATACAATTATTATTCTTACTATATATAACATTTATTGTGTGCGGATATCTCTGTTCCATTGTGTGAAAATTATTCTAATAGCAAATGATTGATTTGAAATTGCATGCATTGACTTTGATTGCAAATTAAAACCATTTAATTTCTGAAAATCAATTAATGCTGATTGTTTCTAGAGTTTATGCAAAATTCGTAATATTGCGACACGTGTACAATTCTTGGTGAGAAGCTTCCTAAAAACTTTGCCTTTGAAAAGAAATGAAATAAGAAATGAGCTAACATTTGATTTATGCATGATACATAGAAATGCATATATGCTATTGAAATATTTGTAGTGAATGGCCATTGAATAAGAAAACCTAAGAAACAAAACAAAATATTTTTAGTTGTAAATAGCTGTAATGCGTAATGGAGAAAGTGAGAAAAGTTTCCCGCGAGTATGGATACTATACTACCCGCCCCGCCTCATTGATAAATTGGTAAGGAAAATATCCGTTTAATTTATCCGCGGATACCCATTAAAGTATCCATTTTGTATCCCTTGCGAATATTATCCGTCGATATCTGCGAGTATAGATAAAATTTACATCCATATTCAACCGTAATTGAATCATAGTCGAACCCGTGATAATTAAATATATATCTTTAGTATTATATATTATATTAAGTAATAAACTTAAGACAAATGAAATTTTAAATTAACATAAAATAATAATCATAATCATATTGTATATTTCATAAGATAAAAAATCAACAAAGAAGAATTACTAATAAAAATCTATGTATATATATTTTTATAACATGTCATTGAATCTTTATTTGACTAAAAAAATATTTTTTTATAATTTTAAAAATAAAATTTTCAGAAAAAATATAAAATATAAAATGTCAAGTTTAAATCGGTTCTCACCACCGGTTTGACCAATTCTTGATCGGTTCTCATCATCGATTCTGAAACTAGCCGATTTTTTGAGTTGAACGGGTTGGACATCATACCGGTTCCATGCCAACTGGTCCGGTCCAATTTTCAAAACTATGATTTTATCCATAACTGTCGAACAATAATTATATTATATTCTTTTAAAAAGATATCATATTAAGATACTATTATACATGAAATAGGATTCATTGATATTATGTGTCAAATTTTACTCTTACATCAAATTTTATCCATTGATTTTAATTTAATCTATCATTTTTACGGAAAAGTGAGAATAATTAAAAATAACTTTAATGAGTCAAAAAATTGAATATGTTCAATAGAAAAGATACTAAGTATCATGAATTTTCATTAAATTTATAATATTTATGGTATAAATCCTATATTTTTAATTCAAAAATATTTTTTATATCAGAATTTGTTATAGCACTCATTGACACTTTAATAAAAAGTTATAGTGTACGATAAACATTATTAGAAATTCTAAAGTTTGTAATAAATACAAATAAAGTATTAATATTGTATATAATAATAAATATTGACCTAGAACATTTTTAAATAAAAAATTTAATTCAAGAAAATATTATTTTTATTTAAAATAATTTCTTAGTTAAAATACATATCTTTCTAAATATATATCTTTCATTAATAGCTAAAAAATTAATTTATATCGTTTAGTTATTTTAATAAAAAAGATAAGAGGTAACAGAGATAATTAAATAAATAATAAATATTTTTGAATTAAAATATAAATATTTATTAAATTAACACTTTATTTTATATTTTTAATAAAATATTCACATTTAATAAATATTTTTTATAGTTAATTCATAGATATCCATTACTTATATAATGACTTTTGTAGTGTTTTTTATTTTTATTAAAATAATTATGTGACAAAAAACATATTAAATTTAGTTGTTATCTATTATTTAAATAAACTAGTAAAATATTAAAAATATATAATAAATATTGGACTATTTAAATTTTTAGATAAAAAATTAATTCCCGGAAGTAATGTTTTATTAGGCAATGATTTTATTAGGTAAAATGTTAGTATTTCATTAATTTTTAAAGAATTAATTATATATTAATAAAAAGATAAAAATAGAATATAGAATTTGTTAAATAAAAAATAATATCTATGAATTAAATAAATAAAATATTTATATTTTATTAAAAATTACAAAAATGTTAAAAATATTTATCAAATAAATATGTTATATTTTAATTCACTGATATTAATTATTTATTTAATTATTTTTGGAATATTATTTTATCTTTTTATTAAAATAATTATATAGTAAAATATAAATTAATTCTTTACATATTAACGAATGATAGGTATTAGAATGACATATATATTTTAACAAATAAAATTATTGGCCAAAAAATTAAATTTTTTATCTAAAAACATTGTAGTACAAATTTATCATATATATATATTATTAATATTTATTAAATATAAATATGAAATTATACGATACCTAGTAATGTTTGTTGTACATTGTAATTCTTTTAATATAGTGCCAATGTATCTAATAAAAATTATAACATAATAAATATTTTTGAATTAATAATATAAATGTTTATTAAATAAATATTATAATTTTAATGAAAAATTAAGATAATTAGTAACTTTTTTTTTATAATTAAAAAAGCGGCCAGAAAAGAAAACAAATCCTACTTTTCTCTCCCTAATAAAAAGTTACTTTAATTATTCTTTGTATTCAATAAAAATGATTAGTTTAAGGCATTAGATTAAATTAGAATTAATGGACAAATTTTGGCTTAAGAGTAAAGTTTGATACCTATCAATTGATCCTAAGGGTCTGTTTGGTAAAATTAGCTGTTAGCGGATAAGCTAGCTGATAGCGGATAGCTTATAGCGGATAGCAGATGAGGTAGCTGATAGCGGATAGCGGATAGCGGATAAGCTAGCTTATTTTCTGTGAAAGTGTTTGGTAAAACTAGCGGTTGAACTAACTGAAAAATATAAAATGACATAAAAGGACATCTTCATTAATGATTTTACAAAAAAGAGAGAGAAGAGAATAAAGGTAGAATTAAATGAAGATAATAAGGATAAAAGTAGAAAGAAAAATGAAACGCTATAAGCTATAAGCTCAAACGCTACTTCAAGTAGAGTCTGGAAAAAATGCTATAAGCTCGTAAAAAAACGCTATAAGCTCGTGACAGACGTGCTTACCAAACGGGACTACTTTCTCATCCGCTATAAGTTATTCGCTATAAGCTCGTTTGAGTGCCTTGCCAAACAGGCTAGTATCTCATTGTACATTGCTGTAAAAAAAAAAGTATCTCATTGTACATAATTGTCTTTATTTTTTGTATTCTTAAATTGCATCTTCCTTTTATTAAATAAACGTAAAATAAATTGCCTTGATGGGGGAAATCAGCATTTAATTTTTTTTCTAAAATCTATTACAGATAAACAATGAACTAAAATTAATTTTTTAATAAATAATTGTATACTTAATATTTTATCCTTGTTTTTTCCTAGTAGAAAAAGAAGTCAATCTTATTTAATATAGCAAATCATCAATCAGCTAGCCTTTATTAGAAAAGGTTTGAATAGTCAAATCTTATTTTTCCGAAACAGTCAAATCTTATTTTTCCGAAACAGTCAAATTTTATTGACTACAAATCATCAATCAGCTAGCATTTGTTGGGAAGAAAAATGGCTGGTTACCTCTTATTTAAGACAGCCAAGATAGTGCAATCCTTAGATAGGAGCATCCCGCAAGAGAAGCAAAAAAAAAAATGGTGAAGGACGTGCAGAGGTTGATTTTTGCTTTTGTACTCATAAGTTGCAGCTGCAGCTTCATCTTCTTTGCTGGAATTGGAGAGGCTAGAAATGTACATACTCTACAGCAGCCAATGGAATCTGCCACAATGCAAGGTTCATCAGGAATCAACTTTGGGATGTTGCCGAAAGGATGGGTTCCTCCATCTGGGCCTTCTAAAGGCCCACCATCATATGATGTCCCACCTCCCCCAGAACTCCAAGACCACACTCCTTACAACTATAAAGATTAAAGCATAATAAGTAGTTTTCTCTGTAATCAAAATAAGTATGAGTCTAAGAGCAAATGTTAATTTGCTATTTATGATTTACATTTCGAATAATATGTCCTTTTGCGAAGTTTCAACTTTTATGTTCCAGACTTCCAGCTTCTTGTTTTTTTAATCACAGATTCATGTTCCAGCTTAAACTCGAAGTATAGTCTCACGGGCGGATCTTAATGGGAATGAGATAACTCATTACCACCCCAAAATTTTAAAAAATCCATAGAAGTGACTTATGGAATCTGAATTTTGGTATCTATTTTTTTTGCTAAAGATATTATTATTCAAAATATGATCCAAATAATGTTCATCATTAACTGAGGTATGTTAGTCCAAGGATTTAGATTCGTGACTTTAGGGCGGGTAAGTTATATGTCCTTTCTTCTATCTTTCTCTTTATTCATTCTATTTCTTATCTTTATCTTCTCATTTTTAATCATTATTTTCTCTTCTTTATAGTCACAAAATCATCATGTCTTTGCCTCCTTAAAGTCAGGGAATTCGTTTCTGTTACTTCAAGTGACAAGGAGTTTGTTTTCTCTCAAACAATACTTTTGATTCGACATTTGAGTATTATTAATGGAAGAAACAGATAGTTGGGTCTTTAATTTCTAAATATTAAGGATCTCAAAAAAAAGAATCATCATTAACCAACATCTGCCGATTGCAATGGAACTAAGCTGCGACTTAAACAAATACATGCACAATGTTAGAGACAAGAGTGTTTAGTGTACACTAATTGGATTTGACCAGTCCTAAAGAAAAAAAAAAACAATCAATCCAAAGTTTTCTCATATTATCGCCTGATTCATTTCCTTCAACATATAAAATCGATCCGATCCAAAATGTAAAATCAGCTTTGGATTAAATTTGTTTTTCAATCTTTTGCTAATTTTTTTAAATACTGAAATCAAAATTTACGTCATTACACTAATACAAGTCCAAACTAGGGGTGACCATGAGACGGGTTGGGCCGGGTTTAATGGGTTTTAGCACCCAACTCAAGCAAAGGAGAGTGAGTTAGGTTGGGTTGGTTTTGTCCAAAAAAAGTATGAAATCCTGACCAACTCAATCAGACCACTTCTGGGTTGGCTTGGGTTCCTGGGTTTGGCATAAAACACACGATTGTCCATTCTCTAGTTGCTGCCGTCGTCGGTCTCTGGTCGCCACCATCGCAGGTCTCTGGTCGTCACCGTCGCTAGTGCCGTGAGTGAGATGAGAGAACAGAGAATAGTAGAAGAGTGAAGCTGAAAAATGAAGACTATCGTGTACTATTCGTGAATCGTGAGGGACTGAGTGAATATATGAAAATAAACCTAATTTAGTCATTTGCATAGTGTATCGGGTTGGGTTGGGTTGGGTTCAATGAGTTTGAAAATTTGAAACCCAATACCCAACTCATACTCTATGAGTTCTATGTGTTTTTACTCAACCCAACCCAACCCATTCACTCGAACCAACCCACAAAATCTGGGTTAGGTCAGGTTGACCGGATTACCTAGACCCATGACCACCACTAGTCCAAACTAATAACAAATATATTAAAATACAATTCCAGAATTCAATTACAAATCAAATTAAATGCCTAATTTATAATTGATGTCCAAATCCAATGTCTAAACTATTAAAGTATGGAGGGAATTAGAATTGGCTTGTACATGATAAAGTTCCTAAATAAGCTATAAATTTGTAAAAGGAATTCAGTTTAGCTTGAGATATATTGGTATATCTTATATAATAATTTAATAGGAAAAATATTATTATAAGAATATATATAATTTTTTGGTGTGCATTGAATTGAAATGGCTTTTCAAAATTCGAACCGAAATATATTGAATCCAATTATTATTAATATTTTTTTTGGGTCACGCTAATCAGTGTCTGAAGGACACTGGTTAAGAAATCTAAAGAAAATATTCTTTTATTGAAAAGCTAAGTATATACTCCTCTAAATATTGAATACACCAATTTTCAATGTGAAATTTCTTTCCTTAATTTCTTTCAAGTTTTGCCATGCAACTTGCATTTATATAAATTTCACGATTTTTTTCTTCAAAATTTCTCTTCCTTTGTCACCTACCCGCCACTTGGAGTCCGCTGGTGACTAGGACCTCACCGCCCACAACCCGTCCTAGTCACCACGCGTCAACCTATCCACCATGTTGCCACCACTATACCAATAACCCATCACCATGAACTCAACCACAACCACCATGTTTCTATCGCTGCTGAAAAGGTGTGAAGAGAGTTGGTTCGAAAACGATAAAAATGGCGGTAAGGGAATGACAATGGGGCCAGTGATTGTTGGATTAGGGTTTGGTTGAGAGGGTGGTGTTTTTGGTTCAGATAGTGGAAATGGTTTCGGTGGTGGTGACTAATCTATAAAAAAAATTACCTTCACATCACACACTCCCACGAAGGACAACATGGACTTGGTGCAACTTCACATTTGTTGAGGTAGCGAAATCGTCATTGTCTATGTCAAATACCACAAACCTACCTGCACCATGATCTGCTTACATGGTAATGCCATGTCCACGTTGTCCTTCCTAGACCTTCGGGGTATAGAGCCGATGAGGTTGGTCGATCGTGGTTTCTGACCATCATGTAGGACAACAATTACTGCAGAAAGAAGGCGAACTTAGTGGTGATTGAGGAGGTGTCTCTGCCCATGGCTGCTTCGATTCATAAATGGCAATAACCACAACAACTTAGTGTAACTGTCACGGTGGTTGCCGAGAGTTTTACATGGAGAAAGAAAGTGGAAGAGAGAGAAAGGGCGACGCGTGGCTGTTGGAGGTGAGAGGCATGGTTCTCAAATTTACTTGATGGGCAGGTTACCCATCTTAATCTAGGTCATTTAATTTTTATAATAATAAATCTACTCTCCTCATTAATCTACTCTCCTCATTAAAAGGCCTATGTTGCACCTTATTTTAAAGGATGCATTCTAGAAGGATTCAATATAAATAGGAGAGAGTGACTCTAAATGAATATGATGCACCATATCCAACTATGAAATTACATAAACAATCGAATATAAAAAAATGTGTACTTTTTTATTTTTTGTAATATATATGGCTTCAATTGTGATGCACTTTTAACATGAAATATTTTTTATATTATCTCATTATTTAAAATATTCAACTATTATAATAACCTTTTCTCTCGTCTCCCTCACAATCTCATAGACGGCGGCAATGGTGGATTTGGGCCAAAAATGGCCTAAAACCACCTATTTACTTTGTTTTTTTCTCTTCTTTTCTTTTCATAAGTAGGTTTTTCACATAGATCTGGTTCTTTTGTGTGGGTTTTCCACATAGATCTAGATCTTTTTGTGTTTTTTCCTTGTTTTTCGGAGTCTTGATATGGCTTTGTTTGGTTTCTCATCTTGGTACGGTGCTGTTTGATTCCCGTCTTAGTACGGTGTTCGTTTATTCTAGATTGATAGATTTGCTTCGATCCATCACAGATTTGATTAAGACTTGGGTCTCAATGCTACAGATCCGGAAGCATGGGTATTCCGATGACTTTGATGGTGTCATTTTTGTAGGCAATTTGACTTTGTTGTATTATGCTTTTAACCTGGGTGCTGTGAGTTTGTTCGTAGTTTCATCCTTTTCGATTTTTAACAATTTTGGATATGTATTATCATCGATGTACTCTATCAATTTGAATGAATGAATGAATGTCTTTTCCTATAAAAAAAAAAAAAAACTTTTGTAATAACAATTTTTTTTTGTTGTTCAATGGGGCTAAAGCCCATAATAACTACCTTTAAATCATAGATATGACAAACAACCATTCATTGACAAGTCACATTGCATTAAAATTAAACTATATAAGAAAAAAGGAATACGATAAGAAAAGATAGGAAACACAATATAAGTTGCAAACAGAAAATCGAGGAAAAACAGGAATTAGAGGAGGTAGCACTCACCATCTATGAGATCGGAAGTGTGAAGCCGTTGGCCTAATCCGTAAAACTTCCTCGCACTGCTCAAATCAAAATTACTTTACATCAGAAGAGATAGAGACATTTAACGTTGTGCATATCATATCATATATATATATATATATATATAGAGAGAGAGAGAGAGAGAGAGATCATTAGAGAGGGGGAGAAAGTGAAGGTGAAGGAGAGAAGGAGAAGGAGGTATGAGTATGAGGAACAGAGGTATAATAACTATGTTGTTGTTGGCACTCCTCTTCTGCTGCTGCTTCTTCTCAACCACTCGGGCTATCTGGCTCACCTTACCCGCTTCCGGTACCAAGTGCGTTTCTGAAGAAATCCAGAACAACGTCGTCGTTTTGGCTGATTACGTTGTCGTCGCCGCTGATCACTCCCTCAACCCCACCATTTCTGTCAAGGTACCTTCTTTCCCTTCCATTTCATAACCCTTTTCCGATTTCTTTCTTGGGTCTCTCTTCAATTCTTCAATTGTGGTGTGGATCAATTAGGACGCGTTTGTTTTTACCTTTTTATTTTTTGTTTTGTTTGGTTTCTGAGACAATCGAGAAGAACATATTTAATTCTTATTTGTATTGACCAAGAAATGCTGGTTATGTTATGTGCCTTAGATAATTTGAAAGATTAAACATTTATCATCGACGATTGAAGAAGCACTTTTATGTTACTAAAAAAAGAAGAGAGGATTTTTGTGAGATGTTTTCCATTGAAAATTCTGGAGAGGGACTGCTTCTGCTTGCAGAATTGATTAATTTGTATTAGGTAGCTCATGCACATTTTGTGGGCCATGATCGGTTATTAACTGTAAACCTATCCCTTTGTGTGTTAAATTAGATGTTTGCTTCTGAAGTCTATATTCTGTATATCTTATTCAAATGAACTAATTTACTGGCCTATTTTAACCTGAATGCATGCTTATCTTGCCCATGGTGTCATAATGTTTTAAATCTTGATGGCTGCATTGCCACCTCTTTGTGTCTGTAATTTGCTTTGCTAAAAATACCTGCAACTTTGATCTGCGATCTTGTTTCTAGACCAATGGCATTATCATCTTAATTTGATTATATGTCAATCTTATCCAAAAACTGCCCCTCCATTCTCTCATACACTGTCATCTAGCTCATTTGGAAATTTGTTTGTAGAGATGTTTTGATGGTAGAGTATGGTTATTTGGGTTCAGCCTAGAATCTAGATGGTGGGACTGTCGATCATATGGTTCAGACTTAAGAAATAGTATCCTTGCTGTTATGTGGTGCTGCCGATATCAAAGGTGGCAGTGCAAGAAACGTACCCTGGCTACCTAACTGGGCCATGGATCATTTACACGATTACT
The DNA here is from genome assembly GCA_039655645.1 of Ammopiptanthus mongolicus. Classification (NCBI taxonomy): domain Eukaryota; kingdom Viridiplantae; phylum Streptophyta; class Magnoliopsida; order Fabales; family Fabaceae; genus Ammopiptanthus; species Ammopiptanthus mongolicus. The sequence continues at coordinate 107,131,459 of CM077344.1, read as the reverse complement.
TCAAATTAAAGGGTCTCTAGTCTGTCAAGAAATGTGGGTTGAATAATTGTGAAACATCATTCTTGGAGACATTATCATTAAACAATATATAATCATTATAGTTTAATTTCTGTCTAGAGTCGGGACCTATTCTTATGTCATCCAGATATAACTTCCACTGGGGTTTAAATGACAATCTTGACCTTTGAGACATCAGTTTGTTAAAAGGATCTATTTCTTGTAATTTTCTCTCTTGATTTTTTATATTAATTTGTTTTCTATAGGTGACATCACCATATGGAAATAATCTTCATCATAGGGAGAACGCAACAATTGGTAATTTTGCATTTACAACTCAAGAGGCTGGGAACTACCTAGCATGCTTCTGGGTGGATCATAATCAAGGAGGTGGAGACGTTAGTGTGAACCTTGATTGGAAAATTGGAATTGCAGCCAAGGATTGGGATTCAGTTGCTAGAAAAGAGAAGATTGAGGTAAACATTTCAGGGATATCCATAATTTCTTAATGTACCTATGAGTTTCATGCATATTTTCTGAGTTATACCTCTCAAGGGCCGACATTTACTCAAATGCCTATCAAAGAATGAGTTGAACTGCTGTTTTGTGCGTTTGATTTGCAAAAAAGTAAAGGTTTGGACAACACAAAAATAATTATTCCAGGTTTGATTTGTAAAGTAGTAAAGGGACTAGACAAAAAAGGAGGTGAGGGACTGGACAAAAACTCAAAATTTTATCCCTTACCAAATCATGGGACAACTTTTTGTCCATGGACATATCACCCAAAAAGACAAAATTATCCATACTTATTTATTACTCTCTCTCTCTCATATATTAAATAACGTACATATATATATTTATTAAGTACATATAATATATATATATATATATATATATATATATATATATATATTATATAACATAATAATATATATTATAAAGGGTATTTAAGTAAATTTTACATGATTTTAAAGTGCTGTCCATTGTTCACCAAACAATATACAGGACAAAGAGTTGTGCTGTGACTCAAGCATTTGTTCTGTTCTGTTCTCGTTCTTTTTGGTTTTTAGTAATTGCAAGCAAATTGAAGTCTACCTCTCTTTTCTCTGTTCTTTATAATGCCCCGTTTTGCTGACATCAGTCTTTACATGCGATTGATGCATAGGGAGTAGAGCTTGAGTTGAGAAAGCTAGAAGGAGCGGTGGAGGCTATCCACGAGAATTTGATCTATCTGAAGGGCAGGTAATTCTTGTTCTGTCATTACTCTCTTCTTCAAGATAAAATTTCTTGCCAATGATTCTAACTTCTCTGTCGTTTCATATTTTTTCATTTTTTGTTTTTTTTTTGTATTTACTCAGAGAAGCAGAGATGAGGACCGTTAGTGAAAAAACAAATACAAGAGTGGCATGGTTTAGCATTCTGTCCTTGGGCATCTGCATTGCAGTTTCAGGTTTACAGTTGTGGCATTTGAAGCGATACTTCCAGAAGAAGAAGCTTATTTAGACGGTGCTAGTGTTAATTCAGCTTCAAAGAATGAATTTTATGACTTGAGCATTTTTATGAGCTTTATTACACGAGTAGGGGAAAAAAATTTATACCACTTACAGTTTCTAACTTTTCTTATCCACAGAATTTCATTATAATGCATTAACTACTTGCTGTTGGTAGGAGACAATTTGGTAAGACAAGATCAATGATTATAAAAGACATTATTAAATCGCGGAATACTTCTACTCACATACACACATTATAGCTTATTAGATGTAATTGTAATTTGAGTTGAGGATGAAGATGGAAAACGTAAGTCGTCGGAATTTACTGATAATAATATAATTAAGAAAATGGTGAGAGAGGAATCGATGTAAACGTGGAAAATGTATTCTACTATTAGAAATAAATGAGTTAGGCTATGGCAGACTATATCTAAATAGATGTGTTGCCTAAGTGTCAGTGTAGTTTGTTATTTGTAGTAGGTTTTTGTTTGAGGATTGACCTCATTTGTTTAAAAAAATTTAAAAATTCGATTAACTTGAAAGTTTATTTAAAAGCTTACATTACATAAAAATCTTCTTATATAAGATAAAAAAAAAAATTTTTACCAACATTTTAATTTTTTTAAATAGATATGACTTTTTGACAAAGTTATATAGTATATAAAATAAATAAATATATTTAGATCACCCATGGGCGTCGTGAGAGGAATTGGGTGGCAGATTTGGGATTCATATCTTGAATCGCCTTCCTGAAAGACGTGGTCCTAACTTGCTTCATGACATTGCAGGAGTCTTTTTTTCTAGTGAAGTTTTAGTTTAGTTTGATGTTTTTTTCCTACTTGTAACAAATAAAAGTTAATTATATAGTTTGGATAAGTACACATACTTGTAATGGCCCTGCTTACTAGTTACTAATTGATTTATCGCAAAAGTTACAGGTACAAGCACATCTCTTTCCTCAAAAAAATTAGGCGTATGCATTGCTTTTGCAGCATTTTTAACTGTCCTTTTTTAGTATGTATTTTAATAAATCATCATGAGTTGAACTATTTTTTTTTTTATGGAAATCAAGAGTTTAACTACAAAACAATTATCAAACTCATATAATAATGTGTTGCATTCAACAATGTCAACACCATAGTATATAAAGAAAAAGCATCGAATTTAAACTTAACTTAAAGTGTCGTTAGTATATAATCTTTCAAAGAAATTATAGCAACATTATTATCCTGTACTTTTGCAATCACAGGAGAGGAGCTGAACCATTCATACTCCAAATTAGCTATAGAAAAGATAACCAACTTTCAAATGACGTTCAAAACAAGAGATAAGAAGATAACAAAATAATCAGGTCGCCAAAAATTTGAGACATAATCAATTCAACAGTCCAGCTAAAACTGGAAATCAACATGAAATGTCCTGTATTAAGAATGCATCAAGAAATAATAACCTGTTCTAAGATTTATTCTATTCGAACTATCCCGTGGTTCATGTATCTCAACCGGCAAATCTCATCAAAAAAATCATCAGCACTGCTATGGCAACTCTTCATTTGAAGAATCTTTATAACCATGGTCCTTAGATTTTTCCCATACTTCAACAAGGATTCAAGAGTACTCATTTTTTGTTCAGCATTTAGCGGTGATCTCACTGTGATCACAACCTCCTCCAAACATGGAATCACAAAACATGGATCCACCTGCAAAATGAATGAATATCATAATCAGACAAGATGTTGGAGAGCACCCTTAATCAGAATTATAATATCAAAATCATTATGAATTTACATGTTTCAGACTGTTTCTCTGGCATAATGCTGCAAACATGGCTCCATGGATATCAAACTTGCGCAGCTTGGGATGGCTATTGAAAAAATCAACAAAATCTATCTCTGGAAAGGGTTGAAGGGCCTCATAGTCCCCAGAGAATTCGACCTTCATATAGAGATGTTTCACCTCACTAGCCAATTTCAGCATTTTGCATATTGCATCCCAGCACCACTGGACCCCCCTCATAGACAGGAACTCCAGAGCTGTGAGCTTTCCAAAATCAATCATGTATACTCTCCCTGGAAGCAATTGACAAGAAAAGAAAGAAAATTAAGCTGACAAAGCCAATTACTTTGTACATTACTTGTGATCAAGAAAAAAAAATAAGGCCACTAAGAAATATGCAAGTACAAGAATCACTTCAAACAGTCAATTACCTGCACTATTGGATATCGAAAGTTTCCTCAAATGCTTGGTTTCAGGGACCCTAATCCAACTACAACCTTGTACCTCAAGGGATTCAATTTTTGGGCAGGTTAGAGAAAGTGAACAGTTCCCCAGTCCATAAAAATCCAACTTACACTGCTCTAAATATGGCAGGTCGATTGAGATTGACCTAACCCCTTCACATCCAAGCAGTAACAACCTCGTGAGATATGGACATGACCGAAGCACCACAGTTAATACAGGATCCTCCAATCTTGCACCAATTATCTCTAGGGTCCTAAGATTTTGGAAGACATCCCATTTTGGGGAATGTATCATTAAGACACCCCACAATTTTAGAGATTCCAAATTCCTTGCTGCACCAATGCAATCCAACTTAGAAGGGCTTTCATGGGAGGCCTGATTGTCAGCAAGGTTGTCCATTCGAAGCTCGAGCTGCGAAAGAGATAGACCAACAAGCGATAGCCATGAAGCAAGGCCAGAAGGAGTGAAAGGGCTATATACAACTAGCTCTTCCAATCTCACAACTGCTGATACCATTCTTTTCACAATGTTGTCAGGAGTTTCACTGCCAAGAGGGTTATCAAATGAATTGCGAGGAAAGTAGAGAGTTTTGATATAAGCCATCGAGTCCTTCCATCGCTTAGAAACACAATTGCAAGCTGCGACATCGCGAGCATTGTTGATATGTGACAAGATGTATTGAAGTATGGCATCAGGGAGAGATTCCATTGCTGGGAACAATATTCAAACCGTCGTCAGTGCATAGACAGAGTCAAGAACATCTTTCCAAATTAGCAATATGAAGAAAGAATACAATTGGATATGATGAAGAGTGTCATCAGTCATCAGGCAAAATTGGTGCTATCTATCAAGCATAAGTATTACGTATACAAGAGTCTGTAAATCTAAAGCCATCTCATTCTCACAATTTAATTGACGCATTTTCTTCCCTACAACCATCTTTACTGTTACAATCTCATTTGAGTTTCTGTGAAAATTTTCCCTCTTTGACTTGAAAAGAATGAAAGGAAGTAGTAATTAATTAAACAGCATAACTAATATTATTATTGTCACACATGGAAAGAGAAGTTATAAGAATGGGAGATTAAAAATGACTTGTTAAACTGTTTGGTTGGACTGTTTGTTAGCAAGTAAATATAGCAGTAACTATAAGCAATTATGTGGCATAGAGAGGGGGAAAAAGAAACAAAAATTGAAAAGCACTCTCTCTCTCTCTCTCTCTCTCTCTCTCTCTCTCTAAAGTAGATTGGGATATAATAGAAAGGTGAAAAAATCAGCAGGCGATACATAAATTAGAGGAATCCATATAAGATTAAAGCATTGTATCATGAATCCGGACAGATCTGGGTTGGAGAAATATAGGGATATGCATATTACGGAAATCATGCTTCAAATTCAAAAACATAATAAAAGATTAATGTTATTATCCAGCTAAGAAGAATCAAAAGGGGGTGAGAGAAGCAGCTTAGCTTACACATTGAAATCCGAATAGAGAGGAGGAAGGGTTAGTGATTAACACAGAATGAAGAAGATCGGAGCCGAGGTCTTAGTTACTCGGAATAGTGAAGAAGAAGAAGAAGATGAGGAAATGGAGGAAGGAAGGAAGGAAAGAGGGGTTTGAGTTTGAGGAACAGGGTTTTTGCTTGGTCTCGAAATTTTCTGTAAAATAAATTTGTGCCGTTTTGTTCCCAAAAAGTTAAAAAATTGGAGAAGGTGACTGGCACTGAAAATTAAAATTAGCCCGCTTTTTTTGCCATTTCAAATTTTTGGACCGTTCAAACAGATTCCATTATAGCGGACCACACAGCTCACACACTGTCCAATATTCTGAAACCCACGTGGATTAGTCATCTATATCTATATATTGTATATATTTATATTTATTTATTATAAAATAAAATGAGCATCTTATCTTGAAATTTCATTTAATCATTCAGGAAATATCCAATTTGATCCCTGAAATTGTAAGGTCGTATCAACCTGGTCCCTGACATTAACGAAATTTCAAATTAGTCCCTGAAGTTATAAAACATTAATCAAGTTAGTCCCTCCGTCAACTCCAGTCAATTAACGCCGTTAGTGCGGCTGAGGTGACACGTTAAGTGTCCTGCTGGACGTCATATCATTGTTCTATTTCAGAAATATCAGGGACTAAGTTGAGCAGGGACTAAATTGAGACTATTCTCTCTCTCTCTTCCTCCTCCTTTCTCTCTTCCTTCGCCTCTCCCTCTTCCTCCTCCTCACTCTTGCTTTTGTGCTTCCAACAAGATGTTTCATGTTTGAAGAAAATGAAAGGATGTTATGAATATACAACAAAAATAGAAAAATAATGACAGAAAGAAGAGATGATGCGATGAGTGGGACTTGGCTTGTATGTGGAGAATAGAAGTAAAAATCTAATAAATAAATTTTATGGACCACTGTGTGTAGTGGATCTCGGCCGTGACGGAAAAGGAATATTCCGACGAAGATGGTGGCTGAGATGAGGGACATGGAGAGGCTGTGGAGTGTGGGGAGGAGGAAGAAGGAGAGATGGAGGAAGAGAGAGAGAGAGAGGACGAAGAGGGAGAGAATAGTCTCAATTTAGTCCCTGCTCAATTCAATTTATTCCCTAACATTTCTGATGTGAACAGTGACACGACGTCCAGCAAGACATTTAACGTGCTACCTCAGCCCCACTAACGGCGTTAACTGACTGAGGTTGACGGAAGGACTAACTTGATTAACGTTTTACAACTTCAGGGACTAATTTGAAATTTCGTTAATGTCAAGGATCAGGTTGATACGACCTTACAATTTCAGGGACCAAATTGGATGTTTACTCTTTAATCATTCTAATTTCTTTTGGTGAAATAAAGGGGTAATCTTTCTAATTTCTAAATTTCATCATCTTTTATTGTCTCTCTCATTTGTATATAATTTTTTATTTTTTATTTTCAGCATGACACAATATTTTCTCCAAAATTACGGTGTCTTTCATTTTGTATTCGACTTTATTTTCTATTCTTTTTTTAAGTTTTATTGGTAATTACAATAAAAAAGATAAGTTTAAGGGATCAGGATCCCTTGCAATCACCAAAATCACACCTTCACCAAGTCATTCAAATTTATGGTCAAAAAAAGAGAAGTGTAATTTTTTTACATTAATATTTTTTCATATCTAATATTTCGGATGGTTAGGATTTCATGCGGTGATTTCAGTGGATTCATTTCCAAGTTTAAGGGCATACCTTAACACAAGGAAACGAGGCAGAGGCTTGAGGGTGCAAGGGGCGTATTTTGCTGCAATTAAGCCAGCATGCATATTTCATCATTCATTCCAAATATATGATATCTTTATCTTACATTTAGATGATATATCTTACCTAATGCAAAATTTATTTCAATGATATTGATAAAGTATGAAGGACGTGGCAAAATTTTGAATGAAGCAAATGTAACAGCAGCCTCTCTTGTGTGCATGAATTGTGTTATTTAAATATCAAAATCTAGACATCGTATGTGATATCATATATGTTTATCTTTATCTCTCACTTACTTTTTATCTTCTTAAGTATACAAGCATCTCAAAAATACACCCAAAAAGAAAAGGGATACCATAAGGTGTCCCCTTCTTGATATCAAAAAATCTTTACCCTGTGTGCATAGATTTTTTTTTTTTTTTTGACAAACTCTGTGCATAGATAATAGGTAGTCAAGATAGAAAGTCGTTAAAATAATAAGATTACATTTTCAAACCGTTCTTGTCTCCAGAGCAAAAGCTGGTAATAATGTATTAATATCAATATATCAAGATTTGACAACCTCTTATTTTGGATCATAGATTTCCACAGAATAAAACTTCAAGGAAGAAAAATAGGAAAACCCATTATACAGCGTAAGATTATATCCATATTATTTGTGATCATCTCACAGTTTTTGTACACAAAGAACAGTCCCCAAATGCTTCAAGTCAGCTTGGCTAGTATAGTAGAAGGCTAGTATAAGTTCCAACTTGTATTTTATCAGGAAGCTCTCACAGTAGTTTGAAATGAATCCCTTGAAAGGAAGAAAACAGGATTGCAAGGTGAACACAAGTACTGCAATGCTGACAATGCATCATACAGGAACCCGGTAAGATGGATCGACCATTTTCAAGATGAACAAGTTTCCTTTGTCACCTCTTGATACCCTGATGAAGAAGTATACAAGGAGTACTTGATATGTAGGCAAGATAGTAAAGCAATTTACATTGGAGACAAGGTAAAAAGGTCCAATGCGGTTCATAATTAAACATCTTTCTCCAATAATAATAAGGAATGTGAATGTGACTAAAATGTTGGAGTTCTTTTACTCACCGCAATTCGTCATCCAAATATGTTATTTCCAGTTCACCACGGGCTGTTTCAGGTGCCTTAACAGGTATCTGCACATGTAAACCATGATGACATGGATCATGCTCACAAGCTATTACTCAACAAAAATGCAGAAACATGCATCCACATTGCTTATTAGGATACTTACTTGATCCATACATGATTGCAGACATAGGATATTAATTTTTAACCTTCACTTTAAGGAAGTAATGTAATGTAATGGTTGGAGCTTGTTAGATGATTAGCATTTGCCAAGAACCTCAACAGAATTTCATGTTACACTCCTAATGGTTCTCAAGCCATCCTCATCTAGAACATTACAAATATGATTTCATCAACGATAACTATTGACTCTGAATACTTACGAAGCCTGCAATTTTGAAAGTATCGAACTTCACAGCTACTTTCCTTGCATTTAGAGGTGTTAAATCTGCTGTCACCTACACGATATTGATTTCATTTACATATGCAAACGTCAGAATGAGAATGCAGAAATGTGAAAATTTAAATCAATTTCACCGAGTGTCACCTGGTTGAAGAATGGCCAAGATTCCATATTTTGGGCCCTGAGAGTATCAACATTGATTGCTTGATAATTTGTAACAGATCTCAGAAACTTTGGCCTCTGTCTTTACATTATTGAAAAAGTTAGTATAGTATATGCATAATGCAGGCAGAAAAGGTGGATGGTAAGGGGGCCTGTAAGAGCACATTACAATTAACCCTGTCAAAATGAGCTAGGTCAGACTGGAGTTTAGGTGGCCTGTTTTAAATTTAAATGCAGCCCTAAATAGGTTAGCCTGTAAACCCGCAGGCTAGCTCACAAAAACTCAAAAAAAAGAGGAAGAAGAAAAATCAACCATTACATTTTTTTACTTTATTTGCTTTTTATTTTAACTATGATGTTTCATATATATTTTGTAATTTATTTTGTGTAATACATGTATAAACTATTATAATTAGTGAGGTTTAATTAATTTTAATATTATTTTAAGGCTTGTAAATTTTTTTAAATCAATTCCAGAGTCATCTAATCTTGCAAAATGAAAGGAGACAACAAAAGCAGAATAGTTATTTTGGAATTTAGTGGAAAGCTTGTTAAAATCAGAGTCATGTACTGCACAAGAAATATATACTGGGGCTTCATGAATAGTATAAACACATACAACAAACTATAGAGAAGCCAGCAGTGATATTACTGAATAAATGTAGTACATATTGGTTTTATTTTGCCTTTTCTGCGAACATTGAGAAGCAAATGTTTGCACACAAAACTCAGGAAATGGCATAACTAATTCCTTATTAAAGGAGGTCAAAATAACATAAATGGGAGAATGGAGGGAGGGAGAATGGTGTTGGGAGGGAGGATGGTGTAGGAACCTCTTTGTGTGGGAAGTTGAACTCTGCCAGTTATTACTCAATACTTAAATAACTGTTCGGTGCAGCCGAATAAGGAGGACGGGTAGAAATGGGTTGGTGATAAAAGTGGAGCATACACTTTAAAATCTGGTTATTGTTATCTCCATTCAAACATGCTAAATGCTGATTTATGTTTCTATGCTAACTTCTGGAACAATATTACTCCTCTTAAAGTAGTTGCTTTATGTTGGGAAGTGTTTTAGATAGGATTCCTACAAATGTAAATTTGCAAAGACGTGGAGTTTCGGTCACTGGTTCACAAGCAGGTTGTCCGTTTTGTAAATCTGCCCCGGAAGATACGGGACATTTGCTTTTGTCATGTCACTGTTCTTATTGCATGCGGATACATATTTATAATTGGATAGGGGTGGATGTGGTTCTACCAATTGACATGAAGGCGCATTTCTCTCAACACTCAGGTCTTTTAAAGAATCGTATTTCTAAAAAGTGTTGGAGGTTGTTATGGTTCTCAATCATTTGGTCTTTATGGTTACATAGGAATGAGATCATTTTTAATGCAGGGAAGGTTGAGTTTGACAAAGTCTTTGACTTAATCAGGATGAGAGCGTGGGATTAGTGCACTATGTCAGGAAAGGGTGACTGTTTCTCATTTGTGGACTGGTGTATAAATCCTACTAGCTGTTTGAAATTATGTCATAGAAAGTAGGCTGGTGGTGAACTGTAATGCTGTTTGGTATTCTGCTATACAAAGTAGGATGATGGTGAACTGTTATAGGTCTTGATGTAATGGGTTCGAGCACCCCTTGTGCTCCTTTAATTCATTCTGTTTGCTTATAATAAAAACTACAGGCAGCAGTACAAGACGATTGTATGATCTAAACCAAAGTGAGAGCTCCCGGTAGCAATGGTAGTGGAGCAATAATGGAGCTTGTCGAAAGTTCTACCGTTTTTTCTTTTGGAAAACCTTGAAAGTTATACCTTAGAGCTTAACCACGTACCTTGAGTACACAACAACAAAGATATTTCCTAATATAGTCTTAATCACTGAAAAACTATTTAGTAGACAGTTCCATACTATATACTATAGGCCATAAGGGGAATCCGAAATAAAAAATACGAAAATTCTCTGCCTAAATCGAATCTATGGATCTATTCAATTAATATATGCATTTACGATCTACTATTATGCACTCTCCAAGTAAAAAAGTAAGGGTTAGCAGCTCACATTCGGTATGTTTAAATCTAAAATTATACCAAAGGAGCACTGATATGTAAACATAGATAGAAGGAAACAACCTGCAATGCTTAAAAACATTAGATGCATCATAATACCCAACATATTTATATCTTGGATGATTTATCATCTTAATATAGATAACCATGAACCATGGTAAGGGAAAAATTATTTGTTTACCTGGGTTTGCAAGATTGACTGCGAGGTAGTGTATATAAGCTCCCATTTTCCATCCAGTAAATCAGATTTTAGGGGCTGCTTTGTTGGATTAACTGCTTCAAGTTTGCGTGCAATCTATTTTAGAAATAAATTCCAATAATCAAGAATAAAGATGCATGCGAACTTGAAAATTTTGCCACAACTCTATTAAGAGAAAATTATTGGATACAAACATGCATCACATGCTCATGCTAAAGCAAAGAATAAAGTATAATTAGAGACAATATACTTACAATTTAATTAAGTATTATGCATCAATCAACAAGGCACTAAATATATTTTCATATATACGTGGATCCCTTCTTTCTAGAGATTTACCAAAGGAGAAAGCTTAGTTGCAGTTTCATAAGTACACTAGGTGTTGTTTTTCAATGGGAATAAGACGTGTAACAGCCCATCAATAAAAATATAACATGTTGTTACACATGTCATATTCCCAATGGAAAACAACATCTAATTTATCTATAGAATTGCACCTAAGTTTTGTGTCCATTGCCAAACCCAGTAAAATTACATTATAATAGAAGTTTGAAAATTACTACTTAATTATCTCACTCAGACGGTAGTAAGTTTCTACCTAGGACAGATTCCCTAACTACTCATGACCAAGTGGATTATGAAAACTTGCATTGACACCGCCAGCTTAAACCTTCAGCACTCAGCAGTAAATACAAAATAGTCCTGTCTTTATTTTTTTCCTTTTCTAATGTAACGATTGTGGGTATCTGTCCCCTATCTTTGGCTGAAAAAACTAGAGTTATATTCCATATATAGTAGATACAGCATGCACAAAGTAACTCTAAATTCATGTCAGGTTCTGTAGTGAAAGGATATTTTAATCTTCCTAGCATTCATTTGAGAACATCAATCACTTTAAGCAAAACTCAAAAAATAAAGAGAAGAAGGCAATTACCTGATCAACTGTTTGTTGGTCTTGGGGAGTGGCATCAGCCCCTCGATCAAGTGGTGCAATGGCCTCAAGAAGCTCTTCCTTGATGATCTTAGCATCTTTGCCTTTCTTCAAGAAAGCAGGGAAAAATGAAACTTTTGCTCTCCATTTGTCAGAGATAAGAATAGGAAGGGCATGGGTGGTGTGATAGATGGAGGGTCTAACTGGGAAGTGAGAAGAAGAAGAAGAAGAAGAAGAAGAAGGCGGTGGTGGTGAATGAAAATGGAGCAATTTGGGAACTGAATCTGTGGTGCACTGAGTGTTGAGAGCTGAAAGGAGGGAGGGAGAAGAAGATAAGGCCATTATATTCTTTAGCTACACAGTTACAGACCGAATCATGCTTTTCGTTTGCCTATATTACTCAATGTATTAAGGGCTCGGTTTTTATTCGGGATAGGATAAGGACCTATAATATATTAGAGGTAGATAAAGATATAATAGGATATGAGCATGATAAACTCTTATTCTGTTTGATATTTTATGCGTATCAGATAATGATAGGATATGATATAAAATATCCATAAATGATAAAATTACCCATATATCATAATTATATTATTTTTTCAAAAATAAATTTTAATATTAGATGGTTTTTTATATATTTAAATTAAAAAATATTTGATAATATATATTTTTGGCTTTTTAATTATACATTAGTCCATTTTTAAAATTATAAAAAATTAAATTTTTTCACTTTTTATAAAAATTATTAATTAAACCACATATTTTAATTAGTAATAAGGTTGACTAATTAGGTTTGAAACCATAATTAAATAATAATATTAAGGGTAAGAGATAAAACAGAAAGCATTTTCTTATCTTATCTTGTTGGTTCTAACCCAGCTCCACACTCAGGATAGAATTATAACTAAGTAACAGGATATGATAAGCTAACAGGATAAGCTTATCCTATCCTGCTGGTTCACCAAACTGCAGATTAAAACATGACAAGATAGCTTATTCTATTCTGCCTCCCTTATCCTGACAGTCAAACGAGCCTGATAGTTACTTTTTGACTTGTGGTGGCGCTGGCTTCCGGAGAAAATTACACAAACGTCCATCAGTTTTGGTTTTTAAGGCCGTTCTTGGCGTGAAATAGGGCAGGCGTTTAGCCTTTCCAATTACCGCCGTCACTTTTTATTTTAGAGTAAAACCCAAATTCGTCCTCCCCCGAAAATTCTAGTGATATTTTGATCCCTAAAAAATAAAAAAATATCAATTTGATTATCAAGAATGTAAAATATGGGTCAAAATAGTTCCTGACAGTGACTAAATTGTCTCTAAAAAGTACCCTAAAAAGGATTAATTTAACCCGCAATTTATATTCTTGAAGATCAAATTGGTATTTCATTATGTCACCATATTTTTTTGTTAAGGAGCAATTTGGATCTTTACTCTTTATTTTATATTGCTTCAAGTATTTCTCATTTCAATGACATGACTCTAAGAAATTTATCAAATCGGTATCGTGCATATTTATTTACATTTCTTTTCTCTAATTTCATGATTTCTTATTAGGTACTTCTATCTTCTAAGCATATCCTATCATTGTGATTCAATGGTGCTAACTAATAAGAACGACTTCTTATTTCTTCAAACTAGTTAAGCATCTCTCTCTGATGCTAGAACCTAATTTGGGTTCTTAACTCTTTTTTAGTAGGTCATACAACGTCACATAGAATTTAAGAACCCCTACTAGTTTTCACTCCAATGCTAAAACTCAACTTGGGTTCTGAACTTATTTTTAGTGAGTTCTAAAATTAACTCTCTTTGCATTGGCTCCAATGTTGTCAGAAAAATATTTTTTTTAGTAAGAACCGTTTTTATAGAAGAACAGTTCTTCACCTTGGCATCCATGTAAGCACTCTCCAATGATACAAATTGTAAAAACCTGTCCTTACACACAAGAACAAACATCGGAGATAATCTTAGTACCCACTATAATTAATAATATAAAATATGCTAAAATATATTTTTGGTCATTTATCTTATTTTTTGAACTTGATTTGGTTTTCTATCTTCAAATGATCCGTTTTAGTTCTTTAAGTCTCAAAAGTTAGTTAATCTTACCCTTTCTGTCACCTCCGTTAGTAACATGATTAGCTAAACGGTCATAATTTAATAAGTATGAATGGTCATACTTTATTCACTATTAATAAGTTAACCGTGTGTTAATATAAGAACTTATTATAATAATAATTAGAGTTTAAGAATTAATTAAGGGAAAATTAAAGTTGAAATACCTATTTACAAAATGCATCTCACTACCCACTTTCCTTTTTTCCCTTCACAGTTATTAGAGTCTCTAGTAGACTTCATACTGCCCACCCAATTATTGAATGACAATTGCTTCCTACACTACCTCATTTACTCCATCCATCACCACATCTTTATTTTATTTATTTTATTCCCAAAATACCCTTCACACACCACCTCATTCTCGTAGTTTCGTGACTTTCTGACAATTAATTGCCGGAATATAAAAAATTTGTGTTCCGACAAATAGTTGTCAAAATACAAAAAAAAAAATGTATGTATTCCAGCAATTGCCGGAACACAAATTTTTTTGTATTCCAACAGTAAATTGTCGGAACACAAATTTTTTGTATTTCGACAATTATCAGAAGGCATTCGGGGTCTAAATAATTTAAAACATAACAGGAGAAAGGCAACTACTCACTTGTGAAAGTAAAGTGTTGCTAATAAAAAAGCCAAATTGTTGATTATATAACCAGAGAAAGTGAGAAAAGCTCTATGGCCAATGAAGGGAACGAGGAAGGAGAAAAGAGTGCAAGAGAAGAAGGAAATGGAAATAGGAAGGAGGGGTAAGAAAGCGTAGGAATGTTCTTATTCATAACCACATTGAGAAATGCGAACAAGGTAGACAGAGTCCCAAATGATGCCGTTTTCGATGGTGAAAGATATGTGAGGCCAAAGGGGAAGGGGGTGAGGGTGAGTGTTGTTGTTGTTGGGTGTGATGGGAAGGGTGAGGCAGGGAGGGTTTAAGGGTTGAAAATGTTGCTGATTTCACGACCAAGTAAGACCAACAACAGAGTTGGCGAGGTGCATACATGTTTTAAATTGTTCAGACTCCGATTACTTTCATACAAAAAATTTGTGTTCCAACAATTAGTTGTTGGAATAAATAAAAATGTGTTCTAACAATTAATTACCGGAATACAAATATTTTTTTTTGTTCCGACAATTAATTGCCGGAAGGTAAACTGCGAGAATGAGGTGGTGTGTAAAGGATATTTTGGAAATAAAAAAATAAAAATAATAATTTGGTGATGGATGAAGTAAATGGAGTGGTATAGGTAGCACAACCAATATTGAATAAGTCTTTAAGATGAATTTGTATCCGAACTGAATAATAATAATAATAATAATAATAATAATAATAATAATAATAATAATAATAATAATAATAATAATAATAATAATAATATGCATAAAACTCGGGCGATTCCAACATCCTCCCACCTCAACGTTGAGGTTGGATCCTCCAATTATTTTGAGGTGTTTCTACAGGTCATCCGGTAAATGTTGATTTTTTATTTTAAAGATTTATTTTAAAAAATATTAACAACCTGTTATCATCACGTGGGACTAGAGCTGTCAAAAAGGTACCCGGCCCGACGGGCTGGCCCATTTGGCCCGTTATAAAAGATGGGCTGGGTTGAGAAAATGACAGCCCGGATAATTTTATTTGGGCCAGGCCGAGCCCGAAATTCCACTAACACACTACGGGCTGGCCCATCTCGGGCCGGGCTGACCCACTGAATTTTAAAATATTAATTGTTAAATTATAGATATAATTATTTAAATTTTTTTTAAAAAAGACTTGAATATACCACACCCACACAGACACTCCATATTCAGTTATTCACTTATTCTCAGTATTTCAATTTCAAATTCAATCCGCTGCCCCACACTCCATGTCTCCATCCATACCCAAACCCTAGCACAGCCGCCGCCCCATACTCCTCCAGGATCAGCGCTGCCGTCACCATCGCCGTGCCACCGCCTCTGTCGTCTCGCACTCGCGCCACCGTCCTTGTCATCACGCAACCGTCCCAGTCGTGCACCATCCAGTCGCGCATCATCCTCATCGCGCCACCGTCGTGTGGTCGTGCCACCTTCGCACCACCGTCACGCCACCGTCGCTGTCCTCCTCTTCATCTTCCTCGATTGTATCTTCTTCTTCCAACCAAGGTATATGCTTGATTATTTTCTTCTGTACCCCAATGTTTCTTCTGAACCCCAATGCTTCTTTCCTTTACTGTTGGCTCACTGATTTTTTTAGAAGTTTCTTTACTTTATTTTTTGAATTTTCAATACTTAACACAGCCTACCCTAGCTCACTGATTTTTAATATTAATGTTTGTTGTTTTAATTGATGCAGTGTTTGAATATGACTGATGCTCAAGAGGATTGCATAATTTTAGAGGAAAATGAGCCACAAGCACCCACCACTGCCAAAAGACTTGTCGACACTGTCAAAGAGGAGGATATTGTTGAACCAAATGCAAAGAAAAAAAAAGCTAAAACTACCTCAGAAGCTTGGAAGTACTTTGACAGACTTCCTATAGATGAGAGCGGAAAAGAAATGTGTAAATGCAAAGCTTGTGAGAAGGAGTATACTTGTTCAAGTAAGGCAGGTACATCTCACTTAATGCGTCATATTGCTTCCTGTGTGAAGATTCCCAAATTTGATAATGTGGGGACTATGATGCTTGATTATTCCGCTAAAATGAGGTCTAGAAAACTTGATCATAAGGTTGTTCGTGACTTAATAGCGCAAATGATTGTATTGCATGACCTTCCATTTCAATGTGTTGAGTGGCAAGGATTTAGAGCACTATGTCAATATATTTCTTGTGGTGAAACTACTAATATTTCTAGAAATTCTATTACTGGAGATGTAATGAAGATTTACATGTATGAAAAAGAAAGATTGAAAGCTCAATTGGCTAGGCATAATGGGAGAGTGTGTTTTACCTCTGATTGTTGGACTTCTTGCACTACTCGTGGTTATATCACTCTAACTGCTCATTTTATTGACGAGAATTGGAGGTTAAATAGTAAGTTGTTGAACTTTTGTCATTTGGAACCCCCACACACCGGTCATGAGCTATCAAGGAAGGTGCTTGAATTTTTGAAAGAATGGGGAATTGAAAGAAAAGTTTTTTCAATTACTTTAGACAATGCTTCCTCTAATACTAGCATGCAAACCATTATGAAAAAACATCTTTGTGTGTCAAATAGCTTGTTGCGCAATGGAGAATTCTTCCATATTAGATGTTGTGCTCATATCCTTAATAGCATAGTTCAAGAAGGATTAAAGGTAGCAAGCGAGGCATTGAACAAAATTAGAGAAAGTGTAAAATATGTGAGGGGTTCGGAATCAAGAAAGAAACTATTTGTTCAATGTGTTGAAGAGATTGGTGACATTGATAGTAATGTTGGCTTGCGTTTAGACGTGTCCACTAGATGGAACTCTACTTATTTGATGCTTAAGAGTGCAATAAAGTATAGTCGTGCTTTTGCATTCTTAGATATAAAAGATGAGCATTATAAGCATTGTCCAACAAATGAAGATTGGGAAAGAGGAATGAAGCTTTGTGAATTTTTAGAGCCTTTTTATGAAATCACCAATATGTTTTCCGGTTCTAAATATCCTACATCAAATTTGTATTTCTTTCAAGTATGGAAGATTGAGGTTCTATTGAAAAATAATAAATCAAGTCAAGATTGTGTGATTAGAGAGATGGCAACAAGTATGATGGACAAGTTTGATAAGTATTGGAGCGAGCATAGCACAATTCTTTCCATGGCATGTGTTCTTGATCCTAGGATGAAGTTTAATTTGCTAAAATATTCTTACTCTAAACTTTATTCCAACAACATCATAGTTGATGAGAAGTTGAGCATTGTGAAGGATGCTTTGTATAAACTTTTCAATCATTATGTCAACAACGTGGAAGCTCCTCCTTCTATTACGGATGCAAATACTTCAACTCGAACTTATAATGAAGGGGAAGGTACTTCAACATTGCCATCGGATTATGATGTAAGTTTTTTACAATCATAAGCTACTCTTCTCTCTTATGCTTATTTGATCATAATCAATATGTTTATGTTGAATCATATTTTTCATTTCTCTTGTTTTAATCTTCTAGTGATTATGTTATAGGATTTTGAACAACAAGAGAATGCACAAACTGTGTTAAATGGAAAATCTGAACTTGACACCTACTTGGAAGAGTCAAAACTTATGGGTCACAAGGATTTAAATGTTTTGGAATATTGGAGGGATAATAGTGGGAGATTTGGTGATTTAGCAAGGATGGCTAGTGATATATTGAGTATTCCAATTACCACGGTAGCATCTGAGTCAACCTTTAGCATTGGAGGTCGTATTTTGAGTAAGTATAGAAGCTCCTTACTTTCAAAAAATTTGGAAGCTCTCATTTGTGCTCGCAATTGGTTACTTGGATTCTCACAAAATGGTAAGAATATTCTTTTTGAAGCGCTTATACTTATATAACATCATGTGTTTTAGACTTTTAGTTACTAGCTAATAGCTATGTGTTATTGTCATGGTTAAGTGTCTATTTTAATGTGCAGGAGGATTGAGTTCTATTGATGGTGCGGAAGAAAGAAAAACCAAAGCTAATGACAATAACAATCATTTAAATGCCATTATTTTGGATGAGGAGGAGGAAGAAGAAGAAGAATAATGGAAATGAAGAATTGAAGATGATAAGCTCCAATATTTGTGTTTTAAGAAGTGGATTTTGCAGTTTTATTTTGTTTTGAAGTTGTTAGTTTTTTATTTTACATTTTATTATATTGTACTGTTTAAACTGTATTGGTGGTTGCTTGGTTGAACCATACTCTAATCATTGGAGGCATGTTGTTTGGATTTTAAAATATATACATGCACTTTAATTTTTTTTTAAGACAATTAGTAGCAAATATTGGACAAATCAATAACATAACACTACCCAAGCTCTTCTGATACAATTAGAAGCAAAAAAAAAAGTTTAAAAAAGCAAGGAAAATAGTTTCAAAACAATAGCCAGTGGGCCAGCCCGAATGGCCCGTAGCCCGGTGAGGGCTGGGCTGGGCTAGGAAATTGGTAACCTAAGATATGTTTGGCCCGGCCCGATCCGACCCGAAAAATACATTGGCCCGCATGGGCCAGCCCGAATTGACAGCTCTACGTGGGACTAAGACACCCCATTGTGCTTTTCAGTTGTCTTTGCAACTCCCAGTCCACATTGCTACTCCGGCCTCCATTGTTGCTACCCGACTCGTTCCTCCCAACCAACTAGCGTCAACTTGGGTTATTTGATGGCTAGCGAGAACCTCATCTCCCTCACCAGAACCATTGACTCTTCTAATGACGACAGTAGTAGCAACAGTAGTAGGAATGGACGGAAGAGGTCAATGCTGTTGAATCTCAATCATCGGCGAGGTTAGGGCTTCAATGGACCCACCTCCAACTCCAACTTTGACGACAATCTCGATCTCTTCTCTAACAATCGCCTCTCCCCCCTCCCTCTCTCTCTCTCTTTTTCAGACGATTCTTCCGATGGTACATGGCCGCCAAGACGCCTTCCTGAATAGGCAATGAAGGTCGCAGGCACATACACCTCAGCCGACCAAGCGCTCGCCGATCAAGCGCTACCCCTCCAGGCCCATTAGCGATGCTCACGGTGACGGTAGGACATGTCACTATGCTGTAATGTGGACGCAGTTCCAACCAAGCGCAGATACAGACCCATCCTGTTGCGGCCAAAGCGCACCACCAACGCTATCGTCACGCCTCCAAGTCGCTTACATCGTCGCCACCGAGCTGAGAAACATGAAAGATGGATTCAAAGAACCACCCTCCACCCACCTCAAGAAAGCTTATTTCTTACAGTGAACTCATCATGAATCGTGTAACACCCTCGTTACATTAGTAACCCAAATAAAACATTTACATAAAGTCTCATGGAAATTTTTTTTTCTTCATAATATAATACTTAATGTAATAATAATAATAATAAATTGGTCTTTACATTATAAAAATCCTCAAAACTGAAATATCATAATTAATCCAAAATCTCTTAAAACAAGGTGCTAACTAAAAACCCCAGCGTATAAAAATAATATAACTAAGGTCTAGCCATATACGGCTCCAGTACATAATAATACTAACCAAAGCTATAAGAAAACTACTAAGAATCACTAAACTTCAAGCCTCCTCGGTCTCAGGAACAACGTCCTCGTGCTCTGAAAATAACACTACAAATGAGATGAGAATCTCAGTGAATAAAAACGATTATAAATTATTTTTACAAAAAGTATTATTTTCAGCTGGCGCAGTAACAAGAAATACAACTATGGTACCTGCTATTTTCAAAAATAATATAATTTTTCTATATTACCAAATATATATAAAATATTCATACCAACACATCACATATTTCAAATAACAACATTTAAACATTTAATTCATGCATTTATTCTATCAGTCATAATCACACAACAATGACGTCTCATTGCCCACCTCTCTTCATAAAAGGTGTTTCGACATACCATTCTCTGATGATGTAACTAGTTTCCGATACCCCTTTCATAGGTGGTATAACTCATTTTCTGACATCCCATTTCCTAGCGATGTAACTATTTTCAATACCCCTTTTTTAGATGGTATAACTCATAAATCTGACATCCCAAATAATTGACAATGTCACTTTTACTCACCTCTTGAAGACCTCCAAGAAGCTCCAAGCGTTTGGTCACGAACGCGCCAAGAAGCTCCTCAAGAATCTCCCAATTTCTTCCTCCTTTAGGCTCTTTCTTCTCTAGAATTGTCTCCTCCACGCTCTTCAATCCTCAAGAGCAAGCAAAACTGTGTTTTAGGTTGCAAATAGGGTTTCTAGCCGCACTAGGGTGTTATAATAATGTATATATATAGTGTTGCACTGTTCTTTGTTTAAAATCCTATTTTTTAACTCATCTGACAGGGAGCACGAGCGTGCTCTCGATTGGCGAGGCCGTGCCAATCAGCGTCAAAGTTTGCGAGGTTTTCCGACACGGGCGTGCTAACAAGTAGCACGGTGCGGCTCAGACCGTGCTCCCTTTTGGCACGGGCGTGCCAACATTAGCACGGACGTACCAAACATCGTCAAATTTGTCCATTTTCCGACACGGCCGTACTAATAGGTAGCATGGCGCGGCTCAGACCGTGCTCTATTCAGCACGGGTGTGCCAATGCTACAGTGACAGATTTCAAAGTAAAACTTCTTTCATTTCTTCTTTTGGTCAACTTACTACCCTTAAAGTTCAAAGTCAACTATTCTAGACCTCCCTAACACTTTATAAATTTTATTTACTAAGGTTTAAGTCTCTTATACTTTTATTTAATTCTTGGAATGTTACAAACCGATGCTTGTATTTGGTTGCCCTTGGTCTTAGCTTATTCAGATGCTGCCCTTGGTTTCAATCGATCATGAACAGATGTTGGTGACGTATCTAAACCCGTCACGGAGGGTCCAACCAACAAATAATTGTTTACATATTACTTCAACATGGATTCTACAATAGAATAACATGGTTCCGACCTAGCATGCATGGAAATGAAAACAAAGAGAAAGAGACTCAAGTTTGGGAACAATCGGTTTGAAGTCAAGAGCAAAATTTTTCTTCATTTAATCTCGTCCCTCGATTTATTATAATATCATATCTATTGTTAAAAAACATTGAAAGACGAAAAAAACAAAAAATTGATGTGAGGATGGAATACATCTCAAAAAAGTCAGTTCACCTATGACTTAGTCACGCTACACAACTCATGTTAAGGAGTGTTTTCCAAGGTTAATAACAGTATAAAACATTTTCTTTAAAAAAAAAACAGTAGATAACATTTTATTATTTATTTAGCACCTGGAAGGGGAGGAGAAGCATTTAGGGATGTAAATTTTATCTGCATCCATGAATAATATCCCTAACTGGTAGAAAATGGATATTTTAATGGATATCCACGAATAAATTAAACGGGTATTTTCTCTACATGTTTATTAATGGGACGGGGGTGGGCAGTATAGTATCTATACCCGTGAATACCTGTTAAGGGGGTTAGAATATTTACATTTAAAAATATTAGATCAATGGATTGAAATGATCCTCATGTGCGAGTAGATTAATTTATACATGCATATAGATTAATTTTACTATTTAATATTTTAAGTTTTAATTTAATAATATATATGATTACACTTTATACATATCATATTATTTAATATATTTACCATAATATTTTTCAAGCATAAAAAATTCTTATACCATCAAAGAGCTCAAATGTAGATATTAGTATGAATTTTATATGTAAATAAAAAATTTTATGAGATATTAATTATTTATAGATGTCCATAAATATTAATAATAAATTTATTTAAAACTGATAAGATGAATACCGACAGGACTCGAACAGAAACAAAATTCATCCAACCGGATGGATACTTGAGGGCTACCCACCCGCCCCATTTACATCGCTGCAAGCACAGTGACTCGGTGGCTCTCCCCTGGAACCAGAAGTGCAGAGTAATCTATCTGATTGCTTCGCTTCGCATCTCTCTCTCTCTCTCTCTATTTTCTTTTCTCTTATGATTGTTCCTTGCTTCAGCTTCAGCTTCTACTATGAGCTCCAAGCTTGAATCTTGAATACAAAACAAAAGATATACGAAAAATGGGGCCAAAGTTTCCCATGACCCAGTTGAGAACCGCGACACCCAGTTATGTGATTTCCTCCCACAGGGATTGTTGTGCATACAAGTATTCTACAAGAGTATTCTCGGAGCATAAATTCCCCTTCAAGTCTTTGGGGGATAGATGGAAGCTCAATAGTATGTTCTCTTTTTATACTTACTTCTTTCTTTTACTTACATCTCTTCTTCTTAGTGCTCAATCTCACCTAACAATAATCCTCCTAATTACTTGAACAAAGTATCCATTGCTTTTTGGAGGATGATATTTTCCGTTTCAAGTAATTAGGATTCTCTTTCAGAAGATATAGCATTTCTCTAATTTACATAGTGTATTATTACTCAAAATAAAATTACAGCAATGTTATTTGAACATCACAGATTTTGACAATATTAACCACGTTTTCTACATCATTAACCACGATTTCGACAACATTAACCAAATTGCCAACCACCCATGTGACATTGTTAACCAAGAATTGTATATCCATTAAACAAGTTGTCTGGTGTCTCAATCTACAAATAACATTTTTGAATTTTTTTTTTATTATTCTGTCTCTCATTCTGGCTGTCTCTAAATTTTGATTATGTCATTTATTTTTCAAAGGTTCTATTCAAGAAAGATTGACTATATTGCTATCAAGGACCCAAAACTTTTTGAATGAAGTGGCTTCTCCGCTTGCAAAGCCTGGTCAAAGTAGGAAGTCTGATTCTGAAGATGATTTCGGATTTCAAGTTATGGAAGACATATTTATGGTAGAGCAGACAATTGACCGCAGAACGCCTTATGGGATTCTTTCTCTAGCTGCTGTTATATGTATTGAGCAATTCAGCAGGTGAATGAATACATATGGATCATTTTATTTTGGGTGATTTTTCTTATATTGGTCCTTGGGTCATTGCATTCATCAAATGGATTATATAATAAGTATTAACAAAGTCAAGACTAAAGTATATAATTGAAGTGCTATATGATATATGGTTTTTACATTTGCCCTTGGAATGTGCATTAAAATGATTTACTCCCAAAATTACCGTAAAAACAAGGTAATCACAAAAGACACTGAATAATTTATATTGTCTACCTTTCTGTTTCTCCTCTTGCCATTTTTTTTTAATATTGGTTCTGATAATTTCATTTGAATTTCTTTTCTGAATTGTTTTCTTCAATCTGAAAATATGTTGTGCATATTTCTTGTGCTGAGTTGAGTTATGACAGAGATATGCAAGAATACAATTGTCAATAAATATGCAGAGAAGCAGTGTTTCCTATTAATATATATATATTACTCTACTTTTTTTCTTTTATATTTTAAACCCTGCCCATGTTGTGCTTTATTGCAAATCTATAGATAGCCAGTCCCAAGTCCGGATAAAAGGTGAGGGTTGTGTTAGGCAGTCGACAGTCAACACAAAACTTTGTCAAATCTCAATGATATGGATCAACAATGAGTTTTTCTTTTATATTTCGGTTACATAGGAGGCTCTCCAAGGGCCTGGGTAGGGGGAACGTTTGAAGTTTGAACCTACAACATGAAGCACCCCCTTATCTTAAAGGCTAGGACTGTTTCCATGTGAGCTATCAACCAATTGGCATGTGTTGCTTTGTTAATTCAAGAAATTAATATCAATCATCAATAGAAAGTTGAATACAGGACTTGACAATGGACTAAGAAACTAGAGGATAGATTCAAGAGAGTTTTGTGAATGCTGGAGTCAATAATGCACGCAGAAGTTTGATATATTTATATACACTTGGATAATGAATTCACTCCTATTTATAACAAATAGTTGAGCCAATTCCTAAGCCACAATAATTCTTGCTATTTCCTAAGATAAGAGTTCCAATACTATTTTTTATTTCCAACACCTTGGAAGCTCCCTTCATGAGGATTTTGTCTTTTTTGTATTGCTTGCTTACTTCATGCCTATAAGACTGATACAGAAATTATTATTTGACCTTCTGAAAATAAGATATGCAGGATGAATGGATTGACTGGGAAGAAAATGCAGAAAATTTTTGAAGCACTTGTTCCTGAATCTGTATCTAGTGATGCTCGTAATTTGGTTGAATATTGCTGCTTTAGATTCTTATCAAGAGATGGTTCTGATATTCATCCTTCCCTCAAGGTATAGAATAATCTGCGTTCTTTGGATTGTTCATCTTCTATTTTGTTGAGTATAAGTTCATCATGTTCTCGTCAAAACACGCATTTGGTATTTTTTTTTTCGGGTTGTCATTTTATCTTTCTCACATAAAGCTGGGAGGAAGACTTTTTTTTGTTCTTATTATATTTGTTTTAAAGGTAGAGTTTCTAAACACACTTTTCAAGAGAAACTGCATAATTTTAGTTTCATCTGATCTACACCACTTCTCCTTCCCCCCTGGTTTTGCTGCCTTACTGCCCTACTCTAAAATTTGAAGAGACCTTTCCCTCCAGAGCTATGAAGGGTCATCTATGCCAGAAATTTGAGGATCACTGAACCCTCTTTGGTTAATGCATGAGCAAAGTATAGAATCTGGTTCTTAGAGAGTGAGGAGGCATGGAATTTTTCAACAAATACCAGCCTTCCATTGATGAAGATGCTCCAAGCTGGTCAGACATCGGGCTTAAGAACACTGTCTTACAGGTATATGGTCATGCTCATGCATACCCAGTCCCTTTCCACCTAAAGACTATGATTGTAAACCCTCAGTCTGTCCATAGTTGTCCATACCCTAGCCCTCCTTTTGTTTGATGAGCTCTTCCTCAAGTCTTTTGCAATCTTTACAATGTAGTAGATTTGATTAAGTCCTTGATTTCATCCTGACTGTCCAAAATATGGTGTTTCTTTGGAGTCACTGATCTTTGATTTACCAATATTGATTCTGCATTTTCTCCCATCAGTCTATTGGTAAAGAATTGTGCAAGATATTCTTCACATTCACTTGAATGTAAAAAAGTTGTGTTAGATTCCATCCTAAAATCAATTGGCTTAAGTGGAGTTGCCCAACAAATATATAAACCGCATCCCAAGAATTGAGGCAGGCGATGTGGAACTTCCAACACCCTCCCCGCACAGATGCCTACCAGAAAAGGCAATAAACGACAACGGAGATTGCCAGAACATGCGATAGATGATGGAAACGACAGAGATAAGCTCTGGCTCTAATACCATGTTAGATTTCATCCTAAAACCAATTGGCTTAAGTGGAGTTGCCCAATAGGATAAACCACGCCCAAAGAATTGAGACAGGCGATGTGGGATTCCAGCTGGCTGAATATTATTATGACTGAATGAATAACACTTCACAAGGATTTACATGGAGCTAAAAATAACGAAAGGAATAATCTATCCTAATAATTGTTCAATCTACAATGATTGCAAGATACTCTAATTTTAATGTGGACGTTACAACACTCCCCTCAAGCTGCTAATGGATATCTATCATTCCCAACTTACTAGTAAGATCTTGAAATCTCTCTATGGATAGCCCCTTAGTTAACACACTGTAAAATCTACAATAATTACAAGATACTGTAATTATAATATGGACATCACAATGCATTGTTTAGAGGAAAAAGTTTTGTTGAAAATCACTGTGAAAAACAATAACTGGTTTTCGGGAACTTTAAAAAGACAAAAGCAACTGTGGCAGATGAGGCCTGACTTACTGGATTTCTTTGTTTAATCTAGTAGTAAGGTTTTTCTTTTTCTTTTTTTCCAATTAATTATCAAATACTGTAATACTGAATAACATTCATTCCTGTATCCCCCAAAAATAAAAAAAATTATGATTATTGCTTTTGGACATGTTAATAGGACCCTCCATTCCAGAGGCTGATATTCATAACCATGCTTGCCTGGGAAAGTCCTTACACTGATGACCTTTCCAGCAACTCAGAGAAGGCTTCTTTACAGGTTTACTTCTTTTCTTTATTTAATTTAATTTAATTCAGCCACCCTTAGTGCAATTGAATGTCCTGTTGATTGGATATGGGAGATGAGAGATATGTGAGAAGAGAGAACATTTTTCTTAGGGATCCCCACTTTTGTTTGTCTATTTAACTCTAACATAATATAGAACTTTTAAGTGTGGTGGACATGACTTATTGAAGAGCAAGTCGCTCCTAAATTTAAAGTATACTCCCCCTTGTTAATGATAACCTGGGAATAGTTATTTCATCTCATGAATTCAATCAATGATGTGATGTCCTGATAGAACATTGAAGGTGGGAGATACTTTGGTGCATAAGGATTTCCTTTTTTTTCTTCATAAAATTATATTATTTAATTAAGTTCTTTTATCTTTATAATTTTGAGAGATCACTTCATATATGTAATTTTGGTGGGCTTTGCAGAGTAAACTCGTCACTGAAGAGGCTTTTGTTCGTATTGCTCCTGCAGTTTCTGGTGTGGTTGACCGTCCCACAGTGCACAATCTTTTTAAGGCTCTTTCTGGTGATCAAGAGGGCATTTCTTTGAGCTTGTGGCTGACTTACATTAATGAATATGTCAAGTGAGTTTGTAATGTTCATCATTTTGTGAATGATATGATGATCTTATGAGAAGACATTCAAGCAATGTGTTTCTGACCCCCAAGTTGAAGAAATATAAATGGCCTAAGATTTACATTTACCAATAACAAATGCTTCTACCATACTATGCACTCTCACTTTTCTGGATAGTTATCATGAAAGAATAAAACAAAAAGTATGGAATTTCTTTTTGTAATTTGCATCATAAGGGGATTAAAATTGTCATGAAAATATCTTCTGAATTGTCCAAGTTCCATAAGAATAATGTACTATGATGGTGCTTAGCTATTCCATCTTATTCTTTTGTTCACTTCTTTTGAACTTGCTGTTCATAATGCTGCTTCAGACTTCTGTCCTATGTGTCCTTCAATTTCCTAATATGCCACACTGAAGGTTCATGCTAGCTTTGCAGAAATAAAATGCCCTAGGGGACCTTTACTTCAGTTCATTCACTTTTATTTCTGATGTTTTCATTACATGGTAAAAATATATGTAGTTATAGATACTTCGCATATGGTAAAGTTGCCTGAGTTCTGCTGGAGTCTTGTAGCTTAAAAATATGGTATAGCTTGTTAGTTTCATTTTTTCCTTTTATGGGTTGTTCTATGCACATGCTCATTGCTTAATAGCGCTGGAATTCTCTCAGAAATTCTAAACAAACTCTGGTATTACAGAACTTTTGCACTGAACTTTTACTGATATTAATGTAGAGTACGTGGAGGACATAGTTCATATCAGATTCCAGAGTTTCCTGAACTTTCTGAGGAAAGAATTTTATGCATTGGTTCCAACAGGAAGCGGCCTGTTCTGAAATGGGAGAATAATATGGCATGGCCGGGCAAACTCACTCTTACTGATAAAGCAATCTATTTTGAGGTATTTAATGATTCTATGAGATGTTTATATAATATACTATCTCATAGGCTTTGGGATTTTCCCTGTAGCAATTCAATAACAAGACCCAAGGATTTCTTTGTGCTTTAATTACCACTGTTTATAATTTATTTATCTTTACTTTTTGTCAATAGCATGTGCAAGTGTATCTGATGTGATAAAAAAATAAGTATATGTGATTGTCTTGTTGTCTGTTAGTGTTATGGCCATGGTTGTCGAACTCGCGAACTAACTCTTAGGAGCATACGATTCTACACTTTTTTCATCCTTCAACGAGGCGGAGCGGTGGCGAAACACGGACGGTCGCCGGCGCGGCGGGATCGCCGGGGAAGATCGGAAAATCGCCTGGATCGTTGTGCTCCAGTCGCATTGGTGATTTGGGCATTTTGGGACCCGTTTTGGCACAAATGACCCGTTTCCGGGTTTCGACCTGCTTTCAGCAAAAAAACCGTTTCCGCCCCAACTTTTCCCCTTTTTTAGCCCAGAATTTCATTAGACAGTATACACCGCCTCAGTAAACGGTAACTTTTTGAAGTTTTGATGCTATTCGATTCACCATTTTTTTGATATTTGTTATTCTTTAAATATTAAATATTATATTCCTTCCCAATATAACTTATGGCACATAAAATTATTTTTTCTAATATCGTTAGAACAGAATTAAGTGCTATAAGCCTATAACGACCAAAACGTGGGCAACTACATGTTTGATGTTGTGGCAGTGGCACAACTTGCATGAGTTCCAGGAAGATTTTCAATGTCCTGCTCCTCCGTGGGAAATTGTGATGCACAGCAGTCTATCGTGTGGAGGGTCAGCAGCAAGAGTGAGTGTGTGCATGTTAGATGGGTTCCTCTACATTCGGACTGGGTGTGTTTGATTACGGATGGAGCTAGTAAAATAGGCTCTGATATTTCTAGGTGTGGTGGGCTCATTAGAAGAGATGGGAAGTAGCAATGGGGTTTCACAAGGAATTTGGGTAAGGCATCAGGTTATAAAGCTGAGTTGTGGGGTGCTTTTGAGGGGCTCATGTTGGCATGGAGAATGGGTTTCAGAAAGGTTGTCCTGCACCTCCCAACCTGCAATTTAAAGTGTAGTATTGAGAGTTATTCTGTTAGAAACTTGGTTAGTAGAATTCTGAGGTTATTGGATAGAGATTGGGAGGTGCAGGTTAGGCACATCTACCATGAAGCTAATTGCTGTGTTGCCTTTGCTAATCTGAGTTGTGGCATCAGCGGGGCTAATTGTCTATGAGGTTCCACCTTTGCAGTTGTTGCAAGTTGTATTCTCTGATGTAATGGGAGTCTCTACTCTTATGTTTTCTCTGTAACTCCGTTTTCTTTGGCTTAGGCCACGTAATTCACAAAAAAAGAAGATATGCTTGACTAGGCGCAGCACTAGGCCCACAATCATCGATCTCTTTGTTATGAAAAAAAAGAGAGTCAAAATTCAAGTAGAATGAGTTTCTACTTGTGCATAAGGAGATTTGAATGTTAAGATTAGGGCTGCAAAAAACTACATCATCCTGCCAGTTTCAAACTGGGTGTAGGAACCAAGAAATAACCAATATGCTCAATTTCAATAGGGCTGGTTTCTGGGTCACTGCCCTTAGTCATGTATTGGTCAGAGCCAAATGAGGTTCTGCAGATTAGCTAATACAGTGAATAACATGAAGACTCGGCCTAATGGCTGCGTGTTGCGGCAGTCAAAGGTCTGGGACCCTCATAACCTAGAACAATTACATGTGTTTCAGAGTGGAATTAAATCAACCAAATGTTCTTCAAAGTCCAAGGCAAACCTTGATTCACGATATCAGCTTATTGCTACCGAAGATTGGTCCCATGGACCTCCCTTCAAGTCAAGGAAACAATGTGGACAAAGGATTTTAACTTTGAGGAATGTCAGTTAGTTTTTAGTAGTGCATCTCTGAGAATTCATTAAAATAATTAGCTATTACAGATTATTCACCTGTAATTAATAATAAAATAGGATTGATTGTGCATGGTACTGACTGGCTTGCTCACTAAAGTGGGTAAAGTGAACTGATGATATATCCAAAATTAAAGGAGTTCCTATAAAAAGAAAAATTAACCACCATCTTGTTTTGTTGACATTTTCAAATCTATGTTCCAGGCAGTTGGGTTATTGGGAGATAAGAGAGCCATGAGATTGGATCTTACATATGATGGATTAAAGGTAGAGAAGGCAAAGGTTGGGCCTTTCGGCTCTGTCCTTTTTGACTCTGCTGTTTCTGTTTCTTCTGGCACAGGGTAAGCTTCTTCAAGCTTTCTTTATTAGTTTACCAAGTCATGGAATTGTGGTTTATATTCTTACAAAAGTTGATGATCTAACATGTTTTCCAAATGGTTACCAACTTTTGAGTTTTAAATTGGGATTTCTATTGTCATAGCCTGCATGCATTACATGTTATTTCTTTCCCCACTCATTTATCTGCTGCTTCTACCTTAATCAGTAAACGTTAATGTTATTCATACATCACATTCTACTTCTCCCTTCACACCTTCCTTTATGGGAAAAAGGGAGAGACAGACCTTCCCCCTTTTTCTCTTTCCTTTCTTCCCATCAAAGGAAGGTGTAAAAGCAGATTGGGATGTATGAACAACACAGCTCATTAGCAAATGTGCACCATGAGTTAAGAACCCACAACTTTGTCCTACTCTTGTGTCTCATTTTATCATCATCATCATCTTAAAATCATCCATGTTTCTGTTTCTACTTATATTCATACTTAGGTCAAATCGGTGGGTGCTGGAATTCATTGACCTGGGAGGTGAAATGAGGAGGGATGTTTGGCATGCATTGATGAGTGAAGTCATTGCTTTACACAAGTTCATGCATGAGTATGGACCTGATGATTCTGATGAGTCATTGCTTAATGTATATGGGGCTCACAAAGGAAAAGAAAGAGCAACGACCAGTGCCATTAACGGTATAGCTCGACTCCAGGCCCTTCAATATATGAGGAAGTTGCTTGATGATCCTACCAAACTTGTTCAGTTTTCATATTTACAGAATGCACCACATGGTGATGTTGTCCTCCAAACTTTAGCTGTTAATTATTGGGGGGGCCCACTGGTTACAAGATTTGTAAATACCCGCAGTCAGCCAGAAACACAGCCTTCTGGTGAAATAGCTGATAGCCGCAACCATGTTTTTGACATAGATGGAAGTGTCTTCTTGCAGAAGTGGATGAAATCTCCATCTTGGGTGTCAAGTGCTTCAACTAATTTCTGGAAGAACACTTCAGTGAAGGGTTTAATATTAAGTAAGAATCTTGTTGTAGCTGATGCATCACTCATAGAAAGAGCAGCGGAAACTAGCAAGCAAAAGTACCAGGTTGTAGAGAAGACTCAAGCCACCATTGATGCTGCAACTCTAAAAGGCATACCCAGCAACATTGATCTTTTCAAGGTTGGGATGTTTGGTTTCTTGACTCCTTTGATGATTTTGAGTAACTAAAGATTACAATTATGGTGCCATTCAAATTAGTAACTAATGGTGCCATGTATGACCAACCCATTACCATTTGTAGTGAAACATAAATTTAATTTTTTGCTTATTTTACTTTATCATGATTGGCATGTTGGCTTAAATTATGAATGTCATTATAGTCTACTGTAGATCTAGTCTTTAGTTCATGGCACAAGTCTTTGTTAGCGTACCAATGTTGCCTTGACTAGGTCTTTATACTTTATTGCTTCTTTTTGTTGTTTTCTTTTGATTGGATCCCAAAAATCATGAGGTCTTAGACAGTGATCTTGTTCTTGTGCAGGAGCTAATGTTTCCTTTCGCCTTAACTGCCAGAAACTTCGAAAAGCTTAGGCGTTGGGAGGAGCCACACTTGACTGTTGGATTTCTTGGATTTGCCTATACAATACTTTTTAGGTATATCTACTCCTCAGTAATAGAGTAAGGCATCAGCGCTTAACTGTCTGAGTCAACTATTCAGTTAAGGCGAGCCTCTTTTATCTTCCTAGCGTGAGTGAACCTGGACACCATATATATAGTGTCCAACACCTTGATGTAACTAACTTTTGATTCATTCAATCCAATATGAATTTTCTGATGTATCATCTCTCTCGATCTCTCTCTCTTCTCTCAACTTCTATCATGGTATCATGGTATCTAGAGCTTAGTTTGGGACCTCTTCTTCTCACGCGATGACGGATTTGCATGTTTCTGGCAGTGGCCATGGCGGAAGTCATGGCGGTGGCCATGGAAATCCTTTCTTCGAGGCTCCGGCGACTGGTTCATCGTCGATTCCCGCACCTGCGACGACGAGTTTCAATCCAGCTTTATCGGTGAAGCTTGATGATCAGAATTTCCTCCTCTAGAAGCAACAAGTTGCGGCTGTGATCATCTCACATAAGCTTCTTCGTTTCGTGGAAAATCCACAGATTCCACCGAAGTATGCCTCTGATGCAGATTGCGATCTCGATTTAGTTTATGACGGTTATCAACTGTGGCTTGTTCAAGATCAGATGTTGTTCACTTGGCTCCTTGGCTCACTCTCTTCGACGGTTCTTCCTCGGTTCATTGCTTGTAAGCATTCGTGGCAAGTGTGGGAGAAGATTCATAAGCTTTTCTACTCTCACCTTCGTGTCAAAATTCGACAGCTACGATCTGAACTCAAGAACATGAAGAAAGTAACTAGGACTGTTGCTGAGTATTTGTCACGCATTCATGCAGTTGTGGATTCTCTTCAAGGTATTGGTGAGACTGTTTCTGATGAGGATCATGTGGACACGATCCTAGAAGGTCTACCTGAGGAGTATAACTCCTTCACGATGATGATTCATGGTAGAGAGACTCCTTCCACTGCTGATGATGTCAAAGCTTTGCTTCTCATCCAAGATGCTCAGTTTGAACGCTACAAACAGGACCAAGCAACTTCTTCCATTAGTTTGAATTTGGCTCAGGCTCCGGCCTCCATGACCACCAATTCCTCCACAGACACTTACAGCAGTGATCGTGGTGGTCGTGGCAGAGGCCGTGGTGGCCGTGGTAAAGGCCGTGGAGGTCGCGGCCGTGGAGGAAATCGACCTACGTGCCAACTCTATGGTAAGTATGGTCACGATGCTTTCAATTGTTAGTATAGATTTGATCAGGATCCGCCTCCGCCTCCGCCCCCTCCACCTCAGGATGCTCCACTTTCTGCCTCCTTCCCTCATGTTGCCTCCTCTCAGAGCAACTACTCTGCTCTACCATCACAGCCTCAGTCTAATAGGTCAACTCAGCCAAGTGCTTATTTGATTACTCAGCAGCATCAGTATCCTCCGAGTCAGGGTGCTCCTAGCAGCTATGCACCGAGCCAGTGCAACTTGAGCCAGTATGCACCTTCTACTCCAGAGTTTGCTCCTCCGAGAACCTTTGAGCTTTGGACTTGGTATCCAGACTCGGGTGCCTCTCACCATATCACAGGTAGTTCACAGAATATGACTTATAGCACACCTTTTGGGGGCCACGAGCAAATGCTTATGGGAAACGGCCAAGGTCTATCTATTAACTCAGTAGGCTCCTCCACATTTGTATCTCCTTGTCACCCACATATCACCTTGGATCTTAACAGTCAATTACTAGTTCCTACTATTACCAAAAACCTTGTTTCGGTCTCACGATTTGCACAAGACAATGGTGTTTACTTTGAGTTTCATCCAAACTCTTGCTTTGTCAAATCACAGGTCTCTAAGGAGGTTCTGCTAGAGGGTTCCCTGGGCAGTGATGGCCTTTACTCCTTCCGGAATATTCAGGTTCTCAAGCACCCTCCCAAGCTCAATTCAGCTCAGCGGCATACCTCTCTTCCTAACAGCACAATGGCTACGTTTCCTCCTACTGCCCATACTACTTCTGTATCATTCCTCTACTTCTTATAACATTTGGCATGCTAGACTAGGTCATGCTAATTCAAACACTGTTAGGACAGTTTTACAGTTGTGCAAACTTCCTGTTATCAATAAAACAACTAAATAATTTTGTAGTTCTTGTTGTATGGGTAAGGCTCATAGATTGCATGCACCCTCTTCCCTTACTGTGCACTCTATTGCCTTTGAGCTTATCCATAGTGATCTTTGGGGGCCTGCTCATTTTGCCTCTTCCCTTGGCTTCAGACCTACTACATCACCTTTGTTGATGCTCACACCCGGTTCACCTGGATATACTTCTTGAAGAAGAAGTCAGAGGCTCTTAATGCCTTTAAGCAGTTTCAAGCCCTTGTTACCACTCAGTTCAGTGCTCAAATCAAGGCCCTGCAAACTGATTGGGGTGGAGAGTTTAGGCCCTTCACAAACTACTTTCTTGACCTAGGCATTATTCATAGGCTAACATGTCCACATACTTCTCATCAGAATGGTACCGTGGAGAGGAAACGTCATCAAATTGTTGAAATGGGTCTCACTCTCCTTTCACATGCTGCTATGCCTCTCACCCACTGGGATCACAGTTTCACTACTGCTATGCTACTCATTAATCGGCTACCTACAACAGCCTTAACTGATCACTCCTCCCCATTTCATGCTCTCTATGGTGACCATCCTGACTACAAGCTGCTTTGGACTTTTGGATGTGCCTACTTCCCGCTTTTGAGACCCTACAACCGGTTCAAGCTGCAGTACAGGTCTACTGAATGCATTTATCTGGGCCTTTCTCCTCAGCACAGAGGCCATAAGTGCTTGGCCCCTTGTGGCAGGATTTACATCTTCAAGGATGTGCTCTTTAATGAGACTCGGTTTCCTTACCCTGACTTGTTCCCGACACACACATCCACTCCAACTCCCACAACCATGCCCTATACCTCCACCATTCCTATATCCACTTTACCTCCTCTCTTTCCAGTTCCTCTTACCCAAGTACCTCCTACCACTCCCTCTCCATCCCCTACCTTTATCTCGCCCCGTACCACTTCCCCAGATATCCAGTTTGGTTCCTTTCACTCCACCTCTCCTGCCCATTCCCTCACAATAGATCCAACCTCAACCCCTACTTCTCCTACTAGCCCACCACCTTTACCACCAACTTCAGCCACCCCTGCACCTACAACATCTCTCAGTTCTTCTCCCGGCCCCTCTGGCTCTGTCTATGGCCCATCCCAGGTATTCGGTGACTCCCCTGCTTCACCTCCCTGGCACCCCATGCTTACCCGATCTAAACCTGGGTGTCGCAACCCTCGGGCTCTCCTTACCCATATGGAACCCACGACTGTGAAGCAAGCTTTATCTAGTCCCCCTGGCTTGAGGCTATGAAGGCTGAGTTCTCAGCCCTGCACACCAATCAAACCTGGTCTCTGGTTCCCTCATCGGCAAGCCATAGGCTGCAAATGGGTGCATCGGGTTAAGGAAAACCCCGATGGCACTGTAAATAAATACAAGGCCCGCTTGGTGGCCAACGGCTTTCACCAAACGCATGGCTTTGACTTCCATGAAACCTTTTCACCGGTTATTAAGCCCGTCACCATTCGGTTGATCCTCACACTTGCTCTCTCTCACAACTGGGCCCTGCAGCAGATTGATGTTAACAATGCCTTTCTCAATGGCATTCTTTATGAAGAGGTGTATATGGTTCAACCTCCGGGCTTTGAGTCTCCTGATAAATCCTTGGTCTGCCGCCTTCACAAGGTTCTTTATGGCCTCAAACAAGCGCCTCGGGCCTGGTATGAGCGCCTCACCAGCACGCTGCTTCAGTTTGGTTTCTGTACTAGCAAGTGTGACCCTTCTCTTTTCATCTACACCAAGGACTCCACTCGTCTCTATGTCCTTGTGTATGTAGATGATATTATCATCCCTGGCAGCTCTACCTCTTTGATCTGGGATCTGATTCATAAGCTTAATGCTTCATTTGCCTTAAAGGAACTTGGTGCCCTTGATTATTTCCTTGGCATTGAGGTTAAGCCTCTGCCCTCTGGTGGCCTCTTCTTGACACAGTCCAAGTACATCCGTGACCTCCTTGCCAAGGCCAATATGCTGGATGCCAAAGGCATCTCTTCCCCATGATCAGCAGTAGTAAACTCAGCCGTTTTGGGACTG
The DNA here is from genome assembly GCA_039655645.1 of Ammopiptanthus mongolicus. Classification (NCBI taxonomy): domain Eukaryota; kingdom Viridiplantae; phylum Streptophyta; class Magnoliopsida; order Fabales; family Fabaceae; genus Ammopiptanthus; species Ammopiptanthus mongolicus. The sequence goes on along the minus strand of CM077344.1, from coordinate 107,095,381 downwards.
ATTCTATGTTGACCCTCATCTCTATCGGTCTATTGTTGGTGCCCTTCAATATGCTACCCTCACCAGGCCAGAAATTGCCTTTAGTGTCAACAAAGTTTGCCAATTCATGGCCAATCCTATGGACAGTCACTGGCAGGCTGTGAAGCGAATCCTTCGCTATCTTAAGGGCTCTTCCACTTATGGTTTGCTCCTCAAACCTGCTCCCACTGATCGCCCGTTCACTCTCCGGGCATACAGTGATGCGGATTGGGCCAGTGATCCTGATGATCGCCGGTCTACTTCAGGGTCCTGTGTTTACTTTGGTCCTAATCTCGTCTCATGGTCCTCCAAGAAGCAGCAACTTGTTGCTCGCCAACACTGAGGCTGAGTATCGCAGCATGGCCCATACCACTGCTGAGGTTCTCTGGATTCAGTCCTTGCTCATTGAGCTTCGGATTCCCTTTGAGACTCCTGTTCTAATGTGTGATAATCTCAGTGCGGTGTCCTTGTCTCACAACCCGATTCTGCATGCCTGTACCAAGCACATGGAGCTAGACATCCATTTTCTTCGCGAGAAAGTCATCTCACGAGCCCTGACAGTGGTTCATGTTCCTGCTGCAGATCAACTTGCCGACTCCTTGACCAAGCCGCTGTCCTCTACTAAATTTTGTCTTATGCGGGACAAACTCAATGTGGCTGACTCCCTTCATCCACCTTGAGTTTGTGGGGGGGCTAATAGAGTAAGGCATCAGCGCTTAACTGAATATGCTGAGTCAGCTATTTAGTTAAGGCGAGCCTCTTTTATCTTCCTAGCGTGAGTGAACCTGGACACCATATATATAGTGTCCAGCAACATGATGTAACTAACTTTTGATTCATTCAATAAAATATGAATTTTCTGATGTATCATCTCTCTCGATCTCTCTCTCTCTCTCTCAACTTCTATCACTCAGTGTAATTGTTGTCCTATTGATGATTGTCTTTTATGGACATTTGTGCCAGCCACAATTGGCATGATGATCATATTGTAGCTGGCTTTCCCCCCCTGGAAGATAATTACTTACAATTTATTTATGGTCTGTGGATGCATAACAACACGGTTTGTTTCAATTTTTTGTCATTTTTGCTAATTTGTTTAGTAACAAACTTTCTCATTTGAAGGTTTTTTTTCAGGGTTTCCAAAATTCCAACTGCTGATTTCTAAATTTGGACCTTGGTTTGAACTTTGAACATAGATACTTGATCCAGTTGCTATATCCTGCTGTTGCAATTAATGCAGTCAGTAAATTCTAGATTGAAAATATATAATTCATATTCTTCTAGAGGGAAAATCGTTAAGGGACAGTACTGCTGGGTTCTGTAGATGTGGAAAACACGATCTATTTCTTTATGTACCTGATATGATAGGATTAAACAGTTAGACCTGCAGAAAATGTGAGGAACGTATAAGGCTTTGCTCCATAATACAAGTTTAATGTGCTTTACAAGCTTTGAAACTAATGATGTTTGACGTCCTTGTAATAGTGAATCTTCATACATACTAAGGTTGCTTTACTAATTCTTTTAGAAGTATTTGGTAGTAGTATGGATGGTAATATAATGGAGATGTGCAATTTTTCCTGTGATATGAATATTTAAAGAGAAATGGTGGATAATCATGGAAAAGTTTATGACTTTCTAGTTTCTACTTATAGTAGAAACTATGTTTCATGGTTTACATTCACATGGTTCAAAATTTTCTTTCGGTTGGTGATATACATAGCCTACTTAGGGACCTGTACTAAGGACATTGCTTGCGAGAACATATTTAAAACACATGTTTATTGGAAAGTAATCTGATGATTGAGCTAAATGTTTCTTCCACCTTATCCTTCCATGCTGTTATTGTTTTTGAGCTGACTTGTTAATTTGCTTTTCCAGAAACTTGCTGTCATATATGTTTCCCATGATGATGATAATTTTGGCAGTTGGAATGCTGATAGTTAGGGGCCTTAAGGAGCAAGGTCGCCTTGGACGATCTTTTGGTGAAGTCACAATACGTGATCAGCCACCATCAAACACTATACAAAAAATAATTGCTTTAAAAGATGCCATGCGTGATGTTGAAAATATTCTGCAGCAAATGAATGTCTCACTTCTCAAAATACGTGCAATTTTACTTTCTGGCCATCCACAGGTATGAATGATATGATGGACCACAAATTATATTTTGGGATTTTTGAATATTGTTTTGATCTTTAGTCCTATCTTTAATGGATGTTTAATTTGATCTTATCCTTTCTCAGATAACTACTGAGGTTGCATTGCTGCTGTTATCTTCTGCAACCATTCTCCTCATCATCCCATTCAAGTACATCCTTTCCTTTCTTCTCTTCGATATGTTCACGCGGGAGCTTGAGTTTCGGAGAGAAATGGTTAAGAAATTCAGGACTCTTTTAAGAGAGCGTTGGCATACAGTGCCTGCTGCCCCGGTGGCGGTTCTACCATTTCAAAATGAAGAGGCCAAATCAGAAATTTACTTAAAGGAAATTGAGGAATAATCAAAATCACAAGGAAATCAGATCAGTGTTATGTCCAGATAGACAGTAACACCGTTTTCAGGGTTGCTTAAAGAAATTGTAAAAATGTAAATTTTGTTTCAAATTTTTGTAATGAAAAGTATGAAGATCTTTGAATTTGTCATATGGAATGCTTGAGCTGGGTCATTTTGAGTCACTCAACGTTTTACATAGTTCATATCCCTCAACAGACTCACCTGATATGGGATAATCAATATGCTTAATTATTAAATATCTTTTGATATACCATTTAGTTATCAAATCAGATGTTGCAATGACTTAGGGTTGGAAATAGGTTAGATCATACTCAGTTAAATAGGTTTGATCTATTTAAAAATTGCATGGCTTCTTCTTTTTTTTTTTTTTTTTTTATAGACAAATGTTAGTATTTGTTAGATTTGTTAGAAATATTAGTGGGTGAGATTTGAACCTTCTCCCTTCTTATCACTTCACTCCTTAACTCTCACCCAAATCAAGTCAACCTTATATATCATAAAGAGAAATGCTAACAAAACACTCTCTAACACTCTTTCCTATTGGTTGAAATTTATATGGGATTTACTAATTCATGTGGGTCCCACTTAAATTTTGTAGGACTCACATGAATTTCAACCAATAGGAGATGGTATGTTGGAAAGAAAGTGTTAGAAAGTGTATTGCTAGCACTCCTCATCTTGTAAAAATTACATGGCTTAAGCATGACTCATTACCTGATATAGGTCATTTTTTAAGGCATGACTTGACCCTTTTGGAAGTTTGATATGATCTGAATCCTTATTTTGCATTAAGGCATTTAAATAGGCTAATAGACCTATCTCTAAGTAGGCTAACAGATAAGACCTTTAAATAGGTTATCATAAATATTATTCTGTTAAAAAGATAATATTATATATTATTAAATAATAATATTATGATATTAAATATTTTATTAAAAAAAATTGTTTATAAACGGATAAAAGATTTTTTTGGAAGTCTAAACTTGACTTGTTTAACTAAATTTTTTTTTTTGAAAAGTCTAGACCTTATCTTTTTATTAAATAGGTCAGACCATAAATCTTCAAGGAACGGCCTGATTCATTTTCACTCATATGCACGGTTTATCTATAATTTCAGATGAATATTACTTTTTCATTTTATAGATTTTTTTAAAATGAAATACTATAAAATATATATATCAGTAGTGTGGAAAGAGTCGAAAAGATTGACTATAAAAGCTTTAGTATCAAACTAGTTATATATCTGTGCATACGCATGGAATCGGCGGTGTTGATTGCGATAATTAATTCTAGTATGACATATTAATATTAGACCGGTAGAAAGACATTCATTAAATTTGTTGTTTCCTACGAAATAAGACATGGAATAATGATAGTAAGTATAAAATGTTTAACAACTAAATTAACTACTTAAGCAAATATTTTGTTCAGCTACGGGTATTCATGTATAATTCAAATGGGAAAGCTCACCCGTCTGGTTCATGATCACCCTTGTAGTCATCAGACGGGTGAACATTTCTTCACTGTGATAGTCATCAGACGGGTGATAATTTCTTTACTGATAGTCATTAGACGAATTATCATTTAAAAGGTCCTTCAAAGATAATCATCAGACGGGTGAATATTTAAAAGGTCCTTCAGTGATAGTCATCAGACGGGTGAACATTTAAAAGGTCCTTCACTGATAGTCATCAGACGGGTCCTTCACTGATAGTCATCAGAAGGGTGATCATTTAAAAGGTTCTTCACTGATACTCATCAGACGGGTGAACATTTTAAATGATAACCCGTCTGATGAGTATCAGTGAAGGATTTTTTAAATGTTCACCCGTCTGATAGTCAATCAGACAGGTTATCATTTAAAAGGTTCTTCACTGATAGTCATCAGACGGGTGAACATTTAAAAGGTCCTTCGCTGATAATCATCAGACGGGTGATCATTTAAAAGGTCCTTCACTGATACTCATCAGACGAGTGAACATTTAAAAGGTCCTTCACTGATAGTTTTCAGATGGGAAAACATTTAAAAGGTCCTTCACTGATAGTCATTAGACGGGTCTTTCACTGATAGTCATCAAACGGGTGAACATTTAAAATGTTCTTCATTAATAGTCATCATACTGGTGAATAATTAAAAGGTGCTTCACTGATAGTCATCAGACGGATCCTTCATTGATAGTCATCAGAATGGTGATCATTTAAAAGATTCTTCACTAATACTCATTAGACTGGTGAACATTTTAAATGATAACCCGTCTGATAAGTATCAGTGCAGGATCTTTTAAATGTTCACCCGTCTGATGACTATAAGAGGAGTTATCATTTAAAAGATCCTTCACTGATAGTCATCAGACGGGTGAACATTTAAAAGGTCCTTCACTTATAGTCATCAAACGGGTGATCATTTAAAAGGTCCTTCACTGATAGTAATTAGACGGGTGAACATTAAAAAGGTTCTTCATTGATAGTCATCAGAACGATAAACATTTAAAAGGTGCTTCACTAATAGTTATCAGACGGGTCCTTCACTGTTACTCATCAGAAGGGTGATCATTTAAAAGGTTCTTCACTGATACTCATCAGACGGGTGAACATTTTAAATGATAACCCGTCTGATGAGTATCAGTGAAGGATTTTTTAAATGTTCACCCATCTGATAGTCAATCAGACAGGTTATCATTTAAAAGGTTCTTCACTGATAGTCATCAGACGGGTGAACATTTAAAAGGTCCTTCGCTGATAATCATCAGACGGGTGATCATTTAAAAGGTCCTTCACTGATACTCATCAGACGAGTGAACATTTAAAAGGTCCTTCACTGATAGTTTTCAGATGGGAAAACATTTAAAAGGTCCTTCACTGATAGTCATTAGACGGGTCTTTCACTGATAGTCATCAAACGGGTGAACATTTAAAATGTTCTTCATTAATAGTCATCATACTGGTGAATAATTAAAAGGTGCTTCACTGATAGTCATCAGACGGATCCTTCATTGATAGTCATCAGAATGGTGATCATTTAAAAGATTCTTCACTAATACTCATTAGACTGGTGAACATTTTAAATGATAACCCGTCTGATAAGTATCAGTGCAGGATCTTTTAAATGTTCACCCGTCTGATAACTATAAGAGGAGTTATCATTTAAAAGATCCTTCACTGATAGTCATCAGACGGGTGAACATTTAAAAGGTCCTTCACTTATAGTCATCAAACGGGTGATCATTTAAAAGGTCCTTCACTGATAGTAATCAGACGGGTGAACATTAAAAAGGTTCTTCATTGATAGTCATCAGAACGATAAACATTTAAAAGACGGGTCCTTCACTGTTACTCATTAGAAGGGTGATCATTTAAAAGGTTCTTCACTGATAGTCATCAGACGGGTGAACATTTAAAAGGCCCTTCACTGATAGTCATTAGACGGGTGAACATTTAAAAAGTTTTTCACTGATAGTCATCAGACGGGTCCTTCACTGATAGCCATCCGAAGGGTGATCATTTAAAAAGTTCTTCACCGATACTCATCAGACGGGTGAACATTTTAAATGATAACTCGTCTAATGAGTATCAGTGAATGATCTTTTAAATGTTCACCCGTCTGATGACTATCAGATGGGTTATCATTTAAAAGGTTCTTCATAGATAGTCATCAGATGAGTGAACATTTAAAAGGTCTTTCACTGATAGTCATCAGGCGGGTGTTCATTTAAAAGGTCCTTCATTGATAGTCATCAGACGGGTCCTTCATTGATAGTCATCATACTGGTGAATAATTAAAAGATGCTTCACTGATAGTCATCAGACGGATCCTTCATTGATAGTCATCAGAAGGGTGATCATTTAAAAGGTTCTTCACTAATACTCATTAGATTGGTGAACATTTTAAATGATAACCCGTCTGATGAGTGTCAGTGCAGGATCTTTTAAATGTTCACCCGTCTGATGACTATGAGAGGAGTTATCATTTAAAAGATCCTTCACTGATAGTCATCAGACGGGTGAACATTTAAAAGGTCCTTCACTGATAGTCATCAGACGGGTGAACATTAAAAAGGTTCTTCATTGATAGTCATCAGACGGGTGAACATTAAAAAGGTTCTTCGCTGATAGTCATCAGACCGATAAACATTTAAAAGGTGCTTCACTGATAGTTATCAGACGGGTTCTTCACTGTTAGTCATCAGAAGGGTGATCATTTAAAAGGTTCTTCACTGATAGTCATCAGACGGGTGAACATTTAAAAGGCCCTTCACTGATAGTCATTAGACGGGTGAACATTTAAAAGGTTCTTCACTGATAGTCATCAGACGGGTCCTTCACTGATAGTCATCCGAAGGGTGATCATTTAAAAAGTTCTTCACCGATACTCATCAGACCGGTGAACATTTTAAATGATAACTCGTCTAATGAGTATCAGTGAATGATCTTTTAAATGTTCACCCGTCTGATGACTATCAGATGGGTTATCATTTAAAAGGTTCTTCATAGATAGTCATCAGACGAGTGAACATTTAAAAGGTCTTTCACTGATAGTCATCAGATTGGTGAACATTTAAAAGGCCCTTCACTAATAGTCATGAGACGGGTGATCATTTAAAAGGTCCTTCATTGATAGTCATTAGATGGGTCCTTCACTGATAGTTATCAGACGGGTGACATTTAAAATGTTTTTCACTGATAGTTATCAGACGGGTCCTTCACTGATAGTCATTAGAAGGGTGATCATTTAAAATGTTCTTCACTGATACTCATCAGACGGGTGAAAATTTTAAATGATAACCCGTCTGATGAGTATCAGTGAAGGATCTTTTAAATGTTCACCCGTCTGATGACTATCAGACGAGTTACATTTAAAAGGTTCTTCACTGATAGTCATCAGACGAGTGAACATTTAAAAGGTCCTTCACTGATACTCATCTGACGGGTGAACATTTAAAAGGTCCTTCACTGATAGTCATCAGACGGGTCCTTCACCGATAGTCATCAGACGAGTGAACATTTAAAAGGTTCTTCACTGATAGTCATCAGATGGGTGAACATTTAAAATGCGCTTCATTGTTACTTATCAGACGGGTGAACATTTCAAATGTCTTTCACTGATAGTCATCAGACGGGTGATCGTTTAAAAAGGTCATTCACTGATAGTCATCAGACGGGTGATCATTTAAAAGGTCCTTCACTGATAGTCATCAGAAGGGTCCTTCACTGATAGTCATCAGACGAGTGAACATTTAAAAGGTTTTTCACTGATAGTCATCAGACGGGTCCTTCACGGATAGTCATCAGAAGGGTGATCATTTAAAAGGTCCTTCACTGATAGTCATCAGACGGGTGATCATTTAAAAGGTCCTTCACTCATAGTCATCAGACGGGTGATCATTTAAAAGGTCCTTCACTGATACTCATCAGACGGGTGAACATTCCTTGCTCCTGCAAGACCAGAAGTAAAAAGAAAAATTAAACTAACACATGAAGTGACGAAAGCTAACATTGAGGCACAAAGAAACTAACATTGGGGCGAAACTTGGGGTTAGCGATTTGGAGAAATTCAATCTGAGAAGAATTTGAGAGAGGAAGACTCGCTATGAGAGAACAATGAAGGAAAGGCTTGTTGCCCTGGTGAGGTTGTGAGGCAGTGATGAAGAGAGCTTTGCTTTTGGTGGTCGTCGTCGATTTTGTTTGGGTGTTTGTTAGCATCAATTCTTGCAATGCAGGAAGAAAGAAGGAGAGAGTTGAAAATGAAGGGGTTTTCTTGAGGTGAGGAGAAGAGAAAAATATTTCATCTTCGATGGAGATGGTGAGAATAGCGATTGAAAGAGAGATGAGAAATAGAAAGCGGGAGAGAGAATGGAAAAAGGAAAAGGAAGGGAAAAAGTGAGAGAGAAGATGATCTGGGAGTTTTTTTAAATTTTGAATGGGGAGTCAGAGAGACTAATTTACCCTCAAAAGTGGACGCGTGGCAGCAATATAAGAGCTCTAATTTGGTATTTTTTAACAGGTAGTGATTTGTATATATTGATAGTATATAACCAAATTAGACAGTGGTAAAGGAAGACATTTCTAGCTCTGCTCTTTGTTCTTTTGTTTTGAGGCCTGCTCTATTATACCCATGGGTCTAATTCCTAGCTGAAATCAAATTTGGGCTTTCACCCAAATTAAAGAAATTTATTTCAACTGGGGTGTCTGAATTAGGTAGCTCGATTTTTCCCGCGCAATCTGTCCACCCAATATCCCATTGGGCCGGACTAACTTTTAAACACTAATCTTGACCGCAGATTTTATGGTAAGTAGGTTGACCCATCTTGTTGACTCGCCCCTATTGATGATTGATAGTAATATATAGGTTAAAATATATTTTTGATACTTTATCTTTTGATCAAAATGCATTTTGATCTTTATCTTTAAAAAGATTCATTTTGATCCTTTATCTCTCAAACGTTACACAAATTCATCATTTTTGTCCTCCATTTACAAACGATGTTATTATCAGCAACTAAATTAAGAAGGATCCATTCACCTCCAATTTCCAAATTAGGGTTCTTCATCCCTCGGCAACCACCATAGATTCGTCTTCATTTTCGCACAAATATAAGGCGAATGTGTCCCTAAACCAACACTAAAGATGGATTCTCAATTTTGCAGGAGATTGAAGGTGTAAACTTAAAAGAGATTGAAGATGAATGCGTCTCAAAACCCAACCACATTAACATCAATATAGGAGATAGGTTAACGACATCAGTAATGAAAGTGACTGAAAGGACGAATTTGTATAACGTTTGAGAGATAAATGATTAAAATAAATTTTTTTAAAGATAAAGGACCAAAATGAATTTTATCCAAAAGATAAAGGACCAAAAATATATTTTTGCGTAATCTATATCGTAACTAGAACACCCACATATATCCAATTAATGCCATTCCATTTAAACCTATCTGTCAATCATACATTTAACCCAAGCCTTAAGCATATATTATTATTTATTATAAGTTGATTGCTATTTGCACCCCCATTATCTATTTGCAATCAAGTGATGAACAAATTAATGTGTCTTAACAGTGAGTGTGTTTTTGTTGGTACGGGCATAATAACTCTGGTGATGAAAATCAAGAAAAAGGGCGAGAAGTGTAGCATAGCATTGAAAAGGGCATTGAAGCACCAAGTGGATATCCAGCAGAGAACTGAGAGAAGTGGAAGTAGAGCATGAGAGCAGACACCGCGAAGCCAAACACGAACTGCTCAATCTGGCATTCCGTCACGAAGCGCTTCCACCGCGGTCGGAACCCGACGGCGCTAAGGAAGTAGTAGCCATACATGACCACGTAGACGAAGGCGTTGGTGACGAGCGCGACGGGGAAGAGTGACGGCGAGGTTTCAAGCCAGAGATAACACACCACGAACATTGAGTAAATACAATACGTTGTCTTGTTCTCTTGTTAACAAATTGGGTTTTTTATTTGATTATCTGTTAGAGATTAAAATGCAATTGTCTGACTTTTTTTTTTTTTGTTTGTTAATATTGTGATTGTAGCAGTCAATATAGAAGCAAGATTAAATCATTCTCATAAATTTTACAACAGAAGGTCTATTATGAGATAACTAACAAATTATCAAGTAGCTAGACTTGGTAAATGCTGCTAATATATGACTATTTTTTTCAACATGGTATTGATTAAGTTATCTAATTTCTGATGCATGTTAGTACGGCTACTGAGTTTGTATATCGAATCCCCAGGCTGCAGCGATGTAGAATTTTACTTATATGGATTTGGATTGTTGCTTTGTAATGAATAGCATGTTTGGATTTAAGTTCTTGAAAAATTCGCCAAAGGCCGTGAATGAAGAAGGAATGCAAGGCGGTGTGATAAAGGAAAGGAAAGCAAGGAAAGCTAAGTTTTGATTACTTTTTAATTTTTTACATATGGATATGGGTATGAGGTGAGGTAGGCATTACAGTATTCATACCGGCATCCATCCCCGTTGAATTTTGTGAATAATTATTCATATCCATACCCATATTCATTAAGCAGGTAATTATGCTTTCTATCATGAGTAATTTTTGCGGATGTCGATCGGATCCGTTATCCATGGCCATCTATACTCCCAACCTTTAATAATAGGGAAAGTGTTGTATACATTATGATGATATGCATGTGGAGATTGCCAATCAAAGGTATGGAATTGCCACTGCCAATTTTATGCTTTGGTAAGAATCAGAAATGTGTGGAGGTGGTATACTTCGATTTTATGGTTGGCCGCCTCGCCTCCATATACATGCCATGCATGTATACTGGATACAACACAAATAACTTCAATCATAAACTCAAGAATGCAAACTTGATGTCGAAATTCCTAAAGTTAGTTAACAGTTTTTTCATAATTTATTGAAGGTAGCATTCTGAGCAAAGTTTAAAATGGCAGAGAAGCAAGACGACATTCAATGATTTCGTTCCATGTTATTCAAAGATAAAAAAATGTAGCAATCAAGTGAAATGATGAAGAACCACCACCACAAATCAATGTGTCTTAACAGTGAGTTTGTTTTTGTTGGTACGGACATAACTCTTGAGATGAAAATCAAGAAAAAGAGCGAAAAGAGAAGCATTGAAAAGGGCATTGAAGCACCAACCCGATATCCCGGAGCATCCACCAGAATAGTGGAAATGGTAGTAGAGCATGAGAGCAGACACCGCGAAGCTAAACACGAACTGCACAATCTGGCAATCCGTGACGAGGCGCTTCCACTTCGGTCGGATCCCGAGGGCGCTGAGGAAGTAGTAGCCGTACATGATGACGTGGACGGAGGCGTTGGTGACGAGCGCGACGGGGAAGAGTGACTGGGAGGTTTGGAGCCAGAGATAGCACATGACGAGAACGGTCGCGTGGTGGTACACGTGGAGGAACGAGAGGCGTCTGATGGAGCGGGAGAGGATGATGAAAAGGGTGTCCAGGAATTCAAGGATCTTGGAGAGGTAGAAGAGGTAGGCCCAGAAGAAGAGGGGCCCATTGGGCTTGGTGCGGGGAGGGAAGCAGATGATCCAGTGGAGGTGAGGCGTATGGGTGAGGATGGAGAGGGTGCAGCCTAGGGACATGGTAAGGGAGAGGAGAAGGAGGGTGAGGGAGTGGAGGGCTGTGATGGGTTTGAGGATGCGGGATGGGAGAGATGGGAGAGGGACAAGGGAGAGAATGAGAGTGAGGGACAGGTACGAAAAGAGGGACACACAGAGGAACACAAGGGAAGAGGCAGGGGTGTGAGGAGGGTTCCATGAGAAATTGAGAATGCCTGGATGGTACACTAGCCAGTATTCCAGGAAGGAGATTATGGGGTTCGCTCTCACACTCCCACTCTCACTCATGGATATAGGATGTGATTGTGGATATGGAGAATGGGATGGTTGTGGACTCCACTATGTTCTGTGTTTTCTTTCAACAAGTGGGCCGAACAGAACAACATCAATTGCTCTTGCATTACTTTCTCTCTATCTCTCTTTTATAATATTTTCTTTTCCCAAACGAGAAATTACCACTACAAGTATTCCCAATTTTATCTTCTAATCAATTTTTTCATACCTTGCACAGCTGCACTACAATTTAAATGATGATAAAAATGAAAAGAAAAAAAAATGCATATGGGAATATTAGTTAAAAAAATCAATCATATGGTACATCGGATTTAACTAGATCCACTCGATGTAATGTCATAATTGGGTCAAAATTATAAATTTAGAATTGACTTGATAATGATCCAACTATTGATTGGGTCAGGACTAGATTGTTCCAACTATATCAAAATTTACAAATTTTGATGTTATTTGTAATTGAGTCATGAAATTTTACAATATATATTTTTTGAAGCAAATTATATCAATGAATGCTAGTAATTTAAGTAAAAAGTTGTTATAATTTACTAATTATTAATAATATTCAATATAATCCTAACTCTACTTGAAAATTAGATCTAATTTAACAACACAAATCCGATCAAATTATCTTCAGGTTAAACCGAGTCATCAATGTCAACTACGTGACAAAACTTTATATTTTATAATTATACACAATTGTTTTCATTCTTTTTTTTATTGGATTTAATTGGTATGCACTGTCAGTGTCACGATTTTTTATACAGTCAACCAATCAGAAATTGACACATAAGCTAAAATATTTGACTCTTATCTTAACTACCTTAAAAGTCACTCATATTATAATTTTTGATTGATTGACAGTGTAAAAAACTTTATACTGACAGTGTATAATAATTAAACTCTTTTTTATTTCCCAAGTATCCTCTCATCCGATCGGTAAGAGACTAATCTTCCAGGATATTATCAGGCAGAGAGTGGAGATCCCTCCCACTAATGTTTTTTTTCCATATGAATGAATGTATGGATCGAATCGAGGACCATCTACTTAAGGAATCTAAATCTCTTCTACTTGGACCAACACACATTGATTGTCTCCAATTTTTTGAAGCATCCTTCAAACTGTTCTTAGTTGTTTTATCAATTTATGTTTTCACTACCAAAAAAATGTACAAAATTCGAAGTTAAATTATTTGATCAAATAAGAGTATGGAGTTGAAGTCTTGAGAACAAAAGTACTGGAAAGTGGAAACTAGATGATTAAACACTTTATTAATCATGATTTCATTGAGACAAAATTTTGGACTCTAGACAAGTACCGCAAATGAGATAAGGACTTCATAACCACATTTTTTAGTCTCAATTTAGCGTACTACGATGAAAACGTTTCGATCAATGGAGGAAGAAAAGTCGCTCTACTTTATTTAAAAGATTCAAAATATAGTATAGATTCACATAGCAAAACAAGGGTGGATACAAGAATCGGTGAAAAAATTTAAACAATAAAACCCCCCTTAAAACTTGGTCGATGTGGTGAAAAATCTTGGCCCAGTAATCAACCCTCCAGAGTCGAGGGAGCGGCCACAGCCTGGAAGCGGCAAGGACACTCAAGCAGTAGCAAACTCTAGCAAACAGCAAAATTGGAAAATGACTGCGTAGGCAAACTAAGCTGATCCTGCAGCAACCTTCTTACGAACAATCTTTTTTCTACGAGCTTTAGGAGCTGAAGATTCTGCACCAGCCACAGGGTTTGCATTCCCTTGTTTGATGCCCAGGAGCCCAAGCCCAGAAACGACTGCATTCTTTGATATAAACCATTTTGAGGATGGCTTTTCTACATTCTCAGAAGGCCTCTGGTACACTTTCAAGAGGTCATCTGACTGAGCCAGTGGGTCTGCCTCAACTCCAAGCCAGGCACGCCTGGAAGTCTCTCCTAATTGAACGTTCAAGACCCTGCATAAGATTCAGAACAAATGTTCAAACAATAGCACATCAAAATTCCAAATTTTCTTCCACTACCATATAAAACCATTCGTAGCATTTTCTAAAAAGAAGCGGTAAAAAAGATTCTACACAGAAAAAAATTATCAGAAATGAAGCTAAAACATCACAAGAATTTTTTTCTGCAAGTACTGTCTCCTTTCAAGATGAGAGATGCATTGCAAAAAGATCATATATAAGTAAGCAAGTTATGTCATAAATGCTAAGAATGGCAGATTCGTGTGCTCCTTATATGCTGAAGTCAACAGCTAGAAGCCTAGAACAGTAGTGGAAAAGCTGTATTAATGAATAAGAGGCAAACACACAACCATACAACTCTAGACTAGTGTCAGTTTGATGAACAACTCATTTGGCAGTCAAAGAAACAGACCTAAAGGCAGTGCTGAAGAACAATGCGACTCCAATAACATCAAAATGGCTAATCATTGCTCTATCAAATCCACATAACAGCTGATATCTCAGGTTAGCATAGATTCCAAGAAAAGCACCATAACCAAACGCATTACTGCTCACACTTGGGACTGTCACTGATAACCTGCTGACAATTCAGGCGTGACATAAAAAAGAAGGTAAAATTAGTATTTAGCACTCATGATTTGACCAATCACAGGTAAAACTCTATGTCTTAAACAATTAAACAAATCGAATGCTATGAAACATAAGTTCGTTTTCAACCATGGCATACCTTCCCTCTTTTTTGCTAGCCAAAGAGTTTGACAATGCACCCTGTACTGCACCAGCACTTAAACCCACCATGCACAACTCTGCAGCCTTGAACAAAAAGCATTGGATTCTCTTTTGCAAGTCAAATTCCCTTAGTGGATAGATCTTTTCAAATATGTTGTTGGGAAGCTTCTGCAATGTATTTTGTAAATCAAACTGAAATGTGTTTCCATATGATTGACAAGGAGCAAGAGACCAAACAACTACTGCATTGCATGCTGCTACTGTGAGCACATTTACAATTGCAAGATCCCACTCCTGTTTTATCCTAGAGTCAAATCAAAGTTAACAATTATTACTTCAATTGATCAATGAGATTCAAATTATTTTAAAATAAACAAAATACCTATCCTTCCGATTTTTAAACTCCCACCAAACTGAACAACCTATCGTAGCAATCTCCTCTAATAGAAACCTATACATGAATGCAGGATCTGCAAGCAACCTGTGCAATAAAAGATTCATTTATGAGATAATAGTATATACAACCATAAACTAAATTACCAAATCTCATCACACATGGGAGGACATGTATTCCATGTTATCAAGTGTTTAAGACGCCTGACTTCAAGAATTATATTCACTTATCCATATAAGCAAAAAAAATACAGCCTTCTTATACGCTGAGGGAGAGCCAAAAACATGGGTCCATACTTCTCTTTGTTGATTAAAATACCTATGCTTAGCTTCCAGTGTAAACATATGGAAAGCCCTTGAGCTCCAATTCCTACTATTGACAAGTTTTTCCACGGAGGACTATGCACCTATCTTTTGTAGCTTTAGTAAAAAAATGTATTTAAACCAAAAGTGGAGAACAAATTCAGCAGCAAGAACATGGGCTAAAATTTGAGTATTAAAATAATATAATAGTTCAGATGGCAAATTTTCATATATTTCAATAAAAACTTTGAAGTCAACCAGGACATAATTGAGATTACCTGCCAATGAAAGCCCTTGATAGTCCTTGCGGTAGCGCTCGGGAAATAAACCTACCGGTGGTTGGCCTGGCATTGGTTGCTAGGAATTTTACCATTTGAGCTGAGCTAACCAACCCCTAAAGCATAATTTTAGTCAGGCCCTATGCTTCACAACCTAAACATAAACTGAAAAGTGAAAAGTATTGTACCATTTCATAAGCTTGCCGGAACCCAGCTGGCAAATCCATCATAGTCTTTTGCCATTCATTTAACACAGCATCCACAAACTTGCGGTCAAATAGCTGCAACAAGGATAAAACGAATGTCATTCCTTTAAGAAATATCAAGTGAGAGCAATAAAAGATTGTGTATGTTTTATAGGGTCCAAAAAAACTACTCTTATTTTTATAATACCAAAAAGTAAAAAGCATGAGATTTCTAACCTCTTCAAGAAGTATCCGTCTCCTAAACAGGCCACCCTCATCTCCCTCATCACCATCATCAAAGTCATCAAAGTAATCATCATCATCGCCATCATCATCACCTCCATCACCACCACCATGATTGATTTTCTTTCCAATATCTCCACCTCCTCCTCCGATGTCTAACTGCCAATAAAAGCATAAAAATGAATTTGCAGATACTAACTCGCTGTAAAACATAAAAACAAACTCATGAATTGTTAAAAGATTAAATAGCTAATTTGGTCCGTGAAAGCGTAAGTCGGTATCAACTTAGTCCCTGAATTTAAATAAATAGCAAAAACGTCCTTGAAGTAAACGACAAGTGGTGAACTCAGCCCTAATTTGGTTGGAAAAGAAATGAAGGGAAAAAAAGACTAACCTCAGGGCTAGAGCTGGTTTGTCTTTGTGATAAATCAAGCTTGGATTTCTCCAATGTAGCCGCGCCAAGCGCACCAAATTTGCCCTTCATAACCGGACCCGAAGGCGAGGAAGAGCCAGGAGCAGCCGGCGCCGCAAAACATCGCTCTAAGAGAGACGTTGAGGGGTCACAGTCCACCTCGGCTCTCACCTTCAAAACTCGCGGCCTGTATTTAGCGACCGGGTGGAGTATGGGAATTGGCGACAAGGTTTTGGTGCGGACATGGGAGTTCATGGGCATAATTTGCGCCGTCTGGAACACCGAGTGAGACATTCTAAGAGAGGACAATTTCGCGTTAGGATAGAAGAGGAATTGAAATTCTTGGAAGATAATTCATGACAGAGGAGAGGAGAGGAGTGAATGGTCTCTCTCTCTCTCTCTCTCTAAGTGGTTAGGTTAGAGAGAGAAAGCGAGGGGGGAAGAGAAGGAGGTAGGATGGGGGGCTGACCTGAGGGTGAAGAAGGTGGCCAGCCCACGACTCAACAACCCAATCCCTATCCCAAACCCGACTCGACTCACTTCTAATTGTAACCAACCCAGTTCACTCAACAGTCAAGACTTTTCCAACGGGTCCTGCTGTGCTGACTTTATAAATATTGACTGTGTCTTTGGATTAGGGCTGGAAATGATTCCACTCGGTTCAACTCTATCAAAATTGATTCACCGCGAACTTCGATTCGAGTTCGATTTGAACTTTTTTTTTTAGTTCGAACTCGATTCGACTCAAGCTCATGAACAGCTCGTTAGTTTGATTCGTATCAATCAAAAGTCAAAATAAGTGTTCGACCCTCCTCTCTCGATAAAAAGAGTTGAATAGTTTTAAAAGTTAATACAAAATACTGTCAAAAAAATTAATATAAAATATATTATTTAAATAATATACTTAAATATTATTTAAATAATAAAAAATATATAATTTAAGTAATATATATATATATATATATATATATATATATATATATATATAATTATTGAGCTAGTTTATGAACCAAATGAGTCTTTTTTTTTTAGTAAAAAAAAGGAACCAAACGAGCGAACTATACCTGACTCAAGTTCAGCTCATTTATTTAACGAGCTCAATTTTCATCTCAAGTTCAGCTCATTTGGTTCATGAACCAAGTTCAACGAGCTATTTATCGAGCCGAGTTTGAAACTATGTTCGAGTTGGTTTGGTTCATTGTCAACCCTAGTTTGGATAAATGTTTAATAAAAATGCTTTTAAATGAAATTGATTTAGTTATAATTGAATTTGAAATGAAATGATTTATATTTGGATGTTTTTATTTTGGAATCAAATTTGATGTAAAACTTATGACATGTTTGGTTTACCGTTGCAAACGTATGTTTGGGTCCAAAAGCATGTTTGTGCCAAAGAAACTCTATAGATACTTTGCCTCAAACGTACGCTTGGAATTCTACAACGGTAAACCTAACATGTACTTATTGTAAAATTTTCAACTTAACGCAAAAGCTACTTTCTGTAGCTTCTAGAGTAGAATCACGTTTGAAGAAAAAATTAATTTTGCTTCACAGTAATCAAACATCTCTATTTTTACTAAAATCATGTTTGACAAGAGCAAACACAATTTTGATACTCTTCACCCTGGAATCAGTCATGCACTTACACATTATTGAGATTCTCAGACTCTTTTTATACATTTATTACCTTTCATTTTTATGGTCGATGGGTTGGCCCATAAGAGACCGTGTAGGAGAGTATGAGAGGAAAGAAGAGAATAGGAAATGAGCAAAGTGTATTGCGAAGATTTGAATTCACATACTTATAATTAATATATTGCATTTTAACTAATTGAGGTGAGCCTTTAATTCTTATACATAAATGAAGGAATTTATATATTTTAAAGTGATGAAAAACAATCAAGAGAGTAAATTTTTGTATATCCACTAGCAAATATCTTGTATATGGTACAAGTTTTTTAAATTTTAATACTTATTTTATTATTATTTATTAATTAAATATTTTAGTATTTGTATAACGTCAATTTTTAAAGATAATAATTTGATTAAAATATGATAGCAAACAAATATTTGAACTAATTTTAAAAATGTAACCATTTGAATAAATGTGATATGATAAAAAATAATTAGTACTTGAATTAATTTTAAAAATATATCAGTTTGTATGTTTTTTTTTTGTTCCATAAGAAAACAAAAGGTATCTACCACCCATGTAGCCAAGCTCATCCTTGAGCAATAACGACCCCAACAAAGAGTATTAGATGTGATAGCAAATAATATAGATAAAAAGTGAAAGAATTGAATGAAAAAAAATAAGTAAGAGTTTGATAATTATAGTAATTAATTAGAAGATTTGGAAATTCATTTAAAAAGTAAGTAAAAGATTAGAAAGAGATTCTTTGATGCAAGTGACACTATATCGGGTGGGAATACGTCAGGTCGCTTATCGGGGGCTTATAATCTACCTTATTTAAGACCTAGTCTGACCTAGCTTATTTAATAAAAAGGTTACATCAAGACTTTTTAAAAAACCTATATAGCTAAAGAGGCCAAACTAAGGCTTTTAAAAAAAGCCTATTTGACCTATGAGGCAGGCCTATTTAACACACGTATACATATATATAATATATAATTTAGGCGCGCATAATTATTTGTAGCATAATTATGTATTAAATATTTATAGCATTTGGAAGTAAAGGCCTGTTGACCCATTTAAATGTAGAGGTCTACTTGCATATTTATTTGTGAAGGCCTAACGGCCTATTTATCAATATAATCTTACCAACTTCTTTATCATTAGAGACTTACAAGCCTGTTTACAAGTGAAAACCTATGACATATTTATAGGTGGAGGCATATTTAAAGGTCATGTTGAAAAGTAGGCTTTTAAATAAGCTTCCAGGTCAGACAAAACTTTGAAGTAGGTCAGGCCAGATCTTAAAAATTGGCATATATCAGGCTAATAGGCCAGGCTCAGGCCTTGAGATTGGAACACAGGTCAGGCTTAGGCATGCCAGGGCTTAGCTCAACCTAGCCTATTCCGACCCCTAGACTGATGTGACACAGCGAGAAGGAGGGAGATTGTAGAGAATGATTTGTTTTCAAGAGTGAAGACTGTAATTTACTCCCTCCGGCCCAAAAAATAAGAAACAAAAAATTATTTTTTTTAGGTCCTATTTATAAGAAACATTGACCCATTTTTAAATGTATTTAATGTTAAATTTCAATTATACCCTTATTTATTATGAGAGAGAATATTAAAAGTAATTAAGTTAGTGAATTAGGGATTATTAATATAAGGACATTTATGAAATAAAATTTAAATTTATAGGAATATTAAATAAAATCAACAGATTCTAATATATTTCGTTGATCTTAGTGATTTTGGTCACTTATTTCTTATATTAGGAACCAGACAGAGTAATATATAACTAATATAAGGGTTGATTAGTAGTAAATAATTCTGGAAATTCCGACATGAAAACCATATCTTTGTTGTCACTTATTTTCTTTTAATTATTAACTTATTCCAATAAAAATCACAGAAGTATAGATAAATTATTACTTTAGTAAGTTACTAAAATACGGGTTGAACATATATAAAATTCGTACTGTGCGTTTGATTCACATTAAGGTACATGATACGGAGAACAATATAGGATAAATATTTGAGTGACAACACAACTCTTTATCATATATATCTTTTGGTGGACAATAGATAACACAGGTAAAACAATATGAAATTTACTTAAATACCCTTTATAATATATACTATTATTTAATATTTAATACAATGCAATATAATCCTATATATTTTTATATTATACTATATTATATATACATACATATTATATTATATACTCCTTCTGTAACAGAATATAAGCAAACTTAATCATATTCACACTTATTAAGATAATTGGTTATTCACATTTAATGTTGTTAATCTCATTTAAAAGTTCAACTTCATTGCCTAAATTACCCCTCTTTGTTTATTCATATTAATTGTATTGTTTGAAAACTTGTTTCAATTAAATGCAATAAAATGAATGACAATTTTGGTATACTATCATTAAATAGGATGCAAAACGTCAATTTTTGCTTATATTTTGTTATAACTTAGATGGACCAATTTTTTATTATATTTTGTTACCGAGGGAATATAACATATATATATATATATATATATATATATATATATATATATATATATATGTATTATATAAATAAGTATTATAAGAGAGAGTATTTACTTAGTAAGAAATAAAAGTGGACATTTTTGTCTTTTGAATAATTTGTTTCTTTGGGCAATCTTTTGTCCATGATTTGGTGAGGGACAAAAACATAAGCTTTTGTGCTGTACTTTGTCCCTT
Organism: Ammopiptanthus mongolicus; assembly: GCA_039655645.1. Taxonomy (NCBI): domain Eukaryota; kingdom Viridiplantae; phylum Streptophyta; class Magnoliopsida; order Fabales; family Fabaceae; genus Ammopiptanthus; species Ammopiptanthus mongolicus. Next base: position 107,074,616 of record CM077344.1, on the reverse strand, counting down.
ATTTTATCTTGTCCTATGATCATTTTTGAATCAAATATTGAACAAATACTGTTGTATTTTCTGGTCTCTTACTTTTTTCTGCAAATCACAAGGCAGCCTTACGTTTATTTTTCTACTCATGAAGAGAAAATGCATACAATTTTGATGGCTTTTTTACCAAAGTCAGTTAATTTTGAAAATTATATACCAAAATAATTTGGTTCGGAAGCATATTACCAAAATATTCTTGTTTTGAATAAAAAATTATTTTTTGAGTACGCTAGTTCCTTTACAAGTGGCACCCTCTGATTGGGTGCCATTTATTTTATCAGATTTTTTTTTAAAAATAATAATAATTTGCATGGCCGCGGCACGTGGCAATCAGCGCCACTCCTTTGAGGGCGTCACGTGGCCAATTCCTAGTCACTTCTTCTAACTACCCCCTCCCCCTCCCTATATATACCCCCCGCCCCGTCCCCCAGCCTCCCATCCCCCAGCCTCCCCCCAACATCCCATATTCCACTCCCCCTTAACCCAACACTCATATCTTTATTCAAATATCTCACTTCTCCTTCTACTACACTCTTCAACATTATTTATTTTACTATAACTATTTAATATTTAGGTATGCAATTTAATTATAATTGTTATTAGTATTATTATACTAATGTTATTATTTGTTATTTATTTTATTTATTATTATTATTAATGTTATTAATTTTTTTTGTAAATGAAATTATTATTATTGTCATGATTAATAATTTTAATTTTGTTATTAAATTAATGTTACTATTATTGTCTTTTTTATTGTTGTCATTACTAATATTAATTGTAGGTATGCAACATATCTCAGTCCCTGTTCTACTATACTGTCCAATATTATTTATTCTACTATTTTGTAATTATTGTTTTAACTTCTGTTTAATCCTATACTATTATTGTTATTATTATCATTATTATTTTATTAGAATTATTATATTAATGGTATCAGTAGTCTTTTGTTATTATTACTGTTGTTTCTAATGTTATTACTGCTTTTTTTTAATTTTATTATTATCGTGTAATTAACATTAATGTTATGGTTATTTATTTTTGTTTTTATTTATTGTTGTCATTGCTAATAATTTTAATATTGTTATTTAATCAAATTAAGGTTATTATTAGTTTTTTATTTTCTATGATTATTGTTTTTTTTAGTGTTATGCATTAATGTTAAGATTATTGCTTTTTTATTAGGTAAGATGGTAGATGCGATTAATCCTGGCCTGGTAAATACATCAGTGTTGGGTGGGCAGAGTACTCATGTTTCCCAACACGTATGAAACAGTGACGAAGATCGAGTTCTTATTTGTAGACGTGCCCAACAATTTCATGATGGAGATGTGAACATACCCCTGGCCATTGCAGGGTATCTTGAGCAAGCTGGATTTTTGGGAATTGCTCAGTTATCTTTGTTTCAAGTTAATCATTCACTAATAAGTGCATTAGTGGAACAATGGAGACCAGAGACCCACACATTCCATATGTCAGTTGGAGAGTGCACCATCACATTGGAGGATGTTGCAATTTTGATAGGTTTGCATGTTGACGTGGATGATGAGACGACCCACCGTCCCATCAGTAGAACCTAAGATATTAACCAACCTTAATCGCATAATAAACGTTAGCGCGCCTAATTAAAACGAAGCGAAGCGAAAAAAATTTATCGCGGAAGCAAAACAATAAACGGCATGCTACGCTTCAGAGTACACAGCTTTAAATATAAAGAAATATATCACATACATCATTGCCCTATCAGTAGGGCTACAGTAGTAAAGTAGTATATACAGAGTATATTGTTACAAACCAAAATAACAGTACGAAAGATAGGCCGAGAGACAGCTCTCCGACTAATCACGATCACTGCTCAACCTCTCGAGGCTAGGATCCGTAGCCCGTCCTCCGGCGTCAGGCTCGTACGGAATGCCGTCCAGTTCCTCAGCAGCTGGTTCCTCTTCGGCATCTTCCCATTAAATAAAGTGACACATATAAAAAAATAAAGGGAGATAAGAAACATAATTCATCAATATGGGAGAGGGGCATCAGTACAGCATATATATGTCACACGACACAAATAACATATATAACACAACCTCATCCATCTCTTAAGTCACCAATCACAATCATCTCAAATATCATTCTCTAAAATAAGCCTATAAGAGGGATACTAGTCCATATGTATATGCTGTCTTTCTTATATACATGTCGGTCGATACATCACGTCCCCAATTGGACATCCCCGTCGGGATTACATCACATCACATCACATTATATCCCACCTCGGGATTTTACGAAACGTCCCCAATCGGACATTCCCCCTTGGGACCCAATGCTGTGGTATGAAATGATATGAAAATGCAACAAACATCCATCGCAGGTTGATATCGGAACCTCACGCCTAAACACTCGTCCACGACTACGACACATCGCATCACATCAACGTCAACATCAATCATCGATATCAACATCACATCATTATCAACATCACATCAGCATCACGACGCCTTGCGTCTACGAGCCACAGCTCCACGGTCGGGACCACAACGATATCAACCCGAACAACATCATCGCTCACCATACTCTCATCAACACTCAACCAACCAATCACAATAAATAAACATCGCAATAGAAGATCTTTCCAGTACAGTTATCATCATAAATTTAGGCAATAATTCATCAAACAGACAGTTCACCAAAACAAAATCAACAGGTAATCAATTAAATAATTCAACACAATCAACCTCAATCAGTCTCATTATTCATAATATCAACTTAGTGGTGATAGCCCAAAAATACCTACACCTAGGGTCTAGGCACTTTATTCAGGTTTAAGGGTTCCCCTACACAAATATATATATATATATATATATATATATATATATATATATCTATACTAAGCTTGCCTTCCCGACGATATTAGTTCTTTCTCCCCACCTTAGTGATTTCCTCGTGCAGCTCCGGCTACGACTCCGCAGCTGTCAGTCGGGTGCGCTGTCGGATGTTCGAATCTTGTCCGATTTTATACAACAAAACGCAACCAGAAATCAATACAGTTAAGTCAAAAACTCCCTAATTCCTTAGGATTAGCTACTGCCCCTATTTAATTAATTAGGATAGAGATGTTGAAAAATTCCTAACTTTTGGATCAATGATCCTTAGGTATCCCTAAACATAATCAATGAAGGCATTAGTTCAAAAAGCAAAGATTTCTCCTACTGCACTATCCCTAGGGTTCGGTCCTATTGAATGAAAAATATGAAAAATAGCTAGGGAGCTCCAAAAATCCTCATTTCTTGGATAGCACCCTAACTAAATGTGATAATCCTAGATATCAAATCAAAACATTAAAAACCAACCAAAAAACCCTACCCTACACAATAGGGGGTTTCGGCCTCTCTCTCAAAAAAATAGCTAGAGAGATTCCTTGGCTATAATCTCTTGGATCATGCAAGTGTGTCATGAACCTAGGTCATAGAAATTGGTTTGGTATCAAAATGACTTTCCTACAATTTATCATGGATTTTTGAATATTTTAGGGACAAAACCTTAACTTCTATAATCATGGAAATTAAAGGATAATAAAGAGAGATTGAGATGGTGAGTTACCTCCTAGGATGATCTATTTCAAAAACTAGTGAAGAAGCTTCACGAAAATTCAAGTTCTCAAGCTCCAAAAATGGAGTTCTATGGAGAGAAAAGAGAAAGAAGAGAAAAGAAGAGAAATAAGTGAAGAATGGGCTGGAGAGTGAGGGCTGTCGAGAGAGAAAAATGAGAGAGTGAGTGAATTAGATATTTCTCAAGGAAACATAAGAGTTAAGTTATGGTAAAAAAAAATAAAAAGTAATTAGTAACAAAAATCAACCAAGGACAATTTGGTCAATTCACGTCTCGACATTTTGAAAAATCTTCACGACACTGATAGGAGTCCCCGAATAATTTAACATAGTCCTAATATGAAAACTATTGGCTCAAGGTTCTCGAAAAACCCTAAGACAACTCGAATCGTTTACTCGATCGATTTTCGGTCCGAATATAAAATATTATTTATATTTTTGGACGTCAGGACACATTTTAGCAAAAAGGTAGATGATTGAATTTTAAGACTAATGGTTCTGACCGTTAGTCAAAATGAGGTCATGATAGTAGAAAAACACTATCATCCGAAAAAAACATAGATCAGGCTCCGTTTGAGTTTTTGGTCCAAAGCTTAACCATAGTCTCCTACGATGACGTAGGAGTATGACTATGATCTCGGAATAATTTATTAAAGTTTCTAGACCCTCAAATAAAATACAATTACTTAATTACTGATTAATTAAAAGATTAAGAAAATCGGGGTGTTACATTACTACCCCCTTTAAAAAGAATTTCGTCCTCGAAATTCGACGTACCTTAGAATAGATGTGGATACTGCTGCTGCATATCCTTTTCACGTTCCCAGGTGGCATCTCCTGTGGTAGCATCCCATATGACTTTGACTAAAGGAATCTGCTTTCCGCGGAGTTCTTTCACCCTCGTGTCGTCAATCCTTACAGGCAACGCTTCGTATTCCAAGTTCTCCCTTACCTGGATTGATTCGGGCTCTATCACGTGTGATGGATCAGGATGGTTTTTTTTGAGTTGGGATACGTGGAATACATTGTGAATATTGGATAGGTTGGGAGGTAAGGCAATTTGGTAGGCAACTGGACCAATTCGGCGAAGAATTTGAAATGATCCAATGAATCTGGGTGTAAGCTTTCTGGGTTTGATTGCCCTGCCGATTCCAGTTCTTGAAGTGACTCTAATAAAGACATAATCGCCTTCCTGGAATTCCAAAGGTCTCCTCCTCTTGTCACTGTAGCTCTTTTGTCGATCCCGTGCGATTTTCATATTTTCTCGAATTTTCTTAACTTGCTCCGTCGTTTGCTGTACCATCTCTGGGACTATCAATTGATTCTCCCCGGTCTCATACCAACAAAGTGGTGTTCTGCACTTTCGTCCATACAGTGCCTCGTATGGCGCCATGCCGATACTCGAGTGGAAACTATTATTGTATATGAACTCAATCAATGGAAGGAATTCGTCCCAACTTCCTGTGTTTTCCAAAACACATGCTCTTAAAAGATCCTCCAACGATTGAATCGTCCTTTCAGACTGACCATCCGTTTGTGGATGATAAGCTGAACTCATTCTGAGCTTCGTCCCCAATGCACCATTTAGACTCTGCCAAAACCTTGAAGTAAACCTCGGATCCCTGTCCGAAATTATACTCGAAGGTACCCCGTGTAATCTTACCACTTCCTTGATGTAAATCTGGGTTAATATTTCCAAAGAATATATTTGGTTGATCGGCAAGAAATGAGCACATTTCGTAAGCCTGTCAACGATTACCCAAATTGCATCGCACTTCCTCTGTGTCCTTGGTAGTTTAGAAACGAAATCCATTGCAATGCTATCCCATTTCCATTCTGGGACGTCCAGTGGTTGCAATAACCCTGCTGGTTTCTGGTGTTCAATCTTTGCCTTTTGACACACTAGACAGGATTGGACATATTCTGCTACTTCCTTCTTTATCCCAGGCCACCAAAACATTCCTTTTAGGTCCTGGTACATCTTTGTAGATCCGGGATGAAAACTCAGCTTGCTCTTGTGTGCTTCTTCTAAGATCATGTCCCTAACTTCGCCATCCTTGGGCACACTTATCCTGTCTCCAAACTTCAGGATTCCGTCAGTACCCTTCTTGAACTCTGAAGTCCTTCCTTCTTCTACCATCTGGTTCTTTTCCTGTAGGTATTGATCTTCTCCTTGCTTTTTCCAGATCAAGTTCAGAAAATCACTAGTGATAGTGATCATTCCTAAACTTATCTTATCTCTGGATAACTCCACGTCCAGGTTAAGATTCCTGATTCCAGCAGTTTCAATTCCTTCACCATCATAGCGGACATATGCAGAGATTTCCGACTCAATACATCTGCCACCACGTTGGCCTTTCCAGGGTGGTATTGTAGATCGAATTCATAATCCTTTATGAATTCCATCCATCTTCTCTGCCGCATGTTCAACTCCTTTTGTTGTTTGAACAAATACTTTAAACTTTTATGGTCGCTAAACATGCTGAATTTAGCGCCATAAAGATAGTGTCTCCATATCTTCAATGAAAACACTATTGCGGCCAACTCTAAGTCGTGGGTTAGGTAATTCTGTTCGTGCACTTTTAGCTGTCTGGAAGCATAGGCTACCACTTTCCTTTCTTGCATAAGCACGCAACCCAAACCTTGATACGATGCATCACAATACAGATCGAACGACATTGATGGATTTGGCAAGACTAGTACCGGAGATGTAGTTAGCCTCCCTTTCAACTCTTGGAAACTAGCCTCACACTCTTCTATCCATTCGTACGCTTTTCCTTTCCTCGTTAATTGCGTCAGAGGTAACGCAATCTTCGAGAATCCCTCGATGAACCTCCTGTAGTATCCTGCTAGTCCGAGAAAACTTCTAATCTCGGTTACCATCTTAGGACTTTCCCATTTAACCACAGCTTCTACTTTTGCAGGATCTACTGCGATACCATCCTTGTCGATCACATCCAAGGAATTGTACCTCTTCCAGCCAGAACTCGCACTTCGACAATCTGGCATAGAGTTGTTTGTCCTAAAGAACTTGAAGTACAATCCTCAAATGCTCTTGATGTTCTTCCTTGTCTGAGGAGTAGATAAGGATGTTATCGATAAAAACAACGACAAACTTATCGAGGTACGGTCTGAAGATTCTGTTCATGTAATCCATGAACACTGTAGGAGCATTAGTCACACCAAAAGGCATAACTAGGTACTCGTAGTGTCCGTATCGACTCCTGAAAGCCGTCTTCGGTATATCATCTTCCTTCACCCTTATCTGATGATAACCGGATCTCAGATCAATCTTAGAGAATACCGTTGCTCCCCTCAACTGGTCCATAAGATCGTCAATCCTTGGCAACGGGTATTTATTCTTGATCGTCACCTTGTTGAGTTGTCGGTAGTCCACACATAACCTTGAACTGCCGTCCTTCTTCTTGACGAACAGCACAGGTGCTCCCCATGGTGAAACACTTGGTCTGATAAATTGCTTCTGCAACATGTCGTCCAATTGCTTCTTCAGCTCTGCCAACTCTGTTAAGGACATTCGATAAGGTGCTATCGAAATCGGTCCGGCTCCAAGTGTAAGATCGATTGCGAACTCCACCTCCTTCTTGGGTGGCAATCCTGGCACATCATCCGGGAAGATATCTGGAAACTCACGCATCACTGGAAAAGCATCAAGACTTGGAAGCTCCTCGGCTTCCAAAAAAAACAGCACCATGCACTCTCCTGATTGTACACCTCCCGATACACCATCACTGGCAGGCAATGATCCAGATTGCTTGGAAAAGCAGAGGGTTTTATTTGAACAGTCCAGTACTACATGGTTGGCCGAAAGCCAATCCATGCCTAAGATAATATCAATCTGCTGCATAGGCAGACAGACTAGGTCCACAAGAAAAGATCGATTTTCTAACATAACCGGGCATTTTAAACAGACAAATAGAGTTGTCAGGGAGTCACCCATAGGTGTAGAAACAGTCAAGTTATATGGTAATGATGAAATAGGTAAATTCAAATGATCCACACACGCTAACGAAATAAAGGAATGTGTAGCCCTCGAATCAAATAAAACAGATAAGAGTGCCCTCGCAACTAGGCACTTACCTTGTATCAGATCGGGACATTGAGAGGCTTCAGACCCTGAACACTCTTCCCGTTGTCTGCGGCCTGTTCTGCTGGCCCACCACTTGTGGTCCAGTCCCAACACTCTGAGCCTTCCCGGCTTGCTGTTGAACTTGGCCCTTACCAGCGTCCCTCGTTCGACACTCGTTGGCATAGTGGCCCCACGTGCCACAACAGAAGCAAGTGACATTCGGTGCCTGAGCACAATCTTTCACTTGATGCGGCTCGCCACATCGAAAGCACTTGGAGAATCCTGGTTGCCCTTGGCTGACATTTCCTCTTCCATAGTTTGCTGGTTGCTGATTCGGGCGACTGTAAGGCTTCGCCTCGGTTGGAACTTTCCTCCTCGACCTTTCTGACCAAAACTCCTGGCTGGTCCACCGCTCGTTACTGGAGTTTGTGTAATTCTCTCTTGATCGTGTCCTTCTAGTATGGTACATTTTTCCACTAGCTCGAGAAATGATCGGATACTCAACGGCAGCATGGCTCTCTTCAGCTCGGACCTTAGTCCGTCTTCGAACCTTCGGCACACCCAGTCTTCATCCGGGTACACTTGGTAAAATTGGGAGAATTTCAGCAGCGCCTCGAACCTCGTGGCGTATTCTCCAACCGACTTCTGGTCCTGCTTCAGGCTTAGGAATTATTTTTCTTTCTCTTGACGAACACTCCTTGGAAAATATTTCTCCAAGAAGCTCTCCCGGAATACCTCCCAGGTCAGTAGTCGTCCTCCAGCCTCTAGCAGTCTCTGTTTGTTTTTCCACCATGCTTCAGCTGCTCCGACTAGCATGAAAGCAGCGTAAGTAACCTTCCTATCCTCTCTGCACTGGATAGCCACAAAGACTTTCTCGATTTCTTGCAGCCATAACTTAGCAGCTTCCGGATTGTACTCTTCATGGAATTGGGGAGGATTCCCCTTCATGAAAGCATTCAGTCTAGTGTTTACAACTTCACCTCCTCCGACCGGATTCTGTTGTTGTCTAGCATCCCTCTCTTCCTGTCGCTGCATGAGCTGAGCATTCTGCTGTGTTTGTTGCAGCATTGCAGCGGCCAAATCCCTCATGGCCCTCATTGCTTCGTTCTGATCTCCGCTACCTCCAACTCCTGAGGTATCCCCACTACTGTCGGGGCTCTCGGTTCCAACTAGTGCTCCCCTTCCTCTACCACGTCCTTTGGCCATTCTTTCTTGATAAAGGAAGCGTTAGTTTAAAGTCATAAGTCATATCTAGTTTGTTAGTTAGGAAATAAAATGAAGAAAACAAGAGAAAAGGCAAGAGAAGAAGGCTATTGACTCGCGAAACTATGCTCGCCACGCGAGCCATGATCGCCTTGCGATCCAGAAGGTCAGAATGATTAGCAAAGAACAGCCCCTCAGCCTCGCGAACCTCTACTCGTGACGCGCTACAGAAATCTAGCCTGATCAGTAGGGAACAGCTCCTCTGCCTCGCGACACGAACCTTCACTCGCTACGCGAGCCAGAAGGCCAGTCTGATCCGTGAGGAACAGCCCATCTGCCTCGCGACGCGAACATCTACTCGCCTCGCGATCCAGGAAGGCTAGCCTGATCAGTATCGTTCAATCTTTCTGTCTCGCGACGCGAAACCTATTCTCGCCCCGCGAGCCAGACAGAAACCACTTACCATATCAATCATCAGACATATATATGCCTTACGGACAATGAAGTTATCACACTCGATAATCTTGCGCATCAGACTCACTATTCTTTTTCTAACACAGTCCGATATTAGAATCGAACTGCTGTGATACCAATAAATGAGACGACTCGCCGTCCCATCAGTAGAACCTAAGATATTAACTAACCTTAATCGCATAATAAACATTAGCGCGCCTTATTAAAACGAAGCGAAGCGAGAAAAAAAATTAGCGCGGAAGCAAAACAATAGACGGCACGCTACGCTTCAGAGTACACAACTTTAAATATAAAGAAATATATCACATACATCATTGCCCTATCAGTAGGGCTACAGTAGTAAAGTAGTACATACAGAGTATATTGTTACAAACCAAAATAACAGTACGAAAGATAGGCCGAGAGACAGCTCTCTGGCTAATCACGATCACTGCCCAACCTCTCGAGGCTAGGGTCCGTAGCCCGTCCTCCGGCATCAAGCTCGTACGGAATGCCGTCCAGTTCTTCAGCAGCTGGTTCCTCTTCGGGATCTTCCCATTAAATAAAGTGACACATATAGAAAAATAAAGGGAGATAAGAAACATAATTCATCAATATGGGAGAGGGGCATCAGTACAGCATATATATATATCACACGACACAAATAACATATATAACACAACCTCATCCATCTCTTAAGTTACCCATCACAATCATCTCAAACATCATTCTCTCAAATAAGCCTTTAAGAGGGATACTAGTCCCTATGTATATGCTGTCTTCTCTATATGCATGTCGACCGATACATCACGTCCCCAATTGGACATCCCCGTCGGGATTACATCACATCACATCACATTATATCCCGCCTCGGGATTTTACATAACGTCCCCAATTGGACATCCCCCTTTGGGACCAAATGCTGTGATATGAAATGATATGAAATTGCAACAAACATCCATCGCAGGTTGATATTGGAACCTTACGCCTAAACACTCGTCCACGATCACGACACATCGCATCACATCAACGTCAACATCAATCATCAACATCAACATCACATCAGCATCACGACGCCTTGCGTCTACGAGCCACAGCTCCATGGTCGGGACCACAACGATACCAACCCGAACAACATCATCGCTCACCATACTCTCATCAACACTCAACCAACCAATCACAATAAATAAACATCGCAACAGAAGATCTTTCCAGTACAGTTATCATCATAAATTTAGGCAATAATTCATCAAACAGACAGTTCACCAAAACAAAATCAACAGGTAATCAATTAAATAATTCAACACAATCAACCTCAATCAGTCTCATTATTCATAATATCAACTTAGCGGTGATAGCCCAAAAATACCTACACCTAGTGTCTAGGCACTTTATCCAGGGCTCAACCTCTAGTAGGGTTTAAGGGTTCCCCTACACAGATATATATTCTATACTAAGCTTACCTTCCCGACGATATTAGTTCTTTCTCCCCACCTTAGTGATTTCCTCGTGCAGCTCCGGCTACGACTCCGCAACTGTCAGTCGGGTGCGCTGTCGGATGTTCGAATCCTGTTCGATTCTATACAACAAAACATAACTAGAAATCAATACAGTTAAGTCAAAAACTCCCTAATTCCTTAGGATTAGCTACTGCCCCTATTTAATTAGTTAGGCTAGGGATGTCGAAAAATTCCTAACTTTTGGATCAATGATCCTTAGGTATCCCTAAACATAATCAATGAAGGCATTAGTTCAAAAAGCAAAGATTTCTCCTACTGCACTACCTCTAAGGTTCGGCCCTATTGAATGAAAAATAGCTAGGGAGCTCCAAAAATCCTCATTTCTTGGATAGAACCCTAACTAAATGTGATAACCCTAGATATCAAGTCAAAACATCAAAAACCAACCAAAAACCCTACCCTACACAATAGGGGGTTTCGGCCTCTCTCTCAAAAAAAATAGCTAGAGAGATTCCTTGGCTCTAATCTCTTGGATCATGCAAGTGTGTCATGAACCTAGGCCATAGAAATTGGTTTGGTATCAAAATGACTTTCCTACAATTTATCATGGATTTTTGAATATTTTAGGGACAAAACCTTAACTTCTATGATCATGGAAATTAAAGGATAATAAAGAGAGATTGAGATGGTGAGTTACCTCCTAGGATGATCTATTTCAAAAACTAGTGAAGAAGCTTCACGAAAATTCAAGTTCTCAAACTCCAAAAATGGAGTTCTATGGAGAGCAAACAGAAAGAAGAGAAAAGAAGAGAAAGAAGTGAAGAATGGGCTGGAGGGTGAGGACTGTCGAGAGAGAAAAATGAGAGAGTGAGTGAATTAGATATTTCTCAAGGAAACTTAAGAGTTAAGTTATGGTAAAAAAAATAAAAGGTAATTAGTAACAAAAATCAACCAAGGACAATTTGGTCAATTCACGTCTCAACATTTTGAAAAATCCTCACGACACTGATAGGAGTCCTCGAATAATTTAACATAGTCCTGATATGAAAACTATTGGCTCAAGGTTCCCGAAAAACCCTAAGACAACTCGAATCGTTTACCCGATCGATTTTCGGTCCGAATATAAAATATTATTTATATTTTTGGACGTCAGGACACATTTTAGCAACAAGGTAGAGGATTGAATTTTAAGACTAATGGTTCTGACCATTAGTCAAAATGAGGTCATGATAGTAGAAAAATACTATCATCCGAAAAAACATAGATCGGGCTCCATTTGAGTTTTTGGCCCAAAACTTAACCATAGTCTCCTACGATGGTGTAGAGTGTGACTATGGTCTCGGAATAATTTATTAAAGTTTCTAGACCCTCAAATAAAACACAATTACTTAATTACTGATTAATTAAAAGATTAAGAAAATCGGGGTGTTACAGATGAAGTAATAGGCAAAAACCTTAAAGATTGGGCTGAGTATGTGAGTCATATGTTAGGATTGATCTCACATCCGAATGCTTTTCACGATCATCGACTGAGGATGAGATGACTCAATGAAGCATTCGAAAATGTCGACCAATACGCACTGGGTGACCCGATAGTGACTATACGTTATACTGGAGCGTACATTTTGAGGTTACTCAGTGAAGTGATGTTCGTCGATCACTATGGTTCGTTCCTCCCGTTAAGGTTTCTAACATTGTTAGAAGATTTTAACATAACTGCACAACATAGTTGGGGCGCCGTTGTGTTAAGCTATTTATATGGTGAACTATATAAGGCCACTAATTATGATTTCAAAGAGATGGTAGACTTTACTGCATTGATTCAGATGTGGGCATGGGCATGGGCACGGTTTCCAAAAGTAGCACCTAGGCTCCGAAATGATGCTAGACCTCCTCAGACACCGTATGGAACAAGGTGAAACAATTTTCTTATGCATTTTATGACGATATTGATGTATATACTATGTTATAATAAATATTTTAATAACAGGTGGCAGCGCAATATAAATTTTTCAAGGCAATATCACGATTTGCCTCATTATCGAGCAATATTTGATAGGCTGAAACGTACAGATGTAAGGGTTTTTCTGCTTTTTAAGTTCTAAAAAGTATTACTTTTATTTCATTGTTGATGTACTTACTGATTGTTTGTAGATTGTTGGGAGTCGTACACCCCAGAGATGATGGCAATGTTGCCATTGATATGCGTTGAAGGCCTCCATATTTGGCGGGCAGTTGTTCCATTGATATGCTATCACATTGTGGAATAGCATCAACCAGATCGTGTGATGAGACAGTCTGGCATGAGCCAACATGTTCCTCAAGCACCTTCCCAACCGAAATGGGTCCACAAGTTAACTCTTAGGGGGAAAACGGATGATGATTGGCTGCAAACTCTGAATGAATTTATTACATTATGGAACAACAGGTTGGTGTGGGTGTAGACTAATCCACCACAACATGGGCTTCTCAGCAAACAGTCAGAGTACATGATGTGGTACTCGCGCAGTACACATAGATGGATCAGCAGAGACAATGCACATGAAGGCATTGTGGTAATGAAATTAATATTGTGTGTTTATTTTCAGAAATTACTATCATATTATTATCGTTTATAATGAAATTTATTTATTCTTGAATAGGCTGACGGTGTTGAACGGATTAACTATTTAATCACGCCGGAAGGGAGCCAAGCTTTATCGATTGATGAGATTAGAAGCGAGACTCAATGTATATTGATGGCTTTAGGGGAGAATGACCGCATTACTATAGCTTCTCAGTCTGCTCCGTTTAATACGCAACATATTGCTTCGCCTGAGATTCGAAACCCAATCAGCCAGTCTAGGAGGGAGGGACATGGACTTGACCGACACAGAACACACATTCAGGGAGAGCTGTTTTACCCCCCACCATTCCCGGAGCGGCAACCGGGGATGTATTACGTTCCTCCACAATATCCACACGTTCCACAACAATTGCAACAAAGCTATTTTTACGGATATGGAGAAGCTCCTTCATCACACACTATTGCGGACCCACCATCGGAGCCGACAATGCATCAACATTTTTACGGACATGGGGAACCTTCTTCATCACACACTGTTGCGGCCCCAACATCGGACCCGACAATGCATCAAGATGGAGGCAACATGTACTATATATACTCTCGAGATGGCGTCAATCCACCTTTATATCTTCGGGCTTGCTTCACGGAACTTTTCTAACCTCGGAACAAATTTAACGCAGGCTGCCGTATACCCTGGAAAAGACCAAAAAAGTCAACACGACTTATTTTATATTGACATAATTGACGAAATAACATTAACCAGATTGAGATAAAAGTGTTACCTAATTTCATCAACTCAGACTTCAAATTCGCATTTTTAAATTTATGATTAAAATTACTTGCAATGTGTCTGATGCAGTATACATGGTAAGCATTTGAGGGTTGCCAACCTAGTTTGGGATTTGCCGTAGCAGATTTAATACTTTGGTGGCGATCGGAGATCAAACAAATACCTGTCTTGCTGGTCACATTCTGGCGGATGAGTGCCAAAAACCAAGACCAAGCATCCAATGTCTCTCCTTCAACCACAGCAAATGCAAGAGGCAACATATTGCTATTTCCGTCTTGTGTAGTTGCAATCAATAAGGTGCCACGATATTTGCCATATAAGTGTGTACCATCAACTTAGACCATTGGCTTACAGTGGTTGAACGCATCACAACATTGTTTGAATGTCCAAAAAACGCGATGAAACTTACGACATGCATTGGTCACCTTGTTGCCGACAATGACATCATTTGTCTCAATTTTGAAATAAGCACTCGGGGCTTGATACTGAATAAACTCTAGCCATTTAGGCAACATCGCGTATGATTCATCCTAATCTCTGAATACATGCACTATGGCTTTTTGTTTAGCCTTCCATGCTTTCCTATAAGATATTTTGTATCTGAAGGTACTTCGGATCCTTTCTCGTATCAACCCGATGGTAACTGATGGTTGTTCACGGACCATGCCTGACACAAAAACAGACTTTGTTTCAAATCACCATTCAATAAATTAAAATATCAACTTCAGGAAGTGGGTTAGTAATAATACCTAAAATGCATGAGCATACAAAGTTGGAGTTCAACTTTGCATGATCCTGTGATAACATTACGTTGACACAATTGTGTTGACCTCCATACTTCGTGACAACCCACTTGTCTGATTTCTTAGATAAAATGGCCCTCAACCTCCATCGGCATCCGTTTAAACGGTTTGAGCACTTCATATGAAACAATGACTTCGTTGAATCAACGACATCAAATGATTGGTGAATGTTCATTGAATATTGCTTCACCGCATTCTGAACTGATTGTGTTGCTATCAAACTGTAAACCGATGCATAACTCCTGACCGAGTTGCCAAGATCCTACAACGTCCATCGCTTCAAATTTTATCTCTTCATCTGGATGGTCCCAATTAATATAACTGTAATGTGGTGATGAATTGTTGAATGCATCACATTTTTCAAAATTTGTACAATTATGTTAAAGGTATTAATAAAAAAAATCCAATAACAATACTGTTAAAAAAAATAAACTTGCTTGTAGTGGAACACCAACTACAGGTCTTGAGGATGATATTGGAGAAAGCAGTAATGACGGTGAGGCCAATGAATACGGATTGGAGGTACGGTCAGCTTCATCTTCAGTGTCAACCGAATCATAATCTTGAATTTCATCGTCCTCTTCGTCATCAATTGATGCAGTCTCTATTTCACTGTTCCGATTTTCATCTCCTGATAGTGATTGGACAGGTTTAGTGGAACTACCGACCACATCATTCTCAACATATATCTCAAGTGTCGTCATCGACGAATTTTGCACAAAAAACTCGATCATGCATGAGACAAAAATCAGTTATTTCATAGGCAGTGTTTTAATGGATTTGCATGTGTCAAATTTCTACCCATTATCTTTAAATAGACTGATTTGTTTGAAGTTTCAGTCCGGAATGAATCTTTGCCTTCAACTTCTCATATTCGATTCCTTGTTTTATTAGCATGATTTTTGTATTTCCTTCGAAAGTGATTCCGTTTTCTCCCGAGAATACCCTCTTATTGTAGTAGACAAAAATCATAACTTGACTCATAATGTTGGGCCTCCAATAATCAAACATAAAATGAATTATATTAATATAATAATACTATTTAAAAATGCAATACTAAAAAAAAGTGTATAATAATTATAATTAAACAAATAAAAAAGGCAATAATAATAACATTAATTAAATAAAAATATTAAAAATATTAATCATGACAAAATAAATAAAGACTAAAAGTAAATAATAAAAACATTAATATAAATTACACAATAGTAATAAAATTTACAAATAAAATAAAATAATAAAATAAATAATGTTGGACAATAATTATAATTAAACAATATTAAAAACATTAGTGATTACAAAAATAAATAAAGACAAAAATAAATTATAATAACAGTAATCTAAATTACACAATATTAATAAACTTTACAAGAGTTATAACAACAATAATATAAATTACATAACACTAAATAATAATAGTAAAGTAAATATTAATATAAACTGCTTACTAAATATTAAAGAGTAATAGTAAAATAAATAATGTTGAAGAGTGTAGTAGAAGAAGAAGTGAGATATAAAGAAAGATATGAGTGTTGGGTTAAGGGGAAGTGGGATATGAGATGTTGGGGGGAGGCTGGGGGAGGGGGGCGGGGGGTATATATAGGGAGGGGGAGGGGGTAGTTGGAAGAAGTGGCCAGGAACTGGTCTCGTGGTGCCCTCAGAGGAGTGGCGCCTTGCAGTGCCACTTCTCTAAGGGCGCCACGTGGCACGGTCATGCAAATTATTTATTTATTTATTTTTTTAAAAATCTGGTAAAATAAATGGAGCCCAATCAGAGGGTGCCATGTGTAAAGGAGTGGCGCTCGCCAACCAGCGCCACTTAAAAAATAATTTTTTATTCAAAACAAGAGTATTTTGATAATATGTTTCAGAACCAAATTATTTTGATTTACAGTTTTCAAAACTAGCTTAGTTTGGTAAAAAAAATCCTCCTCAAAGTAAAGGATTGTGTTGTATTCTTGCCGAGAAACCCAGCAAATTGGTCTGCCATTAATAACCTAACCTTAAAGTTTGTGTAACACCATTTACTTTCCATTCACGGTTGCTATTACTCCATTCATGAAGAAAAGCTGGGTATTATCCATTAATAAGGTATTGTATCACATACAATAATCCTCAAGGAAACCAAAAACACTGTATATAAACTTGCATTATCATTGAAGCATCACTTGCCTTGTCAAGAGGGGACACAGTTTGTGAAGAAAAGCAATTAAGACATGAGATGGAATGGAGAGCAATGCAGAGATCGACATTAACAAAGCAAAAGGAATCCCTTTCTTGTGGCCCCTATCCAAAGCTATCCCATCCCTTTTGCCCTTTTTTGCCTGCATTGAAAACAACATATATATATATATATAAATACTTCCACGTTCTTGCTTCTTCCTCAACACTCCAATCTATTCATCGTAACACATAAAACTCAGGCATATATGTCTCTAACAGGCCGACCTCGTGCTATTGTGAATGGTGTTCGAAGAACGAGAACCTTCCACTATTTCTGGTGCCTAAATTGCCAACGTGTTGTGAGGATACCCTCTACAAATCCATATGGCTCTTTGTGTCCCTATTGCTTCCATCATTTGCGTTATGAACTTGATATCTCAAGGCCAAGGCTTCTCATGAATATGGCTAATAACTTAGATCCTTCCCCTACCACTCAGCTAATGAATGACTTGTCTTTCATTCTTGATCCATCTCTCATCAGGAGGAGGCAAGACAACAACCATGAAAACGAAGATAGTCCAAATGATCCACAGGCTTGGATTACCCTCCGGTTTGTGAGACCAACTCGTCCACCACCAAGGCAATTGGTTCCTCAAGCCAACGACACCACCACCCCTTTTGAGAATACAATATTAGATGACTTCATTGATGGGATGGTACTTCAGAACTATCGACCAGGGCCACCTCCAGCAGCATCTCCAGCCATTGATGCCTTGCCAATGACGAAACTGACACAAGCCCATTTAGCAATTGACCCCAATTGCCCTATTTGCAAAGATGAGTTTCAGGTTGATGAGGAAGTGAGAGAGTTGCCATGCAACCATTTCTACCATTCTGACTGCATTCTCCCTTGGCTGCGCATCCATAACACTTGTCCTGTCTGCCGCTATGAGCTACAAGGCGTTGCTAATGCTAATTACCATTTACAAAATGAGAATGACCAGAGCTTTGGCTTTGAGGAAGTTACAAGCAGCTTGAACTGGATTTGGAACCAGTTGGCTTCTTTCAGGCCTATCCGTGCAGTCCTTGATTGGACAAACAGACATTACTTCGATTTCCAAGAAAATCGTGCTAATGCTCGCGGAGGTAAGATCAAAATTTAATGATCCTTTTCCCTTAGTAGTCAATAACACTAATTAAATAAATGGCAGGAGTATACTGCAAAGTTCCTTATGAAATAAATGGGTATTACAGTAGATTTTGGTAGTTTAATGCCTAACAAAGCCGTTAGATACGTACCTGCAGGTAGCTCTTGGTGGCGTGCATTACTCATTATATAGCTTCATCCTCATGCTGGAACCTGGTTTATCATTTTAGAATTATTCCATCTAATTACTATTGAGCATGCAGGTAAAAGGTGATAACACTTTAATATCAAGAACATGGATGGAACTGATCAAGAAGATCTTGAAGGCTTCTTGTGGTGTGCCCACAAGTTATGGTTGAAACCTTATTTCTTTGTGAAAAACATTAACATTTCAAAAGGAGAAGTTCACTTGTGCCCTGGTTTTTATTTTTTATTCTTTCCTATATATATGGATTTTACTTTCTCTGTGCTTATAAATTTCCATGTGAATGTTTATGGTAACTCCTCTGCTTAATTATCGAGGAGTCTTGAATATCTCATTTCAAGTTGTGTGATGCTCATCTGTTTGGCATAGCGCTCAAACTTGCAGTAGTCTGTCTGGATTGTAACTTGTAAGGCCCCAAATCTCAGTTCTATTAAAATCAAGCAGAAAAAAAATAAGAGGCCAAAAACATGGAGCCTAACTAGAAAAGCCAATAAATGTTAAATTTATTGATAAAAAGATTCAGTATATTACCACACACGTGTGTGTACATATAAAAAGGTACATGCACAATATATGTTGTGCATATAAATATTCAAAAGATTGTTTGGTATATTGTTATTAATTCATATATCCCCATTTTTTTTTTTTGGTTGCTTTTATTTTAGTACTTGATTTTGTTTCTCTGACGGTTTTTTATTGGATGTGCTTGTAAAGTTTTTTTATTTCTTATATAATAAAACTTCTTACAAAAATCTAAGTAAATATTGTATGTTTTTGTTACTTTAAATTC
The DNA here is from genome assembly GCA_039655645.1 of Ammopiptanthus mongolicus. NCBI lineage: Eukaryota > Viridiplantae > Streptophyta > Magnoliopsida > Fabales > Fabaceae > Ammopiptanthus > Ammopiptanthus mongolicus. The sequence goes on along the minus strand of CM077344.1, from coordinate 107,055,317 downwards.
AAAAGAGGAAAAACCGAAACAGAAAAAGAAAAGAAAAGGAAAATGAAAAAGTAAAAAAAAAAGAGGAGAACAAGAAAGAAACGTAAGTCGTATTGTCTTGTTTTCTGAAAAGCTTTGTGTGTTTGGAGTTTGGAGCTGGAAAGAGAATGAATGTGCCTCAGCCTTTCTTATCACCGGTTTGCAAGGCGGGTCCTTTCCCACTTGATCTCATCGCCACCGCCGCCTCCCTCCACTTTGGCCACCTTCTCCGCCACCGCGTCACCCACCATCTCCGCCTTGGGATTCTTCTTCAGTCCTGTTTCAAGGTCCCTTCTCATTCATTCTTTTACTTAATTTTGCTACAAATTACAAAACTTTGGAGGTGGGTTTCATTGAAATTTTCAAATTATTTCTTTTTTCCTCATTTTGATTCTGGTAGTAGCCATGGAGGTCATAAGCATCATGTCGCTTAAAAAAGATCTTTTTATTTCGTAGAATTTCGTTTATAATAATCATGGGGTCCTAGTTGATCATACTGTTACTGGATTCATGCTACTTTCAATACTGATGGTGGGAATGGGAATAGGAATAGGAATAGGAAATAGGATATGGTGTTTGAGATGTATACTTGATCTCTGGTTAGTTGTCTGGTATCTCCATGAAAGTAAATTATAGAGTATTCTGGTGTTTGCTTCCGGAAGCCGGAAGAAGCTTCCTCTTGTGTATTTTTTTGTGTATACGAATTTGGACATTTAGAGGGCGCATCTTGACGCAAGGGTAAGGTTGTTGGCTTGTGATATGGAGGTCACAGGTTCAAATCCTGTAAATGGTCTCTTCACTTGAGGGGGCAAGGATGTGGACATCTGCCCTCTCAAACCCCACCAAGTGGGAGCCTCGTGCACTAGGCCGTCCTTTATGAATTTGGACATTTGGTAGCATTCCCTGACCTTTGTATCTCACTTCCTGAACAGAAACTCGCTCCATTAAATCATGTGTTTAAATTGAAGGATAAATGGTGCCAAAGATGTCTTCAGAATTTTCTTCAACTGTCAAACGATGATTTGACTTCCACTTGTTCAACTAGTTTCTCTTTCTTTAATGATGGAGGACATGGAGGAGCCCACTTTGAAAATGCTGGGATGTCTAACTCCAATTCCAATATTTCCAGAAAAAATCCATTTAATGGAAGGAGATGGACAAATATTCTCCTTGCTGCCAATGTCTTGTGAGTATTAGTATATTCCGTTGAATGGTGTATTAAGTTTATGTTTATGACTTTGTTGTGCATATTGCCGTAAGTTGTAACAATGTGTACTGCCATTGTTCATTCTTTATTTTTCCTTATTTCCTCCTCATTTTATTAGCTGATGTTACTGGTTTTGCAAATTTACATACAATATGATGAGATGACTTATTATATACTAATCATTTGAACAGATTTTATATTGCACAACTTGCGACCCAAGGCAAGCTTTTATTGTGGGGAGCGAAGGTAAGGTTGCGATTAAAAATCTGAACATATGTCCTAAATTTTGTGGAGTCTTTACACATGAGTTCTGTATGTTACTAGATAAACAGTCTCATTGACAGAGGACAACTTTGGAGACTTGCCACATCTTCCTTTTTGCATGCTAACATTGGACACCTCATGGTCGGGTTTGAATTGCATTGTTTGAAGTTTGTTTTGTCATGCCTGATTTGTTTAGTTCTTAAAATTACTTTAAAATCTCTTCAGGTCAATTGTTATTCCTTAAATTCAATTGGTCCTACTGTGGAGAGCTTCAGTGGCCCTCGAAGATATCTGGCAATTTACTTTGCCTCTGCAATTGCAAGTAACTGCTTATTCTCTCTACAATAACTGATGAAATTGCTTACCTCCAAGTATTCTGATTCCATAATTTCTAGAAAATCAGGTTCAGCTATGAGTTATTGGTTCTGCAGAATGCCCGCAGTAGGTGCATCAGGGGCAATTTTTGGACTAGTAAGTTCTTTCAATATTTTATTTGTCTGGCTTATGGGCATCTTTACTGTTATACATATAGATGACAAAAGTGAAGCAATAATTTTAATTGCAAGGATATATACTCAGTAATTGCTGTTTATTTTGCCCTGTTAACTTCATTGTTCATAAGGTATGTGATCCAGTTTGTCATTTGCTATGACATGTTAACAACTACTTTGTAGTTTTGAGCTTTGTCTGGAGTTACATGCTTAGTTCAGAATGTTGATACCTTCTGAAAAGGTAAGGGTAAAATAATAGAGTTGACATTAATGGGATGGTTATTGACGATGCTAAGGGAACTCCCCATCCACTTTCATTCTCTTTCCCTTGAACCCTCTTCCATAATTTTTTGTTCTCACAATACTTGTATCTCCCAAATGCCTATCTTGGTTTGAAACTTTCCATATGAAGAAGGTAGAAAACTGACATGATAATCTTTTCCCTTCATTTTCTTTTATTTCTAATAAGCCATACGTGATTCAGGTTGGATCAGTTGCTGTGTTTGTCTTGAGGCACAAAGACATCGTAGGAGGTGGTAAAGAAGATTTGCTGCACATAGCACGTGTAATTGCCCTCAATATGGTAAGCATCTTCACTCCCCGTGTTAGTGGAATTGAAAGCTTTTTATTGTCCAAACTAGGATATTTAGACAGCTCTCAGCTTAATGATGCCATTTCTTCTTAGCCTGTTGGATCGAATTATCATTTATTAGTTAGGGTTTGCTCTCGTCTATGAGTCAAGATGCTTGGATAACTTTAAATTGTTGCATTTACATTAATATGTGATCCTGATTAGCCAGGAGCAATTTTGTGTATGAATCTGCTTGTATATAACAGTATTGCATACTTATATGCTTCATTAGGAAATATGTGTTGGGGAGAAATGTTGTTATTTCATGCAATGTCATGTAGGGAACTTTTTTTGCTTTTAACTTATATAACCACTTTATGATTACGACATAGAGGGGCTGCTGTTGCTGTGGCTTATTTTGTTTGTCTTTCTGTTCTAATGGTAACAAGCATTTCTCATGATGCAGGTCATTGGGCTATTATCCAATGGCATTGACAACTGGGGACATGTAAGTACACCATCGCTTTTTGTCTCACATTTTCTGATTCTCTATTCAATTAAGAGACAATCGTTTGCAAGTTAATGATTATATTGGCAATGAATTTTTCTTAATGCCCCCAGATTTCATTTTCTTAGTTCTTTTGTTAGGTTATTGTTGTTTGCTATATAATGGTATCCTGTTTCATGCATGATACTAACTTTTTAAAATTGACATTAGCAGGAACGACTCCATATTTAGGTTAATAACTTAATACAATAACCCCTACGAAAACTATATGCATATAGTATTCAAGAATAGTCCATTTTTACATTCCGTGTATAAGACTAGCCTTCTTGCTTTGTACGTAGGCACTGCTGATCGTAATGTTCATTTGAATAACTAAACCATTCTAACCTGTATCTAGTTTTTTCCCTATCACTAGTGCTTCCTTTAACATATACGTTTTCAGTTAGGAGGCTTGATTGGTGGGGTTGCTGCATCGTGGCTTATTGGACCGGCATGGAAATATGAATCCACATCTTGGAATGGAAGAAGACTTTTTACTGATAGTGCACCAATATACAATCTCTTCAAAATTAGAAGAGTGCCTAAGCAATGGAAATAGAAACATTTCATTGGCCTATAGGTTAGAACCTATAATTAAAGAACAAATTCATGCTTGCTTTTTGTTTGTATAATAATTCACTGCTGCAAGTTCCCTTCAATGAAATATTTAGATGGGGGGTTGTAGTAACCGACTCCTTTAAATTATTTTGTATATCTTTAAATTACAGAAGGGATAATTCAATTGCCTTCCACACTGGGACATTGTATCTATATTTCTGTTTGGTTGCTGGGATGAGGAACGGAGGGATACACTCTAGCTGTACCCCTTTACCGCCTTAGTGGTTAGCGGCTTAAGAAATGGTTTATTTTTTCCGGAAACTTGGTGCATGTGTATGGATGTAGTTTCTTGTGTAAGTTTGGTATGTAAAATTGGAAATTTAGAAATGTGGTTATTATGTAAACTAATGGTAGGGAGGTCAGACCATATCTTCCTACTAAGTATGTTACTCTGCAAATATATAATCCCCCGCATAAATGCTTCATTTCATAAATCAGAGACAATTAGTGGTGGCACAATAGGTCAACAGTTTTTTTTTTTTTGTTTTTTTGTGAGGTTGTTTCACCCTTTTCTTGTATACTTTTCTCTTTTCGACGGGCTCCTAGCTTAGCCAGAAATTCTGCACAACTGTTAGCTTCGCGATTAATATCCACAATCTATTGGATGATACAAAGCCACCTTAGTTCTATTGTAATAATTACTCCGTACTGTTATCAAGTTGTTAAGTTAGTTGGACAAGCACTTAAGCTGCAGTTAGTTATTTATTCTAATTAGCTTAGAGTTAGTTACCTAACAGTTGATGTATATATAAACACGGATCTTACTAACCAGTGTCCTAAGGGCATTGGTTAATGAATTCATAAATAGTAAGTTTTTTTTGGAAAATTAAGTATCTAACTTCTCAAAATATTAAATATATCCTTCCCAATAAATTTTTTTCTTCTTTTGATTCCTTAACCAATGATCTTAGGGCACTGGTTAGCATTCTCCTATAAACACTAGGGTTGGACAACGGGCGGGTTCGATCGGATTCGGGCCCAAACGACCCAATCCGAACTAACCCGTCCATCTATATATATAACCCATTTTCGTCCGATGGGTCTATCGGTTTGGGCTGGTTGGACGGTTGGGTTGGGGTGGGTTGGGCCATTTTATTTTTTGGCCCAATCATTTTTTTATTTTATTTTTGAAAAAAAAATAAAAGGTAATAAAAAACCTAGATGCTCCCAATTCTTCCCCTGTAGCGCAACCTCCCCTTGCCCTTCACCCCCAAATTTCACTCTCAGACCTCAAAGCTCCTCTGCTCCTCTGTCGCGCTCCACGACCATGCTCCTCTAATGTGTCGAAGTCTTGAAGAAGAAAGAAGGAAGATCGAAGAACAGAAGATCAAAGAACTGGATTTGGGCGACGACGTCATGTTGTTCGTCCTCGCGCTTCTGGATCTGGCGGAGACACTGCGTTCTTTGCTATCGCGCTTCTGGATCTGGAGATGACGTAGCGTTTTTCTCGCATTCTCCATCCTCCACTCTCGAACGGGTTTTTCGTTTTCCCTTCTAGATCTGTTGTCAAGAGAAGAAGGAAGAGTGAGTTGGCGTTCTGCATCTCCATCCTCCTCCACTCTCGATCGGGTTCGGTCATCGACGGTCTGAAAATTCTGGAACCGAGCCCAATTGCTGTCAATCGCCTCAACTCTACTTTTCTCCACCCGTCAACCCGAAACCCGTGGCAACCCGCCCGTGCTTTTGTTTTCACCTGCGAGTATGTCGGGTTTGGGTCGGTATGTGTTTTTTGTCCTGCCCTAATAAACACTCTTGTAAGATCATTTAACTCAAGTAATGAATTCATAATATTCATACAAATGCACAAATAGCTTTACAATCTGAACCACCCAAGGCCTCCTGAGCAACTCCATCACTTGCATCACAAGATGAGCCGAAGTATGAAACTGATGCGAGGATGAAGACTGGAGCAAGTGAACGACCTCTAAACATAGCAAATATCTTTTTTTTGTGATGCAAAATTTTGCATGGTTAAATTATTTTTTTTACTCATTGTAGTTTCACTAAAATTTTAATTACGTCATTATAATTTTAAAAAAATTCATGAAATCTTTATGGTTTTTTTATACCCATGTGGCAGGTGCGAAGTAAGTATCTATCATCGTTAATAGTGACTAATCTCTGTCGGGGAATCTGAAGGCACGTAAGATGGGTAGTCCCCTCCCAATCAGATTTTTTTCATTCGCAAGAGTCGGGATTCGAACCCCTGACCACTTAATTAAGGGGTCCAAGCCCTTGCCACTTGGACCAACCTAAGGTGGTGAAATCTTTATGGTTTTAAAAAACTAAAAAGAAATCCATACATTTTAAATAAATTTATAATTATAACTTATAATTAAGTTTTTTTTACAAAATTTATAATCAAGTTATTTAAATTTATAAAATATGAAGAAAAATTATAAAATTTTATAATTAAGTTATTAAAATTTATAAATGCAACATTGAGGGAAAAAAAAAGGCTTGCAAATGACCGTAAACCTCGGTTAATCAAGTCTAATAACCGTTAAAAACTAGACACCTGTCTATCAATTTTTATAATAAATTTTTTTAAATTATGATGAACTATTTTCTTTTTTTGACAGGAATTATGATGAACTATTTGAAAGAATAAAGAAGAAAATACTAATTTAACGGTATTTTATAATGAGTTTGTTTTTTTATTTTTTTTTATTTGATGAAAAAATACTAATTTTTTTTGTTCTTTATAATAAGTTTAATTTTGATATATTATTTGTGTAAAAATTTTGGATTTAATTGATATGCATTATTACTGTAAAAAAATTTTACACTGTCAACCAATCGTATATTGTCACATAATATAAAATGTTTGAGTCTTATCCTAACTACCTTAAAGGTTACTCATATCATGATTTCTGTTTGGTTGACGGTGTAACAAAATTCACACCGACAATACATAATAATTAAACTTAAATTGTTTTAATCAAACACAAATCATTTATGTATGATTTAATTATGATATATTTTAAATGATGTGATAATTTATGATTAATTTATAATTTTTTATGCTCAATTTTTTTATAACTTTATACAAACATGATTATTCAGGGTGGACAACGTTTGGAAGAAGCAAATGAGAAAACATATTGTGAAAGAAGAAGGCATTGATTGATTTCTCCCACACCACGCTGTTGTTCCTGTACGGAGCTTCTCTTCTCACCACTCTCACTCTTCAGTCTTCAGCACCTGTTCTGTGTGTGAGTCTCCTTGTCCTTAGCCTCTGCTCCTCATTTCAAATGCATTCTCTGCTAGACAAGTGGGACCCACCCCTTTTTCTCATTCTTTCTCACACCAATTGTGTGCATCTTTGTCTCAATCATATCTACCTAGGTTTTCTTTCTTTCCATGATTTATCTTATCAATATCGTTGAGCATGCCATAAATCATGATCATCATTATCATTTTAATTCCTCAATTAGAATATTAGAAACATAATCATCATCATCATCATAATATAAATGTGTTATTTCTTCTTTCCTTCCTTGCACAGGTGAGGTGAAACCACACTACACACATGGATTTCAAAGGAAAACTTTATTATACGAGAAACCCTGTCACTGTCAAACCAGTGATTAGTGATAATCGCAAATTCCTAATTGACTTCATTATGACATCTTACTTAGGACCTGATCTCAAGTCTGATAATCCTAAATGTTCTGCTCTCCAAAGAATAATGTCATCATCACCACCATATATGTTCACTGATTTGGGTCCTTCATATGTTAGCATTTCTCTCTTAGAGAGATTATATTACTATCTCCTCCGAGATGCTTCTCCTAACCATATCCTACATCTCAATATGTTTCATATGTATCTAAAGGGAAACTTATTTTTGCCAACTTCTGACTTTACAAACCATACTCACCAGTTCACGACTTTCTTCCCTTTGGATCTTCATCAACAGATATGGTACCCTGATAGCTTCAGAATTGTTAAGGGGGTTGTTTTAATTCATGATCCTGTTACATCATCTTTCAAAGAGGAGGATATAAATAGGTTCACCTCTTTAACTGGTCTCAATACTTTCAAGTTAAATCTAAATGAATGTCTGTGTGTTCCACTTCACCATCTACCGAGCAACCAAGGTGACAGTAATTGCATGAACAAAGTGCCTGAGACTATTCCAAATGGGGGGTGTCCATCAGGACAATTTCAACAAGTGCATAAGAGAAGGCATATTGATGATGATACGCCGCAAATTCCAAGATTTCCCTGTGCCTTCCCTGCAAAAGATAATGATTCTAAAGGATATCGTTCCATGAAGATGTGCAAATCTGATGGGCCTGCCTTGATGCCCCTTCTCTCGATTCCTGATATTGGCGACTGTGACCGAGATTCTTCTCTTATTTTAACAGGGACAGCCAGAAGAGGACTATTTGGTCCATCTGTTGGTGTTGTGGATATTGGTATTAGTGAAGCTGCATATCTATTCCGAGTTTCTTTACCAGGGGTCAAGAAATATTATAGTATGTTTCTCCTCTTCTTATCTCTTATTATGTTACTCATGTTTCTTCTTCCTGTTTTTGGTTGTCTTTAATTATCTGCTTGAAGGGTCCTTTTTTAAATTTATCAGAAATGGAAATGGCCGTTTCATTTTCATGTATTATACTTCATACACAGGCAATGTTTTTCTTTGTATCTTTGGTCAAAGGTCATCGATATCGACAGAGTGCCTGTAGGCCGCATTTGTTATAGGCTTGTTTTATCATAGTTGTTCTATAAAAAATGAACTCATTTCTTTGGCTAATTTTGAGTGATGTTGGGCACTGTAAACAATGCTTAGTACCCTGAATAAAGAGGATAAGCCTAGGACGTGAAGTCCATATAAGCTGGTTATGCTCTTAGTATTGCTGAGAACAACTATCCATTGCATGTTTATGGTGTAGGAAGACCTTTTTTAATAAGAATATAGTTTAACGCTCTGACATTTCTTTCAATATATTAAAATGACATTGAAGAATTGCCACTGCTGCAATGAACAGGATATGTTATTACTGTGAGGTACCTTTTATCTTATGTTTATGACAAAAAGGGGGGATATAGCGGTGCACGTGTGACTTTTTTCACATGAATGTTGCTTCAGGGTCCTTAAATTAGATCTGGCTCAGCCCATCCTCTTTCCCCGGTCGTTTTTAGAAAATCCTGCTATATTCGTCTAATTCTGTATTCATAGCTGTCCTAACATATATGCATGTTTTTCAAAAGGATTGTATTTTTGTTTTCTTTTTTTTTTTTAATGAATTCTTATCATACATTGTAGCAGATCAGTTCAGTTGTGAGATTGAATCTGATGGGAGGGTTCACATCAGAGGATTGTTAACTGGTGGAAGAACTATAACAAAACAATCGAGTGTTTTCCAGATGAAAATCCAGCAGTTATGCTCTCCTGGACCATTCACGGTTTCATTCAGTCTTCCAGGACCTGTTGATCCAAGACTCTTTGCACCTAACTTCAGGTCTGATGGCATTTTTGAAGGAGTTGTAATCAAGCACTAGTTATCGAGCAAGAGTTAAGTATCTAGTTTTTTGTTAGCAATTCTGAAGTTCCTAAAGAGCGAGAACAAGATTTCGGATTTTTTGTTTTTTTGGGGATTGACTTATATGCTGTTTCTGACTTCTGTCTTCTAAATTAATGAAGTAATTTTGTACGTGTAAATATTAAGGGAATTTGGATGATCCTGGAAGTCTAGTACTTGAAAGAGTTTGCATGTGTAGGCAGGGAAGCATGATTTTCTTTAATTGAAGGTGTGCATGTGTCACTGGGGATATATTTACAAGGCACACAACTAATAATGAGAAAATATCATATCCCTTTTCTTTAAGGCTTTTGCTAACTAAAAAATAACATGCTCTGAATCCATAATACAAATGCATAGGCTTTTGTCTTTATTTTTGAATTACATTTAACTTGCATTGAAAATAGTAATATCAGCATAAATATCAGCATAAATTAGGACATTCATAAGCAGTATTGTTGGACCTAGACCCCATCACAGTCACAAGTCACAAGAAACTAATTACAAGCATGTTTTGCTTTGAGGTTTTATATAAATCCTTTCGAGAATGAGAGAAGGGGGATCAACCTTTCATTTTTCAGACCTGCACTTTTTTGTTTGAAAAATACTAGTATGCATTGATCACTTCAACACCTACTCGCCTTACTTAACCATAGAGTTATTATTCTTTGTTACCGGTAAATTTTTTTCCTTTCAAAAAACATTTATGATGCTGAATTGCTGATATCAATACTATTATTGAGTGAACCCGTAAAATAATAGCTTGCCCCCTTTTAATTAGCGCATATACTTCAAACTGAAATCCGAGCAAAAAGACTTTTTCCAAAACCACTTTATTTTCTTGTCACCTCCAAATTCCAGAACCCTGAGAACGCATCTCGTTATTTTTCACATTTCTGTGTTTTCCTCTAACCACTTTTTTCAGAGTAAAAGAATAAAAGATCCGAATATACTATAGCGAAGAGACTATATATTGTACTTAACTTTTCCCGTCTTCTCCATTTTCAGTGTTTCTCCCATCCCATGGATACATTTGAATTGAATTCCTCTTATTTTCTTTTAGAAGCAGTGAGAAGGAAGGGTGGAGGAACACAGAACTAAACAAGTGTGACTAACTTATCCCTTTGCTGGATATTAATTACTATATATGTTTTACAGTCTCAGATGCTCAAAGAACCCATAATTCTTTACACATCATACACTTGAACGAATACAAGGGATGGATGGTTCTTTAGACATCTGAAGGCCAATTTTGCTTTGGATCATGCTGTTCGTTAGTTGATCCCTTTGGGATCAATTTCATGTTTCATAGAATATAGATAGAGGCCTGCCAACTTGCTGGCTTTGACCCGTTACCCACCGGAACTTTACATGGTGGTTGGTTGGATGCTTGAAGTAAAATTAAGACCTATTAAAGCTTCTTCCTTCTGTCTGAGCAAAACTTTAAAAGCATCGTTAAGCTGTAGTCCTTGCCTGGCTTGAGGATCCTTCATTAGGAAACATCTCCATATCATCAAAATGTGACATCATTGACAAAAACCAGAGAAATTAATAGCATACAAAATCCCAACAGCATCCAATGGTGGAAATCACCGCCTGCAGAAGCTGCATCGAAGAAAGAAGGAAATAGAAAAAACAAGTTTTAAGATAACAAAGCAAGTCAGTGTAACCAGAATTCTATGAATTTATCATGTTAATAAAAGAATCCCATGCAGCAACCAAGGCCTTTGAAGGTTATTAGCATCTACTCCTGCCATCAACACCTACTTTAGAAGTAACTGACGTACATGTAAGGTGCAACAACTTCACTACAGTTGTCCTTCACAGACATACCAAGTTTGATGCCATAATATTTAGCCCCAAACAGAGGCCTGTTAGATCCTTTCCGATCTATGTTTAAAGCCACCAATAAAACCTCACTTCAGTTGTCACCATCTTATTAGCAATCAATTTAGTATTTACATTGTCATATTCATTTCCAGGCTTTGAAGCTAATTGTGGATCATGATTGCCTACTTTGAAACCAGAAAGCGTATCAGAATCAAAAGAACCCTACCCAGGGTTTAAGGACCACTCAATTATGAACCAAAAAACTCCAAAAATTCTGACACCCCCCAAAATGATCTCATATCAAACATTGTGCAAATAAAAAAATCTTACTCATGAAATGCATAAAGAAACTGAGTAACCATTCTACAGTACGGATTAGCAGCTCCAAAAAAATAAACAAACACTTTTAAGAGGATGTTTAAATAATATGCTGTCAGAAGCATTAGGTAAACCTTATCATCTGTTCCAACTATAGCCAAGCATGAGAAATGAAAGGAGAGTCTATAGAAGGCCAGATAAACTTACATAGAGAGGATGGAGCAAGTAACTGAGACACCAGTTTCGTAGATCTTCCTTCACCCTGGAAAAGCTTGGAGCCATGGGACAAATCAGCTACTGGTGACAGATCTGGGACTCCCTCTGTTGGGTGGCTGGAAGAATGTGAGGTAGGAGCAGCAGCAGGAGGTGAATAACCTGGAGGAAAGGATGGTTTTGGTGAAGGGCTTGAGTGATATATGAAGCCACTGTATGGACAGGGAGCTGGAGGATGCTCAGTCACAATAGAAGGGGCAGGTGAGGATACTTCACAGTCAAAACAAGGAGGATGCTCAGCAGTTGCTGGGGATATAGGAGAGTAAGAAGGAGCACGATATGGTGAAATCGATGGTTCAGAGTGATCAACCAACTGTGGGGATGGAGCAGGGGAAGGAGAAGGTGAGGTAGGATGTAGCGTATCATTTAAAAAAGAAGATAACCTGATTTCTTTGACTTTGCCAAAAACTGAGTTGTCAAGCCCGAGATTTTTTCCAGAAGAGTGTTTTATTGTTTGTGCTAACTGTTTCAATCTTTGGGGCAAGAGGCCCCCAAAGCCTGACATGACTGAAGCCTGCACTGTTACTGGAGGAGCTAATGTTGAACCATTTTCATTTGTTAATAGCACATATACATTCTGCACAAAAAAGTGACAGGGTGTTAGATATGACTGCAAACAGTTTGGTAGAAGCTTATTAGCAATCAGTGAATGGACTCGAATCCAATTTCTAATATCTTACTGCACCGTGTTTTAGGATAAGGTAGACCCAATGGATTAAATTTTGTATATCATCAGTGAAATTTCAATTTGTCAAGGTATAAAAAAGGCAAATCATCCTTGTCATTCAACTCATGATTTAGGTTATGCTTGGTTGATTAGACAAAAAATAAAAGGTATAAAAGCGTGGGGAGCGTCCGACCCCAAAAATGCAATAGTGGTATAGCGGATAGCGGTATGAGTATGACCGCTATTTTAAAATAATGAATATAATAAAAAATATTCTGCAATTATAAAACATACATACCTATATATATATATATATATCATAATTACAAAATTTAGGTGTGTGTAAACACACTACTATAATTTTAATTGTTATACTGTTTAAAAGAATGATTATATAACAGTAATAGATAAGTGTTTAAAAATATTTTTTTTAAAAATGAAAATAAATGTGATAACCAACAGCCAACTATTTGAAAACAAACAATTAATGCTATAAGCAAAGCAAATAGAGCCAATGAATGACATAACTCATGACCAACCAATAAAAATGTTGTAGGGTATGAGCTGTAAACCATTACAGTAAAAATGATTGTCAAAGTCACTTAGACGTGGAAGATAGAAAGACAAAATTTATCAAACAAAAAAAGGCAACAATGGAAAAAGAAAAAGGAAACAACTTAAACATAGGCTTGGTGTATGTTGCACCTTTGAAAAATTGGTGCATGGGTGTTCCTTTTTTTTTTTTTTTGGATCAATAAGAGTGTTGCATTTATACATATATGATCCTCAAAATTTTGACCAGTCAAAGTGTATTCCACTTGTATAGTGTATTAAATTGTCTATATTTTCACATTGATACTGTACATTGATGTATTTATACTGTACATTGATATATTTACACTGTACATTTATATATTGTACTGAAATTTTTTTTTGTACTTTGTATTTAGACTTGATTTTTTTTTAATTTCTGTAATACACTATTATTTATTTTGTTAAATTTTTTTTTTTTACTAGTTATGTATTTTCTTAACAGAAATGAAAATGGAAGTATATTTTCTTGACTTTGTTTTTGTTAAAAAAAAAAATTGTACCCAATTGCAAATACGGAATAAAAAATGTGAATATAAAATTCTTATTTGCTTTGATCAAATATGACAAACACTAAAGCCACTTTAACATTTTCATTGGACCAAAAGGCTTGGTCAAAATGGTGCATAGGTGCACCATTTTTTTTTTTGAAAGTGCACCATAGCCTTTACCCTTAAACATAAACGGAGGAAGGCACAAAACACGAAGGTACAAGGAGGCTGGGACTGACGGAAAAGGGCTGGGATGTGGCCGGAAATGGGGTGGTCTGCCGGAAATAGGTGGGTCTACCAGAAAATGGGGTGGGCTGATCGGATGGCTTCCCTGTTTGATGTACTGGCCACAACAGGCGCGATAGCAGCCGCGATTTGCGTGACTGGAAAACACTCCGCGACGCACTGCTCTGTAGTGGCTAAGGGCCGCGATGCGATGGCGTGATAGCGCCGCTATCGCGCGCGATTGACTAGAGAGTTGCACATTAATAAAATCTAGATGAAAATTAAGAATGTAGAAAATGGAAAAGTATTTGAACTTTGCTGTACCCAAAATATATTATTTTCCACTTACTCAAACCGTTATACCCATAGAATTTCATTTTTCACCAAGGTAAATTAAGTAACGAATCTTTCTAATGGACTAAATTTCTGCAGCCTTCGTTTTCTAAATTAAAAATTAGAAGTTCTGCTTTCTCCTTCCATAAATATTTCAGTAAATTGTGCACAAGAAATAAAAAGCTGACAAGAAAATTTTGCTGTATTAAATTCAATCTGACTCTGAGAGAAACCAGAAATATATTAAAACTTTAGGGTTTTAAATGAAATGGCACTTCGAAAACAAAAATTGCAACACCAAAAATCACAAGTGAAACAGGTTATGAGACCATACCTCGTCAAACTTCAGATGCAATCCAAACTTCAATTCATCCTTGAAGTCATCAAAACTATCTAGCACTTCGGATATTGAATTATTAAGAGTAAAATTAAACAGAACCTGGGGTATCTGCCAAATAGAAGCAGACTGCACTGGTATTACAGTTAAACCCCCAGGAATCTTCAAGATCTCAAATATAGATGCATTCCCAAATATCGATGTTGACAAAGTCAGGTTGGATTGCTGGAGGTATAGTTCAATTAATGATGACCTCAGCACACTCAAGGACACTGGATTTATTGAAACATTCATTGGATCAGAGAGAACACCAACCACCACATCAGTCCAGTTAGGTGCAATACTTTGGTGCATGGATAGGATAGCCACCTGTTAAGAGTATATAAATTGCTTATAAGCCACTTCCTATGCCAAAATAGAGTCTTGGGAACACACGCACACGCGCGCACACACAAGCCACTTTCTATGCTTAAACAGAGTCTTATGAATGTGCGCACACACTTACCTTTGTATTCGGAAGACCTATTTCGCCGTATATATCATATTCTAATCTTTCAATGTATGGAATAAGCTTTGAAACTGGTTTTTCCAGTCTGAAGGATGCCTGAACAGTAGCTGAAAATATTTCCAATGAATAAAGGATATGAGTGACAGTTGCATAGATCCACATGTATTACACAGAACAAAAAATATGAACAACAACAGGACTTTATTTTCATCAGTACAAAATTGCAACCTATAATAATTTTCTGATGTTGGAGGTAGTATCACAATGCTAAGTCATCAATGCATTGGTCTAGGACTTAAGTGAGTTATATTTTCCTTCCAAGTTAAAATCCATGAAACTCACGGTATTCCAGGGTTCCTACTAAATATTCTTATTTTCTCCAACCTATATTTTAAATAAATAAAAATAACAGGAAACCAAAGAGCAATCCTTGGTGAAAAAGCACTGCTAGGTTATTTTACAGCAGTGAGCAGCTGAAACAACTTAGTCAAGTTCAATAACTATAATTATCTATTGAAATAATTCACATTAGTAAGTGATGCGAACCCAGCACCCAACCCAACTCTTAACAAGGCCCCAAGGCCCATTTATGTCTCTAAGTTGTATGTGAGGACTAGGATAAGGGGCAGGGCACCTGAGCAGGAAAAAGGGGAGGGAAATATTATAACTAACTCTGCCCAGCTGGCAGAGTGAGGTAGGGGGGGGGGGAGTGTGCGTGAGGCATGTGATGATGTAAAGTGAGGTATAAGTGGAGAAGAGGGAGGGGGGATTCGGTTAGGCTGGAATTGGGACTTGGAACCTTGGGAGAGACTAGACCTCTCTAATTGTCTAGGCTATCATCTTCTTTGTTTTTCTGCTTCCATAACTGTAATACAGATCTGATATCTCCTTGATATCAGACCTGATTCTACCTTCTTAATACAAATACATTCTATTTCTCTTTTATTATTCCTGGTACCTATCAATGGTATCAGAGCTCTCGATCCCGGGAGCCGAAATGATGAATACGAGAGCATCAATTGAGTCTAGAGTGGAGAATGTGGAGAGAATATTGCTGGAATTGAGGAAAGAAAATCAAACCCAGCTGGACGAGATGAAGCGACTCTTGAAAAGGAGTAGGGAATACTTCAGACGTCGATCTCGACGTGATCATGCTCCAAGTCGCTATGTGAAAGAAGACAACTCCAGAAGAAGTGGAAGAAGAGCGGAATCAGCCGCATCAAAGGGAAATCAGTCTCACCCACTCGACAACAGTGAAATCGACAGTGATAGGAGGAGTGCAGAATTTAAACAACAAATTGAAGAAGAAATTGATGAGGGAACATGGGAACTGTGTCGTCTACGGAAGGAGATGATCCTTTAATCGCGTCCCAAATGTGAATGGAAGGAGAGGGAACGTGAAAGGGGAGAGACATCACTTAGGCCAAACGTGACAGGAAGGGTGGTCGGTGATGATTGGTTTCAAGGAATAGGTGGTAGTCGCAGCAGAAGCGACGACGGCTGCGGTGTTGGTGGTAGCGGCTTAAGCAAGGGCGATGGGCGATATGAGGACGGTAGCCGAGGCAGTTTGGTAGAGACAAGGACCGGAAGTGAGCGTGTACGGCCACCGGGTTTAGGCACGTCGATGGAGTAAGGTGGGTCATCAACAGTGACCGAGCTTGAGGTTCCACAGCTGCCAGCCAAGCGTCCACCGCCGGAGCCGCCAGATCTAGAAGTGCCCAAGGCGGAGGTGGGGTCATCTGGCGTGGCTGAGATGCCGCTGTCAGCGCCGCCGTCAGTGCCGCCGGATCCATCGGAGCAGAACGCATCCATGGCTGAGGTTGGGACATCACAAGGCAAGGTCGATCTTCCATTGCCAATAGCGGCTGAGATGAAAGGAGGCAAGGAGAAACAAGTGATGGAATTGCAAGGAATTGGTCAATGTTTTAACCTAATGGGCCAGGCCCAAAAGTGTTCCTTTAAGAGAATTTTTGCTGCTGAAGTAAGACCAAGGTCTCACTTGAAACATAATAGTGGGTCTCAGCAAGTCCTTAATAGTAAGATTGTGGGCCAGCTTAGTGAAGAAAATAAGAGGGCCTTAGAGGAACATAAGAAGCTAAGAAGTACTACGGCAAACAATGAGGAGCTGAGAAGGAGAAGGGCTGGTCGTGTGCAGCAAGGAGAATGCTACCATCTTTACTTGCAAATGGAAAATTTGCAGATTGAGAACACGAGGGAGTTCTTATCAACAGTTTTGCAGGCACCAGAGCCATGGATTGTCCAAAATGCTATGGGTTTTCTCAATAGGAAGTTTCTTTCAAGGCTTCTAGTTGATCCCAAGCTGGAAAAAATGTTAACAATGGGATTCACAGGTTTCTCTACCCTAGGGGTTTGCCCAGATTTCTTTTATAATTTTGGTTGTTGGCATGCAATGATCCCTCTTATTTTAGAGATTCTGAATCAAAAAAGTATTAGAAATATTGACAGAGGTAATAATATGGGAGAGGATGAGTCAATGCATGATATGTGGGCTCTTATTCAGTTAGCAGTTGCAGTATTTCCCGCGGCGAGGGCATGCAGCGAGCTTCGAATAGTTGCTGAAATCGATGAGCAAAAGGATGTGCTATCTGGTACTACTGCGATAAAAATGGGGAAGTGGGACCAGGCCACCTGTATTCTTACCAATACCATGTGTGGCACTACGGCTCATAGGGGTGGAGAAATTATGGACATGTGTCCGCAACAGGCAGGAAATGTCAATAGGGTCATTTGCCAACTTGCTACTCGTGGAAGATTGAAGTCTTCTAGTAGGGCCTTCGGAGAGGCTATGCTTACAGGTGTTCTAGGAGACACTGCTAAGGTCACGATTGCTATGGTAATGGGGGGTTTAGTGGTTCGTTTTGTTTCTGTCCAAGCAAGGCAGATTGCCATCATTCGTAGGAATCACCAAGTGTTTTGCTCCATTGATGAAGGGCTACAGCGTCTATGGGAGGAAGGGAAGATTGTTCAATGGGACCCTGGTGGACATCCTTCTCTGTTCCTGACAGTTGCAGCATTTTGTTTCAAACAGTGGGACCCCGGAAAAGTGTGCTCAAGAAGCCACCCACTTGTTCACCTTGAGGACAAGGTGGTTTTCGAAGGGGGAAGAATTGATGCGAACCCAGCACCCAACCCAACTCTTAACAAGGCCCCAAGGCCCATTTATGTCTCTAAGTTGTATGTGAGGACTAGGATAAGGGGCAGGGCACCTGAGCAGGAAAAAGGGGAGGGAAATATTATAACTAACTCTGCCCAGCTGGCAGAGTGAGGTAGGGGGGGAGTGTGCGTGAGGCATGTGATGATGTAAAGTGAGGTATAAGTGGAGAAGAGGGAGGGGGGATTCGGTTAGGCTGGAATTGGGACTTGGAACCTTGGGAGAGACTAGACCTCTCTAATTGTCTAGGCTATCATCTTCTTTGTTTTTCTGCTTCCATAACTGTAATACAAATCTGATATCTCCTTGATATCAGACCTGATTCTACCTTCTTAATACAAATACATTCTATTTCTCTTTTATTATTCCTGGTACCTATCAGTAAGTATTAACAAGTTATTTTGTATAAAAAGGATTTTCTTTGTAAAAAAATATCACAAACTGCTCATATGATTACCTGAAGGGGTTAAGGACAAACTGCTCGTATTAACCTAGTATAATTTCTCTTCCTAAGTATGGGTCTTGGTAATGAAATCTACTAGCACTTACTAAGGTGCAACAATATGTTAATCGATTACTGATAATTTAACAATTTATTAAAATAATATCTTTTCAGTTCTACACAACATTTAACGTATGTTTCCATATATACACCTTCTACATACATATTTTTTAAAATATATTTTTAACATACAGTCAATGATAGCAAGCAGCGTGTTTAATTCTTGGGCCAATACAAGGAATGGAGATCCTCTCCATTTTGTTTTCTCCATTTTTCCTTCCATTTAGGAGAGATATAGACATAATTTTTTTTTTTTTGAATAATTGAAAAAGTTTAAAATGTAAATCTCTTCTTTGTGTTTATCTCTCTCCTAAATGGAGATTGTCATTTACCCCCTAAATGGAGAGGATCTGAACTCAAAAGTGATACGTATTCACCACAATTCGTTGGTTATGCATATCAAATTAGCACACTACCAAGGTCAAATCCTTGGCAGTAGTGAGTAGTGACACACCCAATAAAAACGACAACACTGGTTATACATATCAGATGCTATGTCTGATGTTAATAGAATTTGTTAGGATCCAACTGCAAGGTATGGGAGTGTGGAATTCCAGTATGGGGTTTATACAACCTTAGAGTGTCCAACCACAATGGCTAGCTTTTGTATCAGAATCATTTGATGCACTTGTTCAATTCTCAAATCATTGCAACTTTGAAAATCAATGCTTTAGACTGAGCATTAATCACAATTCACAGCTCGATAGGTATTATTGCGGCTCCTCTTAGCATGTACCATCAAATAATTTTTCGTGGACAGAAATTGTGCCCAAAATCTAACAAAAAAAATTTTGATCCTTACATTTGTAATTACAAAACCCAGAGTCAGACTAACAACTGCACACTTACCTGCCTGGAGCAGTAGAAATCCTCAATTGAACAAACAAAGGAGAGGAAGAAACAATACAGTAATTCACTCAAAACATCACAAAATCTAATTTTGATAAACAACATCAGAACCAAAAACCGGTTTCTTCACAACCCAAATTCGAGATAACAAATCACACCCACCATCAACAAGAAAAAAAAAATTACAAACAGAAAATAAATAGAACCATGGGAATAACAAAATTAAATAACCAAAATGTAAAATTGAAAATTTCCCATTTGATAAAAGCATGAAGCCAAACAACCCACAAGAGAGAATAAGCAAAAAAAAAAAAAAAAAAAAGAGGAAAAAGATGGCAAAAATTGAAAGGGGAGAGTAACAAACTAACCACTGAGCTTAATTACATCTTTTGCATCAAAGCTAAATTTGATGGTATATGTTGGAAGAATCCAGAAGAGGGAGGAAAACAAAGCAGCCAAACTGAGGATGAGAATGAAGAGGCACTTGAAATTGAATGCTCGCAGAAGCACCGAACATCCATGGCACGAAGAAGGTGAAGCCTCACCCTCGTGACTCTGCTGCTCTCGTTGCTGCTCTTCATATTTCCCCATTTGCAAAGCATCTGGAATCACAACACAACACAAAACGCAGTTTCTGAATTTCTCAACCGCAAGAATTAGGAAAAGAAGAAGAAGAGGCTAAACTAACAAGTGTTCGTTCATTGCCTCTCTCTCTCTCTCTCTACAATTTAACTATTAAACAAACAAACCCACTTTCCCTTTCTCTCTAATTGCACACTCAATGCTATGCTCTCTATACTTGCAAACTCCACCCTCTTTTTTTCTCTCTCTCTTTTTTTTTTTCACATTTATAATATTTTATTTTATTAGTGCTAACTTTTAGGCTACCGAACGTTGAGGAGAAGCAAAGTTGAAAAAGAAAGAAAAGAATGAGTATAAAGCCAAGAGAATATGTTATCAGAATATTATCATCATGGATAAAACATTTTTCTTTTAAAATATAATAATAATAATAATCTACTATATACTATTACATAATGACAAGTTTTAATTTTAATAATTTCATATGCAATAAAAATATAGTTAATTAACAATGGTTCTTTAGTAAATAATTTTTTTATTTTTCAAAATATCTGCACCTGATAGATTACAACTCAGGAATTAAATATTTAAAATCAATTTGTGTTATTAAATAATGAATAAAATAAAAAATACAAATTGGCATACAATTATTATTTATTAAAATGCTAGTATATGTACAAAAAAATAGAAATCTAATATGGGTTTTTTACTAAAATAATGAATTTGTATTATTTTTATTATTCCAACCTGATTCTTATGTTTTGCAATTTTGCTTTCACATTCAGTACAAACATACAGTATCATTTTTTCTATAAATTAACCACAAATTTAAGTTATTGTCAAAAAAACCATAAACTTAAGTTGAGTTTGTTTTGTTTCATCTTTTTTGTCTTTTAGTAGTATTTTTTAACAGAAAATGTCCTTAAACAATTAAAAGAGACAAATTTTTATTGAAAATGATACATTTAATATAATAATAAGTGTTGTATTTAATTTTTCAATATAGAATTACCTCTTTTTAATTCTTTAACTATCTGGATACTGATTAATAAGATCTTTCATTAAATAATCACGATTAATTGATCTTTTTTGTGGGATGTATTTAATATAATGATAAGTATTGTATTTAATTTTTCAACATAAATTTATCCCTTTTTAATTTTTTAATCAATATTTTTAAAATACTGATTAACATTCTTCCGTACAAAATCACGATTGACTGATCTATTCTGTGGGATGCTTTTGTGAGGAAGAAGCTAAGAAATAGACTAATGAACAGCAAGCACGTGGGCCATTGAGAAGTGGGGAGTTTTTATTTCGTTTTCTTTTGCAAACCAATGAGACTAATGATACGTGCATGTTGTAATTGTCAGAGCTCCAGATTGCACAGCATTTAGACAGAAACTATTATCTAATTTAGGGGGGATTGGGCTCCTGTTGCCGACTAGCGGGCTCCTGTTGCCGACAAGCTAGCTAGTTGTTAGGACGAAAGTTCAAAAAGAGTTTTGTGTGCATATAATATATCCAAAAATTTAGACAGCAATTGGCTAATTTAGGGGGGATTGGGCTCCTGGTGTCGACAAGCTAGCTACTTGCTAAGACGACCGTTTGAAAAGAGTGTTTTTTTTGGATATATATATATATATATATATATATCCAAAAATTTCATTTGCATCAAAAGTTTTATCATTCAAAGATTTGTCGAATGTTTGAGTTTTCGATGATCTATCACATCCAAAAAATCATCAATAACATGCACCTGATGCGTGCTAAACCTGGTGTTGGATACAAGTGTCGGGGGATGAGGATTCACTTTGCATGAATAAATTATCTTATATTTTGATAGATTATTAATGTAATTAATGTTTGGATTGAATAATTATGAATATTTTATAGAAAATTTTAGATATATATATTTATTGATTGAACTTTAATTTTTATAATTGACTGTCCTATCACTCAATTCTTACTCCGTCCCGCCGCCGCAATAATACACGTATATTAGTGGTTAAAGTCAAGGTACTCCAATAACCTAACCTTCAAACTATTATCGGACATTAATTTATTTATTTTTTAATTCTTTAATTTTTTTTAATCAATTAATCAATAATTTAAATTCTTAAAGGATCAATTCTCAACTAATTGGTTGGGGCCTTGGAGGACCTTAGTCTTGACACGTGGTTAAAAGTTCAGGGAAAGAAAGATTTACTTATTTCAAGTGTGTTATTACAAGTTACAACAATATTAATAGATGATATGCTAATATAATCTATATCTATTGATCAGTATCAAACATAAAACTTTTTTTTATTAATATATATTATTGGAGAATGTTAAAGAATAAAAAAGGGAACTTTATATGAAAAAATTAAATATTTTATATATTGATAGTTTTACAGAGCTATCTTTTCAATACTCAGAAGTGTGCATCACTTGTTCATGATTTATAAGCTTTACTGCAGGATAAGTGGATAGTGATGCTATCACATTCCGTTAGGAAAATTAATGTGTACTGATTTTCTTAATTTTCTTACTAGGTCAGCACATTCAAGTTCTATTTTTTTAAGGCTTAAGTTCTTTTTCTTGTACTATTACGAATTTTCATCCTCGATCCCTGCTTAATCTCCTTTTACAAGGCTAATTAGGAGTTGCTCGCCTTTTTATGATAGGTTAATTTTGTCACATTTTGAGATCTTTTAACTTGTTTAATATATATATATATATATATATATATATATATAATTAAATATTAGCTACTAATTAGTAAACATATAAAGACACTAATTAAAATAAATAAAAAATAGAAGGGTACTTGTTCTGGACAAGCCCAAAACACAATCTTTCAGATAACTTCGGGCTTAGATTCTGCTCTCCTTCCCTTGCTCCTTCATTGGGTTACTCTGCTTGTTGGACCAAATGGGGGTACCTACGAAGACACTTCAATGCTTAAGTCAGCAATGAAGTATGCAGTGTATATTTGTGAGTTGAGGATATTACTTACCTTTTCCTTTGGGCTGCAGGTCCTTTTTATAGGCATGACCAAGGGGGTCCTATCTCTAGGGGATGGTTCCCCATGCCCCTGTTATGGGCTAGGTACGCGAGACAACACGTTTTCAGGCTGCGGGTTCAATTTATTGCGGGATTTCGGGACGGCTTTGGTCAGAGGGCGCCACCGAAGGGTCCATGCCTCTAGGGAGAAGGGCTCTTCATAGGCTGACCCCTAAAAGGAGTTTCCGAATGGCGGTTGACCATTCGGGTTAGAGGTTCGATTCGATAGATTGGATGCTTCCTAGACTCCTACAATCGAGTTGGGCCAGAAATGGGCCAGAACAGTTGCCCCTGGCCCAAAGCTGGTTCTTTATGAGCCAATGTCAGGCCATCTTCCGGAGCTCTTGGTGTATTTACTTCTTTTCTTGAGATTCCCCCCATAAATGATTACACGCGGTTTTCGGGGGCTGCCGTCGTTTCGTTTACACCCTTTGGAGTAAATGTGTCCTTTCGTTTCTTGCTCTTAGCGTCGTTTGGCCCTTTATAAAATTCTCGAACTTTTGGCTTCCCCTCACATTTTTTATTGCCCCTGGATTGCTACTCCATTCTCTCGAATTCTTGCTAGTTCCATTTGTGCTTCTTCTCTTCGCATTCCTTGTCTCATGTCCCAATTGTTGCTCAGGTACTATTTCATCCTTTCTATCACTTTCTGTTATTTCTCTTGGTGAGTGAAAATGGTGAGGTCGAGGCAATAAGGGGAGGAAGGCAGTGATTTCGACATGGGGGTCTTATCCAATCCTCCTCCCTTTCGCTCACCGCCGTCAGACGGTGGTTCCTACTTTTCTTCCTAAGGGTGTTGTGAGTATTTGTGCTTCGTCTTTGCCGCTGGGGTTTTTGGGTACAACGTCCGCTCCCTCGAAGGCGAACGCCTCACCTTTTTGGGAAGGAGTCTTGCCGGAGGCAGGGGTCAGTTCCTCTTCTAATTCTGACTCTTCTTCTGTTTCAGGGGTTGGCCTTATGGATAAGCGGAAATTTAACGTTGGTGCCGTCGAATCGTACCCCCAGCCTCCTGATGCCGACCGCTACTCTTAGATAGACCGGGAAGTGTTGGGTTCACGCTCAGAGACGCGGTCTCCGGGCGATTTTGTGGTGAGTGACGAGATATCTGGGAGGTTCCGGAGAAATATGAAGTCTTTGTGCCCTCGGCTGATGAGAGGGTATGTTCGGACCGGTCGGTGGTAGATGGTGGCCGTTCCTTTTACATGTATCGTGCCCTTTTTACGGAGTTGGGGGTTCGTCTCCCTTTTACCACTTTCGAGATGGCCTTTCTGGATTTCCTTCAGGTGGCTCCTTATCAGCTTCACCCTAACTCATGGGTTTTGTGAGGGCATTCGAGACCTTGTGCCAGGCCTGGGATCTCCAATGCACGGTCCAGACCTTTTTCTTTTTCTTTCAAGTGGGTCATTCTTCTAACAAGTTTGAGAGCGTGGTGGGATGTTGCGGTTGGGTGTCTGTGTCCTCTCGGCGTGGGATAGTAATGTTCACTCCCTTCAAAGAATCCTTCAAAGACTTCAAGAGAGATTTCGTCCGCGTCTGCGTTCCCACTCGCTTCCCAGCTTTTTTCGTTGGGAAAGACGGATCAACTCTATTCCCTTTATACTGGAGCAGGGTCAGCATGGGGAGAGCGCCCTCCTTTTACAACATTCCGGAGGATGCGCTTAGTCCCAACGAAGCGCGTACCATTCGGTATCTTACGGACTGGGTGAAGTTGTCGAGTAGACTTAGCTGTCGGAGTCTCCTTTTCTCTGAGGAGGACACTGGTGTCGTGTTAGGTAGCTCTTTGGTTTTTTATTGTGTTGACTTTTTCTTTTTTACCTGCTTTATTCATCTTTTTATCTTACCCTTTTTGTTGTTTGCACAGAGGAGATGGCTTCTACCAACGCCATGCTTGCTGCCCTTACTCGGAAGAGGAAATTGGTGATCGTCGAGGGTCCTTCTCAGCCGGCTACCTTCGAGGTTTCTGGGCCTGTTTCTGCCCCATTTGTTGATGATCCCTCCCCGGCTTCCTCCGTTGGCATTGCCGGGGTGAGACTTCTATCGCCCCACAAGCGGAGCTTTTCTGAGCAGCAGGCTCCGTCTTCTGTCAATCAGGGCAAGGAAAAGTCTTCGAGACTGTCGCAACCACATCGCGACGGGAGCGGCGAACCAAAATTAATTGGTTAAAACAAAATGGATGGAGTCGCCACCAAAGTTTATTTATAAGGGAAAACATTGGAAAAAACCCTTTTTTTAAAAAAAGAATGGTCTTTGAAACCAGATTTAGCGTTCGGGAGTGGATTATGTGTAGGGAAGGTATTAGCACCCCACAACATCCATTTAAAAATGGTTACCTATAATTAATTGTGCAAAATTTTATGTTATCTTTTAAAATATTTATTTTACCCCTTTTAAAACAAAATCTCTTTCATTAAAATTTATTTTTGGGCTTGACAGGGATGGTACCTGCTCCTACGTATCCTCAGGTGCGATGAGGAATTCAAAGCTACGTAGTTCTTTAAAAAACAATTATTATTATTATTTGCTGCTGCTGTTGTTGTTGTTATTATTATTATCTTTGAAAATAATAGTTTTAGTCATCATGATAATCAGATAGGAAGAGGATCCAAAATGGCTATCATAACAACCAATTTTAAATGATTTTAAAAAAAAGGTGCCTTTGATAATCAAACAGGAAGTAGATCCAAAGTAACTATCGTTAGCAACTTAGTTTTAATTTGAGATTTAAGGGTGTTCGTGATAATCAAACAGGAAGTTGATCCAAAGTGACTATCACTAACAACTTATTATTAATTATATTTAAGGGTGTTCGTGATAATCAAACAGGAAGTTGATCCAAAGTGACTATCACTAACAACTTATTATTAATTATTTAAAAATGCAAGGTGCTTCTGATAATCAAACAGGAAGTAGATCCAAAGTGATTATCGTTGGCAACATAAATTTAATTTTAAGCTCAAAGGTGTTCGTATAACCAAGCAGGAAGTAGATCCAAAGTGACTATCACTAACAACCTATGTAATACTGATAAATTTATTTAAAAAAAAAAATAAAAACCATTTAATATTGCATAGTGTTCGATTTTTAATGTAAAAAAAACCATATCTTTCTTTTAATAATTTTATTCTTATAACTTTAACTTTACTGTTCTGATATTTTACTTGGGATTTATATTATTTGTTTATTTTTATCATTTCTAAACTTAACCTATTAAGCCCAACGTCCCAGCCACAAGAAAACCTGACCAATCCTAATATATACAAGCATCAACCCAAACTAATGACTAAAAGTGTAAATCCATAAGACAAACATATAAAAAACAAAATACAAACAAGTATCAAACCTAAATTAAAGGAGAAAACACATGAACCAGTAGTGTAAAACACTTGCTCTACGACAGGAGGACAGCGGAAAGCAGCTTGACGCTGCTGCAGTGCGAGGAGAGTGCGAGTGATTTGTAGGGATGGCGTACGGCGACGCACGTTTCCTGACGAGGTGGAGCTCCGGTGGAGACTTGCAGCTGGTCTGGTGTGCGTGGAGATGGCGCCGTGAGGCGGTGGTTCTGGACGGCAGCTCGCCGGTGCGCAGTGGTGCTCGGTGGTTCTAGCCTTTGCTGGGTCTTTGAATGAACTTTGAGTGGGTGATGAATATAAGGGAAGAGAAAAAGAGTGAGAGATACAAGGAAGGGATCTCCAAAAATCTTATGACTATGGTCTTTTTCAGAACAAAACTCAAACCAAAAATTTCCTTCGTATAAAAAGTAATCCCCCCGATCAAAAAAAGTTCTCTCCCTTTTATAGTAATTCATATGCAGATGAATGATTTTCTCTCTTTGTAACTGTTGAATACATTAACCGAGAGATTTATTGACAATTATAGGTGAATAAATGCCTCTCAATCTCCTCGTTCTTCTGCAACTACTGTTACAGAGAAAGGAATAGGAACCAAAGACAACACTTTTATCTCCCTTCAGTTACATTAGCAATTAGCTATTTATGAGACACCAATATAAGACTCTTTATTCACTCCACGGTTACCCACAGCCAAATTCCACAAACCATCTTTTTATTTTATTTTATTCTTTATTTTATTTTATCATTTTTTTATTTTTATTATTTTCAATTTCTAATAAAAAAAACTAAAATAAATAGAAGTGTCCGGACAAAATAGGGTGTTCACAGTTGCCCCTCTTTACTTGTTTCTTACTAGATAATAAGCATAACCGTAGTTTGCATATTATCGTTGTAAGTAACGAGTCAAGACATGAACTCCAATTTTGTCCGGACAAGTAAAAAAGACTTGCTGATTATACCTGGCGAAGATTATAGCAAAGCTTGCGGGATTAGCGAGAAAAAAAAGTTACGGGTCACACTCCCGTCTTTGACAGGGAGAAAAAAAAAAAAGGGTGTGCGTCAGTCTCCCGACTTGGACAGGAAAATAAAATGTGCGGGTCAGTCTCCCGACTTTGACGGGAAAATAAAAGGTGCGGGTAAATAAAGGTGCGGGCCAGTCTCCCGACTTTGACACGAAAATAAAAGGTGCGGGTCAGTTTCCCGACTTTGACAAGAAAATAAAAGTGCATGAAAATAAAGGTGGGGGTCAGTCTCCTGACTTTGACAAGAAAATAAAAAGTGCGGGTCTGTATTCCAACTTTGACAGGAAAAAAGGGGCGGGTCAGTCTTCCGACTTTGACAAGAAAATAAAAGTACTGGAAAATAAGGGTGCGGGTCAGTCTCCCGACTTTGACAAGAAAATAAAATGTGCGGGTCAGTATCCCGACTTTGACAGGAAAATAAAATGTGCGGGTCAGTATCCCGACTTTGACAGGAAAATAAAAGTGCAGGAAAATAAAGGTGCGGGTCACTCTCCCGACTTTTGCAGGAAAATAAAAGGTGTGTGAAAATAAAGGTGTGGGTCAGTCTCCCAACTTTGACAGGAAAATAAAAGG
Organism: Ammopiptanthus mongolicus; assembly: GCA_039655645.1. Taxonomy (NCBI): domain Eukaryota; kingdom Viridiplantae; phylum Streptophyta; class Magnoliopsida; order Fabales; family Fabaceae; genus Ammopiptanthus; species Ammopiptanthus mongolicus. The sequence goes on along the minus strand of CM077344.1, from coordinate 107,027,336 downwards.
TGCAGGAAAATAAAGGTGCGGGTCAGTCTCCCGACTTTGACAGGAAAATAAAAGGTGCGGGTCAGTCACCCGACTTCAACACAAAAAAGGTGAACATTACAAGATACTCAAATGCAAGAATAATGATATGATGCATGATGCATGCGATGAAGAATGCCCCTGGCGACTCTAAAACATGATTGAAAAACATTGCTTTTATTCTATTCTTTTTAATTCCCTCATCCTTATGATACTACTTTCCGATTCATGGGTGAACAAGGAACTCAGTTATGGAACTGCTGGAAACCTCTGTTGGTTCGCCTCATGCTTCAGATATCTGATGGGAATATTTCTTGAAATAAGTTACTGCTGCTATAGTGGTTATTTTGATTTATCAACATTATTACCATATCAAAGCCTGTCGTTCAGGATTTCATTATATTTCCCATGATTTTTGAAACCTTTATAGTAATAGTAATGCTTTTAAGTATCATCACACATTTCACACTTCAGTATAAATTATTAAAAAAAAACAACAACTTTGAATCAATAAGAAACTGTAGACAAAGGTGAAAATATTTCATTATCTGGAAAAAATAAATAAATAAATAAATTTTTGTCTACATGGACAAGAGTGGAATGAAAGCAAAATGATGGGTAAGAGAAAACAACAAAAGAAAATGACGAAACAAAGGTTTTCAACTGGTCGAGTGATGCCCTCTGAAATAAACAATGCTAGTTTCCCATGTCCATAAAAGCCCACTACTCAGCTTATGAGGATATTGATTGCCCCAGTTTCATATGCCTCCAATATCTCATTTGCCCCAATTTGAAGTCTAAGCTTTCTTTGTAGCAGCTGATGCAATCTCTTTTTGTTCTTGACCCTAATTTTTGCCTGGATTGCTCTTTCGAGTTTTCAATCCACCGGGCCGCTCTAACTTTTGCCTAGGCTGCCTTTTCAGGTTTTCAACCTAGCGAGCTTCCTTTTTTATTTATCTTTTTCTTTTAAGCATAGTATCTCTTGACTGCATCAGAATTTACTGGAAGTGGGAGTTCCTCACCATCCATCCTTATGAGGATTAAGGCTCCTCCAGAGAAAGCTTTTTTCACAACATAAGGCCCTTCATAATTTGGGGTCCATTTACCACGGCAGTCCTTTTGGTTGGGCAAAATCTTCTTAAGCACCAAATTTCCTTCTTGGAATTCTCGAGGGCGCACTTTTTTCTCATAGGCTTTCTTCAACCTCCTTTGATACAATTGACCATGACACAGAGCAGTTAATCTCTTTTCTTCAATGAAATTCAATTGATCGAGTCGGGATTGAACCCATTCAGTTTCTTCTAATTTCGCCTCCATTAACACTCTCAATGAAGGGATCTCTACTTCAATAGGAAGCACCGCTTCCATTCCATATACCAAGGAAAAAGGGGTTGCCCCTGTTGATGTACGAACAGAGGTGCGGTAACCATGTAAGGCAAAAGGAAGCATTTCATGCCAATCTTTATATGTCACCACCATCTTTTGGACAATCTTCTTAATATTCTTATTTGCTGCTTCAACCGCTCCATTCATCTTTGGGCGATATGGTGAAGAATTATGATGCTGAATTTTGAAGGTATCACACAACTCTGTCATCATCTTATTGTTCAAATTAGTTGCATTGTCTGTGATGATTTTGCTTGGCAACCCATAACGACAAATCAATTCCCTCTTGACGAACTTGACTACTACAGTCTTAGTCACATGGGCATAAGAAGCTGCTTCAACCCATTTTGTGAAGTAATCAATGGCGACCAAGATGAAATGATGTCCATTTGATGCCTTGGGCTCAATTGGTCCTATTACGTCCATTCCCCACATCGAAAATGGCCATGGTGCCGCTAAGACATTCAGAGGTGTTGGTGGTGCATGAATATTATCAGCATATATTTGGCATTTGTGCCATTTCTTTACATAGCTGAAACAATCAGCTTCCATGGTTAACCAGTAATAACCAGCCCTCAAAATCTTCTTTGTCATTGCATGCCCATTTGCATGGGTTCCAAATGAACCTTCATGAACATCTTGCATAAATTTTTTGGCTTCCATTGCATCAACACACCTGAGAAGCACCATATCATGATTTCTTTTGTAAAGCACTCCACCATCCAAGAAGAAACCCATTGCCAATCTCCTCAAGGTCCTTTTATCATTTTCTGAGGCACCTAGAGGATATTCTTTGTCTTGGATATAGCGCTTGATATCAAAGTACCATGGCCTTCCGTCTGGCTCTTCTTCTATTGTTTGACAGTAAACAGGTTGGTCTCGACTTTGTACCTTTATCAGCAGCATGTCTCCCTCATAGCTTATTTTAAACATTGATGACAATGTAGCTAAGGCATCAGCTAGCTGATTATCTTCACGAGGAACATGATGAAAGGTCACTTCTTCAAATTGTTCCACTAATCCCTTGATGTAAGCATGATAAGGAATCAACTTTGCATCTCGTGTCTCCCATTCACCTTTCAACTGATGAATGACCAGAGCCGAATCTCCATACACTTCAAGAATTCTAGCTTTTGATTCAATGGCTGCTTGGATTCCCATCGCACATGCCTCATACTCTGCTATATTATTAGTACAATCAAAACATAACCTGGCTGTGAATGGGATAAATTGATTCTTCGGGGAAATCAAAACAGCTCCAATTCCATGCCCCAGTGCATTAGAAGCCCCGTCAAACAACAAAATCCATTTTTCTTCTCTTGAAGATTTTTCCTCTTCAAACAAAGCCATTATGTCTTCATCTGGAAATTCACACTGCATTGATTGATAATCTTCTATGGGTTGGTGAGCCAGATATTCTGCTAGAGCACTTCCTTTAATTGCCTTTTGGGTGACATATACAATATCATATTCTGATAATAACACTTGCCAACGAGCAATTCTCCCGGTGAGAGCAGGCTTTTCAAATATGTACTTAATTGGATCCATTTTGGACACCAACCAAGTAGTATGACACAACATATATTGCCTCAACCGACGAGCGGCCCAAGCCAAAGCACAACACGTTCGTTCCAGCAGGGAATATCTTGCTTCACAACTTGTGAACTTCTTGCTTAAATAGTATACGGCATGCTCCTTCTTGCCGGATTCATCATGTTGCCCCAACACACAACCCATTGACTCGTCAAGCACTGTCAAGTACATAACGAGGGGTCTTCCAGGCACTGGTGGCACTAAGACTGGAGGCTTTTGCAGATATTGCTTGATTTTCTCAAAAGCCTTCTGACAATCCTCATTCCATTCGACTGTTTGATTCTTTCTCAACAACTTGAAAATTGGCTCACATGTTGCCGTTAACTGGGATATGAATCTAGCAATGTAATTTAGTCTCCCCAAAAATCCACGGACTTCTTTTTCTGTACAAGGAGCTGGCATTTCTAGGATGGCTCGTACCTTGTCCGGATCAACCTCTATCCCTCTTTGACTAACCACAAACCCTAACAATTTCCCTGATTTTACACCAAAAGTGCATTTGGCAGGATTCAATCTGAGTTTATACTTCCTCAACCGTTCAAACAACTTCCGTAAGCTGACAACATGGTCTTCCTCTGTTCTAGACTTTGCAATCATATCATCGACGTAAACTTCTATTTCTTTATGCATCATGTCATGGAACAAGGTCACCATTGCCCTTTGGTATGTTGCCCCAGTTTTTTTTATTCCAAACGACATCACTTTATAACAAAAAGTTCCCCACAAGGTGATGAACGTGGTCTTTTCCATATCCTCAGGAGCCATCTTAATCTGATTATACCCAGAGAAACCATCCATAAAGGAGAAGAAAGCATGTTGAGCGGTGTTATCCACTAAGACATCTATATGGGGTAATGGAAAATCATCTTTAGGGCTGGCTCGATTTAAATCTCGATAATCAACACACATCCGAATCCTCCCGTCTTTTTTTGGTACTGGAACAATATTGGCAATCCATTGAGGGTATTTTGCAACTGCAAGAAAACCAGCATCAAATTGCTTCTTAATTTCTTCTTTAATTTTCAATGACATCTCGGCCTTCATCCGTCTCAACTTCTGTTTGACTGGGGGACATTCAGGTTTGAGTGGTAATTTATGTTCAACTATGCTAGTATCTAATCCAGGCATGTCCTCATATGACCATGCGAAAATATCAACATATTCAAACAGAAGCTTAACCAACTTATCCCGCTCATTTTCTTTCATAGAAGTACCAATTTTAACTTTTTTCTTATCTTCTTGAGTCCCCAAATTAATCATTTCAGTTGCTTCTTCATGAGGTTGAATCACTTTAGCTTCTTGTTCGACTAGCCTCATTAATTCAGGAGAAGGTTCCCAATCATCTTCATTATCCTCATCAGCATGATTAATGGGGTAATCAAAATTATATAATGGAATCTTAGCACTGTTATTTTCAAAAGGACCATTTTTGGATCTGCATTTGTTCAAAACGAACAATGAATGAAAAATGCAAGAGGGTAAAGGACGAAACAATGCAAAGAAGTAAAGAAACCATGTAAGACAGGTGAAGGATTCAGGGCAAAAGAATAATTGGAAAATTCAAAGTGCATTTTATTAATAAGCAATATTGAAGCAAAACATGTGAGCCCATTAACAAAGATCGATCCTACAGCCTTGGGCAGAGCAGTAGGATTTGATTACATAATTACTTTGAAAGAGAATCAAAAACCACAGGAAACTCGACGATCTCCCAATTGCTAAGCTCTTCACTCGGAGAACAGGGGTAAACCAGATTAATATCATCTTCATCACGATCATCTTCAGCAGCAGCCACTTGATCTGCAAACATTAAGCCTGCACTTCGAAAGCTTTGTCGAATATCACAGATGGGGATCCTTTCAGCCTTTGGTTCTCGATTTCCCAAACGTGCCAGCCTTTTCTCTTTTTTCTCGTCTGCCATTCTCCTTTTATCAGCTTTGGTGGGTCTATATCCCAACCCAAATTTATCTTTATTCTCCCACAGCTGTAGCAATTTTCCAACCTTTTTCCAAAGTCCCCCTTCAAGCATTACTTTGGCAGTCATAATGGATGCCCTAGATAATTGTGGCTTTACAATTGGGGTCCCTTCACCAACAAAGGTAGCATTAACAATCTCGAGTGCTTGGAAGGAAGTCTCGAGTGCCTCTTCTGCTGCTTCAATATAGCGAGTTGATGATGGTTGGCTTACTAGTAAGTCTTCTTCTCCTGAAATGATCACCAATTTGTTATTGACAATGAACTTCAACCTCTGGTGTAATGTAGAGGGTACTGCCCCAGCAGGATGAATCCATGGTCTTCCTAGAAGACAACTATAAGCCGGCGTGATATCCATTACCTGAAAAACCACTTCAAATGAAAAAGGACCAATTTGAATTGGTAATTCAATTTCTCCAATGACTTCTCTTCTTGAGCCATCAAAAGCTCTTACTACCATGGCACTGGGCTTCATGTGTGATCCGTCAATAGGCAATTTCATGAGTGTCGACTTTGGCATGACATTCAAAGAAGAACCATTATCAACAAGCACTCTAGCAATAATGTAATCTTGACACTTTACAGAGATGTGCAATGCTTTATTATGCCCCATACCTTCAGCCGGTATCTCATCATCAGTAAAAGTAAGATAATTATTGGCAATAATGTTACCAACAATACCGTCAAACTGGTTAACTGTGTTATCATGTGGAACATGAGCCTCATTCAACACTTTCATCAGTGCTTTCCTATGGGTTTCAGAATTCAGTAATAAGGACAAAATAGATATCTTTGCAGGCGTGTGATTCAGCTGATCCACCACCTTATACTCACTTTGCTTGATAAACTTTAGAAATTCACAAGCTTCTTCAACAGACACCGCCTTCTTATGCTCTTCTTCTCTCTTTGCTTTATTCCCTATTGCCTCATCTGCGTCTTTCTGTTTCCCTTTTCCTTTCTGTTCCCTCTCTAACTCCATTGTTTTGTCTTTTCTGAGCTCCGCGGGAGTATAAATTCGTCCACTCCGTGTCATCCCACCAACCCCAGAAATATTGGTAATACTTGAAGTTCTAGAACTAGATACCAACTTCAATTGATCTTCTTCGGAGTTACCCACATGGATTCCCACATCATACTTCCAGGGTACTGCCTTAGTGTCTTTGTATGGGAAAGGAGTCGGCAATTGAATAGTAATTGGCTTTGGTCCACAGGGAACCTCATCATTCCTCCATGGAACTTGAATGGTGACTGGTTTTGGTCCAAAAGGAACTTCATCATACCCCCATGGCACTTGAATAGTGACTGGCTTTGGTCCATAAGGTACTTCATCATACTTCCATGGTACCTGAATAATAATTGGCTTTGGTCCACACGGAATCTCATTGCCCGACTGAAGTGTCAATACATCTTCACCACTCTTCATACAACCTATTTGGACCACGTGCACATCTATCAAATTTTGCAGAACTTGCTTAAATTCCTCACACTTTTCTATGGAATGCTCAACACTTGAATGAAAGCCACATGCTCCTTCTTCTGCATAACTCTTATCAATCATTCCAAACTTGCAAAGTTTGGCAAAGATAATCCCCATGGGGGTTTTGATATCCTTCACCTTTCTCACCAGATGTTGTTCTATAGATCCTTCAATTGCATTGACCGTTGAACCTCCATGACCAGGTAAAGGGTTAGTTCCCACATTAGGAGTGTCTTTTGTGAAGCTCAACCACTTAGCATTGATCAAATCTTGCACTTTATATTTCAAGGCAAAGCAATTTTCGGTTGAATGTCCTACTGCCCCTGCATGATACTCACACTTAGCATTTGGATCATATCCCCTTGGGAATGGAGGCTCAAGGGGCTTCATTGGTGAAGGGACAACCATCGAATTATGGAGAAGGTGTCAGAACAAATCCGTATACGACATAGGAATACGATTAAACTGAACTGGTTTCCTTTCTCTGTTGTTTTGTGGTCTTTGTTGGTTAGGTAAGGGACCTTGATTTTGACTGGGCTGGGAAGGTACAGTAGGTGGTGCCTGTGGCTGGATAGGGGGTGGTGGATGAAAAGGCATTCTTGGGTGATTAGGTTGAGAATATGGAACTTGGGAGGTTGTGGCAATGTATGGGTATGGCATATAAGGAAATGGCTGTTGGAAATTTGTAGGGAAATGGTGCAGTTGCCCTTGGGCATATCCTTCTTGACCTGACACCACAACGTTAGCCTCCCCCTCCTTCTTCTTTGTAAACCCTGTGGGAGATTTCTTTGCACTGCTTGCTATAACAGAATTGAGTGCAATTTTTCCACTCCTCATTCCACCTTCGACTCTTTCACCTATAATAACCATGTCTGAAAAGTTTGACGACACACTTCCAATCATCCGATCATAAAAAGGTGATTGAAGAGTGTCAATGAACATAGAAACCATTTCCTTCTCAGACAAAGGTGGCTCTACTTGTGCTGCCATTCCCCTCCATCGTTGGGCATACTCTTTAAACGTTTCATTATCCCTTTTCACCATATTTTGCAATTGCATCCTATCAGGAGCCATATCAATATTATATTTGTATTGCTTTAGGAAAGCATCAGCCAAATCCTTCCAACTGCGAATATGGGTACGATCGAGGTGATTATACCAACTTGAAGCTGCCCCAGTCAAACTATCCTGAAAAAAGTGAATCAAAAGCTTTTCATCATGTGCATGTGCTGCCATTTTTCTACAGTACATGGTCAAGTGACTTCTCGGACAAGTAGCCCCCTTGTATTTATCAAAATCAGGGACTTTAAACTTGGGTGGTATGACTACATCTGGAACGAGGCAAAGCTCTGAAGCGTCACCAAGACCATAATAACCCCCTCCTTCTATGGCTCTTAATCTATCCTCAAGGCTTTTCAGCTGGTGAGGATGAAGCGGTGGCACAACAACAGGTGTTGCATGAGGGATTGGTGAATTACCTTGGACATTAAAATGAAGAAACTGTGGCTGGGTTGGATTTTGGGGATTGATCACGGGTGTCATTACAGGCATCCCAGTTCCTTGAGCATTGGTCTGTGGTTGAAAATAACCCGGTGGAAGGCCATATGTCATTAGAGTAGGAGATGAAGTCTGAACCTGTGGAGTTTCAATATTCGAGCCAGAGCCCGGTGGTTGAGTCAAATTCTGTGCAGCAGGTATTTGGGAGTTATTTTCTGCAGCGTTGGTGGCGAATGGTGGTGTATAACCAGGTGGGAGCCCATAAAGTGGGAATTGTTGTGCTTGGGCGTCTTGTGGTTGGGTGGAACCATGTTGGTAAGCTGTAAGTGGTACCCACATTCCTTGAGGATTAAGACCATATTGCACAGGCATTGAACTGAAACCAGGTGGATGAGAAGGTGTGGCTTGTTGTTCTTCGTTTACCGCCGAGGATGCCCCATCTGTGTTTTTGTTCTTTTCTAGAAGCTCTAGAACCCTGGACATTTGTTCCTTCAATTGATTGACTTCATTCTTTAGTTCTAGTTCAGCCATGATCCTTGATTGGGAGCGGGTTCGATAAGGATGATGAGGAATCAGCTTGTTTTATTTTCTATTATTTGAAAAATGTCATGGGTATGCATACGGCGGGGAAAAAACAAAATGCAATATTTTATTATTTTTCATTTTGATGTCAGAGAACCGTAAGTATTGCCGCTCGTTTGTGAGTATTTTGGTGCCTTGTTTGACAATATAGGGTCAAGAATTGAAGCGGGACAAGGAATTTGAAGCAAGATTCTTTTATTCAAAATGAAGTGCCAAAGTCACCTTACATAAGGATGAATGCATAAAGACAAGGATCCTAAAACATCTGAAGTCTTGCATAAACTAGCTAGTCACTTTTGCACAACTTGTTCATTTCACTTATTAAGTCTTTGCAACTTTCTATAAATCTGGAAATTTCAACAGGGGTAGATAGCGGGTTGATCATTCCTTCGGCTTCTCTCAGAAGTCTTGGAACGTTCTTTATAGCTTGGTTGGCTAACCACACTAGCTTAGAACAACGGTCCATCCAGTATATACTTTCTTCTCTGAACTCATTGATTTGTTTCTTTTGATCTTCTACACGATTAGCTAACTTTGTAAAACAATCTTTCCAATAGATGCCTTCATTCTTAAGTTCATTGGTGATCCTTTCTTGGCCTTCTATATAGCTTCTTAGCTCACATGCATTCTCCTGTTCTCTTTTCATTGCATCTCGATATTCTGCATTTCTTCCTTCTACTTCTTCACTGTATTGCTTTTCAATCTTGACCCTTTTCTCATACTCGGCTACTACCTTTTCTAATTGTTGGTTTAGATCTTCAAACTGCCTTTTCAAACTCCTTTCAGCCATCTTCGATTTTGCCCACAGTTCTTTCCACTGTTGAGCATCAATCCAAGCTTTATCTCTTTCTTGTCCACGTAATTCTAACTCCTTATTTGCAGCCTTCAAGCAATCTTGTGTCTTAAAATTGTATTTTCCTTCCACCTTTGCTCTTTTATTAGCTTTGTCAAGATCTAACTCCTTTTGTGTGTTTTCTAGTTGTAAAGCCTTGTTTTCTCGATGGACTTCCTCTAACTTTCCTTGCAATCTCCTTTTTTCTTCCTCTGACTTCAACAATGTTGCTTTAAGCTCCTCTACCTCTTCAGGACTTATAGTGAATGATATAGGTGTCTCATCAATAGCTTCTTTAGGAACTGGAGTTGAACAGTGAAACGGTAATTTAACTTTTTGAACCCTTTCTCTGAGCCATTGGCGATAATTCTCCTTAGCACCGCAGCTCCTTTTGCCAAGCTCACTGCTCTTTCGGATGACTTTATCCCAAGCTTCCCGAACATTTTGAATTTCTTCCAAATTTTGTAGGCCCATGTCAAAAAGGAAGAGTGGGGAAGTCATCTCCTTGGAAGGTGGCTCCATCAAGGGATAGCCAAGTTGTCTTAATACCAAAGCTGGATTATAATTAATACGCCCCTTAGTTCCCATTAGAGGTACGTTGGGAAAAACCCCACACTGATAGATCACCTCATTTATCTCCTGCCATTTTGGGTACCACCGAACTGTCTTTTCATTGAGGTCCACTAGACTTTGAGCCCATTCCCGATTACTCTTAACCTTTACATAACACATCTTGAAATCTCCAATGGGACATGTCACTTTGCATTTATTATCAAACATGTGGGTCACAAGCCAAACATAAAGAGTAGGCAAGCAACATAATATCTTTTTTCCTTTCCTTTCATAACAATGAGTAAAAGTATAATATGTGTCTGCAAGAATGGCTGGAACTGGGCTTTCTTCCCTATCTTTGAAGGCCAAGAAAACATCAATTGCCGCGAAATCTATGTATTCATCAATGTGAGGAAACAGAAGAACCCCATAAATTGCCAGGGCCAGTACGTCCATGAAAGAACTCTAATCACCCATTTTTGCCAAATGACCCATTCTTTCTTCTAAGTACTTTAGTGGAAAACCTTCAAAGCCATTTCGATTTTGCTTCTTATCTTGCAACTCTTTAACCTGAACTCTCAAAACTCCGGCAACTGCTTGCAAAGATGGGTAGTGCCCCAGTATCGGTAAGGCTTGACATTTTCCAAGGAATATCCTAAGATTTGCGCAAACTCTTCCAATGTAGGAGCCATTTGGAAATCTTGAAAAGTAAAACACCTCATGGGAGAGTCATAGAATTGACACAACGCAGTAATAGCCTCTATCTGTACGTCTACCTCCAATAAATGAAGGATCTTTCCATACTTTCTATCAAAGGTCATGTGCTGAATCTTTGTCATCAAGCCAACACAAACTTTCAAACTTTCAACTGCAGGTTTCTTTATTTTTGGATGCATGAGCTTTTTCATCATGGTTGAAGCTGCCTTAATACTGGATCCCATGTTGTCTCAATAAAAATACTCACAACCAAACCTTGAATTCCTACGGTTCTCCGACAGACCTAAATGAAATAATAATAAGCGACTTTATAACTTTATCATGTTTGGTCTATTTTATGAATGCAAAACGATGATGCATGATAGATGATAATATGATGATTAAAATGCTATATTGGATCTTGTGACAGCTCTCATGGGTGGCTCTATAATCTCGCTTACTTTGGTTTCTAGAGCTAAAGTCCCTTTCAGAATATTCATCACAACGATAGATGAACTACCAGGTGTGGAATATCCATGAAAGAGCACACTCTAGATGAGATTCTCGTGATAATCAGACAGGAAGTAGATCCAAAATGATTACCACTAACAACCTCTTCACATCCTAGGCTTCACTCAGGCCCGGGTATAGGGTCCCACTCATAAGTGTGTGCAAAAGTGTAAGTGTAGTATGCAAAACTAAAATTCAATCAAGCATCATAAAAAAAAACATACATATACATAAATAATAAAAACATAAAAGGGGTGAAATAAATAAAAAAAAACAATTTTGCACAAATATTATGCTAGGCTTGACTCTCTTAAAAAAAGTCCCCAGTGGAGTCGCCATCTGTCGCAACCACATCGCGACGGGAGCGGCGAACCAAAATTAATTGGTTAAAAAAAAATGGATGGAGTCGCCACCAAAGTTTATTTATAAGGGAAAACATTGGAAAAACACTTTTTTAAAAAGAATGGTCTTTGAAACCAGATTTAGCGTTCGGGAGTCGATTATGTGTAGGGAAGGTATTAGCACCCCACAACATCCATTTAAAAATGGTTACCTATATTTAATTGTGCAAAATTTTATGTTATCTTTTAAAATATTTATTTTACCCCTTTTAAAACAAAATCTCTTTCATTAAAATTTATTTTTGGGCTTGACAGGGATGGTACCTGCTCCTACGTATCCTCAGGTGCGATGAGGAATTCAAAGCTACGTAATTCTTTAAAAAACAATTATTATTATTATTTGCTGCTGCTGTTGTTGTTGTTATTATTATTATCTTTGAAAATAATAGTTTTAGTCATCATGATAATCAGATAGGAAGAGGATCCAAAATGGCTATCATAACAACCAATTTTAAATGATTTTAAAAAAAAGGTGCCTTTGATAATCAAACAGGAAGTAGATCCAAAGTAACTATCGTTAGCAACTTAGTTTTAATTTGAGATTTAAGGGTGTTCGTGATAATCAAACAGGAAGTTGATCCAAAGTGACTATCACTAACAACTTATTATTAATTATATTTAAGGGTGTTCGTGATAATCAAACAGGAAGTAGATCCAAAGTGACTATCACTAACAACTTATTATTAATTATTTAAAAATGCAAGGTGCTTCTGATAATCAAACAGGAAGTAGATCCAAAGTGATTATCGTTGGCAACATAAATTTAATTTTAAGCTCAAAGGTGTTCGTATAACCAAGCAGGAAGTAGATCCAAAGTGACTATCACTAACAACCTATGTAATACTGATAAATTTAAAAAAAAAAATAAAAACCATTTAATATTGCATAGTGTTCGATTTTTAATGTAAAAAAAACCATATCTTTCTTTTAATAATTTTATTCTTATAACTTTAACTTTACTGTTCTGATATTTTACTTGGGATTTATATTATTTGTTTATTTTTATCATTTCTAAACTTAACCTATTAAGCCCAACGTCCCAGCCACAAGAAAACCTGACCAATCCTAATATATACAAGCATCAACCCAAACTAATGACTAAAAGTGTAAATCCATAAGACAAACATATAAAAAACAAAATACAAACAAGTAGCAAACCTAAATTAAAGGAGAAAACACATGAACCAGTAGTGTAAAACACTTGCTCTACGACAGGAGGACAGCGGAAAGCAGCTTGACGCTGCTGCAGTGCGAGGAGAGTGCGAGTGATTTGTAGGGATGGCGTACGGCGACGCACGTTTCCTGACGAGGTGGAGCTCCGGTGGAGACTTGCAGCTGGTCTGGTGTGCGTGGAGATGGCGCCGTGAGGCGGTGGTTCTGGACGGCAGCTCGCCGGTGCGCAGTGGTGCTCGGTGGTTCTAGCCTTTGCTGGGTCTTTGAATGAACTTTGAGTGGGTGATGAATATAAGGGAAGAGAAAAAGAGTGAGAGATACAAGGAAGGGATCTCCAAAAATCTTATGACTATGGTCTTTTTCAGAACAAAACTCAAACCAAAAATTTCCTTCGTATAAAAAGTAATCCCCCCGATCAAAAAAAGTTCTCTCCCTTTTATAGTAATTCATATGCAGATGAATGATTTTCTCTCTTTGTAACTGTTGAATACATTAACCGAGAGATTTATTGACAATTATAGGTGAATAAATGCCTCTCAATCTCCTCGTTCTTCTGCAACTACTGTTACAGAGAAAGGAATAGGAACCAAAGACAACACTTTTATCTCCCTTCAGTTACATTAGCAATTAGCTATTTATGAGACACCAATATAAGACTCTTTATTCACTCCACGGTTACCCACAGCCAAATTCCACAAACCATCTTTTTATTTTATTTTATTCTTTATTTTATTTTATCATTTTTTTATTTTTATTATTTTCAATTTCTAATAAAAAAAACTAAAATAAATAGAAGTGTCCGGACAAAATAGGGTGTTCACAGAGACCGAATTTGTCACCTATCTCCCAGCACCTCTTCGGTCAGTTTGCTGATGGTAACTACCTTCGTGGGGTTAATTCGGTGTTGCTTCCTACGAACTGAGATTACTCCATGCTTAAGGCAGCTACTCCCAAGCAGATTGTTTCCACGGCGAAGGCGTGGATGTGTGCGACCGCCTCCTTGCTTCGTTTCATGGGGTTCGAGGATGCCTGGCAAGTGCAGCAGAATGACATGGCGAAGCTTGGAATGCTTCTTTGATTTCCGAGAAGAAGGTGAAAGCTGCTGAAGAGGCGGTTTTCAAGGCCGAACAAGCCCGTTTGGAGGCAGACAATGCTTGGAAGAATAAGGAACGAGAACTGCAGTCGGCTTTGTCAGTTTCAGAGATGACCAGGGAGGTACTCGAGGAGTTGTGGTCCCCTCGAGACCGTCTGAGCGTCGAGTTGGACCACTGGAAGGCGGAGGCCTCTAAGTACGAAGGCTTCTTTTATGTGCAGCCATTTCTTCCTTCCGGAATTCTCTTGAATATATTCGTTTCCTTAATCCGGATGTTGTTCTTCGGACCGGTCTTCTTGCAGTAAACCGAGTGGTGGAGAATGGGTGCTTTCTGGAGATGTTGGAGTCTGGCGAGAGTATCCTCGTGCCCTCGGGGTCAGGTGGACCAATTGACCCTTCTCAAGGAGCCGGTCCGAATGATGAAGCGACCCTTGTTTAGAACTTCTTGTAGCCATGAGGCATTAGTTAGGCCTCTATTTTGTATTGTTTTTACTTTCTTTCTTGTAATTAAATCTTTATTTATTCTGTTGAATGTATGTGCTCGGTTGGTAACATAAGTATCTTTTATTTACTTGACATGATCTTTTGTGATTAGACGTGTTCTAACGGGGTCAGTTGAGTAGTCTTTTCATGCGTGTTTTCCATGTTGCTTTTCTTGGGAGTGTGCCCCTTGGATCGGACAACTGAGCGTTTTCCCGAGGAGTTCTTGGTGACTCTTCTAGATTTTTTAAATGCTTCCTTTAATGTTAGCTGCTTCCCAAGGGGTCTAGCTTTCTATAAATAGGTCTCTTCGTAGTGTCTTTTTCTCAACGCTCAGTCCCTTGCTCTTACTAAGTCTAGGCGAGATGTTCTCATTTTTTCCTTTTTTGTTGTTGGAGCATTGAGTTTCCTTTTTGGTTCTGCCTCTGAAGGACTCTGTATTGATGGTAAATCTCTTTTGAGTAGAGATGATATTCGCTAGGATGGGAATGAGTGGAGATGAGATTCGCTATGGATCTCCGTCTCTGCTTCGTGTGAGAGCATAGGGGTAACTTGGGAGATTGCCAGCTCCTCCCTCGATCCGGTAAATCGTCGATGTCTTTTTCTTCATGCTCGGTCTGAACATACCCTCTCATCAGCCGAGGGAACAAAGACTTCATATTTCCCCGAAACCTCCTCAGATATCTCGTCACTCACCACAAAATCATCCGGAGATTGAGTCTCCGAGCGTGAACCCAACACTTCCCTGTCTATCCAGGACTAGCAGTCGGCATCAAGAGGCTGGAGGTACGATTCGACGTCACAAACGTTAAATTTTCACTTACCTATAAGGCCAGACCCTGAAACAGAAGAAGAGTCAGAATTAGAAGAGGAACCGACCCCTGCCTCCCGCAAGACTCCTTCCCAAAAAGGTGAGGCATTCGCCCTCGGGGGAGTGGACGCTGTACCCAAAACCCCCAATGGCAAAAACGAAGCACAAATATTCACAACGCCCTCGGGAAGAAAAGTACGAATCACCGTCTGACGCCGGCGAGCGAAGTAGGGAGGAGGATTGGATAAGACCTCCACGTTGGAATCACTGTCCTCCTCCCCCCATTGCCTCAACCTCACCATTTTCACTCACGAAGAGAAATAGCAGAAAGTGATAGAAGGGAGGAAATAGTACCTGAGCAACAACTGGGACTTGAGACAAGGAATGCGAAGAGAATAAGCACGATTGGAACCAACAAGAACTCGAGAGAATGGAGTAGCAGTCCACGGGCAAGAAAAAACATGAGGGGAAGCCAAAAGTTCGAGAAATTTATATAGGGCCAAACGACGCTAAGAGCAAGAAACGAAATGACGCATTTACTCCAAAGGGTGTAAACGAAACAGCGGCAGCTCCCGAAAATCGCGCATAATCATTTAAGGGGGAATCTCGAGAAAAGAAGTAAATACACCAAGATCTCTAGAAGATGGCTCGACACTGGCTCATAAAGAACTAGTGTCGACCCAGGGGCAACTGTTCTGGCCCATTTCTGGCCCAACTCGATAGGAGGAGCCCAGTAAGGATCCAACTTATCGGACCGAACCTCTAACTCGGATGGTCAATCGCCATTCGGAAACACCCTTTAGGGGTCAGCCTATGAAGAGACCTTGTCACTAGTGGTGTGGACCCTTCGGCGCTGCCCTCTGACCAAAGCCACCTCGAAATGACGCAATAAACTGAAACCGCCGCCCGAAAACGCGTTGTCCTACGTACCTAGCTTATAACAGGGGCATGGGGAACCATCCCCTGAGGATAGGAGCCCCTTGGTCATACTTACCTTTTCCTTGGGGCTGCAGGTCCTTTTTATAAGCATGACCAAGGGGCTCCTATCCCCAGGGGATGGTTCCCCATACCCCTGTTATGAGCTAGGTACGCGGGACAACATGTTTTCGAGCTGCGGGTTCAGTTTATTGCGTGATTTCGGGGCGGCTTTGGTTAGAGGGCAGCGCCGAAGGGTCCATGCCTCTAGGGACAAGGTCTCTTCATAGGCTAACCCCTAAAGGGGGTTTCCGAATGGCGATTGACCATCCGGATTAGAGTTTCGGTCCAATAGGTTGGATCCTTACTGGGCTCCTCCTATCGAGTTGGGCCAGAAATGGGCGAGAACAATACACATAATTCTATATATTAAGTAAAATATATTTTTTGAAAATATTTGCTTAGAACAGAATATGTTCTTCTATTTTTAACCACGTAGTCATTTTTGGTCTTATTATTTTACCAATAAATTTTTTGTTTAGTGATTTATTAATATTTTTACTTTAAAATTAACTAAGAATAATATAGTACAAATATTATTGACAGTTTTAAACATTATTGTTAAAAAATGTTATTTTTCTCTGCATTGGACCTTTATGGTTTACATTATTCTTCTAAGATCATTCTTCCACCTCTTGAAGTGGTCTAACTATGCCATAGTGCATTAATTATTGTTAAACAAGAGCTCCTTCCCTTTTATGCTGGCTTTTGGTAAATCAACAAAATAAACTCACTAACTTAAAAGTAATAATTTTCTTCTATCCACTAATTTAAAGATAAGAACAAACCCAACGAACGAGCTCTCATGATGACCTGGAATTGTGTAAAAATAACAGCAGAAAGATAACCATATAAAGTGTACCATAATTGAGCACCAAAAAAAAGTGTAGCATAACTCGCATTCCATTTTGATATGGCTGGTGCACTTTTTTTCTTAAATTAAAGTAACGATGACTACGTTGAGAAATAAATGTTCAAATTCGTCTATTTAGTTCAATAATAATCTTTTTTTTTAATTAACGGGGCTGATGGAACAAAAACAAACTACACTCTGGTAATAAAATTTTATCTCAAATAGAGTAAGGCAATCAAGTTTCAAAACAAAGTCTTTCCAATTTTATACATATATAGATGCATATATACAATGTCAAAGCGCTAGTTTCGCTTCATTTTCTAATGCTACATTTGGTTCCACGTTGAAGTGATAAAAAGCACCTTTGGAGTTTTAAATTTGTAAATAATTTTAGTTGTAACGTGGAAGCTATAACTATGTAGCTTCTACAGAAGCATGTCCACATTTAGATAGAATTGCCACCAAAACACTATAAAGCAATGTATGTACATAATTATTTTCAATTAAAACATGAAAATATACTTTATATTGAGTTTGATTAGTGTCAACAATTCTTTAATTAAACATAGATAGAATTAAATATGTAAACTATATGTACATAATTGTGTCGTTTTTTTAAGAATTTAATTTTGTTGCAATGCGTTAAGAATCTAAGTGTAAATAAAAAAAGTCTCATGCGATAAGAAATAGACAAATTAAGGAGTTTAATTCTAAGTAGATAGATTCACCAATAAACCGTCTTAAGATTCTAGATCAATATGTAATGTCAAATTCATTATTATAGCTCGCTTAATCCATGAAAAAATAATACAACCCAAGATCTCCCCAAGTATTTTGGGCTTCTTAAAGAAGCATCAGATCCGATGATGATGCTCTCATGGTTGCTAACGCTATTGAGAAAGAAGCGTTATGAACCACTTAAAGCCTACGTTGAGTAGTAAGGCGTGGCTTGAATGGAAAACTGAGTCCGGTTCAACCATGTTCTAAAGAATTTGGCTCGTGCACACTCCAACAAAGAGTAAGCGGCGACTCTTGAAAAAGAAAGCTAGGTGATAAAGATGTAAGGAGTTGTTTTTTGCAACTCCTAGTATTTCTAATATAACCCTTCCTTTTTTTAAACTTTTTTCTATCCAAAATATCTTTTCTTTCTTTAAATATTTTTTCCTGAAACCTCTTCACAATTCCTCACCACCATATCTCCACTTTTCTCTTCCCTAAATCTTTTTTATTATTATTTCCCTGTTTTGGGAGAAATTTCCATAGGCTTCCAGAAAAGACAAAACTTGTGCAAAACTTCAATCTTTTATGGAACTTATCCTTGTGCTTTTGCATGGACTTAGCATCACAGGTAGATGGTTGAGCAGCCGGTAGGTCTCTGTCTTCAGACGCATTTTGTCTCTGTCTTCATTTGACTTCAAACACATTTTGTTATGGGCTTTTTTTTTTCTCTTCGCTGGTACAAATCATGGAAGGTATTTACCAAATTTATGCAGTGGGATTTAGTTTGTGGGAAAAAAGGGTGGAGTGGAAATTCCAGAAATAGGAAAAATGAATAGTTCAGGAAATAATAAGGGATATTTTGGGTAAAAAAAAAAGTTAAGAAAAAGGTAGAGGTTGTATTAGAAAAAATAGAGGTTGTAAAAAGCAATGTCCAAAGATGTATGCGACTCTTGAATACTAGGTTATGTGCCCAATGATCCTGGGCCAGGTGAAAAACATGGCTCGATAATATACTGTTAAGGCACTCAAAAATCTTAAGATGCTTTGAATCTTTGGATTCAAGTGTTATTGTGAGAGACGACGAGAGGAGTAAATCTGGACCTTTGAATCACATATAAATGGTCAAGTTTAGAATATAAAGTCATGTGACTTTTTTTAGTGATCATATGACCACCAATTAACTTCTAATCATGACCATCCATGTATGTTTTAATAGCCCATATTTGTTTCTCTCACTCTCCCAATAACACACTCCTCTCATCCATATATATAGTACCGTCGATAGTGGTGGATATAGTGCCTGCCATGTGTTGTGTTGGTCTCCTAGGTATAACGATTGTGCAATTTTAGTCCCTCAGGTTTTAATTACGCCAATTGGGTCCCCCAAGTAACAAGATTGTGCAATTTTGGTTCCCCAAATTTCAATTGCGCCAATTAGGTCCCCTAGGTATCACGATTGTGCAATTTTTGTCCCGCAAGTATCATGACAGTGCAATTTTTAACGTCGGTAATCTACGTGGCCCACGTGAGACTGATTTTGCACTTACCGAGATCAACTTGGCAACTTACAAGGCATTCATATGTGGCATCATTGACATCTCACACCAGGGGCGGACCTACGTTGTTTTCAGGGTGTGCACTTGCACACCCTGAAATTTTAAAAATGATACTTATTATCTTATATAGTTTTTATTTTGACCCCTCGCACTCTAATATTTTGCACCCTAGTCCAGACTTATCATCTAATCCAAAGGTTGACTTACTTGTTGTCTAGGGTGTGCACATGCACCCTCTGAAAAATTAAAAATACTACTTACCCCTTATAAAATTTATATTTTGACCCTCTCTCAGTATAATAATTTGCACTCAGTGCCCTCACTTAGTCACTATTTAATCTCATTCAGTCAGACCCGGTCATCTCTCTCCCTCAAAACTCAAAACACAACTTCGCTCACTGTTGGTCGAGTGTCATTTTCGGTCTCTATTTCCACCTTGTACTAGGTTCAGATTTCTCCCGATTTAGACTAAAACCCTAATGTGATCTCTCTCTTAATTTTCTCTGGTAATTTTTCCTATTGTAATTGGGTCTCTGTTAATTCAGTCTATGTTGTTTTATTATTTTCTCTTTTATTTTTTTAATTCCGAAACTTTTCTATTTTTTTGAGGCTGGAAAACCTATTTTGTGTTGTCAGAAATCATTCTCCTGTTATTTTGTAAGAAGAGTAAACATTTACTCTTGTTATTTATTTTTTTTTGTAAAAAAGCATGTGTTAATACTCTTATTATAATTTCGGTGATTTTAAAATTTTATGCACCCGATGGGCCAGGGTCCTAGGTCCGCCACTGTTTCACACACTTTAAAGGTCAAATGCACATCACTAAGTTTCACACAATAATGACACATAAACTATCAAGTTGGCATCACTAAGTGACAAATTACTCTCACATGTGCTTCGTAGACTATTGACGTTAAAAATTGCATAATCGTGATACTTGGAAGACCAAAATTGCACAACCGTGATACCTAAGGGATCTAATTGGCGCAATTGAAACCCGAGGGACCAAAGTTGCACAATTTACATATTTGGAGGACCCAATTAGCGTAATTAGAATCTGGGAGACTAAAGTTGCACAATCATGATACCTGGGGGACCAAAAGTGTGATTAAGCCAACATTAAATTACAAAAAGGTAATGTAAAATAACCTACAATTTGTGTTATTAATTTTGACTTTACAATTAAAACTAATTAGTGTAATGTATCATTTTTTAGTTGATTTTGGAGAGCTCAGGACTTCCAAGCTTCGAATTAGTTGTTTCATAATTTTATTTTAATATTTACTTAGCGTTTTGGAGAATATTGGATGTTTTGTATCAAACACCTTTGCATTTCAGTCTTAAATATATCATGATGTATATCTACAATATAAGAACATACAAGAATGACCTAATTTATATTACATATTTATGTTCTCCTCTTTTGAAAGTATAAATTTCTTAACATGTTTTGAAACATCCACAAATTTCTTATATTAAAGTGCGGATAATGAGTGCAATTATAGGTACTTAGGTACCCTATCAGTAAGGATACGAATATTAAAATTACTACCCATGCGGATGTGGGTCAGGGTATGAATATTTTTTTAAAACGTGTGTATGAGAACGAGAACTATAATATTCTATTTATTGTCATCCCTATATGTGTGAAGGCCGGAAAAAAAACATTCTCCAAAATATAGTTTGCTATAGAATAAAACATTCCCAAGAATTGGCGTGCGGCTTTTGTGAGGAGTGGCGCAAGAAACCGGCGTTTGGTGCAACACCATGAGAAAGAAAATTAACAAGCACCCAACCACCAAGAATTTGATATTACGTAGCAACCTTCATGGTGGTTGGATTGTTGACGTATGCTTGTCCTCTCCTAACAAGGTAGCAACTTGCACACAAATACATTTGTGGTTACTTGTTTCCATAGCATTTATGTTGTTAAATGAACCACTAGTTCTATAATTTTTTTTTTCTTTGGAAACAATTGTCAAACAACATATTAATTATGTGGAATCAGTGAATAACAATATTTTTGAATTAACAAATTCCTGGACATAAATATAAAAAAAGTTTTAAATAATGTCAGTGTAAAGATATTTTACACTGTCAACCAATCATAATTTGATACATCATTAAAAATATTTGACTCTTATCATAACTATCTTAAAAGTCATTCATATAATGATTTCTGATTAATCGACAGTGTAAAAAACTTTAGTGATATCAATTAAACTCTTTAAACAAATATATAATAATTGGTAAGTCAACCATACTGTCAGCTATATATACACACTGTTTGAAAGAGTGATGTTATCTATACAATAAAAATTTGGACAACCTTTTGGACCTATTTAGATGAGTTTTAAAAAAAGGATTTGTATGATGCAGAAGTAAAGACAGAAGTTACTATTAAAAGTAGAGGTTATTTTGCGTTTGGATAAATTTTAAATAAAAGCTTTTATGCGATTTGTTGCAAGGACATTATTGTCCCAAAAAATATGATCGGTCCTCGCTTTCTCTTTTCTATTGCATCTATTTTTTTTATAAGTTAGAAATTGTAGCTTTTTAAAAAAGTACCAAATATGTTTTTTTCACTGTTTTTGTTTTCTGAAAAGGTATATCCAAACATTCATATATGTTTTTTTAAAAATAAGTGTTTTTTATATTAAAAAAAACCATCTAAACAGGCTGTTGAAAATTTTACTTGGCCCATCAGTTGGCAAGTGCTTCGGCCCATCTGTTTCAGTAAGTTAGATTGCTAGAGGTCCGAATAATTTGAGCCATTATACCTCCACGTGTATTATGCCTTTTCTGCGATTAAAATTTTAGTCAACCGAGTTCATGAAAACATATTTCAAGGCAAAAATCGAAGAGTAATGATATTTTGACACACTTTTTGGGATAATATATGGTTACACCGTATTTACTTAGTGGCAGTTTTATAATATTGCAATCACTGATATTTATTGTTTTGTTTTCTTCTTTCTCATCATCTATTTCATCACTCCCATGACACTCATAATTGCTTTCCCACTCTCATCTGATATTTCTCTCATCTCACTTGTCTGTCCTAAATCAACACTCGTTTAAGCAGGAGCTCACCCATCTGATGAAGATATATGACCCGTCTGATCGAGAAAGCTCACCCGTCTACTCGAGAGGGGTCACCCGTCTGATGACTATCAGTTAAGAAATGTTCACCCGTCTGATGATTATCTGTGTCACCCGTCTGAAGTTGAAGATCTTCACCCGTCTGATGACTATCAGTGAAGAAATGTTCACCAGTCTGATGGTCTTCTCTGATAGTCATTAGACGGGTGATCATTTAAAAGGTTCTTCACCGATAGTCATCAGACGGGTGAACATTTCTTCACTGATAGTCATCAGATGAGTGAAGATCTTCAGCTTCAGACGGGTGACACTGATAGTCATCAGACGAGTGAACATTTCTTCACTGATAGTCATCAGACGGGTGAATTAGACGGGTGAACATTTCTTCACTGACAGTCATCAGACGGGTGAAGATCTTCAGCTTTAGACGGGTGATCGCTCTCGAGTAGACGGGTGAGCTTTCTCGGTCAGATGGATCATATATCTTCATCAGACGGGTGAGCGGCAGCTTAGACGAGTGTTGACTTAGTACAGACAAGTGATGTGAGAGAAATATCAGGTGAGAGCGGGAAAGGAATTATGAGTGTCTTGGGAGTGATGAAATACAGGATGAGAGAGAAGAAAATAATAAATAAGTGGAAAAACAATTATGAGTGTCTTGGAAGTGATGAAATACTTGTTCTTGAGTTGTTTTATTACAATTTTACCATGAACTGATTCAATTTCATACATGGTTAATACTGTGCAAATATTTGGTTAACGAAGTTATGTAGATGGTTAATGGATTAATGGGTATACGGTGTCAGTATTGTTGTCCCAAAAATTGTGTCAAAATATCATTACTCAAAATCAAAATACAGATTACATCCTGAAGTTGGAGTCATTTTCACGATTTGAGCATAAATTTGTTTTGTAACGAATAACTTCCTATATTTTGATCCACTGCGAAACTGTTAACTGTTAGGATCTTATAGGTAAAACATGTCTATTTAATTTAATAATTGAGTTAACAAATCTATTAAATATAATTGTAGCATTCTTTTATGTAAATTTTCATAATAAAAAACATATGTAGAGGGGAGTAATAATGCGGGGGAACATGCTGTTTGTGGTGGAGTTGTAAGGGATGACCATGGCTCTTTTATTTTTGGCTGTGCTGTAAAATTGAGAGCTTGTTCCATCATGACAGCTGAGCCATGGGGTATATTTCATGGTTTGCAAATAGGTTGGAGCAGAGGCTTTAGAAGAATTAGAGTGTATTTTGATTCAAAAAGTGCTGTGAGTATGCTGGTTAATGGTTGTTTAAGAATGCATGAGTGCTTTGCTCACAGGATTCATGAGGACAATGGAGATATAGCTTGGACTCAAGTTTTGAGGGAAGCTAATTAGGTTGTTGATGCTCTAGCTAAATTTGGATTATCTTTGGATAGTCAAGTTAGAATTTTTGATTTTGCTTGGGCGCTTATTTCTAATGCCTTAATGGCAGATGTTTCTTGTACTTGATTTCTTAGAGGATTCTAATTTGTTTCTTGTTGGGGTTTAACCCCATTTTATTTATAAAAAAAAAAGAGGGGAGTAATAATTTCCTCAAAAATTTTAATCTTTTAGCCCAAGTTTTTTTTCTAGAATATTTTTCAAGCTCTTCTAAAATAAGGTTGAATGTAAAGTACAGTGAGCATGTGTACTCACTTCATTAGTGAAATTGCATTGGATTTCGAATCACTTTTATTAATTTTTTTTTTTTGGTCCTCGATTAGGAGTATCCACCGTCGAAAGCGGGGACTAATCTCTTGCGGGGGAGTGAACATTTCGAATCACTTTTATTAATTAAGCATAATTATACCCTTATGTTTTTCACTTTAAATAATCGATATAGTGTGAACTAATTTCCACTAATGGCATAAACAAGATAACAACATTATTTTTCCATAGAGATGTTAAGTTTTTGACTGCCCCAATTACTTCTAAAGTAGATATGTTAAGAGACTCACTAAGCATGAGAATTTTTACAACCAATTGTTATGGTTGGCAATAACCCATCTCTCAATGGCTCTCTCCACTTCCATAGCTACCCTGCCATTCAAATGTATAATTGAATCCCATCCTTCACAACCAAATCCTCTTTTCTCATCCTCACGACCAAAATCCAACACCACCCACATCATATTACCCGTAGCTGATTCTGGGAAATGGAGGAACAGTGTTTCATTTTTCACAGGTTTTCTAACTAGAGGCAGAGGCAGAGATGTTCAAAGCCTCAAGATGGAGCTCTATGAAACAATTGCACCCCTTGACCGTGGCGCCCAGGCTACTCCTGAGCACCAACAACGTGTGGACCAGGTTAAACTGAAACAAAACAATAACATGTTACATGCATAATTTATGTTACTATCTCTTGCTTTCCTTTGTTTGTTTGTTTGTGAATTGTGATTTTTAACTGGGTCTTCTGTCTTATCTAGATTGCTCGTAAACTTGAGGTTGTTAATTCTGTAAAGGAGCCTCTTAAGTCTGATTTGCTCAATGGAAAATGGGAGCTTTTATATACAACATCTCAATCTGTTCTGCAAACACAGGTTTGTTTACAATTTATGGTTCCTTGCACACTTTACAATTCTAGTCTGTTCTTTCTGAGATCCAAATGGTTTCAAGACTTGTGTAGTCTATATTCTGGTGGCTCTGTGGCACACAGGTGACAAAGGCTATTTTGTTTGAATTATAATCAACAACCTCATTAAAATGTGGTGATTAGTTGCATTTCCCAAATTGTGAATTTAGACCACTCTTTGTTGTGGTCTATAGGGGTCAATTTGTCTGTTTTGATGACTTGCTTGGGAAAAATTTGGTACTTGGGAGTTTGGACATAGATCGAGTCACTTCAATTATGTGTCAGTCAATTTTGCTTGAGTTATATTACTTGGTCATCATTCCTTAGTTGATCTCACTTCAAAGAAGAATTACATGGGAGTTGTGCTTCCTTTTCTCCATACTTGCAATATGATTGATTTTTGCTGTATCATTATCAAATTTATTCATCCGCCCAAGTAAAGTTAGACTTAATTGTTATTATATTATCTATCCTAGAGACCAAAATTCTTGCGACCAAATGGAAAGATCTATCAGGCAATTAATGTGGATACCTTGAGAGCTAAAAATATGGAAACTTGGCCCTTCTACAACCAGGTATTACGGTTCTAACCACTAGTTTAATATCTGTTTACATTGGTTGACAGCATAGATAGTGCCAATTATGTCCTATACTTGAGCAGCTGAGCTATTATTCATGCAACCAGGTTCATGGAGTATTTCAATGTAATGAGTCCCGCATCGGGTCTACCAAGCCTGGTGTGGGTGCTTATAAAGGTTGAGCAAACCTCCCCTTACAACCATGGTTTTGAGGTGGAGTTAGGCTTGACCCTATTATAATGGTGCTTTCATTGAGAGGCTGACGGCTCTCGGAGAGGGCTACCCACGGAGGGTTCTGACCAACCGTAATGTTGAGTGAAGTGCCACCAAGTGAAGTGCCGTGGAGTGAAAGCCGTCGAGGACGTCGGCCTTTGAACTGGGGTGTCTTGTAATGAGTCCCACATCGGGTCTACCAAGCCTGGTGTGGGTGCTTATAAAGGTTGAGCAAACCTCTCCTTACAACCATGGTTTTGAGGTGAAGTTAGGCTTGACCCTATTACATTCAACTGGTCGCATTGCTTGAGGAGAAACATGATATGGAATGATTAATCCTATATGTGACAGCCATTCAATTTCATATAATTCTAAATAATATTTTGAGTAGTGAATTTTCTGCCACGTATAGGGTTTATAGTAAACCTAAGTCTATGTTAGCATTACCCCTGTGGGACAGGACTGTTAACATTCTAAAAATAAGCTCAGTTCAGTGGTGTCTTATGAGCATTGTGTAAATCTATATAATTGATATGGGAATCAAAATCTGCCCTAGATATGAGCTGTTTGGTAGAAGAATTTATAAGAAACCTTGGGGGGTTAAGGGCGCAACTTATTCTAATATGATTGTGTTTGAGATGAACATGACCACACAAAAGTCGGTGGAAGACAAGTCTGGAGACATTATCTTAGTATTTGAGATAAATGGGTGGCATACTTGACCTGTGCATACAGATGCATTTGACCGCTCTGTTATAAGTGGCAGTTCCAGTTTCACTTTGTTCTTAGGCACCACATGCCAGCCAGTGGATCTAAATACTAACTTTTCTATTGGGCTTAAATTTAAATGGGGTTTCAAGTCTCAATAAAGACTCAGAATAATTAAATGGTTTCAAATACTGGTTTTGATCCATTCAGTTCAAACCAAGTGTGAACATATGTCATATATGTAGTGGTTCTTGTTCTAATTTAAAGTTTTCAAGATTATTTTCCACCTCATTGATAAATAAAATTTTCAAATCCTCGGTGCTAATTGTTTAAGTTATTTAAGTAATATAAGTTAGTTGGTTTCCATTAATTTTGTTTGTAACTTAAATAAAGTCAATTCCTTTACTGGATTAGAAATTCACTATGCTTGCTTCGGAGCCTAAAAATTGCCACTATTGCTGCAGGCCACTGCCAATTTAGTGCCTCTTAACTCAAGAAGGGTGGCTGTCAAGTTCGACTTCTTCAAGATTGCTAGTCTGGTAGTTGATGTACTGCTTGTAATTACTTCTCATATTTGGTCTATTTGTCATATATTCATAAAATATCTTAAGGAATAAAAGTTATTGAAAACTTAGCACCAATTTCTTACTCATGGATTGGATGGTGAACTGCATTTAAAACTCGGACACATGGATAGATGTAGTCTTGAATTACTTGTTATACCTGAAAAAATATGTAACAACAAGTGTTTATCCCAGTTCCCACCCAGTTATTCTGAAGCTTAAACTAACAGTCATCATTCAGGAAGAAAACTATAGTTATATCTTGAGTTTAATTTTGATACATGGTTAATATAAAATTTTTTATACTATCAACCAATCAAAATCATCTCATGTGTGAATTTTAAATAATTATTATAAAAATCAAACATTTTTAATGACATAGTGACAATTCATGATTGTTTGACTGTTTACGGTGACAATACATAAAAATTCAATTCTAATATTTTAACTCAAGATCTTGGATTTAACTTTTGTTGAGGCTTATGAATGACATGAAGCTCTGGCAAATTAATGGCCACATTAAAGAGTTCCATGAGCCGACCTCACTTTGTGTAAACGACTTTGCTTCTTATTTTAAAGAGTTTCATGGTTTGTGTTGTGAAGAATCTGCTTTCTGTTAAAAGAAGCAGAGTGAATGATTATTGTTGTACAATACGATACTGTTTATAGATTCATACCATGAGACATGAGTGCATCTTTCTTTATTTCTTGTTGCTGTTGCTGCTGTTGTTGTTGTTGTTGTTGGACAACTTTCCAACTTTTTTCCTGACAAATGAGTCTATAATGCTATGTACAGATACCTATTAAATCACCTGGTAGTGGTCGTGGTCAGTTGGAAATTACTTATCTGGATGAAGACTTGCGGTAAGTCCGTGACTTATAGAATTTACCGTCCTTGCCTCACAAGCTCACATCACGTTTCTTTGGAATTCAAAATTAATTGTACTTTTAAATGTTATAGAGCACTGGATTTACCTTTAAATTAATAGGATACGATTACATGTTATATAGATTTGTCATTACATGTTATATAGATTTGTCAATCACAATTGATATGACTTTGTTTTTCAATGCAACCAGCAGAAGCACCATCTTAGAGAAAGCATGATGTTCAATAATGATTTATTTTTCATTCACTATATCTTCTGTATCACAGATTGAGTAAATTTAGTTAAAGCTGCTATTACAGTGTCCAGTGTCCACTAGAGTCATCTTAGGTGGTCAGAGTTGTGGGAGGTTATGCAGAGTTTGGAGGTTTGATTCCCGAAATTGCTTTCACCCATTTTCCTATTCTCATTCCCCCTCCTCTTCTCTTTGGGTCCCCTAGGGCCGACCCTGATTGTAGGCCCTCCCCAAGGACCAAAAAAAGAGTTGTTATTACAGATTTGGATCCTTGTTCTTTTTCTCTTATGTTTCCTCTCAAGTTATGAGAGAGAAAGAGATAATGGTAAATTTGAATGACCCCACAGATAAAAGTAAATTTGCTTATGTCTCTTCCTCTCTCATAAGTCATAACATAAGAGGAAACATCAAATAAGAAAAAGGAGGGAATCCAAATCCCTCCGATTACTAGTTAATTGGTTAGTTAGTTACTCATAACAGATGTCATAGTAGTTAATCACATTTCAGTTAGTTAGTTAATCTGAATGCAAGCAAATGAATGCTGCTATATATGTATTTTGCAATCCACTCCTTTCACAATTCCCTGAGGGTTAGGTTAATAGTCCTCTAAATGTTTATTTTAAGTCTGAATTTCTTATGCTATCTGACAGAATATCAAGAGGCGATAGAGGTAACTTGTTCATCTTGAAGATGGTGGATCCATCCTATAGAGTCCCTCTTTGATGTGAGTGCTCCATAATTGGTGGTATGAGTGATTTTTAGGCTTTCCTCGAGTTGGAAAATTTCTTACTCTATTCCAGTCAATGTGTGTCACGATGAAACAGTGATATTTAAATGTATATTTATTTGAATTTGAATGTTAGGTCTTTTGTTTGTTTGTTTTTTTTTTATATCTACTTCGAGGAGTATCCCACCGCCAACCTGAGACGGGGACTAATATAAATAAATGGTCTCATGTTTTTTATCAAGTTCAAATTCAATACAGCTCATGAAACAATTTGATTAGTTAAGTCCATGTAAAAATCCCTCCAAGGAATCGTAATAATTTTTTTATTCAATATACAACAACTTATCAACTTTTAATAGATGCTTTGCTAATAAGAAGCATTATATAACTTATTTTCTTTAATGGTAGTTATTACAAGAATTATAAAAAAAACACTAGTGCCTCTTATTTTGAGTGTGTGTTTGGAAACCCTTGGTTGAGTACCTTAAAATGTTTTTGCCAGAAGCTACTGTAAGTAGCTTTCACGACGAAGAAGTGCTTCCATTGATATTCACCGTGTTTCCAAATACACACTAATTCTTTAACATTGGTTTCAATTTTCTTACCTATGACGCATTGATGGCTCCCTACCTAAAAGGGACTGTTTCCTTGCTATTTTGTGAATGAAGAATGGTATTGTATACAATTTTCTTTATTTTGTTGATTATTGATTCAAACACATTGTATATATCTTATATTTAACCGCATCATTTACTAGTAGTTTTGATTAAATCTCACCTTTAGCCACGGAAAAAATTTAGGAATAAAAAAAGACTACTGGTAAAAGAAAAAGGAATACTAGGATTGAGTTTCCTTGGGACAGACTGGGTTGAAAAAAGAGTTAAAACTTCACTTAAAATATTTGCCTCCTAAATTTTAGGTTAGGTCTCGGTCACTTCCTGTAATAATTAATAATCAACAATAAAAAAAAGTTGATTGAGCATCTACACTTTCAAATTCTTTTTTTGTTTTTAAAACAAATCTTTAAAATTTGGTTAGAGCCTCAATATTTTTTTTTTCGTGTGCATATTGATGACTAATCTCTTTCAAGACGTAAATATTTTTAAAATGAGTTTTGTCTCTTCCAACAAAGTTTTTTCTATACAGGCGACATGAGTCGAATTCCTAACAAGATGTTTAAAGAACTCAATTATCTATCAAGTGTATTATTGGTTCAAAGCTTCAATATTGATCAAACATAGTGGAGAGAATGGAGTGTAAAAAAATATTTGGGCTTGTAGCCCATTGGTGGAAGAAGCCATTAGGAGTAGGGGTTGGGCCTCAAATTGAACGAAAAGAGAAAGACATTAAACATGCATTGTGGAAATCGAAATAAAGAATTGAAAAGAATAAGAAAAACAAAAAACAACAGGAGGAGCACTGCACTGCACCGCACCTGACCTGAGTGTGTTGGTTCATGTTCACGTCCATGGGCATGGCTCCTCCTCTTCCTACTCCTACCTTCTCTCTCTCTCACGCTCCTCGTTTCCCCTCTCCAAACCCTAACCCTAACCCTAATTCCATTCTTCTCCGTCGCACCCAATTCCTCAACTTCGCATCCAATTCTCCACCCCCGCCCACTCCTACTCCTACCGAACCCTCCGACAAGAAATCGTTCGCCGTCGCAACCGGCGAGCTGTTCTTGGGCCTGGCAACGCGGCTCATCAAGAGACGCAATAGAGAAAGCCCATTGGGCTTTGAGAATTCGAGTGTGAAAGTGAAAGGGGAATTTTACGAGGAGGAGAGAATTGGGAAGGTGGTGAAGGATGAGATCCAACCCGATGTGATTTGGGAGCAAAGGGTAAAGGACGTTGAGGCGGAACGTAATAGGCGAGTCATCACCAGCCCTGGCTTTAGCTTCTCCGCTGCTGGACTTCTCTTCCCTTACCATCTTGGCGCTGCTCAATTTCTCATTCAAAATGGTTACATAAAGGTCCTTCTGGGTTTTATTGGGTTTATGTTATTTTATATATTGAATGGATTGTGACCTTTCTACTATAAAAAAATTAGACTAATATTTGTTCCAGGGAAGTACAAATTGAAATAGGAGTGGAGTTGGTGATAAATATAATAAGGTCTGCAAATTGGATACTTAGGCAATTACTTTATTGACCTTGGTGCTCTTATGTTTGCAGTATTTTGTACATTTTTAAAATGCTCCATGTTTTATGCCATATCAAGTTTAAACTGGAATGTGCCTTACTCACTCACCACTTAATCTTGTCTTTACATTTCCTACTATGCTGGTGCTGCAAGTAATTTAATCTACCATTTTGGAAAAAAAGGGCTTCTATATCTCTAGTCTTAACCCAAGTCTTGAGTTTATGATTAATTAGAATTTTATGGTGATGCTCATGCAGGAAACCACACCGTTAGCTGGTTCCTCTGCTGGAGCTATAGTTTGTGCAGTGATTGCTTCCGGAGCAAGTATGGAAGAAGCCTTGAATGCTACTAAAATGTTGGCTGAAGATTGTCGGAACGGGGGGACTGCATTTCGGCTGGGGGTATGCCTCTATTTAGTTGTTTTCATTGTCAGTTTTCTATGATTGTGTACTAATATTTTTTTATGTTACATTATTGATGATGATGCAAATAACATTATATGGAGTGGTCTGGTCTGGTCTGGTGGTCTTGATTGCTGATAATCAAATTCTCTCACCCTATATTTGGGTGGGAAATGTTTCATTGTTAGAAATGTGCTGCCATAGTTCAGAAACAATTGGACAATTGTTATCGCACTGTAAGGCGGCCACTTTTTTATGAAATAACTTGTTTGAGGTGCTTGGTGAGCAGGTGTTCCCATCTACCTAGGAACATTTTCTGTTGGCTAGGTTTAAAGCTTTTGCCCAAAAGAAAGAAAAACATTTGTGACAATGGGCAATCTATGCAATCCTTTGGTACATTTAGTTTGCAATCTATAGCTACATAAGACTGTTGTGAATTTGGAGACCGAAGAAAATCCTGATAGTGATGATTTGACTAGTACTTGTTTATGTCATAACCTCAGTCATTTTGACCTTTAGAGCTGGGCCAATTTTTTGTTTCTACTGGAAGATCCTACCTTGAAAATTTATTATCAGTTAGAAATTGGTAAAAGAAAAAGCCACTTGAGCTTGTTTACAAGATATATCAATGTTGAATTGTTGACAAGAGATTTTGTTGATTGATATAAGATAGTTTTTGAAATCAAAATGAGAGCCTGTATGATGTGCAAAGGCCTGTGAAAATGTAATTGAAATATTTTCACTGATGAAAACTGCTTTATGGTTTTCTTTTATTGTAATATTATGCTTGACTTATGGGATTTTTAGTAAAAATATCATTTCTCCTATACAATCTTTTCTCTGCATAGGCCGTTCTTCGTGATATTCTTGTCAAGTTTTTGCCAGATGATGCTCATATCAGATCCAATGGGAGAGTTCGAGGTAAGACTGGATGTTTAGCTATTTTTGTTATGGAATTGTCTTGTGCAAAGAACAAAATTGGAGATTCTTCTCTCTTTACATTTATGTTTTCATATTTATTAGTTTATTAAGCAAGAAACAAAAATAAAATAAGTATATTTTTTCCGAACTTTTTGGCAAAAAAGTGAAGATTAAAAAATGGCCTAAGAGTTCTATTTATTAGTAGTAGAGATTTTATTTAAGTCTCGTTGTGCCTTATTACATACCTCTTGTTGCAGTTGCTGTGACACAGCTTCTTTGGAGACCCAGGGGTTTGTTGGTGGATCAGTTTGATTCCAAGGAAGATCTCATCAATGCAGTTTTTACTTCTTCTTTTATTCCAGGGTGATTTGTTAGTATACTTTTTTTCCTTGGTTGCACTTGGATGTTTGTTACTCGTTATAAATGATTAAATAAGTTTAAAACTTATATCTTATTCCAGATATCTCGCTCCAAGGCCAGCAACGATGTTTAGAAATCGACTATGCATTGATGGGGGTTTGACATTGTTTATGCCACCAACGTCTGCAGCACTGACGGTATTTTCTTTGAAGTTATTTACTAGTTGGTTTATTGATTTAGCTGATTGAATATTTGCTGAAACTTCCGTTAAGGTGCATTGGGAAGCCTTAAAGAATAGATGAAAGGTATTTTTTTTTGGGAGGGGGTATCAATAAAGAAATTGATATAAGAGCGAAAGAAAGCTAAGGGTATGTTCTGGATTAGTGAACTGAAGTGGAACTTGGCAGGTCTGTCTGACATGATTGAAAATATTCTTTCACTTCTAATTGCACTATTTCAAATCTGATATGATTCTTTGCATTTATGACTTACCAAGAGTTTATTGTCACGTTTCAACCTCAATAAGCATTTACTCTTCACAGGTTCGTGTTTGTGCTTTTCCAGCAAGTCGATTGGGATTGCAAGGGATTGGGATTAGTCCAGACTGCAATCCCAAGAACGCATGCAGCCCCCGACAGGTAACCCTGCAGTTTATGAATTAACATAACAATTTTCTTAAGGATAAATAGATGAGCATTCTGCATGGAATCATTTCAGCTTTTCAATTGGGCACTCGAGCCAGCAGAAGATGCAATTCTTGACCGACTCTTTGAGCTTGGATATCTAGATGCTGCTGTCTGGGCTAAGGAAAACCCCGTTGAGGAAATAGTTCAAGATGGCAGTCCTGTTTTTGGAAATAGCATTACATCGTAGCTCATTATGTAGATTGAAGATGCATGAGGAAACTATAAATGATTGAATCTACAAATTTGTTAATTGAATTTGTGCATCTCATCAGCCAAAATTCATGGGGGGGAGAAGTTCATAAATACAAAGGGTATAAAAATCGTTTCTTCATTTTTATTGTATATTGCAATAGAATTCTTAATCCTCTACGAGAAGAGGAGAAATAAAAAGTAGACAAGTAATATTATATTTAAAATTTATAAATCAGACGGGTCATGTAGTTTGAGATCCCCGACCCTTCATCTGATTTATTGTGAATTACAAATTGAATTTATTACTAGTTTTCCTTTGAAAAAGTTATAGTACTCGAGTTTCTTTTAATGATGTCATGTGCTCTTTTCAGAAACTAATGTAAGTTCGTTAATTCTTGACTGGGTGTGCACTAATACAAAATTGTAAATAGTGAGCTTTTCCACGCGGAGTTGTGTTTGATCCGATGGCTCCTGTGAAGGCGTGGTTATTGCTCTTGTGAATGTGGATGTTTTACACTCCAGTAAAATCTAATTATTCTATTTTTTCAAAATGATTTATACTTTTAAATCCTATTTTTTTTCCAAAAAAAAACGTAGGTTAGTTGTGTGCTAAACTAAAACGCGGGTGCGTCAAATCCCAAATATTTAACAAGAAATTTTCCTAAAATTTATGTGTTTTGACGTAGTTGATTATGTCGCATCGTGCATAGCAATGAAGGGTTTGGGCAACAAGTCCCCTGTTGCGTTGTGAGGTGGTGTGTATTTTGATGCAAGTGCGCACCTCTAAGGGCATCCTTTTTCCTGTCTTTTGTGAAGAGTGGCTAAAAGGTGTTTGAGTTGCTTGATAAATAAGCAAGTTAATCATTTTTACATTTATTAAGATAATTACTCATTTATATTTAATGTTTGTGATTTCACTTAAAAGTTTAATCAAAATACCTAAATTATCCTCTAGGGAAAAAAAACGTGGGAAGTGGTAAAATGGTAGAGCTGCTCTTAATAAATGGGGGTGTTCGTTGGAAATAGGCTAAGTGAGTGAGAAGTGGTGGTGGTGTTCTTAATAAATGGAGTAAGGATATTTTGGACATATAATTATTAAATACATAAATTTTGTTTATATTTTGTTTCATTATATATGAGTGGAATTTTGATTATACACAGAAACGGAGGGAGTACAAAAGATTGGATTGACTAATGCTGATCAAGTTATCATCAACAATGATTTAAATAATATGTATGTTGGTCAGGAAATTGTTGAAAGCAATGTATGCAAACATAATACTCCATGTGTTGCTCATTGTTTAAATTTGGCGTTGGAGGACAATGTCAAGCTCGTAAGTTCTCTTCAACAATTTTAAGAAGGGTCTGTCTTTAATCCTCCTCGATACTAGTTTAGTATATTAGTCCTCCCTCCAGTAAAAATAAATAGTTAAAAAAAAAGTTAAAATAGAAACACAAACGCTTACGGAGACACGAAGCAAGTAGACTTCAGACTGTTCATCAAACCACGTTACAATGGCACCACCTGCTGCACTTTCTGCTTCAACGGAACTTTCAAACAAACTTCAGAATAAAAAAAAACCTCTCCTCACCGGAATAACAGAGAGCTACTACGAATGAAAAAAATTGAACATATATAGATTCAACCCATCACTCCTTATGCAGAAGAAACCCAAATTAGATCTTAAAATGATATTAATCTACAAAAAAAACTACACCCAAAAAACCCAGAATTGATGCTTTTTCTTTGTATCGATTTTTTCAATCTCATTTCTTTTCCATCAATTTTATTTCCCTCTAACAACACCACAACACAATTGATGGTTTTTCTTGTATTTTTGGGGTTAAAGTAAGGGTATATCCTCTTCCACATTGCCTTACAAGAGGACACCTCCAAGCTGGCTCAAGATCTCTTCTCAAGATGTTAAGGTTAGCATTTTGGATTACTTTTATAATAATTTGGTCTTTATAGATGACACCGATTCTTCAGTTAGTCTCTATATGTAAAAAATTATTAACAAGGTCCTCATACGTGCAGTTGTTACCCATTTGGTCCCTCCCGTTGTAACATTTCTGTTTTCGGTAACCCTAATTAAGATGGATAATCTTAATCTGGTTTTTGTTTAGGTGTGTGTTGGGTTGTGTGTTGGTTATAAGTCTAGTTGGATGTTTATAACTAGGCTTGAATCGAGTTGGAAGTGCTTAAGGCGTAACACCAGAAAGCGGGGGAGATCAGAAGGCTAGAGGTTCCTTCCCAGCTGAGCAGAGCGCTCAAGCGTGGGAGGACTCCACATTCAAGCGTGACAACACTTGGACGTTGGGAGCTTGGACGCTCAAGCGTTCTGAGTGCGTTGCCAGCTGTTCTGAGTTTTGACGCGTGTAGAGCACGTGGCAGACCAAGGTGAAGGCGGTGTGGACGCGTGGGAGCCCACGCTAGAGCGTGGGAACACTCAAGCATAAAAGTTATCCACGCTTAAGAGTGGACAGCAGGAACCTTAAGTGGTGTTTCCACTTTCATTTCCTCATTTTGCACGAAAATTTGAAGTCTTGGACGTTCTCTGCACCTAGCGAGAGACTCTAGAGAGTTAGAGAGAGAAAGCTTGAGTTTGAGAAGCTTCGGAGCTTCGGATCGAGATTCCGACTATACCGTTGTGATCGGGACTTCGAGTACTACAAGTTCCACCGGTTGGTTTCTCGATTCATCAAAGGTAAGCTCGAATTTCTAGCATGTCAACCTCGGTGTTCTTCGAGTTCTTCGAGCTTTCCCTCGAATATTTCATGGTTTTGGGCTGCCCTAGGGTTAATACTGCTGCTTGCATGTTGTTCCCGTGGTTAGGGCAAAGTTCGAGGACGCAGTGGTGCTCGTGGCTGAAAAAGGAATGGCAGCTGTGAAAGGAGGTAGTGGCAGCTGAGAGCTCGTGGTGATGGTGTTGTGCTCGTGGTGGTCGTAGGCGTGTTCGGGGTGTTCGTGAGATCGAGGGTCAGGGCTGTCCGTTGGTACAGGAGCATTTTGGAACGAATCACCAAGTGAGGAGGAAGAAACCACATATATCTGGGAATTGTAGGCGTAGTATATAATTGTTAACATGTGTAGGGGTCCTCAAACCCTACTAGTGGCTGAGCCCTGATAAAGTACCTAAACCCTAGGTTTAGCTTACTTTGGGCTATCACCGTAGGATCGATCTGTGATATCTGTTGATTGAGGATGTGTGTCTATCTGTGGTAACTGATAACATGAGTAAATGGTGCCGTACTTGATAACATGTTAGATGAGATACTAGTTGTGATAACATGCTTAATTACTAGTCGGTATGCATGCAATGATGTTATGCTACTATACTATGATATGTTGATGTGATTGTGATTCATGTGATCTTGATTGACTATGGAGACGGTTGATGTGTTGTTAGAAGGATAGAGAAGTTGGCATTATTGGATTCGTAGTCGATGTTGTAAGCCAGTTGATCTAAGTTGAAGGTGGCCCTCATAGTTGGAGAGCGACATCCTCACAGTTGGAGGATGTGGACCTTGAGACGTTAGATAAGTTGTTGTTAAGACGTTGTTGAGATGATTAGTGCATAATCATAGCATTTGCATTGTTGTGGTGGAAAGCAGCGGGATTTACTGAAACAGCCGTTTGAGCAGTTATCACGCGAGAGTCGGAACTTGTGAACAACTGCAACAACCTTTTGAGTGGTTGTCACAAGCGGTTGTATGATTAGCTGCAACAGCCGTTTGAGTGGCTATCATATAAGCTGGTACCTATATACAGCTGCAACAGCAGTTTGAGTGGTTGTGTACAGGGAGCCGTGTGTACGGTTGCAACAGTAGTTTGAGTAACTGTCACACGAAGTTGAGGAGCCATTCTTACCTGGTAAACATCCACCCTCGCAGTTGGAGATTGGGTTGTCATTCCTTACAGTTGGAGGTTGACTGTTGTATTCCCATGGTAAGAGTGTGCGTTGGAGAATTGGCCAATCATGTAGATTTAGTTGTGCATGTAGAGTAAGCGGTGATCCCTAGCTGTGATAACTTGGAGGTTGACTGTTGTGGTGAACTAGAGAGATGGGTGTGTTTGCTGGTTGTGCTTGCTGTTGTGTATGTTGATGTGTTATATGCTACGTGATATCCCTTTGCATGATATTGTAGCGTTTCTTACCTCTTGTGCATGTTTCCCCATGTCTACGTGTATGTTGTTGTTCGGGTCATGATCCGAAGGAGGAGATGCTGGTTGGTGGTCGGAAGTGCTGCGACGGGTGAAGCTGAGTCGAGGCGGATTCCAGCTCAAGCAACAAGTTTGACGTTCGCGCTCCTCTAGTAGAAGAAGAGAGATCTCGGAGGTATCGTTGAATCTCTTGTGAGTTGTATCACGGCCAATGGGGCGCCTGTTCTTGTTGTTGATTTTTTGCGCCATGGCTTCCAGGCGAAACTCTGATGTGTATTGGACTGTAATAATAACTATTTATTTGCTTAAGTTTCTTTTGAGCTTTATCTGCATGCTTAAGGTATCAAAGAGAGTGAGGTTAAGTTTTGGGGGCGTCACACCCGTTACCTTGCCGTCTCTGATATTCTGTTAACTTCTACATATAGAGACTAAATGAAGAATTCGTGTCACATGTAGGGACCAGATTATTACTTTAACCTAAATTATTGGGTCCCTATACGTGGCACAAATTCTTCATTTAATCCCTATACGTAGTAATTAATGGGTCATTAGAGACGACGGAGTAACGGGAGGGACCAAATGAGTAACGATTGCACCTATGATGACCATTTTAATAATTTTTTACATATAGGGAGTAAATGAAGAATATATGACACCTATAGGGACCAAATTATTACTTTAACCATAATAATATATAACATATGGTTTCTCTTTATCTCTCTCTAGCATTGCTAAAAGCTCTATTTTTTTTTTATGTCTTTTGCTTGATTTTATAGTTGGAAGAGAATATCTGGAAGGGTTTGACGCCATCGCAGATTGGTGTCATTCTCCAAGACTCTTATGGTATTGATCTCAAGATCAACATCTCCCTGTTATTATCATATAATTTGATAATGCAGGGCACCTGTTTTTTAATTTGTCCAAAAAGGAAGGTGAGAGGCTGCGAACCACTTCTTTGAGAGCGAAGAAGAAACCCTAATTCTTTTTCATTTTGGAAGAATAAGAGGAAAATATGAGGAAGAGAATGCTAAGAAGCTATGGAAGAGGAATATGTGGTGAAGGGAGAGAACTTCATAGATACAAAAGAAGATGAATATGAAGAGCAAGAGGGAGGAGACACTGTGTGAAAGAGGTTGGGGAGAAGAAACGCTTTTGAGATAGTCTGTCTTTAGTTAACCTGTTTTCCCGTTTGCAATCTCAGCCTTTGATTTTTTTAAATAATAAATCAACAGTAATTTTTACTGGAGGATGAAAACCCCAACTTTTGTATGGAGGATTGTAGCCTTGCCCTTTTAAGAAGGCTGTTAAAAGGTTACAAGTACATAGGCGTTTTAACTTAATGAGATGTTTCATGAAGCAAAGAGTGTCAAGTAGGTTAACAAAAACTATATTTACTATTGAAAAGGAGGGCCTTGTCGGATTGATTAAATGAAATATGAATGTTTTTTTGTGATGATTTTGCCTTTGATGATTGCTTTTTATTTTATTTTTTTATCCAATGGAAGGCTCATAGGAAACCTTACAAGAAAAAGAAAAAAGGGAATGAGAAAGAAGTAGAGTGCATTGAAAAAGTTTGACCCTCCACATCACAATTAATGTCCTACAGCTTAAACAATTGAGTTGACTCAAACATATACACATTTTGATTTCTATTGAAACTCAAAGTCTGAATAGATGAACGGTGGGTTGACAAAGTAATTACTAAGTGGGAGACATGGACAGCCCATTTTGTGTCCTACTTTTGCAGCAAGTCAAAAAGCGTAGTGAAAGGGCATCCCCACCTTGGTCAAACGAAAAAGGAAGCCACGTTATGTCTCATTGCAATTAAATTTTGACATATATAAAATTGTGATAATAGAAACATCATCACAATAAAAAAGGATTTTAATAGTGTTTATTTTTAACATTTAATAATACTTTTAAGCGTTATTAAATAGAACTCTATTAAAGATTAATATAAACAGTAACGTTTAAAAAAATATTATCTAAAAAATAAAAGATAACGCTTTCTTAAAAAAGCTCTATATATAATATTTTTAAAAATTAATTTGCATGTCCAAGATAGGTAGATTGCACCTATGAATTTCTCACCTTGTTCCGTAGTTTCACCTTCACCTAAAGGACACCTGAGTCTTTAATTACTCCAAAGGGAAAGCGGAGTAGATATATATTATAAATTGATATATATTATGGGTTTCATTGATATAACATAACAATTAAACTCATATATTATATGTAAACGTGCCAAGACAAAACCAAGGGTTGAATTGAAATGAAAGTCTTAATCTTTACAACAACATACGCGCCCCACCATATCCCCACAGATGGTACAACTCCATGCACGCCGATACACCTTCTTTCTAGAAAAAGCCACGCTTAAATTCAAAACCCATTATAGAAAACTTGTTTGCAGCTTCTTCCTCATTTCTTCATTACAATCTATCTATTCTATTCTTCAGTAAATTAACTTCAGCTAGCTAGCATTTCCATTTCCTTATTCTCTATCTTAATTTGCTCTCTAGGGTTTCTCAGAGGTCTTGTTCCATAGACATTTTGGCATTCTGTCCACCTCCATTAATTAGTGTGTTATATATTAAGAACCACCCCAGATATTGGTCACAATTTTGGAGGTGGCCAGTATGCCAAACGGGCTCTGTGAATCTGTCTCTGAA
This sequence comes from Ammopiptanthus mongolicus, assembly GCA_039655645.1. Taxonomy (NCBI): domain Eukaryota; kingdom Viridiplantae; phylum Streptophyta; class Magnoliopsida; order Fabales; family Fabaceae; genus Ammopiptanthus; species Ammopiptanthus mongolicus. The sequence goes on along the minus strand of CM077344.1, from coordinate 106,987,000 downwards.
AAACCTCATTGAGGGCTCAATACTGCAGTCCGTGTAGTGTAGTGTAATATATATATATATATATATATATATATATATATATATATATATATATATATATATATATATTCTTATCTTCTTTCAGATCATGCCTTCTGAGTGTTGAGTTATCAAAGATATCTGAAAATCAGAATTATGCTTCTTTCTGGATCAGGATTCAGGAGGCAATTTCTTAGATATCTGAATCGAAGGGGACTTCATTTTGAACTTTTGCAGGTTCCTACTAATCAGAAACACAATGATTATCTCCCCTTTCTTTGAAAAAAAATATTGAACCAAGCAATATTTCTTTTCTTTTACCAAAGTCGGGCAGAGGTCTAAGAATATGATTCGAAGGTACTGAGATTTCTTTTCATTCATTCTGATTTCCCTATAAAGAGCGATCAAGATTTCTCATAAACATTTTACACGTAATTATATGTTGATCATATTCATACCTTAGATTTCTTTTAATTTCTTTGGTTTTTATTTTTATTATTTTTTTTTGCTGTAACCTGTAAGTCAACCAACATGAACTTGAAAAGTGAATATGAAGTTATTTTACTTTTCGCTTTTTTGTTTGGTATCCTAAACTTTTGTCTTGGCTTGTTATGGTTGTGATGGCGAAGTTGCACCTTTTACATGTTCAAACTTTAAAGGAATATAGATGATTGCATGTGCCTCCACTTGTATAACGTCCATTGGCTTTGATCACTCCTAGACCAGCTTAGACATAGAAATACTAACTGGCGCCTGAATATAAAAAAGATAAAACCTAATTCATCAATATCAACAAAAATTATTAAAATCAATTCACTCTAAATTTTATTTCACAAATATTCCTATTTAGTTATTTCTAATTCAACTAACTTATTTATTACTAAATTCAAGCACTATATTATCTAACCAATGAGTAAAACAAAACCAAAGCACTTGCATGAAAAATGGTTGAGTATCTTTAATATGAATTTTACAATATATAAGGATAGAAATGAAATTTAATATAAAAATTGATCACTTTTTCTTATATATTGGACAAAAAAAATCATTTTGTCTCATGTATTAAGGACCGGAGGGAGTATTATTATTGCCACTTTGTTTTGCTCAACTGACAACAGTGGCCGAGAAATTTAAGTAGAACATAAATTCAAGTAGTAATAATGATTTCTTTAAGGACGTTTCTAAGGTACTTTTGGAAAGTAAAGGGTTTGAGTATCTATTTTCAACCAGAATCCGTCACCTCAATTAAATGAGTCATGTGATATTCGTATGAGTCTAACTTTTCGCCATCTTATTGGACCACATAGGCAAGGATTGGTTAGCCAAAGGATACCATAGAGTCTCCCTTTCTCCAACGCCAAAAGAGACATCCAGACATACGATACAAATGCTACATCATCAGGCCACCACCATTTGGTGCTCTAGTACGTGTTTCAGATGAAGACCCTGTTCCTGCCCTAAATATTTATCCGCACTAGTCTTACATGCATCAACAATTCAGCACCACCGGACTAGTCTCACTTCAATTTGTTTTGGCGGGACCAAGTTCGGTAGGCCTGACCCTTAAAGAACAAGAGTTTCTCTTGCAATGAGATTCTCTTGCTGATCTAGCTAGAGCATTTAAGAATCTTTCATTGCCTTGAGTAAGAATTTAATTTATTGGGTTATGAATCTGTATCTGTTACGCGAGTTGTTAAAGGTTGGAGGAAAAAGCACTATCTAATCTGCTGTCAGAATGGTAGACGGGGTCGATCCCAAACTATATATATGAAAGGTGCATGTGAGAAAGACCAAGCAAGCTCCATCATCGGCTTGGTTAAATACCATCACACTCTTTAAGTTAATCTTGGTAGAATTACTAGGAAAATAAAAAGCCTATGTAGTGGAATTGAGTCTCACAAGAGGGAATTGGATGACCACAGATTCAATTGCCCTCTATCAACTGAGGCGACTACATTGAATGAATTACCTAGCTAGTACAATATGAAGAAATTTTGAAAAAAAATACATGCTGCCACCATTAATGAATATATTTTGGATAAATTCAGTACGTACATGGCACTCTATTTTATCATTATGAGTTGCAATTTTCCTCTTTCTATTAAATTTAAATTTTCTTTAAAATATCGATACAAACTATCAAATACCCCTCTTATTTCTTCTTCCTCCTCTGCTTCCCATTGCACGTTTCCACTTGCCACCCTCAATGTCCTATCCAGCACACAATCTGATTATTGCAGCAAGAGCTATTGTGAATTAGCTGATTGGCTATATAGGTGGATCATGTGATGAACACTTTTTGTTAATGTTTGAAGATAAATTTCTCTTCATAACTCGAAGTGGCAATGCATTTGTTTCTCTCTCCTTGTTCATCCTTCCCTTCTACTTTATACACATAACAATCACATGCAACTAAACCATTCTCTTCAATTTTTAGTTGTATTGAAACACGTGAATACATGTAATATAATTCTAATTGAATGACAAGTCATTGCTTATTTGTTTCTCAGATAAATAGGTTTTTTATTTTTTATTTTATGGTTAATTTTCATCGATTAGAGTCACAGAAGGCACATAAATAAACTGTTGTTGATTGTTAACTTTGACAAAAGGTGAAAATGAAACGTATTAATTTGGGTGAGAATTTGATGTCCAAATATAAATGACAAATTGTTAATTATTGTATTTCGTCTCTACTATTTGTGGGCCAATTTACGGCACTATATCTTGTGCTTTTCTTTCATGAACAAAATTCTGTTGTTCTAAAAAATGGTGCATCGATGCCTCCTACCAATTAAAGACTGAGGATATACATAGGTGTTAATGAATTAGGATTTTCTTTTATTAAATAGTAAATTGTCATTGATGGGAGACAGAGAATATGACAGGAAAATGAGACATAAAATTTGCATCCTCTTGATATATAGATGTCTTTTAACTTTTAAGGTATCAATCTTAATGTTGTAACTCACATAACTCAAGTAAGGTGACGAGTGCATTCAGAATGGTTTTGGGGTGCTGCAATGGTATGGGAGGAAGAAGAAATAAGAGAGGTAGTTTTTTTTTTGTGTATGAAGTGCATTCTTCAACTGATAGTCGAGATTAATCTCTTTCGAGACGTAGAGATCACCAAAATGGATTTTACCTTTCCCAATAAAGTATTTTATATACACATAATAGGAATCGAACCTCTGACAACATGTCAAAGGAACTCAATTCATCTACCAAGTGCACCAGCCCTTGTGTTGGTAAAATAAGAATGGTAGTTTACTAGTTTTGATAGTTTGTATTGACTATTTTAAAATAAAATTTGATTTAACAGAAAGGGGAAGATTGCAACACTTAATGATAACATAAGGTATAAGAGCATCTACAACCCATCCGCCTCATATTTTTACTTTTTGCTTTTTTGGGTTTCTTAAGTGGGTCTCACGTTTACACATCACTCATTTTACTTTTTACAACTTAAGCATCTCATCTCTTCAACCCAGCACCGCCAAAAAATTTAATAAATAGGTCCCACCAAAAACCCACATCCCTACATTTCATCAACAATTTATATAATTATAGATATTTATATTTATTTTTTATTATTTATGACACCATGACCCACAATAACCTACAAACGCACATATTCTTGTACAAGAACCTGGTGCTTAATAAGGACTGGGCTCCAACGGGTGGTTCTTATTAAAAATTGGTGCTTAATAATTAAGCAAACACCACTTTAGCTTTTAACCCGTTAAGGGTCTGTTTGATACGCTATAAAAAGAACAAAACAGTACTGGATAAGTAGTTCATGCACATGACAACTTTTTGTATTATACGTTATTTGATGGTTGATGCACAACACAAGCAATTTCATGTACCTTGTTTGATATGTTTATGTGCTAAACAGAATAATGTACACATTACTATAATATCATTTGTATTGTGCAATGTTTGGTTTGCACTAGAAAAAGACATCAAACAACATATTGAGACTTTTTAAATTATTTATTATTTAACATAAATTTTATTATCATGATTTATTATTATTTATAATTTATTATAATTTATTAATATTTATTAATGTGGATATATTTTCAATTATTATTTTATTTCTATCATTTTAAAATAATAATTTTCAATTTTCAATTCTTAATAATACTGATAGATTTGTATCTATATTTTATAGTCAACATATTATAATTAAAATAATTAAATAATTTATAATAATTTGCGGATGCTATATTTTGCTATAGAATCGAGCTCTACATTAATCTCAATCAAAACTCAACACGTTAAGCATATGTGCAAAAGAAAGAAAAAAGAGGAGTGAGAGGGGAAGATAAAGGATAAAGGAATCAGAGAGGGAAAGAAAGAAAGAAGGAAAGGAAAAAAAAGAAGGCAGTAGGTGTGAGAGTAGTGCTGTACGTGGATTAAAAGAGAGGGGAAAATGGGGAGGGTAGTTTTGACATTTCAACTACATTGTACCAGGTACAAAAGGTTATCCCTTGATTAAGTGGATAACAAATACTTACATTTTTGTTTTGTCCCTTATCTCATTTCTTATGTTGTCTCACAACTAATTTTAAAATCAAACATGGAACAAGAAACTTTGTGTCGTACTGTCCCTTAAAGTACTGCGAATCAAACGGACCCTAAAGGTGCTCTAATATGCTCAATTTCAAATTCGGGTGAAAAGTGGAGGCAAAGTGCTTTTAACCTCCAATTTTATTTTGATATTTCTCATTCACTATTCTTTTTTTTGTTTTTTTGCTGCAAGGGACTAAAAGCCCAAGAAAAGAAAACTACAACACAGAAATATCTTGGGCTTTGCTAAGGACACCCCATTTTGCTAAGGGCACCCCCCGTGAATAATATAATTCCCAAAATACCCCGCCAAAAGTTTTTTTTTTTTTTTTAAATTTAGCTCACTCCCAAATATGATATTTGCGAGTAAACAAATTGTTTGCTCGCTCGCAAATATCATATTTGCGAGTGTATTATTTTGTTTAATTAGTCACTCGCAAATATGATATTTGCGAGGGAGCAAACAATTTCGCTTAGCGAATCTTATTTCGCTAACGAATATTCAAAACCCGTCTATGATCACCCTGGACAAATTCGCTTGGCGAAATTATTTTGGTTAAGCGAATTTGATTTTCCTTCACTCGCAAATACTTTATTTGCATGTGAAGGAAGAGGAAAATTTTCCTTCACCCACAAATACTGCGGGTGAAGGAAAATTTTCCTTTCATCGCAAATATCTTATTTACGAGTGTAAAATTTTCTTTCACCAGCAAATACCTTATTTGCGAGTGACGGAAATCAAAAAAATATTTCACAATTATCTAATTTGCGAGTGAAGAAGGTATTTGTGAAAATGCAAATGTTATTTGCGAGATTCCAGAAAAAATTTACAACTCTCTGAATTTGGTAATCTGCGAGGGTAACAATGATATGAAAAAAATTGACTTTTAAAGCTTTTTTGTTAAGGATATTTTGGATATTTTACTATTTACGAGAGATGCCCTTAACAATCCCCAAATATCTCCGGGTATGAAAGCCCCACTCAAATCACCTAAAACTAGTGAAGCTAAGTCCATAGGAGGACAATGTAATAAATGAACACCACTATTGTTATTAAATGTTTTACTACGTTTAAACACCAAAAAAATAAATGCTTTACTAAGTTAGCAAATTCTATATAAATGTTTCTCTCATTTTTTATTTTTTTTTGGATAAAAAGATATTCATTTATTCAAATTGATAAAATACATTAAAAACAACACAAATTCAATATCGCTAAAGATCGAAAAGAATGAATCTGCGAACAAATTCACGACACCTAGGATAATAGGATAAAACGGCAAAGTACAAATGTGACAGAAATCAAAGTGACCACCCATGCCTTCGAATTTGTAAAGTTGATACCCAAGTCTTGATTAAATCTGTAATAGATCGAATCTGATCTGCCAATCTGAACCAAAGAAACACCGCAACAAGATGGGAAACCAAATAACACTGTACCAAGATGACGAACAAAACAGCACCGCACTCAAA